>OZ017742.1:60822681-62260181 GCA_963969285.1 Odontomyia ornata | reverse complement strand
CCATATAATTGAAAGGGCTATAACTCACTTGATTATGATTCGATCTCAATTAAATTTTGTGAACATATATATCAGTCTATATAATTACAAAATTTCAAGAAGTTTGAAGGTACCGTTTTGATTTTATGGGCAAAATGTAAAATCTACAAATCATACTATTATTAACAAAGTTGAGCGAATTTCGATTTCTAAGGTATTTGTTGCCCTTGTACTCATAAAGGTCCACATTCGTGATAATTTTCAGATTTTTCGGCTGAAAGGTGTCCAATCGCGAGGGGGGGACACAAATTTTGGGTACATTTTGCCTTCCCGTGGACCCCCTAATTCATCAAATGATTTTTTTATTTCAGATTCTAAAATTCATTCATTTGATACCCCACTCGACTACCTTTGATTAAAACAAATTTTTAAGGGTCAATTCGTTATTAAGGGGGACCCCCCTTAAACATTTTTTAAATTTTTGTCAAGGCCTTAACTTTTAAGAGATCATCACTTCTAACCTTTTCACAAAGTTTGAGCATTCTAGCTTCTATAGTTTCTAAGGAAATCAGCTGTGACGCACGGACAGACGGACAGACGGACGGACGGACAGACGGACGGACAGACGGACAGACAGGTCGCGAAACTAGTAGGTCTTTGCAAAAAATTTTTTTACAAAGACCTAAAAATCGGGGAAAAAATGATATGGCACCGTTTCCATAAAATTTATTTCATCCTTTTTAGGGCATTCCGAAGTCGGTTTTCTTTTTTTTTCTAAACGTTTTTTTCTTTTGCTAATTCGAGTTATGTATGCAACTTAAAATTTAATGAATTTTCTTATTCTGTCCAAGAATAGAAAATTTAAACTTGCTTGTTCGCAAATTTTTTTCGTACGTTTCCCCTTCCACTGCACCCCTCAAAGCAAAATTTGTCATTTTAAAACCTGTTTTGAAAAGTTCTCATCAAGACCTTTCATTTGATACCCATATTGCCTACATGCGAAGAAACTTTTTTTTCGGGGGCCACTCCCCTATATGGGAGACCCCCTTGAACACCTCATAACATTTTTTTGTGATGAAACTTTAAAGAGGGCATCACTTTACACCTGTTTACAAAATCTTATGTTACTAGCTTTTTTAGTTTGCGAGAAAAAGTGGTGTGACACACGGACGAGAAAAAGTGGTGTGACACACGAGGGGTGCAGGGGAAGGGGAAATGTACGAAAATTTTGTGTCCCCCCCCCCTCGCGATTGTTGACCCGAAAAATCTGAAAAAAATCATGAGTATAGGCCTTTATGAGTACAACTACAACAAATACGTGAGAAGTCGAAATTCACTCAACTTTGTTAGTAATAGTATGATTTATCGATTTTATGTTTTCTTGAATAAAATCTTAACGGGTCCCTTAAACTTAATAAAAATTCAGTGCACAGATGACTATCAATAAGGTTAATCTGTCCTGAAAGTTTCATAAAGATCGAATGGTATTTAATGAAGTTATAGCGATTTGAATTTTCCTGTATTACTATGGAACAATATGCGCTGTATTACTATGGAAACATATGGCTATGCAACAATATGCGCTTTTTACTGAGTCAGATACTACAGCTTTGCTAGGATTTGCATGAAAGTTTCAGGAATGATAGGTATCATGAATTCCTTTGAGAATTGGCTCAGCTAGCGGTATTAGTAATCGTAAAGCAAAATAGTGGCTGTTTTAAATGCGAAGATTGAATAATTTTGAGTTATTTTGCCCCAACTTCAACGTTTAAAGCGCATGCTTTTAACACTTGATTCAATTTAATGAATGGCTGAAGATGAGTACCTACAATTAATACTCATACGTGAAACAAGTCGAGGAGGCAGGAGAGAGCTCTTAGCAAAAGGGCTTTGTAACCATTCTAGGATGCGAAAAAATAGGCCATGAATCGATGATTACAGTACAGGGGAGTGGCCACTGAAAAAAATTTCATCAAAGGTAGCCAATATGAATATCAAATGAAAGTTCTTTATAAGAGCTTTTCAAAACACAAGGGCAACAAATACCTTAGAAGTCGAAATTCAATCAACTTTGTTAATAATAGTACATTTTATAAATTTTGCTTTTTTGTCTATAAAATCAAGATGTGACCCTTAGATTTCCCAAAATCTATAATTTAAATTTTCTGAAAGTGATTGTATATGTTTCGAAAATTTCACAATAATTGAACAATAAACAGCTAAGTTACAGCCGATTGAATCTTTAACAATTACAACAACATTAACACGTGATACTAGGAAGATACACGCTTGCAGCGGACCGAGACACTACAAATATGTAGGAATTTTGATAAAAATTTTAGAAATTTTTAGTAATATCCATGTGTTATCGTGACTAATCAAGCGACGAGGTCAAACCACTTGAAACAAAATGGTGGCGAGTTTAAAATTATAATAACCATAATAATTTTTCGAACTCAATTTATGGAATCTATATATTAGTCAAGTTTTGATATGCAGTATATATTGTTTGATTTACTAATTGTTTTACAATACCCTTCTGGCAGGAGCATCCTCCTGCTACTTCAACTTGTTTCAATTAATGCAAAATAAATTACCGCGATGTATGAATGAACGATATTGTCTTGTTATTCGTTCGTTGTATGTATGTTATGTTTAAATTTAAACTGACCTCGAGACCATTAAGCCCGCTGTATATTTTAGTTGAATTATTATAGATAGTGTTAACAAAGCATATGTATTAATCAATGAATAAATCTTGATTATTAAGATTTATGTGTTATTAGATTGGAGCAGTAAATAAATTTATGTGAAATTTTGGTATACATTTTCATAATTGTATTATTCTTCTACTGCAAGATCACAATTGGCTCTCGAATTATTCAACCAGAAAAGTCGACCGCTTAACTTATCAAAATCGAATAATGCAATTGTTCTTCACTCTATAAATATAAAATTTTGGGGTTCATGAAAGGTTGATTATGTCTTTAAGTTGTACTTGTCCTAAAAATGACACTTAAATAAATAAACGTAAAAAAACGTTTTTTAAAAACAAACTTTTATTTAAAAATCTGAACTGAAAATATGAAACAAGTTTAAATAATACTCAGAACGTAATACCTTACTTCAGAATTGCTAAATTGCTTTGGCAGCTCGTGAATATAGACGCACAGGTATCCCTCCTACAACACGGTATCCTGCAACACAGTTTCGCTCTTACACGAAATGAAAATTGATACCTTTCTCGTATAGCACGGTACTTCTACAACACGATAAGGGAATATCACTTTAAAGAATTGAACTATGGATTATGAAGAAAATTTCAAAATTGAATTACAAATTTTCAGTTTTTCAGATTTAGAGTAAGAACCGATAAAAATAATAGTCCTAGAAGCAATTTTTGCCGTAGATGAAGTGTTCAGAGTCATGCTCAGCGACAAATATCAGCCAATAGATATTATTGTTTGTTTGCATTGAAAAGGAAATTTTCTAATCAACTTAGAGTGCAATTGTTTACATTATCTTGGGACAACGTGCATGGAAAAAAGCAGCAAAGTGACAAGAATCTTCGGATAAAAACTAAACGGTGGACCCCATGTCCTCAACAGCAGGTAGCAGCAATTTTTATTTAAATTAGTATTAAGGATCGTGCAGGGAAACAAATTAGGCATGTGCATATTGGGGAATAATAGAAAATTTCCTTATCCTTTTTTTTGTGTTATCCTTTTTTGTGTATTCGAATCACAAATGTGCCTTTCCTACTGAACTTGAGTCCATTTTGCGGTTTGCTCAGTAGAAGTTTACTTAGTTGCTAGAAAACATTTTTTGAGGAAGTTTGTGAAGTATTCTTATATGTAAAACATTTCAAACAGTTTTTTTTTATTACTCTAAATGTGTTGATATTGACAGTGTTGCAATAAGGATTGTTTTAATTTATTGGTGTGTTAATGAGTGAGGAGTTTTCCTTTAGGCCAAATTGTGGACAATTACCTTCAAGTCCTGAGTCATGTCTGATATAGGTAAAAAAACAATTCATATCTCTAGAAGTGAAAGAGCAAATTTTGGACCGTCTTTCAAAAGGGAAAAAAGCATCGCAAACCGCAAAAGCACTTATTTTAACTGAGGAAACCATTCAAACCATAAAGAAAGGTGAAAAAGAAATTAGGAGTGCTGTTGCTGCAGGATCTTCAATATCAGCGAAGTATGCAGCTCGTCCACGTGCATCAATAATAGAAAAAATGGAAAAAGCCTTCAATATTCGGATTGACGATAATTAAAAAAAAAGATTCCATTGAGTAGTAACATTATTCAAAAGAGAAAGCGTTAGCTATATATCAACATCTGAAAGAGAATGGAGAACCCTCGCCCAACACAGACTTCGTCGCGAGTAAGGGTTGGTTCGGGTTTTCACTTCACAACATAAAAATACAAGGTGAAACTGCGTCTACTGCGTGTTTTGTAATACAGAGAAGACGTAAGATTGATAAGATGGAAGCTTTTAGGCTCACTTTTTCCGGGTTTCAGAATGAACGTAACCCTGACTATCTACGAAGGCATGGGCATATGCCAGTGCAAGGCTTGATTTTAAGATCTTCCTCAGACACCGCATCAACTTGTTAGATGTCACCTTGATCATAGCAGGAACAATACCATCAAATGCCCGGTGATTTGAATTTATCAAGGAGTCCAGCACATGTTGAATTTCATTCAATGTAAACACTTGTCTTACTAAGTCCCAACTTCTTCTTCCTGCTCTTCTTCCTTGTGGAGGAATGAGTAAGTTGGTCGAATGTTCCTGATGGGTGACTTGATTACGCTCACAGTGAGTCTTCATCAGAACTTCGAGTGAGACAAAATTCGACTCCGTAAAAGCACCATCAGGTTTTTCAATTGAGTCTTACTTAACAGTATGGTCTTTATTGAGGGCTTTATAAAGTTTTGCAGTCTCTTGCATTCCCGGAGTCTCCTCACAATACTTCATTTAAGAGGCCCGTTAAGAGTCTCTCGCTTTTTTCTTATATTCGCCTTGCGAGCTCCTGTAGTTACAGCAGCCTGCCTCTGAGTTCGTTTGCATTACTGTCCGAAATAACTTTCAAATGAATATGCTTTTGCAGTTCGTGATTCTACGTGATTCAGATAACTTCTAAACAGTAGTTAAAGGTTGCGTTGAATTTCTTAATACTTTTCAACCATTTGTCTCGTTTTGAGCTCAAGTGGTTCACAGAACTCCATTTTCAACTCATACGTCTTCCAGTCTGTATGGAAGGCCGCTGCACCTTTATATGTGTGCTGATACGAAATTCAAAATATCTGTGAGTAGAAAGTTTAGTTTCATTCAAGACCTTCCTGCCTTGAATTGCTTGTGCCATCCTCAATGTGGCCAGACTGATGTCTATCACTTTCTGTCTAGCAGACGTAACAAAAGTATGTTTGGAGCTGGTGTTCAAAATTATCAGTCCATTAGATGCTTTTCGCCTCGACGGTTGCAAATGCTATGACTCTGCGTTGACCTGATATTGGGTTGTGACGCCAATGCTTATGGTGGTGTGCATTGGCGTCACAACCCAATATCAGGTCAACGCAGAGTCCAATATCAGGCTAACGCCTTTTGACTCAGCGTAATCTACCACCTCCCTCAGCATTCTGCTCGGCGAATTAGAGCTGTGTCGTATGGAAGGTAGGCTGATAAAATAATAATATCTTGGCAAACCCATGTTTTCTTCACATGATACCTTCACGGCGACCGTGTCTTGGTCAATAAATTGTCCAAAAGAGACGCGTGCTTATTTGTAGGGACTACCAAGCATATCAGCGGGGTCAGATCCTCTATCACAGAAAATTCTCATGCTATGCATGTTCAGTCAGAACAAACCTATGTTCATCATCCATGGCTCTTGAAGAATTTAAATGTGTAGTAATAATTTTGTCCGCAGCATGGCGTGCTACCTACATATTAAATATGAGACTGCAAGTTAATCTGAGCAAAGAATTAATTCAGAATCCTACCCAACGTTTTCTCTTCGTCCGTTCTCATTTACAAAAGGTGACCTTAAGTCTCCATGGGAGCAGATTAAGCCGCGATATCAGGGCAGACATCAAAAGATCTGCATTATCCTTATCCATCCCAACCAAGAGGGCAGTTTTCAAGGTACTAGTACACTGCTGCTTTGCTTATAAGAAATGATCATCTAGCCTCAAGTAGACACCTTTAAGCCCTACGTCTGGAGGCGGACCATCATATCCATAGGATCCTTGACTATTGTTGGGATCCATATTACAGCCCTAACCAACTTTGTGAGGGTGCCTGCAGTCACAGTTCGTAACCTTATAAGCTGGAGCCTTGGGGACTGCCACTTTGGTAACCTAATTCTTGGTCCGTTCGTCTGAACGTTTAGCATACAAGACGTCTCCGCTGACAAACAGACTATTCATTTTGTATGAAACAGTAATATCCCCCGGGATCGTAGAATGTTCTCTCACACTCAGTATCGACCGGGTTTCCATCGCTCAATCCAATGCGGACAAACAGGTGTTTGCAATAGCTACTGCATAGTCAACACAGGTCAACGTTGACTCTATAGAGCGAGTCTGGTCTCCTGTGTCTCGGTACCAAGAGGGTCCTGGTTCATGGTGACGATCCAGCATCTCCGATTGTTTTAGGCCCGATGGCTCCCTCTTTTTATTTATCAACGCTTTCCAGCTATTTGGTATTACCGTTATAGAGTGTTCTAGCTTAGATGACTCCTCAGCAGACGTGTTTCTCGTTTGCGGTGCACCAGAAGCCATTTTGTCGGTCCTTCCACCAGCAAGCTTTAGCTTACGCATTGCTCTGCGGTGAGTGTTGAGTTCTGGTTAATGGTTTAGAGTCCGACGCGAAAGAGCCACTATACCCAGCTACCACTCCTTGAGGATTGGCTAACCTTGTCATTTCAACGCAAGATGCTCGTGTATATATGCCCTGTGAGGACAGCAAAAATACGTGAGAAGACTGCTTCGCATTCAAGTGGTTGGTAATGAGGTTCCCCATTCCTGACACAAATCATCCCTGAGTAGTATTTAACATACGGACGCGTTTGCTTTACAGCTTACCTCTCTTACAAGGGATTGCTGTTCAGTACAGGATTTCCAACCTCCGACTGGCTACCGCCTAGAGTAGAATGAAAATCGTTATCGGTTATATCATTTTTGCTTCCCTCGTCCTTTACACTGGTTTGGGACGGTCATCAACGTAGCGAGGTACATCCGGTTAGCGGAGTCACGTACTACCAAAGTAGCATGAACTTGAACTTCAAATTTATTCAGATCAGCTAAATGTAAACCGCTGCACATCCACTACAATCAACTTGCATCATCCAACGTTCTCAGTTCAACGCCCCTTTCGACGACTGTAATGACCCAGCACTAAATCCATCATCAGATAACCTGTACCCACAATAGCAACTCATAACGGATACAGCCTTAACGCTACTATACGTAAATGACGCAAGTGAATCCACAGTTCGACTAGCCATGCCTGAATTGTGGAAAGGCAACAACAAAATGCATGCTTGAGATATGTAGGTATTATAAAAAAAGCCATTTTGAAATCCGCCATCTTGGATTCTTTTTTACTTCATATGTGTGGAAGGACCCAGAAAGAGAGTCAAATTTCAGTTTCAAGGCAACGGGACGGATAATGGTGGCCATTTTGAAACCCGTGATCCTGAATCCTTTTTTTTTCAACATTTTCATGCGTACCAAAGTTAAGCTCAATCGGACGCCCTAAAATGGATCAAATCCACTACAGACAACGTTACAGGTAAAGCTTAATAAAAGCTTGAAAAACCTAAAAAATTATCTTGGAAGCATCGTTGATAGGAATTAAACCTTTCTCAATCCAATCGGCAGCTAATTTCACATTAACAATGAATTACAGACTTACAGACAAACATATACACAAAAAACAAATATTCATATGAACAAAATGATCTCAGCAATTCTCGATATTTATTCTCCTTCAATCTTTTGATTAATTAATTCATCAAGTTCAAATCAGCAATAAAATTGCAATGAATCTCACGGATTTGTAAGCACTTCATTAGAAAATAATGAGCACGAAGAAAGAAAAAAAGACGATTAAATAATCGGCTCATCAGAGATCTTTCAATATTTTATGGATTCGCTAAAAGAGCAATTGTGAGCATACAAAATAGCGACACACTAATCTTGTTCACATATATTTCTGAAAACACGGATTATTTGCATAAAAACTAAGTCATGCCTTGAGTTTTATCGTACTTGATACAAACTGTTAAGGTGCGAATGTTACACAAGAAGATTCCAAATGTGAAGCCAACGTAAAATTCCAAAATATAAACGCCAAAATTGATGTACAGTTATTTATTAAGCATATTGTATTATATACAAAAATTTTATTTGAATACTCAAACAACTTTCCGATTGAAGAACTGTTTGCTTTTATTAAATTTTGGTTTTTATGACATAATTTTTGGATGATGCACTCGTATTAGCTAAAGATTTTGGAATTTAACGCTATGGTTCGGCTCAGGCCTGTATAATGAATCCATTTGTTAATTCGTGGAAAATCTATTGTGATTGAAAATAAGAAAAATAGAAAATTCATCATTTAAAGCATCTAGCTTTTATTTAAACAACAAAGATGGAGAAATGAATACAATAAGCGTCCCAACCAATTTTTCATGGTTCTTTGGCTCATCTCATGTAAATTAAATTAATTATGAATGAACCATCAACATGCATGATAGTCTTTAGTCATTTAATTTAGTTTAACTAGGGCACTAGTTCGCCATGCAAATTAATTGAATAGCGCATGGTTAAATATAAGTGCAAGGGAGTGTAATGTATGTTACTTTTCTGAACCTTCAATGAAGATCACACTTTTGATGATCTAAATAGTATCGTAGAAATGTTTATTGGTTTTAGCACAAGAAGAAACATTGAAATTTGGTTGCCAATAGGCATCTGTACTTTTATTAAGAATGAGACTATTTGTACATTTCCTATATTCTTCCTGTTTAGTTAAAAAATACAAACAAAAATAATAAGATATAAAGCTTATTTCTTTTCTTGAAATATAATTAATTGCTTATTTATTTGATTAACACTTGAATTGAACATCTTTTAAATAAAATAATGTTTTTAATTTATATTTTATCGAAATTTCCATTGTTAGTAAAGTTTTGTGACAGAAAAAACTAATGGGATTGGCCACGAAGTTCCAGGTTTTATATACTGATTAGGTTCACTGAATGATAAAAAAACCATTTCAATTTATACCAAAATTTCTGAGATCAACTCAATAATTGATCGTCTCAATCTCTTTTCTTTTCAAAACATTCAAAAATTGATAGTGAAACTGTTTCACCGGGAGGATTCCCACAGGAAATCAGCTGACCTTGCTTCGGCTTTATGACGTATAGTCACTGTGCTCACCAGTTTTCCTACTCTATAGCTATCGAACGCCAACTAGTCGCTGGTCTTTTTTCCAGAAAAGGCATCGGGCCTTGTCTTTTAAGTGCTCACTTAAAAAGGCAAGGCCCGACAACTTCCCTAGGAAAATTAGAATTGGCCTATAGATAACAAATAAGCAAAATAATTGACTACCCTCTGGTCCTTATACCGTTCATATTACACCCAATAGATTCCGATATCTTAGGTCGCCCTTTATAGAAGTTCATACTCTCATTGAAATTTTAGCCCTTTTTTTAGGGATTTGTACTACTTACAATGCCCTATTGTTTGGCCGTTTGTCTGTCCATCCATCCACCTGAAGTCATGGGGTATCGACGGCATTTCAAATATAGTAGTAGTAGAAGAGGAGCATTGAGGATTGCATCTTCATATCCGATAGTCTCTGATTCGTTGGTAAGAGTTATTTATATTAACAGAGCAGTTCGCCCCGCGGTAGTGTAGTGTCAGATTTGTGACGCTTCCTCCGACTTTGCGTTTGGGATTTTTACGGAATTTCAAATAAAAAACAAGTTGGGTAAACAGACCTACGCTCATGTCAGAAGGGTTTTGTATTCAATTTACAAAATGCAGTCACCAGATCGAATCAAATCAAGATACATGTCAAAGACGATTTTATTGGAGAAAATATGAAATACGAAGATCATACTATTAACAAAGTTGAACGAATTTCGACTTCTGAGGTTTTTGTTATTGTTATACTCATAAATATCTCCCTTGATAATTATTTCAGATGTCCATTCGCGAGGGAGGAAACACATTTTTCATGTATTTCCCCCCTGTGCCCCCACGGAAGCAAAAACTGACAGTCTAAGAACTGTTTTGAAATGCTCCCATGAACACGTTCATTTCATACTCATATCGGCTACGTTTGATGAATTTTTTTCAGGGGCTATTCTCCTGTACTGCAATCATCGATTCATGGCCAATTTTTTCGAATCTTAGAATGGTCACAAAGCCCTTTTGCTAGGAGCTCTCTCCCACCTCCTTGACTTGCTTCACTTATGAGCATAAATTGTAGGTACTCATCTTCAGTCATTCATTAAATTGAATCAAGTGTTCAAAGCATGCACCTTAAACGTTGAAGTTGGGAAAATATAACTCAAAATTATCCAATCTTTGCATTTAAAACAGCCATTATTTTGTTTTACGATTACTGATACCACTAGCTGAACCGATTCTCAAAGATCTACATGACACCTATCATTCCTGAAATTTTCATGCAAATCCTAGCAAAACTGTAGTGTCTGGGTCGGTAAAAAGCGCATGTTGTTCCATAGCCATATGTTGCCATAGTAATAAATGCAGCGCATATTGTTCCATAGTAATACAGGAAAATTCAAACCGCTATAACTTCGCTAAATATGATTCAATCTTTATGGAACTTTCAGGCTAGATTAATCTTATAAATAGTCATCAGTGTACTGAGTTTCATAGAATTTTAGGGTACCAGTAAGATTTTATTCAAGAAAACATAAAATCGATAAATCATACTATTACTAACAAAGTTTAGTGAATTGCGACTTCTCACATATTTGTTGTTGTTGTACTCACCAAGGCCTACATTCCTGATTTTTTTCAGATTTTTCGGATCACAGGTGTCCAATCGCGAGGGGGCGACACAAATTTTTCGTGTATTTCCCCTCCCTGTGCGCCCCTCGAAGCGAACTTTGCCAAACTAAGACCTGTTTTGAACCTTTCATTTGATACCCATATCGGCTACCTTCAATGAAATTTTTTTTTCGGGTGGTCACTCCCCTATACGGGGAGACCCCCCTTAAATACCTTATAACATTTTTTTGTAGTTGAACTTTGAAGAGAACACCACTTTACACCTATATACAAAATTTGATGTCTCTAGCTTAAGTAGTTCCCGAGAAAAACTGCTGTGACACACGGACGGACGGACGGACGCACAGACAGACGGACAGACAGACGGACAGACAGACGGACAGACGGACAGACAGGACGCGATTTTAGAAGGGTTTTGTAAAATTATTTTACAAAAGCCCAACCTGGAAGGGAAGGATTTTAATCGGAATATTATCAAGGAACGACTTCACGCTCCGAAGGACTGGTAAGAAGGATTAATTGATCAAGTAGAGCTAATATTAGTATAAACTATGTAATTATTAATGATAAGTAAAGTTAGGGATAAAGTTAAAAGGAATCAGCTATATATATTCTTCGTCACCGAAGTTCAACTCCGCTCCCAGGACAAGGATTGGCAGAAACTTTTGGAGCTAGGAAAGCGTAACCTCCCAAAGAACGATTCCGGGGTGCACAAAGATATCCTGCGCCAATTCAACGACCAACTAATTATCCATCGCATCAACAATCATCGCAACCACCACAATCTCAACGGCCTGTACGACAAGGTCATTCAGGTGGCCCAATGAATAAGCATTATTACAGTAATAGCGGAACTAATAGGGGCGATATTTTTCAAGTCTCAACGATCATAACATCAAATCAGGCAATCAACAAGAAATGAGTATAAAAGATGAAGGTCGTCATGTTGAATGAAAACCAATGAATTCTGTTCAATGCAACAACAGCAACCAAACCGTGAACCACAAGAAATACCATAATAAACAAACAACGGTGAAGCTGACTGTCAACAAAGGAAAGTTAAAAAAAACTGTCTTTAATTTAAGCAACCTAGAAACCAATAAAGGTATTTGGTTTCCCTGAATATGGAAAAAACAAAAAAAAATATGACGAAATCTCAACTTACCAGTTCGTCAGCAAACACAGCGGGCCTTGAATGTTCCCCCCGGCGATATAAAACAAAATAACAAATGACGGCAATATCGCGAGTAATTACAATATGAATCCGATCGCGCACGGTAAGTGAACACTTCACAAATTATCAAAATAACAAATGACATTACAACCAAAACAAGCCAATATTGCTGTCATCGATAATACAGATGATCTATGCGAAAGGAAGATGGCCATCAAAAAAACTGGGTTCGAATCCAACCAAAACGCTGTGAGGTTGAGCAGCCGTGGCGATTGTTATGGCCTTGAACTTGGGTTCTTCACCTCTACCTTCAGCCGTTGCGACAAAGTTAATAAAAGAACCAACGACGGTCGAAGCGGTCTCTTTTGTGAGTTCTTTCGATGACGAGGAGGATGATTTTTTTTGCGAATTAGCGTAATCACCAGTGTAATTAATAGCCACCACCACCAGTAATCAATAGTCGTCAAAATCAATAGTCGCCAGTATCAAGATTAAAGTGGAGGTGGGTTTCTGTCAATTGGTGGCGAGAAATTCTCAGCAGATATCGGTTACCTCTACACTATTTTTGATATCTGCTACTACTCAACACCAGATGCCGTCAGTGTGGGGAGCAAAGCTCTGCCACTGAATAAGTATTTTGACATCGGTAGTGTAGTATCGTATTTTGCGACACATCCTCCGACGTCGGGTTCGGGCTGTCGTCATTCCGCGAGGAATTTGAAGTTTGGTGCTCGACATATGTATTAGTGCACCAGTCAGTGCCTGGGAGCTGAGAGCAAACACGTTTTCGCACCTGAAATGGGACTCTTAGTCTTGCTGGTGTACGGTAGAGTGCTGCGGTGGTTATTGGGTGGACTTTACTTTGGGTCCCAAGTTCACGTTCCCAGTGGCCCCAGAGGTAAGAGTTGTAAGCAACAAAATTTCAGCTTAAAAATTTGTCTCGTGTCGTTTTGACTTATCTTTAAATTTCGTCAGAGCGCCATTACAAGATTGACAAATAACATAAGGAATTTTACAAGTCGATCATCGCTGAGTATTATCATCTCTGTGACATCTAGTAAATGTGCAAACTGAAGTTATCTAATAAGTACACACTGGAAAGCAGTCCCATCTGCACATTAGCCCACAACCTGGAAACTTATTTGTCCGGATCTATTCTGTCTTGACGCTGAAAAATTGAAAATCATTGTTTGGTTTTTTGTTTGCAACAACTGGATTGGAATAGCTTGGGATTTAATTCGCAAGTGGATCTCGTCTTTCCATACTCACCTCCCTTCGCTTGCTGGGAGATATTGCCGACAGAAAATGTAGCGCGAAGCCGTCGCACCAGCCATCGCAGATTCACCACCTGCAGACGCATTTTATCACTGAACGAATGGTCGTTCAGTGTATGTATGGAATTCTAGGTGGTTTATCCTCCAAGTCAATTAGGCAACGTAAAACCACATAACATTAAGCAGAAACGTTTGGAAGCTGACGTGAAATGTAAACAAGAGTATTCCTACTAAGATTTGCCGGCCGTTCGTTTTAGGACGAACACAAATAAAATATAGTGATTCAATGAAAAATGGAAAAAGATGTGAATCAAGCAAAACTGACGTTAGAAAGGAAGCCATATGATAGCAGCGCTTACTACCACACCATTTGTAGGCCGACTTTGCTGGCTAACTTACATGGCGGTATATGAAGAATTGTGGAGGTGCCAACAAAAATTCGAAGTTTTGTACGGTTTTGAGGTGGATTTCTACAGTGAAATCTTGATGGCCCGTGGAGAACACAATAGCGCTCCTAGTGAAGTGAAAATTATTTCAGTTCTTATACCCGTTTAGTTTTTATCGCCCTCCAAAGTGAATTTAAAGGAGTTTGTTTACATCTCAACGCTGAGCTATCAGTCGAAGGTGCAAAACATGTGCTTCATTTGCTTGTCTTGAAAAGTTTAGGAGTGCAGTGCGCTATAAAAGGTGAATTAAAAGCATGCACGGAATGCGTTGCGCACGTTTTTTATTCGGAAAATAGTACATATTACGAAATATAAGCATTTGCCAATGCCGTGTTTGGGTGACAGCTACCGGAAGCTTGTCCATAGTAGGCCGACTAATACATATGCAAATTGCTACCATATGGCTTCCTATCTAACGTCAGTTTTGGAACCAAGTGAAATTAATTAGCACAGTTGGTGCTGATCCACAACAAAATGTTAATAATGATCATCCTGTCGTGACATTTTTTGGTGGTGACACAATAATTACAAATACAAAATTGGTGATTGGGTGCAGAGAACCGATTGGCAACGAATTGTTGATTTAAAACCGCTGCTCCGTGATTCCATGATGCAATATATTAAACAAGCTGGGTAGAGACAACTACGCTCGTATCGAGGGGGTTTTGTACTTAACATACGATATGCAGACATACAGCTATGAGTATAGAATGATTTAATTCAAGCAAAACTTTAATGACATGCACAACACATACATTTATATTTTTGCTCTAAAAGAAAAACCAGTGTTACTCCATTTTAACTGGCCAACATTTTGTTACAATATTGCCAAAATCATTTACTATGCCAAATCTTAAATGTGTTTTTTTTTATATTATATATTTGGAGAAAATACAATAAAAATTGTAGTGTCTGGTTTGATGCAAAGCCCTTCTAGTAAAAAAATCGTGTTTGATTATTGTAATTGAAGAAAATCCAAACGGCAATAACTTCTCTGCATTCTATTAAAACTTATAAGAGTATAAAGACCTTTTAAAGGACACTTTCACTCGCAAAAAACTTTAATTTGCAGATCCTACTATTATTAACAAAGTTGAACTAATTTCAACCATCAAGCTATTTGTTATTGATTATTTTTAGCTGCCCATTTTTAGCTATTCATTAATAGATTCAATCAAGTGTTAATAGCATGTTCCTTAAATGTTGAAATTCGCGAGAAATAGCACAATTTTATGCAATATTCTCATTTTAAACGGCCGCCATCTTGTTCTATGATTACGGATGTCACCCGTTGAACAAATTCTCAAAGATATTCATCATGAATATAATTCCTTAAACTTTCATACAAATCCTAGCAAACCCATAGTGTCTGAGTTGATTGGAAGTGCATATTGTCCCAAAGGCATGTCTAGTTGCTGTTGTAATACAAAAAAAAAAATTGAGCCCCCATAACTCTGTTAAATACAATTCAATCTTTCTGAAATTTTCAGCATTGATTAAACTTGTAAATTAATATTTAGCCTATTTTATTGAATTTGAGGGTGCCCTTACGATTTTATTCATGAAAGTGTTAAACTAATAAATCATGCTATTACTAACTAAGTTGAGTGAATTTGGACTTTTAACATATTTTTTGATGTAGTGCCCAAAAAGGTCTACACTGATGATTTTTTCAGATTTTTCGGATGAAAGGTTTTCAATCATGGGGGGGGGAGGGTACGCCTAAATCTTATGCATTTCCCCTTCTTCTGTCTCCCTCGAAACTGATAAAGTGATTTTAAGACCTGTTTTGAAAAGATCTCAGGGTCACTCCTCTATATGGGGGACCCCCTTAAAACTCTTTGAATTTTTTTTTCACTCCAAAACTTTCAAGAAGTCATAACTTTCGTCCTTTCCACAAAATTTCATTGCTATAGCTTCAATAGTTTCAGAGAAAAACTGCTGTGACATAAAGATTGTGTTAGACAAGATTGAAGATTGAATCTTATTTGAATAAGTATTTATTGAAAACCAAACAATTCAGAGGGAAAGGAAAAATAATAATAAAATATATAATACCCAGCAACTTATACAAATAATAATAATAAAATATGGAATAATATATTTAAATTTTATTTAATTATTATATAAAAGGATGTATAAATTTTCTAATTATAGATCAGTGATAACTAAAAATGAAGAAGCGAATTTTTGATTAAAGTCAAAGGAATGAAGATAAAAAATAAAAGAAGTTTATTTTTGATAAAGTAAAAGAAGTGGTTCTTTGATTAAAGTGAAGGAAGTGAAATTTTGTGTATAGAAAAGAACAATTTCAAACCAGAAACGTAGAATTCATAAGTATTTGAAAATATATGATCGGAAACTTTAATTTTAAACCATCTGTAAAGGGACCAAATTCCATATCGATCTATGCTCTAAACGAAATTGTATCTCCAGGAAGAAATTGAGAAATTGTTTGATTACCAGCCAATGTCAAATGTGCCTCTCTAAGGTATTTTAATTGGCCTTTTCTACATTTTTTATCTCAATTGCCCGCAGTTCTATTAGATTTTTTCTCTACTCTTTTTGTTGATTTGAAGGGTGAATTTTCAGATGACGCATTAATTGACTTGTCATTCTAACTAATCTTTGTTTTCTCTCGTGTTGTGAAAAAGGAAGGTGCGTGAAGTGAGTACTTGCAATCCAACGTGAAACCGTGGAAAAGCCGAAAAATTTGAGTGTTCATTGTAGATAGAGGTCAAGTGATATTTTAAGGCAAAAATGTCTAACCCTAGTATCCTAATTCAGCCTCCAAAGCTAAACCTCGATGGTCTCGTGGATGCGCTACCTAATCTCAATCTCTCAGGTAGTAGTAACACGCCTAATAATACTCCACATACTTTTACCAGTGGCGAATTGGCTCAAATGATTTCACGGGCGGTCATTAATACACTTAAAACGCAAGGAAGGGAAGTTTTCGGCTCTATCACGAACCCAATTCCTGACACCAGTGATGATGTCGATGTGCCTGTTAACGTCGACAATGATCGGGATCTGTCTGACATGGATATGATTCCTGATGTCGTGAAGAGCCTGCGGACATTCTCCGAGCAACCGGGAGAGTTCAGCTACGACCATTTGAAAGGTACGCCGAAATACTACGGCATGCTGTCCGTTGTCAGGAACAAAATTTTGGGCCACGGCAATATAGCGTTAGAATCCTACAATAGCCCCCTGAATTGGTACAAAGTTTCCAGGTACCTGGCTCTGCATTATGCAGACAAGCGGGACCTCGGCACCTTGGAATACCAGATGACGATCCTGGTACAAGGCGGAAATACCGTTTCCTAATTCTATCAGAAGGTGTACACCCACTTGTTACTGATCTTGAACAAACTGGGATCTATCGACATGGGCCAAGATGCGATGAACATCATGACTCAATTGTATCGTGACAAGACTTTGAGGATTAAGGGTGATCTTCAAAGATTACTGGCAATTAAAGAACTGGTAGATCTACTCCAGGCATTTCATCTAGTCTTTAAACAACAAAACATAGACTATCGCGCACAGTATGCAAATAATTCCAACCTAAGTGCACGGAGACATTATAATTATCCACCTCCGGTTCCACAACGAAAAATAATGCCTGGTGCTCGAAGACCTGCTCCAATTCCGGCTCCTAGACGCGAATTCTACTCCCAACTTGTTCACAATCCGCAGGCATCACAACAACCGCGATCTTGCCAACAGAATATTCGGCAACCTCAGCATGAATTCGTACTCAACCAACCGCTTCCTCGACCACCACGAAGCCCCATTCCTATGGATGTTGACCAGTCCTTAAAGACTCACGTAGTTAACTATGCTAACCTGCCTCAGAGGTAAAACTTTGCTCAAAAACGCCCTCCACATCCATCCTAGGGGCAATGCCAACCTCACAAGGCACAAAGGTTTTTTTTATACAGAAGCCGATAGTACAAACCACATGACGGAAGAACAATATGAAGAGGAGACTGAAAAAGAGGACGAAAACTATGACCAGACCTTGACTGAATATACTGACTCACAGGATAGTATCGATCAAGACGAACAATTGGAAGACACATATTTTTTAGGTTGAGGCGCTCTTCACTTCCATACTTTGAACACACGTTAAGAGTTGGAGAGCAGTTGAAATTTTTAGTAGACACTGGCTCTAACAAAAATTAACATGCAACCGAGACACATTCGATATCCCTTACTTAATGAAAAAGCTTTTTACGCTAAGTCCGTAGGAGGAAGCGCTTAAATCACACATCATGCGTTCGTTAATCTATTTGGCCCTCAAACAAATAAAATTCAGTTCTTCATTCTCCCAAGCCTTATAGCCTTTGACGGGATAATTGGTAACGATACCTTCAAGGACCTTAAAGCAGTCATCCATACCAATAAAAATTATATGGCAATACATCCCAACCATCTTATACCCTTAAAACAACAGATCTCTGAAATAGTTAATAAAATAGATAAGAGGATTACCCATCTAAATCAAAGACAAACATTAAAACTGAAAAATATTTTGAAGAATTGTTCCAAACTATTAACAGAGCCGGATGTAAATTTAACATACACGAGTAAAGTAAAAGGAAAATACGGACAAAATCTGATGACCCGGTATATTCCAGGCCATATTCATACCCAATAGCCTTGAAAGAAGTAGTCGAGAAGGAAATTAACAAACTACTCGAAGACGGAATAATTCGACCATCCAAATCTCCCTATAACTCCGGTTTGGATCGTCCCAAAAAAACAGGATGCATCTGGCGAGAAGAAGTATCGAATGTTGATCAATTGCCGCAAGCTGAACTCGGTTACCATTGCCGATAGGTAGGGTAGACTGGGTACGGTTGAAACATTTTAGCGTTTATCGTCCGTTGCATCTGGATCAATTAAGCGAGCGATTACGGGAATACATTAAATTAAATACCATATATCTATCTACTAATGGGCAATATTATTTGAGATCACTGTATTGTATTTTATGTGTAAAATAAAATTTAACATAAAAAAATAATTTGTTTCAACCGTCCCTATGCCAGGGTCGGTTGAAACAGTGCCTGGGGTCAATTGAAACACATGCAAATAATGAAAAATCTTATAAATCAACATATTTACTCGTCGTCTAATAACATTTCACGACTCGTTATGGCACAGTTAAACATCACAAATGTGTTTTTATTAATATTCAAGTCTTTCAAAATACTTATAATCTTATATTAATTTCAATCTTTTTTCAAAGTTTTATATTAAGTACAACTTAAATTATGAAATAATCAGATGTTGGTGCTTTTGTAATGTTTTTGTACTTCTTCATACTATATTTTTCAAAACTCAACAGCATTAATTAAAAAACTAAATTTTAGCACTCCAGCTAACAAAACACTTTGAGTGAAACTTCACAACCTTATTTCTATAAACATCTTCATTTTTAAGCATAGATAAATAAATCACAAAACAAAACTTCAATACTTTTTGCTTAAGAAAATAAAATTCAGCAGTTTTAAAAAAAATTTATCACTTCAGCTATAAAATAGGTTAAGAGAAAAATTAAGACATATTATTTCTTTAAAAATCAAAATTTTAAATAATATTATTTATCTAGTCACGATATCATTCGGAATCACAATTGTGGCAAACATAACGTAGACTACCTGCTGTGCACTCTTCATGCGCCCACATTTTGCACTCCATGCATTGTATCCATTTTTCCCTTGATCTGCTTTCTGAATATGCTGACAAACAAACCAGGCAGAAGCACTCCTCTGCTTCTGATGAAGATTCATGTTGCCTGTTGGTGTTTTTCCTGTTTGTAGCATTTCTTTTAGTCCTTCCTTTATCTAACCTTTTCTTAACTTGCTTAGCTTTGGTTCGTTTCAATCTGTTTTCATGTTCCCTTCTTATCTCTTCTTTTTCAGGTGTATCTGTATAGATTGTGGATTTCCTGGTTTTTCGCCCCCTGTTCGGCAGTTTCCTTGGAAAAGCTTTTGGTAGTGGTTGCACTACTTCCGGCGAAAACAGAAGTGGTGTACCCAAAGTTGCGATATTTTCTGTTTGATTTGTCAGCACAGAAACGGATTTGAAACTTGTACAGGGTTTGGGTGAAATTTCCTGAACCCTACCACTATTTTGATGTCCGGGTGGTTTAATTAAAGATTCTGGATCTGCAATTATATCTTCTTGTTCTCTGTCTGCAACTTGTGAACACTGTGGCGTGTTTAGAGTTGGTTGTTGTATAAAAAAAGCTGCATTAGAAAGCTCCTCCGACTCTTCTGGTGGTTCGAAAGTAAAAATAGAAGGTGATGGTGTTGGTGTTTTATCCTCGGGTGCACTAGCATTCTGAATAGGGCCCTCAGTTGCCTCGATTGTTTTTACAGGATTTGGCCTATCTGTCACAAATGCAGGTGCAAAATCGAGTTCAGTAAATAAATACCGATTAAATGGAACAATCCCAGTTGCGCGAAAGCCAGCTTGAATGTTGGATTGTGTAAGAGCAAGCGGCATAGCAGAAGCTAAAATTCCTGGGATGTCGTAGATTGACATTGTTTTGCCGGGATGGCTTCGCATCCATCCATCACAGGTCGAATTTACAGCTTTCTTCAGAGGACCGAATACAGATCGATCAAGCGGCTGGAGTTTATGTGAGCAGTGAGGAGGGAAAGATAGCATCACAATGCCATTCGTCTTGCAAAAGTCTAGTGCGACAATGTGAACATGTGAAGAGTGGTTATCAAGTACAAGCAAAACTTTGTGTGAAGGAGAAGCTTTTGTATGTTTTCTGAAGTGTTCCAGGAAATGAATAAATGTTTCATCCTGCATCCAGCCAGAAGGATTTGCACTTCCAGCAGATCCTATTGGTCCATCCCTGATGAAATGATCTTGGTAACGGACTCGCGGAAAGACGAAGAATGGAGGAAAAGCATTTTCGATGGCATTGACCGCAAAGGCTACTGTGACTAAAGTTCCCCTCTCGGCTGAAGTCACTGAACCTACTTGACGAGCACCACGTCTAGCTATTATTCGGTCTGGTTTTTGCACAGTAGTTATGCCGGTCTCATCAGCGTTATATATATTTTGAGGTTCGAATTTATAACGGTCCATGACAGTAGCCAAATTGTCGTAGAAAGCATCTACGTTATTTCTGTTAAAGCTAGTCGCCCTAGAAAGACTTGTAGCCTGTGCTGCACGTACTGACAATTCAGGATTCCTTCGCATAAACATGCGAAACCATTCTTCGCCGGCCATTTCGTTGTCATCCCAAGTCCGAGGTCGCGATAAGTCATACTTGATGGTTAGTTCGTATGCTAATTTCATGACATCTTTTTTAGTTAGGCCAAAATATATGTCTGCACATCGCATTAAATATTTAGAAAGCTCACGCTCTTGTTCCTGGTTAAACACTCGATTGTGAGCCTTGTATCCCATTCCTTGATTTTCATCGCCACCAGTTGCATCTCGTTTACGTAGATACCTCAACAGGGAACAGTGGTTCAATCCATTCTTTTCTGCCGCTGTTCTTAACGAAGATCCGGCTTTTACATCTTCATAGGCTTGTTTGTACATTGATATATCGGCCTGACCTCTTGAAGTTTTCCTTTGACGCACCCTTGGCATCTAAGAAATAAGAAAATTAAATAGATAATCTCTTTCAACCGTACCCACAAAAAATGTTTCAATCGTCCCCAACCCCCTATCTAGGTAGAAAACGGTTCACAGTAAGAATGATAATAAATTTGAACAAAAACTAAACATTCAGCCATATTTTACAACCTTCAATTAAAATGATGCAACACTCTTAATAATCTAGCTCTAATAACACCATAATAATTGCATAAATTTACAAACAAAAAATACTTACTTTCCTGTCAAAAAACACAATGGGGCCTCCTACACACAAGCACAACGCACAAAGATCGACACAACACTAAAGTTCGAGTTTAGACTTGTCGACCGCTTCGTTCTCTTATTGCAGCACTCATCTCAACATGTACGGTGCCGAAATATTTGCTTTGTTTCAATCGTCCCCCGTTTCAACCGTACCCAGTCTACCCTACTCAATACCAGAGATAGGTGAGATCTTGGCCAATCTGACGAAAAACAAATTTTTCTCTATTGTCGACCTTAAAAGTAGATTTCACCAAATACCACTTAAAGAGAACGACATCCCTAAAACTGCCTTTTCTGTCAACAACGGCAAATTTGAATTCACACGCCTTCCCTTTGGACTAAAAAATGCTCCATCCATATTCCAGAGGACTCTCGATGACATTCTACGTGAGTACATAGGAACTCGCTGCTATGTGTATATAGATACTTTCATCTTCGGGAGCAATGAGGAAGAGCACTTTAAAAATCTAGAGAAAGTGCTCAAAACCCTAGAAGGCTCCAACATAAAAATTCAATTGGACAAGTGTGAGTTCCTTAAGAGAGAAATCGAACTTTTGGGATTCATAGTCAGAAGTGACGGCATCAAGACCAATCCCCAGAAGGTTCAAGCGATTGCAAATTTTCCTGTTCCTAAGACTTTAAAGAACTTACGATCATTTTTGGGGATTTCGGGGTACTATCGCCGCTTTATTAAAAATTATGCTAAAATTGCGAAGCCCCTGACTTCTCTTTTAAGAAGGGAAGATGGACGAGTGTCCAAGAGTTTATCGAAAAATAAAACGGCTTTAAATGTGTTTGGTAATCTAAAAAACTGCCTGATTTCCAAAGAAGTAATTTTGACACATCCAAACTTCGAAAAAGACTTCCAATTAACAATCGATGCCTCCGACTACGCCATAGGTGCGGTTCTCTCACAGGATGGCAAGCCCATCTTTTTCTCGTCGTCCCTATGCCAGGGTCGGTTGAAACAGTGCCTGGGGTCAATTGAAACACATGCAAATAATGAAAAATCTTATAAATCAACATATTTACTCGTCGTCTAATAACATTTCACGACTCGTTATGGCACAGTTAAACATCACAAATGTGTTTTTATTAATATTCAAGTCTTTCAAAATACTTATAATCTTATATTAATTTCAATCTTTTTTCAAAGTTTTATATTAAGTACAACTTAAATTATGAAATAATCAGATGTTGGTGCTTTTGTAATGTTTTTGTACTTCTTCATACTATATTTTTCAAAACTCAACAGCATTAATTAAAAAACTAAATTTTAGCACTCCAGCTAACAAAACACTTTGAGTGAAACTTCACAACCTTATTTCTATAAACATCTTCATTTTTAAGCATAGATAAATAAATCACAAAACAAAACTTCAATACTTTTTGCTTAAGAAAATAAAATTCAGCAGTTTTAAAAAAAATTTATCACTTCAGCTATAAAATAGGTTAAGAGAAAAATTAAGACATATTATTTCTTTAAAAATCAAAATTTTAAATAATATTATTTATCTAGTCACGATATCATTCGGAATCACAATTGTGGCAAACATAACGTAGACTACCTGCTGTGCACTCTTCATGCGCCCACATTTTGCACTCCATGCATTGTATCCATTTTTCCCTTGATCTGCTTTCTGAATATGCTGACAAACAAACCAGGCAGAAGCACTCCTCTG
Organism: Odontomyia ornata; assembly: GCA_963969285.1. Taxonomy (NCBI): domain Eukaryota; kingdom Metazoa; phylum Arthropoda; class Insecta; order Diptera; family Stratiomyidae; genus Odontomyia; species Odontomyia ornata. The sequence goes on along the minus strand of OZ017742.1, from coordinate 62,236,660 downwards.
CTTCTGATGAAGATTCATGTTGCCTGTTGGTGTTTTTCCTGTTTGTAGCATTTCTTTTAGTCCTTCCTTTATCTAACCTTTTCTTAACTTGCTTAGCTTTGGTTCGTTTCAATCTGTTTTCATGTTCCCTTCTTATCTCTTCTTTTTCAGGTGTATCTGTATAGATTGTGGATTTCCTGGTTTTTCGCCCCCTGTTCGGCAGTTTCCTTGGAAAAGCTTTTGGTAGTGGTTGCACTACTTCCGGCGAAAACAGAAGTGGTGTACCCAAAGTTGCGATATTTTCTGTTTGATTTGTCAGCACAGAAACGGATTTGAAACTTGTACAGGGTTTGGGTGAAATTTCCTGAACCCTACCACTATTTTGATGTCCGGGTGGTTTAATTAAAGATTCTGGATCTGCAATTATATCTTCTTGTTCTCTGTCTGCAACTTGTGAACACTGTGGCGTGTTTAGAGTTGGTTGTTGTATAAAAAAAGCTGCATTAGAAAGCTCCTCCGACTCTTCTGGTGGTTCGAAAGTAAAAATAGAAGGTGATGGTGTTGGTGTTTTATCCTCGGGTGCACTAGCATTCTGAATAGGGCCCTCAGTTGCCTCGATTGTTTTTACAGGATTTGGCCTATCTGTCACAAATGCAGGTGCAAAATCGAGTTCAGTAAATAAATACCGATTAAATGGAACAATCCCAGTTGCGCGAAAGCCAGCTTGAATGTTGGATTGTGTAAGAGCAAGCGGCATAGCAGAAGCTAAAATTCCTGGGATGTCGTAGATTGACATTGTTTTGCCGGGATGGCTTCGCATCCATCCATCACAGGTCGAATTTACAGCTTTCTTCAGAGGACCGAATACAGATCGATCAAGCGGCTGGAGTTTATGTGAGCAGTGAGGAGGGAAAGATAGCATCACAATGCCATTCGTCTTGCAAAAGTCTAGTGCGACAATGTGAACATGTGAAGAGTGGTTATCAAGTACAAGCAAAACTTTGTGTGAAGGAGAAGCTTTTGTATGTTTTCTGAAGTGTTCCAGGAAATGAATAAATGTTTCATCCTGCATCCAGCCAGAAGGATTTGCACTTCCAGCAGATCCTATTGGTCCATCCCTGATGAAATGATCTTGGTAACGCACTCGCGGAAAGACGAAGAATGGAGGAAAAGCATTTCCGATGGCATTGACCGCAAAGGCTACTGTGACTAAAGTTCCCCTCTCGGCTGAAGTCACTGAACCTACTTGACGAGCACCACGTCTAGCTATTATTCGGTCTGGTTTTTGCACAGTAGTTATGCCGGTCTCATCAGCGTTATATATATTTTGAGGTTCGAATTTATAACGGTCCATGACAGTAGCCAAATTGTCGTAGAAAGCATCTACGTTATTTCTGTTAAAGCTAGTCGCCCTAGAAAGACTTGTAGCCTGTGCTGCACGTACTGACAATTCAGGATTCCTTCGCATAAACATGCGAAACCATTCTTCGCCGGCCATTTCGTTGTCATCCCAAGTCCGAGGTCGCGATAAGTCATACTTGATGGTTAGTTCGTATGCTAATTTCATGACATCTTTTTTAGTTAGGCCAAAATATATGTCTGCACATCGCATTAAATATTTAGAAAGCTCACGCTCTTGTTCCTGGTTAAACACTCGATTGTGAGCCTTGTATCCCATTCCTTGATTTTCATCGCCACCAGTTGCATCTCGTTTACGTAGATACCTCAACAGGGAACAGTGGTTCAATCCATTCTTTTCTGCCGCTGTTCTTAACGAAGATCCGGCTTTTACATCTTCATAGGCTTGTTTGTACATTGATATATCGGCCTGACCTCTTGAAGTTTTCCTTTGACGCACCCTTGGCATCTAAGAAATAAGAAAATTAAATAGATAATCTCTTTCAACCGTACCCACAAAAAATGTTTCAATCGTCCCCAACCCCCTATCTAGGTAGAAAACGGTTCACAGTAAGAATGATAATAAATTTGAACAAAAACTAAACATTCAGCCATATTTTACAACCTTCAATTAAAATGATGCAACACTCTTAATAATCTAGCTCTAATAACACCATAATAATTGCATAAATTTACAAACAAAAAATACTTACTTTCCTGTCAAAAAACACAATGGGGCCTCCTACACACAAGCACAACGCACAAAGATCGACACAACACTAAAGTTCGAGTTTAGACTTGTCGACCGCTTCGTTCTCTTATTGCAGCACTCATCTCAACATGTACGGTGCCGAAATATTTGCTTTGTTTCAATCGTCCCCCGTTTCAACCGTACCCAGTCTACCCTACCCAATACCAGAGATAGGTGAGATCTTGGCCAATCTGACGAAAAACAAATTTTTCTCTATTGTCGACCTTAAAAGTAGATTTCACCAAATACCACTTAAAGAGAACGACATCCCTAAAACTGCCTTTTCTGTCAACAACGGCAAATTTGAATTCACACGCCTTCCCTTTGGACTAAAAAATGCTCCATCCATATTCCAGAGGACTCTCGATGACATTCTACGTGAGTACATAGGAACTCGCTGCTATGTGTATATAGATACTTTCATCTTCGGGAGCAATGAGGAAGAGCACTTTAAAAATCTAGAGAAAGTGCTCAAAACCCTAGAAGGCTCCAACATAAAAATTCAATTGGACAAGTGTGAGTTCCTTAAGAGAGAAATCGAACTTTTGGGATTCATAGAAGTGACGGCATCAAGACCAATCCCCAGAAGGTTCAAGCGATTGCAAATTTTCCTGTTCCTAAGACTTTAAAGAACTTACGATCATTTTTGGGGATTTCGGGGTACTATCGCCGCTTTATTAAAAATTATGCTAAAATTGCGAAGCCCCTGACTTCTCTTTTAAGAAGGGAAGATGGACGAGTGTCCAAGAGTTTATCGAAAAATAAAACGGCTTTAAATGTGTTTGGTAATCTAAAAAACTGCCTGATTTCCAAAGAAGTAATTTTGACACATCCAAACTTCGAAAAAGACTTCCAATTAACAATCGATGCCTCCGACTACGCCATAGGTGCGGTTCTCTCACAGGATGGCAAGCCCATCTTTTTCTCGTCAAGAGCTTTAACGAAAACTGAAGAGAACTATGCCATGAGAAGGAGATGCATGCTATCATCTGGGCTTTCAACTCATTGCGATGCTACCTCTATGGCTCTCGTAAGGTCAAAATATACACTGACCATCAACCGTCAACCTATGCGCTGAGCAACAAAAACACAAACAGCAAAATGAAAAGATGGAAATCCATCTTGGAGGAGTACAATCACCAATTGGAATACAAACCAGGCAGGGCAAATGTTGTCACAGATTTTCTGACACGGCCCCCCAAAGAAACTTTAGGGAACTCAACGCCCAAAGTACACAGTGATAAAAGCTCAACCCAAATCACCAGTCAACGTCTTCCGAAACCAAATCATCCTAAGAATTGGTGAAGAAGGCAGCTACCAACTACAACACCCTTTTCCAAATTATTTCAGACATACTTTCAAAAAGCGACAATATTTGAATACCAACATAATAAACATCTGCACACGTCACCTTAACCTTAACACGATGAATGGCCTTCTGACATCTGAAGAAATCATGGGTCGTGTTCAAGAAATTTATCCTGCACATTTCAAGAGCTATCGGATTCGAAACACTCAAAAGTTTGTTGAGGATATCGCAAGCGAAGTTGAGCAGGAGGAAAAAATCCTGCAAACTCACAAAATAGCACACCGAAATGCCGAAGAGAACCACATGAAGCTTCTTGAAAAATTTTACTTCCCAAAGATGACGGCAAGGATTAAAAGTTTGGTGAAGCGATGTAGTGTGTGCAAGGAAAACAAATATGATCGGTGCCCCAATAAACCTTTCCTAAACCCGACACCTATCCCAACATACCCAGGCAATACGATCCTTATCGATTTGCACAGAAAAACATAAGAGTCCTGACTGCCATTGACAAATTTTCCAAATTCGGTCAGTCAAAGATCATACAACCGAAAAAAACTGATCGAATTGCATTTTGGTCGGACTCTGAGTATAGAACCAGAGGAACTAGGAAGGGTTCGATTATCAAATGTGGACAAACTAAAACTTAAACAACAAAAGGACATGACAAACCACAACAAGACTAGACAACCGACTAAAATTACGAGATAGGTGAAACAATTTATGTTATAATTAATAAAAGGAAGGGATCCAAACTTATAGCGAGGTACAAGCAGGAAATTGTTGAGGAAAATTACAATTCAACCGTTTTGACTGAATCTGGCAAAACCGTGCATAAGAGTCACATTCGTAATTGGAACTTTCTTTCAGTTTAATACTACTACTCTGCAAAAATCTAAATGTTGGATTTCTCAAGCTCTCAAATCATCTCGTCCCATACGGGAAGGGCCAAAATTCAAGATGGAAATTTCAAGCTGATCCACATCATCAATACATCCAATATGAACGCTTTGTCTCCGAAGTCGCACCTATTCTCAACCTCTCAGAAATCAAGCACCACCCTTCTTCGTCACACTTATCCTACGAACTTCAGCAAACCCAGGAACTAATTCAACATTTAAAACGTAGAACTATCAAAAGATCACTCGATTTCATCGGCACCACCTGGAAGTGGATTGCAGGTAGCCCAGATCACGAAGATTTAGTAACGATACAGGGCAAAATTAATAATCTCCTTCAGAACAACAATAGACAAGTCATAATCAACTAAATGTACAATGAAAGAATAAATAACATAACTATGATTGCCAAAAAGAGCCAAAATATAGTCAAAGTAAATAGTCAAACAAGTTACGAAATTATTTTTGATATAAAATTTAGACTTTCACTATTCAAAGACGAATTAAAAAACATAAATTTAGCATTTCATTAGGCAAAGCTAGGAGTTATAAATTCAGTTATTCTATCTAAATCTGAAATCAAAATTGCCACAGATATATTAAACAAAGAACTGCTTTAAGCTGAATGGAACTTACCTGGTGAAGATTCAAAATAGTAGCATTGCAATCAACGGAAAGACTTTCGTCAATCGTGGAGCAACCATTCTAAACGTTTTACCTCCTATTTTGCAACCCTCTCCCGAAATGAAAGAATATCAGGAGGTACTTTCATTGGAGTTGATGAAAAAGCTACACCTGAGTAATACCAATGAAATTCAGCTATTCAAACACGAAACAAATAACCATCATTTGGCAACCTATTAAATCATTTCAATCATCGCATTTGACCTTTTAATAATCATAATTCTGAAATGATTTACAAGATTTTTAACAAAACCTACCGTTACAAAGATGGAAATCCAGCTAGCTGCCAAACAACCGTTACCCGTTCCAGTCATTTCCCCATCACCAGAACGCGCCCCGCAATCATCGAAAAATCTCAGATTCAACGACATTCAGTTTTTTTAACCATCGAGGACGATCGTATTTAAATCTTCCACGATGCAAAACTGTTGGCGCCAGATCGCCATCGCAACATGAAATTAGAATCGCGAACAATTGAAAATGCAAGCGCTGCATATTGAATATTGGCATGATTTAGAATTGATTTAGATTATTTCAGTTCCATTGTAACTCGTAACAAATAAAGACGGGCCTTGACCTTAAAATTATATTTTTTTATTCAAACCCGCGTTTGATTTGTCAACTTATAATATGAAATAAAGCATACATAGAAGTAGGAGGGATAAAGTGTATAAACAAATATAAAATAAGATGTGTAAGTAAATATAGCATAATTTCACTGTATTATTGATCATTGCACTATGTAACAAGCAATCCAGATTAGCGAAACCCTGTCAGCTCCGGATTACAAGGGACATAATGGAAATGTTCACTAGTTTCAGTCAATACGGATTACAGAAGGATCTGGATTAAATCATGTCCGGATCAACGAGAATCTACCGTATATAGTCATTAAAAACGAAGTGTTTTAATTCAGTTGATGTTATATCGTATAATTGGATCAATTGCTTCGATGATATAACTTTTAATAAAAATTAATACACGATTGACGTTCTAAAGATTATTTAATTTTTGAAAACTAGTGACAGGAGCGATTAAAAACACGTTCACGTATGGTATCATTGCCAGAAGGAAGCGATGAGCGAAATAGGAGTGTCAACAAGCAAAACAAAAGCAGAGCATATCTACTAACAAGCAATTTCACATAGAACAAATTTCCCATCTAACGGTAGTTAACGTAAAAACCGATTTGTGTATGTATTGCGTAAAATTAGAAATCGATTTGTGTATGTATTGAGTAAAATTTATTTTCCTCTCAAATTGTTAGAAAGGAAAGAAAGAAATGCAAAATAATGTCTCTTATGTTATTTTACGTCCCTTTCTAATCGGAAAAACAGCTGGTGCAGTTGCTTGTTAGTATATATGCTCTGACAAAAGGCTGAGCGAATTTTAATTTGTTTATTTTATCATTTCACTAAAACAGTTTAGGGATTTGATCAAATCTCAAACAATTTTTCAGAGTTGCGCCCCAGCAGAGTTATTTTAACATCTTCCATGATTTGATCATCTCCTTTAGTGCTTTGGCTAAATGCCTGATTTCATCATTTCCCTGCGATAGAGCTTAAAGACAGATTCCTTCGTTTCAAAACATTTCAAAACATTACTTTGCCGGCTTGGGTTTTTGCAGCCAGGTCTCGCCACATTGCAGTAAAAGCTCAATGTTGGATGAAACATCGAGCATTGCGTATACATATACTCAAAAAAGTCTGCGTACACTTGCTGGTCGTAGCAAATATATCAATATAAAAACCTTTGCCATTTGTTTATAACTTAAAATCTTTTCTTTATTATATTCATTAAACTATATGGTACATAAATATGTAACTGATCACTCGTTCGCTGTTTAGAATAACCAAAATAAAAAAGTTTCTTCCAAAAAGTCATGAAAATCCATCCAAAAAAGTCTGCGTACACCTGGAAAAATTTATTCATTTTATTTGAAAACCACTATTTAGCTTTCAGATTTTGAAACCTAATATTTAGGAGCATAGCCTTTCCTATAAATGACCTCCTTTAGCCTATTTTGCATGGATTGAACAAGTTTTGATGTTTCTTCGGCCGTTATTTGGTTCCACTCGTTCAAAATAACATTTTTTAATGACTCTTTGCTAGTTATGTCATGCTCTCGAATTTTTCTTTCAAGTAAATCCCACAAATGCTCAATTGGGTTTAAATCTGGTGATTGAGGAGGTGTACCTAAGAGTTTTGGGACGTTGTAGGCCAACCAAAGCCTATTTATTTCAGCTGTATGTTTGGGGTCATTATCGTGCTGAAAGAAAAATGCGTTCCCCAGCCGCAATTTCTCGGCACTTTGCTTAATATTATTTTTTTAAATATTAAGGTACCCTGTAGTGAATAGGAATGTTCAATAAGTCCGTGAAGGACTGAAGCGATGTTCTGCTGCCTCGACAGAAGAAGATGTCGGTAGATACCGATACCGTCCGGTAGATACCGATACCGATACCGTCCGGTAGATACCAAGGGCATTCTCGGCAGATGCCGAGAATGCCCTCGTCTGGAGACGCGTGAATGCGCTGGCAGGCTAGCATTGCGGTGTCGTGGGGCGGGTTCATTTCCCCAGCACGAGGACCCACTACAAAAAAATTCGCACTCACGAATTTGATTGCAGATCAAGAGGCGACCGAAGTCGCAAACATTGTAGATAACTACACCGAGGGAGCTATAACTTGTTACGAGAACAAGTGGAACCTGAAAAGAAAGGCGGACTTGGGGTAACCTTGTCATTACCCAACGAAGTTCATGGCCCACAAATGAAAGAGGGGCAACCGGGTGATGGTGGAGCCCCTTCGCACCCACCCAACCGGAATAAATCCATATATATTTTGTTGCAGTGGCCAGGTATTACTCTCCTGAGTGGAAAACTCATACAACTTGAATTGCATGAACTTTCCCATCAGAAGGGGAGTACCCCGGTGACCAATTTATACCATGGAATTTTCCAATTTGATTGCATAACTCTATGCCATAAAGAGGCACTCTGCTTGGGCCACTCAGCCCGCGATATCACCTGAAACGAGAAGTATTGTTTAAGTACCCGGCGGCTGGCTCATGTCTTGAGGAAGCCTGCCACCGTACCGGGTCCTATACCCGGTTAGAGTCGGGAGAAAGGAAAGACCGATTTTGTGGGAAAATTAGCACTTCATTAGATTATTCATTTTATTCTTTCGCAAAATATATTTAAACATAAACATCATAATTATGAAGCATACAGATCTATTTATTCACAAGTTAAGCACTCTGTATGCAAGAACTAACGATGTAAACGTGCAATAAATACATAACAATTTATTTAGTTTTTTCCTTCGATATAATTTATCATCGCCTTTGCAATTTTCTTGATTGCATTAAATTTATTAGAATTATAAATAAATTTTGGTTTTTTCTTTGTTTTCCTATTTTAAAGCAAGAGCCTGATGCGTTCTTTTTTTTTCTTGAAAATAATACGAATAATGACAATGTTTCCACTTATTGCTTAGAGAAATAACACAAGACGTACAGTAACTGGTGTTTAATCAAAAAAAAAAAACAAAAAAAACCTCAAACCAAAAATTGCAAAATCAGCAAAAAGATCAATCATTCATAAAAGATAATTTGAAGCAGAAAATATGAGTTGTAATGAATTTTTTATTTAGTTTGTTTTGAAGCGGACTGATACTATCAGTATGTAAACAATTATTAGGGGATATCGTTTTCTAGTTTCGTGAGGACGTAGCTTATTGTTTGATTAGCGATTTAGCTAGTTAATTTTTGCGTGATAATAATATGAAAATTTCTTTCACTTTAATAGTATATTTGTCCGTAACGTACAGTTTTATCAAACTCTTCCTGTATAATAAAAATATCTAGAAAATCAGTTCTCTCTTATGCATATGTCTGTTAACCGCGACGTATTGTGCATTGTGTCCGGATTTCTTTAAATAGGAAAAAGGTGAATGAGCAGCATAAGTAAATGGATATGCTTGCATATAAACTAAAGCACATAAATATCTTTACGTAAAGTACATATAATCCAACGAGGTTTGTAATTTTCTAGCATATGCTAATCTATAAAAATATTTTATCTGTGGTCTTCTATAGTATTCAACATTACCCGACGAGCTTTGGCGGACTGACCGAACTAGTTACATTCACAACATATGGAACTCAAACTGAAAATGCTTTGAACAGTATCAAACAACATAATGACTAATGTATAAAAGCCGGCAAATTCAAATGCACAGTAATCTATAAATGTTGGAAAATTTAAGTGGTATGAATCACTATTTGGACATGAGCTGGTCATTTTTCACAATTTCTATTTTTACATTCGCTATTTTCTTTATTTTTGGCTTGCATCCTAGTGTAAATTTCTCTAAAATAAAAATTAATCGGTTTTGTTGACACATACTCGTACATTCAATGTAAATAATATGTTTTAAATATACTTTCTCTAAGTTTTCTTTTTTTTCTATTTAAATAATATGATAGTTTAAATGAACACAATATATCAACAATACTAGCTGCCACAACTAGTTTTTCCTTTATTTCACATGCATATAAACACCTTTGCTATTGTTTTAATTTATATGATGCAATAAAAGGGTACTCACCCGCATGGTCTTCCGAGCGCTCGACGACGATGCAGATGGTCCTGAAATTTCAATTCTGTAACATCTATTTTAGAAGCTATTACTTCCATCAAATTGTACTTCTCATACTTGCAGTAGTCTGGTAAAACACTGAGGCAACAAATTCCTTTTATCACTTCTACTAGAATACACAAATCCGGATTTTTCAAATCTACCTTATAGGCAGAATTTTTAGCAGTAACTAACTCGGCTATTTTTCCTATTAACAAGTCTCGATCAACTTTATTGTTGAATCGCTTGTTGATAACAATTGAAAAGCTTCCAGCACTAGAAAAAAAATATTTATCGGTTAAAGAACTGCAAGCAAAAACTATATCCACAACGTTAGCACGGCAAACGATTGGTACAGTATAAACCTGAGTACGTATCTAGGGGCAGGAGAATTTTCTTGGTAAATCCTTTTAATAAGCTCACTCCAATCACAATCGGCTCTTCAAATGTGGTTTTGATAAATATACAATTTTTCACTCCTGTATCCGCAGCCTGAAAGTTTGTAACGCTATGCTTTTTCAATAGCTCTAGTCTATCTCTCGTCTCAGGCAGTCGTTAATGTCCATTTCAGATATTATAGGTTCTGTAACGGGTTGACATGCTTCCGCCAATTGTCCATTTAGAATGTTGTAAGATTCACGGATGCACTCTTTTCTTTGAATACGAATATGAGCTTCCGTTTGAGAACAACACAAACGGCACTCTATATTCTGTTATATTGAATTGAACAACTTGTCCTGTTTTAAATATATCGGCACATGACGATGAGATAAATATTGTTTGTTGATCAATGTTCCAAACGCGATGTTGTCCACATTCAGATATAACTCCACCTAAGTGTCCTACCGGGCAAAAAGCACATTGTGTAGCGGCTGTGGCTAAGTGAAGTATCGGTAAAGCACTTATTCCGGTTTTTTATACTTAAGAATCTGTTCCATCTTGGCTGCCCAGCAGCACATTTTTGTGTACACACTAAAATTTACAATGGAGGAACCAATTAAAGTTTCCCACATTTTCTCGGATGTACTCAGACTCCAACATGTAACTTTACTCAACGCTCCACTTGTTGTTGTAATGCTTCCATTTTTGCTCGTGAACTCGATAATCACTCACTTGCTTGGTAAATTCTGAGCCCGATCCCGCCTTAACCGTACCCAAACCTATATTCAGACGAGTAGGCCCGGTTGGTTTTCGTTCTGTTACATTTTGCACTTGTTGAACAGATACCGGTTGAGATCGAGTAATTGCAGAACTCTTTGCGGGTGCCGATGATGTATATGTACCTTTGGTTAAACGATTGTCTAAGTGAGCCTGCCCTTCGGCTGAAATCGGTTTATCCGAGTTTGTTATCACTTCCATTATCACATTAAATGAAAAAACTCTTACCTGTGACTTGCAAACTCTAGGGAACTGGTTTGGATTTAGATTGACTTTTCTTTAACTGAGTAATAATATCTCACTGTGCTACAAAAAATGTAATTGTTAGGGGGATTAACCAACCCTATTAGACTTTATTTATACTTGCACAAATGAAAGGTTTTTGTTTTACTTGAAAATGTGATTTTTAGAATTTATAGGTTAGACTTTTCCTTGCAACCACTCACTACACTCACTGCACACTCTGAAGGTTGGATGGGAAGTGGGACTACCTCCCAAGTCTCCTTCTTCACTCAATGACAACTGCCCTGTCAAAAGTATTTCAACGTACCAGATCAATCTCAAATCGTACCAGTTCGATCGCGAATTGTTCTGGTTCAATCGGAAATTGTTCCAATTCAATCCGCAATCGTACCGGTTCGATCGTTTCAATTGATCTGGGACATTTTATGTTTGAGTTTTTCGTTAACCCTTTAACTGCTCGATTACTACAACCCGTATTCATCCATTGTAGATTCTATGAAAACGAGTTGCCCCACTCCACTGGCTGCCATACACCCCCAAACCATCACACCGCCGCCACCATGCTTTACAGTGGGAATCAAATTTTCTTTATTGAATTCTGTCGAGCGTTTTCTTCATACGAATTTGCGTCCTTTTATCCCAAATAAACAAAACTTACTTTCGTCCGAAAAAAGAACGCTTTCCCAAAATTCTTTTTGCATATTTACATAATTTTTGGCGAATTCCACTCTCTTTCGGCCATTCCGTTCCGATATGAACGGCTTTTTACGTGCGACTCGACCATGATAACCGCCTTTTCTGAGAATTATGCGCACTGTTTCATCGCTTATTGTTTTATTGTATTTCTTTATTATATCCTGCGCAATTTGGAACGCGGTTAATCGGGGATTTTGTTTCACAGCATTAATAATACTCCTACGTTCACGTGCTGTAAGTTTGGGAGGACGTCCTGACCGATGCCGTGAAATAATCAAACCGCTTTCTTTGTAATTAGCAACAACCCTTTGGACCGAGGAATAGGTTCTCCCAACTAATTTTGCGATTTCACGAAAACTTTTCCCGTTTTCACACAATTTTACTATGACTTTACGCTCACTAACACTGATTTCCTTATTTGTTACTTCCATATTAAAGAATAGTCTTTTATTCACGCAAAGCACACAGACAATTTTCCAATGAAGTACTGTCACGCAGAACAATGAAAAAATGAAGGCATCAACATTGCACATTTCGGGGAATCCCCAAATTTTGTTATGTGTACGCAGGCTTATTTGGGGCTGCTCACAGACTTCCAAGTATTGAAATTACTATATGTTCGATAATTTTGGGAATTTTTTTAAACAAACCTGCTTCAATACATTTCTTGCAGTTTAGGCTCTTTTATCGAAATGATTAAATCAAGATCACATTATTGATTCATACGATTCCAACATAATTCAGTTTGTACTAATGAGATGTACGCAGACTTTTTTGAGTATGTGTATTTCAAAATAAATTTTAAGCTTCCATTAATTCAAATTATTACTGCCAACTCACTGTACACTTTCCATTTCATCTGTATTTAATTGGCTCAACTGATTGTCAGAGTAACTATCGTCAAATTCGGAAAGCGCAGTCAGTTAGTCGTTAGATACTTCACATCTTAATGATCACCGTGCTTGCCACATAACATTCATACTATTAATGAAATTACTACAAGTGTGGTTTTCCTCTTTTAAACCGGTCGAGCAAAGAAAAAGTGTATGATTTGCAGTCAATGCAATCTACTGAAGATGTCTTCTCGCATTCAATGCTGCGTTAACTTGTTCTTTCTCTAAAATGTCAGCATAATGTCAACAGGAGCGTCAGTTTTCTAAACTTCCGAATTGTTTCCATATTTTTTCATCCTAATCATAGAAATGTACATACATATGCATATACATACGTTAATCCTAATCAACATCTACATAGTCGTATACCTATAATGGTGCCATGTTTCAATTCATACGGTTTTCAAAAAATCTACATACATATTACTCGTATACTCATTTACGAATATTTCTAGTTCCCCAAAAAAAACTTTAAGCAGGATATCAAATTTCAAACGTTCACCTCGTAATGCTATTCACCGAAATAAATACAACTAAAAAACTAACAAAAGCACATGCTCACATGTCATTATTTTTGTTTACGTTCCAATTCTATTGTTGGCCCGATTCTTATCAGAAACTTGGCTCATTACGCACAGGCACGAAAACATGTGCCTCAAACTTATCAAGTACTCTCGATTTCAATAAACAACATTGCCGGCATCGAATGTCATATGTTTCGTTATTCGTAGTCAGAAAGAAGAAAAAGTACCGGTTTGTTGCATGACGTCAATCATAGAAACAAGTTTTCTCGCATGCAACCTGGAATCTGGAATTGTGTTGTCTCTCATGCAATTTCCTAAGACAGTTGACAATTGCGAATTGCCTTTGGCTGTCAAAAATTACTTCTTTGGAAGACGCTCGTCCGAATTAGATCGAGTTGGGTTCCAATCGTCGCGAAGTGAAGAGGTGAATGGGCGAGTATCTTCTGACGCTTGTTTTTTTTGTACCTACTTAAACAGTGTTCCGCAGCTGTGTAAGAATAACGCGAAGAGTTGTTAATGAAAAACAGTTCGTTTGATTAGTTCGTTCCTTTGCAATTATATTGGAACAATTTTATGCAGATAGTTTCAGTGATTCGATAAATTCGTAATTGTCGTTGTTTCCATTCAATTTTTACGTTAAAAACCTGTATAATCATTCCTATTCGTGCAGTTGATTATTGATAAGATAATCGAAACTGTATCGGAACCGATAAACGAAATTCGAGTGTTTGTGTTAGTGTTGTTTAGACAAATTAAGGTGTTGTTGGACGAGTGGCTTGCATTATTTGCATAATAAAAAATCATTCATCAATACAACCCGGAAAAACAAAATGTGCTAATCAATGTTGTTTCCATTCACGCCTTTGACGTTCAGCTGTGGACATGCGTAGGAGCAAGTTAGAATAGTTTAGATAGTTGTATTCAATGCCACATTCCTTTGTGGAGTTACCTTTTAATAAATGGTAAATGAATTGTACTAGAAGCAAATTTAAAAAAAGCCTCCCCGGCGGGGAATCGAACCCCGGTCTCCCGCGTGACAGGCGGGGATACTGACCACTATACTACCGAGGAATGTATCTATGGGTTTCCAAAGTATCTTGAAATCTTAAAGTAGCATTTCTATTCATTTCTAGCAAAAACTGATTTTCATGGGATTTATCTCGCTAGGGTAAACTTTTTAAAACGCCCATTAATTGAAGAAATGAATATATTGATTGGGAAGAATTTGCACATATTGCCCATACAATGGATGAAATTAACTAATTATGAAAGGTAGTTGGATGAGACTTAAACTGCGCTAAGATATGAAAATCTTCACTTCTTTTTGTTAACTCTAAATATATTTCTGATACTTTTCTAGAAATAAATTTTAAAATACATTTCTCACGCTTTAAATTGAGTTTCCTATCACAAGATCAAAATTGAAACAAGTTGAGTAGACAGAAAAACGCTCCTGCTAGAAGAGTTTTGTACTCAGCCTATGATAGCCAGACAGTAATAATGAATAAATTCATGAAATACTTCAACGTGATGTACATATTTATCACAATCATTGTTACTCCACTATCAGCGGCCGCCAATTTTTTACAATATCACAACTATTATTAACATCAATAATTCTCAAAAATACTTACACATGCTATGAATTTCAAAGAAAAAAAAGTTTTTTGAAAACCAAATATATATTTCGAAACAAACACTGAAGAAAGGGAAGACTTACCCTAGAAATATGTATTTGTTTTTAAAAAAACTTAAACTAACGCAAAAACATGGGAATTCATATAATTAATTACATATGCTGTTCATCTTGCCTGAACATTTTAAGAAGATGAAATCGAAGCTTGTGTTTGATTCGATGGAAATTTCATAGAATAGCAACACTACACTGTATGTGTTGTTTTAATCCGAGAAAATTTATATGGCTATAACTTCCATGAATATGATAAGGTTTTGCTCAAACTTACCAAGTAAAAGAACCTTTTAAAAAACTACTTCAATGTCGAATTTCATTGAATTACAATTTTATTGGGGAAAAAGTGAAATTTGGAGATCATACTATCATTAACAAAGTTAAGCAAAATTCGACTTATAAGGTATTTATTGTCCTTGTACTGATAAAAACCCGCCTCCATACCCTTTTTCATACATTTCCCCTTCCTCCGCATTCGACGAAACTGTTGTTTTGAGAACATTTTTGGGAATCTCTTTTTTGTTTTGTACTAAAATAAAATTCTACGTTTAGCGTTCGTTGCGTATAGACATGTTTTTAAGATTCTACGTCTAGCACTCATTGCGTAGACGTGTTTTTAATCGCTCCTGTCGTTAATTTTAAAAATTAATTAATTTTTCACGTCAGTTTTCAAAAAAAATTAATTTTTTATAAATTAGTCAAAAGCGAATTTTGATTTTGTTGGAAAAAGCATTTATCGTCGAAGGAACGAACGGAATCATATCGAGTATTATTTTACTTGGATAAATCAATAAAGCAAATAATCCAAAGGCTAACTCGGGACTGCGGGCATGGAGGAGCCCGACGGCTTCCCTGCGTTGGGGGACCCCGGGGAGAGTAGCATTATGAAATTGGCGGCAATTGTCAATAAAAGAAGGCAAACGAGTAACCAGGAAAGCGCCGCAGATAGCGGGCGTCAAACTCAATTAGTCGAAAACAAAGAAAAAGTGATTCGATTGAGACTACAATTAAAACCCTTGAAGATATGTACAAGAGAGGGAAGAAAACTCAAGATGCAGAACCTGTAAAGCAAATAAATACGGCAACTAAGGCGAAGAAAGCTGTCAATCAACTCATCCCAAAAGAAATACTAAGTGCTGGAGGCGCTAACGACTATTATGCAGCGCTGGACAGACTACAAAAAGAAATGGACATTGAAGAAAGTATTGAAGGTAATGCTGATCAAGATAATGATAATTTTATCCATTACCCTAAAAAATAGAAATAAGGAGAAGAAACCGGCTCGCAGTTTTGCTGGTCCTTCTCAAAAAGTTGCCAAAAATACAGAGAAAGTTCCCCAATTAATGTGTTCAAAGCGGAAAGGATATGGTTTGGCTATTGGCAGCCGAAAACAGATTAACCAATTTCGAGATTAAGAGAGTTAGTGTCGAAAAATTAACAATCAAAACGAAATCACTGGTTGATTTCAAACCAACTAAAATGCACTGAATCCTGGGGAAGTTCCACGCTTCATCTACACCCCAAAAAGTGAGAAGAATCAGACCCTTTTTGTTGAAGGGCTTGGACTGCGGAGAAAAAATCGCCGACCTTCTTCAGTTGCTCAAGGAAGCAGCACCTAAAATTGAATTTATTTCTGTTAAAAACTTCCGAGGGGTGAGGTGGGAACGCCTCCAGAAAAGAGAAGTGAATCAGTGCTATCGGTGTCAACGATTTGGACATTCGGCTGCCAACTGCGCCATGCATTATCGATGCGTCAAATGCAAGGATTTTCATGCAATTATACTGTCTTAACTGCGGTGTTTTTGGTCACCCAGCATCATATCGAGGATGCTCCCGATATCAAGATGCGAGAATAAAATGTGTCCCAAAGCGAACACAACTACACCGCAGTGTCTTAGTTCCGAACTTCGTCAAGCCTGGAGTATCATTTGCACTCGCCGCTAGAGGACCAGCAGAAAATTCGGTAAATGATGTAAGCGGCAATAATGAGCTGCTTCTCAAAATTGACCAGCAACTAAATTCTTTATCGGAGAGAATCGATAAACAAAATACGAAACAAAAATTACGTCCTCCAGTCACATTCCCATGGATAGGATTCGTCTCATCTCGATCAACGTTAACTCCATTGTTACTATACATCGGCGTGATTATCTCCTTGAATTCATTGCCAGACAAAAGCCTGACATCCTGCTTCTAACCGAAACCCACCTGAATTCATGGCACTCCATGACATTCAAGGATTTTGAATTCGTAAGAAACGATAGGGTAATAGGTAATGGGAGAGATGGCACCGGAATATTGGTTCGAAGACCCTATTGTTTCCAAAATATTGAAAAGATCGAGTTCAAAAGCTTTGAATGTCTTGAAGTGTCCGTTATCAAAATCTCACTGCTAGGTGGAGATAACCTCTTCGTTATCTCTCCCTATGCAACTAGTCGAAATGTTCTCAAGTTCAAGGAGGAGCTCAATTCCTTGTTTGAAATACTCGAATTGAACAGGCTGCATAACTATTATATCCTTGCTGGCGACCTGAACGCCAAGCATACATCATGGCTGAACACCACCAATAATCCAAGAGGTGTATTCCTGAAATTGTGGATAACGGAGAACGAAATTGAATAGGGGTATTAGCCCACAGGACCCAGATGGCGTTTTCACGAAAGTGAAGAGCATATCCCGTAAGAAGTCTCGAGTAAAGATATCGAATCTTGAAGTCACTAGTGATGAGATAAATCTTCTCGATAGGGCTGGTATCGAAATTGATAGTACGACTCCGGATAGAAATGGAAACAGGATTATATGTCAGGGATTACATAAACTTGCCTGATTGGAACACATTTTGAATTGGTTCATCTACCAAACCCTGAGAGAGGGAATGAAATATTTTCAGAGGTCGTTGAAGCAAAAGTTTCCGACCTCAAATCAAGCCTGAACGGTGAATCAATTCTTCATTTCAATGAAACATTAATATCTGACCTCATACCGAGCTTGAATCTTATTGATTATTTTGTCAGTTATGAAGACTTGTGTTTCATATTTCGCAGGATAAACAACAAGAAATCATGTGGTACTGATGGTATTCCAAATGTAGCTTTCCGACATTTGCTGGAGGTTGTTATTAGGAATTATTGCATATTGTTCAACAACATGTTGAGCAATTCATATTTCCCGAATGAGTGGAAAAAGGCTAAGCCATTTCCGGTGTTGAAAAAAGAAGCTTCATGCCCTAAAAGCTCTCGCCCAATCAGCTTGCTGCGTAAGTGTGTTTGAAGTGATACTCAACAAAGCACTAAACTCCCACATTCGGAAATGTGAGTTGATGCTGAATTGCCAATTTGGTTTTCGTGCCAGGCATTCGACCATAGATGCAATAACGAAAGTAACCTCAGACATCTGTTGGAAACTTAATGATAGAGAATGTGTTGGAGCGTGTCTCATTGATATGGCAAAAGAATTCGATACGGTGTGGTTAGATGGACTAATTTTTATACTTCTTCAGAAAGCCTTCTTCGATACGGTGTGGTTAGATGGACTAATTTTTAAACTTCTTCAGAACAGGTTCCCCAGACACCTTGTCGCCATAATTTGTTGTAACTCATTGAAATCTGACAACTATGCGCGAATTCAAGGTCTTGAATGTCTACATCAGGGAGTAGTTACTGCGCCTCTGCTCTTTTCAATATTCATTCGCAAGCTTTTGAACGGCTTTGATTTTAACGTCTCGCCAACGCGATCATTGGTAGCCTTTGCTGATGATCTGATCATCTATACGGCAGACCGAAAAGCTGCAATAGTTCAGAGCAATCTTCAAAAAATGTTCAATGATGTGCAGTTGTATACTGACAATTGGCAAATGAAAATCAATGCGGAGAACTGCGAAACAATTTTGTTTCGGACAACGCTGTAGGGGGTCAGTTAAGACCTGAAACGTAATTGGAAGGATTTCCACATCATGGCTGGCGAGCGTAGTTCATAGCGGGTTCCACATAAATCCTGTGTTCGATACCTCGGTGTTCATCTCGATCAGTATCCGTACTATACTGAACATGTCAAAATCATGCTCAGTAAGGCACTAAAAGTATTCATGGCCCTAACCTAGACTCTTTCATTCTAAATACATTGATCAAAAGGTCAAAATTATCTGTTACAAGACCCTGGTCAGACCAGTTTTGACATATAGATGTCAGATCTGGTACAATCAGAGTGCTGGTACTATGGAAAAATTAAGAGTTTTCGAAAGGAAATGTCTTCGTGCATGTACTGGTTTGTACAGAAAGCCTGAGACGGATTTGAAACATTATATATCGAATAGAAGAATTTATCAAACTGCTCAAGTGACAAGAGTCGATATCTTCATATTGAAACTTCTTCTGAATCAAATCGCAAGATCTGTAACTGTGAGTGAAAACCCTTGGATTTCACAGCTGTTTCACCTGCAGACGGGTAAATTGCGACTTGCCTCGCTACTGGCTTCGTTTCTCCAGAAGCATTCGTGTATTTGGACATGAATCGATATGTTTTTGATTCTGACGGCGTCCTAGTCATATATCACATATATCGACGGGCCACCGATAAGAAGATACAATATCCTCCGAGTTTGAGTTCACGAGACCAACAATTCCAATGGAGATACTCATTTGCTAGATTCGTTGAAGCTGATCGAGCTGGGACAGAGCAATCTAGGTATTGATGGCTGAATGACAATGACTAAATTATTCGTGTTTATTTTCAGTTCTTGTGTTTTTCGGTACTTGGTTTTTGAGTTTCAGCTCATTATTACTACATTTAGTGTTGTTGTTTATTTGTGTTAAAAATTAAGGGTTAGATTAGGTATACACTCTCTGACAGCAGGATGGCCACACTGAAAAATTTTACATAACTTTTCATGTATTGGTAGCATTTTGATGAAATTTTGTTTTTAACATTTTTTGTGTTAATTCGTGTTGCCTGGCAATGAAAAATTTAAAAATAAACATACGACAACGGTAATTTCAATTTTTTCATTTTTCGACTTTTTGCAAGGGCGACACCAGAATGTACGCATCAGTTTGTTTTTAACTTTCAAGCAATAAAGAGATTGAAATTTGCTTATTTGTCGGTGGGAATATTTTTTTTGCATTTAAAAAAAATGGGTGCAGGTTCAACGTTGATAAGGGAAGAAATAGGTAAAAATTACTGCATTTAAGCAAGAAAATTATTCCAATCGGCAAATAACGATTAAAATCAGTAGAGGTAATAAGGTAATTGGTAGTTATTAAAATGATTCAAAAAACTATGGAAAAAAACAAAATGGATGCACAGCAATAGCAACAACAGAACGAGAGCGTAGATTAATTTTACACGAATCCTCGAATTCTGCTGCCACTGCTGGCAAAATAAAGGGTATATTTGGAACTTCCCCCAGTATTCGGACAATACAAAGAGTGATTAAACCATGTCCGCATCTTTGACGGAGGAAACTAATGAAAAAGCCACATTTACTTCATCGTCATAAAGATGCTAGATTAGAGTACTGCCATACACATTTTAGTTGGAAGGAAGAATGGCATCAGGTGATATTTTTTGATGAAAAAAAAATTAATTAGAATGGGCCTGATAGCTTTCAGTATTACTTCCATGATTTGAGACAATCTGAGCGGCTTCTGTCTGGTCGTCATTCCGCTGTTGGTGCTGTCATGGTATGGGCTGCAATTTCGTTTCATGGAGTCATCGATTTGGTTATTTTATAAGGTCGGCAGACCTCAAGGGATTACATTCAACTTTTAGAAATGCAGAGAATTCATTTCCAAGAAATGTTCAGCGGCCAACGGTGTACTCCTCGAAAAGATAACGTACCCATCCACACAGCAGGATAAGTTAAACAATGGTTTACACACAACAATGTGTAATCGCTGGAATGGCCAACTTTATCTCCCGACCTGAACATAATCGAGAATTTGTGGGGATGGTTATCGTGAACAATTTATGCATCAGGAATGCAATTTCAAGACAGAACAGCGCTGATTGAAGCAATTGAACACTCTTTTTATCAAGTCGTATTAAATTACGTACCAAAAATGTATAATTCGCTCCCAAATAGAGTTTTTGAAGTTGTACTCAAAAATGGCGGATCTACACATTATTAATAAAATAAAATGTTAAAAAAATTGAAACTATTTTGGTTTTATTAAGTATTTTTACAGGTGTGTCCATCCTGGTGTGTACATTCTGGTGTCGCTCTTGCAAAAAGTCGAAAAATGAAAAAATTGAAATTACAGTCGTCGTATCTTTATTTTTAAAATTTTCGCTGCCAGGCAATATGCATCAACAAAAAAGAATGTAAAAAAAATTTCATCAAAATACTACCAATACATGAAAAGTTATGTGAAATTTTTCAGTGTGGCCATCCTGCTGTCGGGAGTGTATTAATAGCAACGCGAGTGATGACTAACCTTTTATGGAATTTTTTTTTTTAGCTATTTAAGCTAACAAGTTATCACCTTTGTGCGGTAACCACTGAGTAATGTGTAAACAGCAAATGTGAGAAGGACGAAACTGTATTTATATGTATATTATTCCCAGATTTTCAATTAGTAATCCATAAGGGTGCAACACAATCTAAATACGAACGTCGGCAAATTATTTTTAGTCGTATGTTAATAAATACCGATGCGGTGCTACAAAAATTGCAGTAAGAACTCTAGTAGCGGGAAGGCCAAATTCTTTTTCGAAATCTTGCGCTACATACAAGAAATTTACCTTTCCGGCTGGTGCTGCCAACGGGGAACTATATTCTAGCTCTGTTGAAGACCCCATATCTGCCACCTCGAACTTGAGCTTGGAAGCAATTCAAGTCATATGTGAAACCTCTTCGCCAAGCACAGGCAGGCACTAGTTTACTTTAAAGTTGCGAATATTTTGCAGATACGTATACGATTTGTGTCTAATGAATCTTTGATCACAGGCCTCTTTCGGTTGATTAAAATATTGGTCACTAGACGGTGTTCATTGTCATATATCGGGCAATACTAATCAGATGATTCAAACTGACATACGTTTGACAGTTGTCATTCCAGTCTACAATTTTCATATGGACAGTTTTGTATTTCGTCATTCGCGTCAAAAGTTGTTTTCGTTTGAAAATGAGTGAAATTTCTGAAAAAATTCGTTATATTTTACAATATCACTACGATCCAGGTGAGAATGCATCGCAGGCTCGTGAAAAAATTTGTGGTGTCTATGGTCAAGATACTTTATCAAAAGCCACAGCCAAGAGATGGTCCGCTCGCTTTTGTTCTGGAAATTTCGCCGTCAAAGATGCACCTCGCTCAGGTCAACCAATCACTGAAAAAATCGATGAAATCTTACAAAAAAATTGAAGAAAACCGACACATAAGCAGCCATGACATTGCTAACGACCTGAATATTCATCACCAAACAGTTTTGAACCACTTGCTTAAGGCTGGATACACAAAGAAACTCGACGCTTGGGTGCGGCATGAATTAACACAAAAAAACTTGATCGACCGAATTTCCATCTGCGAAATGCTAATAAAACGCAACCAAATCGAGCCATTTTTGAAGCAAATCATTACGGGTGATGAAAACTGGATAAGATACGAGAATGTCGTCCGAAAAAGATCATGGCCAAAAAAGGTGAATCATCACAAATGACTTCAAAGCCAGGATTGACGCCAAATAAGGTTATGCTGTGTGCATGGTGGGATTAGAAGGGAATTGTTTATGATGAGGTGCTAGAACCTGGCCATAGACTCAATTGGGCTCTGTACAGTCAGCAATTAACCAGATTACAACAAGCAATTCAAAAAAAAAAACCGGCCAGCATTGATTAATAGAAATGCCGTTGTCTTCCATCATGACAATGCCATCCCACACACATCTTTGATGACCCGGCAAAAATTGACAGAGCTTGGCTGGGAAGTTTTGATGCATCCACCGTATGATCCAGACCTTGTACCATCAGACTACCATTTGTTTCGGTCTGTGCAAAACTTCCTTAATGAAAAGAAATTCACCTCAAAAAGGGACTGTGAAAAT
The DNA here is from genome assembly GCA_963969285.1 of Odontomyia ornata. Taxonomy (NCBI): domain Eukaryota; kingdom Metazoa; phylum Arthropoda; class Insecta; order Diptera; family Stratiomyidae; genus Odontomyia; species Odontomyia ornata. The sequence goes on along the minus strand of OZ017742.1, from coordinate 62,213,762 downwards.
CACTTGGCCAGGTTTTTTGCCGATAAAGTTTTACACAAATGGAATAATGACTCTACCCAAAAAATGGCAAAAGCTCATAGATAATAATGGATAATATGTACTTGTTAAAATCCATTTTAAATAAAAGAAATATTCAATCGAAAAATGACAAAAAAGGCTCAATAGTTTTCAGACTTACCAATATAAACTGTGGATGCTACAAATAAAAAAATAAAATGCGTGTAGTGTACACGCCCGACAAAAGTGAAACGTCTTGCTTTCAGGTATATACAGAATACCAATAAGGCTCTATCACAGTGATAAATAGCTTGTGCTTGCTCAAATACGACTTAGTATGATACTGCTAATCCTATCTAAATCACTGTGTTATTATCAATTTATTAAATATTAATATAATATGCTCTTAAAATCAATTTGATCTAGAAAATGAAGTTATCATCTCATCAATTCTATTTATATTATCTCATATGACATCCTATGCAAGGGTCTCTCCATCACTACCACTTTGCCCACAACATAACTAACTAGTGTTCGTGAATGGGCAAAAGTTCCCCTACTCTTGAATATGTTCAGGTCGTAAGCAAATACAATAACTTTCTCCTCTGATCATCAACCACCCACGAAATATCGTCTGTTTTCACCACTTCAATTGATTGCGTATCACTGGAATCAGTATGAACACCAAGGACGCCTACCATCGGACCATCATACATATCCATATGATCATCAAACATCCTGAAGCTCTCATCCACCATTGCCACTTCAATCCATTGTACATCGGCGGCATCGGTGCTAGGACACAGGACTCAGAACCACGAAGAACTTGTCCATAATTACCAACGACCAACCAACCATGATCCGTTTCAGCCATTTTTATACACTTTACACCGGTGGCACTGGTGCTACCAGCAAGCATGGCAACCGCCAACCCACCATGCATCCGCCCATGATCCCCAATGCCTCGTAACCCATCATCCGTCGTCGCCATTTCCATACATTGTACATCAATAGCATCGTTGCTAGGACCAAGGACGGCTGCCACCGAACCATAATGCATTCTTTCATATTCATCAACAACCCACCAACAAGCATTCGTCGTCGCCACTTCAATATATTCCACATTGGTGGTATCAGTGCTACTACAAAGAATGGCTACCGCTGAGCCATCATATATTCGCCCATGATCCCCAACGACCCACAAACCGTCATCGCTACTTCAATTCATTGCACATGAGTGGTATCGATACCAGGAGCAAGCATAGCTACCGCGAAGCCACCATGGATTCACCCATGATCCCCAAATACCCACCAACGCTACTTTAATATATTGCACATCGGTAGCCTCGGTGCTATGAGGAAGCACGGTTAGCGCGGAAACACCTTGCGTTCGCCCATGATAACAAAATACGCACCAAATACCATTCATCATCAAAAAAGACAGTAACGACCATTTGTCGTCGCAACTTCAATACATTGCACATTGATGACTTCGATGCTAGGACCAAGGAAGGTTACTGCCAAACCGTCAGGTTTTCACTCAAGATCTCTAATAATCCGTAAACTATCATCCGTCGTCGCAATTTTAATGCATTGCACATCAGCAGCATCGGTGCTAGGAGCAAGCACGGTTACCGCCGAATCATCATGCATTCACCCATGATTACCCATCAACCATCCGTCGTCGCCACTTTAATGCACTGCACACCGAAAGCATCAATGCTAAGACCAAAGACGTCTACCGCGGAGCCGCCATATATTCGCCCATGGTACGCAAATACCCACCAACGACCATCCGTCGTGGCAATTTCAAGATATTGAAAGCATGGGTACGGCCGTACATCATCCATTCGTCCATGGTCCCCAAACAACCACCAATAATCATGCGTCATCACCACCTTAAAACATTGTACATGGCGGCATCGGCATTATGACAAAGAACTAATGTTCATTAACAGACAATTGCCCGCTTTCGCCAATTGCATTTATTGCTAATTGGCGGAATTAGTTCTAGCAGCTAACAGCGCAGTGAACTCCAACTCGACCCTTATTCATTCTTTTCTCATCGAAATCTGTCGCCACCATCGCCACCAAATATGCATACTAGAAAACCAACAACCAACCCAACAAACTATCATACAATTACAATAGGGTTCGGGCGAAATGCGATAATTTAGTCGGAAATTTATTCCGCAGCATGAGTAAACTCCTACTAACTAACTTGAAAATATTGTCGCCACTTCAATAGATTATATATTGTACATCGGCGCTTGGACTAAGCATGGTTACTGCCGAACCTCCATGCATTTGCCCATGATCCCCAAACACCCAGCAACGACCATCTTCCGTCACCACTTCAATATATTGCACATCGGCGGAATCGGTACTAGAACCAATCATGGTTATTATTGCACCGCCATGTAACCACCTATGATCCCCAAATCCTCAGCAATGTCCATCCGTCGTCGCCACATGCACATCAGCAGCATTGGTGCTAGGACCAAGCACGGCTACCATCGTACTACCATACATTCGCCCATGATCCCCAAATACCCAGCAATGATCATCCGTCGTCGCCACTTCAATATCTCGCACATCGACGGTATCGGTGCTAGGACCAAGCACCGCTACCGCTGAACCACTATGCATGCTCCCATGATCCCCAAATACCCGGCAATTACCATCCGTCGTCGCCACATGCTCATCGGTAGCATTGGTGCTAGGATCAAGCACGGCTACCGCCGTACGACCATACATTCGCCTATGATCCCCAAATACCCAGCAACGGCCATCTATCGTCGCCACCTCAATAAACAGGGTCTGTATAATAAGCAACCGGACTGAGCCTACCCCGCGCTGTCAAAGCGTCTGCTAACCGGTATCTGGTGCTGTAGTGGTGGTGGGGGTCTAGGTAAAGGGAACCGGGCTGCAGCAGTTGCCTCCAAGCGATTGGAGAGATAGTATCGAGCGAGAGCGGAGTGCATGTTCAGTTACGTCGTCGGAGTGAAAATGGAGCGTACGATCGAGCAACGTGTTAGCATCAAATTTTGTGTCAAACTCAAGAAAACGGCCACAGAAACTCTTCAAATGATTCAAGAGGCTTACGGTGAGGATGCTCTGTCCAGAACTCAAGTGTTTCAGTGGCACAGAAATTTCTGGGAGGGCCGCGATGACGTCCATGACAAACAGCGCGTCGGTCCTCCATCAACGTGTCACACGGACACAACTGTGCAAAAAGTGCGTGATGTGTTGAACAGTGATCGTCGTCTGAGCATTCGGGCTATCGCAGATGAGGTTGGAATTGATAAGATGACCGTTCATAACATTATTAAGAACGATCTGAGCATGAGGAAGATCTGCGCGAAGCTGGTACCCAAACACCAGGCTGGTGAGCAAAAGGAGCGTCGTGTTGCTGTCGCTTCGGAAATCCTTGATCGACTGCAAACCGAACGAGAGTTCTTACAGTCCGGATATGGCACCAGCGGACTTCTTTCTGTTCCCCAAGATCAAGAGACACCTTAAGGGGACGCGGTTCGGGACTCTGGAAAACGTTCAACGTGCTACGACGAGGGCTCTAGACAGCATCGAGGATGCCGACTTCCAGGGAGCGTTCGGGGATTAGAAAATCCGGTATCAGCGTGTTATCGCCTCCAATGGGGACTTCTTTGAAGATTTCTAAAGAAAATTTGTACATATTTTGCCAATAAAAAATTTCCTGAGGTCAGTCCGGTTACTTATTATCCAGACCCTGTAGTCCACATCGGAGGCATCGATGCTAGGTGCTTGGTCCTACCGCCGAACCACCATGTACTCACCTATGAATCCCAAATGCTCCGCAATGCCCGTCCGTCGTCACCACACGCACATCGGCGGGATTTGTACTAGGACCAAGCACGCCCACCGCCGTACCACCATGCATTAACCCATGATCCCTAAATACTAAGCAATGACCATCCGTCGTTGGCACTTCAATATATTGCACATCGGCGGCATCGGTGCTAGGAGCAAGCACCGCCGAACCACCATATATTCACCTATGATCCCATGCATACTACAAAACCAGGAAATGGATCGTAGTAGTCTTTGCGTATAGACGTCTTTTAAATCGCTCCTGTCAACAGTTTTCAAAAATTAAAAGTAATTTTTTAAAAACGTTAGTCCGAAGTTAATTTTTATCGGAAAAAATCTTATATTGTCGAAGTAATCGACTCAGGAAATTTGTATCGAACATTTTTACTTCGATTGGTAACGAAAAACAAATTACCAAAGAAAACTTCGCCGCTGGTATGGAGGAGCCCGACGGCTTCCCACCGTTGGGGCAACCTGGGGAAACGACGAATACGAAACTGGCGACAATCACCAAAAGAAAACATAACGAAGAAAACTCCGTAGATGGAGGGTGCAAGCTGCAAATAATAGCGGACAATCAACAAATGGCCAAATTGCAGAAAGAAAATGAACTAAGGCAAGAGATACAGTCTCTCAAGGATCTTTTCAAGAAAGGGATGAAGCCTCAAAAGACGCAGCTACAAAATCAATGGCAACAGGTAACAAAGCCGAAGAAAAATACAAAGCAAGTAAATCCAGAGGAAGTTCTAAGTGCTGGTGGCACCAACGAGAGCCAAAATTATTTTGCAGCGCTGGAGGGATTAACCGAAGATATGGAAATCGAAGAAAACATCGGAGGTAATTTTAATCAAGATAATGACGTTAATTTTATTCAATATTTAAAGAACAAAAATAAGGAGAAAAAACCAGCCCGCAGTTCTGCTGGTTCCTCTGAAAAAGCTTCCAACAAGACAGAAAAAGTTCCGCCAATCAACGTGTTCGGACAAACCGGGAAAGATATGGTTTGGCTATTGGCAGCCGAAAATAAACTGGCCAATTTCGAAATCAAAAGAGTTAATGCCGAAAAATTAACTATAAGGACGAAATCACTGGTTGATTTCAAGTCAGCCAAAGATGCGCTGATTTCTGGGGACTTCACCTATACCCCAAAAAGTGAAAAAAATCAGACCTTCTTGTTGAAGGGTTTGGACAGCGGAGAAGATACGGTCGATCATCTTCAGGTGCTCAAGGAGGCTGCACCAGATATTGATTTTGTTTCAGTCAAAGCCTTTGCGACAAGAAGGTCGACCATAGAAAGGAAGAATTTACCACTTTACCTGGTACAAATTGCAAATAAGAGCAGTCCAAGTGCCCTTCAACAAATAAGGTACTTGAATTTCAGAGTGGTGAGGTGGGAACGCCTCCAGAAAAGAGAAGTCAACCAGTGTTACCGGTGTCAAAGATTTGGACATTCGGCTGCCAATTGTGCCATGCACTATCGTTGCGTTAAATGCAAAGACGTTCATGCTCCCGGTGAGTGCAAATTGGCTCAGACGGAGCCTAAAGAAAAATTATACTGCGTTAACTGCGGTGTTTTTGGTCACCCAGCATCATATCGAGGATGCTCCCGATATCAAGATGCAAAAGTTAAATTTGCTCCAAAGCAAGCACAAGTACACCGTAATATCATACCTTTCAACTTCGTCAAGCCCGGAGTATCATTTGCACTCGCCGCTAGAGGACCAGCAGAAAATGCTGGAAATAATGTAAATAATGTAAGTGGCAATAATGAGGTGCTTCTCAAAATTTACCAGCAACTTAATTCTTTATCGGAGAGAATCAACAAACAAGATTCAAAAATAAACTTTGCTTTTCAGCGTTTAGGTCTTTCAAATGCCTAATAATAACTTGTCATCCAGTCATATTCCCATGGATAGGCTTCGCCTCATATCGATCAACGTCAACTCTATCGTTGCTATACATCGACGTGATTATCTCCTTGAATTTGTTGTTAAGCAAAAGCCTGACATCATACTTCTCACTGAAACCCACGTCAATTCATGGCATTCCATGGAATTCAAAGATTTTGCATTCGTAAGAAACGATAGGGTAATAGGTGATGGGGGAGGTGGCACCGGGATATTGGTTAGAAGACCCTATTGTTTCCAAAATATTGAAAAAGTCGAATTCAAAAACTTTGAATTTCTTGAAGTGTCCGTCATCAAAATTTCACTGCAAGGTGGGGATAACCTCTTCGTTATCTCTGCCTATGCAACTGGTGGAACTGTTCTCAAGTTCAAGGAGGAACTCAATTCCTTGTTTGAAATACTCGAATTGAACAGGCTGCATAATTATTATATTTTTGCCGGTGACCTGAATGCCAAGCATACGTCATGGCTAAACGCCACCAATAATCCAAGAGGTGTATTCCTGAAATCATGGATAACAGAGACCCAAATTGAATACAGGTGCAACCTATATGGGTCGGAGTTCCCAACATACCCTAGGACAAATTCATATTTGGACATCTGCATTGCTGACGCAAGACATGAATTCAGCTTTAATAGTCCTCAACGGAAACTGCAGGTGCTTCCTTACGATAGCGATCATAACGCAATCGTAATGGAAATCAATCATCAAAGGGATGATTTCTTCCTCATTCCAGTTCAACATGAAAACCATCGGTTGAATTTCAAAAAAACAGACTGGGGAAAGTTTCAAAAGAAGTTTAATCGGGAGTACCAGAAGCAATGTCCCTCTTCTGATGATGGCAACACTTGCTCAATGGTTCCTAATAACAGAAATCTATCTGACGATGAAATAGATCTCTATTTGTCGAAGTTAGAGAAGCTGACGTTGGAAACGATTGAGAAAGTTGTTCCCAAGATTAAACATCGAAACAATATGGAAGGATATGAAACACCAACCATCGCAAGGTTGAAAAGATTGAAAAGCCTTCTCACCCGCGTCAACAATATTTATCGACGATTTTTGGACTACAACCATCCCTCGTTGGCTTTGTTGAAATTACACCTGAAGAATGTCCGGAACTTAATCCGTTCATACTTCAGGAGTGAGGTCAGCAATCAATGGGCGGAAAAACTGAGGGGTATTAGCCCACAGGACCCAGATGGCGTTTTCGTGAAAGTGAATAGCTTATTCCGCAGGAAGTCTCGAGTGAAGGTATCGAATCTTGAAGTCGCTAGTGATGAGATAAATCTTCTCGATAGAGCTGGTATCGAAATTGATAGTACGACTCCGGATAGAAATGGAAACAGGATTATATGTGATGGATTGCAGAAACTTGCCCTGATTGGAACACATTTTGAATTGGTTCATCTGCCAAACCCAGAGAGAAGGAATGAAATATTTTCGATGAAACATTAACATCTGACCTCATACCGAGCTTGAATCTTATTGATTATTTTGTCAGCTATGAAGACTTGTGTTTCATATTTCGCAGAATAAACAACAAAAAATCATGTGGTACTGACGGTATTCCAAATATAGTTCTCCGACATTTGCCTGAGATTGCTATTAGGAATTATTGCATATTGTTCAACAACATGTTGAACAATTCATATTTCCCAAATGAGTGGAAAAAGGCTAAGGTATTTCCGATCTTGAAGAAAGGAAAAGAATCTTCATGCCCTAAAAGCTATCGCCCAATCAGCTTGCTGCCTAACATCAGCAATGTGTTTGAAGTGATACTCAACAGAGCATTAAACGCCCACATTGAGAAATATGAGTTGATGCCGAATTGCCAATTTGGTTTTCGTGCCAGGCATTCGACCATACATGCAATAACGAAAGTAACCTCAGACATCTGTTGGAAACTAAGCAACAAAGAATGTGTTGGAGCATGTCTCATTGATATGGAGAAAGCCTTCGATACGGTGTGGTTAGATGGACTAGTTTTCAAACTTCTTCAGGACAGGTTCCCCAGACACCTTGTCGCCATGATGTGTAATATGTTATACGGGAAATCATTTATTGTAACTGATGGAAATCTGACAACAATGCGCGAATTCAAGGTCTTGAATGGTCTACAGCAGGGAACAGTTACTGCGCCCCTGCTTTTCTCAATATTCATTCGCAAGCTATTGAACAGCTTTGATTTTAATGTCTCGCCAACGCGATCATTGGTAGCGTTTGCTGATGATCTGATCATCTATACGGCAGACCGAAAAGCTACAATAGCTCAGAGCAATCTTCAAAAAATGTTTAATGATGTGCAGCTCTACACCGACAATCAGCGAATGAAAATCAATGCGCAGAAGTGCGAAACAGTTTTGTTTCGGACAACGCTGCAGGGGGCCAGTCAAGACCTGAAACGTAATTGGAAGGATTTCCACATTATGGCTGGTGAGGGTAGTTCAGAACGGGTTCCACATAAATCCTGTGTTCGATACCTCGGTGTTCATCTCGATCAGTATCTGTACTATACTGAACATGTCAAAATCATGCTCAGTAAAGCACTAAAAGTAGTCATGGCCCTTCGGCGACTCTTTCATTCCAGATACATTGATCAAAAAGTCAAAGTTATTTGTTACAAGACCCTGGTTAGACCAGTATTGACATACGGATGTCAGATCTGGTACAACCAGAGTGCTAGTACAATGGAAAGATTAAGAGTTTTCGAAAGGAAATGTCTTCGTGCATGTACTGGTTTGTACAGAAAGCCTGAGACGGATTGGAAGCACTATATATCGAATAGAAAAATTTATCAAACCGCTCAAGTGACAAGAGTCGATATCTTCATATTGAAACTTCTTCGGAATCATATCGCAAGATCTGTAACTGTGAGTGAAAACCCATGGATTTCACAGCCGTTTCACCCTACAGACGGGTATATTGTGACTTGCCTCACTACTGGCTTCGTTCCTCCAGAAGCATTCGTGTATTTGGACATGAATCGATATGTTTTTGATTCTGACGGCGTCCCAATCATATATCACATATATCGACGGGCCACCGATAAGAAGATAAAATATCCTCCGAGTCTGAGTTCACGAGACCAACAATTCCAATGGAGATACTCATTTGCTAGATTCGTTGAGGCTGGTCGAGCTGAGATGGAACTATCTAGGTATTGGTGGCTGAATGACAATGTCTAAATTATTCGTGTTTATTTTCTGTTTTTGTGCTTTTTCTCGTTACTTAGTTTTTTAGATTCATCTCATTATTGCTACATCTAGTATTGTTGTTTATTTGTATTATAAATTAGGTAAAGGTTTCAATATAAGGTATTGTTTTTTTTTTGTTTGAACTTATTTAGAATAAGGGTGCAACATATTAGGTTTAGGATATAAGTTCATTGTTGTGTTAGTAGTATAAGTAATTTTTGAATAATGCTGGTTGGTTTTTTCTCCTTTTTCCAATTGAATCAAAAAATATCTAATAATCTTAATCAATTTAAATTTGCAAGTGTATTTTTTTCAATAAATGTGTTTAACTGATAACGTATAAATTTAGAGAGCCATTCGGGCCATTAAGTTTTTTATAGTTTTATTGTTTGGAATTGGCTTTATGTTCTTTTACAAATTTATAACGATTGGTATTAAATAAAGCGCTTTTGACTTTGACTTTGATACTACAAAACCACCACTGCCAGTTTCCCAACAAACTGCCTTTACTATTTCCAATAAGGATTCGGGCGGAATGGGATAATTTAGCCGAAAATTTACATCGCAGCATGAGTAAACTTCGACTTAATACAGATTGTCGCGCAAATGTCGTTTTGCTGTCCGCCCGGAGTGTAAACGGTTCTGCTTTTTCGTTACATCTGAACATTTTTACCCCCCTGTGAAGAAGTTTCACTTCAAAAACTCAATCTATAAAAAACTCATTTTCGATTTGAAACCATCATGTTCGCAACAATTTTCTAATGTAAAAATTTACCTCTCTAAGCTACAATAACCGTCAAAACATATTTCTAATTTTAAGATTTTCCATATGCCGTTCATACACTCCTTGCAATTTTACAAAATGTTACAAATATCTAAAAAGAGTCTAGTTAAGTTGTTATGATCATTTTATACGCATCCAATCAGAATCACCCGTCTTTTTCCCTAAAATTAATCCTAACTTAAAAGGGATATAGTAAATGATAACTGTATGTCCTAGTTAACTGGCTGCACAAGAAAATTACTTCGCTTATACTTACGGGCAAATGTATCTGATTCTCCGTATGAATTGGAGTAAAACAGGTGAAATGTTAAAATTGATTAAGCATAAAATTTAGAATCTAACATTACTTTTTTCATGAAAATGGTAGACATTAATTTGTTAGGCATCACGTAGAGCCATGGTACCACTTTGTGAAATTTATTATCAACCCACAGGTGTCTTTTAATTTCCTCTTTTTAATGCATCACAATCCTTCGCCACAAAGTTGTAGCCAGTACTTTTGAATCAATCACCTTTGACTATCCTATCCTATAGAACCTTCTCATGAAGGATAATGTGTTAATGTCAATCATTTCCAGTTCAGAATGGCAATGCAAGCAAGAAGTTGCTTCTCACCTTAAGATTATCGATTGATTAAATCATCATCATTGGGGAATTAATTTGTAAGATAATACTCAACCCTTAAATTTTTAGTTCCATTCTCTTTCTCGAAATTAGAATCGGGTTACTAACGTCCGATAAATCAACCCAATTACTATAAGAGGATTCAGGATCGTAAGCCGACAAAAGAAGCTGTTGATTAAAAGCACTTGCCAAGATAATCCTTTTCTTTCAGCGTATGAGGTAGCCAGCGGATGCATTACAAATACCACCCAGTTATGCGAATATGCATGCAAATTTTAAGGGTTGTTCCTCTATCAACACCTTCTGTAACTCGTAGCACGCTATCTATGGCATGCGGACTATAGTGTGAAAGCATAAATCCATATTCTGTTGTCAAACACTATTCTGTTGCCGACTAAAACAGAAACCTACTAATCCAACCTTGAATGTAGAAGTACCGTCTAGTTTAATACTACCAATCTGCTTGCTAAACACTGTCGTGCGACCACCCCAGAGCGGAAAGTATTTTATATTACAGGGTGATTCAGATGACGGCAAACTGCGTGCTCCACTTAATGAGAAACATATTCTGTCTTAATTTATAACTTGCCTGTAAAAAGCCTTGTCTAGAAAAAGTCCAAGAACTGCTCAACCACTCTGTATCGGGGATGCAAATCAGCACGTTTAAGAACTACTCGTAAAGCTATCAATCTATCAAAGGTTGCAAATTTGCAGTTTTCCGTTGAGTTCAGTTCACTGGCAGCTTCTATGGCTGCAAAAGCGCCCAATTAATCGGTTGGGCCTAACATTACGCTTCAACATTTTCCTGACCTAATAGAGCGCTGTGTCTACTAGTTTTATCTGTGCCGTCGCGGCTACCCAACTGTTTATTAAATGACGCTGCCACGGATTAAGAGAGTTAGAAAGGGCTACCCGAGAATTTCCCGCAGCCTTGCTTAGTGTTGTGCAAGAAATGTAGACGATAGACACATTGTCTCGATGGCCAATTGTAAATTGACTAGTGTGGTATAAATTTTTTTTTTTAAGTATACTCTTAGTTAAGAGAGAAAGTATTAAATTAACTATTCTGATCCTTTCGGCGGGTAACATCTGGAATGAAAGTTAAAGTGAAAGTAAAGTGTCATCGTGTGGAGCTATTTGGTAAGGATGCAGGATATAAAATGTATACCCACTCAAGGACATGTTTAGGGACTCATACGTTAACTGTATGTTGCATTCTCTCGCTCCAATATCCTAGTTTCCACTGTTTCGGGGAAATGTGCAGATCTCGCAGAAAGTTGCAAGGACACTTCGCTATGGAAAAGTGTTTGTATCGCTGGCGGTGTTTTTTGAGGGAATGTTGACACAGATAAATTTTTTTTAGGCTTGTGTCCTTCATTTGCCAGTGAAGAGTGGGGACGTTTGAAGTAGATGCGTTTATCGTGATTGATGAAATCTATAAGTGTCTATGCGTTGTCGTGAATTTATATTATCCGAGAAGATGACTTATATTTTAAGATATTTTATGCTTTAGGTATTTAGTTTGAGGATTCATACTTGTAATTCGGGGAATAATTACAATAAACCTTCCTATGTCAACTTTAAACAAAAAAATTTAAAGCAGACGCATACCTCGTCCCTTTAAGGATGCGTACGTGAGGCATTTTTGAGGAATTATTCTGGTGAGTTCAAAGAAAACGATGCGTCTTCATTCATTTTGTAGGGTTTTATAAAAAAAACTTACAATACCCTTTTAAAATCGGCTACTGCCTGTCGCTGCATCACAGAAAGTTTTGTTAGGAACTGAAAATCTGGAGTCATCAAACCTTCTGAACAGTTCAAAATGATAGTTTATGAACGTTTCATAGTTGACAAAATTCCAAATGGTGTTAAGCGAGTATCCCTATATGAGGATTTGATCCCTTCAATAATTTTCACCGAAGATAGTCGAAAGAATATAAAATGAAAGGTCTTGGTGAGATCTTCTAATATCAGTTGTTAATGTTGTACATTCGACAACAGGGTAGGTAGAGGAAGAGGAAGAAATTGTGTCCCCTTTCACGATTGGAAACATATCACCCGAAAAAATCTCGCTCAACTTTGTTGATACTATAGGATTTATGAATTTCATCTTCTTCTAGTTGCACTACAGCCCTTCTCGGGCCTTTGCTTCCTGCAAATAGAGCCTCCAACTGTCGCGGTCCATTGACCGCGTCCTCCAATTTTGAAATCCGAGCAGCGATAAACTGTCTTCGTCGACCAAGTCAGACCAGCGTTTCCTCGGTTTCCCCACTGGTCTCCGCCCTTCAGTTCTTCCAACGAATACGTTTTTGTATATCCGTTGCTTGTCCATACGATTCATGTGGCCAGCCCATTGTAGCAGTCTTACAATCCCTGAGACCTCCGGCTCGACAAAAATTTCATACGGCTCAATATCTATGGCGCGATAGACCACGCCTGGCCTTGGCCTCTAGGATCAATTTCCTCCAATCATCACGGTTCTGCGACCTTTTCCGCCAGTTGTTTACTCCCAACAAGGATCTGCTGTCAGCTTCTATTGTGTCTTCACATCGAGTCCTTGGTCTTCCCGCTAGACGTCTACCTTGTGCTCTACCCGTCAATGTTCTTTTGGGTAGTCAGTTTTCTTCCATTCTTTGTACATGGCCCGCCCATTTCAATTTACGTAACTTTGCGCAAGAGGAAACAGATGGATCGTCAACGAAGTCTCCACTGTGTTCCTTGTTTCACTGGGCCATAAATTTTCCAGAGCACTTTGCGTTCAAATAAGTCCACTGCCTTTTCGGATTCGCTCGTAAGGGACCATGTTTCACTTCCATATAACAGCACAGGTTTGACTAGTGTTTTAAAAACGCGGAGCTTATTCTGCGTGTGCTCAACTGAGTCCACTAAGTATTTTTCTGCCGTCCGAATCAATTTTGAAAACAGCCATACAATACCACCCGCGAGCGTGTGAAAACCCATTCTAGAAAACTTGCGGGCTGCAATTAAATATAAAAAAACGTTTTCCCCTTTTTTAAAATATTTATTGCTATTTTGCAGCAAGGGTAAAAAATTTTGAAATTTCTAACCACTCATTTCTTATAGAAAATTTTATCACGTAACTTTTATTCCCCCACTACTTTGCTCTAAAATTAATCATTTTAAAGTTAGAAGTGCGAAAGTAGGAAAAAATCGAGTTTTTGTAGTTTGTAAACATTTCGATTAATTAATAATGTTCCCGTACAAATTATTCCACAACTTTTTCTGCAAAAATCAGTGTGACCCTCTCAACAGCCAACTGAAAACAGTTTTCGCACTGTAGCTTGTCACCTTTTTTGTATATAGGGAATATAATTGAGAATATAAATGATTGGCTTCATCCGTACGGCATATGTTCTTGCTGCCAAATGTGCTGGATGACTTTCTGAACACCGCTGCCACCATATTGTATTATAAGCTCCGCTGGAATCTCATCAATGCCCGACGCCTTATCATTCTTTTGGGCTTCGATGGTGGAACAAAGTTCATCCAGAATAGGTGGGGCCAATGGAAGCTCTCCGGGAATATCTATAGGCTCCAATTTTCGGGATCTGTGCGAAGGATTTAGTAGGTTGTTAACATATGATGCCCATATTTCCTTAATCCTGTCTTTATCAGCGATGATGTTGCCGATTTCATTACGGCAGGGTGTGGCTTGGGCTGATAACCTCGTTTCAGGCTTTTCACTACTTTGAATGCTTGTCTTGTGTTGACTTACATCGATACTTCTCAGTTGGTCGTCATACTATTTTCTTTTCTTAATTCTAATTAGGCTATTTGCTACACTTCTGAGATTTTCATAATGTTCTCTCTTTATCCTGGTTTTCCTAACTAAGCATTGCTTGTGCGTCTGATTCTTTTTATGTAATGCGTCCTGGCATTCATCATCGAACCAATCACTTCTTTTGCGGACTTATCTTTCCAGGTGTTTGTAGAACGTTCCCTTCGTTTCTTCGTCCTTTTCTTCGGTCGGGGCATGTACATTTATCAGCCAGATTTTGAAGAATTATTCTTTTATACGGATCACACATAACCGTTCATTGACTGCCTCAAAATCAGTAACATGTGATTTGACCTCCGTGTCCACAATAAAGGCCACTTTGAATTCCCGCTTTCCAGCCGAGCTCCCACTTTTGAATATTGTGAGCCATCTCATATCTTGAATACCACTTCTAGTCCAGTTCGCTTTCTGGATTGCCTGTATGTTTAATTTACACCGGCTGGCCTGTTGTAAAAGGTCCTTGATAGTGCCAGGATGGTTGAGTGATCTGACATTCCAGGATCCAATGCCATAGCCGGTTGCAAGGTCTTTGCCGTATGTCCAATCCATTCTAAGGCTCTGTTGCAGATTTTGTAACAATTTAGGGCTTTCTAGGGACGAGAAATTAACCCGTCACCCAACCTCCACTCCTGCGGCATGGTTATACTTTCGATGACGGTATCGGGCACGGAATACTCGCTTTTACCCTCTTACGTCCCCACAAAGGAGAAGTAAGTAGTATTGAGTAGCATTACTGTAGTTGTATTTACAGTTATTGGCATTTCTTGACATTTAATGTCCAATCGTTGGGGAACTACAATAGCAAACTACTACCATTTAGTCGTGGGATTTATTATAAGGAATCATGGAAGCTGTGGGTTGGGGCAACAAAGGGATCCCTTTTAAAATGTGCTTGGGATCGTCT
Organism: Odontomyia ornata; assembly: GCA_963969285.1. Taxonomy (NCBI): domain Eukaryota; kingdom Metazoa; phylum Arthropoda; class Insecta; order Diptera; family Stratiomyidae; genus Odontomyia; species Odontomyia ornata. Next base: position 62,198,700 of record OZ017742.1, on the reverse strand, counting down.
ATGGTGGAGTTACATAGCATTACTTATGAACCATAAACCGCTAATTAGAATTTTGTATGCAGAAAATAACTTGCTATCAACTTCCGCGTCCAAATTACTTCGCTATGTAAATGCTAAGACTCAAAGATTAGGAATGCCGTAGATTTTACAACTCACTGCACGTGATGATACTTAAAATCTTGCAGGCTCGGACATTGGAAGAACAACACGAAGCCCACGTCGGAATCATTAGTATGAAGGATCCTGCTGGCAGCTACGTTTGGTGGCAACGAGTAGACAGTGACATCGAGGAGCTAGTGCGAGGTTGTCGTAGATGCTGCGATATCCAAACAAATCCAAAGAAAACCATACCTCATCCGTGGGAATATCCAACATTTCCTTGGGGAAATGTTGCACATTGACTTTGCTGACCCATTTTTCGATAGGTACATACGAATAATCGTAGTTTAAGGGGATTGCTCCGGGATTGCTCATAAATATTGCGAGTCCTACAAAACATCATCGAATCGGCAAGCAGAGAGATACACCCAAACCATTAAGCAAGGGCCACGTGCAATGATGAATAAACGCAGTGACTTAGACAGTTAATTATGCCGATTTTAAATGCAATACTGGAAAGTTCCGAACTCTACAATCGTAGTCAGTCATTCAGAACTAATGTAAATTCGAGCCAGGTTGGATTTAGTGAAGAGAGACACAGTCAGTGAGCTAAGAGAAAAACAAAAGCCAGTAAATTCAAATCTGCGCACATTCGACATTCGAGATAAAGTTCAGGCGTGATTCTATAACAACTAGTGTTATAAGACGAAGTATGGCATTATCACCAGCAAACAGGGTGATAGGCAGTACGAGGTCCTGATAGACAACCAAAATCACACTCGCCATATCGACCAAATCAGATCCACCAATTCCGAAACTAATTTTAAAAACTAATATCCACCAATTCCGAAACTAATTTTATAAACTAATATCACGACAATGAGTCACTAGACCAAAACGTGGCTGACTCTACTGACGTTACGGGCAAGTCTCATTTCACATCTCCTGATATACGAGTAAATGAACCAATGCAACAAGCCAAAGATCGAGCAAAAACCCCACCTACTGAAGTGCAGCCAGTTCGACAGGAAGACACCCCACAAAGCCATCCAATGCAAATACCAGAAGGAACTGGAGAAGAGGCCACAAGATTAATGAGTCTCGCGCAGCTGAAGAGATCAACCAGGCAACGAAAAAAACCCGAACGCTATGGCCCTCGGAAATCCCATAAGGGGAGAAAAGGTGTTGTGCACATCAATAGTTGTCATTGTAGAGATTCTCACGCCTGTATTTGTACCCAACGATACTAATTGTACAACACTCACTCTATTCAGGGCTTCCACCAAGTTAACCACGTTTGCGAAGCTAATAAAATACCAATATAAACTCGAGCGGTGTACGAGTACAGTTTTTTTTTCACTATCCCGGGTAAACACTACATAGATTTGCAGTATTTGTATGGTGTACTTCTGGGACAGTCTAAGAGTTAGACTGGCCACTCGGTCTGAGATACACGTGGCTCTTACTATCTTGTCTGCCCACTTTTTCTTAATTAAGAATCCTGTTGTGCTCCTTGGTGATATAGGATGTTGCCTGAGTCAAATATTACGAGATTCTCCTCCGTACGCGTGGTTTCGGTTGAGCCTATGACGTCCCACTTGATTCTTGCCGCCTCTTTTTCTAGCACAACCTGGCCTGTCAATTGTATGTTGCTACATGTAGCGTTGTCAGGTGTTTTCTGTAGCAGTTTAACCTCCGCGTATTCTTAGCACCCTCTGCCTTTGTGGCTAGTTCCTGGGAGCTAACTGTCCTAGAGCCACTCGAGCCTACGAAGAATGAGGGCCATTCCACTTAGGAGGACGTGAGGAAGGCAATACCTCACCACACTGCCTCACTACCTGTTGGCAAGGGGTAGAGTTAGTTGAAGTGTAATACGATTATTATAGGGATGGTCGGGTGGTTAGAGAACCATAGGAACTACCATCTTTCTATGGACTACCTGCCCTAGCTTGATTGACGGACTTTTATTGATGAAAAATTCGTCGATGAGGGATAAAAGGGAGATGATTTGTGGCCATTTAGTGGACTCACTGAAGCAAATTATATCATCATACGCAACATTAGAAGGGAGACGTACTTCGTTAGTTGCGGTTCTTAACCCACGGACATTTTGGTAGTAAAGGGAAAAAGCTAATTTCGGTTTCTCCAGCTGGCCTATGATCGAAAATTTCTTCTAACCCCATTGTTGAATTCTTTCACACAGGCCAAAAACAACGCACACCACATTTCCTTAAGGCTTGGGCAAGTAGTGATGCGAAATGATGAAGTCGTTTGCGAAGTCAGATTTTCAGGCGTCAGTTTCTTACAAAAAAGTAGAGGTAGCTCAAAACCCAGCATAGCGATCACATATTTCCTGATAGTCTCCACCGATGTTTTATACGCTAAACCGATTTGGGTAGGTGGCGAGATAACATCCATCGCAGGAAGAGATGAAATGTTAGAGGAGCTAGCAGTTGAACAATAAGTACCTGAATATGTCTGGTGGTCTTGTAGATTTATATGATTCACCTGCTGATCTTGCTGGTGATTCATATGATTTATCTGCACATAAGATTGATGAACTATATATAATGGTGTAAGCGACTCAAGTGCGTTGAAGGGGCTGCACGGCGATGGATTAAATTCAGATGGCGACCTTAGGACTGCAAAGATGAATGAGATTCAGAATGCACACTAGACGGGTTTTTATAGTAACTGCAGCGGAAGCTGGTTATCGTCAGAACGACTATGCGACTGTTGTTGGTTATGACCAGATGTAGTTTTCTTAATATCTTTTTCAGCAGTTGAGGACGTAGCTTGGTGGTTATCTGGTCTCCGTTGTAATATTTTGGGGGAAATTGAAGGCTGCTCAATTGACGCGACAGTAATAAATTTATCTATACCTGATTTCGTATCGTCCAGTTTAGCCTGCAAGCTCTTGAAAGCATCAGAAAGCGACTCGATGGTCGAGTTTGCTGTTTACAACTTCGTAACATAAGCGGCGATAGAATAACGATGACAAGTTTCGCAATACCAATAAACTCTAGTTTCTGCTCGCATTATGTGATCTGCCACAGGACTAGTTAAACTTACACATTTAGCGAGATAAGTTAGACCATAACACGTAACGAATTTAGTTTTGTTCGATTTGTCGTTACACGTAGTCGCCATGCAAGTAGCCATTAGGAAGCTTTAAAGGTCGCAACGATATGCTTCAACAGATTCCGAACAAGAATTGGCTTTTAATGAAACATAAAATTCCAACTAACACTGGCGATAAAAAGACGGCAAAAGCTATCGATATGTTGGTAGCGAAAACTTCACAAGTTAGACCAGTATTCGCAATTGGTAGCTAGTTCAGTGACCAAAAGCAAGATAGAGGTATAAACAAATTATGTAGCGGACCTAAAAGCGGTAAAGTGCCATCTCCGTGAATTAGGTCAAAGATGCGAAAAAAAGCCATCACATCCAGAAGATGCTCTATGTGCCTTATGGTTACGACGTTTACCAGTGCATGTACGCGCCATCATGTCCATATCAACCGAAAGGGACATTGCAAAACTGCTCGGAATGGCAGTTCAACGCTGCCCCAGATGTAATAGCATCGACATCAAAAACTCCTGCTCCGAGGTCAGATCCAGTTGTCGTGGAAATACTAAACCAACTTGACAGATTAGAAGTGAACACAAGAAATCAAGATCCATATTCTAGAAATCGATCCCGTTCACGTGCTCGCCGGCGCCCAAGGTCTTAAACACGCACACGAAATCAAGGTACAGACGAGAAAAGTTTCTACCACCGGGAATTCGGGAAAAAGGCGCATAAATGCCGTCCGCCATGACAATTTTCCGAACAGGAAAACTAAAACCGTCATCGTCAAATGCGGTCAGCGATGACGTCCACTGAAACAAGAGCCGCCTTTTAGTAACCGACAAGCAAACAGCGCTAAGATTCCTCGTGGATACAGGAGCAAAGGTATTGGTAATCCCTAGCCAGGGCGAAACGCGTCAGGAGGAACGGAAATCGTACGCTGCAAATGGAACGACAATCAACACGGTCGGGGAACAAATCCTTTCGCCTCGACTGTTCACTACGGAGGGTTTTCAAATGGCGTTTTTGCATTGCCGCAGTGGATCAACCTAAACTCGAAGCTGATTTTCTACAACATGTCAATTTGCTCGTTGATGTCAAGCGGAAGCGGTTGGTGAATGGTAAGACAAATTGTGAAGCTGCCCCAACACTTTCAGATAAACCAGCCGAATCAATCACCACTGTGAATCGACAGATGCCATTTCACAACATACTCGCCAAATTTCGCGAGCTAACGAGTTCTGTTACAACGCCGTAAGCCAAAAAGGCAATACTCCAACACCACATATTGACGAAAAGCCCGCCAATCGCGGAACGAGTTCGCCGATTACCGCAGGACAAATATCAATCCACAAAGGCTGAGTTTGAATACATGGTGGAAAATGGAATATGTCGTCCTTCAAGTGGCCCATGGGCTAGCCCACTTCATTTAGTCCCGAAAAAGTCAAGAGAAAAGAGACCCTGTGGCGACTACAGAAAACTAAACGCAGTTACGATACCAGATCGATATCCAGTGGCAAGAACGGAAGAATTTAACCATAATCTACGCGGAAAGACAATCTTTTCGACCATAGATTTAATCCGCGCCTATCATCAAGTGCCAATTGCAGATGAGGACATCGAAAAACAGCGGTCATCACACCCTTTTGACTCTTTGAATTCTTGACGATGCCCTTTGGATTCCGGATTGCAGCCCAAACCTTTCAAAGGTATATCGACATTGTTCTCTCTGGATTAAGCTACAGTTTTGGATACCTGGATGACATCCTTATCGCGTCCAGTTCAGGAGAGGAACATCGGGTACATATACGGGAAGTGTTCACTCGATTAAAGGAACACGACATCAAAATTAACGTCACCAAATGCAATTTTGGAAAACCCGAGTTACATTATTTGGGATTTCTGGTAAGCAGCGAAGGACTCAAGTCGCTACCAGAAAAAGTTGATGCAATACTGGAATGTGAAAAGCCAAAAAGTATTCAAAGTCTACGAAGATATTTGGGCATCATCAATTTTTATCGGAAATTCCTAAATAAAAAAAGCCGCAGAAGTACTTGCTCCGCTAAATGAATTCCTGCGCGATTCCCGAAAAAATGATAAAAGGCCTGTAAACTGGACGTCAACAACAATTCATGCCTTTGAAGACAGTAAAAAATTGTTAGCAGCAGAAGCTTGTATCAAACATCCAGTTAAAAACGCTCAGCTGGCTATAACAACGGATGCTTCAAACCTCGCGATGGGAGCAGTATTGGAACAGTTTGTCGATGGAATTTGGCTACCATAAGGATTTTATTCCAAAAAATTTTGCGAAGCTCAACAAAACTACAGCGTCTACGATAAAGGCCATCAAATATTTTCGAGACAGAGTAGGACACCAATTCGTGATACGAACCGACCACAAGCCACTGTGCTATGCTTTTACGCAGAAGTCATCAAAAGCATCACTACGCCAAATTCGACGACTGGAGTATATTTCCCAGTTCACGACGGACATACTCCACGTTAAAGGTGAAACAAATATTGTGGCAGACACTCTATCTCGACTTGATGCAGTTACCGCACATAAAGCACTCGATACGGCAGACGTAGCAGCGGAACAGCAACTTGATAGCGAATTACAAAGTCTATTACACTCGGAATCATCATTGGATTTGCAGAGAGTACAGAAGCGTGGAAAGCATTTGTACTGTGACTTATCAATAGGTATCACACGACCCTACATACCACAAGCACTTCGACGTCAAGCATTTGATTCTGTGCACCGCTTGTCGCACCCCAGTGGGAAGGTTACCAGTCGTTTACTACGAGAAAAATTCATCTGGCCAAAAATGCACAAGGATATTGCGAATTGGGCAAAATCATGCATTCAGTGCCAACGTTCCAAAACTAGCCGACACGTCACGACTTTCCCGTTAAAGTTTGCAGCGCCAGATAAAAGATTCGACCACATACATCTCGCTTTAGTTGGTGCGATGACAGTCGTAAACAATTTTAAATATATCCTTGCGATGATCAATCGTTTCTCGCGGTGGACGGAAGCCGTACCAATTACCGAAATCACCGCCGACACAGTTGCTACGAGTTTCTATCACCATTGGCTTTCACGTTTCGGTACACCAAGGATTGTTACAACAGATCGGGGTAGCCAATTCGAATCGTTCGCTTACCGAAATAATTGGTTGTAAACACATCAGGACGACTGCTTACCATCCTTCAGCAAATGAAATGGTGGAATGCTGGCATTGATCTTTAAAGGCAGCACTCATATGTCATGGAGACGAAAACTGGCTTCAAGCCTACAGTTCTTCTCGGCCTTCGATCTGACTACAAAGAGGACATTAAATGTACTGCAGCGGAAATGGTATACGATACCACACTCCGGATTCCAGGAGAATTTGTTGAAGATACGGACAGTAAAAGCGATCAGACAGCATTTGTGTCTACATTTCGGAAAGACATGCGACGACTGCGGCCAACACCTGTCAAAAACCATCGACATAGCAGCATATTTATTTTAGAGGACTTGGCAACATGCAGCCACGTCTTTGTACGAGTCGACGCGGCCAAAAAATCTTTGCAGCAGCCGTATATTGGTCAATTTCGCGTACTTAAGCGAACGTCCGATAAAATCTTTAAAATCCTCATGGACGGCAGGACATCACAAATATCAATCGACAGATAGAAACCGGCCTAGAACTTAAACTCAGACATTAAAGAACCAACGCCATCACCGTTTTCCGATTATGACAGCCGAAGACCTCCAATTACAAAAACTTACGCGGGACCGAATCAAAACAAGCAACGGAGAGTCACATTCGATGTTGACACATCTAAAGGAGGAAGTATTGTAGCGGACCTGAAAGCGGCAAAGCGCCATCTCTCCGTGAATTAGGTCAAAGATGCCAAACAACTTTTTAATAGGTATAGCTTAAATTATTATGCATATAATTTCTTCTGGTTTTATACTCCGAACGATAAAGTTCATTTCTGTGCGCTCAATAAATACTATTTTTGACTATCCAAAATTAATATGTTTCGTTAATATAGGAAACGACGCGAAGACAAGTTACTTTAATCAATAATATGAAGGAACAGTAGCTTTGTGGGTTTATGTCACAGCTAATAGCTCGTAAAGAATTGGTAACTCAGATGTCACTATAATTGTATAGGTGTGGGCACTTAGTCTATAATGGGCACAAAACACAATTTTAAACATAACGATGATTTATAACCTTCAAAAAATACATAAAACGGTTAAAATAATTTAGTCGCGGTCTAATGATGCCGGCTGTAGCAGGAAGAAGAAAATGTCATACTCTTGCCACTTTCAGCGCTGTTAGCGGTGAACACCGTAACTTTTTCAGTAGTAGATGTTATGTCGATCATTGCCTTACATTTGCAACCATAAATTTCCAAGCAAACGGTCTACGAAGTCCGAGGTCAAGTGTCATTAGTTTCTAGCCGAGCGTTTTAATTGGAGAATTATTCGCGGCGTATAGCTCCGATTCCCTTGGGATGATGTGACTATTGTCCCGTGGCAGGACTGAAATATCGGCTCGAGTATCGATGAGGAAGCGAGTTCCGCTTTTCCGATCATGAAGTATTAGTCGGCGATTGTTTACATGGAGTTGGTCGTTCTCGGCCGCCATAATTCGAGACGACGAGTTTAGTTTCCCGAATCCGCTTTATAATTGGCTGTCTACTGGCATGACGGACGACAATTCCGGGCACGCTTTCCAAAACGCTTATGGAAAAAACAAAAACCATCGTTGGCGCATGAATTTGCTCGGCCTTTCTGGTCATAGGTCTGGAGCGTGAACGGTTTCAAGTACGCAACTCCCGGCGATCCACTCAATTCACTAATTGAATTAAAATATCATTCGTTGATTCAATGTGGATTGCCGCAACACCGAAAGGCTGCTGAAGTTCGATCATCAAATCCGCCATTTTCACCAATTTTTCAATGTCGGGCTCGTTCGATATTGCAAGTACGACAGGAATATTTTCCGGGAGTCGTTCCAGGAGCAGCGATCGCTGCATTGCATCAGTTACTTGTGTCTCCCCTCCAGTATTGCGAAGATCCTGTAGGTAATGCGAAGGCCTCCTTCCATCTGGATTTAGTCCTTGTCATAAGTACCTCAACTTAGACTCAGTGGATTTCGCAAACGCCGTCAAAATTCGTTGCTTCACTGCTTCGTATTTGTTTTCAGCTGGCGGGCTCCGCGCGATGGAGATGACGTGCGGTAGAATGTTGGCCTCTGCATACTGAATCACATATTTGAACTTTGTTTCGTCCTGTGTTATGTGATGCGTATGAAATGCAGCTTGAACTTGGCCGAACCAAAACACTGGAGCCGGCTTATAAAACGTCGGGAATTTTGTTGTCCTTGATGTTTCGATAAATAAATTGCTTGTTGAAGACCCAGGCGCAATTGGTGGTGGCGCATTTGCGCTTTTAGGATATTTCGGCGTCTCCATTTTAGTTTAGTTTCGGTACCCATTTTGCTTGGCGTCACTTCGCGAACCAAACGAAAGTATTCAAGTCTAAATTTAGCGTTTATGCTCCACCCGATCACGTCGGGGTCACCAAATGTGGGCACTTAGCCTATAATGTGAACCCAAAACACAATTTTAAACATAACAATGATTTATTACCCACACAAAATACATAAAACAGTTGAAATAATTTAGTCGCGGTCTAACGATGCCGGCTGCAGCAGGCAGAAGAAAATCTCGTACTCTTACCGCTTTCAGCGCTGTTAGTGGTGAACATCGTAACTTTATTCAGTAGTAGATGTATTAATTGCTACATAGGGTGTAGCGGTTAGTTAGATACAAGTTCAAATATAACCAGACATGACTTACCTCATAGATGGCACTGACATCATCACGGAAAAAAGAAATCAATTATTTGGCATCGTGTTTCTGGGCGCGTTAAGCTCTCTCTCTCTCTCTCTCGTCGGTCGGCATCACGCGTACACGCATTCGTCCCAATTGTTTCTTACATTTGGAATTACATGTTATTCCTTCCTGTTAATAAAATACGAATAGAATTTAACTAGCGTATTCTTTATATTACCCTATATACTAAACACTATAAGGGGTAGTTGTAAAGCTTACGATTACCAAAAAGCTTAAGAACAAACAAAAACACAAATAGAATCTTTGCACTACACACAGCATTCATTACATGGAGTTGCTACACAATCACATATTTTACCAAATCGACTGTCTTATCCATCAATGCATGGATTTCATATTTTCATGTGTGAGGAACGTTGACTTGAAAAATCGGGAACACCATGAAATCCATAAAAATAAAATCCCATAATCCAAAATCATATTACCTACATACACAAAATAACAATTGAAAAAGTTCATATATGCAAAATCAATAAAGCCAAAAAATAAAGCATAGTTATTTATTTTTAATAAGAAAAACAGTTTCTTTGGGATAGACGAACGAACGAATAAATAAATTCAATCCAAAAATACTGCTTTTAATACAAGAAATTAGTGCTAGGGTGCTTTGATAATAAAGGGTGTATTTTTAATGCTACGAATGGTGTGACAGCTCTCATGCGTTTTCTGGTTAATTTGGTTTGCCATTTTATTATGAATAGGATGGAATGGAAGATAACATACGGTCTCAATTATTGATTTTAGTAGTCGAAAATAGGACCTCTCGTTTGGACTTCGTGGCGCTCACATGCCCAAAATCATATTCAAATAAAAATGGCAGAGAATTATCTTTCCAATAAAACTAACTATAATGGCAATCGCAACAATTTATCCGTAGTTTATTTCATTTCAAAGTTCTATGCCTCTAAAAAAACACCCTGTATTAGAGCAATTTCATTAATTTTTTACCAATTAACTCTTAAACAAATTAGAATCACAAAATCCATTACTGTCCATGATTTTAGCGTATGCTATTTCGGACCACTCCGAAATATTTCACGCATACACTAAAATCATGGACAATAAATGAATTTTGTGACTATGGATTATATTTTATTGGATTATAAAAAATGGATTTTGATTTTGTGTTTTAGGGCACCGTGAGTAATGCTTATAGTATACGCTTCTAACTATGAACAAATCACATGTATCTCTAAATTCTTTGATATGCATTATAACAATCTGCATCGCAGATACTTCCATAAATAAGCATTTATACAGAAAAGACGCAACCTTCACATTGAAAAAATTATTGTAAGAATACTGCATAAATAAGCAACACGGTAAACGAACCGCATATACAGAAATACGTACCTATTTTTCAAGACAGTATGTTAGTACTCGGTGCGTGAACAGTTATTATTCAAAGGCACTAAGAGCATCTTTTTGAATACAATTCCTTCGTTAGAACGTTATTTATTTCTGGTAGTTGACATTTAATGCTATCTTGAATTACACCATTTAACGGTTTAGTAAGATTATCTTAAGTTACTTACGTATCTTTCCTTAGCTTTGAATTAGAACAAACTGATTGTATCTAGTACGTAGGCATATCTGAATTTTTCAAAACTCAATTTGTTTGCTTAAAAGAAAAACACTATTACCTTATCTTATCTAATTAAAACATTTCTGAGAGTCGATAAATAAATAATCAATTAAGCTTTTTGATTAACCAGACATATAATGTTATTAAAGTGTTAATTGTATACCAATAACAATTAAATGTGATGAATATATCCAACAAGCTTTTCAACAAAGAAAACAAATCGAAATCATTTCCTCCTTACAATTATTTGTGGTTAAGCAGTTTATAATTTCTTTGAACTATTGACTTGTGAAACACTAGAAATTTTCTAAGAGGTTTAAAAATGATGAGGTACAGTAGTGAATATTGTTTCATTTTTTTATCGATTTTAAATAGGAAGAAAGTTGCGTTGACAAGTGAAGATTTGCATTTGTTTTCACTGTCAAGTTCTGATTATCTTATGGTCAGTTTGTATGACACGTGATGAGTAGTTATGAAAATAAATGTGGTTTTGCCGATAATTACATTCGGTTAGTGAAAGAAAATGAAATGTGAAAAATTGAATTAAAAAAATAATCTTTAGTAGTTGGAGACATGCCCTTGTAATCTCACTTGCTAATTGCTTTACTTAAATATATTATAAAATATTGAAATTAGCAATGGAAGGGTAGATATATCCATTATCTGGAAAATTTAAATACGAATCGAAGCTCTAATATATTCCATTTCCCAAAAATTAGGTAATTTAATTCATAGATAAACATAACAATAGTCTCCTACTGCCTATCGTCTCACTATCTAAAGAGTGAAAGTGCTGAATGGAAACAACATGAGTCCCAACTTATTTGTATTCGACATGTTTAAAGATATCTAATCAGTCGTTTGTATGTTCCTAGTGTTTATCGTTTCGACATAACATAAACTACCTTATCGACTAAACGCCATTCAAATATTGTTGCGAGAAATGGCTCAATCCATTTAGGCATGTGTATTTAAAGTTGAACGAGCTAAAATTGATGCGATCAACAAAAGATCGCTGAAAACCCCCAAAAATATAAATAGTGTAGTTGAAAGATATTTAAGATATCTTAATTCTTTATATTGGCGTCGTAAAGTGTATTAATAGATACTCTTCAAAATAGGCCAAATAATATCAAGTAAGTATTGAAATTTTAAATTTATGATGTATTTAGGTTTTTTTAAATTATTTATTTGGTTATTTAAGAAAATATTGTATGTTTTTTTTAAAATATATGAAAGAATTTATTCTATCTTTTGTTATAATTGCCTTGCACTTTGCAGGATTCGTATGATTTTCGGTGGAATAAAATGCTTTGTCCATATTTAACACCGTTCTTTATTAACGGACAAACTTTACAGCAACAACTCAGTACCACAATAAACTAAGTTTTAACAATTTCGACGAATTTCGCTAATAACTTCACACATCGCGTATGACTTGTTACATGTCACTAAACTTCGTAGTCGTAATACTCCTCTTTATATAGTTGTTCTGGACTACTAGATATCAGATTATTCTAGATCATGTAGATAATATGAATACTGGTTTAACTCTTACTTATATAATTCCCAAACATTTTCACGGGTGGCACTGCGATCGCATTATACTCATTTATGTTTGATATGACAACTATTAGGTTAAATTATTAAATTTTGACAGTTGTAACACAACCCCCTCCTCAGATCTATTCACCCCGAACAGAGTTAACTGTAATTCCAGCGTGATACTGAACTAGTCTATCCAAGTGAACAAGTTTCAACAATGCTCGTTGTTTTCGATGTTCCTGAATGCAATAGGCCATATCTTGTAATCTTGTTTCCACTGGATAAGGTCCTTCCCAATCACGCTAAAGCTTTGGAGGTCCGCCTTTTCTTCGCTGCGGACAATAAAGTCACATTTACGTTAAAGGCAGTACTGGTCCTTTTAATCGTAACGGGTCTTGGCTGCTCCACTATTTTTCCTCAATTTCTTACGTACGATGTGGTGGACCCTGTTCAAACGCTGACGAAAATTTCCCACATACTCCGTTGCTAATTAGTAAACATCGAGTGGTATAAAATTTGCTATTTTTTGTTATTGACAATTTATTGATCAGCCCGAAGGTAGGCAACATGAAACTGCAATCTGAAATATAGTTTAACCCTACGAGCATTGCTCCCTCACACAGGCCAGAAAGCGGAAGCATGACGTCGCAATGCGCACCAAGATTTTAGACCTATTGACCTGTTCTTTTAGACCAATTGAACAGTGTTTGACAGTCCCCACTGTGACGTCGTGTACGTTAATTGCTTTCCTTTCGGGCCTGGATAAGCAGGCGTGGCTACGAGTCATTTAGACTGAAATATTTGAACTTTCGCGAATTTTGGAAAAATAATATTAAATCATTAATTTAAAATTTAATAATTAATTGAATTAAGTCATTAAAAATTAAATAAAGACAATAATTGTAATTAAATAAAGACAATAATCAAAAACTAAGTAAAATCAATTATTAAAAGTCATTGTGAACTGTAAACTAGAAATTTCTAGTATGTCGTGCTGTGCCGTTATATGCATTGATCCAATCAATGCTTCGGCTATTGTAAGCTTTCATACCATTCGGCATTTATTATCCGTAAAGGTTCTGCAGCCGACCTGATTAATAAGGCTGGTAACGGAGTGTACTCGTACTGTGATTCTTGTAGGAGATATTCTTTGTCAGCATATGTTTCTAGTCTTCAATTAGCTGAAAAAACCATCAGATCGCTAGCGGAAGAGCTTAAACAGCTTCAAACTAAGTGCTCAAGTGCATGTCTAGAATTTGAGACCCTGTTGAGATTTACAAAGGACGCGTCACCCGAAATTCTGACCAGTAAATATCACTGACGTAAATAACCAGATGCAATTACTTACGCAAACAGCACAGCAGGAAGGTATTAGCGGTTCAAATAGGCCTGTACAAAAACCTGACATCCAAACTCGAAGTAAATCGCTAGCAGAGTTATAGGCTCCTAAAACCCCGAATCATGCTGCTGGTTATAGGAATATTACGTAGTGTTCAAGTTCTCCCTTGGCTTCAACAGCAACTCAGCACATTGCTGGTAATTAATTAACTGTGACACGTAAAAGCTTTCCGGGAATCTCATCAATCAATCGGGGGGCGATCCCTAAAAGCAAAAATAATCCTTCGCCTAGTCTTCCATCCTCATCTGGTGTTGACACATCGGCTGTGGCTACTCTGATTTCGGATGACGAAGTCCCACCACTTGACATCGTTTCCCCTCCAAAGGACAGATTTTTATTTCGCGCCTAAGCTACCATACAACCGCAGACTTACGTTTGCAAAAAATTTTGGCCAGCTGCTAAAATTATTAGTTGCCACAAATTGACTAAGGATAATCTGGAAGACAGAGTGGTAGCTTCTTTCAAGCTTACAGTGCCCACAAATTGTAATACTATTTTGAATCCTGATGCTTGGCTGAGTACTTATTAAATCATTCAGCTAAAGAGGAAAAAAGTCCTTTCGTACACCGGGAAGACCGCAACCTACGAACTATTGTAGTATAAGATTTCATGACTGTAACTTAGCTTCTAATGTTTCAGTGTATTATGAAGATCTGAGGGGCTTAAGGACCAAGCTTGATAAGCTCTTCTTATCGTTACAGCTCAGCGAAGATGCATTTATATGTCTTACGGAAACCTGGTTAAACAGTAACATCTTAAACTCGGAAATTTCCCTTGATTTTGATATTTACCGTTGTGACCGGGATTTGGCTTCTGCAAACAAACAAGATGGAGGTGGGGTCCTTGTAGCTGTTAGTGATACAATACGTAGCTCTCTTTGTGCTGATTTTTGTTTTTCAAGTGTTGTGGATTGTGTAATTGTCAAGATCATCCTTCCTAACAATACATCTTTATTAGTTTCCTCCGTCTTCGTACCTAGTAACTCTCCTTTATATGTGTATGAGACATTCTTAAACGAGTTTTCCGCTTATGTCTTCCTGCATCATCCGCAATCTTTAATTCTAGTATGCGGTGATTTAAATTTGGGAACAATGCAATGGACGAAGAACCTTCCTTTCTCTGTTTCATCAACCGATGCATCTTCTTTATCTTTTTCCTCGTATCTATCACTCTGTTCACTGACGCAACTCAAAATATCCCTAAAGCTAATTGTCGGGTACTTGACCTTGTTCTTTCTAACTTTCCCCTTTACTGTCTATCTGTTTGCCTAGGATTGAGTCCTCCTGTGCACATTGATAGTCATCATCCGCCATCATCGCTCGATCTCTCAATTGCACCTTTGACACATCGTACTTTTGCTCCTCCAAAATTTAACTTCTTCAAAGC
The DNA here is from genome assembly GCA_963969285.1 of Odontomyia ornata. Taxonomy (NCBI): domain Eukaryota; kingdom Metazoa; phylum Arthropoda; class Insecta; order Diptera; family Stratiomyidae; genus Odontomyia; species Odontomyia ornata. The sequence goes on along the minus strand of OZ017742.1, from coordinate 62,183,695 downwards.
AAACTACGAAGCTCTGGCCTCCGAACTGAACTTGGTTGACTGGCTGGTGTTTTTTGATAACTTTGAGTGTGAGGAAGCCTTGAATAAATTTTGTAATTACCTCTTGCTTAAACATTTCACACCTTTAACAGCTTTTCGCAAAGTAAAGCAGAAACTATGGCTAACTAAGGAAGTACTTTGTGCCTTGAATGTTAAAAGTAAGGCATACCGCCGTTTCATGCGTTGTGGTACTGAAGAATCCAGAGCCCGCTTTTGTGATCTGCGTGTTGTAGCAAAAACAGAACTAAAGACTGCAATGAAAAACTACTTCAGTAGCTTGGGGCGTTCACTTATGGCGAATAATGCGAAACCCTTCTCGTCATACATTAGATCCTTTAACTCCTCCTCTTCTGTTCACTGGAATAATATCGTTAGCTTTTCTCCGTAGGATATTTCCAACTTATTCTCTCAGTTCTTCTCGTCAACTTTTATTCCTTCTTCTCATGTCTCCGATCCAGTTAATACACCTATACTTCACTCTATTGACATTTCTTCTTTTTCACTGACCATATTGAAGTTGAATCCCTTATTAATTCACTTAATCCTAACATTTCACCTGATCCTGATGGTTCGCCGAATATTTTTGTCAAGTCATTAGCGTCTTCACTTTGCATCCCTCCGGCTTTTCTCTTCAACCTCAGTTTAAGGACTGGTACTTTCCCTGCTTATTGGAAAAGAGCAAACGTTGTTCCTATTCTTAAAAGTGGTGGTCCTTCTTCTGTGTCCAATTATCGTCCTATTTCCTTAATTTCCTGTTTTCCGAATATACTCGAACGTCTGGTACATAACCGGCTTTCATTCCCCTATCTTGTCGAAGGAACAACATGGGTTTCTCAAAGGTCGCTCTACGACCCCAAATTTAATTGAATTCACCGATTACCTGGCAAAGGCCCTAGACAATTGATTGCAGGTTGATGTCATCTTCACTGACTTCTCGAAGGCGTTTGACATGGTCAATCATCAACAACTCTGTTACAAACTGAAAACTTTTGGGGTTGCTGGCCCCGTTTTAGCATGGATCGATGGACTCCTACATGTTTTCTCGTATATACTGTGTTAGTTACTGTGGAATTACCTTTCTTCCATTTTATCCATCCTCGAGTGTTCCCCAAGGTTCCATTTTAGGTCCCCTCCTATCCCTATTGTTGATAAATGATCTTCCTTCGGTTATCGCCTCCAATTACCTACTGCATGCCGATGATTTCAAAGTATTTCGAGGTATCAAATCTGTACAAGATTGTCGATATCTTCAGATGGACCTGATTGCACTAAGTAACTGATATTCGTCTAACTACCTCCGTCTTAATGTTGCCAAATGCTATAAAATGGCATTTTTAATCTAAATCAATCTCCGCTGACTTTCACCTATATGTTAAATGAAGTCTCACTCGCTGCTGTGAGCTCTGCTAAAGATATTGATGCACACATTGTAATCGCGACTACTAGGGCCTCAAAAATGTTGGGACTTATTTTCAGGCATGCTTATAAATTTACCAATATATCCACCCCCGTCCGCTTATTTATCTATCTTGTCCGTCCTATCCTTGAATATTGTTCTGTAGTTTGGTCTCCCCGACACTCCTACCTCATTAACTCGTTAGAGAATGTCCAGCGAAAATTTACTCGTGTCTTGTTTTACAAATTTAAAATTCCATATCAACCCTATGAATGTCGTTTTTCCTTTTTAGGGTATTGTAAAATTATTTTACAATACCCTACTAGTTTCGCGTCCTGTCTGTCCATCCGTCCGTGTGTCACACGACTTTTTCTCGCAAACTACATAAGCTAGAAACATAAGATTTTGTAGGTAGGTATGAAATGACGCCCTCTTCAAAGATTTACCACGAAAAGAAATTTATAAGGTCTTTAAGGGGGGTCTCCCCATATAGGGGAGTTGCCCCGAAAAAAGTTTTCATCGCATGTAGGCAATATGGGTATCAAATGAAAGGTCATAATGAGAACTTTTCAAAACAGGTCTTAATTTGGCTTAAAATGCTTTGAGGGGTGCAGGGGAAGGGAAAATGTACGAAAATTTTGTGAACCCCCCCCCACCTTTAACCCTAAAAATCTGAAAAAAATCACAGATGTGTAACTTTACAAGTACAAGGGCAACAAATACCTTAGAAGTCAACACTCGATCAACTTTGTTAATAATAGTACATTTTATATATTTTACATTTTTGCCTATAAAATCAAGATGGGACTCTTAAATTTCCTAAATGCTACAATTTAAGTTTTTTTTTTTTTAGAAATGGTTTGTAATATTGATGTGTTATCATGACTAATCAAGCAACGAGATTAAAGCACTTGAAACAAAATGGTGGCGAGTTTAAAATCATAATAACCATAATAATTATTCGAACTCAATTTATGGAATCTGTATATAAGTCAAGTTTTGATATGCAGAATATATTGTTTTACAATACCCCTCTAGCAGGAGCACTCTCCTGCTACTTCAACTTGTTATATCTGCCTACTCTGTCGTGCCGTCGCATCTATCTAGGTCATTGTTTTCTATATCAACTCTGCCATAATCAAATTTCATCAACATTGCATGCAGACACGTTTTCGCCAATCATCGCGTTCTTCTCGGGCAAACAATTTTTTCGTACTACTGTACGCTCGTACAAATTTAAATTTTCATTCTCCCATTATACAAATGGTAAGAAAACACGATAAGCTTGAGCTTGGTCCTTTTTCCGACTCATACCTTGTTTTTAAATTGAGATTAAGTAGCCTGACCCTTACAACTCAATTGGATTAAATATTTGACTTGTTTGTGCTTTTTTTAAATGTATTTTTTTTCAACTTAGTACTTACTATTGTTAATATTGAATTTCTTTATATATTAACTTGTTCACTTAATTCTAATTTGCATTAATTTTCTTTTCTGTTTATTTTATTCCATTTTGGATTGCATTTAATCTGTTAAATGGAATTTAAATAATATTTCATATCAGTTGGACTCTTAACGTAGCGCCGAAATATTTTTCGACGGCGTTTCTCCAGTGGTCGCGTGAACGGCGCTACGGTATGCCATCAAAAACAACGGAATTTGACGATCCCAATCCCGCTGATTTTCACTTACAACTTTTTTTTTGTATGGTTGAGAGGTGAATGCCATTTAAGTAATAAGTGTGGGTCTCCAATGCTCGCAAGCCACTGGACTACCCACTAAATACCCCCTATCAACATGAGAACCTAGCCTGGAACTATTTGACACATTACTTCGGACCAGGTTTCGTTTTGCTACGCCGTGAGGCGCCTTCAACTGAGGAGCCTTCAACTGAGGAATCCCTCCTCCCGCTGTAGGGGAAGGAGGAAGAGGAATTCCCGGGCAAGTGACTCCCCAGCCAAGACATTTCCAGCTGCTGTGAGTCCTTTTCCCGAACATAATGTGCCACATGGTTGGTTGTCAACCGATCCAATCATCATCCGTCGCGGCCTTTCCCATTTTTTGCGCACAAAAAATGTCTGGCAGGCATTATCTTCCTCTCCTTGGTAAAATATACAGTCGGGGGATTGTGACTTACCAATCTTGTGCAGGTTAGACTGAAAACACCCATGCCCGCTCAAAAGCTGGGTTCGATAGAAGTCAGTCTCACCATGCCTTCGATTTAGCCATAATCTCAGATCCGGGATGAATGGTGCAGTCCACCTTCCCTTCATGCAATTAACCCAAGACTGCTGCCAATTGTTCAGTGAGCACTGTCTCTCCTCGCGGACAATCGTCTCCCTCACGTACTCGCTTCAACGCTGGTAAATAGTGCGGCGCTCTATAGCAAGAGGGGCGACAGTTATCACTCCTCCAATAACTCTCACTGCCAAATCAGAGACTATCGGTTGTGAAGATACAATCCTCAGTGCTCCTCTTCTCTGTACCTGTGCCAAGCGTTTACGGTACACCTCCTTACTGAGAGCGTCGCCCTATATTCCTGCTCCGTACACTAACGCTGACCCCACAGCACTCATCAAGAGGCAACTTCTTGATGGATTGGGTCCCCTACGTTGGCCATAACTGAACTGAGAGCCGATATGCCCGAAGCAGTCTTCTCAGCCGTTGCCCTGATTTGCTCAAAGAAACTCATCTTTTAGATGATCAGTAGCCCCAAGTACTTCACCGTTGGCTTCGATGCGATTAGTTTGTCTCCAATGGTGATCATCCTTACTCTAGGGATTATCTTTTTTGTTCGGTTTTCTGCTGAGCTAGACTGAACCCACAAGCAGTCATCCAGTCTCTCACTCGGTGCATTAGCATACCTAGCCGAAGTTGCGCTTGCTCAATGGTGCGTCCAGCGATTAAAGCCACAACATCATCCGCATAGCCGATCAAGTGCGACACATCTGGCATCTCCAGTCTCAAAAACTCGTCGTAAAACTCGTTCCACAAGTCTGGACCAAGGATAGATCCCTGATCAACACCCAATGTAACTTCCATCCTTCGTTGGCCCTGTGTCGTGTCATAAATCAGGCTTCGGTCCTTCAGGTAGTCCCTCAGAAGCTGCACAAGACATTCTGGAACTGGAATAGGGTATTCCAGCGTATCCAGAACATCTACTCATCAAGCGGAGCGGAACAATCCATCGTTTGGTGCTGCTATATATCTCTGCCTTTTGAACCGCGCTCACCACATACAGACGGCGATCCGGGATTTCTCTTTCTCTTGCTAATCAGCACGGGTATCGCCACCTTCCGTCGTACCGGGAAAGCCCCATGCCATAGGCAAGTGTAGAATATGCTGAGCAGCAAGTCAGGAAAATAGTGATAGAAAAGTTGCAACATCTCAGCTGGAACACCATCTGGACCTGGAGCCTTCCTTGTTTTTAATGATAGGACTGCCTCTTCCAGTTTTGGCTGTGTGAAGAGTGGGCACTCGATTGCTGTTTCATCGTGAATGGCGTCAATATGGATAGGATGGGCGAAAAAATGTGCCCGCACTATCTCGGCCATCTTTTCCGCTTCATGTATGCAAGGCGTTGGTAGTGCAACATGCTTCCGTATAACTAGGTTTAGCCAAGGCGAGTCTTTTTGTTGTTAATCAGTTTGCAAAGTCGTTTCCTGACCGACTCATATGCTACTACCCGGTTACATATCACTTTACGGTTCCGTACCCATTGAGTCTCACGCCAAAGCTTGTGACACTCCCTTCGCTTTTCAGCGTTTTCAGTAAAGTGGAGGCTTGCCGTGACGGGGTTTTCGACGGGGCTTGAAAGTGTTGAAAGTAGTCGTAATACTCGTAGTTGAGCTCATCACGTCTTGAACTATCAGTTGTTCTGTCCCCTGCGAGTCTTCCTGCAGCGGAGCACCTACCGTGAGCACCTCAACGTCCATTCTTCCGACGTTCCACCCAATTGTAGTAGGTCGAGAGCATGGACGTTGGTAGACAACATTTCGGATCTCAAGCAGAATGCACTGATGATCACTTGCTGACTAGTCCTCTAATACTCTCCAGTTGTGTATCCTCCTTAATAAGGCCGCCATGGTAAATGTCCCGTCCGGTATGGTTCCTTCACAGCCAATACGGCGAAAAGTCGGCATACTCCCGGTGTTTAGTACGACGGCGCAGTCCTGACCGTCATTTTACAGATTCGTTTTCCCCGCGGATCTGTTAAAGGCATACCGCATTTGATCCCCCCAACGAGCACGTTGCCATCTGCGTTCGAGACAGCGCCCTCAAAAGCATTAAGCTTGGCTTGGAAAGATGATATCGGCTCGTTCGGCGATTCCTCCGCCTGGAAATCACTGTTCCGAACCCAGCTGGTGGCAGTATCAGTTTTATCAGGATACCATGATGTAGAACTTTTATCATGGTGTTGCTCACTCAACCCGCAAGCTGCTCAAGCAGGCTTTGAGCGGTTGAATTGTGGTCTAGGTTTACCTGCGGAATACAGGTCATCAAAGCTCTGATTTTACCTTGGCTTGGAAAATCCGAAATTTTTCTGACCCCAAGACGTACCCAAGATCCGATCTTGGGTTAGCATCCATGCAAAGGATGCGGTGTGCCTTTTTCATACACTCTTTTTTAGGTCTTTGTAAAAAATTTTTTTACAAAGACCTACTAGTTTCGTGACCTGTTTGTCCGTCTGTCCGTCCGTCTGTCCGTCCGTCTGTCCGTCCGTCTGTCCGTGCGTCACAGCTGATTTCCTCAGAAACTATAGAAGCTAGAATGCTCAAACTTTGTGAAAAGGTCAAAAGTGATGGTCTCTCAAAAGTTAAGGCCTTAACAAAAATTTAAAAATTTTTAAGGGGGGTCCCCCCTAATAACGAATTGGCCCTTAAAAATTTTTCATCAAAGGTAGTCGAGTGGGGTATCAAATGAAAGGTCTTGATTAGAACTTTTAGAATCTGAAATAAAAAAATCATTTTATGAATTAGGGGGTCCAGGGGAAGGCAAAATGTACCCAAAATTACACTTTTGCCCATAAAATCAAAACGGTAACTTTAAACTTCTTGAAATTTCGCAGTTATATAGACTAACATAAGATATATATGTTCACAAAATTTAATTGAGATCGAATCATAATCAAGTGAGTTATAGTGCCTAAGTCAATTTTAGTCAATTTTAAATAAATATAGGGTTTTCCAATAAGAGGTGTTATTTTGATATTAAAAGGAAAATGCCATTTTCAATACAAATGATCGAATATTTATTTCATTATAAAGAAGAAGATATGCCGTTAATAGCAATAACTAACATTGAGCAAATAACCACTACGACACGCTTACAGGACCATATCCTCTTCATGAAATTTTCCATAACCAAATCGCAAAGTGGCTGCCCTATGTCCTCGATAGCCTCACGAATTTCATCTTTGAGATCTTGAATCGACGCTGGGCTATTGGCATAGGCCTTCTCTATCACAAGGCTCCAAAGGAAGAAGTCGCAAGGTGTTAAATCAGAAGATCTATTCAAAATAACACCTTATTGGAAAACCCTATATTTATTTAAAATTGACTTAGGCACTTTTATTTTCTTTCAATTTTCATGAAAATTTAAGGAATAGGGTTTAACTTGAACATGTTCAATCGGCCGAGCATTCAGAAAAATCATTTAAGCTAGATTAAAATGGCGGCTGCACTGTGCTTATGAAAGAAACTGTGCATCTTTTGTATAAATTTGAACGATTTCATATCTAAGTATTGGATGAATAATTCAAGTTATCGATTCACACCATTAGAAAACTTGTTTCTAACCCTAGGATGTTTACAAAGACCTTCTGGTAGAAGCACTCTCCTGCTTACTCAACTTGTTTTATGTCATTTCACCGCACATGTAGGATAGGGAATTTCTTTCGGCTCCTTTGCATACTTGTGCGGTGTGACCATTGCCAAGGCATTTGAAGCATTGAAAAGACGCTTTTCTTCCTGCCGACGACCCACCCTATTCTTATTTTGTCCTTATTCAAAACTTATTCGACATCCTTTTCGGCCAATGATGGCCATACGTTGTCCCCTATGGTTGTCTGGAGTCAGCTTCGTTGATCCTGTCCATCCTCCCTGCTGATGGCCTCTTCTATCTCGGCCAGCTCCGTGACGCAGTCAATATCTCTTATCCCGGTCGTTGTCATCGGCTTAAGTGAGGCTACAATTGCGCTTTTGCTGAGGACTTTCTTTACTGCGTCGCAAAATGCTTCTTTATTGTCGGCCTCTACTCTTAATTCGACCAGTTTGTGGCCGGCCGGGTTGGTCGTACTGCTTTGATACCAGTGTTGGTGTCTTAAATTTTCCCCTGATACTCCGCAACATTTTTCCATAGCATCAGCCATCTTGGGGTTTTACGAGCAATGACTGCTACCAGAGGCTTTGTCGGGGCTTCTTTCTCTCCTGCTTCGCGTCCGGTCTTTTTCCTTGTTGGGTGTCCGTGCAAACTTTATTTTGAAGGAGTTCATTTTACTTTCTTCCCCTTTTATCAGAACTGTGTGGAACCCCTGATCAACCTCCCGGAACCGATAATCCGTCGGGAAATTTACGGTTTTATGGAACTTTTAACGAAATCGTCCTCCGCCCTTTACTTTTCCGACTGCGCCAGTTAGGCTAACTATCAAGTTATCCTTAAAAAAAAAACTTAATTTTAAATCACTGGTTTATTTTGGCATAGCTTCCGAAAATTAACTACTTGATACAATGTTGTACATTTCTATTTATTTGGCAAAAGGGCTTACGCCTTTAAATTACATTTCCATGAATAAGTGAATTTAACTTTAGCGAATAGTGCAAATGAGAAGTCTAGGAATTCGTTATGAATAAAAGTAAAATTTGAAAAAGTGCAAACAACATGTCTGGGATTTACGTTACATTGAAGTTTATGAGGCACGTGTTGGCTAGTTATGATGTTAATAGGCGGATAGTGCGTAACTAAGGCTACAGTACGACCTTTTCTTTGAATGTCAGGCAAAATACTATTTTTCCTAGACTACAATCGCCTCATAAATAAAGCTGGCATTACTGGTTCCAACTGGTAGTTCAATAGGGACAAACTATGACGGTGAATCCCCGGACTATGCATTCCACTTACTGCGCTATGACGAGGGGCTCCCAGACTATAGCGAATTCCATATATTCGCCGCTGCGATTATGTGGAAAAATATACATATACATGCATACATATGAATGTATAGTATATCATGCCCTCAGATTTGTTAGAGATTAATATAAAACGAACAATATCAAAGTTCGTTAACCTTTTCATTTACAAAAAAACTGATAGCACTAAAAGTCGGTCAGATAAAAGGATTTATGAGTGATACAATTGATACATTTTATACGACTTTGTTGCGGTCAAATATTGTATACATGAGTTGTGATTATAAAAATTCGCTCAAACATCTTTTCTTTGAGATAAAATCTACAATATCTGCACCTTAAAAGTAAACATTCCCTTTCGCCAAAACATTTTGTTTCAAACTCTTCTAATTTTGATTACTCTGGCATATACGCGTCAGCGCGGCGATATTTGATAAGAAATTTTATACACATATCGATATCTCTTCCGTATGTTTCGCACACTATAGTCGCCAATATTGGAGGAAGTACACAAATGAGATCGTAATAGGGAGTGAAGTGTTTTATCATGGTGCAAAAAATAGCTTCATTTATCTATGTATCTTATTTCTGTAAATAAATTATTTCGGTGAACAAATAATTACCAAATAATGTTCTCGGATGGATTTAACAAAAATCTTTATGCACGACTCGGAGATCCTGAAGATCAAATTAAATGGAGTCTACCTAAACCGTTTTATAGAATTGGTTAGTGGTTTCCCTTGTTCTGTGATAAATCAATAAATGTTATGTAGTGTTTAATGTATCTTAAAACAAATGCGATCTATGTATTGACTAGTATATCTAGATTAGAGTGAACCCTACTCGCTTAGATTAATACCTACGAGTATCTAGTTTTATTCTGTGAACCAGTTTGAATTTTGAATTGACAAAAATTCCTTAACTACACATTGTCGCTCGACAGGAATCTAGGACCATATGCTCCAGCATTTCCGGTGTGACCACTTCAATTTATCAATTTAAAAAGTTTTTGCTTTAATATCCAATAAGACGCAAATATTAAATTTCTAATAATAAAATTTTTTATCACTTACAGCCTTCTCTTTGCTTGCTATGGGCGTCGTAGCATACGTAGTAAATTTTGCATTTGGTCTAATGTTGGTGAATAACGAATTACAAGGTACAACCGGACTTTTATATCCGCGAGAGTCCGAAACACGTGAAGTACGAAGCCTAGATGGGATATGGAATTTCGTTCAATCGGATCAGTATAATGTGACACAAGGTGTCAGAGAACATTGGTACAAAAATGATCTGAGTAAGGTAAGTCTTTAATAGAAAATAGCTTAGAAGCCTAGACAGACATGCGATATACGAACCTACCCCTAGCAGTATACCATACTATTAAACCCGGTATAAAGCTAGTATCAACACCAAAGTAAATTCCCAGTATAAATGAAATTTCCCTATATCAAACAAATTAAGTCGATTTTTTGGACAGTATTCACTCAATTCGGTGCAAGTTTATCAATTACTGGTGCTAATTGAACCATTTCACATGCAAATATTTGAAAAATACAGGCAAAAAAAACTTTTAGAAAAAAAAGAAAACCGACTTCGGAATGCCCTAAAAAGGATGAAATAAATTTTATGGAAGCGGTGCCATATCACTTTTTCCCCGATTTTTGTGTGATGGTGCAGATGTTGGAAATATTTATGTTGAAATGGGGAAATTCATTTGGCACCGCTTCCATAAAATTTATTTCATCCTTTTTAAGGCATTCCGAAGTCGGTTTTCTTTTTTTTTCTAAAAGTTTTTTATTTCACTCTTTTTAGTGGCAATTTCTTTCATTTCAAACCATTCAAAACTAAGTTTCTTGAATACATTGCATCATGTTCTCGTATATTAAAATATAATTTTATTACTGCAACGCAAAAACCACTACGGCTAAAATCTGCACCGTTCATTGGAATCGAATTTAATTTTGGTACATTTAATCCATGATCTCATCAACGTCTACCTTGATTTTAGATTTCATAATAATCCAATATGAATTGTAGCCTTGAAAAATTTTCAAATTTTGCATTCTGATCTTACCCTGAAGCGCTTTTTTATCGTTCAACTTTTGCGACCTTTGAACGGCCGCCATTTCGTTTCAAATTGTTCGACTTTCGATTTATTATTGTGAACCTTGTCACACAATTGAATAAGTCGTTGTACTAGTTTTGATACAAACTGGAGCTATACTATGGCCAGAACAGAAATATTGCAGAAAATTTGGCGAAAATCGAAGCAAAACTGCGACCCCCAGGCACAAATTTCGTTATATCCTGTGTAGACTCACACATACAACCAACCACACTGATTTATATATATATATATATATATATATATATATATATATATATATATATATATATATATATATATAAATATATAATACATACCTTTATATATAATATATATATATATATATATATATATATATATATATATATATATATATATATATATATATATCTATACATATATATACATATATATATATATATATATATATATATATATATATATTTATATATATATATATTTATATGTATATGTATATATATATATATATATATATATATATATATATATATATGCATATATAAATATATATATATATATATATATATATATATATATATATATATATATATATATATCTATATATATATATATATATACATATATATATATATATATATATATATATATATATATATATATATTTATATGTATATGTATATATATATATATATATATATATATATATATATATATATGCATACATAAATATATATATATATATATCTATATATATATATATATACATATCTATATATATATATATATATATATATATATATATATATATATACATATCTATATATATATATATATATATATATATATATAGACATATGTATTTATATATGTAAACATAAAGTTCACTCCGCAATCAATCTCATGAAATTTACTTAAAAATATCCTTCTTAACCGCATCATTCGTTCGCGTTTATTCGATATCCATCGCCTTCGTTTTCGATTAACTATGGCACCTAATTTTCATGAAAGTTTGAAGAAAATCATATCATATAGTTTAATGAAAACTCGCCTATGCATTTTCATCTTCATCTGTAAAGTTATGATCAATTATAGCAGGAAACGTATCTCTTTTTAGGTTGCGATTCTCACCGGTTTTTAGTATGGAAATCACTAATTTTAGATTTCTGGGCATACGAGTATGTTGTAATATACATATAATATTAAATGGAAAGTAACGAGTCAACTCTATAATTTGCAATCACTCAATCCTTATTATTTCTTCGGGGAATTTTATAATCCTATATGTAACGTTTACTTCTAAGGATGTAAGAAGGATCCTATACCAAGCTCATTGGTAAGCAAAGAATGAATGCGGAAGAGAAAAGCATCCTGAAATGTTCCCTTTAACTATTGTTGAATTGTACTTATGCCTCATTAGAATTAACTTATTGGTTATTTCCGGTACAAATGATGGACCAAAATGTACCGCTTATGTAGAAAATTAGGGATACTGCTCATTTTTATCATCCGTCACCAAAGGACTCGGTATCTCGAAGAAATCCTTGAACAGTGCCAACTAGTTGGCACTTTTCGTACGAAATATCATTTAAATTCAATTTCTCGACATCAATGTATCATATTTAACTGTTAATATCTACAGAGCCCCTGAAAGGATTTCAATTCTGTTCCGATACATTTTAGATCAATATGTTATCCTTCATTTGAAACCTCTACAATCAAAATCCTTACACGCCTCGATCAGTTATGCTGAAAAATCGGGGTGAAAGTCGGAATTTTTTTAATTTTAACGCTTAGAGCCCTTTACCGTTACTTGAATTTCTTATCCTTTAAACGAGACCTAACAGGAAGAAAGACGTATCATTTGCCAAAAACAGGACTCTTCTATCTATCTCCGTTTAAAAGTTATGCGTGAACATACAAAAAAAAAAGCAAAAAAAATCGGCTATGCATTTTCATCTTCATATGTAAAGTTATGATCAGTTATAGAAGGAAAAGTATCTCTTTTTAGGTTGTGATTCTCGCCGGTCTTTAGTATGGAAATTACTAATTTTAGATTTCTGGGCATATGTTATAATGTATAATATTAACTGGAAAGTAACGAATCAACTCTATAATTTGAAATCACTCAGTCCTTATTATTTCTTCGGGGAGTTTTATAAATCCTATGTTTAACGTTTACATCTAAGGATGTAAGAAGAATCCTTTACTAAGCTCATCAGTAAGCAAAGGATGACTTTGGAAGAGAAAAGCATCCTGAAATGTTCCCTCTAACTATTGTTGAATTGTATTTATGCCACATTTAGAAGTAATTTATTGGTTATTTCCGGTAGAAACGATTGAATAAAATGTCCCGTTTGTGCAGAAAATTAAGGATATTGATAATTTTTATCATTCGCTACCAAAGGACTCGGTAACTCCATCAAATCCTTGAACAGTGCCAACTAATTGGCACTTTTCGTGCGAAAAATTATTTAAACTCAATTTCTCGACACCAATGTATCATATTGAACTGATCGTATTTAGAGAGTCCTTGGAAGGATTTCAATTCTGTTCCGATACATTTTAGACCAATATGTTATCCTTCATTTGAAACCTCTACAATCAAAATCCTTACACGCCTCGATCAGTTATGCTGAAAAATCGGGGTGAAAGTCGGAAATTTTTTAATTTTAAGGATAAAAGTCCTTTACCGTTACTTGAATTTCTTATCCTTTAAACGGGACCTAACTGGAAGAAAGACGTATCATTTACCAAAAACAGGACTCTTCTATCTATCTCCGTTTAAAAGTTATGCGTGAACATACAAAAAAAAGCAAAAAAAAAAATATACGCGATGAATTGATAACCTTCTTTCTTTTGGAAGTCGGTTAAAAATCAGATATATTTATCATTTGTTGTGATTTCATTGTGACATCTGGCTTCACTTGACAGTTTATACCAGGTTTCTTGTCATGGTAAAAGCCTAGACAGGCGGAGTATAGAATGAAACCTGACATCAGTATAACAGGTAACCATGACACACATGCAAATGTAGTATGAAACTGGTATGAGCTGTCAAGTTGTTGTGAAATGAGTAGATAAAGTGGCCGTAAAGGACTGCAGCGATGGTCTGCTGCCTCGGCGAGAGAGGATGAGGGTGTTCGCCGAGGTTGGCCTTGTCTAAGGACGCGTGAATGCGCTGGCAGGCTAGCATTGCGAGTTGTTCTTTTCCCCAGCACAAGAACCCACTACAAAAAAATTTCGCATTCACGAATTTTCAGATACAAATACGTATCTGCCGGAGTCGAGGCCGAGTTAACCTACTAAGGGTTGAAATTGCTAAAGCAAATGGCAAACTGGGCCTGGCGAAAACAGACGGAACTTGGGAGGACCGACTTTACCGACAATACTTATGGCCCCCAAATAAGAGTAGGGAATCCAGGTGGAAGCGCATGTATCGCGACCCTCTTTCCACTCGATGCTCACTGCAAAGAATCCAAGCGTCACCAATAAACGAATGACGATCAAAAGGAAAACACGTCTACGATGCCTGAAACGATGTGTCCACACTCTGCATGTGCGTGTGTTTGCATCTCAACCAAGGCACGTGAAAATCTCTCGGTATAATTCTTTGTTTACGCCAAAACTGTGGAAGCGGAGGCGCTACAGCTACTCCTTCCCCAATGAGCTTCGCGGGTTGCAAAGGGAATGCAAATGTAACGCGCTTTTTGGCCTTCGGTATATTTGTCGGTGATGGAAGCGGAGCAGGTAACGAAGGAGCGACGGATGTTGGCGAATGAGGCGGTGAATCGTGAATCGACTGGAGTGAATCTGTGATTACTGGATGCCTTAAATCTGCTGCAGCGATGTGAGCGGGCTTCAGCTATGCCATTGACGTCTTAGACGAAAGGGCGCTCGTCGATACGCTTTATTACTCGATGAGGGCCGAAGTACGGTTGCTCCAGTGGCTTTTTGATTGAGTCTATTCGGCGGGGAACGTATTGTGAATACTAATACTAAGTCCCTGAAAACGAAAGGGCGATAGTTGGCATGCCTGGAAGCTTGGATTGGGCGAATGGCGTTGAACAAGCGACGGAGGTTGGTAACGAAACCTGCCGGAGTACAAACGCGAACAGGACGAGGATTAATGAATTCGCCTGGGATGCGAAGTGATATCCCAAAGACTAGTTCTGCTGGCGAGGCCTGAAGGTCCTCTTTGAAAGTCGTTCGCAAACCAAGGAGTACGGTCGGAGGTACTTTCGGCCAGGAGATTTCTGAAGCACTGTCGAAGGTTGCAAACAATGTACATCTGAGAGAAGCCTTGAGCGTGCGGTGCATACGCTCTACCCTGCCGTTCGATTTTGGGTGGTAATAGGTCGCATGAGCTCCTAGGAGGCGAGATAGTTCACGGTGAAGCTCAGTCTCGAATTGCGTGCGCTGATCGGTCGTAATTTTGAGTGGCGTTCCAAAGCAGGATATCCAATTGTCAACGAGAGCACGGGCGACGGTTGCGGCTGTTATGTCACGTACTGGTATTGCCTGCAGCCAACGGGTGTAGCGATCTATAATAGCTAGACAGTGTTCAAAATTTTCAGATAGTGGCACTCTGATCAGGTCCAAATGGATGTGGTCAAATCTTTGATCCGGTGCTGTGAAATTTCCTAGCTCCGCTCTATTGTGGCGATGAACTTTTGACATTTGGTAGGGGATGCACGGCTTGGCCCACCGAAATATGTCTCTACGAAGGCTTGGCCAAAAATATTTGAGGGCGATACGCTTAGCAGTAGCACGCCCGAATGCTTGTTTGCGTTGTGAGACTGGCAAGTAGGGCTAGATAGTGCTGTTATGTTCGGTGCAAACCAATAAATATCCGTTGAGCTCGAGGCGTCGAAGCTTGAAACGAAGGATAGCTAATAGGTGCGGTAGCTGTTCATCTTTCTCTTGCTCAGCGCTAATGGTGCTGGGGTTACAGGCGTCAGAAATGGAGAGTTTCCACGCGTGAGAGTGCGTCGGCTACAGCATTTTCTTCCCCAGGGGTGTATTCCAGCTGGGTATTAAACTGCGATATAAAATCTAATTGCCGAACCTGCTGAGGCGATGATTTTTCTGATCGTTGCTTGAGTGTATGACTGAGCGGCCGATGGTCTGTATAGGTGGTGAACTGCCTGCCTTCGAGAATGCGCTGCAAATGCCTGATTGCAGCGAATATGGCTAGAAGCTCCCGATCGTAGGTCGAATATTTCTGCTCCGCATCTGA
The DNA here is from genome assembly GCA_963969285.1 of Odontomyia ornata. Lineage (NCBI taxonomy): Eukaryota > Metazoa > Arthropoda > Insecta > Diptera > Stratiomyidae > Odontomyia > Odontomyia ornata. Next base: position 62,167,805 of record OZ017742.1, on the reverse strand, counting down.
GAGCTTTCTCCAGAAGAATCCTAGTGGGACGTAGGTACCATCAGTTAGCTGCTGATCCAAAACTGCGCCTATGGCGGTAGAGCGAGCCACTAAATGGGTGAGAGGAAAGCTGAAGTTGTTGCAGAAGCTATAGCCTGTTTGCAGCGCATGAAAGAATCTTTGGCCTGTTCGGACCAGGCAATCTTAGCTTTCTTTTTCGTGATTCCTTTAAGTAAGTCGGTGAGAGGAGCTTGCAACATAGCAGCTTGTGGAATACAGCGCCGGTAAAAGTTCAGCATTCCCACGAAACTGCGTAGTTTCCTCGGGTCTTGGGAAGTCGATAATGGCCTGGGTCTTTAACAAAGGTGGGGGAAAACCTTCTTTCGACACGTGATAGCCGGTAAATGTTACCTGCGGCTAGGTGATTTGACATTTAGTCCAGTTTATTTGGAGGCGTGCTTCGTTTAAAGTCGAGAGAAGTTAAGCGAGGTGCGCCTGATGCTCTTCGTGGCTGTCTGAGCTGACGAGAAGATCACGAATGTTAGATCTCTGAGGACATGATTAATTGTACGCTGCATGGTTTGAGTCGCATTCTTCAGACCGAGTGGCATGCCCAAAAACTCGAACAATCCAAAAGGCGTCGTGACTGCTGTCTTTTCAATGTCTTCCGGTGCCATCGGGAATGCTAAAAGGCTTTGTGAAGGTCAATGACCGTAAACATTTTGCCTTGAGCATCCTGCAGCAAGTCCTCTATTGCTGGAAGCGGGTAACGGCCAGGGCGGGTGATTGCGTTGAGCTGGCGATAGTCACCGCTAGCTCGCCAATCTCTATTGTCCTTCGGCACCATGTGAAGAGGGCTGGCCCACTGACTCGCGGAGAGGCGAATGATTTTTCGCTCTAGCAATTCCCTGAACTCCCTTTTAGCTGCGCTAACTCGTTCACCTCAGAGTCGACGTAGTCGGGCGAATACTGGCGGGCCACTAGTAACGATGTGGTGCTGAACGGGTAGATCATGAACGTGCGCCATCTTTCCAGAGTGAGCAGAGCTTTATGCGAAATTGTCGGTAAGCTTTGCGTAGACCTCTTTTAGAAGTCCGTGAGGCATGATTTTGGGTGCAGCAATAATAATATATATATAATAGTAAGCGGTGATTTCGGAGATCTATGAGAAGTCCGCGGTGTTTCAAAGGGTCTGCTCCAAGAATTGCCGTCTGCACGTGTGTGTTGATCAAGCTCCACTGAAAAGAGCAGCGTAAACCAAGGTTTAAGCTGAGCTGTCTCACTCCGAAGGTTGCAATAGTCGTTTCGTTGGCTGCAGTAAATGTCAAACTCTGTTTTTGAAGCGGTTTCTTGATAATGTTTTTTGGAATGATAGAGAGTTCAGATCCTGAGTCGACGAGAAATTGGATGGAGTAATTGCGATCCAAGACATAAAGGCGGCTTTCTGAAGAGTTGCCGGTGATGGTCGCAAAAAGTATCGCCGGCTTCTTCAGTTTTCCTGAGACGGCTGTGCCTGAGCGGAGAAGGAACAAGGCTGCCTGCAATGTTGCGCGAGTTACGTTTCTGACTAAACGTTTTAATAAAAAAAATAGAAATAAAAGAATTGGTTCTTTAATGAGACTTTTACTTTATTTTAGCACCTCCAATCGAGTTGAAAGTTAAATATACAGTGAATATGCTTCCCACGAATTAAGTTAAAGTTAATGTTAAGATGTTGATGCAGCGTTACAATTTTACAGAGCTGCATCAGCTTGCAATTTCAAGCTAGACAAAATGAAACGGATATGTGGAACTTGAGAAAAGGTAAAACGTGGGAAAGTGCATATGCAAGATGATTGTTTATACGGCACGTGTATTATTACATTCGGGGCTCGTATCTCGCGCGCTAATTCGTTATTCGACGTCGTGTTTTCTGCCTATAATCCCTTTCGGTAGATTGCTCCGGCCTTTGGCACCTCTAACACCGGCCAATCGGTTAGACTTTTAGACTCCGGTCACCCTTTTAATTCGTGAATGCGAACATAATTTGTAGTGGGCCTTCACGCTGTGGGAAAAGAACCCGCCTCACGGCACCGCAACGCTAGCTTGCCACCGCATTCACGCGTCCCCAGGCAAAGCCAATCCAGCTGAGCACTGATTTCGCTCGCTGAGGTAGCAGAACACCGCTGCAGTTTTTAACGGATATCTGAAACATCTCTAAAAACACTCTTCCTTTTGACAATACCTAAAATATCATCCAGGGATTAGAAAATTCAGCATTACTCAGCATGCACCACAAAGAGGGCAATCTCACTACCATTCAACTTTCCTGAATTTCTCTTTTGAAATCAGAATCGTTAACAACGAATACAACTTTTGTTGTCATACAGAACAGTGAGTTCATTGAAAAAGTAAAGATACGGAAAGGATTTGTATTCATAAAAAATAAATATTCCGTCGTTGATTTTTGATAATGCCTTATTATGAAAAGCCCGAAATGTTTATGCAATGAAATTTTCTCAATTAACTGTTGTTTAAGTAATATTTTCATTGTTGCAGGTTAGAAAAACAATTCCTATGCCCGTTCCAGCCAGCTACAATGATATCACCGAGCATAGAGAATTACGTGACCATGTTGGAACGGTTTGGTATGATCGGCGGTTTTTCATTCCCAGACAGTGGGAGAAGCAGCAAAGGGTTTGGGTTCGATTCGGTAGCGTCCATTATGATGCCATTGTGGTAAGTTTAATGAAATTTCCTCTTAAAAGCATATTTATTAAATTTAAATATGCTTAAAAAATATCTTCCAAATTTCAGTGGGTGAATGGAGTGCAAGTTGTGCGACATGAAATCGGACATTTACCATTTGAAGCGGATATAACTGAAGTTGTTAAATATGGTGAAGAAAATCTTATAACAGTACTCTGTGATAACGCTCTTCTATCAACCACAGTGCCTCAGGGAAAAATATCAGAGATGCCAATGTAAGCTTTCACTTTCGGAATTCCAGTTAATATCTCTTCTAACAAAATTTCTCTTGATTCCTTTTAGTGACTCTGGTGTAACTTTAATACAAACTTATACATTCGATTTCTTCAATTATGCTGGTATTCATAGATCTGTAATGCTTTATACAACACCTAGACTTTACATAGAGGATGTTACAGTGACGACTGATATCAGTCCAGATGGAGAAGGTACTTGACAAGCTTAGGAAAGCTTAACCAATAAAACTTAATTATATATTTCAGGCATCGTTTATTATGAAGTGAAAATCAACGGTGATAAAGGGAATTGGTTGTCTTTCGTTAACGTAAACATTCGCAGTAAAGAAGGTGATGTCGTGGCCTCCAATAAATCAGGACCTGAATTGAAAGGCGTGTTGAAAATTAAACAAGTAAAACCATGGTGGCCTTATCTCATGCATCCCGAGCCAGGTTATCTGTATACGGTGGAAATCGCATTGAGCAATGAAGAATTCGAAAATATTGATATATATAGACTTAAGATAGGTGTAAGGACAATAGAATGGAATGAAAATTCATTTTTGATAAATGGAAAGCCTGTGTATTTTAGAGGATTCGGACGACATGAGGATTCAGATGTAAGTTTTTACGAATCTCTAAAAGTTGGATTGAATAATTAGATTTGTTGTGATTTAGATTAGAGGAAAAGGATTAGATCTTGCGCTACTTACAAAAGACTTTAATTTGATTGAATGGATAGGAGCGAATGCGTATCGCACATCGCACTATCCTTACTCGGAGGAATCTATGCAATTCGCTGATGAACATGGAATTATGATTATCGACGAGTGCCCAAGTGTTGATACGGAGTAAGTTATACAGCCTCTTCCTTATGTTTAAGCGGATCTAATGTTAACATTCTTTTTCTAGTCAGTTTAGTCAAGCCTTATTAGATAAACATAAATCATCAATAGAGCAATTAATTCATCGTGACAAAAATCATCCTAGTGTAGTAATGTGGTCAATCGCCAACGAGCCAAGGACTGCATCATATAATGCTGACGCTTATTTCCAGTAAGTATTTTAAATAAAAATATATTATTATTTTTGAACAAAACCAGAGCTATTGAAGATTAGAGCTTTATTCAAAGACTGTACTAAGTAAAAGTATACAGAGTGACAGTTCAATTCAATATTAGTAATGACACAATTACGCAGAGTGGAATAAGCTACGTTTACAAGAATATTATTTCAACACTGCACTGGTAGACTCAAAACTGACGATAGATACAAGCCATATGGCAGCAGCGCTTACTACCACACACATGACCATTAGTAGGCCGACTTTGCTGGCTAACTTACATGGCGTTATATGAAGAATTGTGGAGGTGCCAACAAAAATTCGAGGTTTTGTACGGTTTAGAGACGGATTTCTACAGTGAAATCCAGATGATCCGCGGAGAACACAATAGCGCTCCTAGTGAAGTGAAAATTATTTCAGTTCTTATACCCGTTTAGTTTTTATCGCCTTCCAAAGTGAATTCATAGGAGTTTGTTTACATCTCAACGCTGAGCTATCAGTCGAAGGTGCAAAACGTGTGCTTCATTTGCTCGTCTTGAAAAGTTTAGGAGCACAATGGGCTATACAAGGTGAATTTATAGCATGCACGGAATGCGTTCGGCACGTTTTTTATTCGGAAAATAGTATATATGACGAAATATAAGCATTTGCTAATGCCGCAGTTGGGTGACAGCTACCGGAAGCTTGTCCATAGTAGGCCGACTAATACATATGCAAATTGCTACCATATGGCTTGTATCTATCGTCAGTTTTGGGTAGACTGCATAATGGCACAATCCTCAGGCGACCTGTGCAGCACTTGTATCCGTTGGAAATATCTTAAATTTTTATTTTACGAACTCGGAGGCGGGAAGATGTTGAAACTATTTTGCCTATTTTTCTCTTTTATTATAACTGTTTGTTATTTAGCTCTTTCATTATCTTTTCTCTTAACAATGAATTCATTTTATACGAAGCAGTCTAAAAGTAGAGTTCGGACAGATCGATCAGACCGTGAACATCACCGCCGCTATTTACTTATATTTTCCATTTATTCTTATAGTATATAGTACTTATAGAATTGAATTCGATGTTTATTTCTTATTTTCAAATCTGGTGCCCAAACCCAGAACATTTACGAAGAAAAATAGATATATCGGAACGGACGGTATATCGCGGCCAATTAACGAAGATATCAAAGGTCGCTAGTGAATATTTATCGAATCCGGACTCAAAAAGTAAAGACCACGAGGCATTGGGTGAGGTCGAAGAAGAATTCGATAATCTCAAACGCTTAAATAGCGAGTTAAAGCCTTTAATAAAACCTGAAGTGGCGCAAAAGGAATACGAGTCAATAGTCAAGTCCGATGACAAACCAGCCGGCATATTATCTCAACTAAAACAGTGGCTTACGCGTGTTCGCGAACTTTCGTCGTCAACTTCGAACCACCGCAATGCGGGAACGTGCTGTAATTTCGCGAAGCTTCCTAAATTAACGCTAAAGGTTTAAAGTGGTGAACTTTGCGACTGGCTTCCCTTTTGGAAACGCTTCCGGACAGCTGTTCATGATCGATCAGATATAAATGGCGCCGATAAATTTAATTATCTTGCGAACCATTTAAGTGGAAAGGCTGCAGAATCTATTGCTGGCTTCACACCTACCAACGCTGATTCGGCAGTGTCTTTATTGTTGGAGCAATATGGTGACCCCTCTCGACTGATCGACCATACTATGCAACAATTTATGTGCCTTCCACACATACATTCTCATGACGACCTAACGTGCCTACGGAAACTGTACAACTATATTGTTTCACATACTAGATCTTTAACAGCTTTAAACGTCCCTTCATCTCAATACTCTATAATGTTAAAGAGCTTAATTCTGAAATCGCTCCCTCCTGAGCTTGTGTTAGAGTTCCACCGACGGAATCCGCGCAATCGAGCATATTCCGATAACATAAGTGACGATGATGAACTAGACAATGATAATAGTAACTTCGCCAATAACAGTAAAACTTGTTCTTTGCGTAATGCGCATTGTGACAAATTAAGAGAGATCTTATTATTTCTAAAAAGAGAAATAAATTCTTTGGAGAACGTTTCTTTAGTCGCAAGTGGCTCCAGAATTTGCCCAGCAACGAACACAGTTAGCCCAAAGTACAAAACTGCTGCAGGGCTTGTAACCACCACTAACGTGATGCCATGTCTGTTTTGTAAGAAGATCACTCACACTGCCGAATGCTGTGATGGCTCTTTGAGTTTATCGGAGAAGAAAAGTATTTTGAAGAATTCTGGTTGTTGGTTTAAATGCACTAGGCGAGGTCACAACGCGAAGAGCTGTCATAACAAGCGATTAAAGTGCATCTCGTGTAACAATAACCACGCAACTTCAATTTGCGACCCCGCATATACCGCATTAGTGCAAAAACAGAAAAGTAATGACGCCAATAAAAACAATTCGGCTATTATTTGTTCTCCTTCCATCCATGAAATTTCCCAAGTGTTGCTACAAACAGCGCGCGTATTTGCTTTAAACAATAATCTGTCTGTTCCTTAACGCGTGTTGTTGGATGGCGGGTCGCAAAAAACTTATATAAAAGAGAGAGTCGTTCAACAACTGAGCCTAAATACATACGATATGGTAAAGTTGAAAATGTTCTCATTCGGAGGTGAAAAACATTTCCAAGGGAAAAAATTTAATCGGTTCAAAGTGACATTACGTAGTTTACATGACGAACGGTTCATTGACGTCCTCGCGGTAGTGGTACTGGACATTTGCCCTGATGTTTTTATTGACACTGCCAGTATTGATTCGGAAATCTTGAAAAGTCCCGTGTTAGCAGATGATGAATCGATCGCCGCGAAATCTTTTGGTGGCATCGGGATGCTACTAGGGGCTGATATTTATTGGTCCGTCTTAACCGATGAATTTAAACGGATAAACGAAAAATTGGTCGCCATTAACACCTTATTCGGCAATATCGGCAAATTTTGCTCCAGCTGCTCTCTGTGACGGATCAAATCGAAAACCTTTGAAAGCTGGATTGTATTCCTTCTGGCGGAACGAAGATGCAGACCGAATTCGACAGGCTGATCGACGAACATATTTGCAAAAGGGAAACTCGGTATGAAGACTCTTTTTTATGGTTAAATAAGGATTGTGTTCTGAAAGACAATCGTCAGAGAGCCTTGGCGCGTTTGAGAAAGCTAATGGATAGCTTTAGTCATCAACCGAATGATTTAATATGGTCAGGGCCGAACTTACTGCCTGAAATTTTAACTATGCAGCTAAACTTCCGAGTTGGAAAATATGCGATCATTGCAGACGTTGAAAACACTTTCTGGCAAGTTAACCTTGCCCCTGAAGACTGTTCAGTTTACCGTTTTTTTGTGGCTCGAAACGTTAGGCGATTGGGAAAAAATTATTATCTTGGAGATATTGCGTGTGACCTTTGGCGTTAAGTGCAGCCCGTTTGCTCTTCGTGCCACTTTGAAGAAGCATGTAAGGGTAGAGTCCATAAATTTTCCAAAAACTTGTGCGATACTTTCTTCTGCCTTTTATATGGATGACTTAATAGTCAGTTTGAACGAATTTGAGGATGCACTGCGCTTATTTTATGAAACATGCGAAATTTTGAACCGTGCCTCTATGCATATACGCAAATGGCGATCGAATGACAGGCGATTGAACGAAATCTTTAATTTACAGCCTATAGATAACGCTAAACGAAAAGTACTAGGCCTCTTGATATTTGGAAACTGATGAATTAGCGGTCTATTTGGAGAATACCTGCAGTTTACTAACGATCTACGTCACTAAACGAGAGGTATTACAAGTACTTGCAACTATCAACGACCCCATGAGACTGCTATCGTCCTATGTGGTAAAAATGAAAATCATCTTTCAAGGGATTTGGCGAATGAAGTTACCATGGGATCAACCTCTTCCTCCTGAATTGCAGAGCGAATGGTGTAAACACACTACCGATCTCCACCTATTACAAGAGCTATCAATTGAACGCTGTATCGTCGACTCCGAGTCACCAATGGAACGATATCTAGATATCTTCGCAGACGCAAGTCTGAAGGCACTGTTGCGTATGTTCGAAATACATATCCTGATGGGCACACGTTCGTCTCTTTTCTATTTGCCAAAAATCGAATTTCTCCTCTCAGAAGTAGAGAATCCACGGCTATTACTCTTCCGACGCTTGTACTTACTGCTGCCTTACAATTAGCTAAACTGTTAAACTATTTGAAGGGTAGTATTCAAATAAATTTCCAGGCAGAGTATCTCTGGACAGGTTCCATGAAAGCTTTGTACTGGATTCGAAATGAAAAACCTCAACGCGACGTTTTCTTCAACAATCGTGTGCGAGAGATAAAGCGAGCAACGGAAGTAAATAATTGGCGGCACTGCCCAGGATCTGTATATCCAGCAGACTTTCTAACTTGAGGAATCAACGTTACTGCACTCCTTAAGGCACCGAATTGGATTAATGAACCTAGTTGGCTGGTAAACGAATAAGATTGGCCATCTGGGGAAGACGACATATTAGACGCAGAGCCTTTTAATTGTTGTTTTCTGTCAGCGGTAGAAAACAAAATTCGTGATAAAGAAAGTTTGCTAACGGTAGAGCATTTTAGCAGTCATCGAAGGTTGTTACGATTAACTGATTACATGTTTCGTTTTATTGATCGTCTTCGTAAAACTCCTCTACCCAGCAAATATTTAACTGCTACCGAAATTCGACGAGCTGAAATTTGCTGGTTGAAACTTAGCCAGTTTAACGCATATAAGAGGGAGGTGACTGCATTGTCTAGTAATCAAACCTACCCTAAAAGTTCTCGAATATTATCGCTAAACCCCTTTATCGACGAAAACGGGGTTTTAAGAGTTGTAAGCCGACTTCGAGAATCAGGGTTCAATTTTGACGAAATTTATCCGATTTTAATGCCTAAAAGATCACATTTAACAAATTTGGTAATTATGTACGTGCACGAAAAGGCACTACATAGAAGAACAAATGCTACTCTAGTCTTTCATCGTAAACGATTTTGGGTCATCAGTGCTCGTCAAGCGGTGAAATTTATGTTAAATAGATGTGTCGTTTGCAGACGACTCAAAGGGAAACCCGCGTACCAACCCTTTGCGCCAATACCTAAGGAGCGATTACTTGCAACAAGTTCCTTCGAAACAGTGGGGATCGATTTTGCTGGTCCCTTATACTTTTGATCAAATACTTAAACGAATCGAAAAGTATATATTCTTCTCACAACATGTGCAGTAATTCGGGTAGTTCATTTAGAACTGATGCTCGACCTCACAACAAAATCATACATTTTGGCCCTTAGACGATTTTTTGGTAGACGCGGCGTGCCTCGTCTTATCATTTCTGATAACGCCAAAACCTTCAAGCGATCTGCTAAGGAATTCAAGGAGTTAGAAATTATCATACAATCTGAAAGCCGCCGAAACTTTTTGAAAGAGCCCCGCCTGGTGGGGCGGCTTTTATGAGCGATTAGTAAAAAGCGTCAAGGAAATCAGAGTTTCGATTCAACGAACTACGCTAACGTTTTATCAGCTAAATACTTGCATCATAGAAGCATAATTTTTTATCAACGCTCGTACTTTGAAATATGTAGGCAACGATCTTCAGGATCTATCGGCTCTAACACCGGCTCATTTAATAATCGGAGCCTTTCTTTCAAGTTTAACTCCATCATCTTTACGAGGAGCCGATCAACAAATACGCGCTAAGTGGCAGCCAAGGTTTCGATACGCAAACTTATTCTTCAAGCGCTTCCAAACCGAATACGTCCAATCGCTCAGATCAGCCCACCATACTCCGAAACAATTCTCACGTGAATTAAAAGTAGGCGGTGTCGTAATTGTTCATGATCCTGCTACTCCTCGTCTTTTCTGGAAGTTAGCTGTTGTAGAAGAAACATTTCCTGGACGGGATCTTCGGATTAGGTCTTGTGCTGTTAGACTGCATAATGGCACAATTCTCAGGTGACCTGTACAGCACTTGTATCCGGTGGAAATTTCTAAAATTGTTTTCTACAAATTCGGCGGTGGGAGGATGTTGAAACTATTTTGCCTAGTTTTCTCTTGTATATATTTTAACTGTTTGCTATTCAGCTCTCTCATTATCTTTTCTCTTAACAATGAATTTATTTTACACGCAGCAGTCTAAAAGTAGAGTTCGAACAGATCTATCAGACCGTGAACACCACCGCCGCCATTTAATTATATTATCCATTTATTTTTATAATACATAGTACTTATAGAATTGAATCCAGTGTTTATTTCTTATTTTCATTTACACTACGTTACACATTACTCTAATCTGATTATGTTTCAAAAATGACAGAGGTTTCGTTAACTAATCTGTAATCATTAATTCAGTGGAACAATATTCACATTTGACAATATTCTTGCTTACATACTCTTTAATAACATGATATTTTGTATCTATATGTTTGGTGCGATTCGGAAACTTTTCTGTCAATTAAATTTAAGTAACTCTGAGTATTGTAGTACCTGGGGCTCGCCGAAATTGGCTTTGTCTGAGGACGCGTGAATGCGCTTGCAGGCTAGTGTTGCGGTGTCATGGAGCGGGTTCTTTTTCCCCAGAACAGGGGCCCACTACAAAAATTTTTTGCATTCACGAATTGTACGTTAGAAATATAATGCTCGACGGTGTCGAGGCCGAGGTAACCTACCAAAAGAATCGACATTGGACTTATGAAATCCACGACGACGCAAGACGATTTCGTCCTTCCTCCGAACACTTACGGCCCCAAATAAGAGTCTTTACATCAAAATCTGAAAAAATCCTTCACTCGCATTTGAGTGCCTTTCATATTCGGTAATCACTTTCTGTTGCATCAGAATGGATGTCAAGTCATTTTCAGATCGGGCCTCCAAAGCGGTTTCTAGTGCGTCATAGCTACGCGGTAAACTGCTTAGCAACATATCCACACTCCATATATCCGACAGCGCCTCCTTATCTGTGTCCTTCAGCTTAATGAAAAGCACATTCGTCAAATTTATGTGCTTGGAAATATTCGCTCCATCCCCAACCCTCAAAGAACAAATCGTCCACATTAAATGTATTTTATTGCTGAGCGTACCTTTTTCGTGATACTCCTTCAAACTGGTCCATGCTTCCTTTGCTGTAGCTGCATCGCTCAGATGAATTATTTGACCATTCTCGGCAGACCAACCAATAAAAGCGTTACAAAGTCCGCCATCACAACTGGTGCGACTCCGAATACTCCACTCCAGACTTTCTCTTTGATCAACAGCAGCTCTATTTTAAACTTCCAATTCGAGTAATTCAAGTTGCTAAGCACAAGCTTGCTTTCCGCCATTTTTTAAACCTATAAAACTTTAATTTTACTTTAAATTCGCATGGGACTGGGCCCATATATTGAACAAAACCAGAGCTGTTGAAGATTAGAGTGTTATTCAATGACTGTACTAGGTACAACTAAATAGAGTGACAGTTCAATTCAACATTAGTAATGTCACAATTATGTACAGTAGTGTAAATGATGATGCTACGTTTACAAGAATATTATTTCAACAATTATAAGCTTTTCAAACTTTTCCCATTATTCATAACTAAAATTATCTTTTCCTGGTAATGTTTGATTCATTCTTGACTTTCTCTTTGTTCCAAGAAGATGACAATATTTTATAATTATCCAATTAATTTTCAAAATTTTTAACTTAAGTATTCTCTAACTTCATTTCCAGAAAAATCGCAAATTTCACAAAATCATTGGACCAAACGCGTCCTATTACTGCCGCAATAGCTGTTAGTGTATTTACTGATCATGCTGTAAGTTGACATCTTTCCTCCAACTTGAAATATTCGATCCAATTTGTATTTCTTCCATATCATATCAGGCAAAGTATTTAGATATAGTGAGTTTCAATCGTTACAACGGTTGGTATGCCAATGCTGGTCGTGTGGATATGATTACAACCAAAGTGATTGAAGAAGCCACCGCATGGAATAGGAAACATAAAAAGCCAATTATTATGAGTGAATATGGTGCGGATACAGTCGAAGGATTGCATTTGGTAATAAAAAATTTGAAAATTTGACAAAAATTACCGGAGATTGTACGTTAAACCCTTTTTTCAGTTACCTGCATTTGTTTGGACAGAAGAATATCAAAATAAAGTTCTCTCACATCATTTCAAAGCTTTCGATGTTCTGAAGCAAAAGGGGTGGTTTATTGGAGAGTTCGTGTGGAATTTTGCTGATTTCAAAACTGCACAAAGTAAGTCGATTTTTCCATTTGGTTTATTTCAGTACAAAAGAATTTATGTCCTACTTCATCACTTGTACTTTATACTATATGAGCGTTTCTATTTCCTGTTTTCTCATCAATAGCAACAACACGAGTTGGTGGAAATAAAAAAGGTATATTTACACGAAACCGGCAACCAAAAGCAGCCGCACATTTATTAAGGCAACGTTACTTCGGTCTTTGTGCCGAGGAAGCGAAAAATTGTAGTATGCCTGAAGATCTCTTCCTTTATACAACAGCAAGGCATCAATTACTACTTGATCGCAATGAACTGTAACATTCGATATCTTGTTGTAAAACTTAATTTTAATAACGAAGACTTGTATTTTTTATAACTGAAATAAAGATTATAATATATTCGGATTTTTTGTTTTTAATACAATCGATACCAGTCTTATATTAACAACTGAATTTTGAAACGTTTATGCAAAATTACCAGGAAAGGCATAAAAACGCAATCCTTACATAATTATCTTTTGTCTGCTTCAAAGATTCTTAGCGCTTGCTGCTGGGAGCCTCGCTCCGGAACAGAAGATTCAGCTGAGGGTGGGGTGAACTCTACTATGAGTATCGCTACGTTCTATGTCACTTCATAGACTCTAAGCCGGGAAGCCTTCACTTTACTGGTTTATCTAAAATTGCTGAACAGCGGGGAAAGCGAGATGAAACATGCACCGAGACATAATAATACTAACCCACAAAAAAATTCCTTGGCAATTCTTTTGTATTAAAGGCAGATTCTGGCAAGATTTTGTCGACGATGTGAACAAGGATTCGTAGTAGCTGGCCTAATAAATGCCAGGCTTACACGAAGAAGAAAATACGGACGAGATAGTATAGGCTCTTCACCTATAGATCCAGTCTATGTCGATGATGTTCGGCAAAAAAGACAACAGTGGCATGCCAACGTCTCATGAGGGAGTTCTAGTCAAAAAAGTAAAGAAGACGCCAGAACCAGATGACGCCTGCTAAGCGTAAGATTTATAAAAAATGCTCTGACTTACTGCTCAGTACGTTCAGCGATCGCCTGCGTGAAGGGGTGTCTCTGGATTGGTGGATTATAGCGAGTCCTGCTTTTTGTGTTCTACACACGGTCAGGATAGTGCTCGAGAAACTCGTTAGATTAAAGCTCACTAATGTTATCGCTAGTCGCTTGAATATATCTCCACGGCAATACGGCTTCAGAGCAGAGCACTCTAGCAGTGATGATCCAACGGGGGAGGCTTACAGTGGCTCTACCCGAAGGATAACTTTGCTGGTGGCACTTGGTATCGGAAATCTTTTCAACTTCATTAGATTGGTAGGCATCTTAGAAAATATGAGTGACGCACTCCATGTTCCAGAATATCCATAACAGCACAAGAGGGCATGAAGAAAAGTCGAAGGAAGAAGATATTTTTTCAGGTGCTGCTTAAGGCTACATCCTCGGTCCTGAATCCTGGAATACCACGAGCGATGTGCTTATAAAACTCAGTTGTCCTTGATTGATAACTTGGATCAAGATGTTGCCAAAGCCATTAAAGTGGAGGATGCATCCCGGAGAAAATTCCTCTCCAGTGCCCTCCCTAACGACCTTGCCGTTTACTTGCAGAGACGTGCTGAGGCTAAGAAAATTGCAAAGGATGCTCTTCGTGCTTACGACCACAATATTGAAGTTGCACTGGAATCCAAATCAAACTCGCGCTTTCTGGTCTGATGTTAAATCTTTAAAGAGTTCTCATCATATACCAGCTAGGATGGCATTACGTCGTCTACCCTCAGGAGTCCTGTGAACTCTTTGCTTCTTTCTTTTCTTCCCTTTCCCGTATTTCAAACGCTTCTCCTTCTTTCTATTCTTCTTATTTTTCCTTTTCCTCTCCCGCGATTCGTACCAATCCCTTATAGGTTAACTGGTCTTCAGGAGTCTTGATACCAGTACCGGTGGTGGCCCAGATGACATTCCAAACTTCCTTGCAAAATTACTATCCTCGTCTCTCTGTGTTCCTCTTTCAATTATTTATAATTTGAGCTTAGCAAATGGGGTTTTCCCTTCCCAGTGGAAAATTTCCCATATTCTTCAAATCTGGGGATCACATTCCGCAATCCCAACTATCGTCCTATATCTCTCCTTCCCTGTTTTGGAAAAGTCCTTGAGAGGATCGTTCTCGATACTCTGTTCCCCTTTATACTTCAATTCTTAGCAGAACAACAACTAACTTGCTTTCTTTTACCCACTATATTGCTGCTGCCTTTGACCGTCAGCAACAAATAGACATTGTTTTCACGGATTTATCTAAAGCGTTTGATTCTATAGATCACACACTTTTATTTCAAAGATTAGAGTTCAAAATTCCTGATTTCCTGTACTCTTGACTTCTATTCTATGTTTGGGACCGCCATTGTCTTGTCACTGTTAGCTCATGCTTCTCCTCTACGTTTTTCCCCAGTTTAGGTGTACCGCAAGGTTCCATAATTGGCCCCATTTTATTCTTACTATTTGTCAATGATTTTCCCTCTGTTATCACTTCTCCCTGTCTGCTGACGGCATTAAGATCTTTTGGGTAATTGACTCACAATGTGATGTTGATACCTTGCAAAATGGCCTATTGCGTCTAAGTGAATGGTGCAAATCAAGCAATCTCTCCCTGAATTTTTCCAAATGCCACCAGATGACATTCTCCTGTGAAAACATCCTTTTCCCTCCACCTACAGTCTGGTTGGAACCCATTTGTGCAGTGTAACTTCCTTTAAGGATATTGGTGTGATCTTTGATTGCAAATTAAAGTTTGACCCCCAAATAGCCCAAGTCTTCAACAAAGCCTCTCGCCTTACAGGGTTCATAACTTTGACCTTTTGATCAATGTAACTGGCATGAATACTTTATGCGCTTTTCTGAGCATAATTTTGACATGTCCATTATACTATAGATACTGATCGAGATGAAAACCGAGGTATCGAACACTCACCAGCGATAATATGGGAATCTTTCCAATTACGTTTCAGGTTTAACTAGCCGACCGCAGCGTTGTTCGAAACAAAAATTGTTTCACACTTTCGCGCATTGGCTTTCATTCGCTAACTGTCCGTGTGGAGCTGTATATGATACATTTTTCGGAGGTTGCTCTTAGTTGCTGTACCTTTTCGATTGGCCATATAAATTATCAGGTCTTCAGCAAACGTTACTGATCATGCTGGCGATAGGTTAGTGTTAGAGCCACCCAAAAATCCCAATGTTCATTGTCACACTGATTTTGCCTTTTATGTACTTCATAACCTATTTTAAATAAAATGTCACTTTTGTCATAATCACCACGCGAACCACACGCATTTTCCTTCTTTTCTGCTAATAGGTTATGGGCCCTTCGCAAAAAAATAGAAGTTATGAAAACTATTAGTTTTTTTGTTTGATTTTCATAAAAGTTAAAAAATGTTTAATTCCGAAAACAGTGCTAGCAGCATTTCAATTGATAGACTGCTCGGTAGGGAAAACTACCCGACATGAAAGATTGCTGTGCAAGCGTTCTTAGATTTGGATAATCTTCGGACAACGACAATTGACTATGAACTCGATGAAGAAGGAAATCCCAAAATCGCTGTCAATCCTGAGAAGGATCGACGTGCAAAAAGTAAGTTGACTTTAATGATTGATCCCACGTACTATGTCTATATACAGGGTGCAAAATTAGCCAAGGAGTTGAGGCAGCAACTAGCAAATACGTACGAAGATTGTGGGTTAACATGTCGAGTAGCACTTTTGCGTAAGCTCATTACAAAGTCACTTGCAAATTACGGTTCCATGGACAGATATATAAAGGAAATCATTACCACAACTCAATCTTTAAACGGAATTGGATTTCCTATAAATGGGAATGGGTTGACTGCTTACTGCTTGCTGGACTTCCTGATGATTTCCGCCCTATGTTAATGGCTTTGGAGAATTCAGGCACAAGAATTAATTTTGATGTCATAAAAACAAAGTTATTGCAAAACGTACATCTCGGCAGTGAAAGTTCAGCTTTCCACACAGACACACGCCAAACGTCATTCAAAAAATCACAAAAGGACCCAGGTGCAGAATATGTATCAATTTCGGCCATTGCGAAAAACTGCCGCTCAAAAAGTTACAGCAACACAAACGAAAGCAAAAATTTTGATGCGCTCAGTTGTGTTTTGTCTACAATAGATAATCCGAGAAACAAAGGCGCATGGTACTTTGACTCAGGGGCCACATCGCACATGAAGATGTTGGCACATTGATTGCTGCAAACAAAAGCAAGATGCAGGTACAAGGGCGTGCAACGGCAACAATAAGACCAGCATGCAATACGTCTGCACTTAATGTCAATGATGTGAAGTTAATTACTGATTCATCCGTCAATCTTTTATCTGTTGGTCAAATCGTAAAACAAGGTCACACCGTAGAGTTGAACAACAAATGTGTCAAAGTTATAAACTAAAAAAAACAAGTAATTGCAACAGGCACAAACGTTAATGACTTGTTTGAATTGGATACGAAATCGTCAAAGAATGTTGCATTTGCGTGTAGTTCACAATGCACTAAAGTCCTTTGGCATCGGCGAACGGGCCACCTGAACAATGAAAGTTTAGACAAGCTATGTAGTGGACTGACAACTGGAATATATTTCACCAAGAAAATTAACAAAGACTACAAGGTGTGTGCCATTGGCAAACAAAAAACGTTGACATTCAGTAAGTGCGGCAGCAGAGCCAATGAGCTGCTTGAATTAGTGCACACTCACATATGTGGACCCATGGAACACAGTTCGCTTGGTGGAAGTCGTAATTTTATAGCATTTGTTGATGACAAATCGAGGAAAATTTTTGTATACTTTCTAAAAACAAAAATGTTTTGAGACTTCATGACGTTCGCCGAAAAGCAAAGTGGTCACAAGCTCAAAACTCTAAATTCTGATAACGGCAAGGAGTTTATGAATGGCAATCTGATGCGAACCAATTGAAACTGGCTATGGAAGAAGAGATGCAGTCACTACTTGCAAATCATATATGAACACTTCAAGCCTTATCAAACAACGAAAGGCAATAAAATCTAAATGGATCTTCCGTACAAAACGTTATCTCATAGGACAAATTGATCGCCACAAGGCCAGGTTGGTCATAAAAGGATACTCGCAGCGAAAGAGGGTAGACTATGAGGACACATACTCATCTGTTGTCTGACACAGTTCTCTGTGGTATCTTTTCGCAATTGCAGCTCAATTAAACCTCAAGGTGGAACAGTTGGATGCTATTCCCGCTTTTCTTCAAGGAAACCTTTCTGAAGAAATTTATATGGAACAGCCTGCATACTACCAGAGTCGAGAAAATCCATCGAGGGTATGTTGTTTCAAAAAGTCTTTATATGGACTAAATCATTCCAGTAGTCTCTGGAATCAAGAGCTGGACAAAACACTAAAATCATTCAGATTAGAAAGATCAAAGTCAAAGTCAAAAGCGCTTTATTTAATACTAATCGTTATAAATTTTAAAAGAATATAAAGCAAAATCCAAACAATAACAATAAAAAAAACTTAATGGCCCAAATGGCTCTCTAAATTTGTACGTTATCATTTAACACATTAAAAAAAAAAACTATAGCAAATTTAAATCAATGAAGATTATTACATATTTTTACAATTCAATTGGAAAAAGGAGAAAAAACCAACCAACACTATTCTAAAATTATTTATCATCTTAACACAACAGTGAACTTTGATCCTACACCTAATATGCTTTAACTTAATTCTAATAAATGCAATCAAAAACTTTATCTTATACTATAAAAAATCTATAACAATGTTCTTAACCTAAGCGTTAAACCTTATCTCTAACCTAATATAATAAACATAATATAAACCTAACCTATACCTAATTTTTAACAAAAATAAACAATAACACTAAATGTAGCAATAATGAGCTGAAACTCAAAAAAACGAAATAACGAAAAACACCAGAACTGAAAAATAAACACGAATAATTTAGACATTGTCATTCAGCCACCAATACCTGGATTGCGCCGTCTCAACTCGATCAGCTTCAACGAATCTAGCAAATGAGTATCTCCATTGAAATCGTTGGTCTCGTGAACTCAAATTAGGAGGATATTTTATCTTCTTATCGGTGGCCCGTCGATATATGTGATATATGACTGGGACGCCGTCAGAATCAAAAACATATCGATTCGTGTCCAAATACACGAATGCTTCTGGAGGAATGAAGCCAGTAGCGAGGCAAGTCGCTATATACCCGTCTGTAGGGTGGAACGGCTGTGAAATCCAAGGGTTTTCACTCACAGTCACAGATCTTGCGATATGATTCCGAAGAAGTTTCAATATGAAGATATCGACCCTCGTCACTTCAGCAGTTTGATAAATTCTTCTATTCGATATATAATGTTTCCAATCCGTCTCAGGCTTTCTGTACAAACCAGTACATGCACGAAGACATTTCCTTTCGAAAACCCTTAATTTTTCTATAGTACTAGCGCTCTGGTTGTACCAGATCTGACATCCATTTGTCAAAACTGGTCTAACCCTAAGATTAATAAGAACTGGATGGGCTAAGCTCATATAAAATGCATGAGAGAGCATGCGACCGGTTTCTGTTCTCTTCCAAGTGAACAGTCTGTCATTTCCTCCCCGTCTGCCTCTTGCTGGTCACTTTCTTGTTCCAAAAGCTGACTAGGTGTGAACAGACTGTCAAGTTGACTGATGCAAATTGGACGCCAAATTGGCCAGTTTGCAAGTTTCGTCGCGAATTTTATCCGATATTAAAACTATGGAAAGTGTTCGCGATCTAAATTCGTACCAAGTGTTTAAACATTCGATTGGAGTTTGTGATTCAAGGTACTTTGATGTGTGACACTGTTTAATTAAGTTAGAATTTCAAAATGAAATGTGTAGTGCAGTCGTGAAAAAATCATAGTGGAAAAGGATCTGTACGTGTTTCCTTTCACAAGTGAGTAGTTATTATATTAATGTTTTGCATGTTTTTCATACAATGCTGAAGGTTTTTCAAATAGAAAGCAAATTTTTGGCATTGTATGAAAATTTGTTTACATTGAGCAGCAGCCATGTTTGCTTGTGCAATTTGGCTCTCTCCAAGGTTGTAAACAAGAGCGTAGCAGTAGGAAAAGTGGTCGCAGGGGTTGTTGCAACCATATTGTCACGTGGTTGTCCACTCCAGTATTATTTAATTACTCAATGGTCTAACCAGTGTCTTGTAACAGATAATTTTGACCTTTTGATCAATGTATCTGGAATGAAAGAGCTTTCGAAGGGCCATGACTACTTTAAGTGCCTTACTGAGCATGATTTTCACATGTTCAGTATAGTACAGATACTGATCGAGATAAACACCGAGGTATCGAACACGGGATTTATGTGGAACCCGTTCAAGACTACCCTCACCAGCCATGATGTGGAAATCTTTCCAATTACGTTTCAGGTCTTGACTGACCCCCTGCAGCGTTGTCCGAAACAAGATTGTTTCACACTTTTGCGCATTGATTTTCATTCGCCAATTGTCAGTGTACAGCTGTACATCATTGAACATTTTTTGGAGATTGCTCTGAACTATTGTAGCTTGTCGGTCTGCCGTATAGATGATCAGATCATCAGCAAACGCTACTAATGATCACGTTGGCGAGACGTTGAAATCAAAGCCGTTCAATAGCTTGCGAATGAAGATTGAGAAGAGTAGAGGCGCAGTAACTGTTCCCTGCTGTAGACCATTCAAGACCTTGAATTCGCGCCTTGTTGTCAGATTTTCATCAGTTACAACAAACGATTTCCCGTATAACATATTGCACATCATGGCGACAAGGTGTCTGGGGAACTTGTCCTGAAGAAGTTTAAAAATTAGTCCATCTAACCACACCGTATCGAAGGCTTTCTTCTCCATATCAATGAGACATGCTCCAACACATTGTCTATCATTTAGATTCCAACAGATGTCTGAGGTTACTTTCGTTATTGCATGTGTGGTCGAATGCCTGGCACGAAAACCAAATTGGCAATTCGGCATCAATTCATTTTCCTCAATGTGGGCGTTTAATGCTCTGTTGAGTATCAGTTCAAACACCATGCTGATGTTAGGCAGCATGCTGATTGGGCGATAGCTTTTGGGGCATGAAGATTCTTTTTCTTTCTTCAAGATCGGAAACGCCTTAGCCCTTTTCCACTCATTTGGGAAATATGAATTGCTCAACATGTTATTGAACAATATGCAATAATTCCGAATAGCGACCTCCGGCAAATGTCGGAGAACTACATTTGGAATACCATCAGTACCACATGATTTTTTGTTGTTTATCCTGCGAAATATGAAACACAAGTCTTCATAGCTGACAAAATAATCAACAAGATTCAAGCTCGGTATGAGGTCAGATGTTAATGTTCCATTGAAATGAAGAATTGATTGGCCGTTCAGGCTTGATTTGAAGTCGGAAACTTTTACTTCAACGACCTCTGAAAATATTTCATTCCCTCTCTCAGGGTTTGGTAGATGAACCAATTCAAAATGTGTTCCAATCAGGGCTAGTTTATCCAATCCTTCACAAATAATCCTGTTTCCATTTCTATCCGGAGTCGTAGTATCAATTTCGATACCAGCCCTATCGAGAAGATTTATCTCATCACTAGTGACTTCAAGATTCGATACCTTCACTCGAGACTTCTTGCGGAATATGCTATTCACTTTCCTGATCACGCCATCTGGGTCCTGTGGGCCAATACCCCTCAATTTTTCCGCCCATTGATTGCTGACCTCACTCCTGAAGTATGACCGGATTAAGTTCCGGACATTCTTCAGATGTAATTTCAACAAAGACAACGAGGGATGGTTGTAGTCCAAAAATCGTCGATAAATATTGTTGACGCGTGTAAGAAGGAGGCTTTGCAATCTTTTCAACCTTGCGATGGTTGGTGTTTCATATCCTTCCATATTGTTTCGATGTTTTAATTTTGGGAACTACTTTCTCAATCGTTTCCAACGTCAGCTTCTCTAACTTCGACAAATAGACATCTATTTCATCGTTAGTTAGATTCCTGTCATTAGGAACCATTGAGCAAGAGTTGCCACCATCTTCTGGTACTCGCGATTAAACTTCTTTTGAAACTTTCCCCAGTCTGTTTTTTTGAAATTCAACCGATGATTTTCATGTTGAACTGGAATGAGGAAGAAATCATCCCTGTGATGATTGATTTCCATTACGATTGCGTTATGGTCGCTATCATAAGGAAGCACCTGCAGTTTCCGTTGAGGACTATTAAAGCTGAATTCGTCTTGCGTCAGCAATGCAAAGGTCCAAATATGAATTTGTCCTAGGGTATGTTGGGAACTCCGACCCATATAGATTGCACCTGTATTCAATTTGGTTCTCTGTTATCCACGATTTCAGGAAAACACCTCTTGGATTATTGGTGGCGTTCAGCCATGATGTATGCTTGGCGTTCAGGTCACCAGCAAGAATATAATAGTTATGCAGCCTGTTCAATTCGAGTATTTCGAACAAGGAATTGAGCTCCTCCTTGAGCTTGAGAACAGTTCCACCAGTTGCATAGGCAGAGATAACGAAGAGGTTATCCCCACCTGGCAGTTTTTGATAACGGACACTTCAAGAAGTTCAAAGCTTTTGAATTCGACTTTTTCAATATTTTGGAAACAATAGGGTCTTCGAACCAATATTCCGGTGCCACCTCCCCCATCACCTGTTACCCTATCATTTCTTACGAACTCAAAATCCTTGAATCTCATGGAGTGCCACGAACTGAGGTGGGTTTCGGTGAGAAGCACGATGTCAGGCAATGAATTCAAGGAGATAATCACGCCGATGTAAAGTAATAATGGAGTTGACGTTGATCGAGATGAGACGAATCCTATCCGTGGGAATGTGGCTGGATGACAACTTATTTTGAGGCATTTCAAAGCCCTAAACACTGAAAAACAATGTTAATCTTCGAATCTTGTTTATCGATTCGCTCCGATAAGGAATTTAATTGCGATAAATTTTAAGAAGCAGCTCATTATTGCCACTTACATTATTTATTTTATTTACATTGTCTGCTGGTCCTCTCGCAGCAAGTGCAAATGACACCCCGGGCTTGACGAAGTTGGTAGATATCACACTGCGGTGTGCTTAACTTTGTTTCGGAGTGACTTTAACCTTTGCATCTTGATACCGGGGGCATCCTCGATATGATGCTGGATGACCAAAGGCACCGCAGCTCACACAATATACTTTTTCTTTTGGCTCCGCCTGAGCCAATTTGCACTCGCCGGGAGCATGAATGTCTTTGCATTTAACACACCTATATTTCATGGCGCAATTGGCAGCCGAATGCCCGAACCTTTCACACCTGTAGCACTGGTTGACCTTACTTTTCTGGAGGCGTTCCCACCTCACCACGCGGAAGTTCAAGTACCGTATTTTCTGCAGGGCACTCGAACTGCTTTTGCTGGAAATCTGGACTAAGTAGTGAGGCAAGTTTTTGCGCTCCACAATTGATCTTCTCGTTGCAAAGTTTTTAACTGAAATAAATTGTATTTCTGTTGCAGCTTCTTGGAGCACCTGAAGGAGATCGACTGTGTCCTCACCACAGTCCAGACCCTTCAATAAAAAAGTTTGGTTCTTTTCGCTTTTCGGGGTGTACGTGAAATGCGGAACATCTCCAGAATTTAAGGCATTTTTTGTTGCCTGGAAATCAACCAGCGACTTAGTCCTTATTGTCAATTTATCGGCATTGACTCTTTTTATCTGAAAATCTTTCAGCTTATTTTCGGCTGCCAAAAGCCGAACCATATCTTTGCCCGTTTGCCCAAATACATTGATTGGTGGGACTTTTTCTTTTTTTCATTAATCTTAACGGACGGACCAGCAGACAAACCTTTTGGTTTTTTCTCCCGATTTTTAATTTTAAGGTATTCAATGAAATCATTACTAACTTAGACGTTTTCCCTGTATCCTCTTCAATGTTCATCGTTTCTTCAAGATCAGCTAGCGCTGCATAGTAATTTCTGCTGTCGTTTGCGCCTCCTGCGCTGAGGACATCCTCTTGATTAGCTTCTTCCTGTGGCTTTTTAGTTTTCTTGTCTTCAGATTTTGAGTTTGCTTGTCGGCCTTTCTTGGTTTCTTTATCTTTGTTGAACGTTAACGTTCCAACAAGTGCTTCTAACGATTTAACTCGAAGCTTGAGTTCTTCATTTTCTTTTTCGATTTTTTCAGCTTTCTCTTTTTCTTAGATCAGCTGCTCAATTTCGATAACCGACAGGATTGTCGGTTTTTCTGCTTTATTCTCGCAACTTCTTTTAAGCTTTTTTTCGCCCGTCATCATTGGCGATTGGCATGATCCTTCTGATTGAAGGCTGAAGCCATCGGGCTCCTCCATCTCGTTGCTTTTGCAGCGAGACTAGAGGGAATGTTCTCAGACTGGGACATCCCTTGAACGTATTTCTACTTTTGATATTTCTTCAGGAAATGAATTTCAGGTATTCGATAAATGCTCGAATAATTCGGCGGTGATGGTTTTCCCAATAGAATCAAAATTTGCTTTTGACTGGCTCGTAAAAAAATATTGCAATTGTTTGAAACTGACTTTTGCGAAAAATTAATTAGATTAGAAAGATCTAAGCATGATCCGTCCATTTATGTCAAAGCAGTAAAGGTAAATATACTTATCATAGCGGTATACGTTGATGATTTTTTGCTCTTCTCAAATAAAACACGAACATATTAAAGCGCACCTCTATCAACAAATTGGAATGCGTTTAACAATATCTGATTGTTCAATTGCAGTTGATCAAGAGCAATATATTGAGAAAGCTCTACAAAAGTTTGAGATGGAAAAGGCCAAACCCACGATGACACCAATGAATTCTAGTGAAAAGATATCAACTAAAGATGGTGCATCTGAAGTAAAAGATATTGAATCAATGAAGAATGTTCCGTACCAAAAGGCAATTGGTTGTCTAATGTATTTGGCACAATGTACACGGCGTGACATATGCTATGCGCTAAACTTACTTAATCGGTTCAGTTCCAGTCCTGGACCAAGACATTGGAATGCTGTGAAGCATTTACTTCACTATCTGCTTGGTACATCTTCAATGAAACTAAAATTCCGTAAAATGGTAACAACAATATAATTTGTTACATCGATGCTGATTGGGCAGCTAACAGTGATGATCGCAGGTCAACCACTGGATTCGTCTTCATTGCTCATGGAGGAGTTCCAAAAGCCAGCATACAGTAGCGCTTTCGTCGTGTGAAGCAAAATACATGGCGATCTCAGCTACTTTACACAAGAGGCACTGTGGTAGGACGGACTTGTCACTCAACTTGGTTAAAAGAAGCGGCCACTTCAAATCCTGTGTGACAACCAAAGCACAATTGCGGTCGCCTCAAATGCAGGGCTCTATCCCAGAACCAAATATATTGACATACGTCATCATTTCATACAGGATGTACTCAACCAAAATCAATTACATAATCACCACTGAACAAGTAACAGATGTTCTTACAAAATCCCTGGACAAGATCAAACATGCACAATTCAGGGAAGCAATGGGAGTGCAACAAGAATTATCGTCGTAGGGAGGAGTGTTAGAGTCACCCTATAATCTGAATGTTCATTGGCACACTGTTATTTATCTTGTATGTACTCCACAGCCTATTTTAAATAAAATGTCACTTCTGTCATAGTCACCAAGCGGACCACACGTATTTTCCTTCTTCTCTTAAAATCAAAGCCGTTCAATAGTTTGCAAACGATTATGGGGAAGGCCAGAGGCGCAGTAACTGTTCCTTGCTGTAGACTATGTAAGTCCTTGAAATTGAGAATTATCGTCAGATTTCCATCAATTACAAAAAAAGATTTCCCGTACAACATGTTGCATATCATGGTGACAAGGTGTCTGGGGACTTGAGGTTGTTTAAAAATGAATCCATCTCACCAAACCGTATCGAAGCCTTTTCCCATATCAATGCGACTGTTTTTAATTCTCCAACAGATGCCCGAGGTTACTTTTGGTATCGTATGTGTAATTAAATGCCTGTCACGCAACTAAACTGGCAATTCGGCATCAACTCTATTTCTGCATGAAGGCGTTTAATGCTTGATCCAGTATCACTTTAACACCTTGCTGATGTTAGGCAGGAAACTGATTTGGCGATAGCTTTTAGGGCATTTCCTTTCCTTTCTTTAAGATCAGAAATACCTTGGCTTTTTTACACTCATTCAGAAAATATGAATCATTCGATACGTTGTTAACCAATATGCAATAATTTCTAATATAGTAGCAGTTCAGGCAAATGGTGTAGTACTATATTGGGAATACTGTCAATACCACATGATTTCTTGTTGTTTATTTTGCCAAATATGAGTCACAATCATCATAGCTGACAATATAATCAATAAGGTTTCTTTTCGGTATGAAGTCGAATTTCAATGTTTAATTGAAGGGAAAAATGGATTCGCCATTCAAGCTTGATTTGAAATCGGAATCTTTTGCTGCAATGACTTCTGAAAGTTTTTGGGTCTCTCTTTCAGGGTTCAGTTGATGGACATATTCAAAATGAGTTTCCATCAGAACAAGCTTCTGTAAATCAACACATAAAATCATATTTCTATCTGTATCCGTAGTCGTGTTACTGAGTTCAGTACCAGACCCATCTAGAAGGTTTATCGCACTACTAATTACTTTCAAATTCGAATATTAACTCGAGAAATATACTATTTACTTTCCTAAGCTCGCCATCTGATTCCTTTGGGCTAATACCCCTCAGTTTCTCCATCCGTTGGTTCCTCACTTCACTCCTGTAGTATGAACGGAATAAGTTCCAGACAAGAGGAATTATCGTAGGCACAAACATGCAACAGCTTTGAAAAACCCGCCAACTACGCTTTTTTAAGAATTCGACAGAGATTAAGTATGTATGACTCGCAGTGAAAAATTTAAATACGTTAATCATTATTGATTATATTAAACATATTATGGTTAATTATACTAAATACTGGTCAGGTTTCTTCATTGTCACTCATCGGTTCAACGACTTTCATACATTCATCAGCGAATTCAACAAATAAAGGTTCTAACATTGCTGCTCGCATTGCTTTCCACGCACTTGGGGCACTGTCTACTTCTTTAAGGAGTTCTCTCAGATGAGGATTGTATAGTAGATTACGTAGTCCTTCACTGTGTTCTGAAAACAAACAAAAAATTACTGAATTAGAAAAAACCTGTTCTAAAACAACGTATTCCAGCTTACCAAGGGCTCCCAACTTTTCAATGTCTACAGTATCATCGGTTTTAAAAGGCATGTGAGTACGTTTCTCAAATTGTTTTTCTTTTGTAGCGTTTTCTTGTACTGGAGGTCCGCATGGTTTTTCGCTGTGAATTTTATAGCATGGGAGGGAGCAACTGAAAATGTATTTTATTTTATCAACATGAAAACGTGGGTGTTCTAAATTGAAAGCATTTACGAGAAGGTTTAGAGGATTTGATCCATATTCAAGTAGACCTATTTCACTTACTAGTAGCCATAGCATGTAGGACACTTATATTTATCAGTCAAATTTTCACAACTAATGCACTTGCTCATCTTATTCGGTGTTTTTCTAATATACAGAGGATGTCGCGTTGACCAGCGTTTGTTGATAAATAAATTTTAGAAACGTCAACCGAATTTCGGAATTCGAACATGTGCAACATTTTGGAAATTTTGTTTAATTTCGAAAAGCTAGATGTCGCAGCGGTTGGTAGAAATATGTTCGCGCTATATCACCCACAAGAATCTTATTAGACATATTCTTGTTAGATTGCTATTTAATTTCGAATCATGCCCCAGTGGCCTAATGGATAAGGCATCGGCCTCCTAAGCCGGGGATTGTGGGTTCGAGTCCCATCTGGGGTACGGAACTAAGAATCTTTTTATAAAACAGTGTTTTTGTAAACAAAGAATGTTCTGACAGAAAATTTACAGTCTGTAATTCACACCAGGCCCAGTAGGTTAGGATTGTAGTGAAAAAAAAACTTCTATGTGTAATATTCATAGGAGACGGTTTTAATTCACTTCTTCCAATAATTTTGTTGTTTTTTTTTTTAATTTATCCGACAATCGATTATGTTAATTTTGTTGTACAAGCTTACCATAATTCGTTTATAAATATGCCATATTTAATTATTCTAAGGAACAATTCGCAACTAATGTTGGCTGGGGCAGCCAATTAGCTAGAAAAAGGTGATAGGTATTGCCTAAGAAGATCCTTCTTAACCGTATCAATCGTTTACGTTTATTCGATACCCTTTGCCTTCGTTTTCAATAAACTACTGCACATACTTTGTATGAAAGCTTCGTGAAAATGATATCCTGTAGTATAGTGAAAACTCAACTAGGCATTTTAATGTTCATATTTAAAGTTATGATCAGCTATAAAAAAACAGTATCTGTCTGGCGATTCCCGTTAGTCTTCAGTATGGAAATCAGTAATTTTAGATTTGCGGGCATATAATGTCCAATATTACCTGAAACGTAACGAATCAATTTTAAAATGGCGATTAACTCTATAATTTGCAGTCATTAAATCCTTATTTCTTGGATGAAGTTTTCAAATTCTACGTATATCTTCGGCTAAGGAAGTAAGAAGGATATTTTATTAAGTTCATCAGTAGGTGAAGGACGAATTCAAAAGAGAACAGCAATCATCAAATTTTCCCCAATAAAATTGCTCTAAAATCATTTTGCATTGTAGCATTTATGCGTCATTTAGAGTTAATTTATTGGTTATTTTCGATAGAAATGATTGACTGAAATGTGCCATTTATTGAAAAAATTAAGAATAATGATCGCGTGTATCATTTATGACCAAGCGATTCTGTGTACTCTATTAAATCTTTGAAGAGAAGCAAAATAATCGGCATATTTCTTACAGAAGTGCATTAAAAATTAATTTCTCAATGTCAATGTGCCATATTCAACTGATAATATCTACAGAGTCTTTGAAAGGATTACAATTCTGTGCCGACATATTTTAGTCCAATATGTTTTCCTTCATTTGGAGCTTCTACAGTTTAAAACCTTATACGGGTCCATCAGTTATGCAGAAAAATCGGGGTGCAAGCAGGGCATTTTTTAAGTTTTACCAATAAAAGTCCGTTACCCTTATTTGATTTTCATATCCTTTTAATAAGACCTAATAAAAAACAAGTCGTATCTTCTGCTGAAAACAGACCTGTTCTATCTATCGTTCGAATGTTATGCGTCAATACACATAAAGAAAAAGCACAAAAAACATTGGGCCAAACTGATGCCTTCTCACTTTTGGAAGTCTGTTAAAAAGGAGAAAAGAGCCAAAGTAGCAGTCACTCTTCATGCGGCTGGAACTAGAAGAGGCAGTCCCATCAGTAAAACCAAGAAAGGTTCCAGGTCCAGACGGCGTCCCAGCTGAGGAGCGACAGCTCGTCTTTCACCATTGTCCTAATTTGCTACTCAGTACATTCACCGCTTGCCTTCGGCAAACCGAAACGTTGAAAAGTAGCGAAGCTCGTACTGATCAACAAAAGGAAGGGGATTCCCGGGTCACTGTCTGCATACCGCCCGTTATGCATGCTAGACATGGCTGGGAAAGTGCTGGAGAAACTTATCAAGGGAGGACTCACTAACGCGATTTGGGCTGTTGGGGACCTATCTCCTCGGCAGTACAGCTTTAGAGTAGGACGCTCTAACATTAATGCAATAGCAGATGTGGTAAGCGTGATCCAAAAGACGGTTGCATATAGCCATACCAAGAGACGGGTGGTTCTGTTGGTGACACTTGATCGGCACGGCTTCAATTCCGCTAGATGGCTAGGTACTCTGGATAGGCTGAAAACTCTTTTAAAGTTCCAGAATATCTTATGCGGGTTGTGAGGGACTACATGTAGGACCGAAGCCTGCTTTATAATTCAATCCAGGGCCAACGAAGGGATCTATCCTTGGTCCAGACCTGTGGAACATATCGTACGATGGGCTACTAAGATTAGAGCTTCCGAAAGTGTGGCGCCTGATTGGCTGTGGATGATGTTGCGGCGCTATTTGCTGGATGCACTGTTGAACGGGCGCAACTTAGACTAGATATGCTAATGCGCCAGGTGAGAGACTGGATGACTGCTTATGAGTTCAGTCTAGCATTGGAAAAAACTGAAGTGGTCATCCTCATATAGAAGAGAATCCTCAGACCAAGGACGATCAGTATTGGGGAATCTGATCAACTTGAAGGTGAGTTTCTCTTAAGAAATCAAAGCAACGGCTCATAAAGCTGCTTCAGGTGTATTGGCTCTGAGTCGACTTGTGGCCGACCTAGGGGGGGGGGGCGACTCATTAAGCAGGCGACTTTTGATGAGGTCCGTAAAATCCGTGATACTATACGGAGCAGTAAAATAGAGCGACGCTCTCAACAAGGTGCTGTACCGCAAACGCTTCGCACATGTACAGAGGAGAGGAGCACTGATTGTATCTTCATATCCGACAGTCTCTGATTCGGTGCTGTTAGTCATCGCAGGCTTGATACCTATCGTCCTCCTTGCTAGAGAGCACTGTACTATCTACCTGTGTTGAAACAAAGACACAAAGGAGACAGTTACCTGCAAGGGGAGACAACGCTCACTCAATGATTGGTAGCATTCTTGGGTGAACACCACAGAGGGAATTTATTTATTTATTTATTCCATCTTACAGACTAAACAATCCAATAACAGAATGGAACGCAAAGAACAATTACAGCAAAATTTAAATGAAAAAGAAAACTAAAATGTCGATAATTGAAAGTTAAACTAGTAGTAAGTCTCTTAGTTTTTTCTTAAATGCTATGTAAGAAGAGGGGAAAGGACCAAGCTCGAGATTATTATGATTTCGTACGATTCTTAAGATTGGTGAATAGAAACATAAATTAGTTCTAGCATATGGGATAACGAAATAAGAATTCATCCGAGATGAACGAAATGTTTGTCGGAAACGCAGCTCAGAAAAAATATTTAACGGGACTTGATGGTTGCAGGGTGTGCACAAAAAACATTGGTCTAAATAAGTTCGTGGGGATATTAGGGATGGAAGAGAAAGGAAAGATAAACGACTTTCATAAGGCTGATACGGCAAATTAAACTTAAGGAAAAGTAAACGCGTGAACTTTCTTTGGCCAGTTTCTAAATAAGTCACGAGATAGGAATATCGGGGGGACCAGATAACAGAACAGTATTCAAGCAAAGGGCGAACAAGACAAACAAATAGGCGGACAGAAGAAGAGATGCTATTGAATTTATGTACATGTCTAAGGATACACCCGGAAACTCTAGACGCTTTAAGGGGAAGATGGACTGCGCACCTGACCCCTAATTTAAGATCGTGGCTCAATTGAATGCACGGTGAGATATGACTTCTTCCTGACCCAGCTCATGAGCGGACATGGGTGTTTTCAGTCAGACTTGCAAAAGATTGGTAAGTTGCAAGGTCCTGACTGTAGGTTTTGCTAAGGAGAGGAAGACGATAGCTAACATGCATGCAAAATATGGGACAAGCTGCGGCGGGACCTCAACATGGGAACAGAAGAGTTCTCCCAGGTCAGTCTGATCGGGGAGATGCTTACATCGGTTGATAAATGGAACCATGTACATTATCCTCGGGTAGCCCTTAAAAATAAAAAGGACTCATGGTAGCCAGGGACGTCAGGGCCGATCACTTTTCTGGCAATCTCTCTTCCCTCCCCCAACTTGAAGGAAACCCACGGCGTAGCCAAACGGGGCTAAGTTCAAAGTAATGTATCAAATGGTTACAGGCTAGGTTCTCACGTTGACAGGGGAAGTGTTTAGTGGGTGATCCAGGCATCTTGCGCATCTGGGAGCGTAAACTCACCTCCCCCCCAAGAAAACAAGACAAATAAACATACAATTTTTCATCTATCGTAATATCTGATTGCCTATTAAAACTAATAGTATAGCTGGGAATATTCCAATTATTTGATAAAATGCCAGCTAAGTTATTTATTTTTTTAAAAACATGTGCGAATGTTTTCTTGTACGAATAACAATAAATGGAGTGTTGATGAGGAAAGATTGCCATATTTTGAAATGTTAAATTTTCTGGCAGGTGTAAAAGAGTTCATGCATAACGAAATCATTGAAGGGAGTGTATGAATCGATTCATCAATTTGTTGGCTATCAAATACACGCTCTTTTGGGAAATTGTTTGCCAACAGATCAAATTGGTGTTTGTCAAGAAAGACTCATCAACATTAATAATAGCATGTGTACTAAATCAGTAAGAAGAAACGTAGGAAAAAGTGCAAGCTGATCAGAAGGAGCTACAATTGAGAAACAGTGATGTGTTAAACAATGAGCATTCAGAAACGAAGGTAAAATTTAGGAAATTATCTAAATATGTAGACCCTCTGGGAAAAGCAGTTAATACTCGTATGTGGTGGCCTCACATACATTGAAACGAAATCAACCTCCATACCGGGCTGCGACAATTCTGCATCAAATGAACTTCGATGCCCGACTGCCGCAAGAGCATTCCTCAAACGCAATGCTCGACCGCATGAGCAATCAGGTTACGAGTTTTCCCTGGCAACAATGCACACTTGAGATAGCGTCCACGTACATGTGCACGGCGTGAAGGATTCCTGATGAACAACATGCTGGGTGGCCGCACATGTGCGCGATCAGCAATGCTTGGAAAAGAACGACCGGATATGTGGGGAGGACGTAGAGCTATGGTTTGACGAGGTGGAAGTGAATTTGGGGGCAAGCTACATTACTGGAGACACCATACGCTTCCAGGTGATTGTTGCTAGCCTGGACATAAGGATGATTAAATAGATGAGGAGCGCGGTCCCCAAGCCACCAGGTGAAGGGAAATCCAACAACCTGAAACAGGAGGTCATCTAGGCATTCACCGAGTTCACCCAGCAGTGCATCCAGGAACTGCTGTCGGAGGTCGAGTTGGGCGACCGTCACAACTCTGGAATCAGATGCGGGCGCTTGCTGCTGACTGCATCTCTGACGATACGCTGAAGCAGATGTTGCTAAACAGGCTCAATTTAACGTTGCGAATTATCTTGTCAGCAAACGACACCTTGCTACAATATTTAGCAATGATTACTGACAAGGCTCACGAGGTAACGAAGGGATCCAGACCTTACAGCACGGGGTCAGTCTCACAGCGCGACACACCCGGAGCCGTCCCACCAACGCTGAGAATTTCATTCAAGCTCAGTAAGCTCATGGGTGCGATTCAAATACTGGCACGATGGACGAGCTCATGCCACTCCAAGCAAGGAAGACCACGAATGCCACCAAAGCCATAAACACACCCGAAGTCACCGAAACCACCAACCAAAGTCTGTTGGTGCCATACCCATTATGGACCAGACGCTTAGAAATGCCGACTACCATGCAGTCTTAGCAAAAAAAAGACTAAAGTCGTTCTCTCCACAACAATTGGCCGGCGCGCGCTCAGTGCATCGCCTATACATTCGCGACAGCAGAGGCATTGGCGAGCTGCTAATGGATACCAGCGCGGACGGATCCGTTATTCCACTGACCATCGGAGATCGTAATAACCCGGATCATGGCACCCACCGGTTAGCTGCTAACGGTTCCGTTATTCACAACATGGGAAAGCGGAAGCTAACGTTGAATCTTGGGCTCCCAAAGCCAGTCACATGGGCCTTCATCATAGCAGACGTCAGCTCACCGATTATTGGAGCCGATCTACTCGAGCACCATGGACTTGTGGATACTAGAAGATGAAAACTATTAGCAGAGAAGAAGGAAAAATACATGTGGTCCGCTTGGTGACTATGACATAAGTGACATTTTATTAAAAATAGGTTATGAAGTACATAAAAGATAAATATAGTTTGACAATGAACATTTGTATTATAAGGCGATTCTAACACTCCTCCTAAGGACGATAGTTCTATGAATTGTGCATGTTTGGTCTTGCCAGGGATTTTGTAAGAACATCTGCAACTTGCTCAGTGGGGCTTATGTAATCGACTTTTATTCGATTTTGGTTGAGTACATCCTGTACAAAGTGATGACGTATGTCAATATATTAAAGTCTGGGATAGAACCCTGAATTTGGGGCGATTTCAATTGTGCTTTGGTTGTCACACAGGATTTGAAGTTGCCGCTTCTTTTGACCAAGTTGAGTGACAAGTCCGTCCCACCACAGTGCCTCTTGTAAAGTAGCTGGGAGTGCCATGTATTCAGCTTCACATGACAAAACCGCCACTGTATGTTGTCTTTTGGAACTCCAAGATATCGCTCCTTCTTGAGCAATGAAGACGAATCCAGTGGTTGACCTACGATCATCACTGTTAGCTGCCCAATCAGCATCGGTGTAACCAATTATGTTGTTGTTACCATTTTTACTGAATTTTATTTTCATGGATGATGTACCACGCAGGTAGCGAAGTAAATGCTCCACAGCATTCCAAGGTCGATGTCCAGGTACAGAATAGTCTAAGTAGGTTTACAGCATAGCATATGCTGGGTCATGTACATTGCGCCAAATACATTAGACAACCAATTGCCTCTTGGTACGGAACATTCTTCATGAATTCAATGTCTATTATTTCAGAACCCAGATGCCCCATCTTTAGTTGATATCTTTTCACTAGAATTCATTGGTATCATCGTGGGTTTGGCCTTTTGTATGCCAAACGTTTGTAGAGCTTTCTCAATATATTGCTCTTGATCAATTGCAATTGAACAATCATATATTGTTATACGCATTGAAAAGATTTGTTTTGCTATTCCAAGCTCTTTCATTTTGAATTGTCGATGGAATTGTGCTTTAATATGTTCGTCAGTCGGTTTTGTTTGAGAAGAGCAAAAACTCATCAACGTATACCGCTGTGATATGTATATTTTCGTTTTTTGCTTTGACATAAATGCACGAACCATGCTTAGATCTTTCTAATCCAAATGATATAAGTGTTTTGTCCAGCTCTTGATTACAGACCCTACTGGACTGCTTTAGTTGATATAATTTTCATTTCATCGATGGGTTTTCTCGAGTCTGGTAGTATGCAGGCTGTTCCCTATAAATTACTTCCGAAAGGTTTCCTTGAAGAAAAGCAGAAATTGCATCCATCTGTTCCACCTTGATGTTTAGTTCAGCCGCAGTTGCGAAAAGATATCGCAGAGAATTGTGTCGGACAACAGGGGGTATGTATCCTCATAATCCAGGGGGTTTGTTGCGAGTACCCTTTTAAAACCAACCTGACTTTCTAGCGACCAAATTGTTCGATGAGATTTCATTTTGTACGGAAGACGCATTTAGATTTTATCGCCTTGGGTTCACATACTGTGACCAAAAGATAAGGTGACATTTGAATTTAAACTGCGCACGTCGAAAGATTTGGAGAATTATTTTTTTTAGGTTGGTAGTACTGACAGTGACATCTACGTCAAATTTACATGTCAAAATATTCATTAGTGTTTGAGATACGCGTCGTTTTGTGAACTACTAAAAGTAAGTTTTTTGTTTTTTGCGATGTCGAACTTTGTTGAATTTGCATTAAATTTTGTTTGCCACTTTATTTTTTGGACACAGAGTATGTCAGTGTGCAATAATTCAAACAGCTCATTACCTCTGCTGCCACACTTACTGAATGGCAAGAGCAGGGAAGAAGGCAAAATACGTGTGGCCGGCTTGGGGACTATGACAGAAGCGACATTTTATTAAAAATAGGTTATGAAGTACATAAAAGATAAATACCAGATTGACAATTAAAATTCGGATTATAGGGTGACCCTAACAAAAACTAATTGAGCGACCGATTGCGACTGCGGCGGCAAAGAAACCTCCATGGAAGTACCAACAACCAGCAGTCGCCTCGACTTGTGCAACCATCGGATTTGAATATGCTGCAATTCTAGCAAAGTACCCCGAAGCAACCTCAACTGCGTCTCGCCGCAACGTTAACTGCACGACGATGCATCACATCGTGATGAAGGGCCCGCTAGTATCGCCAAGCTACGCCGCCTTTTGCCCCATAAACTTGCCACCACGAAAGCCGAATTCTACAACTTGCTGCAGCAAGAAATCTGTCGTCCACCCAAGAGTGCATGGAGCAGCCATCTGCAAATCGTGCAAAACCCAATCGGTGACCTTGCGGGGACTATCGTGCACTCAACGCTTGCACCGTCCTGGATCGATACCCCATAGGATTTCTGCTAGACTTCATTGCCGCGTTGCACGATATCAAGGCCTTCACTGTGATATTGAAGAGCTATTACCTAACATTAACCAATTGTTAATAGTTCTACCTCTCCCAAGGACGATGGCTGCAAAGTACAATTGCCGCGTATCGACATGAAGAAGAAAGGCTATTCCGAAAAGTGGAAGTTGTTCTAAAAAGAATACAATTTGCATGCGACTCGCATAAAATCACCAAAACAGTAAGGATTGGGCTCCTTGAACTAGACAAGCTCCTTGAACTAGACGAGCTCCTAGACCGCATACGGCATTATTGGAGGAGCTGGTTAAAGGCCGAAGAAGAGCAAAAGGCTAAAGAAGCGTTGGGGGCGAGATCTAGAGGGCACGTGCAAACAGCTCCACAATTAAAAATTAATTAAAGAATGGCGTTCAACCCAATCAAAGGAGATCGGGATAAAAGAAGGAAGGCACTTGATGGGCGCGGGACACAAGATCAGGGGTTCCAGACAGTGCTTACAAAATGAGCGAAGAAAGCCGCTAAGAAACTCCTTCAAAAAGTTCCAAAAAGTAAAGTTCGCTATGACCCGATGCAAAACAGGAGAGAAAGAAGCCCCGACGAAGACCCCAGCAGCAGGCACTACTTGTAAAACCCCAAGATGGTCGATCCTACGCGGAGGTGCTGCGGGTCATCAGGGGAAACGTAAGGCCCGAAGACACTAACACTGCCATTAATGCAGTACGACCAACGCGGTCGGGCCACATGCTGATCGAATTTGGAGCAGAGGTCAAAAACAGGGAAGCATTCTGCGACGCAGTACAGAAAGTCCTCAGCAAAAGCGCATCTATAGCCTCGTTTGAGCCGATGGCAACGATCGAAATAAGAGACATTGACTGCGTCACGGATCTGGCTGAGGTGGAAGAGGCCATCAAAAGGGAGTTCACTAGCGTGGGAAGGA
The DNA here is from genome assembly GCA_963969285.1 of Odontomyia ornata. Classification (NCBI taxonomy): domain Eukaryota; kingdom Metazoa; phylum Arthropoda; class Insecta; order Diptera; family Stratiomyidae; genus Odontomyia; species Odontomyia ornata. Next base: position 62,131,334 of record OZ017742.1, on the reverse strand, counting down.
TCGAGGCGAGGCTGACAACGCATGGCCATAATTGATTTGACCGAAAAGGACGCCGAACAATTTCTGAATAAGGGCAACGTACGAATCGGGTGGGTTGTCAATAGGATATGGCAAAGAGCAACGCCTCTTCAATGTTTCAAATGCCTTGGCTATGGTCACACCGCACAAGTATGCAAAGGACCCGATAGGAGTTCTCTATATTACAAATGCGGTGAATTGGGACATAAAAGAAAAGAGTGTACGAAGGAGGCACATTGTGTTTTTTGCAAGGACGCTAATCCAAAACCAGATTTTGGACACGCCTTGGAATCAGGAAAATGCCGGGTTTTCCAGGAAGCCAAGGCAAAATCAGAACTTCGATGACCCGCATTCTGCTGCTAAACCTACAATTTGCGAGGAACATGAAAGCCGACTTTTTGCTGCTGAGTGAGCAACACCATGATAAAAGTTCGACATCATGGTATCCTGATGAAACTGGTACTGCCGCCATCTGAGTTCGAAATAGTGATTTCCAGGTGGAGAGCTGTGGACGTGGGGATGGTTTTGTGTGTGTTCAGTGCTCAGGGACCACCTTCTTTAGTGTGTACCTAACGCTGAACGAATCGATATCATCTTTCTAAGCCAAGCTTAACGCTTTGGAGGGCGCTGTCTTGAACGCAGACGGGAACGTGCTCGTTCGGAGAGACTTCAACGCGAAAGCAATCGAATGGGGCATGCCTCAAACAGACCCGCGGGGAAAAGATCCTAGAAATGGCGGCCAGGACGGCACTCGTCGTACTAAACACCGGAAATACGCTGACTTTCCGCCGTATTGGCTGTGAAGGAACCATACCGGACGTGACATTCACCTCGGAGTCCTTAGTACGGAGGATATACAACTGGAGAGTATTAGAGAACTACTCAGCCAGAGATCATCAGTGCATTCTGCTTGAGATAAGCGATGTTTTCTCCCGACATCCGTGCTCTCGGCTTTTTACAATTAAATGGAACATCGGAGGATGGACGTCGAGAGGTTCGTCGAGGTTCTCACAGCAGGTGGACCGCTGTAGGGAGATCCGGAGGTGACGGAAGAACTGGCAGCTCAAGATGTGGCGAACTCAACTATGAGCATCATCACGACTGCTTGCGATGCTTCTATGACCCGTCGAAAACCCCGGCACGGGGAGTGTCACAAGCTTCGGCGTGAGGCCCAACGGGTGCGGAACCGTGACGTCGGCCAGGAAATGCCTTCACAAATTGATCAACAACAGCAAGGCTCGCTGCTGGCAAGATCTAGTGGACAATGTGAACAAGGATCCGTGGGGCCTTGGCTACATACATGATGCGGAAAAGATGGACGAGATAGTGCGGGCACTCTTTCCCGCCCATCCCGTCCGTGTTGACGCTGTCTTAGGTGAAATAGCAGTCGAGTGTCTTCACATAGCCAACACTGGAAGAGGCAGTTGTCTCGTTGAAACCGAGGAAGGCTCCAGGTCCAGATGGTGTTCCAGCTGAGATGTTGCGGCTTGTCTATCTCAATCGTCCAGACTTGCTGCTCAGCACATTCAACGCTTGCTTACGGGACGGGGTTTTCCCGGTACGATGGAAGGTGGCGAGGCTCGTGCTGATCAGCAAGGGAAAGGGAAATCCCGAATTACCGTCTGCGTACCGCCCGTTATGCATGCTGGACATGGCTGGGAAAGTGCTAGAGAAACTCATCAAGGGAAGACTCAGTGATGCGATTCGTGCTGCTGAGGACCTATCTTCTCGGCAGTACGACTTTGGAGCCAGACGTTCTACCATTGATGCAATTGCAGAGGTAGTGAACGCGGTCCAAAAGGCAGAGGTATATAGTCGCACCAAACGACGGATCGTCCTGTTGGTGACACTTGACGTCGGGAACGCCTTCAATTCCGCTAGATGGGTGGATATTCTGAATACGCTGGAAAACCCTTTTCATGTTCCAGAATATCTAATGCAGGATTTGAGGAACTACTTAAAGGACCGAAGCCTGCTCTACAACACGACACAGGGCCAACGAAGGATGGAAGTTACATCGGGTGTTGCCCAGGGATCTACCCTTGGTCCGGACCTATGGAGCGTGTCTTACGACGGGTTACTGAGACTCAAGATGCCAGATGAGTCGCACTTGATCGGCTATGCGGATGATGTTGCGGCTCTGGTCGCTGAACGCACCGTTAAACAGGCGCAACTTAAGCTAGGTATGCTAGTGCGCCAAGTGAGGGAGTCGATGACTGCTCGCAGGTTCAGTTTAGCACTGGAGAAAACCGAAGTGGTCATCTTGACAAAAAAGAGAATCCCTAGAGTAAAGATAACCAGTATTGGAGATATGTGAATCGAATTAAAGCCATCGGTTAAGTACCTGGGGCTACTGATCGACTCGAAGATGAGTTTCGCTGAGCAAATCAGGGCAACGGCTGAGAAGGCTGCTTCGGGAGTATCGGTTCTGAGTCGACTTATGGCCAACGTAGGGGGACCCAGCCCATCAAGAAGACGCCTCTTGATGAGTGCTGTAGGCTCAGTGCTACTGTATGGAGTAGAAGTATGGGGCGACGCTCTCAGTAAGAAGGTATTCCGAAAACCTTTGGCACAGGTACAGAGCAGAGGAGCACTGAGGATTGCATCTTCGTATCCGACAGTCTCTGATTCGGCGGTGAGAGTCATTGCAGGCATGATACTTGTCGCCCTCCTCGCTAGAGAGCGCCGCACTATTAACGAGGATGCAAGGGAGATGTATGCCCGCGAGGAGAGACTGAGCTTGCTCAACGATTATGGGTCAATTGCACGAAGGGAAGGTGGACTGCGCGCCTCATACTGGATGTGAGATCGTGGCTAAATCAAGGGCATGGTGAGACTGACTTCTATCCGACCCAGCTTTTGAGCGGGAATGGGTGTTTTCAGTCTTACCGGCACAAGATTGAAAGTCACGGTCCCCCGATTGTCGGTTTTGCCCAGGAGAGGAAGATAATGTCTGCCACACATTTTTGCGTGCACAAAATGGGTCAGGCTACAAAGAGACCTCTACAGGGAGACGGCAGAGCTCACTCCGGCTAATATAATCGCGGTGATGCTCGAATCGGTTGACAAATGGAACCAGGTGGCACATTATGCTCGGGCAGTCCTAAAATATAAAAGGGGCTCACAGCAGCCGTGGGCGTTGGGGCTGGGGAATCGCTTTTCTAGCACTTCCTCTTACCCTCTTCCCTCCCGCTAGGAAAGGGATCCCCCAACTTGAAGGCACCTCACGGCGTAACAAAAGAAGACCTGGCCCGAAGGTATGTGTCAAACGGTTCCAGGCTGGGTTCTCAGGTTGATAGGGGAGTTGTTTAGTGGGTAGTCCAGTCGCCTTTTCGCGAGCATGGGAGTCCCACACTCTGTGCGTAAATGGCATTCACCTCCCAAACACAAAAAAAAAAAATAGTTCTACCGTTAATATTGAAATTACTATCACCCCAACTAGGATGTCTAATTCCTTGGAAAAATTTGATAATTGGTAAAAATGAGAGAAAATTACCTGGCCAATATCACAATATATTCCTTGTTTCACAAAGAAATAAAATGTATAAGATGTTTAAAGGGGTCTCCCCATATAGGGGAGTGGCCCATGAAAAAAATTTGTATTGTATGTAGGCAATACGGGTATCAAAATGAAAGGTATTGATGATAACTTTTCAAAACAGGCCTTAGAATGATAAATTTTGCTCTGAGGCGTGCAGGGGAAGGGGTAATGTACGAATATTTTTTATCCTCCCTTCGCGGTTGGACACCTTTGACCTGAAACATCGGAAAAAAATCATAGAGGGAAGCCTTTACGAACATAAGAGTAACAAATACCTTAGAAGTCGAAATTCGATCAACTTTGTTAATAATAGTACATTTTATAAATTTTGGATATTTGCCTATAAATTCAAAATGCGACTCTTAAAATTCCCAAAAGCTACAATTTAGGTTTTTTGATAGCAATCGTATGTTTCCTGAAAATTTCACAATAATCGAACTATAAACAGCTAAGTTACAGCCGATTGAATATTTAACAAGTACAACAACATTAGCACTTGATACTAGGGAGATACACATTTGCAGTGGACCAAGACACTATTTGTAGTGTAGGAATTGTGATAAATATTTTAGAAATAGTTCAAAATATTGATGTGTTATCATGACTAATCAAGCGATGCGGTGAAAACACTTGAAACAAAATGGCGGCGAATTTAAGTACATAATAACCAAGAGTTAATTTTTCGAACTCAATTTATGGAACCTGTATATTTGTGAAGTTCGGATATGCAGGACATATTGTCTGATTTACCAATTGTTTCACAAAACACCTCTGGCAGGAGTACTCTCCTGTTACTTCAACTTGTTATTTCAGGGATAAGAAGCAAATTGCTCATCTCCTTGAGGATAACAAAATTTATTTATTTAAAATTCCATTTAACAGATTAACCACAATCCAATTACAAAATGCAACAAAACAAACAGAAAAGAAAATTAATGCAAATAAAAATTAAGTAAAAAAATTAATATATAAAGAAATCAATGTTGTTAACAATAGTAAGTACTAAGTTAAAAATATACATATAAAATTAAATTAAAGCACAAACAAGTCTAACATTTACTCCAATTGAGTTGTAAGGATCAGACTTCTTAATCTCAATTTAAAAACAAGTTATCAGTCGGAAAAAAGACCAAGCTCAAGCTTATAATGATTTCGTATCATTCGTATAATGGGAGAATGAAAATATTAATTTGTACGGGCATACGGTAGTACGAAAAAATTGTGGCCCGAAAAGAACGCGATGGTTGGCGAAAACGTGTCTGCATACAATGTGGATGAAATTTGATTGTGGCAGAGTTGATATAGAAAACACTGATCTAGATACATGCGACGGAACTACAGAGTAGGCAGACGTAAGAAGGCTAAACGACAGTCATAAGGCTGATATGGGATTTCGAATTCGTAAAACAAAACACGAGTAAATTTTCGCTGGACATTCTCTAACGAGTTAATGAGGTAGGAGTGTCGGGGATAGGACGGACAAGACAGATAACCAAGTGGACGGAGGTAGATATATTTGTAAATTTATATGCATACCTAAAAATAAGTCCCAATATTTTTGAGGCCCTAGTAGTCGCAATTAGAATGTGAGCATCAAAATTGAGCTTAGGATCAAAAGTAATACCGAGATCTTTAGCAGAGCTCACAACAGTGAGTGGGACTTTATTTACCATATAGGTGAAAGTCAGAATTGAGCATTTGGCAACCGTTCTCGGGTCTTGAATTTTTTGATTCCAGATTGTGCTAGAATTTTGACATATTAAAAGTTTTTCACAATATTTTCGAATTTCTAGCTGAACATTATTGATATACGTTTACATGTTGTTCCATACAAGGGAAATAAAATTGTTGTCACCAATCATAAAGGACAAACTCATAGTAATGGAGTATTTGCGCAAATTCATTACCTCGCGTAATCAGGAAATGTTTGAAGATACTTTGTTTTTAGTTCTCCTAATAAAATATTTTAATAATTTTATATTTGACACAATCATAAACACGTCTATTCGTTGTGTCTGCTAGATGGGAGTCTATGGTATAGAAAATATATTACTGTATTAATGATTTTTTTTAACCGGATTGCACAAATTTACAATAATATGTCTAAATTTTCTTTTTTAATCCGAAGGTCATAGAGGTTGAAAAAATAAATTTATCATAATGTGATTGATTTTTAAAGTTGCATCAAAAAGTACATTTGCTTTACCCCAGATGGGACTCGAACCCACAATCCCCGGCTTAGGAGGCCGATGCCTTATCCATTAGGCCACTGGGGCCGTTAGGAAGCGGTGTCTAAATACAAAATAATAAGAATTTTAGCAGATTCTAATTGCTACACTCAATTGAGAATAGACACAAGATTTCGAGCTCATACGCACAACACATCTTCGAAAAGTTCTCTCGGTTCAATCGATATCAAATATTACAATATCTTGCTACGATATTTCGAACAGTTTGGAGGTTTGAGTATGGAATGCATCGGGTAAGAGTCTGGGATAAGCACAAAAAATCACGTAAGCACGTTGGTCGCTACCGTACGGGTATCTACAATCAAATAATTTTAAGAGCTCAATTACAATTGAAAGAAAATTTCGCCACCAATAAAACTACAAAATGATACGAACACATAATTTCACGCGATGACTAAGTGCTTGAACATCGAAAATATAAGACAATTGCAAATTACATACGTCTCGCCCGTGTTAACTGTTGACGTTTTTGAAACTAGTTGTTTGATACGATATTTGATTTGGAAGCAACTTACCCTAAATCGATGTTCTAGGGTTGCATCAAATTTATGATAGAAATTGATACAGAGAATAAAATGTATAAAGGATTATGTAGGTTGGATTTTACGAACACATAAAAATTCATTATGCTCTCTTAAATGTTGAAATGACGCAAAACGTATTCCAAATTTGTTTTCGATGTATATAATTGGTGTGCAACAAAGACTTTTATGTCCAGTACATAAATTTCAAAAATAGAGGAAAACTTTTACAAAGTAGAAAAGGGGGTCTTAGGGAGTCAGAACCGACCCCGGAATTTTTATAAAAATAAATTATGATGTAACTCAGTGCCATGCTATTTATTATATGTAAAAATTAATATGTGGTCCATAAAATCTAAATTCCCCTATTTTAGAATAGAGTGCAAAGGACGAATCATAAAAAGATCATAAAATCCATGATAAGAAAAACCTAACGCAAACAATTCTTCTTGTTCTGTTACAAACGAAAAATAGCAATATTGCATCATTTCTGTTTCTACTTTTAGTATTTGCGGTATTCAATCAATGATTCTAGAGTTGAAGTTCTATAAAATTGTGTTTGTGTAAGCAGTGTAAAACTTTAATAATACAGTCTAACCCGCTTATAGTGGGATTCTGTAGATTGCCTAGCAAGAGCTCATTACATCGGAAATTATCACTATCAAGGTGTGAAAAGTTAGCTTTCAGGTAATATTAATATGTTTGCAGCTAGTAAATACTACTACTAATAAAAAGTAGAAAAATTAATCGCAGATTTATAAGTTGTTTTGTTAGTATGGTTATAATTATCACTCAAATCAATATCAAAACTCTCACATTTAATTAGCCAGAAAAAAGTGTACAATACTATATTTTTTAAACAGTTTGTTTTTTGAACATAATTGCCATGATGATACAACTGAAGTTTGAAAATATTTCCTCTCATTAGAATTGGATAGACTATTTGTTGCAAAATGGAACAGTTTGTCGTGGAGTTATTGAAGTGTGATGGAAGTGGTTGCTTTTTGGTACTGGTATTCAAGCAAATTTGGTTTTGATATTCTCACGAAGTTTCCACTAACTGATTGTAGATTTACAAAAATTTCTGCCTGCAATTCATCAGTTTCTATCCTCAATATAATCTCTATTTTTTGTTCTACAGTAAAAGATTTTTTGATTTTATTTTCCCTTTCATTCACTTAAACTTTTCATCTTTTTGTATTTGTACTTTTGCTTAGCTGCTGTTTCATTTTCATGGAGGAATTAGTAACTAAGCTCGGATGGTTATAATGAACTTCTTACAAGAATTGTGGTTCACTTTATCGAATATTTCGTTACAACCAAGGGAATTATAATCAGAAAAATATACTTCGGTTTATTAAAGTAGTAAATTGGGCATTATAAATGGAGCCTATGCAGTGCTTTTCACTTTATCAGAATTGATACTGCTTTGATTAAAATAAAGCAAAATAATATTCAAAGTTCACAACTTTCACAATTTTATGCTCAATAAAATTTTGCGTGTTATTAGTAGATTTGTGAAATTTTGAAGAAAAGGCAACTTTTTGCTAAAAAATACTCTTTCCACTTGGAGCCCATTTTTTCCAATACTATGTACTTTTTTTGTGGTAGGAAGGTGAATGCCCATTTACGCGCAGACTGTGGGACTCCCATGCTTGCCAGAAGGCGACTGGACTACCCACTAAACACCTCCCCTGTCAATCTGAGAACCCAGCCTGGAACCGTTTGACACATTACTTCGGGCCAGGTCTCGTTTTGCTACGCTGTGAGGCACCTTCAATCTAGGGGATCCCTCTTCTAGTGAGAGGGGAAGAGGAAGTGTGCGCAAAAAATGTGTGGCAGGCTTTGTCTTCCTCTCCTGGGCAAAACCGACAGTTGGGGGATCGTTGCTTACCAAGCTTGTGCAGATAAGACTCAAAACACCCATGTCCGCTAAAAAGCTGGGTCAGATAGAAGTCAGTCTCACCATGCCTTTGATTTCGCCACGGTCTCACATCCGGGATGAGGCGCGCAGTCCACCTTTCCTTCGTGCAACTTACCCAAGACTGCGGCCAATTATTGAGTGAGCGCTGTCTCTCCTCGCGGGCAACCATCTCCCAGTCATCCTCGTTTTGACGCAGGTAAATAGCGCGGCGCTCTTTAGCAAGGAGGCAACAGGTATCACGCCTACAATTACTCTCACCGGCGAATCAGAGACTGTCGGATACGAAGATGCAATCCTCAGTGCTCCTCTTCGCTGTATCTATTTCAATCGTTTTCGGTATACCTCCTTACTGAGACCGTCGCCCCATATTTCAGCTCCGTACAGTAGCACTGAGTCTACAGCAGTCATCGAGAGGCATGTTCTTGATGGGATAGGTCCCCCTACATTGGTCATGAGTCGACTCAGAGCCTATACTCTCGAAGCAGCCTTCTCAGCCGTTGAACTGATTTGCTCAGAGAAACTCATCTTCGAGTCAATCAGTAGCCCTAGGTACTTCATCGCTGGCTTCGATTCGATTCGTATGTCTCCAATACTGATCATCTTTACTCTAGGGATTCTCTTTTTGTCAAGATGACCACTTCGGTTTTCTTCGGTGCTAAACTGAACTCTCGAGCAGTCATCCAGTCTCTAGCCTAGCCTAAGTTGCGCTTGTTCAACGGCGTATCTAGCGATCAGAGTCGCAACATCATCCACATAGCTGTTCAAGCACAACTGATCTGGCATCTCCAGTCTCAAAAGCCGGTCGTAAAACAAATTCCACTGGTCCGGACCACGGATAGATCCCTGGGCCACACCCGACGTAACTTCCATCCTTCGTTGTCCCTGTGTAATGTCGTAGAGCAGGCTTCGCTCCTTCAGGTAGTCCCTCAAAAGCCGCAGTAGATATCCTGGGACTTGAAAAGAGTTTTTCAGCGTGGAGTTGAAGACCCGTTGAGCCTCACGCAGAAGCTTGTGGCACTCCCTTCGATTTACAGCGATTTCGGTTGACCAGCAGTGCACTGGTGGCTTTCGACGGGGCATACAAGCGTTGCAAGGAGTCGTAATGATGCTCATAGTTAAGTTCACCATGTCTTGAGCTGCCAGTTCTTCCGTCCCCCGCGAATCTCCCTGGAGCGGGGCACCTAGTGTGAGCACCTCGACAAACCTCGCGACGTCCGTCCTTCCGATGTTCCATCCTACTGTAGAAAGCCGAGAGCACGGACATCGGGAGACAACATCGCTTAACTCAAGCAGAATGCACTGATGATCACGGGATGAGTAGTCCTCTAATACTCTCCAATTGTGTATCCTCCATACTAAGGACGCTGAGAACAATGTCACGTCCGGTATGGTTCCTTCACTGCCAAAATGGTGGAAAGTCGTCGTATTTCCAGGGTTTAGTACAACGAGCACCGTCTTGGCCGCCATTTTTAGGATTCGTTTTCCCCGCGGATCTGTTTGAGGCATGGCCCATTCGATTGCTTCAGCGTTGAAGGCTCCCCCAACGAGCACGTTTCAGTCTGCGTTCGAGGCAGTGCCCTCCAAAGCATTAAGCTTGGCTTGGAAAGATGGTATCGATTCGTTTGGTGTTAGGTAGACACTAAACAAGGTGCTTCCTGAGCATCGAGCCCACACAAAACCATCACTCCGTCCACAGTTCTCCGCTTGGAAATCACTATTTCGAACTCAGACAACGATAGTAATAGTCACATCAGGATACCATGATGCCAAACTTTTACTATGATGTTGCTCATTCAGCAGCATAAAATCGGCCTTCATGTCCCTCGCAAACTGCTCAAGCAGATTTTTGGCGGTTGAACTGCGGTGTAGGTTTAGCTGCAGGGTGCGGGTCATCGAAGCTCTGATTTTGCCTTGGCTAGGGCTTCCTGGAAAACCTGACATTTTCCTGATCACAAGACGTGTCCAAATTAGGTCGTGGATCAGCATCTTTGCAAAGAATACAGTGTGCCTTCTTTGTACACTCTTTCCTTTTATGTCCCATTTCATCGCATTTGTAATATAGGGAACTCCTATCGGGCCATTTGCATACTTGTGTGGTGTGACCATAGCCATGACATTTGAAACATTGAAGAGGCACTGCTCTTTGCTGCATCCTGCAAACTACCCAGCCTATTCGTACTTGCTCTTATTCAGAAATTATTCGGCATCCTTTTTGGTCAAGTCAATTATGGCCATGCATTGTCGCCTATAGTTTTCTAGTGTCAGCCTTGCTCTGATCCTGCCCACGCTTGGGAACTCCCTTTCGATGGCCTCTTCTACCTCGGCCAAATCTGCGACGCAGTCAATGTCTCTTATTTCGATCATTACCATTGGCTCGAGCGAGGCTATAGTTGCACTTTTGCCGAGGACTTTCTTTACTGCGACGTAGAATGCTTCCCTATTGTTGTTTGTTTGTATTTTTGTATCAAGTACAGCCAACCTTTGCTTGACGTACTCTTCGGTTTTCCTGTCCTTGCCGTCCTTTTTAAAGTTAGCGAAATTTTGTTCGATTGTTTTTCCCAACTCTAATTGGGCTTTCGCTAACGCCTCCATCTCCATAATCCACTGAGGATCACGTCGGGGTCACCAAAAAATATGTTCGGATGTGAATTTACTAATTGGTGATCCACCAATTGCGGGTTGATCTAGTTGATCACCAAATCAAGTATAATTGTCACGAATTCCAATGGGCGACGCTGTAAGTTTAGCTGACCGGATGAATCACCCAGTCAAACTCCAACTTCTACCCAGTAATTCTGCGACCGATGAAATTTGGAATTGCACAAACGCGAATTGCAAAAGATTTCTTCTGACAACAGGTGAAAACACCAATTGTAGAGATCAATATACAATCCCGTTTGTAGCAATCCTGATATTCTGCTAAAATAACGTCCCACAGCAGCCTCACTGCAGGAAAAATTAAAAGGCTTGGTCCATCAGCCTCTGCTCCAAATCCGACCAGTATGTGGCCCGACCGCGTTGGTCGTACTTTAATGGCTGTGTTGGTGTCTTCGGGCCTTACGCTTTCCCTGACGTCCCGCAGCACCTCCAGGTAGGATCACCATCTTGGGGTCTTAAGAGCAGTGCCTGCTGTCGGAGTCTTCGTCGGGGCTCCTTTCTCTCCTGGTTTGCGTTGGGTCTTTTTTTTTTGTTGGGCATCCGTGCGAACTTTACTTTCTGGCACTTTTTGAAGGAGTTTCTTTGCGGCTTTTTTCGTTCCTTTTTTAAGCACTTTCTGGAATCTCTGATCTGGCCTTCCGTGCTCATCGCCTCTTCCTTCCTTCTTTTATCCCGATCTCCTTCGATTCGGCTGGATGTCATGATTTTATTGATTTTTGATTGTGGAGCTATCTGCACATGACCTGAAATGAAATCACATATCTTCGCTTTATTTGCCTGGTCACTCATTTCTTTTCCTGCCGTAATCTCCTCATTGACTCCAGGGTGGTTCTTTATCAATTTGGGATTTACGACCCTTGCTTCAATCGCTTCGGTAGCAATCACAGCAGTGACCATCGAATTCTCGAATTTCTTTATGTTTTCCTCCACTACTGCAGAGTTTCCCGGCACCACACTTTGGTGGGCTGTGGGAGGCAGCAGTTAAATCGATGAAGTTTCATCTGTATCGCGTTGTTGGCGACACCATCCTCAAGTTCGAAGAAATGAATACCTTGCTCTGCCAAATTAAAGCAATGATGAATTCAAGATCTCTCTGTGCAATGAATGGAGATGTTGCGAGTGAACACATAAGCATACTCGGATATATTCCCGCTTCATAACTGCAATAGTAGCGAGCAAACAACACCTATGTACTCGCACTTCGCCATTAAAAATTAGCCATGGAAACACATGCGCAAGTAAATAGGCGAGCAGTTAAGTGAACGACAAAGTTCAACCCGCAACGATATTCACATCGTGAACGAACGGGGTGCTTCGAAGAGAGGTAAGCGGAAAGGAAAACCGAAAGTTCCGGCATAAACACTCTTTCGCTCAATGTCCCCAGTTTCGCTATTTTACCTCAAGAGATCTTGGGAAAGCCGAAAGCTTAAACTGAAAGCACTCTTTCGAAGTCGAAAGCTTACGCGAAAAACACTCTTTCGCTCAATTTCCCCAGTTTCGCATATTCACCAGCCGAGCAAGCGAGACGAAACGGGGAGGAAAAACTTTCGTGGAACGAGAGCGCACGTGTTCGGCTACTCAGCACCTTTAAAGAGAATTTAGGTTGAAAGCTCACGAAAAAATGGTATTTAATGTTCTTGGGCAGTCTTTTACCAGTGAGTTTGTATTCAAATCCAAAAGGGAGCGTGCTGCTACCCATTTATCATTAACAACATCGAAGTATTCGAGTTTAAGTTTGAATTGGTAGTGCTGTCCAGTGTTCAAAGAAATGGTGAGGGGTGAGGTGTTGGCTTGCGCCGCGATCCTCAACCGGCCCTTTGGCGCTTCACGCCGTGTGGCCACCCCGAACCATTAATACGACAAGTTGGTTCCCTCTTCAGGCTGGCTGATAGGTAGAAGTTTAAAATAATTAATTAAGTGGAAATGTCATTAATAAATTCAATTGTAATTAAATTTTTAAAAAATGGATAGTGTAATAAAATTCATTCTCTAAAGTTAACCCTCGCCTATGTTGTTCTGGTTTTGATGGTCAGAGTAGCAGGTAAGTGGTGTTAACAGCGAGTTCTTTCCCCGGGAGCCTTGATGATGTATATTGGATACACATCAAATGAGCTCCCAGTTCATACCAGTATACATAGGGTATACTGGTTTGTAACAAAATTGGCGCAGCCGGTAGGATATCGGTTTTGCAGAGACCACAGTGTAGTGCGCTGTGTAGCAAATTTAAATGGGCTGTAAAATCTATTCACCCAGCCGATATCTCAAACCATTCAACTCCTGTAAGACACCATTGCTACTCATACTGTCCATCAAACTGGATCAACCTTCTTTAAAAAAAAATCAAAAGATAATGTTCATTATTTAAATATAATAATATCAATATTATTCAAACAGTCCATCAAACTAGATCAGCTTTCCTAAAAAAAAATCAACTAATAATTTTAATCATTTTAAAAAAACAAAAATATTGTATCAATATCCCCACATCATAACAACGCTACTAATACAGTGCATAAAACTAAATCAACCTTCTTAAAACGAAAAAAAAATCAAATAATTATTTCAATCATTTAAATAACAAAAAGAAAGTATGAAACTTCACCAGTCCTCTAAAAAATATGGGATCATGTTAATCGTTTAAACAACAAAAACATAATATCAGTTTAACGCTACCCATACTGGTCATCTACCCAGATCACTCCTTAATCGAAACAAAAAATCCTATTGATCATTTTAATAACTAAAACATAATATCAACATTCAAATATAATAATATTTCTACTCATAATATCCATCAAATAAGACCAGTCCTAAAATCAAAAAGTCATCTTGAACATTTAATTCTTCATTCATTTACTCCCTCATTCATATATCTTAAATCTCATCTTTCTTATCTGAAAGTCATTCGAACTAACTCCTAACTCGTTCAAACCCAACGTAGAATTTATAAAGATATAAAGTTTCAATCAACTAACATGCAAAACACAAAACATTACAAGTAAATATTAAACACAAATAAGCAAAACGAAAACTTAATACGAGCAAACAAACGCGTGCCCATTGTTATCGAAATATGATACCACTTATCACTCCGACTGCTTGGACAATACGCGTACCCACATGCATATTAAAGTCTTATCTCTTGAATTGAATGAGCATTCGAATTAACTGAAGCATAATTAAAAGAGCAAACAAAAACAAACATTTAACTGCAAATTGAATAGATAGACATCTGGGCAATATTTTTAAATGCAAAAACATTGAAGAGCAAACTAAATAAATTAACTGCGCTAAACAAATAAAAAAAATAATTTACATGAGAACGGCAATTTTCCAACGCAAATAAACATGAAACTAATTTAATTTCAAGTTACACTGAAACAATTAAAGTATGGGAACTTTGAACCAACAGAATTTTAGTTATTAGAACAATACAACAATGCAAACGGTTTCACCGCAAAACCAATTATCTCTTTCAAGTTCCACTGCAATTCACTTTCAAATCACCAAATTCATAATGTTAAGGAAACGGGAAAAGTGGCAGTCAAGTCGGTAAAACCTCGGCAAAACTATCAGCAGACACGCTATTTCGATGTCTAAATTGCACGATCACTGGAATGAAAACCAGTTGATTACACAACAGCCTCTGAGCCGTCAACGTAAGCTGTTGGCGGACATGCTATTTTTAGTTATAAGTCCTGAAAGAAACAAATAATAGCCTCTGAGCTGCCCGACTTAAACTTTCGGCAGACACGCTACATTTAGTATTAAGTTACCTATATGCAAAACAGACATCGCTTTACCATCCACTCATAGCCTCTGAGCTGTTGATCCAAAATGGTTTACAACACGCTATCAACCATGTACCCTTTAAACAAGCCACTACGTTTCCTTGCACAATGAATGCATTATATAACTACTAACTATTAGAAAAAAGTCACAAATAAAACCCCTGTAGAAAGCGCAAGACAATTCAAAACCCACCCATTTCCCACCCTTTTACTTCATATATTGCGAAAATACCAAATAGCGTCTTAGAATGCTATAATATATACTTTAAGATGCTTTAAACAACCGTTTTCTCAAGATCGGGATCAAAAATTTATTAACGGCTAATGAAGTGACCTCGCACGGCACTGTACTGTCTTCCAGTAAGGTTCAGGACAGCATTATGCGAAACTAAGTAGACACACACTAGGGAAAAATTAGACGGAACACATATAGGGTCTTGAGTGAAGACCGAAACTATATGTTCCCAAGCCCATATAGTGATTGTGTCGCTTCGATCATCTTTAACAATAATTTCTCACAAGATATTTTCAATGCAGTATATCTATTTAACAATTCACTAATATCAATAAAAGTATACAACAGAGCTCAGAATCGCTCCTTCTAGTTTCAGTTTGAGAAAAAGGTCGACTTAATTTATATTAACTCATTAAACATTTCTATACTTAATAAAAAACCTACATAATAATTCCGATTTATAAATAATCCACAACTATTTACAGATACTGCTGAATATATTTCTAATAACCCTCCCTTTTTACAACTACAAATGAATAAAAAAGTATGTAATTTACAACTTAAGCCAATTAAACGACAATTAAATGCATATACCTCAAAAGCTCTTCCTCCTACACAATCGTATAGCATAGATGAATTAAAAGCCCTGCCCACTACGAAATGCATTAAGCCGACTTAATTAAAAACAAATGCTCTTGAAGGCATTAGCAGCCAACCATGAATTAGTACATACATATCATATATTTCACATACTTCCTAGCAATCAGATCAGCGCATGTAAAAGCTACAATACATCGCTTCATTCAATTTTCTCATGCATCATTGCAGAAGCAATGCTAATCATATCTTCAAAGCTCGTTAGCGGCGAGCAAAAACAATCACGTAAACCTTCAATCCATGACTCCCATTCCCATTAACAACATTAACCATCATATTAAGGGGAAAGTTTATTTATCACACTCACTCGCACCCTATAAAGCCAAGATAGCTTATACTAAAGTCGTGGGAATACAACAACAACGACTCCCAAGCTAAATCAATGGAAAGCTATTCTCTCGGCAAAACTTCTTCCGAAGCGAATCAATTCCCGAACGTAACGATCGTGTGAAATATTCATTCCCCGCTTACATATTAACTCATTCGCAATAAATAACCGCTAAAGCTTTAACAATATTTCCTATTGAAACTTCCCTACTAACCTATTCGCACAATACACAATTTAATAAAATGCTAGCAGAAGCTTACATAAAGAGCTTTTTTATAGCATTAATGAGAGTAATTTAATTGAATATTAATAAACCATGAATAGAATAAAAAACGAATTTCTTTGCAAATTTAAACTATTTTGGAAGCCGTCCACATTAAATCCTCACTAACGCTAACTGTTATAATTTACTAAAACCTGTACTAAACAAATAGTAACACCCTAATACGAGTAATAACCACTAACCAAAAGCAACATCGAATCAATTAGTAACTAAAATATTTGAATATACGCAAGAGAACTTTAATACTATTTGAAAGAAATGAGGAAATTAAAAGCCAAAAATAGAGTAGAATAAAAGTTCCAAGATGATAAGTAATGTTAAAAATAAGAGAAAACCATTAACTTCAGAATATAAAAAAAGATCGGCATTGAATATGAATCTTAAGAGAAGTTGTAACCATATTATTAAGTAAAACCAATTAAAAGAAGAAATTGTAGTCCGCTATTTTTCGATTGTAAAATAATACAAAGTGAGGGGTGAGGTGTTGGCTTGCGCCGCGATCCTCAACCGGCCCTTTGGCGCTTCACGCCGTGTGGCCACCCCGAACCATTAATACGACAAGTTGGTTCCCTCTTCAGGCTGGCTGATATTTAGTGTTTTAAAATAATTTGGAAATTCTAATGTAATGTAAATGTTTTTAGAAAATAACAATAGTACAATAAAAGTAATGCTTTAAAGTGAACTCTTGCCTTTGGTGATTTGGGTTTTGATGGTCAGAGTAGCAGGTAAGTGGTGTTACAGAGAGTCTTTCCCCGGGAGCCTTGATGATGTATATTGGATACACATCAAATGAGCTCCCAGTTCATACCAGTATACATAGGGTATACTGGTTTGTAACAGAGATTCTGATGTCACCGAAGTCTTAACACGGCCGCATTTTTTGGTTGGTCATTCATTGACATACTTGCCCGAACGGGATTTGAAGGAAGAACGAATGTCGCCAGCAAAAAGGTGGAGCATTGTAGTAATCGGGGAGCTATGGCTCAAAAATGCCAGCGCAGCAACCACAAGAACTGTTCCCACCGCCATTGAGGATGCGATGCGTATGTTCAATAAACAACCAACACAGCTCCAGGCGTAGAGATGAAAGAGTCTCCAGGCGGCACAAGCATCGAGTTAAGAAATCCCAAGGAAATACTGAAAAGCGATCATCAAACTCGACTCGAAAGTTTACTGAACACAACTGGGTGTGATCATTTGGAAAATTCTCATGGCAGCTTAAACCTCTCTGACAGTCATTGCGCCCTTTTGCAATCAAACGAATATCCTGCTCTAAAAATGAGCAATATCGACTATAATGAAGACTCGGTCAATGAATCTTCGTTTGAGATGGAAATGTCGAATGAATTTCTTCTTGATAAAGATGACATCGATGTTCCATCGACTTCCACTGCACAGCCCATTCACGATAAACACAAAGACCCAGACTTGATGTTGAAGTCAGTAGAAAGACTGACCAAAGAACTCGTTTCAACAGCAGAATATTTGCGCACCAATCGATCGATTGCGGAAATGGAATCGAACGATTTCGACAGTAATAATACTATGTATGAAAGGAAATCTGGAAGTAATTCAAATAATACATGGAATGAAGACACCTGTCCAAATGATGTGTCTTTTCCCAGTGTTAGTATAACCGCTCCAATGATCGCGTCTTTAAATGAAGACGAGACCACAATGAGCGACACTTGCTTTAACAGCAATAATCATGTGATTTTGGACACTACTCCAACTAACGAGAACACAACGTTCTTATCAAAACAACGATTTGATTGCTATGAAATTGATTCTGAAACAAGTATTCCACTTGGAAATTCTCAACCGAATTCCTTAGAAACAGAAACAGACATTTTGGTAAACGATGATGTTGATGGAAGCTCTAATGGTAAAACCAGCGATGAAACCGCATCCAATGCAATTCGATTCCAAGTCGGTGGGGAAGTTCAATCGCAATTAGCAACAAGTACAATAAGCCATCAATTTATATCATCTGGACCGAAGTCTTTTGATTCTTGCTCTACGTTAAGCACATCTACAATTATAGCGATGGAAGCAAATAAACTAGCACACCAATTCATGCAATGCATGGGGGAGAGTACGAATAGTTTAGATTTAGATAATATTAGACCTCCATCAGTAATGGATTGCATTAGCTTGTCAGGTTATGTTGACCCAATGCCATTGAGTCCGCAATTGTCAAGAAATCGCAAGAGATCATTACCACCAGGCTTGATGGCCCGCCGTGCTCTAAGTGGCGGCGCTCAGACATCTGATACATTGAGTGGAAGTGCAGAAAGTGTCAACTCAATGTGTAACTTCTTAGACAATATCAAACCACCATCCCTTATGGATGAACTTTTAGATTCGATGATAAGTGTCGCGAGCATACAGTCTGAAATTGTTGATAATAACGCCTTGGATACAGCACAATCAAACTACGAAACGGCTTTTAGCGATGTTGATGAAAATACAACGACACTACAAAGCTGTATGGATGCCATGTTACCAATGGACGATTGTGAAGCTTCAAACAATGGAACTCCTATCCCATCTGATATGAGTTCAGCTGAATCTACGCCAAGGAAAAATCGAATGACAAGTGTCGCTTCAACGTTGAGTGGTGTTAGAAGAGCAATGACTCCTAAACAAAAGCGGCGAATGGTGAAAGATCGCTTCAAGACGTATACAATAGCGGCAGATTATGTATTGAAAGAAAGCGATAGAAGCGATCAAATGGAACAAGGCGAAGAGGGGTCGCGAAGAGGAGGGTCGCGAAGATAATATCAAGAAGGCTGTCGCTGCTCGAATTATTGGATATTTTTGTCGGTTTTCGCGGTCGTGAACTTGTGAAAATGATAAGATTGCATGGATTGAACGAGCTGAGCATTTGAGTGAACGGAAAAATCCATATCTGGGATTCCGTTAATCGTTTTTGGAGTGTAGCTCTGCAATTTTGAGGAGTTGCTTTGAAATCACCGGCGCAGTCAGATCGATGCGAGCAAATTTCCTATTTTGAAAATTTTTGCAATTTCACATAACCGCGAGGGGATATTCAGTTTCGTATCGCAGCCACACAATTGGGGATTTATAGATTCAAGTGGGTGATTAAAAGTTTTCGCGAACGGCAAGTGTTGTAAAGAAAAGGAGGTGGAATTTGTGCGTTGTGCTGTTGCTTTCTAGAGGAAAATTGCAAAAAATCCGAAGTGTCTGAACGAAAATAACGCGAAGAAGGCAAAATTAGGATGTGATGCTAGAGATTTTGTGTCCCATGTGAATATAGCTTCAAATTGAAAACTAAGAAATTAATTTTTGGTGTTAAGCATACTTTAGACTAGTGAATTGTAAGAATAATCTTTCTGGTTATTCATGTGCTCATGGGGGAAGGGTTGAAAATTAACCGGTTTGAGCCTAACGGGATTTGCGGTTAAGTAGAACGTAGTGTCGCTAATATATATGCAAAGTTTGGGAATTGCATTCAACTCACCTTGCCCTATTAAGTTTAAAACATAGTTGTGAATTTGTCTTTGATTTTGACTTGTCAAACATCCGCGGCCAAGTGTTTATATGTGCTATATGTGCTAGCGCCTGTTTTGGCTACACATCATCGAATGTTAGAAATTAAACAGTTAGAAATTTTCTGCGAACTTGATTTTTGCAAGTCGTTCTTAGATAATAAAAAAGTTCCGCAATCCTGTGCCCATTTAGTGCATACAAATTTTTCAACTGGGGAGTGCGACGACCTTTTTAGTTGTGTGTGTGTGGAGTGGATATGTGTGTATTCTACCTTGTTGTGCTTCGCTCCATCTACTGATTCGTTTACTCTAGCTCAAAGAGTACAACAAAAAGTTTTTCGTTCGAAGAAAATTTGGTGTCCCGTCTAGCGAAATTGTTTATATGGTGCATACGGAGTAGATTAATTTTTCTACATAATTGACATTGTTGCATATTGTCGCGCTGCATAATTGAAGCGGTTGGATCGCGCGGAACCCAGCAAAAGCATTTGTTTGACGCAAAATTCATAAAGAAAGTTGAAACGTCGTCGCGGCGCAATTGTTAATTGAATGGAAGAAGAATGAAAATGTGGTGAAAATTGGCGGAGGAAGCCCTGAAATCTGATCCCCCGTCTCCTGTACCTGCCTATAAAGCGAAATTACGGACATTTTTTTTTGTTTGTACACGAATTGATTCTAAACGATTGCTCGCGGAATATTTATATCAGACCTAATGGCTTTACACTGCATAGATTCAGCATAATTGTTAGAGGTTGCAGCACCGTTCTACCGAATTGTTACCTGGAGTGATTGTATCGGGCGATTCTGAGTTGAATTATTCCGACAATACTTTTTAAGATTAATAATTATTATAATCCTTTTTTTTTGTGTCCAATGTCCAGCAATGTAGAGGATACCTGCACCCATCGAGCGCTCGACGGACCATGCAGGTGAGTACCGTTTAATTTACCTATACTATTAAAACATTTTTATTATAAAATTTATTTATCACAACAAAAATTTTTTGTTAAAGAAATAACATTTCAATTGTCTCATACGTTTTCATTAATAATTACTACATACACTTGATAGCAATATATTTTCCATTATAAAATGAAAAATGGATTAATACCGTACCCGATGGTCTTTCCTTTCTTTCGACTCTGACCGGGTATAGGACTCGGTACGGTGGCAGGCTGCCCCCCAAAACCATGAGCCAGCCACCGGGTACTTACTCATTCCTTTTTCTGTTTCAGGTGACTTTTTGGGTTGAGTGGCCCAAGCAGAGTGCCTTTTTATGGCATAGATTTATGCAATCCAATTGTATAATTCTATGGCATAAATTGGTCACCGGGGTACTCCCCTTCTGATGGGAAAGTTCATACAATTCAAGTTGTATGAGTTTTCCACTCAGAAGAGGAATACCTGGCCACTTCAACAAGATATCTATGGATTTATTCCGGTTGGGTGGGTACGAAGGGGCTCCACCACCACCCGGTTGCCCCTCTTTCATTTGTGGGCCATGAATCTAGTTGGGTAATGACGAGGTCACCCCAAGTTCGCCGTTCTTTTCAGGTTCCACTTGTTCTAGTAACAAGTTCCATTCCCCTCTGTGAGGTTATCTACAATTTTTGCGACTTCGGTCGCCTTTTGAGCTGTAGTCGAATTCGTGAATGCGAAATTTTTTTGTAGTGGGTCCACGTGCTGGGGAAATGAACCCGCCCCACGACACCGCAATGCTAGCCTGCCAGCGCATTCACGCGTCTCCAGACGAGGGCATTCTCGGCAGATACCGACACCTTCCTCTGCCGAGGCAGCAGAACATCGCTGCAGTCCTTTACGGACCTATTGAACATCCTATTTCACTACAGCATGATCCAGAAGATGGCGCAGCATGATTGGAATCGGTGGCATAGGGAGTATCTAGCAAGGCTTCAAAGTCGATATAAATGGAAAATGAAGAGGCCGAATGTAAAGTTTGGAGAACATTCCGCCATCTAAGTGGCCTTAGGGACATATAATGCAGACCTATCCACGATATGACAAGATGGTTCGAGTTGTCGGAGTTAAAACTCGCTTTGGAATTTTTAAGCGGCTTGTTGTCAGTCTTACCAACCATTAAATCAAATGATTCAAGGCGGGCGGAATGTTAAGTCAAGCGACAAGTTTGAATATAATTAATAATTGAATATTTTATTTGAATTTCTTTCATTGAATATAGTTGTTTTAACGTAAATGTACATGCATTGAACGTCCATTGTTTCGTTAAATATTATACTTCAATGCCATTTCCGCTGACACACATCATCATTACATTACATTGGTGGTAGAGAAGACGCGTGTCATGCAGGCTGTGAATTTAAGAAGAAATAAAGAGTTTACATTTACAAGTTAAATGTACTAAGTTGTTTTCCGTTCAAATCTACCGTAGTCCTTAGATTAGAAACACACACTGTGATTTTAGTAAAAACAACTTTATCCTTCACTTCTACTACTTTATTCACCTGCGTAACAGTAACAATCCCAAAAACTTAAACTATGTTTGCTTCTTTTGATAACGTGATTTAAATTAGTAAGCACGTCATACTCTATCGTGGTCGCGAAAAATGCTTATTCAGCGGCATGCGGGTGGAAAGATTTATTTACTCGGGTAAATTCGAATGGAATGGAAAATATGGGATATGATACCAAGTAAAGTACGGGGATGCAATTTGACACAAGGTGCAATGGGCGAAAAGTAGAACAATGCAATGTAAGGAAGCAAAAGAGAATGAAGCAGTGAGCTGGGAATGTGAAAGCTTCAGTGTTAATTTTAATTTGAAAATTTGTTGTTAAATACAATATTTCAAAAATTTAGTTTTTTTATACTAACCCTACTTTCCGGCTTACCAATTGATCATATTGGTGAATTCAGGATCGCTTCCGTACCTTATATCCAAATTTGCATATTCATTTAAAACAACACATCTGGAAAACGGTAAATAGCATAGACATCAGGACAACGCACCTTAACCCAGAACAATCAGCTAAATTAAAAGCCATTCTAAACTACTTACGGAGCCCGATGAGAAACTTACCTACACCAGCCCAGTCAAAGGTGAGATACGAACAAAAACCGACGAACCCGTGTATTCAAGATCATATTCGTTTCCCATGGCCCTGAAGGAAGAAGATGAAAGGGAGGTAAATAAACTTCCCAAAGATGGAATAATTAGACCATCTGAATCTCCTTATAACTACCCGGTGGGGATTGTCCCTAAGAAACAGGACGCATCAGGTGAGAAAAAGTACCCAGTGTTGATCGAACATCGTAAACTTAGTTCGGTTACCATTGCCAATAAATATCCGATACCGGAAGTTGGTGAGATTTTGGCCGATTTGGGGAAGAACAAATATTTTTCTGTAGTTGATCTCAAAAGTGGGTTCCATCAAACCCCACTTAAAGAACACGACATACCAAAGACCGCTTTCTCGATTAACAACGGGAAATTTGAGTTCACTCGCCTTCTATTTGGGCTGAAGAGTACCCCATCAATTTTCCAAAGAACACTTGATGACATACTTCGAGAACACATAGGAGTATGCCGCTATATATACATCGACGATATCATAAATTTTTGGTAAAGACGAAGCCGAGCACTTTAGAAATCCGGAGAAAGTGCTTAAAACTTTGGAAACATCCAACATAAAGATCTAGTTGGATAAGTGCGACGGCATTAAAACAAATCCCCAAAAATTTCAGGACATTGCAAAATTGCCGGCACCTAAAACGTTGAAAGACATTAGATCATTCTAAGGAAAGTCGGGATATTACCGCCGTTTTATTCAGGGTTATGCAAAAATAGCAAAACCCCTGACCTCTCTTTTAAAAGGGGAAGATGAACGGGTGTCCTTAACTCAGTCGAAAAATAAAATCATCCACCTCGACTCTAAGGCTTTACACGCGTTCGACACCTTGAAAAACTGCCAAGTATCTAAGGAAGTGGTATTAACTCATCCAAACTTTGATAGGGAATTTCAATCAAGAACGGATGCTTCCGAATACGCCATCGTTGCATTTCTTTCGCGAGATAGTGAACCGATTGTTTCTCTCTCAAGAACTCTAGCTAAAACAGAGGAGAACTACGCTACTAACGAGGAGGATATGCACGCCATCATATGGGCTCTTAACTCATTGAGGTGCTATCTATATGGTTCGCGAAAAGTTAAAATCTTTACCGACCAACAGCCTCTTACCTATGCCCCCAGCCCTAAAAACACGAACACGAAAATGAAGAGATGGAAGTCCATCCTGGAAGAATACAACCACGAATTGGAATAAACCATTAACGCGTTCCGAAACCAAATTATTCTAAAACTTGGTGATGAGGAGTGTTACCATATACAGAATCCTTTCCCAAATTATTCAAGACACAACCTCATTAAGCCTCATTACACTGACAGCGATATTATAAACATCCTCACGCGGTATTTGAATCCAAGCACCATAAACGGGCTTCTTACATGCGAGAAAATTATGGGTCGCATACCCGAATCATTTCAGGAGCTATCGAGTATGCTGTACTTAAAAAATTGTTGAGAATATCCCCGGCGTAGTAGAGCAAGAGGAGGAAATACTTCAAATACATAAAAGAGCACACCGCAATGCTGAAGAGAAACGTTTGCAACTCCTTAAGCACTTTTACTTCCCGAAAATAGCCGAGAAAATAAAATACCTAGTCAAACAATGCAGTACCTAAGGGGAAAACAAGTACGATCGCCATCCTAATAAACCTGTATTAAATTCAACCCCAATTCCTACTTATGCAGGCCATAACACCTACATTTTTTTCAGTACCAAAAAGCACCGAGTCCTGACTGCCGTTGACAAATTCTGTAAGCTTGGATTGGCTAAAGTAATTGCTTCAAAAGCTGTTGAAGATATTAAACAGCCCCTTACAAATTTGCTCTTCTATTTCTGTGTACCAGAGATAGTCGTAATTGATAATAGAAGACGATCTTAAAATCAAAGCTTGCAAAACTCCCCCATACAAAAGCGAGGTGAGCAATGGCATAGTACCCTTAGTGAAATAATGAGATGCTTAAAGAAAGATGGACTACCCAGATTTTATGAAAATCTTCTGTTCCGAACAGTACACGAATACAACCTCACGATTCACTCCATTACTGTAAGAAAACCAATAGAGCTCCATTTCGGTCGAACTCCAAGAACAGACCCAGTTGAACTAGAAAGAATCCGACTATTGAATGTCGACAGACTCAAACAGAAACAACAACAGGATATGGCAAAACACAATAAGATGAGACAACCCACTAAACAATACGAAATTTGAGAAGCTATTTATGTAAGACAAAATAAAAGAAAAGGATCTAAATTGACAGCTCGGTACAAACAGGAAATTGTAAAAGAAAACAAAAATTCAACAGTTTTGACCGAATCTGGGAAAGTTGTTCACAAAACCCCACATACGTAATTAAAACTTCTCTTTCAGACTCTTACCTTCCATCGTCAATGCCAAAGTTGAAATACTAGACTACTTGAGCTCCCAAACTGTCACTCTTCATACAAGTAGAGCGAAAATTCAGGATGGATGTTTTAAATTGATTCATACTATCAACATTGGCCAGTACGAACACTTCGTCGAAAAAATCGAATCGTCCCACCTTTCCTACGAGCTTCAGCAGATTCGAAACCGGATCCAAAACCTAAAACCGCGGAAATCGAAAAGATTACCCGACTTTATCGGTACGGCTTGGAAGTGGATTGTAGGTAATTCAGATCACTAGGACTTTATCACCATAAAGGCCAAAATTAATAATATGTTCGAAAATAGTAACAGACAAGCTGTAATCAGTCAAATGTACAATGAAAGAATAAATAGTGCTACAAAAAATGCAAATCAAAATTTGGAATTATTTAAAGAAAATAACCAAACCAAAAACAATATTGTGTTAGATATTTAATTTAAACTGTCATCGGTAAAAGAAGAATTGGAAAATATTAAACTGGCAACAGATATTCTAGATAAGGAACTCCTTCCATATTCCACTATAGAAAAGGCTTTAGACTTTGTTGAAATAAAAATAATAACAAACTTGTCATCTTTTCTCTAAATAATTAACATTCCGTTAACTACTAGCCTCATTTATGATACATTATTGATTAAAACGGTAAAAAAGAAACAAATAATAAACTGTTTAGGATTAAAAGGTAAGCAGTAAACATTACTAATGCAAATGAAAAAACGTGAACTGTATTTTTATGTAGTTTATTACGTGCTGAGTTAGCAAGACTGATATGTACAGGAATGGTCAATTCGAAGTTTCTTCTTAGACAAACGTCAAACAGCTGTTATTCTTGTCTTGACATAGAAGTGTCGCTCAGATGGGGTTTCTCTTTTAAATGATTTACAGGCGCGGTAATAAAAAATGCCTTATGACTAATAGTAACTATAATACTGACAAGACAAAATCCCGAACATTCTCCGCCTTTTCATCCATCACAGGATGAACAAAAACAAGAATTAAAGGCTCTAAAATGCTATAGGTATGGGAGAACTTGACTATTAGGACTAATTGTTGAAATACATAAAGATGATTGTACATTCAAATAAATTAATTTCATAGCTTCAATTCTTGAATATTTTAACTAGCGGGATAAATTCATAAATTGTTTATAGATAATTATTCAACTTGTGCATTATGTACTCGAAACCGCGCATTCCAGTAACACAAGTTTGACGATGGGGCGCTTAAGCTCAGTGTCGGCGGCTTTGATCGTAGCAGTTCTAACCAGGCCATCGGGACCAGGATGTACTTTTTTAACGATTTCTAAAGGCCGATTCCCAGGGAAGGTTGTATCGCTCTTTATTTGAACTAAATCCCCGGCCTGAATAGAATCTTGCCTTTGAGTCCATTTAGTATGATTTTGAAGTAAAGTTAGATACTCAACTGACCATCTATCCCAGAAGTGTTGAGTTATTTGAGTTAATAACTCCCAGCGTTTACTCACTGGGATCCTATCATTGCGTCGGTTAGGCTCAGGGATAAGATACGAAGATCGTTGTATCAAAAAGTGAGCTGGGGTAAATGGATTTAAATCACTTATGTTATCACTGAGTGGTAACAGAGGTCTCGAATTCAAGATCGCTTCAACACGACAAAGCAAGGTAAAGTATTCGATAAAAGTCAAAACTTGATCTCCAATCATTCGGTACACATGGTACTTCATGGATTTCAACGCACTTTCCCACGAACCACCGAAGTGAGGGCCGCCTGGAGGGTTGAAATGCCATTTAGTGTCACTTATGGATAGTTGGTTTTTTGCTCTTTCGGTCCATTCTAAGGCACCTTGTCACTATGTAATTCAGGGCATTGACCTCTGCGAGATGTGAAACGGTGAAATGCAGCACTACTATAGTCTTTAACTTCGATGTGAATGGCAAGAGTAGAGAAACAGACAAAAATAGCAATGTAGCTCTTTTGAGTGACATTGCATCTAACTTTGGCTAAGCGATTTTTATCGGTCCAGCTAATCAATACCCGAAATATTAAAGGGTTTGGATGGTAATGTACGATTTGGAGGTAAATTTCCCATTAGTTGCGTACAACCCTTTTTTGAGTAAAGTATGCACTTATGACAGGTTTTAATGCATGATTTCACAGCTACACATCCTTATAAGATCCAATATTGCAAACGCAATGTGCCGAGGGTTAATTGGATTCCACCGTGAAAGGTGTCTAAATGCGTTTGACGAATTAGCATTTTAGTGAAGTCATCATTATGATCCAGTAAAAGGGAAAATTTATTCTCATGTTGTAGTTGAGAGTTTACTAATCGACCTCCCACTCTCTATCAGAGGAGCTGATTTAGGGCCGAAGATGAACAGAAGGCTAAAGAGGCGCTTGGGGCGAAATCTAAAGGCGACATGCAGATAGCTCCATCATTAAAAGTCAATAAAAGAATGGCGTCTAGCCCAATCGAAGGAGATCGGGAAAAAAGAAGGAAGAAAGAGACACTTGACGGGCGTGGAGCACCAGATCAGGGGTTCCAGACAGTGCTTACAAAAGGAGCGAAGAAAGCTGCAAAGAAACTCCTTCAAAAAAAGCCAGAAAGTAAAGTTCGTACGGACGCCCAAGTAGAAAAAGGACCTAATGCAAAACAGGAGAGGCAGAAGCCCCGACGAAGACCCCGGCAGCAGGCACTGCTTGTAAAGCCCCAAGATGGCCGATCCTATGCGGAGGTGCTGCGGGACATCAGGGGAAACGTAAGGCCCGAAGACACCAATACTACCATTAAAGTAGTACGATTAACGCGGTCGGGCCACATACTGGTCGAATTCGGAGCAGAGGCCGGCAATAAAGATGCATTCTGTGACGCAGTAAAGAAAGTCCTCGGCAAAAGCGCAACTATAGCCCCGCTCGAGCCGATGGCAACGATCGAAATACGAGACATTGACTGCGTGATGGATCTGGCCGAGGTAGAAGAGGCCATCAAAAAGGAGTTCCCTAGCGTGGGAAGGATCAAAGCGAGACTGACACCAGAAAACAACAGAGGACAACGCATGGCCATAATTGACTTGACCAAAAAGGACGCCGAACAATTCCTGAACAAGGGCAAAGTACGAATTGGGTGGGTTGTCTGTAGGATACGGCGAAGAGCAACGCCTCTTCAATATTTCAAATGCCTTGGTTATGGTCACACCACACAAGTATGCAAAGGACCCGATAGGAGTTCCCTTTGTTACAAATGCGGTGAAACGGGTCATAAAAGAAAAGAGTGTACGAAGGAGGCACACTGTATCCTTTGCAAGGATGCTGATCCAAAACTTGATTTTGGACACGTCTTGGGATCAGAAAAATGCCAGGGTGTTCCCACTCTAATTAAATCACCATCCATGAACGGATTCAACATTAAGTTTGGGCTGGAATCGGGCAATCGCAACCCTTTTCTCTGTGAAGATCGCACTTCAGCAAAATTAAGACTCTGATGAAGATAGACAATAAATAAGCGAGCACTATTTAACTCATGAGGCTGTATGGTTTTCGATGAATGAATGAAAGGAGGTTTCATGATCGATACCATAAAAAATTCAAACGATAAATTTTTTGTCAGACGAGATTCGACGTCAGACATCAAAGTGTTCCTTTTGGTGCCTTGCTTCACTGTGACATAATTCTTTAAATGCTCTAAGAAGTTTTTGATTTGCTCTTTTCTTTTGTTAGTCACGCGACTTAAAAGGCGCACTATGAATCTTAAAAAATGCGAGGTGACTCTCAAGAGTTTATTGACAGACGAAAAACGATGGATCAAGTCGATCTTTCAGCAAGATGGAGAATTGCGGGATTATTCGATTGATATTTTCGCAAAGGAAAACCTACCTTAAGTAGAATTGCAGTACAATCATTCTGTTTGTCTTTAGCTTCCTGAACAGTATGCCCACCAGATAAAACATCATCCATATAAATTTCATTATGAAGAACTGATGCACCCCATGGCTGATCCATCATGTTGTTTAATAGTCAAGTTAGCTTGACAAGGCGATGAAGCTAAGCCATAGGTTACCATATTCCACTCATAAGCCGAGGTGGGCTCAGAGGGATCGTATCTCCATAATATGCATTGTTAATGGCGATCGTCAGGATGTATCAGTATTTGACGATACATCTTTTTTATGTCGGCGACGAAGACATAACGATAATTTTGCCACCCTATGAGCAAATCTGTCAGCATGGGCAACAGATTGGGACCTTCTTAGAGTAGATCATTCGATGATACACCACAGTTTGGTTTCGAAGATCCGTTAAACACTTAGCGTAATTTAGTGGCCGTACTTTTCTCCTTCCAAATACCATGATGCGGTATAAAGTTACGTTGTAGAGATGTATCAAATGATACATTGGTCATGTGACCCATGGTTTCATACTCATTCAAAAAGCTATAATACATTTCTTTGAGGTTGAGATCGTATTGGAAACAAGTTTCCATTCTCTGCAACATCTTCTCAGATGTGCGGTACGAAGGAGTAAAATCTATTTCATTGTGAGATACTGACTTTTTGAATGGTCATCTCAGCACATATCGACCTTCATCAGTACGACAGTGAGTTTGTTCGAAGTGAGCTGTAAGCTCTTGCTCATCAGGTGTAAGCATGGGTGCCTTGGGTACTTCTTCTTGTAACCAAAACTTTTGTAAAATCTGGACAAGATCAACATCACTGCAGATGTGGAGAGGAGTAACGTGCGTAGACGTATTACGAGGGCTAAGAATATCACCCGATAAGTACCACCCTAATCTTGATTTGGTGGTGATAGGTTCATTACGTTGTCTTTTTATTAAAGTGCCATCGACGATTTCAGCGTGAACAGATGCACTTAATAACATATCAATGTGATTGTGATCCATGTATTGGTCCGTCAAGATGAGGTGACACTTGAGAAGTGTGCATTGCAGGGGCAATGTAAGACGATAACTTGGAAATTACAAGTACTTTCATCTTACTTGAATAAGATGATGTGAAATGAGGTTTGATAGTAACCTCAGCTGATTTGGGTATTGTGGTGGCAAGAGAGCCTTCAGTGACCTTGGGAGGTATGTGCGCACGTAGAGGCTTCAATTGCAATCTCTGACATAAAAATTCTGTGATAAGTGAGACTTGGGAGCATGGGTCGATGAGACCTTGAGCTTTAATTTCTTACCCATTGTTCCCCTTTACTCGTATCAGGGCAGCAGCTAGCAAAACGCCAGCGGATTTAGTAACATTGTGTGAGTACTTCATTCCCGTGTGATTGGAAGATCAAGATCTCATTATTACCATTAGTAGCATGACTGGTTTGGGTCTTGGTAGGGCCTGACTTGACGCCCTTTTTTGGCACAGGAGGGGGGGTTATTTGTGTGCGGCATGAGTTCAGTAGACTCTAATGTCGTAATACGCTTTTGAACGAAGTTGCGTAGTTGCTGCAGAGGAGGAGACTCAACCGTATCACCTAACTCCTTATGCCAATCCATTTGCTTTGCAGCATCAAAATTACTTGATATGAGGTTCACTGCGGAATCGTCTTTAAACATCTCTTTTGTGCGACCTATTTTTGCTAGTGATTCGATAGGATCCATCACACTTTCTTGTAGTTTGCTCAAAGAGGAAGATGTAGCAACTTTCATAGGCTTAACGGATAGAAGATCATAGAAATATTTGTTGGTTAAACGTCACTTGTTTTCGTAAAAGACTGTCAGCGTTTACCATGCAGTGAGATAATTATTCGCGGAAATATCGTAATCTTTTATAAGATCTACTGCTTTGCCCCGTAAGTAAGACTTCAAATAGTGGAATTTTTCAACATTATTCAAAGTTTCATTTTGATGAATAACAGAACAATATAAATCGTGAAAATTTTCCCAATCGGCTTGTTTTCGCGCAAATTCATGGACATTAACCACAGGTAGTTGTGATATCGAATGTACTAGGTGTTGTTGGGAGCAATTCTATTGATTTAACTCGGTAGGAACCCCATCGGACGAAAATTCAGCTAAAAGTCTATCAAATTTACTCTTTGTCCTATAATAAGCATCTTCAGCTTGTGAAGGAATATCCTCCACGAAATATTTATCTTCTGTGGTTTTTTTTGTTTTTATTTTTAAGAATTTTCTCATTTGTTTTTAAAAACTGTAGTAATCGAGAAGTATGGCTCTAAAAGCCAGCGCTGCCACAGGCACACAGCACAACTCCGCACGAAGTACCACATAGTGCTGGAGCACATGCTCCACCGACATTACCTCCGTCTCAGGCAGTTTCCGCACCACCAGTGTCAGCTGTACCCCAGCCAAATCAAGTGGGTATGCAACTTGGACTGAGTAAATCGACGGCGAATGAAGTCAAATCTCGATTATTCCCATTTCAAGAGCCACTAAGTGCACCGGACCCTCATAATCATCACTCCATGAAGCCAGAACCATCGGAGGTACAATAGTTTAAAAATGTAATGTCTGGTATTACTAATATTTGAGAAATGTAGAAATAAAGTATAAGATCTAAAAACTAAATAAAGTAATACTAAAAGAATTCTTAAGTGAGTGATAAAACAAAAAGGAATAATTAAACTGTCTAAGACCACGCAAGTAACTCATTAAGAAAACAAAAAACAGACAAACAAACAAAAATTAAACTAGATCTTTCGCTTGATCATGTTGGGAGGATTGATTTTTTCATACATATACGATAGTTGTTGCTATCCAAAGCCTGTATATCACCTGCTGCCAACGTTTCAATCCGAAGATAGAAGAAGCGAGATTTGCATTTTTAAAAATGGCGGCTGTTGTCTACGGTAATAGTCCTCGGCATCATGGACGCATGTCCAATGCTCATCATCTGCAACATTCAAATACTCTACCCCAGTCGCACCACTATCTGTCTGGGATGGGTTCTTCAACTTCATCCAATCCGCAGCATTCACAACAACCTCCGCCACTGAATTTCGGATCGCATCCAGTTCAGTCTGGCTCCAATAGCCTCTTGCTTCCACCTGCATCCTACCGGTCCACTGGCACTCCAGTGTCATCCTCTTCGTTGCAGCCTCAACCGCAATCTTTTCCCTATCAACATTCTTCAGCTCATTCGCAGTCGCTATCTCATTATCACCATTCTCAGGCGGCTGCATTAATGTACATATGCTGGACAGCGACAGCATAGTAAACGAAAATTGGCGGTGGAACTACTCGCAGAAAGTAAACCACTTTATGTGAAATCCGAAACGGTTTTAGATCGCCACCAACAATTCTCTTACCGAACGCCAGGCATAACCACCAGCGGCGAAAGTAACGTTTGCATTGCAAGTGGAGTCTCATCGAATGTTCATTGTGCATTATCACCATCGCGGATCCACCATAGTACGCATCATCGATCGACAAACCGTCGAAGTGCATCGTCTAGTTCAGATCTATAACAGACGAAGCTACGAAAATTGCTCAATGCGGATGCAAAGGACTATGCGGTCCCTGAAATTCCCAGATGTAAATATGATACTGTTCAAAAGTATGATACATTTAGTAAATATCAAACTGTGAAATATATTCAAGAGCTCTCTGTAAACGCAGCGAACGATCAGGGAGATCACTCCGTAATGTTTCCGAGTGCGAATATTACCAACAACGAACATCTCAAGAAGAGGAATAGCGGTGGCGATAGCGGGAGTAGGACCGGTTGGGGTTTTGCTGGTGCTGTCGCGAAGAGATGGGGAGGCGAGTTTGAGAGGTCGAGGAGAGGCCGTCGTAATAACGTTGTTCGATACGCACGATTCATTTTCCTTGAATGACTCTTATTAGCTTCATGGAAATTTAACTTTCGATTGTTGGTTAAAGGACTAGTTGTAGTGCGTTAGGAACGGGTATTTTATCCGCATTGCCACGAGTACGCGATTCTGTCGGTTCGGTCGGAATTTCAAGGTGTCCCACATTGAACCGAAGCTAAAACGCGGTGCTGTGTCAAATTTTCTTTTGTATTTGTGCGGAGTTCGTTGACGCTCTGTCGTTCTTGTGCATGATATGATTTCTGCTTTGAATGAGCGCGATCGCGAGCGAGTTGGGGGAGTCGATTGACCTTGGCGGCGAGCACGTCGGGCGCGAAAGGAACGAAAAAAGGAAAAGGAAGAGATGATTCGGAGAGTGTAGTGTTTTCACAGTGCGTTGGAGGACGGTAATAAAAAGGATTATAGCCGCCACAGCACCTTGAAAAGAAATAAATTTTTCCAATTTGATTCTTGCGCGATATCGAATTGTGAAGTGTTTGTGATTTGACATTTTGAACGGAAGAAAAGCAAACGCCCGCGCAGGCAGCGATTAATACGAGATTAGTGAAGGTCAGCGGTCACCAAGAACAACGGGTTCAATACAGTGCGCTATTTCGGGGATGTTGGAGAAAACGGTTGTGTGAATAGCGTTTGCACTATTTTGTTCGCCCGAAACGCTTGCAAAGTCCGACGAGATAAAAAGTGTCGCTTGCTTTCGAAGTGAAAGATGCAATTCGGTGTTTTGTGGTGCTCGCCTGTTTTGTGTACGGAAATTGCGAGATTTTCAAGTGTACGCTCCGTTTGTGGCTGTTTTGTTGCCAATTAACGTAGACAAATCATCTCCACGCGCTTTGTGCTTTAATTGCCATACTCATTTCGTGAGGTTCGCATGGACGTTGCAACCACTTTTCCTTTCTCATTGGCTACTACGCACCATATGATTGCTTTCGCAGCCTTGGGACTTCACCGCGTAACAACGGCCGGTGCTAAACGAGGAACGCCGCGGGGCTTGGATAAAAGCATTTATGAGGCTTCTGATTATAGTTTTTTTATTAAAGCTCTCAAATAGCTCATGAGTAGTATTCGGGAGGCCGAATTAGATCGTATTACTTTCAAGATTTATAGTCCAAAACGTAAATTTGTTGTCGTAGTCTATGTAAACGTGTCGGAAAAATTAGTGGACTCGGAAAAAAAAGCGCGAAGTGTTACTATAAATAAAAGGAAAAAAGGAAATCAAAAATAATATCAACACCAATTTGCAGGATTTACCCGCCCCGAACAAGAGCGCTCGTAACAGGAGGTTGTGGTAAGTACCCTTTCTTTTGTTCAAAAACAAACCAAAAAAAAGGGGGAGAAAAAAGGAAGATTTCCCTTTTTCATGTTTTATTTTATTTTTCCTATATTGAATGATTCCAGCGTACATTTGGTGCTTTGACACATAAACGAAGTTCGTTTTTTTTTCTGTTGTCTTTATTGGAAGAGCGCGTAAATAGAACCGAACATAGCAGTAGAGTAGTGAAATATTTTCTCCATCACGGGATAAACGAATTGAATTTTAAAAATTGGTTAAACTATAAATTGTATAAAGAAACAAAAAAAAATTTGTTTGATAACGTAAATTTTGATAAACTTTCCATACTTTTAGTTTTTTTTTTTTGAGGAATTGTGTATCGGCGAGAATATTTGTAAGATATTAGAAAATAATAATGGTTGAGTAACCTGCAATTGTTGGTCTTTCCTTTCCAAAGATTCTGACCGGGTATAGGACCCGGTACGGTGGCAGGCTGCCCCTAAAACCATGAGCCAGCCGCCGGGTACAACTTAATCCTTCTGTTTCAGGTGACGTATTGGGTTGAGTGGCCCAAGCAGAGTGCCTCTTTATGGCATAGAGTTATGCAATCAAATTGTATAGTTCTATGGCATAAATGGGTCACCGGGGTACTCTCCTTCTGATGGGAAAGTTCATACAATCCAAGTTGAATGAGTTTCCCACTCAGAAGAGGAATACCTGGCCACTTCAACAAGATATCTATGGATTTATTCCGGTTGGGTGGGTACGAAGGGGCTCCACCACCACCCGTTTGCCCCTCTTTCATTTGTGGGCCATGAACTTCGTCGGGTAATGACGAGGTCACCCCAAGTTCGCCTTTCTTTTCAGGTTCCACTTGTTCTCGTAACAAGTTCCATCTCCCTCTGTGAGGTTATCTACAATTTTTGCGACTTCGGTCGCCTTTTGATCTGTAGTCCAATTTGTGAATGCGAAATTTTTTGTAGTGGGTCCTTGTGCTGGGGAAAATGAACCCGCCCCACGACACCGCAATGCTAGCCTGCCAGCGCATTCACGCGTCTCCAGACGAGGGCATTCTCGGCAGATACCGACACCTTCCTCTGCCGAGGCAGCAGAACATCGCTGCAGTCCTTTACGGACTTATTTGAACATCCTATTCACTACAAAACGTATCTGAATATAATTGAAGTCTAGCCCTAAAATTATTCAATGAGAATTTATCTTTTTCTGAGGGGTTGTAATGAATTTTCTCTTTTCAGCTCGAACGCGGAACCGACCTCTCATCGGTTCTAGACGTTAAGTCTGAGTAGTGCCAACGGATGGTACCAACAGGTCAACCAATCCGTGCACCGTAATCCATTCACGCGGTGACTGCTTGTCGGCCAGCTAGTTCGGAGAGGATTTCGGTCGCGGGTCTCCGAATGGATTACGCTCAATCACAATATTTCAGTCACCTGAACTTGCCCGTTTTTCAAACGCGTCAACAATTACTCATCCAGAACGAGAAACCTACATTACGTTAGTTCTGGATGTGATCTATCCACAGATCTCAAATCCAAAAACGCTACAAAATCCCATAGGCGCGTTACCGATTCACCGACGCGGTACCGAAAAATATACTACTCGAACTTAAACCGAAGAAAACTACTCTAAAGAAATGGCGAAACAAACAAAGGTACCGCGTACCGCGCGCGACGCGAAACCGACCTCAGCGGATTTGTCGAAACCCTACCCTCGCGACGGCATACTTACCCTACACTCTCTGTTCCCACTGAAAAAGAAGAGTCACTGAAAAGGAAAGTCGTGGGTTAACTTAGCAATTCATGTTGTTATTTATTTTTTCAAAAGAAAAAAAAATCGTTATCCTTCTACAAATGTTTTAGATATCATACAATTAATGTTCGGCAATTTTTCGCATTTATAGCTGGGTATGCTTCGATACTTGTATTATCGAAAGTATGAAGTTAGTCGTTTCTAATAATTAATGTTCATTCGTTTCGAAATAAACATTTTTTTTTTTCCAATTTCAAATTATACTATTAATGTTTTGGTCATATAGCATTCCGCAATTTGGATAATCAAAATTTTAACCCAAAAATATATGTATATAAGCGCGATCACGAAGAATTTCTCTATTAAGACTATTCATTTCAATTATCTACTAATGCACATTAAATATTGGTTTGCTTCTTTCGTAGACTGATTTTGTCGCGTGTTTTTGTAACGTATAACTAACGCTAAACAAGTCTCTAATTTTCCTACATATTAACTAACGATTCCTTCGATACAATATAAATTTCTAACCAAGGTATTCTACTTAAAGTAATAGTATCTCTTGTTTTCTACAGTTTGATAATCCGTTTGTATTAAATGGAAATTTTCCCTCTTTTTTTGTTTTTTAGCACTCATCTACATCAACTATAAAAACAAATTAATAAAATCGTGTGCCAGTCTACATGCGTTTCGTCTACATGCGTTTCGTCTAAAAGCAACCAAAATAAGGAGAATTCAAACACAAAAAGTGTTTCTGATAAATGTCATCTCTCGTATGAATTGGACGTAAATGTTCTACCTTTTTGTCTTTAATTTATAGTTATGCCTAAAATCAACGAAAGTACGATTTTCCGTCGTTTTTTTTTTTTTTGATTATCTAGATAGCATTCTGTCATATAAAATTAATTAACCTCTATAATCTAAGGTTTCAAATGAATTTGGTATGCATTTATTCATATGATTAATAACTGAACGGTGAAAAATTTTCTTACGACCATTTTATATTTGGAATAACTTCATGCTTTCTTTCGAGTAGATAAAAATGGTTTCTTACTTTATGTATAGTTATGTTTAAACAATAAATTAATATTTTGCTTGTAATAAGAGTTTAAATGCGTCGATGTGCGACATCAACAGGCGATAGCGTAAATACACGCCTAAACTTACGATGTTAAAACTATTCCTGTCAGCAAATATAATCTACTTTATTTCGTTCTTTTTCTAAGGGCATTCAGTCGGAATTTTCGCGCATTTTTTTTTTTGTTTCACAGGACATTCATCTGCATTCGTTTCACACTTGTTTACGAGAGCGCATTTAGGAAGCCATTTAGCCAGTTGCTCTTCGAAAAATTGTTCTAGACAACGGGCATGCGCATATGTTTTGGAATCCTCCGGATAATATAAGCATACAGTTTTGGACAACAATCGAACGTCAGCTACAAATGTGGCAATGTCTTTGTAGTGATTCGGACTTGATGGATCCAAACGAGTTCGAATAACATCTAGCGACATAGGTTGACAAACTACTTCATAATATGCAGGGTTTGTTGCAGGTTCTGGCTCTCTAAATGGTAAACTTTGTTCGTATTGGCAATATAATTTTAAACATATCCTCTGTCTAATCTTTAATTCATTTGCGCCAAGTTCTCCTGCACTATGTCTTTCACATTCAGCTGAACTTGCCAGTTCCGCTAAATTAACACCTGACAAATCTTGCCACGTTTCACTTTCATCTGGTAAGGAACCTATAGCTGGTATGTGACAATTGTGGTGAAATACTTTTGGATATTCATCGCAACACATCAATTCACCACCATCCAAACCAACTGCACACCAATCTTCATTTGGATCGTCTTTCTGGTCAGCTTTCTCTTCAGCCACATTCGCAATAGCTGCTGAACTTTGGACTTGTGGCGATGTCGTCTTATTCCTACCTTCCGGAAGAACTTGTACTCCGTTCGAATCTAATTTCGCTATTGTTGCCATCAAAACATTTATTGAATCGTCTCGGACTTTTAATAGTTATTATCTTAACACTAACCTGATCCGATGTTTGATCCACGACCGTACTGACAACGAAAGATGATCCATTCATCTAGGTCGATATTGTCCTGACCTTGACCGTATGCTTCTATATTTGTTGAAAAGCCTTTTTGGCAGCAACACTTTCGCCGTCTCGATTCCTTTCCTTCGGTGTTCTTTCGGCGGATCCACTTCATGGGATTTTCTATCAAGAATGAGGTTAGAGACGGAACTCGGGAGATATCCGTTAGCAGTCTTACCTTTCTATAGATATTTTCGGCACAAACGAGAGCGAATACCGGAATCTGCCGCAACCAACAATTAGCAGTTGCTATTTTTGATTGCTTTCGATATTTCGCATCTAAGCCATAATACAATCACTAACCTAATTTACATATGTAAAATTAATTAAAGAAACAACAGTGTAATTTAATTTTATCTTTTTCACTTATAAATACTAA
Organism: Odontomyia ornata; assembly: GCA_963969285.1. NCBI lineage: Eukaryota > Metazoa > Arthropoda > Insecta > Diptera > Stratiomyidae > Odontomyia > Odontomyia ornata. The sequence goes on along the minus strand of OZ017742.1, from coordinate 62,092,813 downwards.
AAATCAAAAATGCATTAGCTGATTCCACGACAATGGGCACGATTAGCAGACGACAGCCACGAAAAACTCAGCCGACATGTGGCTGTCAAAAATTTCGGTTGTCACCTCGGACAAAACATCTGTGCGTGGAATGGCACTTCATATGGCGGAAATGTGCTTCTCCAGATGTCGCCAGTGGCATAGTTTTCTCGATGGCCACGGTGGAGGGGCATTTCCAGATGGCTATGTCTCGAAATGTGCCGGGGTTGGATTAATTCTATATTTCGAATATTTATATCCACGGATCTAAATATTTGGACAGAAAAAAAAATATTTTCTGCACAACGATATCCGCACAACAGATGAAGTCCGCTGGCACTTCGAGGACATATCCATCTGGCAGGTTACAAGGGTTCGGGATCGGAATCACTTCGATTCCTGGGCGTAGGCGTCACATTACAGGGTCCTGATCATCGTATTTTCTCCCTAAGCCTTTCAATTTTGCTAAGAACTGATTTTGAGCTTCATAAAGGCCTTCCATTATGATTTGGTTGGTGATAATTAAAATTATTAGTGAAGTTGCAAAAGGACACCGTACCACAAATAATATGGCAAAGGATTATGATCAGCTTGTTAAAGTTTATTAATATCTGTAGGGAGATATTTTAGTGAAGTAATATCGTTTTGATATTCTTAACAAAGCAATTTGCTGCTATTGATTCCTATATTTTTTAGGTTTTTGGTGTGCCACGATCAAAACACCGATCACAAACAAAAGAATCCGCTCGCTGATAGCACGTGAACCTAGAATTACAATTTAACGCAATTCGAGTCCATAATCCGAAGACTTTATTTGTTGTCTGTCTCACTAAATTTAACTTATCGTTACGCTTGATCTCGATATTAATACTGAATGACAGTACACTTGCGTAATAATCTCCGAATTTTAATTCGTTATGCTATGATTTTATTTTATCATGTCGCGAGACTAGATTCAATTTCAGAAAAAAAATCAAAATGTATTTAAATTTTTAAGCACTTATAATTTAGGGAACTTAGCACGTGTTGACATGTATAAGAAGCGCCGAGACCACTGAGAGAAACACGATAGCAATACCATCTGGTGTATAGAACCGATAACGTAACAGCAATAGCTATGATTGTTGGCATACGCGCGGTGAGGTGAGAGACGCGCGAGGGACGACACTCCCCTTGATGTTTGCAAAAATGGCTGCGCGCCGGGAATCTCATGTTATAGATAGTATTGACGCACCAAACGCCTTTCTATACATCTATCGGTTAACACTCGTGGTTGCCCAAAATATAGAGATGATGCAATTGACTTTCGATGAATTAGATTTCCAAATTTTGATTAGTATATTATAGACGTCCCACACGCCTTCCTATAATATAATGCTTGAAAGTTATGTAGAACAGACTCCGATGGTTGACACCAGACGCGCTGTAATGTGAAAGACGTGCAAGGGGCGACGCTTTCCGAACTGATGCTTAGAACAATAACTGCACGACGGCAATCCAAAGCTAGATATTATAGACGCGCCAAACGCCTTTCTATAGTATCGCTGTAGTGTATCTCGTGTTAGACGAAGCTATACTTGTTGAAGCGGGTCTTTGCACCCTGATGATGAAAGTGAAATGCACTTGGTGACTAAGGCATATAGCGTCCCTTAGTTTTGACGCACGAGCCAAACTCCTTTGCGTCGCATAAATTACAGATGCACCAAACCTTTCTGTTTTGCAGTGCATTCACGGAAAAAGCACGCGATATACGATAATTGGCAATATTTGGCGATTGCGCGAGAAACTATAATTTCACTTTACACATGTATTTTTGTTCACTTTCTTATCCGGCTCGACGGAGAATGTTTAGGATTAAAAGGTAAGAAGTAAACATTACTATTGCAAATGAAAAAACGTGGACTGTTTTTTTATGTAGTTTATTACCTGCTGAGTAGTTACGGTGTGTTAGCAAGACTGATATGTACAGGAATGGTCAATTTGAAGTTTCTTCTTAGACAAACGTCAAAAACTGTTTATTCTTGTCTTGACATAGAGGTGTCGCTTAGATGGTTTTTCTTTTACAAATGATTTACAGGTGCAGTAATAAAAAATGTCTTATGACTAATAGTAACTATAATACTGAAAAGCAAAAATCTCGAGCATAAACGATATCAAATATAAAAAAAATCTTAAAGTAAATAAAAAGATATTTGGCGTAATTAAAAACTGTAAGAGCATAAATTATTTGACTATTTGTAAATCAAACGAAATTTCGGACATCATCAATACTTCCTGCATACCAAACCTCTTGAAGAGCCTTCCAGCCAGCTGCAACAAAACCAGCAACGCACACGAATCAACAATCAAAGAGATTGCATCAGACACCATACTACTGAACCAATACGTCGGACCAATCTAAGCAGATTATGTCAGCTACGAGCTAAAGGGGACCTACCTTCTAAAAATGCATAACATCAGTACGAAAATAAACGGACAAACCTTCGTCAGCCGAGAAGCTACAATAATTAAGGCAATGCCTGCTATATTGCAACCATCTCCAGAAATCAGTGCATATCAAGAAGTCGTTTCACTTGAGTTAATGAAGGATCTTAACATCAATAAAACCAGTGAAATACAACTTTCTCGAAAAGAAACTACTGTAATAAACATAAGCAGTCGAGCAGCCCCGTGGTGATCAGGAGTGGCTGCTCCTGAAGAGAAAAGGTGGTCACCCCGTCGAAACTGCTTAGTTTGTTGTTTTACTAGTGTAAAGTAAACTGCATCCGTCAAGTTTCCATCCTTTAGGCAGAGATGAGTGGTTCACTTCAGCCACTTTAACATCTTTAGGTTTGACATTCCCCTTGTAATGCAACGACCTTCTTCTGTGAAAGTAACGGTTGCTTTTTGTGTAATGTTTGCGTTTGTCTCAAGCCTCCGTGTCCGCTAACTTTAACGAGGCAAAACAATATTGAATTTCTGTAGAGTAGATTAATTGACACCTAATAGAACTTTTCTAAAGACAATAAAAATTGATCGGTGCGTCTGGTAGAGTAGAGTACGCGTGATAAGTATTTTGTAGTGTAGCTTCGTGGCTCGACAAGAACCCGCCTCATATGATCCCGCAAATGCTAGTCGTCAAGCACGCGTACGCGGTCGTTAAGCGAAGCTAGTTAGCTGAGCTCGGTGTTGTTTTAGCTCGCTGACACTTGTGCCAGACCATCGGCACCCGTGTCCTACACGGACATTTCGTAAATCATTACACCACTGTGCATCAAATAGTCACATACGGAATACTTACCATCATCGGATCCTACTTAACAACCCTCATCATACGCAGGTTGATTTCAAATATCAGCACCAAGCCTATTATAACGCAGATCGAAATAAAGCAAACACCAGAACCACCAACAGTCGCTGCAACGCATCTTCCAATACCATCCTCATCTCCGAAGATCGATCTACCGAGAGCGTCTAAAAATGTCAGGTTTAATGACATTCATTTCTTTTAGCGATCAAGGACGATCGCATTTAAAGGTGGGCGAGTTAACGTTTTCTCACGCTACAAATTATGCTGACGCTAGGGCTGCACTCAACATGAAATTGGAGCAATGCGATTCCAGAATTTGTAGAAAAGCGAATTATGCTGCCGCATCATTTGTCGTCGAGTAGTTTTCAGTTAATTTGTAAAGTAGTCTTTTGTAACTTGTTAAACGATAAACATCGGGCTCAGCCCTAAAAAATTTTTTTTAATTAAATCCGCGTTTGATTCATTAACTTATACTATTACGGAATACTATTTTAGTTTTTATTACAAATAATGTTAGGAGAATATTTCATGTAGATAATTAGTAGCAGCGCAACCTGTAGCACTTTCAAGCTGATTGCCAGAGACAGCTCTAAATAATTCAGAGATGGTGAATGAAAAATTAATCAAAATGTATGTTCTATATTCCGAAATCCACAACGCATCAGACATCTTAATGATTCCTAATATGATAGAGTATTCCTCTTACAATATGAAATAAAGGCAAAAGGATATTCCATCATCAGTTTCCGAGAGCGTGTTCGCAATCAAAATCAAATTATTGTATTTTAGCTAACAGTTGTTCTCAAAGCTAAAGCAAACAAACCTTTTCTCTGTTTTCTTGACAACTTCTTTAAAGACTTTCCTTAAATTGATTCGAGTTTAGTCAATAAATCTAGAATAATTCAAATCAAATATCAAAATACTTCATGAACCAGTTCATCGAACTTTAAGACGATATTCTAAAGTAGGATATACTCGTATGTAGTATGTAAACCTTCATCTAAGCTGATGAAAAATTCAAAAAGTTTGATTCACTGGTATTCATACGTAAGCAATGTTTTACTCCATATTGTATGGAAATTATTCAAACTCATATGCCATAAAAAATGTGGTGATAGGTGGGAAAGTTTTTTCCAGTTCTGTTTATGTTTGTGTTTTTTTCGTATTTATACGAAGCATTGAATCGTATTGATTTGTTTTTATTGAAATGAGGACGTGGTGCTAACATTATCTTATTCATGCGAAGTATGTAGTACATGGTGATAAGGATCATTTTTTGTACGTGCTGAATGTAGGATGTGCGCTGGTTATGCGTTAGTTGTAATACTCGTATATGTATTGACTGGAATTTTAAATTTTTTACTTTTCTACTTCAAAAAGTTATGGTTGATTTCAGTTAGAAACTACTTTTTCTCCGCATACTGCTTCAATGGTTACTATTGTTCATAGAAAATGCGCGTCAAAGTGAAGTGCATATCGGGACAATGCTTTGTGGTTTAAAAGTTGTTAATTAACGTTTTCATTGCAATATATTGGTCGCATTTCCTTAATACAGGGGGTGGTGCAGAGATCGTAGCAATCTTTACGCATGGACGTGTTTTAAATCACCCCAGTGAAAAATTTCCAAAAATTAAATTAATTTTTTAAAAAACATAAGCCCAAAGTTAATTTTATTCGGAAAAAGCTTTTATTGTCGAAGCAATCGACTCAGGAAATATCTATCGAATATTATTTTATTTCGATTAGTAAAGAAAAGTGAAGAGCTCAAGAAATCTTCAGGGCCGCAGGTATGGAGGAGCCCGACAGCTTCCCACCGTTGGGACAACCTGGGGAAACGATGAATACGAAACTAGCGATAATCAACAAGAGAAAACATAACGAAGATAACTCCGCAGATGTCGGGTGCAGGCTGGAAATAATAGCGGGCAATCAATGAGTAATGAAGCTACAACAAGAAAATGATGAGCTAAGGCTAGAGATACAGTCTCTCAAAAATCTATTCAAGAAAGGGATGAGGCTTCAAAAGACGCAATCGCAAATCAAGTGCAACAGGTAACAAAGGCGAAGATAAGTGCAAAGTTTGCAATTACAGAAGATGTCCTAAGTGTTGGTGGTACCAACGAGAGTCAAAACGATTTTACAGCACTGGAGGGATTAACCGCGAAAAATTGAAGTTGAAAAAACATCGAAGGTAATTCTAACCAAGATAATGATTTAATGATTTAGTATTTAAAAAATAAAAATAAGGAGAAGAAACCAGCCCGCTGTTCAGCTGGTTCCTCCGAAAAAGCTTCCAAAACGGCCGAAAAAGTTATGGTTTGGCTATTGGCAGACGAAAATAAACTATTTCGAGATCAAAAGAGCTAATTCTGAAAAATTAACTATTAGAACGAAATCACTGGTTGATTTCAAGTCAGCCAAAGATGCGCTGAATTTTGGGGAGGTTCCACACTTTATCTATACTCCAAAAAGTGAAAAAATCAGACCTTTTTAATGAAAGGTTTGGACTGCAGAGAGGATACGGTCGATCTTCTTCACGTACTCAAGGAAGCTGCATCAGAAATTGAATTTATTTTAGTCAAAGCCATTCCGATAAGGAGGTCGACCGTAGAAAGGAAGAATTTACCACTTTGCCTGGTACAATTACAAATAATAGCAGTCCAAGTGTCCTTCAACAAATAAGGTACTTGAACTTCCGAGTAGTGAGGTGGGAACACCTCCAGAAAAGAGAAATCAACCAGTGTTACCGGCGTCAAAGATTTGGTCATTTAGCAGCCTACAGTGCTATACACTGTCGGTGCATTAAATGCAAAGACGTTCGTGCTCCCGGTGAGTGCAAATTGGCTTAGACGGAGCCTAAAGAAAAATTATACTGCGTTAGCTGCGGTGTTTTTGGTCATTCAACATCATATCGAAGATGCTCCTGATATCAAGATGTAAAAGTAAAATTTGCTCCAAAGCAAACACAAGTATACCGTAGTGTCATACCTTCCAACTTCATCAAGCCTGGTTTATTATTTGCATTCACCGCTAGAGGACCAGCAGACAATATTGCATATAATGTAAATAATGTACGTGGTAATAATGAGCTACCTCTCAAAATTTACTAGCAAACTTAATTCTTTATCGGAGAGAATCGGCGAACAAGATTCAAAAATTAACTTGGTTTTTTAGCGTTGCCTTAAAATAACTTGTCATCCAGTCACATTTCCCTGGATAGGCTTCGCTTCGTCTTGATCAACGTTAACTCTTTTGTTTCTCTACATCGACGTGACTATCTCCTTGAATTTATTGTTGAGCAACAGCCTGAAATCATACTTCTCACTGAAACCCACATCAATTCATGGCACTCCACGACATCCAAACGTTATGCATTCGTAAGAAACGACAGGGGAAATGGTGATGGGAGAGGTGGCACCGGGATAATGGTGAGAAGACCCTATTGTTTCCAAAATATTGAAAAAGCCAAATTCAAAAACTTTGAATTTCTTCAAGTTTCCGTTATCAAAATTTCACTGCCAGGCGTGGATAACCTCTTGGTTATCTCTTCCTATGCAACTCGTCGAAATGTTCTCAAGCACAAGGAGGAGCTCAATTTCTGGTTTGAAATACTTGAATTGAACAGGCTGCATAGTTATTATATTTTTGCCGGTGACCTGAATGCCAAACATACATCATGGCTGAACGCCAACAATAATCCAAGAGATGTATTCCTCAAATCATGGATAACAGAAAGCTTAATTGAATACACGTGCAGTCTTTATGGGTCGGAGCTCCCAACATATCCTAGGACAAATCCATATTTGGACCTCTGCATTGCTGACGCAAGACTTGATTCCAGCTTTAATAGTCCTCAACAAAAGCTGCAGGTGCTTCGTTACGGCAGAGACCATAACGCAATCGATTTAAATCAATCATCAAAGGGATGCTGTCTTCCTCATTCCAGTTCAACATGAAAATCATCGGTTGTATTTCAAAAAACGGATTGGGGTATGCTTCAAAAGAAGTTTAATCGGGGTTACCAGAAGCAATGTCCTCCTTCTGATTATGACACCTCTTGCTCAATGGTTCCTAATGGCAGGAATCTAATCAACGATGAAATAGAATTCTATTTGTTAAAGTTAGAGAAGCTGACGTTGGAAACGATTTAGAAAGCAGTTTGCAAGATTAAACATCGAAACAATACGGAAGGATATGAAACACGAACCACTGCAAGGTTAAAAAGATTGAAAAGTCTTCTTCTCACATGCATCAACAATACTTATCGGCATTTTAGGACTACACCCATCCCTCGTTAGCTTTGTTGTGATTACACCTGAAGAATATCCGGAACTTAACTAGTTCATACTTTAGGAGTGAAGTCAGCGGTCAATGGGCGGAAAACTGAGGAGATTATTCCGTAAAAAGCCTCGAATGAAGGTATCGAATTTCGGAGTCACTAGTGATAAGATAAAGCTCTGCCGTAGACGGTCCCAAACTCCTTTGAGAAAGCAAGAGAGAATCCCTTGTTTCCCCAACCCCAGCTTCTATGATTCATCATCCTAAACCCCACAATTTAATGGAAGTAAATATTCTCGGAGTCGCACGTCGGGTTTGCAGGTTCCCCAATAATAGGACATTAAATGTCAAGAAATGCTGGCAACTGTAAATATATATATAGCTCTGCCACTAAATCCTACTTACACCTCCTTTGTAGTGACGAAAGAGGGTGAAGGCGAGTCTTCTACGCCTGGTAATGGAATCGAAGTAATATTCATGCCGCCGGAATGAAGGTTAGGTGACGGGCTAACTCCTCGTCCCTGTAAATCCCTACAATGTTTCGAAAACTGCAGCAAGGCCTCGGAATGGGTTGGGCTCACGGCAACGACCTCGCAAACAGAAAGACATAAGATCGCACACAATATTCAAAAATGGGAAGACTACTGGAAAATGAGAATTCAGAGTGGTGTTTATTGTGGATAGAAAGTTCAAATCACACGTTACTGATTTTAAGGCAGTCAATGAACGGTTATGTGCAATCCGTATAAAAGCAAAATTCTTCAAAATCTGGCTGATCAATGCTTATGCCCCGACCAAAGAATAGGACGTTCTATAATGATCTTGAAAGACTAGTCTACGCATTGGTCTACAAAAGACACAAAAACAATTCTGGGTGATTACAACGCTAAGTTTGGCAATGAACGATCTCATCGGGGAATGACAGGAGGATATAGCCTACACGATGAAACAAATGACAACGGCCAGCGCCTGACCAATTTTGCTTGTAACAGAAATCTAGTCATATGTTCGATTTGCTTCCCACATTGATGCATTCATAAAATGACCCAGGTATCACCGCATGGCAACACATAAGACCAGATTGACCGTGTTCTGATCCAACAACGTTGGGCCTCGAGCATAATGGACATCCGTACGTACTGAGGAGTAACTCAGATCATTACTTGGTCAAATAAACGTTTCGATATTGTATGTCAAAGGCCTATTTGGCGAAGACCAGCCGGTCACAAACATTTGAAATTGAAAGCCTCCAAATTACATCGGTGGTCAAAAAATTCACGGAGCCCCACGACAACCAGCTGGCTCCCATCATATCAGACGCATCGCCAAAGACAAGCAACGAGCGTGGCAGAATAGACGATCGGACATCAAGCCCAGCGCAAGAGAAATGATTGTTTCGGTGATGAGTGCCAGAATGCGTTAGAGAAAAAGAATCAGGCGTACATGGAATACGTAGGTAGGAAAAATCAGGACGAAGAGACAGCGCTATGAAAACCTTGGAAGAGCAGCGCATAAGATAATTAAAACTAAGAAAAGAAAATACTATGACGACCAATTGTAAAGTATAGATGTAACAATAATTCTAGCAAGCAACAACACAAGCCAAGCATACAAAGCAGTGAAAAGCTTGAAATGTGGTTATCAACTCAAAACCACGCTCTGTCGTGATGACATTGGTAATATCATCGCTTGTGAAACCAAAATTAAGGAAAGATGGGCATGATATTTCAAGAACCTCCTTAATCCTCCGCACAGCTCCAGAACATCGAAGCCTATAGATATCTGCAGAGAGCTTCAATTGGCGCCAACAATTCTGGATGACGTTTGTTACACCATCAAAGCCCAAAAGAATAATAAAGCTCCGGGCATCGATGAGATTCCAGTGGAGCTCATCAAATATCGTAGCCAGTGTTCATAAAGCTATTCACAAAGTCATCCAGCACATTTGGCAACAAGAACATATATCGGAAGAGTAGAGCCAATCAATTATATCGCCTATACACAAAAATGGTGACAAGCTACAGTGCGAAAATTATAGAGGCATATCACTAGTTTGCATGGCGTGCAAAATACTTTCAGAGATCTTAGAAAATAAAATCGGATCATATGCCAACAGTATTATTGGGGAGTATCAAGGTGGTTTTAGAGTAGGTGAGTCGACGATAGACCAATTGTTCACAGTTAAGCAGGTACTTGAAAAATGCTGGGAGTTCAACATAGACCTACACCAAATTTTCGTTGACTTCAAGCAAGCATACGACAGTATTGATCGTAACGTAATGTACCAAATAATGATTTACTTTGGCATCCCAGCAAAATAAGTCCGTCATACCAAAATGACAATGACGTCGACGAACTCGCAAGTCCGCATCAATAACCGATTCACCGATGCTTTTGACACAAATATCGGACTAAAGCAGGGAGATGGGCTGGCCCCATTGCTATTCAATTTGGCTCTGGAGTACGTCATAAGGAAGCTTCCTGTCGATGCACGAAGTACATTACTATATAAGTCAAGCCAAGTGGTAGCCTATGCGGACGACATCAACATTTTCTCACGGTCATTAGCAACTGCCAAAGAACTCTTCCTGAAAGTCGACAGCGAAGCAAAACTAGTAGGGCTTCAAATCAATAAAAATAAAATAAAGCCTATGACACAATAGAGAAAAGATACCTCAAATACACATAATACCACACCTGGCGAATACAGTATCAAAAATGTAAGCAATTTTGTGTATTTAGGTGCCAAAATAACGAGAACCGGCTATGAAAGAGACAAAATACGCCAACGAATACAGCTTGCAGATAAACTATTTTATTCAGTATTGACGATCTTGAAGACCAGCTGCATACACAGGAAAACAAAGCTCCAAGCATACAAATCTGTGATAAGACCTGTGTTATGCTTTGATTGTGAAACATGGATCTTAACCCAAGCATCCGCAAATATATTGAACACCTTTCAGCGACGGGTCCTGAGGTGAATAATCAGAACGAAGAGGATAAATGGTAAATTCAATACAGCCATGAGCTGTATGAAATTTTTGACGAGTCTGAGGTCTCAACGATTCTTAGACTGTGGAAGCTGCAATGGACTGAACCCCTGCATTGTATGGACTCGGTCAACGAGGACAGTACATTGCTGCTCGGATTTTGAAATTGGAGGACGCGGTCAATGGACCGAGACAGTTTGAGATGCTATTTACAGCAAGCGAAGGCTCGAGAGGGGCTGCAGTGCTACGAAGAAGAAGAAGAAGAATTGATGAGATGAATCTGCGCAGTAGGGCTGGTAACGAAATTGATAGTACGACTCCGGATTGGAATCGAAACAGGATTATATGTGATGGATTGCAGAAACTTGCCCTGATTGGAACACGTTTTGAATAGGTTTATCTACCAAGCCCTGAGAGAGGGAACCAAATATTTTCAGAAGTCGTTGAAGTAAAAATTTCCAGCTTCAAATCAAGTCTGAACTGCGAATCAATTCTTCATTTTAATGAAACATACTGAGCTTGAATCTTATTTATTATTTTGTCAGTAAGAAGAATTGCGTTTCACGTTTGGCAGGATAAGCTGTATTGACGGTACTCCGCATATAGTTCTCCGAAGTTTGGCTAAGCTGGCTATTAGGAATTATTGCATATTGTTCAACAACATGTTGAACACTTCATATTTCCCAAGTGAGTGGAAAAAGTCCAAGGTATTTTCGATCTTGAAGAAGGTAAAAGAATCTTCGTGCCCTAAGGGCTATCTCCCAATCAGTTCACTGCCTCACATCAGCAAGGTGTTTAAAGTGATACTTAACAAAGCATTAAACGCCCACATTGAGAAATATTATTGATGCCGAATTGCCAATTTAGTTTTCATGCCAGGTATTTGACCATGCATGCAATAATGAAAGCAACCGCACGCATCTGTTGGAAACTAAATAATAGAGAATATGTTGGAGCATGTCTCATTGATATGGAGGAAGCCTTCAATATGGTGTGGTGAGATGGACTAATTTTTGAAATCCTTCAGGATAGGTTCCCTGGATACCTTGTTGCCGTGATGTGGAATATAATATACGGAAAATCATTTGTTGTCAATGATGGCAATCTTACGACAATGCGTGACTGCAAGGTCTTGAGTTGTCTACCATAGAGAATAGTTACTGCGCCTCTGCTGTTCTCAGTGTTCATTCGCAAGCTATCATTGATAGCGTTTGCTGATGATGAAACACTAGTTTGGGTCAAGCCTTTAAGTCCGATTTAAATTTTGGGGGGGGGGGGGGGGGTGACATATGAAAAATTGAGATTTTTTTCACTTCGAACCATTAAAACTCCCCTCAAACTTTTCCAAAGTACCACAAATTTATACTTTTTGGAAAATTCAGATGCTAATCCATAAAATGAGACTAAAATATAGCAAATCGGTTGAAAAATGTAGCCAAAGTAATGCCTTAAAAGTTCCCAAAACCTGCCCCCCAAAATAACACTATCTCGCTTATTAGAACACTTGGAATAATAAATATTGCTTTAATTTGTTTATTTATGCTCATGTATTGCTTTCAAATAGTGAACGAATTTTTCTAAAGTAAGCGTAGCTTTTTATACAGACAAGTTTGTATTTTTCGCTGTATTCCTATTTTAACCCTAATAAAAAATAGTGTATTTTTCAATAATACTACAGGTTTGTATTTGTCGTTAAGAACCAAAATTTTGATAATCGGATAGAAATTGTGGGTACAGTGAACGATCAAAGCTAGAGATCTAACTAACGATGAAATAGATCTCTATTTGTTGAAGTTAGAGAAGCTGTCGTTGGAAACGATTGAGAAAGTAGTTCCCAAGATTAAACATCGAAACAATATGGATCTCATACGTGCAAACAATATTATCAATATTTTTTTAAATAAAGCATTAAACGGCCGCATTAAGAAATATGAGTTGATGCCAAATTGCCAATTTGGTTTTCGTGCCAGGCATTCGACGATGCATGCGATAACGAAAGTAACTTCAGACATCTGTTGTAAACGAAACAACAGAGAATGTGTTGGAGCGTGTCTCACTGATATGGAGAAAGCCTTCGATACGGTGTGGTTAGATGGACTAGTTTTTAAACTACTTCAGGACAGGTTCCCCAGACACCTTGTCGCCATGATGTGTAATAAATCTGACAACCATGCGCGAATTGAAGGTCTTGAATGGTCTACAGCAAGGGGCAGTTACTGCGCCTCTGCTCTTTTCAATATTCATTCGTAAGCTATTGTACGGTTTTGATTTTAACATTTAGCCGACACGATCATTGGTAGCGTTTGCTGATGATCTGATCATCTATACGGCAGACCGAAAAGCTAAAATAATTTAAAGCAATCTTAAAAAATTGTTTGATGATGTGCAGCTCTACACTGACAATTGGTGAATGAAAATCAATGCGCAGAAGTACGACACAATCTTGTTACGGACAACGCCGCAGGGGATCAGTCAAGACCCTGGAAAGATTTCCACATTATGGCTGGCGAGAGTAGATGAGAACGGGTTCCACATAAATCCTGTTTTTGATACCTGAGTGTCCGTCTCTATCAGTATCTGTATTAGACTGAACATGTTGAAATCATGCTCAGTAAGGCACGAAAAGCAGTCATGGCTCAACGACGCTCTTTCAGTCCAGATACATTGCTCCAAAGGTCAAAATTATCTGTTACAAGAGCCTGGTTAGACCAGTTTTGACATATGGACGTCAGATCTGGTACAACCAGAGTGCTAGTACTATGAAAAAATTAAGAGTTTTTGAAAGGAAATGTCTTCGTGCATGTATTGGTTTGCACAGAAAGCCTGAGACGGATTGGAAGTATTATATATCGAATAGACGAATTTATCAAACTGCTGAAGTGACAAGAGTCGATATTTTCATATCATTTCGCCAGATCTGTAACTGTGAGTTAAAACCCTTGGATTTCACGGCCGACTTGCCTCGTTACTGGCTTCGTTCCTCCAGAAGCATTTGTGTTATTGGACATGAATTGATATGTTTTTCATTCTGACGGTGTCCCAATCACATATCACATATATTGACCGGCCACCGGTAAGAAAAAAAAAATCCTCTGAGTTTGAGTTCACGAGACCAACCATTCCAATGGAGATACTCATTTGCTAGCTAGATTCGTTGAAGCTGGTCGAGCTGAGACGGAGCAATCTAGGTATTGGTGGCTGAATAAAAATGTCTGAGTTACTCATATTTATTTTCAGTTTTTGTGTTTTTCGTTACTTAGTTCTTTAGTTTCAGCTCATTATTGCTACATTTAGTGTTGTTGTTTATTTGTGTAAAAATAAGGGATAAGTCAGATATATGTTATGGCTTAGAGATAAGATTAAACGCTTGGGTTCGGGATATTGTGATCGAAGTTTTTGATTGAATTTTATTAGAATTAGGTTATAACATATTAGTGTTCACTGTTTTGTTAAAATTATAAATAATTTTAGAATAGTGTTGGTTGATTTTTTCTAATTTTTCCAATCGAATCATAAAATTTGTAATAATCTTAATTAATTTGAATTTGCTATGGTTTTTTTAATCAAACGTGTTTAACTGATAACATATAAATTTAGAGAGCCATTTGGGCCATTAAGTTTTTGTATTGTTATTGTTTGGAATATGAGGGCCACTGCCCCCCAAATGTTCATAAATTAAAAAATTTTACTGCTCGAGTAAAAAAAGGCCGTAAAATATAAAATTGGGTTTCCTTGTGTTTGTCTCTAGGGTTACTACCGAACTGCACAACGGAAGTAAACCCATTGAAATTTTTTCAACAAAGACCCAAAATGACCCTTAATTTTTGTTTTCCGTCTCAAACAGTTTTTTTTAGATAAACTAATCGGTTCAGTGATCAGTTCGTCACGCATGGGTGGTGTAAGTGGTTGTGGAGGTGTGGTTTTCTTGTAAATGATCGTGAACTTTTAGAGTTCAGGAAACTTCGCTATCATTTAGTTATAATTACCCATCATTTGTCATAATGATGGGAATTTTACCTGAGTTACGAAATTTGAGTGTTCGACTGATACCAAGCATGTTAAAGTCAGGGTTTTTATTATCGCTAGTTCGGAAAAATTAGTGCTATGTACATCATCTGACAGTGATCCGACTGCAGAGGTGAGCTAGTTTTGAGTAGGCCGCTGTAGTGAACGTGTCGTTTTATTCATTGACTTCTCCAAGTAGAAAGGTGGGTTTATTTTCCAGTTTGAGCATATGACTGCTTACAAAGAATGGATATCAGAAACTATTTCATCTGTAAGTGCTCTTAAGTAATATAGATCAATTTAGTATCATCAATATATTCATTCAATTATGCTTTTTCACTCAAGTACTGTGCTGAAAAAAATGAGTAACACTAAGATTATTTCAACAAGTAATAACTTTTTTTGGAAAAGTGAAACCAAATAATTGTGATAAAATAATGTTTTGAAAAATAAGAGAAAAGAAGCGTTGAGGTAGAAAATGTGATGATGGATATTTGTATTTTATACGGCAGACTACTTGACAGTTTTTGTTACTTTTTTATAGCTTCAGTTGCAAAAAAAAGAAAAGCATGTGTTCATCGTAGTAGTAACAAAGACGAACCTGCAGGTCCAACGAAAGATGAAGCCGTCTCAAACGTCATTAAATCATGCACTCATCCAATAGCTGCACCAGTACAGATTTTATCTTGCGGACAATCAAAAGGTGCAGAAACATTTCAAAACGATCTTGGTACATAGTGTAATGATTTTAAGTCTACGTCCGCACGAGGAACCGATCTCTCATCGGTTCTAGACGTTAAGTCTGAGTAGTGCCAACGGATGGTACCCACCGGTCAACCAATCCGTGCACCGTAATCCATTCACGCGGTGGCTGCTTGTCGGCCAGCTGGATCGGAGAGGATTTCGGTCACGGGTCTCCGAATGGATTACGCTCCTTTACAATCTTCAGCCACCAATACATGCCCGTTTTCAAACGCGTCACCAAAACAAAACCATACGGAGAGGAAACCTATTTTACGTTACTCCGTATTTCTTCATCAATCAGTCAAAGAACAAAAATCTAATCTCCATTTCGCGTTCCCGAATCTCAACGACACGGTACCGAAAAGCACACTACGTTAATTTGAATCCGAAAAAAAACTACGCTAAAGAAGAACCAAAATCAACTGAGGTACCGCGTACCGCGCGCGACGCGAAACCGACCTCAGCGGATTTTTTCAAACCCTACCCTCGTGACGGCATACTTACCATGCACTCTATTTCCCGCTGAAAGAAAGGAACCACTGGAAAGGAAAGTCGTTATTACTGTTTAGCAATTCATGTTGTTTTATTTTTCTAGACAATTCATTTATCACTTGAAATAAAACAACAATTTTAATCGAATTTCATCTCGAGATAAAACATAACATGTTAAAAAACATATTTTAGTGACTGACATTTCAATATAACTTTAAATCTTCTACGGTAGGTGATACAGTTTATTCTAAAAGTTATAATAATTTAAAGGATGCTTTTTAATTGGTTCAATTTATTCATGCTATTTCAATAATTCCTTAAACTATTTTAATTTTCTCTTATATTAAACGAACTTACTAACATGTCAGCCCATGATTTTTTTTTTCGAAATGTTTTAGGTTATGGAAAGAAAAAAACTGAACGTGCTGACTGCTATTGGTTATAATTGGTATAATATTTTATTCTTTCACTAATTTCTGCGGTTTAAATATTAGAATGTAAAACTTAACTGACAATCGTATAGTAGTTGTTTTCTTGGATGGTAATTTTTGTTTTTTTTTTCTTGTAAGTATTGAGTAGTAAGGGTAGTGAAGCAAATTATTAAATTAAAAAAAATGTTAGGGTGTAGTGGGATAGAAAAAAGTGAATCGTACGAGTATGATGAAATTAATATTTTCATATAAAATACTACTGGATGAAATTAAAGCTACACCTATATGTTGTGTACTAGGGGATTGTGATGAATCAATGAACTTAATTTGATTTATGACTATTCTACTTGAACATTCATAGTTGGCCAACGTATTACGTGAACGCATTCTACTTTCATTACGCTCTAAGGAGCTGCATATGCAATAATAATATCAATTGCAACTCTCTTATATCGTTTGAAAATGTTTAAGGAACTCTCTTCAAATTGTCATTATTCTTCAAAATTTAACGCTATGTATTTCGGACTCTTATAAAAAAAGCCATCATGACGCCTTTATATGTGTTCTAACTGATTCTCAAATTTTTTTTTTGGGATTTACTTATTTAAAACAAAAATTTTTTTTTTTTAAGATTTAATTTACACGAATTTTGGTAAGAGTTTCTATTCATCTCTTCGCTAGTCATTTCTTTCTTAATTCATGTGATTACTTTTTTGTTGCTAATCTTTCTTCTTACTTATGTCATTCAATGACGAAGGTGAGTGAACAAAAATGCGATTTTTAAAGTGCACTTTAAATTTTAGTTATTTTGTTTTTTTATTTTTTGCTTCTTGTTTTCTCTTCATTTTATAAACATATAGAGTCTTCTCGGTGCCAGTAAGCTTTGAAACAGTTTATATGTTTTGGATTTGCTTCACTTATTCATTCATTCAGAATATAATAGCACGAATTTTTAGTTTGTGCTGTGGATGCCCTATTTCAAAACAGATAATTGATTCAATCCTTTCGTTGTGAATAGTAATTATGAGTCCAAGAAATTTTGCGAAAATTTTAAGGACGCCGAAGCCTTTCTGTAAAAATTGTCATTCTTTTCTCTCGGCACATCGCAAACTTCCATCTTTTCAAATTAGTGAGAAAATAAATTTTTCCAATTTCCTAGTTTACGTTCACTTGAAAAAGTGTTGTTTTTTTTTAACAATTGTGTGGCTTATGAGGAAATCATAAATGATTTTAACAAAAAAAAGAGAATTGAAATGGGAAGGCGTAGTAAACACCAACAACGCAACACTTTCAGAAGTGCCGAATAGAGAAATCATAAGCCAAAACGCCTGGAGGTTGTACATCAAGTGAACAAAGCCTCAACACTAACTATTCACTACTGTCAAGATAATGATTTTGAACTAAAAAATTAAGAAAACAAACATTTCAAATCATGGAATTTAACGAAAATTAATTAATTTTACTGTTTTGTACAATTTAAAAAAAAATTGTACAATTCTTGGTGAATCATTGAAATTTATGCAACTTAGTTATACTAGTAGAACCATCACAAATTCTCTTCCGTATTAACTTTCATTTATCTAAATATAAATACTAGTCAGTTAAAATTGGTGCGTAAATGTATTTTTGCTTCATCCAAATACAAAATTAGGCTCAGTCGTTTGTTGCTCGAACAAATCCGCCTTGCTGCGTATTTAAATTAAGTGCTATCTCTGTCGGTGTGCTGTCTACTTTTCGTTCCAGCTTGCCGTCTACGCGTTCTCTTGACAGTTGTTCAGGTTGTTAATTCTGTTGTGTTAATGTAATAATCGATACATAAACTAAGTTAAATCTTTACATGCTTCTAAATCCTTTTACGGATTGAATGTTCATATATATATTCATTTAATTCCTACCCTATCTGTTTTTCCATAGAAACTGAAAAATGTCTTCTTTAACTTTAAATCAAGACTCACTTTGTAATAGCTGCTAACATGTTGCATAAATTGTTGCTTTTAGTTTTGTTCCCTCCTGAAGCGAGCATTTTTCATTTTTCGTGGCGTTGGCTGTCTGCTCTCTGCGACTCCATTCTTATTGGAATGGTTTTCAAATTAGATTGAGAACAAAGAGCAATCGTTCTCCATTGAAAGATACAGGACAGCAAGTGTAGGCGGCTTTTGTTCAATCATGCATGACGAGGAAGCTTACAGACGGCTGCGCTGGTCTAGTCGTTTTCCCGTGACGTGTTTACACTTTGCACTGTTATCGTTTGCCCAGGTGAACGGGAAAATGCAACCAGGCCACGGCCTTCCTTGCGCCTATTACAAAGTCGTCCCAACGGCCTACAGGTATGCATCCAATACTGATGTTATTAAATGAGACGAGTTCGTTTCAAATATGTTATTAACAGGGCGTAAATGAATTTGTACTGTGCTAGCAATGGGATAATATTATCACGGTGATGTCTCAGTTGTCCAGTTACGCGTGGTATGTTCAAGTCCTCATTATGATCCTGCAACATCGTGAACCTCCACTTGCACGTTTAATATCTAGTATTTTCACACTAACCTGCTAGCCTGATTCATTTGATGATCGTTGATGAACCCTTTCTTCAGCAAAAATTTCCTCCCTTTTCAATGTAATGCGAGGTAGAAGTTACTAAGCAGTCTCTTCAGTTGTTGGAGGTAGATAATTGAATTTTTTGACGTGCACTTTATAAATATATTAAACCACCCGGCGAATCTTAAATTGCGACCGGCCAACTCAAGGTAAACTCGCCAAAAATTGCGTTGCGAATTTTCCACAACCGACTCTTCTTGGGTGGCGGCCACTACGTGCACACTTCACTGCCATGTGGCTGTCAATTCCTCTTGACATCCCACGACAAAATTGACGTGGGATGTGCGCCCGTCGCAACCAACGTGAAATGACAAGCCACCTAGCAGCAAGGTGTGTTAGTAGTGGTCGCCAGCGGTGTCGCATGATTCATTACAATGGTTAAGATCATCTGATGTAATGACGAGCTCCCAAAAGATGAATATTCTCAAAAACTGTTGGACGCCACCGGAAAGCTATGATTTCAGTAAAGATGCTGAGAATTTGCAAAGAAAAACCTGTTTATAGTTAAAAACTCATGCACCTTGGCTTGCATTCTCAAAAAAGTTGAAAAGCGCTCTATGCTTATATTGTGTGCTATTCCCACTGAAAAATGTACAAGATGTCCTGGGATCACTGATAATGGAACCTTTCACTCGCTACTGCAGAAGTCATGTTTCTGGAAATTGGCATAAAGAAACTACAACTTCAGCCAAATGTTTTATGGAGCAAACCTCCGTAGATGTGGTTATGGTATCTGGTTACCAGAAAGTGATTGAAGAAAATCGAAAGATCATTTCATCTATTATTTCAAGTATCATGTGTTGTGGGACTCATGACTTGCCATTGAGAGTTATATGACTCATCTATTTCATGCGTTTAAATAAATTAAGAAAATGTATATTATTAATTTTGAAATTTTGATGTACATTCATGTTTAATCAAAGTTGAAGAAATCTAGAATAATAAAGTAAGGAAATTCTCGGATTTAAACAGAACCAAAAGTTCAATAACAACTTGTTTTTCTGCATAGTAAGTTTGAGAAGTTTTGGTTTTCTATCTTATCAGTTCAAATTGTTGTATTTAAAAGTTATAGAACTCAAGAATATGAACCTATGGTGTAGGAAATTGCAAAATTAAGTCTAAATTTTTTGATGATATGGGTTCTATGTAAAAGAGCTCTGAATTCCATTTTCTTAATATGTCTTTTGATTTTTTCAAGGTGGCCTTAGAGATTTGATAGGATTGCAAATTGAATCCAGTGACAAAAAATTACAATAGCACATGCTCAAGTGCAATTGCAATGCCACCTACACGTCACCACAGATTCCAAATTTAATTATTGGGTTGAGTGGGACAGTGATCAAACATGACATAATCAAAGATCTGAAGGCAACGCTCGCGTATTCTGTGATGTTATCGATCGGTTTTCGATTCTTCAATCAAGAAAAAATGATAATTAGAGTAGAATTCGTTGGTTTTATTGAATAAGACCCCATGGATGCCAAAACTATAGCAAACGCGATTGATGGATTTATTGAAAACGAGCGACTGGATGCAAGCAGGTGCTTTGGGCAGTGTTCCGATGGCTGCTCAACCATGTTGGGAGCAAATAAGGGCATTTAGAAAATTTTATAAGAAAAATACACGAAAGCTCTCTACTTTCACTGCGCTAGCCACAAGCTTAATTTGGTAGTGAATGATTTGAATCGCGTGTCAGAGATACAAAACACGATTGCAACTTTTAAAGATATTACCAATTTTTTTCGTGAATCAGGTCTTCGGAGAAAATATGCTCCTCAAATTCCCATGCTTTGTAGGACTCGATGGTCACAAAAATATAAAAGCAAAGCCGTTTTTACGATAAATTTTGTAAGCATAGTTCATGAGTTAGAAAAATTATCAGCAGAGGGCAATTTCGCTACCAGGGAAATGGCTTTTCAATTCAGCTCTGTCGCCAAAAATACAAAATCAATTATCTACGTTGTTTTGATTGCACAATATTCTGCTTAATTGGAGGCTGTAGCAAATGCTTTGCAGTCGAAAAGGCTGGATCTGCTAAAGTGCTCCAGTCACATTAAAAAATATTAGGTATCTTTAAAGAATACCGTGAAAATGCAGATGCCAAAATCAAGGACATTTTATCTACTGCCAGTGAAATTGCTGATCGAATCGAAGTGGAATTAATGCTGCCTGGAATCGTCGAGTGACAAAAAACCGATCGAATCTCCCTGCATCAAACCCTGCTGAATTTTGGAAAAGAACAATACTCATCCCATATTTAGATTCTTTGATTACTTCAATGGAACTGATATGCAGGATCGCCATGTAATATGTAGTAATCGAGCAGTTATACCAGCAAACTGCTCGAAAACCCTCCTATCTCCTATCTAAATCGTAATGGCAGATTTAAAATAAAAATATGTAATTTTTTTTCTGTAATTGTAATTTGTAGAATAGTCTTTCTTCTTATTATTATTAGTAAATGTAAAATCTTATCAATTTTCCTCCATATTAAAATTTAAATGTTCTCCGTTAATTATCTTTTCAATAAAATTTAATTTTTCATTACTTTTTAAAATTTTTATTTCTTTCCTTCATGTCAATTTGTTCACTGCATGTAAATTTTCTTCAATTTATTTAAATTTCTTTACTTCATTTTTAATTTCTTTAGTTTAGTTAAAATTTCCCTACTACAATTAAATTTTGGTTATTGTTAAAAATTTGAATCTGCCAATTACAATTTAGGATGTGGAACCCGTGACTCCGTGCAGGGCAACGGTGCATTACCTGAAATGCATTCGAATACATTCCTGACGTTAGCGTAAACTGTAACTCTTATCTGAGATTCTCTTGGCAACGAAAAATAAATCTCAACAATCCGGAATGGGTGAATCAGCTGGTGATAGCAACAACTTGTGCGCGTGTGTTTGCGGAAAAACAAGCAAAAAATCTGTAACGAACAACATTATACAGGCAAAGGTGAGACGCAGCACAAACATGTAAATGTAATATTATATAAACGAAATGCACGGGTGTCAGCTGATGGAGTTGAAAAGATGAGAATGCATGGGGGGGATTTGTGATTGCGAAGTGTGGGTGGTTGATCTGCGGCGAGTTGGTTGTTTGGATTGGTACAGTGCGGAGAAGAGAGTTGGCGAGATCGATACGGGATCGGAGACGGTTAAGAAGTTGATAGAAATTGATGGTTTTTATTTGATTTAGCGGATTTTTGTACGGAAAATTGTCGAGAAACGGATCGAAATTAATCGCGTGGATAAAAGTTCTGCACCGAGTCCCGCGCGGCTTAGAAATAAAATTGTCAACATAATGAACGGTTTGGGACACGTCAAGTGGTGATGACAAGTGAACTTCCGTTTGTCGTCCCGCCAGCTCGAGAAGAGATTTTGTTTGTGTGGTCGTCGAAATTTGTGTGGAAAACTGCAATTAAGGATTGATTAGACACTTTTTGGATTTCTCTTATTCGATTATTTTGTATGCGCGCAATATCGGTGAAATTTTTCTGATTGAAAAGCTATGTTTGGAAAATGAACCGATAAAGGTAAATATTTGACAATAGCTGCCCGAGACTGAGCATTTCAATAAAATCCAGCGACGGGAAGAAGAGGAAGCGCAGCTCGGTGCGGTCATTACGGAATCTGGTGTGAAAAACCCTAACAACAACAATAATAACTCGAGTGGTAGTAAAGCTGTCGTTTTATCAACGTCGACGTCATCTCCGACGAATTTTCCATTGAAAGGTAATTCGAATATTCAGTACGTGCGAGTCTCGACTTCTGGCACGCAGGGTGAGGTGTTGTACGAGACAACAACAGCAGGGAATTCGTTTATTGCTTCTCAAGCATTTTCAGGATGCCAACTGACGAACTCTACGCATTCCCATTCGCAGTCACATTTAACGAATAGTCACCAACACAACTCAAGAGTGATGCGATTTGCTGTAAATCCTCAAAAGGGAACTATCTCAATTTTATTTAAATCTCCAAGTGATCGTGAAGAAACTCTTGCTCTGATGAAGTTCTATAGTAAAACCGGCTGTCTTGGATTTTTCTGTGGTAGCGCTAAGATTGAATATCAGAAAATTGGACTGAACTGCCGGTAAAATACTTAGCTGGAAAAATTCGGTCAAAAACTGTTGGTCCTCGTATCGCGTTACAACTAATTATGTGTACGGTTATATCGTGAATTGCTGTTCCGGGATAGTTTTATGTTGCAAGTGAATACAACGATTTGTATAATCTATTGGAATTGATATATCGTGTCCGTGAGACCATCCTGACAGAATTTCAATACGTTCTGCCTGATTGCCACTCTGTGTAACATAACAGCAATTTGAGTAAGCAAATTTTTACGAAGTTTAAGGAAACTATCGAAGGAAATCATAATAGTATGATTTATCGATTTTATGTTTTCTTGAATAAAATCTTAACGGTACCCTTAAATTTAATGAAATTCAGTACGTGGATGTATATTTATCAGGTTAATCTATCCTGAAAGTTTCATGAAGATTGAATTATATTTAGCGAAGTTATAGCGGTTTGAATTTTCCTGTATTACTATGGAACAATATGCGCTGCATTTATTACTATGGCAACATATGGCTATGGTACAACATGCGCTTTTTACCGACTCAGACACTACAGTTTTGCTAGGATTTGCATGAAAATTTCAGGAATGATAAGTGTCATGTATATCTTTGAGAATCGGTTCAGCTATTGGTATCAGTAATCGTAAAACAAAATAGTGGCTGTTTTAAATGCGAAGATTGAATAATTTTGAGTTATTTTTTCCCAACTTCAACGTTTAAGGTGCATGCTTTGAACACTTGATTCAATTTAATGAATGACTGAAGATGAGTACCTACAATTAATGCTCATAAGTGAAACAAGTCAAGGAGGCGGGAGAGAGCCCCTAGCAAAAGGGTTTTGTAACCATTCTAGGATTCAAAAAAATTGGCCATTAATCGATGATAACAGTACAGGAGAGTGGCCCCTGAAAAAAAAAAAATTCATCAAACGTAGCCGATATGAGTATGAAATAAAAGTTTTTACGGCAGCTCTTCAAAACAGTTGTTAAACTGTCAGTTTTTGCTTCAGTGGGGGCACAGGGGGAAATACATGAAAAATGTGTTTCTTCCGTCGCGCATGGACATCTGAAATAATTATCAAGGGAGATATTTATGACCAAAAACCTCAGAAGTCGCAATTCTTTCAACTTTGTTAATAATAGTATGATCTTCGTATTTCATATTTTCTCCAATAAAATCGTCTTTGACATGTTTCTTGATTTAATTCGATCTGGCGACTGCATTTTGTAAATTGAATACAAAACCCTTCTGACATGAGCGTAGGTCTGTTTACCCAACTTGTTTTTTAATCAATTACTTTTATATATTATTTACATTTTTTGTATATTGCAACCTGATTTGGTTTAATTAACTTATATATTTTTCTATTATTCTTACATTTTTGTATATTGCAAATTGATTTTTTTTAATGAGTTCATTTATATATTTTTCTATTACTTAATAACAATTTGTGTTTAAGTTAAAATTTTAGAAGTGATGAAAGTTTTTGTATATCGTGTCTCCAATTTAAACTTGCGCAAGGCAGGCGCGGCAAAAGTAATTGCTGTAGATTGTTAGAATCGCGTGAAATTTTAATTGAATTAAAATGGATTGCTAAATTGAACCGTCGGTCTTTCCATTGCGTTAGATCTGACCGGGTATAGGACCCGGCGCGGTGGAAGGCGGGCTGAGTGGCCTCGAGACAAGGTGCGTTTTTATAGCATAGGGTTATGTGATCCGATCGCATAACCCTATGACATAAATTGGCCACCGGTATATTTCTTTTCTGATGGGAAGGCTCATACAAGTTATGTTGTATGAGTTTTCCACTCAGAAGGGAAATATATGACCACCATCCGGTTGCCCCACTCTTATTTGTTGGCCATGAAAGGTTTTCCTAAGTCCGTCTGTTTCCACACGTTTCAACTTGTTCTCTGAGCAAGTCATTTTCCCTTTTGGCAGCTACCTACAATTTTTGCGACTTCGGTCACCCGTTCTTTTGAGACCCGAGAATTCGTGAATGCAAGATTCTTTTGTAATGGGTCCTTGTACAGGGGGAATAAACCCGCCCCACGACACCACAATGCTAGCCTGCCAGCGCATTCACGCGTCCCCAGACAAGGGCATTCTCGGCGGATATCAGCATCTTCCTTCGCCGAGGCAGCAGACCATCGCTGCAGTCCTTCACGGACGTTTATACCTACCTTTTCACTACAAATAATACGCAGGATCGCCATGTAATTAAATAAATGTTAAAACGTTTTTAACCTAAGGAAACAAGCACAAGCGTTGGACGCCTGCAGCTTGTTTCCTGCAACGAGGATTTTTATAAATAATACTTTTAATAATTTTTAGAATGCAGACACAAGCGTGGAACGCCTTCCAGTTTGCATCTACCCTAACTAGATAACCCCATGCGAGCGTTTGCACGCCCTTAGCAAAGGATATTCCCATGCAAGTAAAACACCAGCGTATCGAAAATAAAAGAGAGTTTTATTGAATTCGCTTCCACTTAAATGTCTTTTTAACCTAACTGTACATATATAACTTAATATAGCCTAATTGCTTACAAAATATACTTAATATTTATATTGCTTATAAAAAAGGGCACTTTCAGATGTCGAATGTACTAGAACAAAAATGTACTTGTGTCGGCCAAATTCAAATATTTGCAAACTTTACATCATTGTCTGAATTATGAATATGGAGATCACTACAGAACAACGCTTTGCAGAAAAGAACTTACCGGCCTTTTCTTGGTTATCATTATATCCTTTCAACATGTTGAATATGACAATTGAAGACTTCAAGAATCAATTGCATTCACCCGTCAACTTTAACGATTTACATAACTGAACTTTGGTATAAGCTCTGGGCAGATAAAACAAGTTGAGTAAGCAGGAGAGTGCTCCTACCAGAAGGTCTTTGTAAACATCCTAGGCTTAGAAGCAAGTTTTCTAATGGCGTGAATCGATATTATATTAATTATTCATCCAATACTTAGATATGAAATCGTTCAAATTTATACAATTGATGCACAGTTTCTTTCATAAGCACAGTGCAGCCGCCATTTTAATCTGGCTTAAATGATTTTTCTGAATGCTCGGCCGATTGAACATGTTCAAGTTAAACACTATTCCTTAAATTTTCACGGAAATTGAAAGAAAATAACAGTGCCTAAGTCAATTTTAAATATATATAGGATTTTCCAATAAGAGGTGTTATTTTGAATTGATCTTCTGATTTAACACCTTGCGACTTCTTCCTTTAGAGCCACGTGATAGAGAAGGCCTCTGCCAATAGCCCAGCGTCGATTCAAGATCTCATAGATGAAATTCGTGAGGCTATCGAGGACATAGGGCAGCCACTTTGCGATTTGGTTATGGAAAATTTTATGAAGAGGATATGGACCTGTAAGCGTGTCGTAGGGGTTAATTGCCCAATGTTTGCTATTGCTTTTAACGGCATATCTTCTTCTTTATAATGAAATAAAAATCCGATCATTTGTATTAAAAAATGGCATTTTTCTTTTAATATCAAAATAACACCTCTTATTGGAAAACCCTATATCAACCATAAACACGTGTTATTGTTGTTGTAATTACATATAATTGAAATGGCTATAACTCACTTGATTATGATTCGATCTCAATTAAGTTTTGTAAACATATATATCTTATATCAGTCTATATAATTCCAAAATTTCAAGAAGTTTAAAGGTACCGTTTTGATTTTATGGGCAAAAATGTAAAATCTACAAATCATACTATTATTAACAAAGTTGAGTATTTGTTGTCCTTGTACTCATAAAGGTCCACGTTCGTGATAATTTTCAGATTTTTCGGCTGAAAGGTGTCCAATCGCGAGGGGGGGGACACACATTTTGGGTACATTTTGCCTTCCCCTGGACCCCCTAATTCAGAAAATGATTTTTTATTTCAGATTCTATAAGTTCTAATCAAGACCTTTCATTTGATACCCCACTCGACTACCTTTGATTAAAAAAATTTTTTAACGGCCAATTCGTTATTAGGGGGGACCCCCCTTAAAAATTTTTTAAATTTTTGTTAAGGCCTTAACTTTTGAGAGACCATCACTTCTGACCTTTTCACAAAGTTTGAGCATTCTAGCTTCTATAGTTTCTGAGGAAATCAGCTGTGACGCACGGACAGACGGACAGACGGACGGACGGACGGACGGACAGACGGACAGACAGATCACGAAACTAGTATGTCTTTGTAAAAAAATTTTTTACAAAGAACTAAAAAATTGGAAAAACTGAATTGGAGTTAGCTGCAGTCATTAAAGAGGCAGATCAATTTTTTCCAGCTGCGAAACATGCTCTTAACATTTCCTTGGCTGAACCATGTACGACGAGCACCATTGAAAGATGTTTCAGTACGTTGAGAAGGGTTAAAACATGGTTACGATCAACAATGGCTGAGGGCCGTTTAAATGGCAAATAATTTTTTGTCAAAAAAATAGTTACGAGGGTGATTCCCTTAAAATATGCAACGCCTTGTTTGTAAAATACATAATAATTTTCAGGTCTTTATGTGTTGAGCGTCCACCGAGATCGGATGATTGAAAAAAGGCCCAATTTCGAAAACAAATACTGAATAAATTTGCCGAAGATCCGAGAAGACTTGCACTTGTATGAATAATTTTACTTTTGACATAAATAAATGATATCGTTTTGTGATTCTGTCGATGACGAAAATTTATTCGTTATTTTTTGCATTAAAGAAATCCTTACTCTATATTGTCAATCACGAGATGGTATTGGTGCCTTTCTGGGTACCGTCAGCTGGGGTAAGATCGGCCCAAATCTAAAGCTTTGTTATGGTTTTATCAGCTCCATATCTTTTGACATTGATTATATTAATTTTCAATGCATCTTAATGTGTAAGCAAACA
This sequence comes from Odontomyia ornata, assembly GCA_963969285.1. Classification (NCBI taxonomy): domain Eukaryota; kingdom Metazoa; phylum Arthropoda; class Insecta; order Diptera; family Stratiomyidae; genus Odontomyia; species Odontomyia ornata. Next base: position 62,064,986 of record OZ017742.1, on the reverse strand, counting down.
TTATATCATTAAATTAAAACAATATTGAGACCCCTCAATCATTTCGCAATATTATACTGAATTTTTTTAATGTTTGGGCCAAAGTTGCCTTGAATTGGGGAAACTTTGTCCCATACTTTTAGACCATATAAAACCTATGTTTATCATTGGTTGGGCTAATGTTAGACAAGATAAAGTTAGCACTAGACATATTCGTTTGTTGTTTTACCTGCTTTTACTTCAAAAACATTCATGAAATGATGAGAAATAGGAATAAATGAAACGAACTTCATTTTATTGAAAAAAATTGTATTGTATTAAAAAAGGTATCAGTTTACATAATACATACTAGTTGTCCAGTTCTGGTACATGGAACTGGTTCCTCTTTGAAGCTGTTTTTGGAGGGCTGATCTTCTGACAAACATCCACCCAGTCGTAAATGAGGCAATCTTGTTTTTCTGGCCAGCGCCAAAACTTGAGTCTTTTTTCCATGCATTCAACTATAGGTCCTTCTTCAGATAAACTAACAATTTTGCCAGGGTATTTCTGTCCATCATACTTAACCACTATAAAGTTACCAATGGCAAAGTCTTCAGGTTTCAACGCAACTGGTGTTTCTTCATCATTAGACCTGTGAACAGGTATGCCTGCTACTTCCTGTAATATTTCTTCCAGATCGGAAAATGTTTCGCTTTGCCCATCAGACTCTAAGACCATCTCAACATCTTCTTCATCTGAAGAAGAGTTTTGCTTTTTTTTGTTTTTCTTCTTGGAAACTTGTGTTTTCTTTGACGCACTGGTAGAAGGTTTGTTTGCTGCTTCTGAGATGGCTGCTTTAACCTCTTCAAATGCAATACTCTTGCCAGCAGGCACTTGCAATTTTTCTTCGTTCTTCTCGGGCCGTCTTCAGTTAAAAACTCAGCTCTTTTCTTCTCCAACTGTTCCATAAAAGCTTTTCCTATAGAGTCTTTATCCACGGGCTGGTTTTCTGGAAGACGGTCTAGTAGTCTTTGCTTGTTTAAGGGATGAGTTCCACATTTGGCAAATCCAGCCGTCAAATTGTCTTTTCGCTTTTCTTCCAAACTTGCCATTAGCTCTTTTAGCAATCGTGGAAACAAATCTTTAGGGATCGTTGCAAATTTTGATCCTGAATCTGACTCTTTCCACTTGCAGAGGACGTCACGCCACGATCTTTTCATTGGTCCAAAGAAGGCAACGTCTAATGGTTGTGTTAGATGTGTTGAATTCGGAGGGAGGCAAACGAACCTTATATTATTCTCTTCACAGAGCTTAAGCACATGCAAACTGATGTGAGAAGATAAGTTATCTCCAATGATAACTTTTGGACCATCTAGATTTTTAACACACGGTAACAATGTTGACTGAAACCAATCTTCGAAGCATACTGCATCAAACCACCCACTTTTGGAGCGGTTATATCGAGTTCCTTCAGGACCGTTCTCAGTCCATGTGGACCACAAGTGCTTAGCTCTATAGACAACATATGGGGACAAGAGGTTGCCTGCAGCATTTCCAGCCATCATTATTGATGTTGCACTTTTACTGAAATTGCAAATGTTTTCCACGTATTTTGCTCCTCTCTTACAAATAAAGTTTTTGTTCCCAGGGTCGTCAGTAAGGTTTGTCTCATCGTAATTGAATATATTATTTGGGGGAACATCTTAAACCTCTTCTTTGAGGTTATCAATGTAATTTTCGATGAGAGAAGCATCTACTTCGGCTCTGACCTTTTTGATATTGGAACTTATCCTACGAGTCAGATTCTCATGTCTTTTCAAGAAGGCTTTTGTCCATTCATAGCCAGGGAGATTGTTTTTGAACTGACAAATGTGGACACCTTTTTTGTCCAAATAGCTTTTGACTGCATAATGAAAATCCATTTCAACTACAGGGAACCCATAGTCTGACATTTTTATTAAATGTTGTTCGAAAACATGCTCCTCTTCATCACTAAAGATTCTTGCACGGCCTACATTTTTTGTATGAGTCCCTTTAAGTTTGTTCTTTATTGTAGATCTAGGTATATTATACCTTTTTTCTGCAGCTCTTTGGGTTAAGTTACCTGATCTAATAGCCTCTAAACACTCCTCTAACACTCTTGGTTTGTAATTGGCGTAATTTCTTGTTCCAAGAGGTTTTATCCGATTTCTCGGCATTTTTCCTGCAAAAAAAAAAATACAAAAAAAGTGCTTACAATAGTAGTAAAAATATTTTAAGTGGTTTTGTTTAAGAAACAGCTTATAAAATACCTACTACTCAAGTATTATATCGAAAATATAAGTCTTGAGGTAACTTTGGCCCAGTCACGATCTTGGGTCAAAGCTACCCCAACTACTGGGCCAAAGTTACCCCAACTCTGGGCCAAAGATGTCATGAAATAGTAAAATCGAATTATTTTGTATATAGCAAAGGTAACAGCATTATTACACCCAAAATACTTGAAACAATTGAATATATAATATTATTATACACTTACCTGCTAGTAGCTCTTCAAGAATTAGCGTTCACAAGTAAAAGTTGGGAGACAACAAATTTCACTACTTTCTCACAGTAAAGATGGAGCAACACTGGAGTGGTGGTGAGATATGGAACTAATCTCCCACTTCATCAACAGGTGTGCCAGTGGTGCTATCTATCCAGTAATGGGTAAACTAGGTCGATAACACATCACATGATTACAATACAGCACAGCAAAACTTTTTCTAACTTTGGGCCAATGTTACTTTTAAAGGGCCAATCTTACCCCAACAGACGGTACATATTTTACTTGCATGTAGGTCTATTACTTTGACGGCTTAAGTTACTTCATTTTTTCGACAGTCCTGGCAATTCATTATCTGTAAAGATATGTGAAAACTTCCTTTCATAAGGGCTTTGCAGTTATTTTCTGTTTTTTGCGTATTTGTTGTTATATGGTGTTACAAACGGACGAAAGTCCCACCGACCTAGTATTTAAACGGTCGCTGAGGACCCTCGCCCGGTCGTACCAATCCAATAAACCTGAAATATTTTAACTTTTCAATTTCAATTTAGGTAGTATTAATTCGCTCATTATTAACAGAACTGAAATTGAACTTATTTAAGTTCAGTAAAATATTTTTAAAAATAAAAATCTAAAAGGCAAATATCCGCGCTTGTAAATACTTCATTCATTTATCAATGAAATCGCTTACCTTGCACGAGCTAAGTTTTCACAGTACGTTAATGAACGCTTCATCTAAATTATTTACCTAATAAATTAGAAAAGTGGATCATCCCAATTTGCTCGAACATGAGATGTATTTGCCCAATAACTTTCTCTGCAAACACATAAACTTGCTGTAAGATTACAGACAGTATCGTTGCCGGTTTAAGGAAGCATACTCGTACTCGTATATTCTGCAATGCAACCATCGGTAATAAAATAAGTCCTTACACGCTTACACAAAGGCTAATAGGGGTGTAAGGATATAAACTAAAGCTCAAGTTGTACCGTCAGACTTGCATCCCCATAAAAGTAAACTAACGACAACGACCCAAAATTACGTAAAACCATTTCACCTACTTACCTCTAAATCTTACGTATCAACTTGCCAAGAGCGTACAACTTAGCAGAGATCCAGTCTCCAGTCGTCGAAAATCGACAAACCAATTCCGAAACGTGTGAAAATACCTCAGAGTGAGTCGGAGAAGTAAAGTCTTGCAATCTACAGTAAATCCGGAATTCCAAACATAAGAAAGATATACCAGAAGGTATTTGAGTGATGAATGCATGACGCCATCAGGAATGTACATACCGACATGCGCAACCATTGACCTCGGCATTGACGGCACATTCCAATGAGTGTCGGGTTGTCTGTCAGTCGGCGAAAATCAAGAGCTTGTACGGTACCGGCTTAACTGCTGCTGCAACTTTTAATCCTCTTCTCCTGCCTTCTTTGCCATTCAATTTATGGATATGATGTTGGTAGTAACCATTAACATCTTCGATTTCTGCCGGTTTGCAGTTACTTATGCTTGTTGTGTGACGTCATTCGTAGGGAGTAGTTTTAGTATCGATACAAGATGAGCTTAATTATGTTTTGATTATAAACACAGCGGATTCAAGGCAGTCGACCTAAAAAGAAGAAATAATGGTTGAAGTAAAATGCTATTTAATTTGAATCGTTTTGTATTATCGGTATATTCAGTCGTTGCATGAAACGGTAAACAGATATATAGTATAAAACCATATACGACTAAAATCTACGAGTAGTTATGTAGTCGCTTAAATAGAGGCAACATACCGAGTAAAGGAAGCTTGTCAATTCTATTAGATGAACAGGATAGATGCAGTATCAAACAAATCCTCAGAAGATACGGAAAGTCTCCAGTGCAGTAACGTTAAAGATGTAACGATGAATCCAAATGTTTCAAGTTTATGAAGAAGCTTTACGAGTATTATATGCCAAAGAAATAACCGATGCATTTCAACGACATTTTTTGATAATATAAGCGTGATATTAATGAGAATATTGCTGAGTACCTTGTTGATTTTTCAAAAAAGCGTATTGCGACAGCTTCTTGGAGAAATGGACGTTAAAATGTAGTGGATAGAGTGTATTAAGAGTATAAAAAAGCGCCTCATCTGATAATTCGCCTATTAAAGACAAATGATAAATACAGAAAAGAAGATGTTCAAAAATATTGGAGTTAATTGTTAAATTCAATTGCTATCGCATCTGTTGTCGAGCTTAAATAAATTGTTTTATAATCTTAACCAAGTCTTGAATTAAAATCGATCACTGTATATGATGCAAGCAAGAACCCATAATTTGATTGCATTGTTCGAGCATGATAGTATTTATTATAATTTACCATAGTTATAATATATGAAAAAAAAATTAATTACAGCTTGTTTAATAATCAAACCTTTAGCAAAAAAAATAGACCACACGCCATGCAATTTGAGTAGCTTGAGTGAAGAAGTTAGAGTAATCGAATGGGAAAGTTTGTTCCAGATTTGTAGAAGGGCCGTTCGTCGTAGATGGTGATTGAACAGAATTTGTAAAAAAGATATTGTTTGGAAGATGATAGTATTTTAAAATTTGTTCCATGCCAGGCGCCTGATGTATAGTTTCTTTATTGTGGGCTAGGATTGAGCTGACCACATTTCTAGTCACTTCGTGTACTGTTTGATCATATTTACATAAGATTTACTTAATACAAAGTTTTGCCTGAAATGTTTTTTATTTCACACAATTTTGAAAGATTTTTGCTTTATAAATTTGTATATCTTCTACCATAGTAGGAGATAATGTTAGCCAAATAGAGAAGATGTGTAAAATAAATCAACGAATTTGGGGTTTTTTCATTAAGTGCTTTTGAGTTATTTTGGTTGATATCAACGGTGTTAGCGTAGCAAGTTAGAAGCAATGTGTTTTTCGTATTGATTACATATGTATATCTGTCTCTATATTTGTATATGATAAAAGCTCATCTCATGAAGTACCTATGTTGAGAGCTGAGGTCGGTACATAGAAAAAGAATTTAGTTGTATTGAGTGTGGAAAAACATTAAGAAGATGAGGTCTCAATCAATAGTACAGGGTTTTTCAATAAGAGGTGTTATTTTGATATTAAAAGAAAAATACCATTTTTTAATACAAATGATCGGATGTTTATTTTATTATAAAGAAAAAGGTATGCCGTTAATAGTGAAAAACTAACATCAGGCAAATGACTACCACGACCACGTTTATAGGACCATATCCTTCTCATGAAATTTTCCATAACCAAATCGCAAAGTTGCTGCCCTATGTTCTCGATAGCTTCACGAATTCCATCTTTGAGGTCTTGAATCGGCGCTGGGCTGCTAGCGTAGACCTTCTCTTTCACGTGGCCCCAAAGGAAGAAGTCGCAAGGTGTTAAATCACAAGATCTTGGTAGCCAATTGTGATTACCTTTACGAGAGATAACACGGTCCGGAAACTTTTCCCGTAAAAGATTAATGGTTTCGTTGTTTGTGTGGCACGTAGCGCAGTCTTGTTGAAAGTAAACGTTGTCCAGATCAATACCATCCAATTCCGGTAATAAAAAATCATTAATCATCTCTCGATACCGCAATCCATTCACTGTAACTGTTGCTCCAGCCTCATTTTCGAAAAAGTAAGGTCCAATGATTCCGCCGGACCATAAACCGAACCAAACAGTCACACGGTGAGGATAGAGATGCTTTTCAACAATAACTCTTGGGTTGCGATGCGACAATTTTGCTTGTTGACCAAGCCACCGAGGTGGAAATGGGCATCATCATTCAAGATGATTTTTTGATGGAATTCCGGATCATTTTCATGCATTTCAAGGACTCAATCAGCAAAGACACGACGTTGTTGATAATCGACCGGTTTAAATTCTTGTGTTAACTGAACTTTATAAGCCTTAAGACCCAAATCTATATGCAAAACACGGTGTAATGACGTTTGTGGAATGCCCAATTCCAAAGAACGACGAGGAATGGACAAACCTGGGTTTTCTTCAATACTTTCGGCTACAGCAGCAATATTCTCGGCTGTTCTTGAGTGACGTGCACGGGTTTTATTCTTCACATCACTTAGTTGTCCCAACAGCTCGAGTTTTTCCACCAATTTCTGTATTGCGGTCCGACAAGGTGCTTCACGACCACCCAAAAATGTCCGAGTGTTACGAACCGTCTCCGCCAAATTTTCACCATTTTTATAGTGAATTTTAATAATTTCAATGCGTAGTTGAAGCGTGTCTCGTTCCATTTTTATTAATGGTGTAGTTTGTACTTGTCAAATGTCAAAAAATGACAGCTTCAGAAGTGACGTCTACCAAAATAACACCTCTTATTGGAAAACCCTTTATGATGACAGTAAGCGCTTTATAATCGTAAGTAACCTTCTAACACCCTTTGAAAACATAGCTAGAGATGCTATCCAAATAGAGGATAAAATGAGAACATTTTTGTAATTTGAAGCATCCAAGAAAATATTTTTGGAAATTAGCCTTGATACGAGGTGTGTTCAAACAATATCGCGAATTTTGTTTTTTTTCAAAAATTATTTATTTATTCATGAATATCTATTTTGTCCCCTTCAAAGTAATCCTCATGAGATATTATACACTTGTGCCAACGGTTTTTCCAATCTTCGAAGCACTTCAAAAAATCATTTTTTTAAATCTTGTTCAGCTCCTCCTTCGATGCCGTCTTTATCTCGTCAAGCGTAGCGTAACGTCGTCCTTTCATGGGCCTCTTCAGTTTAGGAAACAAGAAAAAGTCACAGGGGGCCAGATCTGGGGAATACGGTGGCTGCGGCATCATTAGTGTGTTGTTTTTGGCCAAAAAGTCGCGCACAAGCAACGATGTGTGAGCAGGGGCGTTATCGTGGTGCAAAAGCCAATTTTTGTTCTCCCACAAATCCGGGCGTTTCTGGCGGATTGCTTCGCGCAAATTGCGCATAACTTGCAGGTAATATTCCTTATTGACCGTTCTTCCCTGTGGCAAGAACTCATGATGCACCACGCCCCTGCAATCGAAGAAAACTGTCAGCAAAACTTTCACATTCGACCGAACTTGGCGCGCTTTTTTCGGTCTTGGTTCATGCGGCAGCTTCCATTGAGATGATTGAGCTTTGGTTTCCACGTCATAACCATAAATCCACGATTCGTCACCAGTTATGACCCTCTGGAGCAAATTTGGTTCGTCGCGGACAGAGTTTAACATCTCATTAGCAATGTTCATGCGTTGCTGTTTTTGGTCACAATTGAGCAATTTTGGTACGAATTTCGCGGCGACCCGTCTCATGCCCAAATCGTTGATAAAAATCGAATGGCACGAGCCAATCGATATGTTTAGGTCCTCAGCAACTTCTCTAACGGTGATTCGACGATTGGCCAATACCATTTTCTCCACTTCATTAATTTTTTCGTCTGTTGTTGAAGTGCTCGGGCGTTCGGCACGCTCTTCGTCGTTCACATCTTCTCGGCCTTCTAAAAACATTTTGTACCACCGATAAACGTTGCTTCGGTCCAAGGTAGCTTCTCCGTATTCGGAATGCATCCGCGCACTTAATTTCGTTTTTCACACAAAATTTGATACACGTTCTTTGATCCATTTTTTTGAATAAGTAAAAATCGAAGACGATTGAAAACACGTACAAATAAAGCAGCTATCACCAACCAAGTGAACATTCAAAATGGCCGAGCTTGTCGGCATAAGTGACAGACAAGAGTACCAACATAACGCTACAAAAAAATCGAAATTCGAATATACGTAACCAGCGAAAATCCAAAATTCACGATACTTTTTGAACACACCTCGTATACGAAAGTGAAGGTAAGTATCTTCATTTCAGCAACAAGCATTGCTGCTGGATCATACAAGGACCTATCTCTGTAAGTGTGATATTGAAAGGTTGAAAAAACGTCTTGCTTGTGAGTAGTGAATGTTTGGTCGTTGCAATTTATACTCCCTTGTTTTATATTAATGCTGTGGTTTGGCATCTTTTTCAAAGAGTTTGCTATGTAGAATATCCGGAATGATCGTTTTATTACAGATAGACAGTGCTCGTGTGTGTGTTGTGTGTGAGTTCCCGGGCTTGGACACGCATGTGGTTTTGGGTGCCTTTAAAAATCTCTGAGTTTTGTGGAGGATACCTTCCATATATCGAATTTAGAATCAAAGATGAGAGAATCTGAATGCTGTTGTCTATTTGTTGAGTATTGAGTGCGGAATTTTTGGCATATACGAGTACACATTCTAATTGGAGTACAGTTGCTTATTTAGCTAAATTGATCTGCGTTGGAGTAGGTTTTTGTGGATGTTGCGGAAACTGTTGCTGCATGGTTACCTATGGAGTATGGTGGAAGCTTGCACGATTGTTCGGTTAAATTTATATTCTGTTAACATTAATAAGTGCTGCTGATATCAAGAAATTGTCGAGAAATAAATGTCCTTGGGGGAATGAAGTTAGTTTGTAATAAATAATGCTGAGATTTAATTGCCTGAAGTGATTCAATGGAAAAGTGTAGAATCATTCGTGTTGACAATATCGTCTCCATAGATTGATTGACTACAAAACATTTTTCGGCATAATTCTGACGTCTATGAAGCGTAATATTACTTGAGCTATCGTATAAGATGTAAAGAAAGATCCCACTGATAGGTAAGATTAAAAGATAATTAACGCACTTTGCATTGAATTTAAAGAAAGGTATGGTTAAGTTATGTTGAAATTTATGATCCACTTTGATCATCGCTACAGAATAAGGTGTGTTTTTGACAGTGTGATTTAAACTCAAACTTAGTTTCATCGGAAAACATCACGTGAGGATAGCAACATTCAAGGATTTGTTGTTCGCTTTATTTCTTCAAAAGGATTATACCGTGCACTAAAATGTTAAAGTAATTTTTTTCCTATGCTATGAGTCCTAAGTTAAATAAAGCGGTCTGTCAAGATTCTGGCAATTTCTATATCAGTGCAATAAAGGAGAGTCTTAATAATTTCTGCTGTGAACTATTGCAACTGTTTCTACTTCACACAACATGAATATAGGAGAACAGTGAGTCATATTTATTATATATCCATTAATTATAGACCTGTGATGTTTATGATTTTGGAAAAAACAGTTTAAAACCGTTCTATTTTAACATAAATTAGTATTTTGTGTTCTGCGTGTATCGAAAAAAAATACTTTCGGAAGTTGAAAAAAATTCATATAAGTAATTAGGCGTTATGTGTCAGCAAAACTTTATCAAGTTGCTGGAAAGATTCAGTACAACCGCATTTTATAATAAATGTTTGCATGAATCATCTAAAATTATGTCCAATCACTTGGTATAAATAAGTCTAAGTAGCAGCAGAAAACCAATTAGAAACTCGAATGACGTTTTCTATTTATAAAAACTTAACTCATGTATAGATTCAAAAAATAAAAATATAATAAACATACCGTGGCGGACAAAAGTCTACGACAATTCCTTATATTGAGATACCGGTTAATTGGAAGATTTAATCAAAAATCTATTGAAGTGCATTTTCCAGTAACGTAAAAATATTTATAAAAAATAAAGATAAATACTTTTCATACCAGAATTAAGGAGAAAGTCCTAAAAACATAAAAAATTGAATGGACAAAAGTCTACGACAGTCAGTGTTGACTCAGTTATACACAAAAAATTTCTAACTAAACGTAACGGAATGTCATCAATATTTGTTTACTTGGCATTGTTATCATTCCGTATATGTGCTGCTGCAATTCTGTTTTAGTTTTATCGGTAGTACCTAACTGTAAGGACCGCAAAATGACATCGTGAAAAGAAATTTCTAGTGATATCCGAAATTTGGCCGTACAGTATAAAAAAGACAATAAATCGTGCTCGGAAATTGCGAAATCACTGAAACTTAAACGAACTTCTGTGTATCTTATCATCAAAAACTTTGGAAACAGTGGTTCCATTGAATATAAGCCACGAGCTGGCCGAGCGAACAAATTGTCGCGTAGTTTTATTCTAAAAGAAGTGAACAGTAACCCAAAAATAAGTGCTCCAGATTTGGCGAAACAGTGGCTACTGAAAGGAAAAAGGATGTCCATGCAAGAACCATCACGAGAGCATTAAATATTAATGGGTTTCAAAGTAGAACTCCACGGAAAAAGCCATTAATATCCGTCAAAAATCGATTTCTGCGTCTACAGTTTGCCAAGGCCCATATTGACAAGGACAATGATTTTAGGAATCGTGTCCTTTTCAAAGATGAGTCCAAATTCAACATTTTCGGAAGTGATGGTCGCAGTAAAGTATGGTGGAAAAAGAACACGGCTTTAGAGACCAACAATTTGGTTCCTATTGTCAAGCACGGGGGAGGTAATGTGATGGTTTGGGGAGCCATCGCTGCATCTAGAGTTGGCAGATTGGCTTTTGTTGAAACTACAATAGACCATTATGTTTACAAGAACCTGTTAGAATATCATTTGAAGCCATCAGTGGAGAGGTTGGGTCTTGGAGAGAGATGGATTTTCTAACAGGCCAATGATTCAAAAGATACAGCACTTTTCGTCAAGAACTGGTTGTCGTACTACGTTCCCAGGCAACTTAATATGCCTCCGTAAAGTCTAGATTTAAACCCAATAGTGCATGCATGGGAGTTTTTGAAACGGAAAATTCAAAAATGTTATATTAAAAATAAAAATTTGTTGAAGGCAGCGCTTGTTACAGAATGGGAGAAAATCACATCTGTAGAAATTGCTAATTTAGTTGCCTCTATGCCCCGAAGATTGCAAGCAGTAACTGATGCGAAAGGGGGTCCAACCATATATTAAGCCAGCTAGAATTTTTAAAATTTATAATACGTTTAGTTGAAAATATTTTGTGTACAAGTCAGCCAGCACTGACTGTCGTAGACTTTTGTGCATTCATTTTTTTATGTTTTTACGAATTTCTCCATAAGTTTGTTATGAAATGTTTTTGTGTTTGTTTCTTGATAAATATATTTACGTTACTGAAAAATGCATATCAATGGATTTTTGTTTAAAGCTTCCAATTAACCAAAATCTCAATATAAAGAGCTGTCGTAGACTTTTATCCGCCAGTGTACATATATTTCAATTTGCCATCATTCTGTTTTTCCTTTATTTCCCCTTCCCTTGTATCTCTCAAAACAAGTAGTACGAGTTCAAGAATTGTTTTGAAAATTCTTCATCCATGGGAAGACCACCCTTACAAACCTTATAATTTTTTTTTGTATTGAAACTTTGAAGCATTTAAAAAGAACAGAAGTTTTGTTTTAATTGAAGTGTGAGAAGAAATGGTCATAAGCGGCTTTAATTTCATCTGCGAGCCATTTGAGAACGTCATCGAAAGGAATTTGATACAATATTCAGCTCCTTTAAAGTTATGTATAATCATAGGGTTGATTGTAGAACTATTTGAGCTATTATACAAATTTTTAGAGGAGGTAGCAAGTTGTATCTACTCTTTAATGAGCAGCGACATAGAATTGAGTTTGTTACTCCATACACAGTTGGAGCACTTTGCCAGGGTTCCAACTTCGTGCATCGTAGACAGGCATGAGCGCCAACTCGCTTCGACCTGGACCTGGACGTGACCCACCAGTGAGTATGACGGTCTGCTGAAGTACGTTTCATGATGCTTTGCGATTCTTGCACTAGTAGATATTTTCTAATACAATCCCATTTGATTCTTTAATCCGCTCTAATGCATCACTATTCAAATTCTTGGATATTGTTCCATCCATTAATTGGGTAATTAAAGGAATACTACTTTCACCGCACTCAATTACCCGCCACTCAAACACCACCAGTGCAAACTCGTACGTTTTACGCTTAAAAATTATGCAAAAAGTTACTCACTCATTTCTCCCAAACTTTGCGCACTACTCAGTAGAATGTCCTCTCTGTACTCGGAGGTTTTGTCTCTCGAGCCAAACTTTACATTATCTGAAACACAGAAATGTGCCATGGAAAGAACAAAAAATATCAAGGACAAGAATGCAATGACCAATGCTTAACAAATTTGATGATGTAAAAATGCTTTCACAAGTTTGAATCAGAATCAACTAACCTTCTCGTATCACCTATAATTTCCTAAGAAGGAGGCCTTTAAGAAAACTTATGTCAACGGCGCCACAGACAACTAGTGCCTCTCAAAATTCACTTCCGCACGGTAGCTTGAGGATACTCTCTTGAGCCACTCGTGCTGGAACTCACCACCCAAAATTCAGCTAGCTTTTCCATTGTTGATTGCTTTGTTGGCAACTGTAGCGCTTGCGGTTTTTCTTCATGGCCAATTTATCTCCTCCTTCAATACTTCTAAGGTTATTCACTCGTATAGAATAAAGATTCGTGTTTCAAGCTGTCCACAAGAATAAATATTTTCATTCAACCACCTTTGACTCGCCAGGAACAAAAGACAGCTTTTCTTTTGTTTACCGCCCTTTCAAAACTTTGTTCCCAACTGAATTTCGTTAATTATCGGAGATCAACGTTATATTCTTCCGATTCTTTCGATATACAATCGATCAGTTAACGACATCGGGCAATACCATGCCGCAATATGCTTGTAGACCCTGCATTTTTGAGCCCTCCAAATGCTTTCAGACTGGTCACTCTAACAGCCATTTGATGTTTTTCAATGTGTTTATGTTGTAAGGAGCCAATAGTATGTGCGCTTCGGAATGCAATCTTGCCTCTTCGTTAGCCAGCACATCACAATATGACCATACTCTTTTTTCTTGTTTCTTGAAAAGCTGTCGGGACTTGCCTTTTTAAGTGAGCAGATGTGTTTAGACTAAGTGTCTTCACTGAAGATAACTCAAAAGAGTCAAAACAGGCTTTCTTACTTATTGTAAAAAGGCAAGGCTCAGCAGAATTTTAAGAAAAAAGAGAATTGGCCTGTGGTTATCACATAAACAAAATAATTGGCAATATTCTCATCGTTTTTCGGCATTTACTTTTCCACCTTAGATTTCAGGCGGCGTCTTAGGAATGGACGTAGCACCTTATGAAGGCGTTTGATAATTGAATTGTTGTATTCCAGTTGTCTTCGATCACTTTGAAAACCATTCTTTAAATTCACGATGATACTGAAATACGTGCGGGACTATAAAGTACATTAATAACCACAAATCCATTAAATGATTCTTTACTTTAACATATTATCCAACACATTCTCCCTTACCTTAAAATATTATCCAACACATTCTCTCCCAACGATACTTCTCAATTCCCTTTCAGCCCTAATCATATGTGCTGACTCTATAGAAAACGGTTATTACAACACGCTCACTTCACGTATATTCAAATTATCAAGTGTTGATCTTGAAACCGCTACTTCCATGTATTGCGGTATCCGGCCAAAACCTAGTAAAGATATACCGCTTCGCGCGATAAATGCCTTCATATGGAAATTTAACATACTCGTATATTCGATTTGCGTGTGATATCAACTTACCATCAGCTATCCAGAAACTTAAGAGCGAATAACTTACCTTCCACACATATCGACACGATGGACTAAGAATGCCGGTAAGTTCCTTAAGAAAAAAGCAAACCGGTCACTTTTGAGAAAAACTGGGTCAAATTCCTGAAGATAGATACGAGTAGTACGTGTAGGTACAGGTCGAATGAAAGTAATTGGACTTTGATACAGTGTTGATATGTCAAGTGTAGGTGGTAAGAGTGTGGATATAAATTGTAAGATAACATATGAATTTGGATATAATTTGAAGACAGTGTAAATTACTTTTCTTGAAACGTATTGATATGATTAACAAATTTAACTTGAATCAGATCGGTAGAAAAAATATTGTAGATGCTGGTCGAATGGAAAATTCAAAGTGGAAAAATTTCTAAAATTGGTAAAGAGGAGTTCCAACAATAATTCTAGCGTTAAATTCAATAATTTCTGGTGAAAGCTTTGGAAGCACTGCATAACATATGATGAATCGAAGCAAGGATTAATTTTTTTCAGTTTTTCAATATTCGTAGGGAGATTTTGATCTCGGTGAATAACGTGATTTGCGTATCGAGTGTTAGCGAATGCCTGCCAATGAAATGTTGGTGAGTAATATTCATTCAATACTTTCATCAAAATTGTTTTTCGAGCCTTGACGCGAAAAACTGAAGTGTTTTAAACCTGTGAATTGGACATTGATTCCTCGTCAAAGCTTAAGAGTTTCAAACTGCCGGCAATATAAAGTACGGAAATGATCTCATAAAAGCATATGGGTTGAAGTTTTTCTTCAATTAATTTATTATTGGTGTCTGCATATCATAGGCTAAGTACAAAACTCTCCTGATAGGAGCATTGTTCTGCTTACTCAATTTGTTTTCAAATTTTTCCAGCCCAAAAAAGTCCAATCATAAGAGCCTAGGGTATCTTTTCCCTCCTTTTCTATGTTCTCTCTGTTCATTGGTACTGCCATCATCTTGTGTATCCAAGCATAAATGCAAGATCTCATAGAAGAAGCACAAGGTGCGGGTCAGCAATCCGGTTCTATCCAGAATCAAGTGCAAACCGGAAATTGACAAAAATTTGTGTAAAATGAGATAAATAATTGCACCAACGAACGCACGTTACCCCCTAAACAGAGCATACTGTGATGGGCCTGTTTGGTCCTGGTTAGCTCCCTGGTAGATGGGTCGCAGGCGCCACTCACTCACCTTGAGAGTCCAAAGAACCACCGAGTGAGTTTTTGGCTCGCCGAAGTCTTCGATCTCGTATATTCCGCGAGGAAAAATTATTAAATACCACCTTTAAAAAAAGACTGTAGTAATCGAGGAGTAGGGCGCTAAAAGCCAGCGCTGCCACAAGCACACAGCACAAACTCAATTTAACAAGGAAGAACGATTGAGTCACCTTCCCCATCGCAACCCTCACTCTTTTTCTTTTCGCGTGAAAAATAAATTAAGGAAATTTCTTTTGTACTGGACCCCCCGGGAAACAAAATTCTAAAACTGTTTAGAATTCTAATGTGTAGTGATTTTATTACAATATCTTTTGAATATAATTTAAGGAATTGCGGTGTGACGCGGTATACAAATGTTTAGAACGAAACGGTTAACCCCTTTAATTATAGGAACGATAAAATCATTGTATCATTTAAACCCCTCAAAAATTGTCAAATTTTACCCATTCCAACCATAATCTTAATTAAAAATTGTTTTGTTTGTCGGTAATTCAAGTGTGCCTGTCTAAATCTTCCGATTTTTCTTTTTCCCTTAATTACGCCTAATCATTATAAACGAAAATTGCATTCATTTGATAACTTAAGCGAATCTACAAAAGACGACGTAAATTTTAAAAAACAACCGAAACGAGTGTGCATTATCACCATCGCGGATCCACACATAGATGTCACTATTGAACGAAACTTTTCGCCGATTTTCCACTACTGTTTCGTTGCTTGATGGTTCGTCTCCGCCATTTTGCCACTTATCAGGAAACCGCATGACAATCGCGCAGTGCAAGTGGCTAAAATTTAGTAAAATTTCACGATTTCCACGGTTTAATTTTACGACGGCAAACTACTGAGTTGTGTGGCGGTGATTTTGCGGCCATTAGTGCCCACCACAACGCTTAATTACTTCGTTCTGTGCGTGAAGTTTTCTGTCATTGAGCGGCTCGACCGCAGTTTTTCTCGCCGTGTTTGCGATGTTGTGGCAATCGACGACTTAACACAATTTTCATGGGCGGCCTCCGACACTTCGGGTGCCACATCTGGATTTCTGTTTATAGCAACGTCGAAGCAGTTCAAACCGCCCAAAAACACAACTTTGCCGAACTAGAAAGTGCTAGTCGGTGACAGATTTATATTTCCGTAAACGGCGGCCATTCCGGCAATAAATTTCAACGCTGGCAGTGACACACGGAAATTTAAAATGACGAATTCAGTGCGGAGTTGTATGGAGCTAAAAAGTCAACTCGCGACGGTCGTAAGCAGGATATCCTGATACTGTGGACGAGAGATCATCTGGCTCTGGTCTAGCTGGTCTTCAATGGTATCTGGCAATACAGCAGGAGGATACCGGGATAAGTATATCGCAGATCAACAAATTAATCACTTTATTTTTGTTAACACATTAAGAGCCCTATGCACAGTGTTTGTGTATTCGGTTATCTACGTGAGTGACATGAAACACACGTTTGGCTGAATCGAATGCAACCAAAATATTTGAAACAAAAGAAAATGATTTCACATCTACAAAAAAATTTCTTCATAATTTATTGATCTTATTATCTAAATGTCAACTTGAACAGGCATCAACCAGCAAACAGAACAAATATGCAAATATCATCATCGAAAAACAATATAAAATATTTTTATTTGTTTGGGAAAAATTATAATGCTTCCTTAAGGAAAAAGTTAACTTGCGCAGTCGTGGGTGATAAAACGTTAATTTAAAAAAAAAAAATTCTGTTTAATCAAGAAATGCGAAAATATCAACACTATCAATTCAGAAGAATTTGATAAGGATGAGATTCTTATAAATCTATGTTCATATCTTTATTTTCATTTCCTTAATTTCATTTTCCCGTTAACAAACAGATTTTTCCTACATTCGACTCAAATCAATTTTAATATTTTAAAAGTTTAATACAGAAATATCACAGTTTATCGAAAAGTTTTCGCTTCCGATGGAAAATTTGATAATTTTATATAATGAAATACGTAGAAATCTGTTTGTTAGTTTTAAATTATTTCCTCTACTTTTTCTGTTTGAAAAGAGAGTGGGAGTGCGTGGATTGTATGTCTCACAGATATGATGAACGTAAATTGCCTGAAAACCACGTTAAGCGTAATGATGATAGTGTCATTGGGTAACGTTTCAATGCCTACATTTGTTGTAAAAATATTTTCTTCATTATTGTATGAATCGATAATAATTTAGAATATACTTATTATATAATATGTTCACAACTTCTTTCCTTCAGCTATCATTGATTTATAAATTGCTAACCAACTAGAGAAATAACTTCAAGTTTATATGTAAGTTGATTGCAGTTGTTTTGAAACAAATCTTTATTGCCAAAAATGTTTTCCAATGACACTACGGAATTGTGTGTGCTGGGGGTAAATTGTATTTACTGAGTGCGTGTCAGTCCGCTTTAGAACACACACACCATTTCATCTTTTCACTGAGATACTAACGATATGATAGTGCTAATGTATGAGCGCGAAGAATGGTTTGTTTAGTTGCAAAGTTTTTGAAGTTGTTTGAATGGGTGCGAATGTCTGCTGTAGTATTTTAATTTTTTTTTTTTTTCGCTAGAAAAGATTTGAAACGTGAACGAACTTCGTAAAACGATAATTTGGGACAAGGGTGCGCAGTGTAGATATTCTCCTATTTTGTGCCGTCGATCAGGGTAAACAGAATCGATCTTTAAAATTAATAATTGCCTTTTTATTTTATGTTAAATTTCTGAAGAAGGAACCTTCATTGCTTTTCCTTTAACTTCGTTTTGGTTAAATTTTATTGCTTTATAATTGAACGTTATGAGAAATACATTCCAATTTCGATAGTGCTCTCTATGTAACGGAAATTCCATGATTAAATACGAGTGTTTATGGTAGGAGCAGCCTCCACTTCGTATCCCTGAAAGATTATCGACACCAATAATTTCATAAAGAACAATAAACCGCCGTTTCAGGTCTTTTCCTTTACTCTCATTATTTAAAAATTCAAGCATCATCGTGGAAGTATTCAAATGGAAGAAAGCGTGTTTGCAGGTGATAATCTGAGAGATCTGATTTTTGGTTGAATTTAAAAAAAAAAAACAAAAAAAAACTAGCTTTTACAATAAATAACAATCAAAATAAGAGAAAACATCGTTTTATAATTAAAATAAATTTACACTTATTCATAAACGCGCCTGAAGTTGTAGATGTTTAAACAGTTATATATTTTTTTTCTACATTATGATATTTGTATATTATGGGCTTTAATTTGTGTATTATTTAGAACGATAATTGATTTAAAAATATTCCTTTCATTTGTACGTCTCAGTATGATAAGCTTTACATCATCAATTCTTTATTCCTCTTACTTTTATTTTTTTCTATAAACCCTACAATGAATTACATATAACACAAATCTTTGTATCGATTTGAGGAGCAAGTGTCAGACTCGATACTAAAATTTCATACTCACATTCTTAGAACGCGACATTTAAAGAATCTTCTTATGCCAATAAAACGAAGCTAATGGTTTCTCAATATCATGAAAATATCAGGCATAGATGTATGACTAACTAGCAAAGTAGATTTTTTTGATTGTTATCAAGAATTTTCAATTTTCTAAAGAACTAAAACAAAACACTGAAATTCAATTACTGAAATTTTGAATATAAGATATAAGAAAAATCTTCCTACCACTGTTAACGAATATCGAAATTCATCAAAAATTTCTTTATTAATAATTTTTGTTTTTGTAGATAAAATAATAATAAAAATGATGAAGTAAATGAAACACGGGTCTTTCCCTTCCGATTTCTCTAACCGAGTATAGGACCCGGTACGGTGGCAGGCTTCAACCCCAAAACATGAGCCAGCCACCGGGTAATTAATAATCCTTTCTGTTTCAGGTGACGTCATGGGTTGAGTGGCTCAAGCAGAGTGCCTTTTTATGGCATAGAATTATGCAATCAGATTGTATAATTCTATGACATAAATTGTTCACCGGGGTACTCCCCTTCTGATGGAAAAGTTCATATAATTCAAGTTGTATGAGTTTTCCACTCAGAAGAGGAATACCTGGCCACTTCAACAAGCTTTCAATGGATTGATTTCGGTTGGGTGAGTATGAAAGGGCTCCACCACCACTCGGTTGCCCCTCTTTCATTTGTGGGCCATGAACTTCGTTGGGTAATGACGAGGTCAACCCAAGTTCACCTTTCTTCTCAGGTTTCACTTGTTCTAGTAACAAGTACGTCTCCTTCGGTGAGGTTATCTACAACTTTGCGACTTTGGTCGCCTTTTCTTTTTTGACCTGAAAGCAATTCGTGAATGCGAAATTGTTTTGTAGTGAGTCCTCGTGCCGGGAAAACGAACCCGCCCCACGACACCGCAATGCTAGCCTGCCAGCGCATTCACGCGTCTCCGGACGAGGGCATTCTCGGCAGATACCTCCATCTTCCTCTGCCGAGGCAGCAGACCATCGCTGCAGTCCTTCACGGACTTTATAACTCTTTTATTCACTACAAGACCACTCACAAGAAGACGCGAAACGCTCACGAAACGCCTAGCTCCGCCAATTTCAAATCCTTTCTCGAAACTTGAAACTCTATAAAATAAACTACCGAAAGGAAATTGGAAACAAATGAAACCTTCTTCCTAGACTCGGAATTCATCCGGTCTCTTCTCAGTTGGCCAGCACTTTCTGCAATAACTAAGCCAATTTAAGAATGTGAGCGAAACGTGCCAGGTAAGTTGAACGAGCGTCCACCCAACCTGCAAATTACAGAGAAACGTCTTCGGTGAAAGGGAAATCAAACTTAATCCGTTTTCTTTAACTTTGCAAATGTTGTTATTAATTCGTGATCTAGGTTTACTATATTTCACTTTATCTCAAATCCAAACTGAACTTATTGCACTTTAAACGTTTTTCTTTTACAAATTAATTCGCATGCAATTAATAAATTAGCCGGCTTACTTACACTAAACCCTACTCGTTGGGACCCTTTTGGAGTAGAGGCCAGAACAAATTACCTTCCAGGAACTGGTTGAACTTCCGCGATACAATTCGACTTCACATTCAACTTTCCGCTGCCACCTCCACTTGTCTCGAGAGAAAATTCCAAAAGCTGAATTCAACAAGAACTAGTAGGGTAGTTGTCATCTGCCCAAACAAACATTGATTTGTTTCGACAATTTCCAAGTTAAAGTTTATTGTATGTTGTGATGGTGGATTGTCACACTATTGGTAAGTCAAATTTATTTCTTTTAATCAAATTTAATTGATGATGAACATACTCTGCTGTTCAGGTTGCAGTCTATCAAGTTTTGCACGTAAGTTATTATTGTTCTCCAATTTTAAGCATTTCCATTTCACATTCCAACTCTTTTCACATTGTAATTATTTTATTTATTTATTTGCCAAAACAAGGCAGATCATTTCTATGAAAATAATTATTACACTTCATATACAATATATATAAAATAATTACTTCACTTCATTTATATCAAAATAATTACGTAGGTATTAGGGGTGAGAGGGATTTTATTACTTTTGATGTGAATAGAACCTTGGATATGGATGAGGAGTAATGGTCACTAAACGTATTAAAATCTTTTCATTGGCTCATTGTACCCATAACTCGTCTGGTATCTGCTAATGGTAAGCATGGGAGAGTACCTTGTTTTTCTAACAGCCTCATTTAAGCGGATTCGACTGCAGATAACTATCACATTAATAGTGCCCCTCAAAACATCGAAAGCCAGACATGAAGACAACATGGTTCTTCGCAAAGAGAGAGATGTTAGATTTATCATCTGGAGTCAAGTCTCATAGGGTTGTAGGTTATGGAAAAGCGTGGGATTGTAAAGGGACTTCAAAGCAAAGAGTAAAAACTTCTTTTAAGATGACTTCAGCCTATTGGCATGAACATCGAAAACAGGATTCCAGATTAAGCAGGCGTATTCAAGAATAGGACGTACCAGTGATGTGCATAACAATTTTGTTGCCCAAATATTCTTAAATTCCTTGGCCCTCCTTTTGATAAAGCCCAGCATTTTGTATGGTCTAGAAAGGACTTCATCATAATGAAGGTTGAATCGCAGTTTCCTATCTAGGAACAACCAACAACCCTTTCGACTCTACTCAGAGGCGTGTTATTAATGTGGTAGTCGAAGAGGATGATATTGTTGTTCCTGGAGAAACTTATGACCTGGCGTTTGTCCAGGTTCAATGAGAGTTGGTTTACATTGCACTATTGGAATAAAATATTCAATTTAGACTGGAGAAATAGTTCCTCAGCTTGAGAATGTATTGCATGATACAACTTGAGGCCATCAGCATAAAAAAGGTGCTGAATATCAGTTAACAACGATGAAAGATCTGATGTTGAATAGAAGTGGTCCAAGATGACTACCTTGAGGAACCGCAGAGAGGACATTAATTCCCCTTGATACGTGTTCTTGGAACTTGACTAATTGTCCTTCAAGTAAGAGTGAATCCAACTAAGCAGTGAACCGGTAACTCAGAAGCTGCTAAGTTTCTTTATTAATATTGCATGATTCACACAATCAACCGCTTTGCTAAAGTCGGTCTAAATAGCTTCGATCTGTTTGCCCTTTTCTATGTCACAAAGAACGTCTGAAGTCATTACCATACGATTTTTAGTAGTGAACCTATTTTTCCGAAAGCCATGTTGCTCTTCATTTAGATAGGAATCAGCGATTGGAGATATTTTGTTGTAGATGATTTGTTCAAAAAGCTTTGAAGTGATGGAGAATGAGAGTATTATTGATTTTTTGTCGCCTTTTTTATAGATCGGAATTATATAAGATGGCTCCCAGTACGAAGCGAAGAAACCACTCGAGAGAGACTTATTGGAAATAATAGAGAGGGGCTGAATTAGTTCATGTTTACAATTAACAAGGAAAATAGGTGGAATTTGATCAGGGCCAGGTCACTTATTCAAATCAAGATCTTCAATCCTGAAGAATATCATCATCAGATATTGAAATATACTGAAATACTGTCAATAAGAGATTTTGAAGTTGATTCTGTGAGTGCTTCATTTGCTGAGGTTAAAGGATCTTGACAAACCTCTTGAAAATGGTTTGCGAAAAATTCGTAGATCCGTTCTGAAGAACTCAATATAGAGGCCTGAAGGATAACCATGGGTTTTACGTTTGAAATTTTTGAAATCAAAGAACTTCTGAGGATCGTGAATAATCTTTTCTCCTATATCACTGACATATGATTCATTCGTTGCTTGAGATTTGGACTTAAATTCCCTGGTAAGCTTCTCATATTGTCTTCTGATTTCTGAGGTTGCTATCTAGCCATGGCTCAGAGTGTTTGTTTCTTTTTCTAATTTTAGGTACAAATTTTTAATTGCGTCATGAATTAATTGTTGAAAAGTAGACAGAGCAGCATCTACATCTAACGTTGAAAGAGTACCAGTCCAATTGAAATTAGATAAAATCTTGTTAATGCTTTCGTAATCAACATTTCGAAAGTCAAATACAATGTTATTATTGTATGAAATGGGGTTGAATGTATCAGTAGTAGAAAATTCAATAGAAAAAGCGGAGTGATGAAGCGTATTAAAAAAGAGATGCTCGTTGTCACCAGTTGAATTAATCACTACGTCGTCATATGTATTAGTAAAGATAAGATCCAAGCAATTTCCGTTTTGCTGTAAAACGTTGCCATAAGACGTGCTTATAAGAGTAAAATCATTACAGTCACGAAGATTAACTGGGAGAAGAAGATTGTCCTGATTTTCGACCGCAAAGTTTAAATTCGGCCGATTAAAGTCACCAGCAACAAATATTCTATCTTCTTTATGAACATTTGCAGTAATTTCAGTGATAACATCGCCGACTTCATTGTAGACAGCTTCGAGAGAAATCAGAGGGACGTAGAAAACACCAATATATAAAGCATATTTTTCCAGCTTAATTTTTTTAACTTTAACAACTAAATTTTGCATGTTTAATCATCGGCTACTAGTTGCTGCCGTTTTAGAACGTCTTCTTGTTGGGAACATGCCCTTGAAAGACTTTGGAACATACTTTAAATGTGCATGTTCATTTCCTTTCGATCAACTATTTCCAGTAAAGTAATTCCAGGAACTTTAACTGAGTGGCGATTCTCTTCAAGCTTGAATTCATGCCCAATGTATTTGTAGCTATGGAGAGCTTTGGAGCAATTGGGACCACACTCTCGAAGATGCTGTAATTTCATCAAATACTAAACATGCTATTTTCTATAATTTTGTCTACACGCTTCATATCAACACGAATAGATTTATGGAGCAAATACAGGGTGGGCCAGAAGGAATTGCGAATTTGAAAAAATCATTAAAAAAAACTGAGTGCAATTCACATACAAATTTTTATTTCTATAAAAATTGACATCTGGGAAATTCATTTCTTAAAAATAACGTCATCCAGGTGTGCACCATCCCGCTGCAAACATTCTTCGAATCTGACCCTCAAATTGGTTAAAACTCGCTGGCACATTGCATGGGGAATAGCTGCCATTTCTTCCCGGATATTGGTTTTCAACTGGTTAATCGTGGCTGGGTTATTGGTGTAGACTCTACTTTTTAGGTATCCCCACAAAAAGTCCGGTGGCGTCAGATCCGGACTTCTAGGAGGCCATGCAATGTCACCTCGGCGCGGTATCAGTTTCCCAGCAAACATCTCGTTTACAACCGCCAAAGAGGCATTAGCTGTATGGCATGTCGCGCCATCTTGTTGAAACCATGTCACACGATTATAGCCCTTAACATGGCTATGTATCGGTCAGAATTTACATTGACAGATTGGCCTTGTTTTTTCGAAGAAGTAGGGTCCGATAATTCCGTTCTTGTTGACCTTGGGCGTCCTGCAGGCTTCTGTTTGAGAGTCGAACCAGTCTCTTCGAACTTTCTGACCCACGATCGAATCACACTTTCTTTCGGACACTGATTTAGGTCTTGTAATCCAAACTCACGTCGAAATAAACGCCGAACAATAGCGCACGAATTGTGATTTTTAATAATGTTTAACGCAGAATGCACGTTGCGCTCCGGTGAAGTGATCCATCGCGACTAAATTTCCGAGAACCGAGCTACTTAACCCCACCACCCGCGCAGTCCCCTCTCTAAAGCTTCAAACGCAAGAGTGTTTTTAAAATCGTACGCCTTTCTGGCCCACCTTGTATAAGGATCATATGACCGAAGATAAACGAGTATTGTATTAGATGCGTCTTAAAACATTGAATGAAGATTGGAAAATGAACGAAGAAATTCACAGTGAAGCTCCAATTTTAATTGAACATGTGTGTCCATGAGATGAAAAGTGCGGCTATTCCATTTTTTTGGTAATAAGAGTTATGTATGCAGCTTACAATTTATTGAATTTTCTTATCATCCTGCATGAGTAAATAACAAAATGCATATGTTCCCTTGCAAGCACATATCACTAGCAAAGTGAGCCTATTCCAAGAAATGTTCATAATATCACAAATAAGTCTTTTGCAAGGCGCGTCAATTCTTGATTTTGAATAACGAGGGAAAATTAGTCGGTTTTGATTTTCAATCTCTCAAAGTAAGTGAGTTCCAAAATTCTGCCGTGGAGTATATGGCAGAAGTTTTCGATGGTGAAAGACAAGAAAGCCTTCCAGAAAGCCTAAAACTTCTACACGAGAAAGGACAAAAGTTGAGCGGTAAGTACCAATGTGCCATATATTTCATTCTGATTTCTGCTATTAATTCTAAAATTTTATAGATGCAAATGTAAAAAACTACCAAAAGAAACGCTTTGCACCAAAACTTACGACAGATACAAGCCATATGGCAGCAGCGCTTACTACCACACACATGACCATTAGTAGGCCGACTTTGCTGGCTAACTTACATGGCGTTATATGAAGAATTTTGGAGGTGCCAACAAAAATTCGAGGTTTTGTACGGTTTAGAGACGGATTTCTACAGTGAAATCCAGATGATCCGTGGAGAACACAATAGCGCTCCTAGTGAAGTGAAAATTATTTCAGTTCTTATACCCGTTTAGTTTTTATCGCCTTCCAAAGTGAATTTATAGGAGGTTGTTTACATCTCAACACTGAGCTATCAGTCGGAGGTGCAAAACGTGTGCTTCATTTGCTCGTCTTGGAAAGTTTAGGAGCACAATGGGCTATACAAGGTGAATTTATAGCATGCACGGAATGCGTTCGGCACGTTTTTTATTCGGAAAATAGTATATATGGCGAAATATAAGCATTCGCTAATGCCGCGGTTGGGTGACAGCTACCGGAAGCTTGTCCATAGTAGGCCGACTAATACATATGCAAATTGCTACCATATGGCTTGTATCTGTCGTAAGTTTTGCTTTGCACACATAAATGAAATGCAGTGAAGTAAATGGAAGAGATTTACCGTCTTTTCAAAATTCGTTTAATGCTTTTCCTGAAAAACTAAAACAAGATAAGTTAATCTTAACATATTGCTCTACTGAACTACCCAGAAGAATAGATCAGCGCTTTAAAGGAGGCAGTCTGAAAGGAACTTTAATAACGTACGAAATACGAAAATTTGATGGGAAAGTCGTGAAAGTATGTCAACAGAATTTCATCAATACGTTGAATATATCGAAAGATCGTATGCAGAGGGTGTGCAAACGGCAATTGCAAGATATAATAGTTCCTGCTGAAAGGCATGGAGATTACCGGGTATCGAATATGTATAAGGTCAAAAAGGAAGCAGTCAAAGACTTCATTAAGGCATTCAAAGTGGTTGAGGTGCATTATTGCCGGGATAGGTGTGACAAAAGGCAATAATTACCAGCTGAGCTGAATATAAACAAGTTGGGTAAACAGACCTACGCTCATGTCAGAAGGGTTTTGTATTCAATTTACAAAATACAGTCACCAGATCGAATAAAATCAAGAAACATGTCAAAGACAATTGTATTGGAGAAAATATGAAATTCGAAGATCATACTATTATTAACGTTGAACGAATTTCGACTTCTGAGGTTTTTGGTGTTGTTATACTCATAAATATTGTTATGTGATGGTGTTCCGCATTAAAAATAAAAAAAAATATACTATGCATTATCAAGAAAAAACAGGATGTACGAGTATGTAGTAATAGCAACTGAGGAGTTGCTCTCGCAGCAAAAAAAAGGTATTCAGCAAAGGTTGCTGACTAAACAAAAACAGTTTCCCTATGGAACCACATAAAGTCACATGATGGTGACGGAAGAGGAGATCTTTTTGGTTCCACGGCTAGCTCACCGCGTATGGGAGTGGGTTGAGAGACAGAAAGAATTTTTTTGTTTTTTAAAAAACTCCATAACGTCGAACACGCGCACACACACACACACTAAAATATTCACCAGTGCATCATGGATTCTGGTAACTTCCTGAAATTAAATTGGATTGAATCAAACAAAATGAAAACTGGGCTTAATCCAGCACATTGAACTTATTTCATTATTTCAATTTTTCTAGGCTGTTTTGATTGTAAAATGAACATTTATTTTTGGAACGTTTTATCAGTGCTCTAACAATATTCAAGTGAGTCTTAAAGTATTTTCAAATTGAGATAATTACATACAAACTAAAACGGCACTATATTTTTAAACAGATTCCACCTATTATTTGCTTATCGACAGATTCACTCATCAGCCTCTTTATCGAAAAATGTATGCTTTGCCAAACGCATTAAACTCAATTTTAAAATGTAGCATAAAACTGGAACCCGAATTACAGTGAATTCAATTAAGTATACTATTAACTAGAATAAATGATTTAATCAACCCATTAAATAATTTAGAATCATTTTTATATAATGAATCTCCGCTATTTTTGGTCTCAAAAGGTTTAATATTGGGTTTCATCTTAAAAGCGATTTTTGTCTTATCTATAAAAAGTCTCTATGCCAGATTGTGTTTTCACTTTTGTTTCAGATTTCAATTATTATGAACATATTCGAATTTGAAATGTTACCTAGCATCTGCAAGCCATGTTGTCAAGTGGTTGAATGTTTCTCTACAGGTTATATCAGACACAAGCAGAGCTCCTGCTGCACCCCGATACTAGGAATGGATAATTGACCTGAATGCCTCCTGGTCTGCCGTATCACAAATTCGCAACTTTATTTGTTTTCCATCAATTATTATCATGCGAGCACCAAATTCCGATCGTTAAATCATGGACGGGTTGAAATCGCTTGTCCGTGAACTGTACCAAGAGACACGACTTCCTGACTGATTACCGAATTTCCTCATATGCGATTAGTCTATGTCGGAGGACTTCGATGGCTTTCCTCGAATACTGGTAACAGCGAACAGACATGCCAATGTTTGTGCACTTGCTGATCTTTCGAAAATCACTCCAACAACAAGACACCAGTGACGCCCAGACAAACGACACTTATGAATACAGATCCTATGAAATGTGTAGTAAAGCCACTAAATTTAGAATATTGGAGTAACGAACAGCTGTTTCAGGGAGCCAAACGAAAGTCCAAGGCTGTACATTGCAAATGCGTTAGAAAATTTATATTTCACCCGAGGCAACACCCGCGTCACCGGTGATGAAGTATTTGAATAAATATGCATACGCCATTTTGAACAACTATGTCTCGAACAATTAATACACAATTTGACTATGATTTACACAATCTCACAATCCTTGGAAATACTAAATATAAATTCCACAAAATCCTTTGTTGCAAATACGAAAAGAGGCTATCTTTCTACGAACTTTCCGAACTGAGACTCACAGGGCTTTTCTTCTACAAAGGGGATACGCCATAAAATTATCCGTCCGTTCACCACGACTCTTTCGATCAACCTCTCAAACTCGACTCAACCGCCGCGTCATTTCATCAACGCGTCTCCAAGTTATTTCCACTTCAGCCGCCTGATTACATCAGCCGCGTCATTTCATCAACGCGTCTCCAAGCTATTTCAACTTCAGCCGCCTGATTACATTAGCCGCGTCATTTCATCAACGCGCGCTGGATTGCGTCTCCGCGTTGAGATGATGTTGGTTTTTGCATCGGATAAGCGAAGCTCAGCATCGGGGTATTTAAAGGTTTGAAAATAGAGGGGCCATTAATTGTGCCAACGTAACAATATCTCCCTTGATAATTATTTCAGATGTCCATCCGCGACGGAGGGAACACATTTTTCATGTATTTCCCCCCTGTGCCCCCACTGAAGCAAAAACTCACAGTTTAACAACTGTTTTGAAAAGCTCCCATGAAAACTTTCATTTCATACTCATATCGGCTACGTTTGATGAATTTTTTTTATTCAGGGGCCACTCTCTTGTACTGAAATCATCGATTCATGGCCAATTTTTTCGAATCCTAGAATGGTTACAAAACCCTTTTGCTAGGAGCTCTCTCCCACCTCCTTGACTTGTTTCACTTATGAGCATTAATTGTAGGTACTCATCTTCAGTCATTCATTAAATTGAATCAAGTGTTCAAAGCATGCACCTTAAACGTTGAAGTTGGGAAAAAATAACTCAAAATTATTCAA
The DNA here is from genome assembly GCA_963969285.1 of Odontomyia ornata. Classification (NCBI taxonomy): domain Eukaryota; kingdom Metazoa; phylum Arthropoda; class Insecta; order Diptera; family Stratiomyidae; genus Odontomyia; species Odontomyia ornata. The sequence continues at coordinate 62,036,275 of OZ017742.1, read as the reverse complement.
TATTCGCATTTAAAACAGCCACTATTTTGTTTTACGATTACTGATACCACTAGCTGAACCGATTCTCGAAGATCTACATGACACCTATCATTCCTGAAATTTTCATGCAAATCCTAGCAAAACTGTAGTGTCTGAGTCGGTAAAAAGCGCATGTTGTTCCATAGCCATATGTTGCCATAGTAATAAATGCAGCGCATATTGTTCCATAGTAATACAGGAAAATTCAAACCGCTATAACTTCGCTAAATATGATTCAATCTTCATGAAACTTTCAGGATAGATCAATCTTATAAATAGACATCTACGTACTGAGTTTTATTGAATTTAAGGATACCGTTAAGATTTTATTCAAGAAAACATAAAATCAATAAATCATACTATTACTAACAAAGTTGAGTGAATTGCGACTTCTCACGTATTTGTTGTTGTTGTGCTCACCAAGGCCTACATTCCTGATTTTTCTCAGATTTTTCAGATCACAGGTGTCCAATCGCGAGGGGGGGGGGACACAAATTTTTCGTGTATTTCCCCTCCCTGTGCGCCCCTCGAAGCAAACTTTGCGAAACTAAGACCTGTTTTGAAAAGTTCTCATCAAGACCTTTCATTTGATGCACATATTGGCTACCTTCAATGAAATTTTTTTTCGGGGGTCACCCTCCTATGTGTGGAGACCCCCCTTAAAAACCTTATAAAATTTTTTTGTAGTTGAACTTTGAAGAAATCACCACTTTACACCTACGCACAAAATTTGATGTTTCTAGCTTATGTAGTTACCGAGAAAACTGCTGTGACACACGGACGGACGGACGGACAGACGGACAGACTGGTCGCGAAACTAGTAGGGTTTTGTAAAATTATTTTACAAAACCCTAAAAAGGTCTCTGCAAGTTTGATGAAAATCTAGTCGCATTCACGGAAGTTATAGCCATTTGAAATTTCTCCAATTACAACAACAATAACATATGATTTTGATATTTTATGGGTCTTCCGTCGAATCAGACACTGCAGTTTTGATTTGATCTTCTTGAAATTTCGAAATAAGATCAATAATATAAGTACAGGGTTATCCATTTCGTGGGAAAGTATAATCCTGCCATTTGACATCTCTCAGACTTAAATTGCATCCAAAGTTTGTTTTTTTTTAGCTGAAGGTTTGCCATTTAGAAGTATGGATCGTTTAACAGACGAAAAATGCGTTAAAATTATTAAATTTTATTATAAAAATGGTGATTCTGCTGTATCAACATTTAAGGCTTTACGAGCCGATGACGGTCGACATAATCGACCTACACAGCAAACAATTTCGAACACAGTGAGAAAATTTGAAGAGTCTGGATTGGTTATTGATATTGCAAGGCCTGTGCATCATCGCAAAATTCGTTCTGCTGAAAATATCGCTGTCGCTGCTCAAAGTGTGGAGGAAGACCCGAATTTGTCGATTCCTTGACGTGCTCAACATTTGGGCTTGTCTTACGGCTCATTGTGGCGGATTTTGCATTTGGGTTTGCATTTCCATCCGTAGAAAATCCAACTCACTCAAGAACTTAAGCCTCAACACCATACACAACGCAGAATGTATGCGAATTGGGTGATTGAACAAGAAGCCATTGATAACGATTTTTCGAATAAAATTTTCTTAAGTGATGAGGCTCATTTTTCGCTCAGTGGTTACGTAAATAAACATTGCCGCATATGAGGCTCTCAAAATCCTCAAGTGATCGCAGAAAGGCCTTTGCATCCGGAAAATTGGTGTGCATTATGGTCAGGTTGTGTTATTGGCCCGTATTTTTTGAAAACGATCAAGGAAGAGCCATTACACTCAATTCTGACCGCTATGGACGGATGTTAGCCGATAATTTTTGGAGAGAAATTGAAGATTACGTTCTGGAGAACATGTGGTTCCAACAGGACGGAGCCACAAGCCACACAACACAAGCTAATTGAGCACTTTTGCAAGAGGAATTTCCAGGACGCGTAATTTTGAAATTGAGTGATGTCAATTGGCCCGCAAGATCCTGCGACCTAACACCTTTGGATTTCTTTTGATGGGGCTATGCAAAAGATCGTGTTTACGCGAACAATCCTCAAAATCTTGAGCAATTGAACACCAATATTCGTGAAGTTATGGCCGAGATATTGCCGGAAATGTGCCGAAAAGTAATTGAAAATTATCTCAAAAGGATTGAGGCCTGTAAGAGGTCGTTGAATGATGCTGTGTTTCACGTATAATGGCAAGGTTCAATGTTTATATTGAATAAAAAATTTTGTTTCTATTCGAGTATTTTATGCGTTACTTTCCCAAGCATAAAATGGATAACCCTATATTTTTGGGAATTCATGGTTTGAGTGACTTTTGTTAGTTCGCCATAAAATGGCGACCGTTGAAAATAGAGAAACAATGGGTTTTCTGTAGAGAAACAACCATTCTCTATAACATGTTTCTTGACTTTATTCGTTGCTGGTGACTGCATTTCGGAGAAGTTGGGTAAAAACGCTTCTGACATGAGCGTAGGTCTATTTACCTTACTTGATTGATATTACGTTGAACTATTCTTTTTTTTTTATTGTAAAAAAACGGCATTATGTGATAAGAGCATCACATTATCTCGTTTCTAAAAACGACCTTCTTTTTCCTTCCCTTCCTTTTAGTGTTAGTCCTAGTATGTGAGATGGCCCAGCATGAGCAGAGGATTTCCCGGATGACCCACGACACGGCTGAGCGCTAATCGGCCTCAGTATGCCACCCCGGGACAGGTAATCCTCTGCTAAATATGAACGTCTGCAACTGCCGTGACTTCCGTGGTTGCAACAATTTTTATAAAAATATCAAGCGATGAGTAAGAGGCTCAATTATTCTTTAATCATTTACATGACAAATTTGATCATTTAGTTAGAACTACGCTGGAACTCCAGTTCTTAAAAGGTCATCGAAGTCAATCAGTATTTGGGCCTTGGATAGTACTTGAATGGGACACCACAAACCTTTAGCATAAGTATCTATGTGACTATGTCCGTACTATTCCCTCTGGGATTCTGACACTTATTGATATATAATAGTGTGCTCACCATTGTTTCTCCTAAGGCAGGCTATACAGTAGAACTCCTCAGTAAATTTAAGAAAGAATCATTTCCATTGTAATTTGATTTGTAATAGTGTCTTTGCAGGAAGTTCCGCGAAAGATTCTTGGTTCCATGCTTTAAGATACGATAAAATGGAAACTTTAGTCGTCGTAATTAGGCTTACGCCGTTAAAAATACTTAGATAATACAGAACGCTTAAAAAATAGTAAGCTATTATTTATGTCATTCTTTAAAAGCTCAAGGCATCGTTAAACCCATCAACTACAACAATCTACCCAAAGTGCATTCCCATAATGGATTCTCGACTAACCTTTTACCGTCATATCCTTTCCAACTTGGCAACAAAACTGAAACCATGAATTTATTATTTTATTGTTATGTTCGATTTTTCCATAAAGGCAAAGCATACATTTGGTATACATTTCTTGGAAAACGTTAGGTTTCCGTTTCCATCTCACCTGTCTTAATTCAGAGTCATAAAGTTGTTGTATAAGCGGCCGTTAAAAGTTTGCCAAAAAAAATTCTATCTCACGTGAGTGCTTTGATTGAAATACAAAGAACCGTAAAAGTTACATTAAAAGCTAATTTCAAACATGTCAGCTGCCATCCACCAAAACGAGACACTTAAACAGTTTACGTTCGTGGTGAAATGTTGAAAATATTTTGGTTAAATGCATTGCAGATTCGTTTAATAAAACTGGCAAAAGAACTTTTGAAAAATAAAGGAATAAACTTGGCACACGTGAACGACCGGAATGTGTTCATTTTCGTTCTACATTTCCACATGAAAATATTTTCTTCTATCGTTCATTGTATCGAAATGTGTATGTACCAGTGCGTATCTACATAATCTTTAAATCGACTAAAAGCTTTACTTTTTCACTTAGCCATCATCAGCCAGTCCGAAATAGAAGAAGAAGTAGCAAAAAAGTATTTCCAAGCTAAAGAAAAACTTCACAACGGCAATCGACTCATGTGATTACTTCGACTGGCTCCAGGAGCCTTCTTTGGCTCAGATCCTGTTTCGCCGGCTGCAGTGCAATGGCACGAGAAATGCTGCAAGACACGGAACTTACGGTCTTTTCCCCAAAAAATTACTTGGCTTGACTTGGCTCGGAATGCGAACAATGTTTTAAATAAATAAATAAATAGAAGGGAAAATAAAGCAGAAACGAGAGAGCGAGTAAAGAATTTCGTAGGGTAAGTACTTACCAACACGACAGTACAATGCACAAGCAGCCTGAGTCCTTGCTCGGCCCCCTAAACTTCTTTATGTGTCTCAGACGAAAGTCAGTGGGCCAAAGGATGGATTGTGATGTTATTGTTGTTGTTCTCGCTGCTGCTACAGAAAGGACTTGCAGTGGATGAGACCGTGGGCAAGTGGAAGGGCTGGAAAATCAAGTCAAGTCGCAAGCTAGGCAGAGGCTCTGGAATCGTTAGTGCACGAGAGAAGTCGCATTGCACCAATTTCTTTGCCAAGTGCACTAGCCGGGACGAGAAGGGGTTGGAGGTTTGTCGATTGGTCGTTTCACGTTCCACTGCAACAAAGAGGAAGTCATGTAGCCAAGTTGCGAGGCTGGCGCGGCGGCAAAAACGAAAACTAAGACATTCCCGGCATTCTTCTTCCTCTTATGTTTGGCAAACTACTTGGATGGATGCCTCTTGCAGAGCAGCAAACTTTCTCAAAAGTTCTTGTTAATGGTACGAGTCGGTGTTGCCACTTTTTTCTCTGGTGCATGGAAACGTCTACGGCAATGCGTTCAGCCTTTCAACCTTACCTAAAAGTGGACATTCCGAGTCCTATCGGAAGTTCGTTTTATCGCAAATTGTCCATGTTTCCTTGAAGTTTCCAATTTCGAATTCAACTTTCCTTGATTCAGCTGATTTGGAATGAGATATGTTCAGATGATTGAGAAAGTTTTCTTGAAAATATGAAAGCAATCTCTTTGCCCATTGAGAAACTCTCAACTCTTTTGAATTCACCAAAAACTCGACAACCCTTATCCTTACGCGTCCATCTTTGGAATCTCGTTTTAGGCTTTGGCTACCGTCCTCGGTGCTCAGCAATGCATTCCTTAGGCGTAGGTGTGGTACTGCAGGAAGGCACATCCTACAGTTGCAATCACGGCAGACTAAGTCAGGTAGTCCGAGCCAGTTTGATAATTGCTTACTATTGCCCCCGGCAAATTTACTCAATTAAACTTTTCAAACTTTCGAATAAGAACAATTGCGTTGTGGACTAGGTCAAGCCGAAGAAATGAGGGTCCACTTCTGGGCGCTGTAGCACTTCGAGGCGCTTCCGTCTTGCCGTTTCCTGAGTGGGAAGTAGTTTTTCCTCTTCGCTGCAAAGGTGAAAGCATTCTTGAAAAAACACAAAATCTCAACAATAGTAGTTCATACCACCTTCGACGTTGCTTCATTCATTACTAACCACCCCCTTCCGAGTGCTTTAGAGTGCCGCTACATCCCGCGGGCAGACTTGCCGGGGTGGATAGAATTGAATAATGCCTGCTGCTAAAGTAACTAACTACACCATTATTGCAATTGCATCCGCTCTGAATTACTGTGACTTGTAAGCGCCAGGACGTGAACGCATCGTGGAATATTCAACGTCTTCCTTTGGCAGTCGAGTCACGAAGGAAGGAGCAACGACTAGGGAAGGTGGCTTAATAAAATTAACGAATGAAATCTTGGGAGTTTATTTTGTTGTACGTCTTGTCCGTGGCGTTTTGGGGGAAAGTAAAAAATTAGCTTGTGATTCCATTAAGCTGGAAATTATTTAGGAAGATTGTCCTTGTGCATGCTACTTGCATGCTCTCGTGAGCAAAGCACTTGCTTGCTTGCTTGAGAAACTTCTTGAGTGGAATTTAGATAAATTCAAGTTTAAGGAATTTATACAAGACTCGGGCTCCATGCATAAGTGGCTGTTGGAGTTGATTACGTGGGAAAAGTTTAAAGATTCGTAGTCTTAAGCAAATCGTACCAAACTTATTCCGCTGTCGTCGTGATGAATGTGATCGGTAATGAAGCTTGAATTGTAACTTCTTCAACTTTTGCCTTAAGAATTCCAGCAAAAAGTCGTGCTAATTCTGTAGCAATCACTCTCGTTTATTGCAGGGAAATAATCTGCAATGTAAATGGAGGAAACAAAAAAGCAAGAACTACATTTTCACTCCCACCAAATTCGCAGCTGTTTGACTTCCATTTCGAATGTCGTCAATAATTTTTTTGGTAATTTGTCAACATTAGAGACATGACTTGTTCGGGAATGACAAATTATGCGTTTGTCTACACTAGTGGGGAAGTCATCAGTCATTTTTTTATAAAGCCATAGTGAACGTGTGTCTTCCACTAGTGTCTACCTTGTCGAGGTGATTTGTTTTCTGTTGCGCGTTGTGTATTTTAGTTGATTTATTTCCAAAACGCTAAACATACATTAGTTTTATGAACATTGGATCAACTGGGCTTATGAATGGTTAGTAAGTGATTGGAGACATTTGAGGAAATAAATGATGATGGGAATCAGGGAAAATTCGGAAAGATTTGAATTTAGTTAAATGGAATAGCTATAAATAAAACAGTTTAGAAGTTGATGTCTTTATTGCAAGGCAAAATAATGTGAAAAGATAGTTATCATGGAGAAGAAAGTTTTGGTATTGCTGAATGCGTTGCCCTTGTTCAGAAGATTCTAGCAAAGGAAATAAGTACTCAAAATAAAGACAATGTCTATAAATAAAATAGAATATCAGTCAGTGAGCAAGTTCGCTCCCTTTTAACCCAGATGATTGAAACGAAAACCGCTATCAAGCTGAAGGTCACAATTTGGCTTCAATTTGCATGAAATTTTCAAAATAAAATGGCGGTCATTTTAGACAGAAGTCCATGATTTTTTTCGTCCTAAGTACACCTCTCTGCAAGGGGAGCGCTGGTCGACAAGAATATTCTTCGAAGATGACATTCTTTGGGGAGTGCCGTCCCCAGTTACTCGAGGTAGTAGAGATTTCCGTAAGGTTACTCTGTGGACAGCATCCTACTATAAGTGATGCTCTTACTTTTGATATAATTTCAGCCGCGAATGTAGATGCAACATTGCCCTGATCCTCGGGTCCTTAAACGACCCGTGCCCTTCAAGGGAAGGCAGGCAGAGGCAAAACTACTGTCGCGTACGGACCCTCGAAACTTGACCAACCTTCGAGTATGCAAATGCCACCTAGCATTTGGTAAAACGCTATTGGAAGGAGTCCAAACAAAAAAAATACCTGTTCAACTGTTCCATAGCGAAAGAGAAAAACAGATCCCCTGTACCAGTGGCAGAAGATAGTGAGCGAGTAGGTTTCTGCCCGTCATCATCCAGTAACTGCAATGTGATAAAAGTGCTTCTAAAACCTCAACCTGACATGGAAGACCCATTTAGGTGGAAACCTTCGTTGGCGCGAATACCATCGAAATAGGAAACCAAGCGTGGGAAAATCCAGAAAACCTCGAAAATCACGCCACAGCAAATCTTGGTGTATAAAAATCAATACCATCCGCATTCACGTCAACAAAAATGACAAAATCATCGAAAATAGACGATACATGAAAAAAAAAAAAAACAAGCCCTAAACAAAAGCAGGGAAAATGAATCAGCTGGGAATTACTGCTGCTGCATGCTCACACGAGAGCACTTCGTTCGGAATAGCAAAGAACGAACCAAGCCGCAACAACAGGGCAAATGGTAGAGGAAAGGCAGGGTGCAGTGCTGTAGAAGGTTGCGCTAGTGTAAAAATTTGTTGCACCTATCACCAAAGTGACCGAGAGGGGAAACGTAAGTACCGGAAGCCTTCTTAAAGGAGAGACCCTGGGCAACCCGAGCGCATTACACCACTCTGAAGAAAAGCGCTCATGCAGAAAGCAGGAGCGGTCTACAATGATTAAAAGTGAGATACAACGCCTAAAAAAGCGTAAGCAAGGAAATATTACGCTGGGCCTTTGAGCTCGAAATGCTCTTAGGTAGGACTACATATTTCTGGCCCCATTGCTAGTCAATTTGGCTCTGAAGTATGTTATAAGGAAGCTACCTGTCGATACGCGAGGTATATTACTATACAAGTCGGGCCAAGTAGTAGCCTATGCGGACGACATCAGCATTTTGTCACGGTCATTAATAACTGCCAAAGAATTTTGCCTGAAACTTGACAGCGAAGCGAAATTTGTAGGGCTACAAATCAATGAAAATAAAAGAAAGCTCATGACGCAGTCGAGCAAAAATACCTCAAATACACAAAAATATCACACTTGGCGGATGCAGTGTCGAAAATGTTAGCGAATTTGTGTATTTAGGTGCCAAAATACTGAAAACGGGTAATGAAACAGACGAAATACGCCGAAGAATATAGCTCGCCAATAAAATATTTTATTCAATATTGACAATTTTGAAGACCACTTGCATACACAGGAAAGCAAAGCTCCAAGGATACAAATCTGTAATGAGACCTGTGTTATGCTATAGGTGTGAAACATGGATTCTAACCCAAGCATTCGCAAATATATTGCACGTCTTTGAGCGACGGGTCCTGAGGCGAATAGTCGGAGCGAAGCTCGACGGGGACCAATGGCAAATTTGATAAACCATGAGTTGTATGAAATTTTTGACGAACCGGAGGTATCAACGATTGTAAGACTGCGGTAGCTGCGATGGGCTGGCCACATGAATCGTATGGACGAACAACGGATACCCAAAAAGGTATTCGTTGGGAGAACTGAAGGCCGGAGGCCAGTGGGGAAACCGAGGAAATGCTGGTCTGACTCGGTCAACGAAGACAGTTTATCGCTGGCTATCCTTCACTATCGTTCCCGATTTCGTCAAGTAGAATGCAATGACTTTGTTTGGTGAGTGTGATCATTTTCTTCTCTTAGATCCCATCCTGCAACGACTTCAATTTTTAGACGGAAGTCGTGGGTGATGTCAAAGACAATCCCAATCTGCAGATCCTCCCATGCATTGAAAGAAACCAACCAAATTCACCTGTTCTGCCAAGTATCGCGCCATTGAAATGTTCTTGCTTTCACTACAATAAAAGATCAATTTATCAGTGTTAAAAGAATGTCAAGACGGACTTCCAGGTCAAACAATTACATTTCCGATTGCCGCATTCGTACTTCTATTATTCACAGACTTTGGTATTACAATCTGTTTCATCCAACTTATCGGAACAATCATAATCATTGTCGCATCGCCGTTGCTACAGAGTACAGAATTTATTTGTAATGCACCAAAACTCATCTAGTTTGCACGTAACAGCCGTGAAATTCTTTTCGGGACAGTTTAATTAGTCCGAAACGATCCACGGTCTACTTTCCCGTTGCACCGGTATAATGAAGGAATGTGTGTGTTGCATGTGAAATATTTTGTAGCACAGGTATTAGCGAGTTGTGGACAGGTTTTGTTATTATTGGGCTTTAGTCCTCCAGGGCATAAATATTCCAGAGCCATTATTGGTGGATACTTATTTTGCCACTATGGATGGTCCCTAGCTTTTCTAAGCATGCAGCGAAAATTTACTTAAAACTACTTTCCGCATATTACAAATTTACCAATAATTAAATTTTATTCGCAAATTACTTTTACTTCAATCTGTCATGGCTCAATTGGTGGGGATGTTTAATGCAATATGCATTTATGCGTATTTGCTTCTGCATGGAGATTCAAGTCTCCATGGTGGGAAGTTTCCGGCGTGAATGAATGATACCGTAACAACTGATCCAGAGAAGGCAGCCATAGGCAAAAATTGCTACCGTGCATGGAGCTTCAAAGTTTTGCGAAACTTCGAGTATGCATATGCCACCTGGCGATGGGTAAAACGCTATGGGAAGGAACCCAGGCAGAAAACCAATTATGAAAGGTGAACGAGAAAAAAAAACAGATCCCCATTACCAGCGGCAAAGGGTAGTGGGGGAGCAGGCTCCCGCCTGTCATCATCCAGCAACTGCAATGTGGTAGAAGTGATGAATTTGGCTTCTTTAATACACACATCTATATGCAAACTTGAACCTGATATAAAGGACCCATTTGAGTGGGAACCTTTATTGGCACGAACCTCGTCAAAGCAGGGAATTAAGCGTGGAGAAGCCAACAAAACTTGAAAATCAAGCCACATCAAATGGCTCCGAGGTTATTCCAGGCTTCTATGGCGGAGCCATTAATCTCGGTACCAAAAAAAAAAGAAAACAATACACCAAAATGGCAAAATCATCAAAGATAGATATTACATGGACACATAAGTTCAAAACAAAAGCGGGGAGATGGAGTCAGCTGGGCATTATTGCTATTTTTGGACGTAACGAAAATCATGCTCACACCAGAGCGTTCCGTGCGGTGGTAACTAAGCTAGCCACAACAGCAAGGTAAACGGTAAAGGATGCTGTTGCTCCCACCATCGCGAAAGCGATCGAGAGAAGAGACAATAGTACCGAGAGTCTCCTTGCAAGGGAGGCACTAGGCAACTTGGCAACCCTAGATCGTTCTGAAAAATAGTAGTTCATGCCGAAAGCAAGAACGGTCCTAAACGATTCAAAGGGAGCTGTAACGTGCAAAAAAGCGTAAGCAAGGACATCGAAAACTGCGCTCTAGACCTCGAAGAGCTCTTAGATAGGATTAAATATTTTATATGCAAGTGGTAGAAGGCAGAGGTGGAACAGAATCACGTCCAAGGCGCTATCACCAGCATAACATGCTGTTCAATTGAAGGTGAAAAAGACAAGGGGAGAAAAGATGAGGTCGCTATGACACATACAAATTTAAATGAGGAGTTTCAGCTAGCTTTGTTAAAGGTAGCTAAAAAATGGCCAAAAAGCTCTCTCCAGTGGCGAACGATCAAGAGAAGTCTTTCCAGGAAGTTAAAAGCGGAGAAATATCAATATATCTCACTAGCGAATCAGAGACGGTCGGATATGAAGATGAAATCTTCAGTGCTCCTCTTCTCTGTACTTGTGCCAAGGGTTTTCGGTTTACCTCCTTACTGAGAGCGTCGCCCCATATTTCAGCTCTATATAGTAGCACTGACTCTATAACACTCATCAAGAGACGTCTTTTTGATAGGTTGGCTCCCCCACATATTGGCCATAGGTCAACTCAGAGCATTGTGAAGGCTGCTTCGGTCGGACCGGCTCTGATTCGGCTTATCGTCAACGTAGGAGGACCAAAACCATCAAGAAGACGCCTCTTGAAGACAGCGTCAATCATCGCAAACCCCTAAGGCAAGCTCTGCTGGTCAAACCTACCGACGGTAGGTGCTACACAGATGTCTCGAAAAGGTAAAGGTAGCGATCAAGCCATGCGGGTCAACCCACCAGATGATCTCCTGGTAGAATCCAAGTCAGACGTATCGAACAAGGATTTTTTTTCTGATGCAGATCAAAAGACGCTGGAAGAGAGCGTTATTCTAGCCTTGCTCGAGCCAATGGTAGCACTTGATATCAGGGAAATTGATTGTGTCACGGAATTGAATGAGGTGTCGCCATCGAGCGTGAATTTCCGAGCATATCTGGGGTTAAGCTCACCAAAAAACATAACAAGGAGCAACGTGTGACCATCGCTGACCTGCCTGAAAAGGAAGCAGAACTAATACTTAGCAAGGGGAAGATAAGAATCAGCTGAGTTACCTACAGAACACGATGAAAAAGAAGAAGCTTTAAGAGCTATGACTATAGTCACACCACAAAAGGATGCAACAGGCTTGAAAAAAGTTCACCGTGCTTCAAGTGAGATAAAGCGGGCCACAAAATGTAACAATGTATGGTGGGGCAAGTTGTTTTCTCTGCAGGGACGTGGAGTTTCGTGTTAACGTCTTAAAACATGTCGTAGAAACAGGGAAGTGTCAAGTATTCAAGCATGTTCTAGTCAAGACTGAAGCAGCACTGCAATAATCCGCATCTTGAAGATAAATTTGCATCGCAGCACAAGAGTCTAACATCTACTACAACAGTCCACAAACCAAAGAAAAGCCAACTTGCTGCTACTCAGCGAACACTATCATGATAAAATTTCATCACTGTAGAACTCTGACGAATCTTATACTGCTTCTATTTGGGTTCAAAAAACGGCACATGTGAGGGTCTGGTGCTTAGGAACAACTTTTTTTTAGTGTGTACGTTACAATCAATAAACGATTGCCGACCTATCAAGACAATCCTTATTAGAGGAGCCTTCAATGCAAAAGAAATTCAATGGAGTATGCTACTGTCAGGTGCTGGAGGGAAGCGGACTCTAGAGATGGCAGTCAGAATAGAACTGATTGTGTTGACCACCGGAAACATCTCTTTTTGCCACTGGGGCTGCATTGGGATCATCCTAGATATGACATTCGCATTGAAGCCTCTAGTACAAAGAGTAAACAATTGGAAAGTTCAGGAGTATTACTCGCTCAGAGACCACCATTACATAGCACTTGAGATCAGCGATGATGCTCCTTGGCACATATTTCGAAGGCCTGCCAGTCTCAGGTGAAACACTGGAAAGATGGTCGTTGAGAGGTCCATCGATGTGCTCATGAATCGAACATTATAATCTGGAGCTTCGGAGGAGAATGGAGAATCAATAGTCATTGTTGACGCAATGAACTCAACTATGAGTATCATCACGTCTACCTACAGGTCTTACCTGCCCAATTGAAGATCCCAGTACGGCAAGCCTTTAACGTACTAGTGGATATATGAAATACCCCACTAAAGAAAGGAAAGAGAAAAAAGGCCTAGCACTTAGAGGGACTCACATAAAAGTCAGCAAGGAACCGTTTCTGTATACTTAACAACAAGATTGAGGCCAGCTGCTGGCAAGAGCTTTGGATGACGTGAATAGAGAACCAAAAGACCTAGGCTACAAGCTAATCTTACGGAAGCTTGATGCCCAAAGATTGTCCAGCTCATACGAAGCAAAAAAGATGGACGACATCATATGGGCTCTTTTTCTACACAACCTGTCCGTATAAAAGCCATGATGAAACCCAAGTGGGATGTTCACTTTTTGCGAAGATGAAATTGGAGACAGCAGTCTAATCTATGAAGGGGATCTCGGCTGAGGAATTAAAGATGGTTTTTCACTTTTTCCCGGATTCTCTGCTCAGCCCATTCAATACTTGCTTGCGTGAAGGTGTATTTCTGGAGCATTGAGAAGTAGCGAGTCTTGTGCTGATCTGCAAGGAAAAGGAGAGTCCCGAGCCATCATCTGCTTACCGCTCATTATGTATGCTACAAACGACGGGGAAAAGCTTGCAAAACTAATCAGCGGAAGATTCACTGACGGAATCTATGCTGATAGGGACCTATCTCGTCGGTAATATTATTTCAGAGCTGGTTTCTCCACTATCGATGCAATTGGGGACGTAATAAGCGTGGCTCACCATGCGGAGGCACACAGCAGTTTCACTCAACGAGTTGTCCTGCTGGTTACTCTTGATATCAGAAATTCTTTCAATTCAGCTAAGTCGGCAGAAATCTTGAAAGCACTAGAAAGCCATTTCCAAATTCCAGAATATCTTGAGGGACTATCTGAAATATTGTAGCCTGCTTTGTGACACAAAGGAAGTTCGTCGGCTTACATCGTGTGGTCCTGACTTACATGTGGTATGGTGAGCTCATGAGTCTGGAGTGACTAGTTAAGTCACGCTAGATCAGCTATGTGGATTATATTGCGGTGCTATTTGCTGGACGCATGGTCAAACATGTACAACATAAGTTTGGTATGCTAAACCATCGAGTGAGACACTCGATGACTGCTCACAGCTTTAGCTTTGCATTAAAATAAACTGAAGTCATCATCCTGACAAAAAAAGGAGTTTTCCGAGTCAAGACTATCGATATGGGGGAAATGCTGGTAGAATCAAAACTAGTAGGCAAATACTTGGGCATATTGATAGACTCGAAGGTGAGCTTTTCCATTTTAAGGCCAATAAAGTGGGACTCAACAAAAAGTTGACTCTTCATGAGCGTTATGCGGTCTACATTACTTTATAGATCTGAGATATTAAGTGGTGCTTTCAGCAACGAGTTTCACCTAAATCGACTAGCACAGGTGCAAAGACAAGAAGCGATACAAACTGGGCATGCATATTGAGCTGGGTTGATACCGATTGCCTTCCTTGCTGGAGAGCGTTAAATGTTTACCGAGGTAGAACAAAGCTAACAGCGTGCTAGTCGCAATGGAAGAGAGACAACGCACTTTTTGCGATTGCTAACAGTTCTAGTAGAGTGGCACAACGGGAGGATGGACTGCGGGTCTGATTCCTGAATTGAAGTAGTTGGTGGCATGGTGAGGTTGACTTATACGTAGCCCAGCTCTTGAGCGGGATATTTTCGGTTTCACTCCACAAGATTGGTAAGTCACGGCCTCTTGACTGCGTATCTTACTTACCTAGAAGACGTAGATGATACCTAGCATACATTGTTTAACTGCAAAAGATGGAACAGGCCGAGTGGTGACCTGCAATGAAGTTGGAGTGCTCGAATACATCCATTGACAAATAGAACCGCGTAGCACATTATGCACGGGTCATCCTGAGGTGTAAAAAGGCATATTTGAGCGTCAGAAGACGTCAAGGACGGGGGATTTTTTTAACAATCTGTTTCTCTTCCTTCATTCCCGCTAGAAAGGTGTTTTCTGCAACTCAAAGACGCCTCTAGGCAAAGAAATCGCCCGAGTAATATGTGAAATAGCTCCAGGCTAAGTTCTCAGCTGCAAAGGGACGTGTTTAATGGATAGTGCCTTCTGCACTTTGTAGTCCCACATTCAGAGCGTGAATATTTCTTTCACCTCCCAATCACAAAAAGAAGTACAACTCCCCTATGGACTAAATTTCCCATAACAATTTATTGAACTAGATAATGAATCTGACAATATATAACCTAAAGTATATCCATCTGAAACAACATGATGGATTGTCTAAGGTCATAATATGCAAAAATTTATTATTGAAGTTGTGAGTAAGCTGCCGAACCATTCTTAGAGACGTTTTGCGCTATTGTCAGAGGTTAAAAAAGCCGTCCGCAAGGAGGAAGTTGATCAGCTTATTAGCAGCTTTGCAAACTTGATCTCAACAGTTCCATAGATTTGATCTGATTTGACATCACTGTTGTTCGCGATAAAATTTCCGAGAAAATGGCTGTGCAGAGACCACGAATCTAATATATAACTAATTACTTGCTTGCAATAATCTTTTTGGTGTTATATTCTCAAATACGGTAGCTCTACTTTTCAGGACTTGTAAAACATTTTTTACAAAGACCTTCTAGCTTCGCGTCTTGCCTAGATAGACAGGCAAGACGCGAAACTAGAAGGTCCATCTATTTGTCTGACCGTGCGTCACAGCAAGTTTTCTTAGAAACTATAGAAGCTAGAAAACTTAAATTTTGTGAATAGCTCAGAAGTTATGGTCTCTCAAATGTTTAGGTCTTATCAAACATTTCAAAATTTTTTAAGTGGGTCCTCCCTATCCTTTAAAAAGTTGTGTTTATCAAATTTAGTCGAGGGGATATCAAATAAATGTGCTTAGTTAGAAACTTTAGAATCTGAAAGAAAAAAGTTATTTAATGTATCAGAGGGTTCACGGGGAAGAAAAATGAACGGAAAATCGCGATTGAATAGCGAGAAATCGTATGGAATAAAACGTCTTAACGTTTGATACATATTTCAAACCGACCTAGGCACTCTTACTTTCTTCAGATTTTCAAGAAAATTTGAGGGATAGTGTTTAATTTGAATACATTCAATTGGCCAAACATTCAAAAAAATATTTAAGCTTGAACAAAATGTCAGTTGTTATGTGATTATGAAAGGAACTCTGGGTCTTTTGCATAAATTTGAATGATTTCTCATGCAAGTATTGAGTGCATAATTCAAGTCATCAAAAAACTCATTTCGAACCCTTGGATGGTTACAAAGCCCTTCTGGTAGGAGCACTCTCCTGCCTACTCGACTCTTTCTTCTTTAGCACCACAGCCTCTTTTGGGCCTTCGTTTAGAGATGGTTAGAGTATCTCATTATCTTGACAATACTCGTATATCTATCAGCATACGAGCAGGTGATATGGTCAGTACCACGCTTTGGCCATGCGTCCATCCACTGAGCTGCGAAACGTTCTGATCAGCTCTTTCCAAATCCAATTAAAAAATGGCAACATTGTGGATCAGCTGATTTCCTTTATACTCCCAATTGGATTTTAAAAGATTTTGATATGAATTACCTGCATCAACTACGCCAAAAAGAGTTGAATTAGCTTTAATTGACAAATGACATGACTTAATCTTAAGCCAGACTTTCACCGTTTTCGCGTAGACGTTGCTTTTGTCACTGATATGAACGCTCAGATAGATGATTATGTGAAGGATTAAAATTTCATGGCCTTCAAAAGACAATTTATTCTCAAAAATAGAGGAATAGTAGTAGAACAGGCATCCAAAGAGAATAATTATCGCCAAATGTAGGAATGACTGCTATATATTGTTACCCTAGGCCCGTCGAAAACTAGCGATAAAAATACAGAAAACTTTAGGTGATTCTACTAATGATATTCATACAAAATTTCAAAATTGAGAATTTAGTGAAAAAACTTCAATATGCAATTTTAGAAAAAAAAATCCGACCTCAAAATGACCTAAAAAGGACAGAATAAAATTGGTGGAAGTGGCCCCATATGCCAATCCCATTCTAATAGAGCCTTCATTAGCATTAAAATATCTGAAAAATCAAATTTAAATTCTTTTCTACGATTGGAAGTACCAGGCTATTATCTCCAAAAGAATACCTTGCACGAATATTTATCGTCATCATTACTATGACAATAAGAACCTGTAACAATGAACGAGTTACTTCTGTGTGGAACAATTACATATACAGAAGATGCAATGAAGCAATAGAGACAATAGAGAAAGTTTTTCTTAGAATTGAAACAGCAAAAACAAATTTTTTTAAGCCTGTAAGACAAAGGAATAAGTCAATTGTTTCAATGGAGCGTATGGAAGAAAATCTCGATAAAGACAAATGATTCAACAAAAACGATTTCAAAAAAATTGAACACAATCTTGTTTAGCTTGTTGTGTAGTCTCAATTCTAGCTACAGTATTATCCTTTTCATTGAAATTGTGCATCATGCAACGGTATTTTAAATAATAAGATAATATCAACCATAATTACATTCTGAAACGTTGATAATTTTGAAGACTGCTTTTTCAATACGCTTAAATATGTCATTCATTACATACAAACAATTATTTGCAATCATTTTTCTAAGAACGTAGCAGAATCTGTCTCTATTTAGTCAAAGTGCGAAGGAATATTTTGGCATAATTTTGCATAGCCATGCCAAGCATTTTATTTTTCCTAAAAAGTATTTAGTGGATTTCATATTGGAATAAGGGAACAAAGAATCAGTAAATAATTTATATTCATAGGTAATTAAAAAAAAATAATTCCAAGTCATAATGTATATTAAGGGCCAAAGTTACTTAGAACCGAGAGTTAAATAATCACAGCTTGTGAAGGAGATCCCTGAATCACATCGGTTTGGCGGTAACAAAATCAATGGCAGTCTAAAGCTAGGTTTAATTTTCAAAAATAATTAGTTACAACCATCCTGATCCTAAGTTCTTATTTATCAAACTCTTCTCTTCTTTGTAACACTACTGCCCCTTTCGGGCCTTCGCTTCCTGCCACAAGCACCTCCAACTGTCTCAGTCAATCGACTGCACCATGCAATTTCAAAATCCGAGCAGCGATGAACTGTCGTCATTGAGCGAGACAGACTAGCGTTTCCTCGGTTTCCCCACTGGCCTCCGCCCTTCAGTTCTCCAACGAAAACCTTTTTGGGTATTCGTTCTTCATTCATATGATTCACATGGCCAGCCCATAGCAGCTTTCACAGTTTTAATAACTTTAGGACCTCCGGCTCGTCAAAAATTTCATGCAGCTTATAGTTGTATCGAATCCACCATTGGTTACTGTCTAATTTCTCTCCAATTACCCGCCCCAGGATCTGCCTCTCGAAAGTATTCAATATATTTGCAGTTAGGGTCCATGTTTCACACCTATATCATAGCACAGGTCTTATCACAGATTTGTATACTCTGGTCTTCAAGATCGGCAAAACAGAATTAAACATTTTACAATATTTGCGAGCTGTATTCTTCAGCGTGTTTCAGCTCTTTTATTAGTAATTCTCGTTACTTTGGCGCCTAGATGCAAAAATCCGCCCACATTTTCAATATCGTATTCGCCATGTTTAATATTTTGGGTATTTGAGGTATTTTTCCGTCGTCTGCGGTTTTGCTTTGTTTTATTCTCATCGATTTGTAGCCCTAGTAGTTTTACTTCTCTGTCGAGTTTCACAGAAATTTCTTTGGTGGTTATTAACGACCGTGACAATTGTTCGCATAGGCTATCACTTGGCTCGCTTTTTATGGTAAGGTACCTCTTGTATCAACAGATAGCCTTCTTATTACGTATTTCAGGGTCAAATAGAATAGCGATGAAGCCAGCTCATCTCTCACTTTAGTCCGATACTTGTGTCAAAGGCATCGGTGAGTTGATTATTGATGCGAATTAGGGAGATTGTGGGCGTCATTGTCATTAAGTAAGACGAACTTATTTCACTGGGATACCAAAGCAAAGCGTCAAAAAAAATTTAGGGTATGTCCATGTTGAACTTCCAGCATTTCTTAAGTAACTGCTTGACTATAAACAATTGGTCTATTGTCAATCTACCTGCTCTAAAGCCACCTTGTTAGTCCCCAATAATACTATTGGCGTAAGATCTGATTCAATTTTCTAAGATCTCTAAAAATATTTTCTAAAGTCTTTGCATTGTAGCTTGTCACCTTTTCGTGGAAAGGGTTTATAATTGATTGGCTTCACTGGTGCAGCATATGTTTTTATTGTCAAATGTGCTGGATGACTTTGCACTGAAATCTCGTCGATGCCTGGCGCTTTTTTCTTATTTTATGCTTTGATAGTGGAGAACACGTCATTCAGAGTTGGGGGGGGCCAATTGAAGTTCTCCGGGAATATCTTTATGCTCCGATATCCTGGAGCTGTGCAGAGGATTAAGGAGGTTCTTGAAATATGATGCCCAACCTTTTTTGATCTTGTTTTCATCAGCGATGATGTTGCCGATTTCACCACGGTGGAGCGTAGTCTTGGGCCGATAACCTCGTTTTTCACTACTTTATATGTGTCTTGTGCGTTGTTGTTCGCTAGACTTACATTGATGCTCCTCAATCGGTCGTCATGGTATTTCCTTCGTTTGATTCTAATTATCTTATTCGCTACTCTTCTGAGATTTTCATAGTGCTTTCTCTTCGTCCTGGTTTTGTTTTCGAGTATTGATCGTATGCCTAATTCTTATTGTCCATCACATCCTGGTACTCATAATCAAACCAATGATTACTTTTACGCCCGGCTTGGAGTCCAATCGTCTGTTCTAGCATGGTCTTAGTTGCAACCTTCACTTCCACTTACAGCTCGTTGCTTGTTTTTAGCGATAAGTCAGATAGGATGGGAGCCAGCTTGTTGTTAAGGGTCTCCGAGAAGCTTGTTGTCACAAACGCCGTATGGAGCCTGTCAATGTCAAATTTTTTTAGAGGACTAGTCTTTGCCGGATACTCCTTTGACATACGACATCGATGGGTTGCTTTGATTAAGTCATGGTCTGAGTCACAATTGGCTCTTCAATGTGTAAAGACGTCAAGTATGCTCGAGGGCTATCTTGGTTGGATCAGAACATGGTTGATCAAGTTTCAGGTACTGCAAACCGCTGACATCAACACCATTTTATTCATGCATCAATGTAAAAATTAAGTCAAAAGTAGGACTAAATTTCTGTTTCATGCAAAGTCAGTCAGGCGCTGGCCATTTTCATGTAGTTAATCGGGAATACTTTATTTTCCAGTAGATGAGATTGCTCATTGCCAATTCGAGCGTTAAAATTATCCAGAACTCTTTGTGAATTACAAGTGGACAATGAGTACTAGTGATGACGCACGCTCCAGACGTCCCGTGGAAGCGACAATACCTGAAATAGTAGAAAAAAATCCACAAAATTTACAAATTAAAGTTTGAATTGCTTCCTTATCCACCTTATACATCTGTCCTAGCATACAGAGACTACGCTCTGTTCCCTAACTTCAAAAATTGACTTGGTTCACACAGGTTTCAGAGCGACGAGGAAATCATTACCGCTGTGAATGGATATATTGAGGAGCTCGACGTTTAGGTTTATAAAGACTATATAACTAGATTAGAGAACCGATATGAAAAATGTATTACTCTTTCTGGGGACTAGCTGAAAAATAAAGCAAAAAAAGAAAAAAAACATTGTTTTCATTGTCAGGTCCGGGACTTATCAGCCCACCCTCGTATCCCACAACAAGTTCAAGATGCTGATGTGAAAAATGATACTGATACTTTGCCGGAAGAGCGGCATGAACAAAATCATCGAGGAATAGATACATCTCCGAATTCTAGGGAAGAGGATCAACTTCAACGAACAAATCAACAGGTTCCTACGATTCTAAAGGCATAGGATGTTCATAAGTGGGGATTAAAATTCGGCGGCAACTCGGGATCCCTGAATGCGTTTGTGGAGCGGGTAGAGGAGTCGAGAGAATAGCGAGATATGTATCCACAATGCGGCTTTACCAATCAGCTGTCGATTTATAAGAGGGACGAGCATTGGTGTGGTTCCGTACAAACCGCACTAGAGTGAACTCGTGGGCAGAGCTAGTGATGGAGTTGCGTGCTGAGTCCTTGACTCCAAACTACGACAAAAGGTTGCCGAAAGAGATTGAGAGGCGCACTCAAGGTCTAATGAAGTCAATGGGCATGTATGTGGCCACGATGGAAGGACTGTTACGACGAAGGACAACACCTTTATCAGAGAGGTTGGAAATTCTGCACTATCATTGAAAGATATCAAAACATCAGCTGAGCTTGTAAAATTAAGGCAAAACTTAGAAATAACGTGAGTGTCTGTAGAGGCGTACAGGCGTATCTCTCAAGGAGAGCCAGGGATTGCTAGAGCCTGATTCAGCAGACAAGCGGAGAAGTGGTTTATTGAGGGCAGCCATGATAAGTAGAGAAGAGGTTGATTGCTGGAATTGTAACCGAAGAGGTCACACTTTCTGAGAGTGCTCGAAGCCACTCAAATGTTTCGAGTGTGGGCGACCCGGACACATGAGGGCAATTTCTTTGAATTGCAAGCGGAGAGGCAAATCTAGGGACTCCGAAAATCAGGTTCAGAATAAGGAATCAAGTCAACGAGTGAGAGGCGAAAACCAAGGATCAGTAACTCTACAATCAGGCATGTTAGAAAACTTCCGTGGTGCTCGCTAAATGGCAAACGTATCGAAGAGGAAAGTGGACCCGGAGCAGGAGGTAGCATGGCTGTTGAAAGGAAAGAATGGAAACAACAGACCGCACCTGGGAATGGAGAGATTGGCCCAGGAGTTTCTGGGGCTGTTGAATTTCAGGGCCTCAAACACGATAGTTGGTGGTGATAGTTGGAGTCAGCTAGAAAAGATGTGGTTGGAGCTAAATGAATCACTTGTGGTAATATTCGTTTGGCAAACAATGACGGATGCAATTTGGCAGGGATGGCAAGCATTCGGATACAAATGCGTTTAAGGCTTAATTGGGTATAGGTCTTGATTGTTCCAACCTTACCTCAAGAGATTGTCTTTGGAGTTGATTGAATTAAACAAAGGTGTTACCCTGTTTGACAAGCGGTACAAAAACACATCTATGTGGAATTAAATTCTATGCTGGAACAGGATATAGTTGAGCCTTCGTCAAGCCCAAGGGCATCACCAATATTATTGGTAAAGAAGAAAGATGTACATTTCGCTTCTGCGTCAATTTCCACAAGCTTAATAAAGTCACGGAGCATGATGCTCACCCTATCCTATAATATCGGCAACTTTAGATAAATTGCGGGATGCGAAATTTTTTGTATCCCATCGAGGGTTATTCCCATTTTGGCGAATGCCTTTTGGTTGGCAAAATACCCCAGTAACGTGGCAATGGTTGATCGGGCAGGTTTTGGGTGTGGACCTTAAATCCTTCATGTAGATGATTTTATTATCGTGAGACAGAAGCTTCAAGAAACACTTGAAGATATTGGCTGAGATATTCCAAGGATTAAAAGAGGCTTGTTTAAAGGTTTCACGCGAGAAGTATCACTTCTGTCAACCTCGAACCTCGACTTCGATATTTCAGGTACATGGTGGATGAAGTGAGCTCGAACGTGGATCTAGAGAAGATGAGGAGCGTGCTAGAGATACCAGCTCCAAGAAACGGGAAGGGTGTTTATCAATTCTTGGGGATAATATCTCGGTATAGGAGATTTATCCCGAATTCCACAACACAGGTAGCTCCATTGACCGACTTTCGCAAGAAAAACACTAAGTTCATGTGAACACAAGAGTGCGAGAGTACATTCACGTAAGCAAAGATAAAGTTATCCAGTGCATCTATTTTTGCTTGCTCGGATCATGATCTTCCTTTTTTCGATACAGACGTACGCGTCAGACTCAGATGTGGGAGCGGTGCTCTCAACATCACGAGGATGGAGAGAAGACAATATGCTACCTGAACCGATCTTTATCTAGGGCGGAACGCAGATACTCTAGAACAGAGAAAAAGTGCCTGGCCGTACTATGGGCGATCGAGAAAGTATGACCATATATAGAGGGGATAAAGTTTCATATGATCACGGGTCACCATTCGCTAGCATGGGTGAATAATTTGAAGGATCCAACAGGGCTGTTGGCAAGGTGGGCAGTGCACCTTCAGCAATACGACTAGGAGATAATATACCGTAAAGGGAAGGAACACCTGGTGCCAGAATGTTACCTATGATAGAGGCACTAACTGGAGGGTGTATTGGCATTTTTTGGTATGAGAAAATGAGGCAAAAAGTACAGATCCTGTCAGAAAAGTTCATCTGATTGGAAGCTGAGCGATAGTACGCTGTGGAAACATCTGCTCGGTCGCTATCGTGAACTCCAAGGAGGTAGTGCGTGGAAAAGGTGGTGCCAAAACCAAAATAGTATACATGCGGAGATGCAAAGTGTGTCAAACAAATAAGGTTGAATGGAGAGCTCTAGCAGGCTTGGGAAATGATCTGCGTGGATCTTGTGGGACTGTTCCCACGTTTGAAGTGGGGAAACATATATGTCTAGCAGATATCAGAGACTTCATTCAGATAAGTGGAGTTGAGCGAGGATGAAATTCAAGGAGTTTCTTTGCGTAATTTCAAACCGGAGAATCGTGACAAGGGCTTTGAGGAAGAGTTGAAGCGTGAGGAGGAGACAATGGCCGGCAGTGACAACGTCTCTCGCCCCCCCTTTCTTGTAAGTACATTTAAGTTTATTTATCATATTGTGAATTTGTATTGATTATTGAAATGATTTCACCAAAGAAAAGTGAGGTAAATTACAAATTATGTTCAGCAGTCGGAGAATCATTGGGAAAGTGTTGCTGGAACCCAGCTCATGGTAAAGACGAAGCATTTGCTCAGGTTTTCTTGACGCTCAACCTTTAATTAACCACCCGTGTTCACTTCGGAAACCTATCAATTGCTGAGTTAGATATTCTAGTTAGCCAGCATCAGATTTAAATAATTTTCAATTCGATCTTCTTCAACAACAACTGTAAATCAGTTGCAATATCAAGTAAAAAGTTTCTTCTGTATTTGCGAGAGATTTTCATTTAGTTTTCATCTTCATCATCCTTAAATCCATATCTGAAATAATTCAATAAAGAAACGACATCGCTCCGAACAGAATTCTCCCTTAAACTAAAGGAATATCATCATCAAAATTCCGCTGACCACAAAAATCTGAACATTTTAGAAAATCGTAACGTAAACTTTTCAAAAACTTTCAGAATAAATCTGATTTGACTTATCATAGATACTGAGAAACTTTTCAGTTACCACATACTTCACATCACTTTTCTAGATACTCATCGGTAAGCTTTACGAAGATTAAAGTTTTGATAAAAGTTTCAAATTCAGAATAATCATGGAAATGACTTTGTAATTAAAAGGTTAAGCCGGAGAAAAGGAAGGATATCTTCTGAAAATACGTTCAAAGAAATCAGGAAGGCTATGACAAAAGACAGAAGAAGTGGAAAATGATTATGCAGCTTATGAAGATGAAAGCGCGTGTGAAATTTTATTGCGTTCTTCATTAACGCTTAATTAGTCGACACTTATCGGGCGCTTCGTTTGCTCATTATGAGAATTTGCTACGAATTTAATGAGTTTATCTATTCTACTATCTTTCAACTTCCTGTGAAAGTCTGCGCACATTTTACGCTCGACCGACGACCTTACTCGACAGTGACGGTGATGGTGGTGTGGAAAAATGCAAAGTATTGTATTTTCACGTTGCAATATTAATAGAGGTAATAGTGCAATAAACTGTGGAAACATATCTTCGCCACTGTACTACAGGGAAATTTCATTGTAGGGTAGATAAGACCCCCTTCAATTCTTTTTTCGCTACTTCAATAAAAAGACCAGAGTGGAATCATTGAGCTGATGAAATGGTGGAGTATGCAGCCAAGTATCTTGTATGATACGTTTCCATTCCAATTATCCCACCTTTGGAGTAGAGAAACCCCTTTATTCGTTTTATTTATCTGACATCACGTCCTCTGCAGTGTCCTGACTGAATATTCTTGAAGGAAGAGAGGCAGCTGTCCGCTGGATTCGAGCAACATACATTTGTAGTTTTCTATCACGAGGAAATTCACTTGTTTACCTTTCGCTAGGAAAGCCTTTTCGTCGCGTCGTCTTCACGGTACCAGGTGTGGAATAGGTTTTTTTTCTGTTACGTCTGCAGATTTGAGTATTGGCTATTCACAGTGATGTAAAAAATTGTATGTCTGTTTATGTAAATGTGTATTTTTTCCAAAAATTTATCTAATTTAGAAGGTTGTACTACTTATGTTTCCCCTCTGAAAATATTTTTCCATTGCAAATAGTCCTTGCTCCAGTCGCGAAGAAAACTAAATCCTCCACATACCTCCTACACAACAAAGCTATTCAAGCTACATAATAAATACATTGAACCACTAAGTGATTCAAAAACCACAGAAATAAATTTGATTCATGCAGATCTGGCAGACACAAGCTTTTGAGCGTCTCTGTTGATTTATTTTGTGTATCTTCCGTCTTTGTGTAAGGAACACCAGTAATTCTTGGAGTTCTTCTCTCTATCCTAAGGCTGGATGAATCTTGGAAAACGCAAAAATTGCGCTACCATACTACGCTCTACTATTCTACAAACCCTACACAGCTCCCACTATTTCGTCCTCTTCACTATTCTAGAATGGAGTGGAATCACACTACGAGGCTTCTTGTATCTATTTTTTCATCCTTTTTGCGATTTCTTCTTGCTTTGGCTCTCTATCTGAAGACAGGAATGTTAGAAATAACATAGAGAAATAAGAAATGAGCACAGAGCTGTTAGATAAGCCTTGAGCACTGTGCACTCCACTCCACTCCATATGAGATGTACCTTTGAAAAGAAAGTTGTCTTCTCTTCTACGCCCGATCCTCTTGGCTTGTGTTTTGTGCAGTCTCGTGAAGGATACTTATGCGGCACGGACCCATTGTAGCCATACGAATATGTGATGTTATGTTAGCGTATAGAAATACACTACGGCACGTACACAGCCCTCGAAAGTGGGATATAAAAAAATCTTGCTAGAACATCATTTTCATCGTGTGCTGCTTTTCTTTTCCTTTGATATGAACTCCTGCAAAGAGAAAAAGTCGAGAAAAAATGCATGAAACTTTGATAAATTTAAAATCAAGCAATTATAGTGTTGTTAATAATAAATGAGATTAAAATGTGTGTACAGAAGCAAAAGTGGGTTTTTATTAGGACCGCATCGTGTGAGACAGACGAGTGAAGCTTTGTGGCGCACGGTAGCTGTATGCATTGCATTACACTGCGTTTTGATGAGGTCAATCGTTTGTTGAAGCGTATCCTCATTTTATGCAAGATAAGTATACTTTACGCATGTTTGATGTTGAGTGAAGGATGCTATCAAAAACCATTAGAAATTTTTTTGTTCAAATAATAAGTATCAAAAGGAGTATAAGCGTACGTTAAGCTCTAATATTACGCTTAGATACATTAAAGCATAGACATACTCGTAGATAGGCAGAGGGAAAACTTCGAACAAAGTCGCGCATAACACTTTCAGGCCTTGAGATTGGTAAGTTTCTCGGACCCATACAAAAATTTGGTTGAAATGAAAATCAAACAAGCAAAGTGATTGGGCCAAGCTAGACGTAGTCGCAAACAGGATTGCGACCTACTCGTATTTAAACATTCTGATTAGCTGAACCCTGCCTTAGGTATACACTGTCCAATATTGCACCTGTGCTCGTTTTGCGTACGATACACATTTTTCAAAATATTTTATGCGTATCAATGCTTTCATTTCATTGTCAGCCATCGACAAGGGAACACGAGTAACTTATATAAGATCTGCATCCTGAGACCAAGAACGCATTTCCAGCCCCCAAATGAGACCTCTCCCCTTGAGCTATCGGTAGATGAGTGATTTCCTTGAGACTTAGGAAGTTTTCTGAGGCGCATCAGATAGATACTCATTCGTTGCAGTGCATGCGGTCAGGTCATTTGAAGATTTTTAGGACTCATGTGTCTCGTTTTCTTTTTCTCGACGTCGGGTCCTTTTCGTCTAAGAAAACTGGATTTACCTGCTTGAGGACGACGGCAAGCTGAAGCGTATGACCTTGCCCAGTGAATTTATAATACTCGGAGCCATGTGGTTGACTTGCGTGAAAATTGAAGCATACATTTTGCAGGTATCTAATTTGTGCTTCTAGCCAATCCGAAAGTATTATCATTTTTAATTGAAATTAATAAAGGTCTCTATAATACTCGCAAATGCTTTCATATGTTATTTTATCCGTACTTTTGCAAGAAAACTGTTTTCGGGATAACTATAGGTGTGGTAGCCAAGCTAATTTAACATATTTTTGCTATCAACAGTCCCGTATATTCAAACTTTTTAAACGGGGGTTGAAACTTTGCTTGCTAACAGCCATTTTGAAATACCCAAAGTTGGTTATGATCGAGGATTTAGTTGGATAAGCTGAGGGTTCACTCAACAGTGACTTGGGGGAACAAAGACAAGCCTTTGCAGGTCAGTCAACTTTGGATCTTAGAACCATAGGGAAGAAAAGAAAAAATGAATCGGGATTTCAGTCGCAATAGCAAAAGTTCATTACTCGTTACTAGTACCTATGAGTAATATATAATAATATAAGAGAGACATGAGGCGTGATTGTTTAGCGATAAAGTTTTTAATATACATATTAAACCTTCAGCATTTGGGATTGATCAATGAAAATGTATGATTACTTTTAGAGTACATTCATATGCAAAAATTGGAGCCTTATAGGACCATACGTGTGTCTGTGTGTCATAGGCGATTTGTTTCGAATCTACTGAATGGATTAAGTTCCAGTCCAAGTTATGTAATAAAACTACAGTCTCGCTCCAAATATAGCCTATGCTCTGAATGGTAGGGTGGAATGGCTACGAAATCCAGGGATTTTAGCTCATGGTTATATATTTTAGGATATGGTTTTGAACAAGCGTCAAAATGATTGTAACAATTCTCATCATTTGAGCAGTTTAACAGAACTCTTTGATTCGATACATAGTGTTTCCACTCTGTCTCAGACTTCTGTACGGATCAGTAACATTTGCAAAGACATTTCCTTTCAAAAACTCGTAACATTTTGATTGTACTAACACTCTGATCACACCGAATCGGACATCCATATGTTAAAACTGGTCTAACCAGAGCCTTGTTATAGATAACTTTGATCATTTGATCAATGAATCTGGAATAAAAGACTCGTTGAAGGGACATGAGCACTTTAAGTGCTTTACTGAGCATGATTTTGACATGTCCATTCTAGCAAAGATACTGGTTGAGATAATCAACGAAGTACACAGGATTAATGCAGAACCCATTCTGAAGTACCCTCACTAGCCATAATGTGGAAACTTTTCCAATTACATTTCAGGTCTGGACTGGCCAACCGTTCGAAACAAAATTGGTTCGCAATTTTGCGCATTCACTTTTATTCGCCAATAGTCTATGTAGGTCTGCATATCATTAAGACTTTTCTGAAGGTTCCTTTGAACGACTGATGCCTCTCGGTCCGCCATATAAAAAATCAGGTTATCAGTCAACGCCACAAATGATCATGTTTTTGACAAGTTAAAACCGTTGCGAATAAATACGGAGAAGAGAAGAGATGCAGTACCTATTCCCTGCTGTCGACCATTCAAGACCTTAGAATTGTATGATACAAAAAACATTTTTTTCATACAATATATTGTATTAGACATCGTGGCGAAAAGTTGTCTGAGGAACTTGTCCTAAAGGAGCTTATATATTGTTCTCTCTAACTAAACCATATCGAAGACTCTCTCCATATCAATGACGTATGCTCCAATACTTTCTTTATTATTTAGTTTACAACACAGAGGGTTATCCATTTTACGCTTGGAAAGTAAAGCTAAAGAAAATACATAAAATATTTAGATTGAACAATATAAAGATTAAACCTTGCCATTGTAAGTCAAATACAACATCATTCAAATGTCTTCCACGGGATCTCTTACAGGCCTCAATCCTTTTGAGGTAATTTTCAATAACTTTTCGGCACATTTCCGGCAATATCTCGGCCATAACTTCACGAATATTGGTTTTCAATTGCTCAAAATTTTGAGGATTGTTCACGTAAACACGGTCTTTTGCATAGCCCCATCAAAAGAAATCCAAAGGTGTTAGGTCGCAGGATCTTGTGGACCAATTGACATCACTCAATCTCGAAATTACGCGTCCTGGAAATTTCTCTTGCAAAAGTGCTCGATTAGCCTGTGTTGTGTGGATTGTGGCTCCATCCTGTTGGAACCACATGTTCTCCAGATCATAATCTTCAATTGCTCTCCAAAAATAATCGGTTAACAACCTTCCATAGCGGTCAGAATTAACTGTAATGGCTCTTCCTTGATCGTTTTCAAAACAATACGGGCCAATAACACCACCAGACCATAATGCACACCAAACGGTCACTTTTTCCAGATGTAAAGGCCTTTCAGCGATCACCTGAGGATTTTGAGAGCCCCATATGCGGCAATTCTGTTTATTTACGTAACCACTGAGCAAAAAATGAGCCTCATCGCTAAAGAAAATTTTGTTCGAAAAATCGTTATCAATGGCTTGTTGTTCAATCACCCAATTCGCATACATTCTGCGTTGTGTATGGTTTTGAGGCTTAAGTTCTTGAGTGAGCTGGATTTTGTACGGATAGAGATGCAAATCGAAATGCAAAATCAGCCACAATGAGCCGTAAGACAAGCCCAAATGTTAAGCACGTCGAGGAATTGACAAATTCGTTCTTCCACACTTTGCGCAACAACAGCGATATTTTTAGTAGAAAGAATGTTGCAATGATGCACAGGCCTTGCAATATCAATAACCGATCCAGATTCTTCAAATTTTCTCACTGTATTCGAAATTGTTTGCTGTGTAGGTCGATTATGTCGACCGTAATCGGCTCGTAAAGCCCTAAATGTTGATACAGCAGAATCACCATTTTTATAATAAAATTTAATAATTTTAACGCATTTTTCGACTGTTAAACGATCATATTTCTAAATGGCAAACATTCAACTACAAAAACACCCTTTGGATAACATTTAATTCTGACAGATGTCAAATGGCAGGGTTATACTTTCCTACCACAAAATGGATAACCCTGTATATCTAAAAGGTTACTTTCAGTATCGGATGTAAGATCGAATGCCTAGTACGGAGTCTAAACTGGCAATTCGGCATCAACTCATATTTGTCAATGTGGGCGTTTGATACTTATTTCAGTATCATTTTGAACATGGTGCTGATGTTGGGCAGTAAGCTGATTGGGCGGTAGCTTGCAGATTATGAAAATTCTGTTCCTTTCTTCAAGATAGGACATACTTTGGTCTTTTTCCACTCATGTGTGGAATATGTTGTTGAGAACTATATTTGGAATATCGTTAGTACTATATGATTTCTTGTTGCTCATCTTGCCAAATATGAAAAACATATTCATGGCTGACAAAATAATCTACAAGATTCAAGGTCGGTATGATGTCAGAAATCAATGTTTCATTAAAATAAAGAATTAATTCGCCATTCAGGTTTGATTTGATGTCAGAAACTTTTGCTTCAAAGACCTCTGTAAGTATTTGATTCCCTTTCTCAGGGTTTGGTAGATGGACCAATTTAAAATTAGTTCCAACCAAGGCAAGTTTCTGCAACCCATAGATATGATCCTATTTCCGGAGTCAATAGCAGCTCTATTGAGAAGATTTATCTCATCACTAGAAACTTCAAGACTCGATACCTACATTCGAGATTTCTTACGGAGTAAGCTATTCACTTTCGTGAAAACACCATCTGGGTCCTGTGGGCTAAGACCCTTCAGTTTTTCACCACATTGATTGCTGACCTCACTTCTGAAGTTCCGGACATTCTTGAGATGTAATCTCAACAGGACCAACGAGAGATGGTTGTTGTAAAAAAACCGCCGATAAATAATGTTGACGCGTGAGAGAAGAAGGCTTTTCAATCTTTTTACCCTTGCGATGGTTGGCGTTTCA
The DNA here is from genome assembly GCA_963969285.1 of Odontomyia ornata. Classification (NCBI taxonomy): domain Eukaryota; kingdom Metazoa; phylum Arthropoda; class Insecta; order Diptera; family Stratiomyidae; genus Odontomyia; species Odontomyia ornata. The sequence goes on along the minus strand of OZ017742.1, from coordinate 62,005,459 downwards.
TATCCTTCCATATTGTTTCGATATATAATCTTAGAGACTACTTTTACAATCGTTTTCAGCGGCAGTTTCTCTATATACAGCAAAGAGATGGGAAAAACTGCACCGGTTTGAACCCAAAACCTTTTTTCTTATATTTGAAAACCCAGTTTTTCCCAAAGATTAATTCCACCAGGCCTAAACCGGGTTTTCCTTCAAATTCAAGAACCGAATAAAAATCAAGATATAAATGAATACAAAAAACCGGAAAACAATTTTTTCGCCATCCCTCCCTAGGAAACATTAATGACCGCGGTCACAAGAGTAACGCACATTTCTATGTTTGATTGGTTTTTGGTGTTAGTTGCTTGTCCAGCACACGATACACAATAAATGCAAAATGTTTGGGGACTGAGCCGAAGGATCTTTCATCCTTATACTGTAAGTGAATTACTTAGCTTAACAGTAAGCTGCTGGATTGGATTTCAATACGTTAGCCTCTTATTTTTAATACAAAGGTGAAGCATCCTGCAGTTCATTTTGATTTAAATAATTTTGTGAGTAAAAAACCAGAATACTATTTATACCTAAAGTCGTAAATGTACACATTTAATTTTTATTCCAGATTTTTTATTTAAAAGACTTTTTACGAAAAAAACCAAGAAATCAGTCATTCTAAAAGCAAGTTTTTTTTGGCTGTAAAAGACCGGAAAATCAAAGAACCGGTTTTTTACTGGAAACCACCATCCCTAGTCCGACGTATAGAGATCTATTTCATCTCTGGTTAGATTCCTGTCATTAAAAACCATTCAGCAAGCGTTGCCATAATTAGACGGAGGACATTGTTTCTGGTGGTCTCGATAAAACTTCTTTTGAAACTTTCCCCAATCCGTTTTTATGAAATTCAACCACAGATTTTCATTTCGAACTGGAATGACGAAGGCATCGTCCCTTTGATGATTGATTTCCATTATGATTGCGTTATAGTCGCTATCATAAGGAAGCACCTGCAGTTTCCGTTGAGGACTATCAAAGCTGAATTCAAGTCTTGCGTCAACAATGCAGAGGCCCAAATATGAATTTGTCCTAGGATATGTTTGAAACTCCGATCCATATAGATTGCAATTGAATTCAATTAGGTTCTTTGTTATCCACGATTTCAAAAATACACCTCTTGGACTATTTTTGGCATTCAGCCATGATGTATGCTTGGCATGGTCACCGATAAGATATAATAGCTATGCAGCCTGTTCAATTCGAGTATTTCAAACAAGGAATTGAGCTCCTCCTTGAACGTGAGAACGTTTCGACTAGTTGCATAGGCAGAGGTAACGAGGAGGTTATCTCCACCTGGCATTGAAATTTTGATAACGGACAAAGCTTTTGGATTCGACTTTATCAATATTTTGGAAACAATTGAGTCTTCTAACTAATATCCCGGTGCCACTTCCTCCATCACCATTTACCCAGTCGTTTCTTACGAATTCAAAATCCTTGAATATCATGAAATACTATGATCTTAAACAGGTTTCAGTGAGATGGATCATGTGAGGTTTTTACTTGATCATGTGTTCCAGGAGATATTCATGTCAATGTAGAGTTATAATGGAGTTGACGTTGTTCAAAATGAGACGAAGATTATCCGTGGGAATGTGACTGGATGGCAAGTTATGTTGAGGCATTTGAAAGATATAGACGTTGAAAAACCAAGTTAATTTTTGAATCTTGTTTGTTGATTCTCCCCGATAAAGAATTAAGTTGCTGATAAATTTGAAGAAGCAGCTCATTATTGCTACTTGCATTCTTTGCTGGTTCTCTAGCGGCGAGTGCAATTGATACCCTGGGCTTGCGGTGCACTTGCGTTTGTTTAGAATAAATTTAACTTGTGCATCTTGATATCGGAAGTATCCTCGATACGATGCTGGATGACGCAGTACTTTTTTTGACTCCGTTCACGCCAACTCGCTCTCACCGGGGGCATGAACATCTTTGTAACATGTTTGTTGCACCAGTAGAGCTCGGCGCAGGCAGAAGCCAAATGACGAAATCGTTGATACCGGTAACACTGGTTGTTTCTTTTTTTCTGGAGGCATTCCTACTTCACAAGTCTGAAATTCAAGTACCTTATTTGTTGAAGGGCACTTGGACTGCTTCTGTTAAAAATCCGTACCAGATAGAGTAAACTGTTGTTGTTGTTGAGCACCTATATTAGATCAACCGTATCCTCTCCATAGTCCAGACCCTTCAACAGAAAAGTTAGATTTTTTTAGCTTTTCGGGGTATAGATGAAGTGCGGGACCTCCCCAGGATTCAGCGCATCTTCGGTTGACTTGAACTCAACCATTGATTTCGTTTTTATAGTTAATTTTTCTTTTGATTTCGAAATTGCTAAATTTATTTTCGGTTACCAATAGAACCATATCCCCTCCGCTTTGCCCGATTACATTGATTTGCAGAACTTTTTCTGCTTTGTTGCTGGCTTTTTCTGAGGATCCAGTAGAACTGCAAGTTGGTTTATTCTCCTTATTTTATTTTTAAAATATTGAGTAAAATTCATATTAGTATCTTAATCAGAATAACCTTCGACACTTTCTTCAACTTCCTTTTCTTCTGTTGATCCTTCCAGCGCGGTCAAATCGTCTTGAGTTAGTGACGCCAGCACTTAGAATTTCTTCTAGGAACGTTTGTTCCATACTTCTCTTCACCTTTTTTCCTATTGGACCTGCTTTTAATTCTACAGCTTTTGTGTCGTCATCCCTTTCTTGAATAAATTTTCGAGTAATTGTATCTGTAGCTTAAGTTCATGATCTTCTTCACAAAAACTGATGATATCTTCATTGTCTTTGATTATTTGTAGTTTACATCCCTACGAAATTTTCTTGATCATGTTATCTTTTGTTGATCGTCGCCATTTTCGTATTAGACACTTTTCAGGTTCTCCCAATGGTGGGAAGCCGTCTGGTTCCTCCATACTAGCGGTCCCAAGTTGTTTTTGGATTCTTTGCTTTTCTTTATGTATTGAAGCATAATAATGATATTCGATATAAATTTTTTGAGTCGACTTCTTCGGCAATATAAACTTTTTCCAATAAAAAATAACTTCGGCTTGGCGTTTTAAAAAATTTATTAAATTTTTGAAAACTTTTGACAGTAGAGGTTTGAAAATATGTCTATACGCAAAGAATTCTAGACGTAGCTTCCTTACATAAATGGTTACTTTTCTGGTATTAGAGGCGTGGTTATCTACCGAATAAGCTACGATTTTTTTTCCCGCGAAATATCGAGTGTCGCCTAGTGTTATATGGTTATGTCTAAGCAAAGACAATTTCATTTACTCAATGCAAAGTTTTGGTATTATTTTTAAGATAAATTGCAAGTATACGAGGTGAGTTCAAAAAGTAAGGTGACTTCTCAAATTTCGCGGGCAACGTACATTCGATTATCGATTTTTGTATTTTTTTATGTTAGTACACTCGTCACGAACATATATTTACAGTTTCAGTTATATAATATGTTTAGTTTGGTTGTGAGAGGCGTAACGGTTAGAAGAGTTTTGCGTTGAAAAAAGCATACAAAACAGTACAAGATGACAAAGAAAAATAGCTAACACCTTTATTGGCACTTTCTATTTCGTGGACGCTGACCTCACTCAAAGATAACATGAAATAATAAGAAGTGCCAGTAAAAAGTTGTATCCTAGTTACAGTATCCTACACAAACCAAAAAGTGCTTTCCTGCTGTCTTCCCAAAGAGTCATACAAAGTGACCGAAACTTACGCGTATGTAAATCTTGAAGATTTAGTTAAAAAACCGCAACAAGATTACTGACGTATTTGAAGTTTTGCTTATGTCTGCTAAGACCCGATGAATGTAGCTCATTAGAGCTGTCTTGCAAGTGGGGCTGTGATGGATCACAAGTGGCACAATTCAAACAAAAGATGGAGAATTCCGCCACAGATAGTAACATTTTTCAAAGTAGCTTTGTACCACTTCATTTGGTATGTGGTATAAAAATAGTATGGCAAAATCCAACCCCATCTTCACCGCGATATTGTTATCTCATTGTAATTAGATTCGTTAAAGAAACTCTGGATAAAACCCAAGAAGAAATTGAGTATGTGGAAGATGCCAATAACGCCCCACAAAAAAACAAAATTTTTACTGGAGGAAAAGTCATATTGTGTACAACATACTATGATGCTTGCAATGGTAGACGCAAAAGTATGTAATGCCACCACACAGACTACGTCAACAATGAGCTGCTACATTCAAAAAAGATGTTGATGTAGATGCACTTCCATTCGAATTATCCAAGTTGCACGCCAAAATTCGTCGGTTTATGAGAATATTGCACCTCTCATACAATCTCACTGTAAAAAAGTGGTGGATAAGATATCATTTTGAGAAAATTATTGTTAAACAGAGGGAAAAAATCATTGAAGAGAAATTTAGACGTGAAACTGGTCTAATAGTGGATGTACCGAAGGCAGGGTTTGGAAATACCAATGACGGTAATACAAGTAGAAGATTTTTTCCAATCCTAAATTAGCTGCGGAAATAACTGGAGTTGATTATAATTTCAATTACCGACAAAGTCATCCTTGAAGTCATATCAAGTGGTCACAACGTCGATTTGAAAAAGTTTGCAGATTATTGCATAGACGCTGCAAAACTTTATATAAGTTTTTATCCGTGGCACCCTATGATACCTACGATGCACAAGATCCTGGTGCATGGTACAACTGCCATAGCCCATGCATTGTTGCCAATTGAGTTACTCTCGGAAGATGCCGCTTAGACACGGATCAAACATTTCCGGTAGTACAGGCAGAATTTCGTGAGAAAATTTTCAAGGTTTAAGTGCAGCACTAATATTATATCTATTTATATTCACTTCTGACCCACTGATTACTGGAATGTGGCCAACCCCCCCCCCCCAGAAAAAAACCGTTGCCATTCACGATAGAAGCAATTGTTTTGATGATTTGTGCTGTACCTGACTCTGAAAGAGACTCAGATTCTGATTTGGAGAAGGTTTTTGGGGCAACTGGAAGTGATTATGATGATGAAGAGCCATGGAACTCATCAACATTATAGTTAAATAAATTTTATAACTTTTTCTTTAAGAAAATAATAAATACCGAAGTTGTAAATTACTAAAATATATTCTTATTATACAATATTTTTTCCTAATATTTTGTCATCATGTTACGGGTGAACATTGAGATTCCATAGTGCTGCTCACCCCGAACATTACCATACGCGATTTTGTAAGAGTTAAACCTACGCAACACCGAGCCGCACTTTATTAACTTTTTTTGATAACCTAAAAATGTAACCAACAGCAAGTAATTTAAATTTTCATTTATAAAATGACTACTAGTTAGATTACGGAAAGAAAGCCACATAATACTTTTTTGCCTTTTAACTTTATATAATTATAATTAAGTAGCTAGGTCGCCTCCAATTTACATGCCACATTACGAACAACGCAAGCAGTAACAAGTGCAAAAAGCATCAAGAACCAACGCGAGCTCGAAATTAACCTCAAATTCCTGGCACTATGACTAGGTCACACGGTAGCGGAAACATTCGTCATCCAATCAATATATGCGGCAACATAAAACATATAACCCCTCGAAGCAATTGGAATTCACCAGGAATTGAGACCAAAAACAAAGATATTGATACTATGAACGATGAATTGCAACAAAAACAGGCCAAATTGAATATCGTTACATCGGAGTTGCTCCACTTGAAAGATATGTCAGCGCATCATAAGAAACGAGTTTTAGGATGCTCTTAAATCTTTTGCGTGATCCGTTGAAAGTTGGATAAGCCTTATGCATGTATAGTATCAGTGAGATGGAAATGAATACACCTAATCCAGGTGGTAAGATTGAAGGGAAATTCACTACGGCTCGACAATATAGTAGTAAAAACGACTATATAGTAGTATAAAAATATCGCACAAGATGTCAGATCGTGGAGGCGTTACGAACAGATCCAAATAAAAACGTTTCTGAATATGAAAAGGACTTAGGTGAATACCGTTTGTTGAGCTCACAACATGAAGTCAAAATGAATTCATTGTAAGAATCAATGCAAGAGTCCGAGAACAAGAAGCCAACTCTTGAAGAACAAATCGATGGTTTTCGGGAAAAATATGCGAAACTAAAAACAGCTGAGCATGTTTCAACAATTAATGCTGAAGCATTACGGCAATGTTCGATATCAAATAGCTGAACTGCGTGACGCCCACAAAAAAAGAGAGCTTCGTGACGAGCTTCGTGACGAGTTCTCAGCCAAACAAGGGGCTATGAATGAGCTTAAAAATATCAACCGAAAATTCACTTCGGCACACCAACAAATGACCGCCAATGACGCCAAGCTCAAACAAGAAGAAGCTGATAAATCCTCTAAACTACACGAAAGAAACACGGGTATATTTGTTGAATTTCTTACCTCCTTTCCTGACTGGCTATCGACATCGTGCCGAAGCGTACCATTCACTTATTCGCACCAAATTCACTATAATCTACCACGGAAATCTAAATGAAGAAAATCGCGACATTCCCCAGAGGAGATTCGATGACCGAAATTAGTTAAAACAGGTGGATAAATATACACACATGACACTCCACGCATCGGCACGGCGATTTATTTACAAGCGGGGACAAGAAAAACTAAGAAATATTAGCGCCGGCTCAAGGGGAAAGCGAGGATTACTCGTATTGCGTAATCTTCATCTCACTTCGTGATGTAAATAAACATTACTAACAGTTCGAACTGTCAGTCAAATGCATTCAGCCAAAGCTGACGTAAGATTGGAAGCCATATGGCAGCAGCGTTTACTACCACACACATGACTATTAGCAGGCCGACTTATATATGAAGAATTGTGGAATTATTATATGAAGAATTGTGGAGGTGCCAACGAGAATCGAAGTTTTGTTCGGTTTAGAGACCGATTTGTACATTGAAACCCAATAGCGTTCCTAATGAAGTGAAAATCGTTTAATTTTTATCGCCTTACAATGTGAATGAATAGAAGTTCGTTTACTTCCCAACGCTGGGCTATCAGTGGATGGTGCAAAACATGTACTTCATTTGCTCGTCTTGAAAAGTTTAGGAGTACAGTGGACAGCGCAAGGTGAATTTTAAGCATGCACGGAATGCGTTTCGTACATTTTCATTCGAAAAAGAGTATATAATACGCGAATCAAGCGAGGGGAATCACTCGAACAAACGAAAAAAAAGCACTCCAAAACATGATTTTCCCGGTGGACGGGAGGAAAAAAAACGTTAACCCGGAGGTTATTTAAGCGCCCTTTTTTAGGGTTTTGTAAAATAATTTTACAAAACCCTACTAGTTTCGCGACCAGTCTATCCGTCTGTCCGTCTGTCCGTCCGTCCGTCCGTCCGTGTGTCACAGCAGTTTTTCTCGGAAACTACTTAAGCTAGAAACATCAAATATTGTGTGTAGGTGTAAAGTGCTGATCTCTTCAAAGTTCAACTACAAAAAAATTTTATAAGGTTTTAAAGGGGGGTCCCCCCATATAGGAGAGTGACCCCCCGAAAAAAAATATCATTGAAGGTAGCCGATATGGGTATCAAATAAAAGGTCTTGATGAGAACTTTTCAAAACAGGTCTTAGTTTGGCAAAATTTGCTTCGAGGGGCGCACAGGGAGGGGAAATACACGAAAAATTTGTGTCCCCCCCCCCCTCGCGATAGGACACCTGTGATCTGAAAAATCTGAGAAAAATCAGGAATGTAGGCCTTGGTGAGTACAACAACAACAAATACGTGAGAAGTCGCAATTCACTCAACTTTGTTAGTAATAGTATGATTTATTGATTTTATGTTTTCTTGAATAAAATCTTAACGGCGTCCTTAAATTCAATGAAATTCAGCACGTAGATGACTATTTATAAGATTGATCTATCCTGAAAGTTTCATCAAGATTAAATTATATTTAGTGAAGTTATAACGGTTTGAATTTTCCTGTATTACTATGGAACAATATGCGCTGCATTTATTATTATGGCAACATATGGCTATGGAACAACACGCGCTTTTTACCGACTCAGACACTACAGTTTTGCTAGGATTTGCATGAAAATTTCAGGAATGATAGGTGTCATGCATATCTTTGAGAACCGGTTCAGCTAATGGTATCAGTAATCGTAAAACAAAACAGTGGCTGTTTTAAATGCGAAGATTGAATAATTTTGAGTTATTTTTTCCCAACTTCAACGTTTAAGGTGCATGCTTTGTACACTTGATTCAATTTAATGAATGACTGAAGATGAGTACCTACAATTAATGCTCATAAGCGAAACAAGTCAAGGAGGTGGGAGAGAGCTCCTAGCAAAAGGGGTTTGTAAACATTCTAGGATTCGAAAAAATTGGCCATTAATCGATGATAACAGTACAGGAGAGTGGCCCCTGAGAAAAAAAATTCAGCAAACGTAGCCGATATGAGTATGAAATGAACGTTTTCATGGGAGCTTTTCAAAACAGTTGTTAAACTGTCAGTTTTTGCTTCAGTGGGGGCACAGGAGGGAAATACATGAAAAATGTGTTTCCTCCGTTGCGGATGGACATCTGAAATAATTATCAAGGGAGATATTCGAAATCGTTCAACTTTGTTAATAATAGTTTGATCTTCGTATTTCATATTTTCTCCAATAAAATCGTCTTTGACATGTTTCTTGTATTGATTCGATCTGGTGAGTGCATTTTGTAAATTGAATACAAAACCCTTCTGACATGAGCGCAGGTCTGTTTACCCAACTTGTTTCTTTTGGGATTTCTTTCGAGCGACTGGCGGAGGAATAGCCGAGCGTTCATTAGCGACTACATTCTTGAAGAGGAATTAGAGACGAACCTTGTATACTGGAACATTAAATTGGGACGAGACAACTGTGCGGTAGCGATAATCACGAAGATGGAAGAAAGGGGCCCCTTACTAGAGTAGGGAATAAATGAAAGTGGCTTTAATTTTATCTTATATTGATCGAATTTTTAATATAGTATAGAGTATTACTCAAGTCGAATTAAGATCATTGTAGATTTTTCTTTCCTCGTTACCATTTGACATAAAAACTTTCCTTTTCAGCTGTGAAAGGTGTGGCTCGAGAATTCCTTTCCTGGGACGTTGACCAAGCAGGAAGACCTGGAGAGGATAAGTGAGGTGGTAGTGTTCGGTGGGTGCAATGGAAGTTAGTAGTTTCGGTTGCCCTGTTGTGGGAAACTACAAGTTCTGTGTGGTGGTGAAATATCTTAACTCGTTTTTTTTGGAGGTGATCTTTGCGGCTAAGTGGCGGCGAGCCCCAAAATTCGTATAAGTGTTAATTTCGCTCTGGCCGGTCGTATTCTCATTTGGACGACCCCCTTAAGAGGCTCGGAGAATCAAATTGAATAATTTTGACCAGTTAGATCAGCAAAATACCCATATGTGGCATCACCCATATATGCATTTTAGAGGAATTATGTGTACTTTTTAAATAACGAATGGCCTTTTCAAAAGAAAAATCTAGAAAAAGTCGGAACTTTGTAAGGAATATAGCAAAAAGTACTTTATAAATCGAAATTCCATTGAATTTTAATAATAATTTTTCACATTTAAATTCAACCTAATTCGCATTGAGCTTCAAACATTCGTACGTTGGTCCCAAAGTCTTTCTGGTAGGAGTACTCTCCTGCCTATGTAAATTGTTGTTTTACCAACTTTACTCGACAAATGATTGTCTCGTTAGCCCGCTTTCCTTTATTTAAATAAAAAAATTAAAATTCCGGCGCATTTTTAATACTTTCTTTTACAAGTATTTTACTTTTTCAAAAACAAAACTATAATATTATTTAAACAAAATTTAAGATTTCTACTCAGTAACTCTGTAACCAAGAAGAAGTCTTCTTAGAGCAGAACGTTACTAAAAGAATTGCAAAATTTAACTTGTAAACATCTAGAGCTAGAGCTATAAAATTTTTTTTTTCTTTAAAAGCCGTCGGGCCTTGCTTTGTTGGGTGAGCAGATGCGTTTCTACTACTTCACGTCATCTTCAGTGGCTTGTGATCTTGTATACACTTTGAAGTATACAAGTTAACGCCAGATACACCAACGTGTTGCATTTCCAGAATAAGGGAAATGCAATGCACGGTAAAGCTTCCCACGAGCAGCCAGACGCTGATGCAGCACTTAGATTTTATAAAATTCCAAATCATTAGAATTAAGTGACTTTCGTTTAATAAAGATCGCGAGACATCCGTCTCGCATATTTTTTTAAAAGACGTATAAGTCTTTAATATATTTACTTATAAACCACCCCACTTACCAATGTTTCCCATTGCATTCATATTTTCATGAGAATTTAACGGATAATGTTGAAAAAACTCATAAATTTTATCGATCAACTGCCAACGGGTTTCATTTTGCCGAGAATTTTTCCACTCAATCGATTGGCATATTCCTTTACCAAGTCCTGTTTTCCCACCTACCTACGTACTAATACACACCAGAGCCGACCGAAAAGTACATACGTTTCGACGTTGAAACGTATTTAAAGGGAAGTTTTTGATGATTATCGTAATTACACCTCACTGTTCACTCCATTTCATCCAGATTTTTCTTCCGTCGAATTGTGCGATAGAAATCAGGAAAATGAGTTTTCCTGTCGTTTCGTAAATTTCAAAGTTTTGACAAACGGCTCGGGAAATTTGAACGAAAACTTTGAGAAAGAATATAAATAAAAGGGTTTAATTGTTCTGAAATTGGTGGCAACATCTTGACTTTTCCGGGATATTGTACGTTCGGATGTACTTTTGATTGAAATATCAATTAACTTATTGCAGATGGGATGAAAAAGGCTTAGCAATGTATTTTGGAAAATTTGTTGAAAATTACAATTAGGATTTATATTTTCAAATTTATTAGGCTTGTTAGTTATTTGATTCATTATGTTCTCAACAAAGCATGGAGTAAATTATTCATTATTCCCATTAATTTCTATTCAACCAATATTTCCAAACAACTACGATTTTATTACTTTTCACCTTTTTATCCACTCATTCATTCATAAACGCATTTATTCACGTCGGAACTTCATTAACCCTCCAAACAGGCTAAATAACCATCAACCTCAGCTCCGGCCCCAACTTGTCTACCTTTTCATTTGTTTTTAAATAAACATCAGCTCGCTGACAATTTATATTTATCCAACAAAATCTGTTATTAATCATTCCATTATGATTCACTGTATACGCGTATATCCAGTATAATTAAATTTCATCATATTTATTAACAAGTTAATACCTATGAAAATGTTATTTGGTCGGAAGTGAAAGGTTAATAAGCTACGGCATAGGTGATATGATGAAATTTAATTGAGGGGGTATCATGCTCAATAATTTATAATAATCATAATTTAATAAGGATACTTTGTGGTATTGGAAGTGTGAAAGCGTATTTCCAGATGATAAATTGTGCTGCGGGAATAAAATTGAATGAATTGTTGGGAGATAAAGTTTTGATTGATGTTTGGGAAGTTAGTTGGTCATTGAATTGGCATTTACCTTCTAAGGACCTTTCGCCAAATTTTGGTTAGAATGTTAGTACGCTAGGATATTGCATTATGGAAACGTTTACCCTGAAGGCATTTGCAAGGAAAAGTAGTTTACAAACTTCATAGAAATTCTTAGAATTGAGGATAGAATTTACTAAATAACTAATTTGTATAGGCATGGCAAAGAAATTAGTTTTCTCTAACTTTGAAAGAAAATGGTCAAAATGCAAATAGCTTTTTTTCAAAGGTCAAAGGCTTGTAACATTTAGCACCGAGAAAATAATATACCCTTGGTAAAATTCAGTACTATTCCGTATGAGGTAAGGGAGACTTGGGCTAATATATTCTAAACATAGTATTTATTCATATATAATTACATAAGTCAGTTCTTGATAATAATTGTAGAAACCATAGGTAACATAGGGAGTATGTAAGAACAGTATTCCGTGCACTTTGGCCTACTTTGGGTTTAATTTGTTAAAGTTTGATAGATGTCGAAAGATGAATAGGCCACAATTTGTATCTAAATTAATTGAGATTAACAAATATAATTATTTAGATTGCATTTAAATGGAACCTAGCCTACTCAAGGTATTGTTGCGTTATCACATTATTCAGTTTGCATGCGAAGCCGCAACAAGTTCAATCAAGGGAACATGACAGCGGACCACTTTCACGCACTTATTGCAAATTCAATATTCTCGAGTCATTCAGTAAAAAATTGTTGACACGGCGAGCACGGGGAAATTACTTAGAGTAAAAGAAAATGTTCGATTGCGGAGTGCAATTCTAGCCGGCAAACATATAACACTACGCTGCTTAAATTTTTCGTAGTTGCGGATTATATTGACCATCTTGAAGACCAGCTGCATACACAGAAAAACAAAGCTCCAAGTATACAAATCTGTGATAAGACCTGTGTTAAGCTATAGGTGTCAAGCATGGACCCTAACCCAAGCATCCGCAAATATATTGACCGCCTTTGAGCGACGGGTCCTGAGGCGAATAATCGGAGCGAAGCTAGACGGGGACCAATGGCGAATTCGATACAAGCATGAGCTGTATGAAATTTTTGACGAACTGGAGGTCTCAAGGATTGTAAAACTGCGGAAGCTGCAATGGGCTGGACACATGAATCGTACGTTGAGAGAACTGAAGGCTGGTGGCCAGTGGGGAAACCAAAGAAACTCTGGTCTGACTCAGTCGGCCAAGGCAGTTCATCGCTGCTCGGATTTCAGAATTGCATGACGCGGTCAACGAACCGAGGCAGTTGGAGGCGCTGTTTGCAGGAAGCGAAGGCCCGAAAGGGGCTGTAGTGCGAAGAAGAAAAAGCACGGGGGATTCACACAGCTTCTCCTTCAGGGTCTCAAAGGCTGTCTCGCATTGTTCATTCCAGACATACGGACAATTTTTCTGGGTTAGCTGATGGAGACACTTAGCTATTTTGGCAAAGTCTTTGACGAATCTTCGATAGTAGGTCACCAGACACAGAAAACTTCGTAGTTGGCGCTTGTTGTTTGGTGTTGGCCAGCTTTTCACAACTTCAATTTTCTCAGGGTCTGTTTGGACCCTTTCTGCTGATACTACGTGTCCCAGGTATTTTACTTCAGCAGCAAAAAGGGTACACTTGTTGGGACTAAGTTTCAGATTCGCCAGTCGCAATCGGGAGAAAACCTCTTCTAAGTTCCGCACATGCTCTTCGAACGTTCTCCCAATAACAATGATGTTATCTAGGTACACCAAGCAGGTCTTCCAGGTCAAACCTCGTAGCACGTATTCCATCAGGCGTTCGAAAGTGGCTGGAGCATTGCAAAGCCCAAATGGCATCACCACGAATTGCCACAATCCGGTCCCAACTGAAAATGCGGTCTTCTCTCGGTCCTTCTTGTCGATTTCTACCTGCCAGTAGCCACTCTTGAGATCGAGTGAAGAAAACCATCGATGCGTGGGAGTGGGTAACTTTCTTTCTTAGTGACGTCGTTAAGCTGCCTATAGTCGACACAAAAACGAGGGCTAGCATCCTTTTTCTTTACTAGAACTACAGGCGCGGCCCATGGACTGACAGAAGGCTCGATAACACCTTATTTTTCCATGTCCGAGATCAGCGCGCTCACTTCTTCTTGTTTGGCTATAGGAAGACGTCTCGGTGCTTGCCGGATTGGCTTGGCTCCCTGTGTATCTATGACATTAGTTACCATACTCGTTCGGCCTTGGTCATCCGGGCTTGTTGAGAAGATGTCACTGTACTTGGTGACCAGATCAGAGGCTCGCTTGAATAGCTGCACTGGCAATTTGACCTGCTTCAATATTGTGGACGTGGATTCCGGGCTTTGTCTGTGTCTTGCCTCTTTTTCCAATGATGGTCGTGAGTAGCTTCCAAGGAGGTGATGGTGGAAACAGGCTGGCAGCTGCCGATGACTTCTCCCGCTTTGATGCTCGTGGTTGAGTCTGCGGTGTTAAGGACTCTTACCGGCACGTATCCATTCCTTATAGATCTTACAAGGCATCGTCCAACAATCAAACTGCACAATGTGGACGTTTTCGTTGGCTCTATCAGATAAGATCGGTGGTCTCCAGAATCACCATCAAGCTTGGCCCATACAATGCTTTTAGAAGAATTCGGTACATCAGTGTCGGTACATACGACTGCATTCATCTTGGGAGCTTAGACTCTGGGATCCTCCATCAATACTTCGACACTCTGCCATTTCAATACCCGTTTGTCAAAGTCCAACGTGATTCCATGTGGTCGCACAAAATCCATTCCGAGAATGCAGTCATCCATAACGTTCGCGACCAGAAAATTATGTCGGAACGCAAGGTCTCCCAACTGTATCGGTAGATTAATCTCTCCATGGACAGGTGCAGTTTCTCCCGTAGCTGTCCGTAGTGAGAAAATTCTGCCCTTGTGAAGTAGTTGTTACTTCACATGGTCTGGTCGGATAATCGATCTGGTTGCACCAGTGTTGATTGTTATGGTGCAATGTTCCCCATCAACTTGACCCGGAAGGCATAAGTCCGCTTCTCCACGATGTAGTCTTGACACGGTGATGGTGGTGCTGGGGACGTCGATCCTCCTAGCCAACCTCTGCCCCACGAAGTTGGCTCTTATATGTTTCTCGACTCCTCTGTTTGAAGGGCTTCCATTCTTGGCTCTTGACTAGGTCTGGATCTCCTTCTAGCTGCACACCCTGGAGAATAGCTCGGTTTTCTTCGCTTTTTGCAGTCTCTTTGCAGGTGCCCCTTCTCTCCGCAATTCCAGCATCTAGGCACACCATTTACATGCGGATCTCGGTCAATTTCCACGCGCTCACACCTGCACTCGTCTGTCACTACTTCGCGAAACCGGGCTGTGGTACGGCTCACATTTTTCGCTGCCTTAACGTTCAGACTATAAGCCAATGCGTCCTTAACTGTTTGCTTTTGAGCTAAACGCACGACTTGTTGCAATTCCTGGTCCTTCAATGCACTGATGAATGCTTCAGTTGCAGCGTCATCTCGATGTTCTGGGTCATAAGCTGGGTAAGCCAAAAGCGCCAGTCGCTCAATGTCTTGGGCTAGTTGCTGTAGGGTTTCGCCAGACTTCTGCATCCGATGCCGTAGCTGTGACCGATAAATTTGCTTCAGATGATCGTCCCCATAACGCATGTCGAGCGCATTCATTACAGCAGCTGAGTTTGAGTGCAACTCAATGGGGATAGTCTGCAAAAGCTCGGCAGCTGGGCCTCATAGAGCGAGAATTGATGCAGTTGCTCGTTCCTGCTCATCCCAGTGATTTGCCCTAGTGGTGGCTTCAAACTGGGTTTTGTAAATGCCCCAGACCGTTTGCCCGTTGAATATTGGTGCTGTCACATTTCTAGATGAGCTTTGCGCTGCGGTTGTAAGTGGGGCTGGTGAGGTGGTTACTACTGCCCTTGCTGCTTCCAATTCCTTTTTCAAGTTTTCCATCTCATGGTTGATTCTTTCCTCGACCTGGCTGACCTTTTCCTCAACCTGGTCAACCTTTTCCTTGACGCCTTTAATTTGTTTGTTTAGACCACCGAGCTCCGCTTTTATTTCGGTTGACTGTTTCTCCAGCTTTTGTGTGATGCCTGCCTTGATTTCGATCGCTTGTTGGTTCAGCTTCGCTGATTGTTCATTTAGCTTCGCTGATTGTTCATTTAGCTTCGCTGATTGTTCATTCAGCTTCGCTGATTGTTCATTTAGCTTCGCAGTTAAACTAGAGGACTGTTGTCGCTGCTCTTGCTGCATCAGCCCTAACATTTACATTAGCGCATTTTCTGGCTCCTTTGATTTTGATGTTTCAATTTCTCCACCTTCTGCACCTTGTTCCGTATCTGATGGCTCACCCAAATCCAGATTCGCGCCTTCCGACTCGATCGCGTCACGCAAGCGTGCAATCAGTATGGCCTTTGTACCTTATGTGGCCAGATTTTGCTGTTCCAACTCCTCCTTGAGCTCCGATATGGTCAACTGATCAATTTTTAGATGTAAGTTTCCTGGTGTTTTTATTGTTTCGGCTATTTTTCCACCAGTTTCCTGATAGTATTTTTAGGAGATCTGATAGTATTTTTAGGAGTTCAGTGCTGGTTTTCTCTTGCAAGTGACCCAATTCTTCCCCAAAATATCTGCCCACTAGCAAAACTCCAACAAAAAAGTGTCCCTTTGCTTCCCATTGAAAATTTCAAGTGGAATAGTCATGGATGCGATGTTGTTCGCCGAGATAATTGCCTAAAAGATTGCCGTTGATGGAAATTTAGAGCAAGAAAGATTTGATTACGAGTTTTCCATGCGAAAACCATGTTCGTCGGTACCAAAAATTAACTTAGCGGTTACTTGTGACGCATTTAATAGTTCTCTGGAAGAAGCCAGCATTCAGTGACGTTTGAGGCAAATATACTGCTATCAGGACTTGTTTTCGATTGCTGATGGAACTATAAAACACATTTAAAATAATCCCTATGAAGTACAAGCCCCTGAAGCATTAGAAAAGTGCATTGGAGATAATATTATCATTCCTGAATTTAGATTTCTTGATGAAATTTCAGGCAATGAAGAAAATCATGATGTTACATTAACGGCTAAATACAGCAGTACCAAGTTGGAAAAGTTGACAATTTGCTATGACCGAAGGTTATCAAATAACTTTTTTGGTTAGGATGTCGACGGGAGATCATAAGACTGCAAGTACGGTGGACGGGGTCGAGTGGCGCAAATGACCTGACTACATAAAACACATCCGGGATTTCCTCATTTTGAACTAAAATAATCATCCCCGTGAACGATTGCAGAAAACGAGTGCTCGGTTAGATAGTAGTTCTGCCTGGACCAAATTGAAATTTATCTGTGCAATTTTAAGATGGTGTTTCTTTGATATTCGATATGAAAACCAAATAGGTATTTGATTCGAATGAGACTCATTCCGGTCCTGAAAACAGGGAACAAAATAATTTCAGTTAAAGTGGAGTTCGATTTTGTTGCTCAAGTGTGACGTATGTAGATGTAGAGGTCGTGTGGTCATGTCTTCAAGCCCCAGCAACAGCTTAGGCCAACAATTTCCATTTAACACTTTATGGGAAAGTTGCCATTAATTGCATGTGTGAACTGTGAATTTTCCGTGTTTTTCTTGCGTTATCGAAGTGTTGGAGTGCAGCAAGGAAAGTGCAACGTATGAGTGTTTCTCGAATTCAAGCCTTGAGTTGCCTCAAAATACCAATCAATGTAAACTAAGTGATTGCTTGGACATGCACTTCAATGGCAAAAATAAAAATATGAGCCTGGATTTGTCCTAGCTGTAAAGATAAGCGTGACGCGATCAAGAAATTGAATATATCGAAGCTGCCCCCTATTTTAGTTTACATGTTAAAAGATTTTATGCCAACTCAGACGGGTTAGAAAACACATACAAGAAGAAGCAGCGTCATAGTAGGTGTTGGTAATGAGTTAAAGGGCTTTAGAGGAAGGAGATAGTACTGGTACTATTCTAGAATGGAAACTTAAAAACAAGATACATGGATTAGACATCGTGAACTCTTTTATATTAGTGTATGGGAAGCGACGGTTTTCACAGGTACCGCATTTGGCGAATTATTTGCGTGGAAGCCACGATTTCCTAAAGTGGAGTGCAATCAGCTAATCCAAGAACCTGATGAAGAATTGGTTGGGGCGACAGCAGAAGATTGCATTGCGATGAATAATTCGTATTTTAGTTTTGACTGAGGATAGGGTCTTCTCAAAATCAGGCATGGCACAGCAACGCCATTAGTAAGACGGGAGTAGTCAACCATACGTGTATGATGTTTTTCCGTAGCACTACAGCCCCTTTCGGGCCTTCGCTTAGAGATAGTTAGAGTATCTCATTGTCAAAATCGAATGTAACATATCGGCACTCCACAAGGTGATATGATCATTATCACGCTTTGGCCGTGTCCGTCCACCCAGCTGCGATACGTTCTGATTTTAAACCAGCACGTTTCATAACTGAACAGGCTTATAGTCCGTCCGAAGAATCACTCGAACTGAATCTCGTTGACGCCAACGAAACTCGAACCAGAGACCTTCAGCTTACGGGCTTAGTGCTCAAACGACTACACCACGCGAATGATGTTACCTAGGACATGTATTAGAGCGAAATATTTGCTGGAGTTCATCACTATAACTAGCCTTCAATTTTATTTGGTTTAATGAAACGTAGTGGCGCTAAGACCACGGATTGTAAACATTTAGATTGCAGCAAATTCATCTTTATCAGCATCCCCCCACATCAACAACGGGCGCTCGTCGAGAATGCCGGTGAGCATGCATTTTATCTTTTCCTTTTTTATATTTTTTTGTAAATATTTATATATATAACATATATATACACATTCAATCGTACACAGGTCACAATAATAATTAGAAGGGTGTCTCAAATTTATCTAAGTACTAATGCTGTTTAAATTTTATTGTAGTTAGTTATGTAAACGAGACTCCTGGTTAGCTTGCAAAGATAAATAGCAAATGAGAAATTAATGTTCGGGACGCGACACAGTAGTCTGTGTGTTTTTCAGTGACAAATTGCGAGTTTCTTCATACGGAACGTCCCTTCCTTGTTAGTAGAAAAACCAGTTGTAAGGAGGCAGTTCATCAACCTTTATTTTAAGATATCTAAAGGGAACTAAAACAATATGAAATTATGCGCGATAAATTATCTACCTCTGAGAAGTGCTTGATATCGAATTTAAAGTACGATGTCTTTTAATATTTCTAATTCTCACCGCTATTTTTCTTTGAAGTAATTATTGTGTTAACGATTTGATTTGGGATTAGAATTATAGTATCAACGAATAACACAACAAAATAAATGAATTATTAAACTTTACAAATTCGGTCTTTCCATTTCGATCGACCTGACCGGATATAGGACCCGCAACGATGCAGGCTCCTCCTATAGCATGGGCTAACCATCGACCGCGCTTCTCCGTTTTTCGTTAACAGGGGCTCTTGCTGGGTAGAGTGGCCTGCCGCTCGTGTGCCCTTTAATGACATAGATTTATGTGATTCGATCACATAATTCCATAACATAAAATGATCGCGTCTATATTTCTCATTTGATAGGAAAGTTTATGCAAATTAAGTTTGTATGAGTTTTCCACTCAACTGGGAAATATATGGCCACGTCTACGCTTGGATCTTGATCCGGTTGGGAGGGTGCGAGGGGGCACCATCTCCATCTGGATGCCCCACTCTTATTTGTGGGCCATAAGAATCGTCGGGTAACGAGGAAGTCTCTTAAGTCCGTCTGTCTTCCCCAGGTCTAGTTTGTTCTTTTTCTTCAGCAATTTCTGACCCTTAGTTGGTTACCTCCTTTTCAACCTCTAAGAGAAATGGACGTCTATATCGCGAGGATGCATTTTCGGAGAGGTACGTAGGATTACCGGAAGCAATATTCGAATCGGGACGGCAGGAACATCAGCTTTGGAACTCTGGCACTTCGACATTGAAATTCTCGTGGCTTCAATTACTGGCAAGTTAGTGCAATCTCCTTCGAGTGCAACTTGGGACAGTGATACTACGGGACCCCAACGATTAGGAACGCGGGGAAAATGCTAGCCAACAGGAATTCTTTAGAAGGCTAGCATTCTTTGGAGAGTTCCGCCCCCACGTACTTGAGGAGATTCCCGCAGGGAAAATACTGGTCGACAGGAGCAGTCTTGGAGGCTAGCATTCTTTGAGGTGCGCCACCGGGGATATGGGGGGCACCGTGAGGCTCCCTCCTGGAATGACAGGTAGGGACCCTGATTGAATCTGGTCTATGCTTTGGACAACGAACTGGAATTGATGCTTTGGGTTGGCGGATATGATGTTTTGAACCTAGTTGCTTTGCATGGTAGCCCCAAGATGATACTCGTGCGTGAACGGCTCCGATTCAATTATCATACCGTCTCCATTCCGGTAAAACCTTGGCCGGCCTCGGAGTACGTTAGGAGTTCGCACCATTGAGTTGGTGGTGTAGGTTCGGTTGAGCTGGCTTCCGATTAACGCTGGCTGGCTGTGAGCACTTGTCCCCATAAGGGCTTGTGCCAGCCCTCACATGGCCTCCCTGCTCTGCAAAGATATCCATAGGACCAAAAAGTCAACCACACACAAGAACGGAGAGGCGGGCCCCAACAAAACTGGTGCAATCAAAAGCCTTGAAAAAAGATAAAAAAAGCAAAAAAGAAAGCAAAAATAATAACAATGGCGACGCAACCAGCGGCTGCAGCCACAATATTTACAGCATATCGGGAGCAGTACTAACGTAAACGAAAACAACGATGTGTACAACGATAGTGAAGACGAATGAAAAACGGAGATTAACAGACAGTCTTGTCCAGATGCGTTTGGGCGCAGCAAAAAATGATGTGAAAGGCAGGGCGTTCTTAAAAGGAAAAGTGGGAAACACTACAGGATGCGCCAGATATTCCAGCGGCAGAGGAAAATATAAAGAACATCGAGCCGAAAGCAACAATCGAAATAAGAGACATTGACTGCGTCATGGATCTGGCCGAGGTAGAAGAGGCCATCAAAAGGAAGTTCCCTAGCGTGGCCAAGATCAAAGCGAGGCTGACACCAGAAAACCATAGGGGACAACGCATGGCCCTCTTTTACTTGATCGTAAAGGACGACAAACAATTTCTGAATAAGGGCAAAGTAAGAATAGGGTGGGTTGTCAGCAGTATACGGCAAAGAGTAGCGATTCTCCAATGTTTCACATGACTTGAATATGGTCACACCACAAAGTATGCAAACGACCCGATAGGAGTTTCCTATGTTCCACATGCGAAAAAGAACGCTTCACAAGAACGCTGATCGAAGATCGGACCTAGGGCACGTCTTGGGATCAAGACAATGTCGAGTTTTCCAGGAGCCCCTAGCCAAGGCAAAATCAGAACTTCGATTACCCGCATCCTGCAGCTAAACCCGCACTGCAATTCAACTAAACAAAATCTGCTTGAGCAGTTTGCGGGGGATATGAAAGCTTACTTTGTACTGCTTAGTGAGCAATGCCATGATAAAAGTTCGGCATCGTTGTATCCTGATGAAACTAGTACTGCCGCCATCTGGGTTCGGGGCAGAGATTTCATGCTGGATAACCGTGGACGGAGGAATGGTTTCATGTGGGTTCGATGCTCAGGGACCACCTTCTTCAGTGTGTACCTAACGCCAAACGAATCGATATCATCTTTCCAAGCCAAGCTTAATGCTTCAGACGGCGCTGTCTCGAATGCAGATGGTCTCATGCTCGTTGGGGGAGACTTCAACGCTAAAGCCATCGAACGGGGCATGCTTCAAACTGATTCACGGGAAAAACCAATCCGAGAAATGGCGGTTAAGACGGTGCTTGTCGTATTAAACACCCGAAATACGCCGAATTTCCGCCATATTGGCGGTGAAGGAACCATACTGGACGTGACGTTTGGCTCGGAGTCCTTAGCATCGAGTATACACAATTGGAGAGTACTAGAGGACTACTCAGCCTGTAATAATCAGTGCATTCTGCTTGAGATCATTGATGTTGTCTCCCGACGTCCCTGCTCTCGGCTTGCTATAGTTGGGTGGAACATCGGTAGGATGGTCGTCGAGAGCAGCCCAAGACGTAGTGAACTCAACTATGAGCATCATCACAACTGCTTGCAACGCTTCTATGCCTCATTGAAAATCCCGGCACGGTAAGCCCGAGTATACTGGTGGTCGGCTGAAATCGCTAAAAAGCGAAGGGAGTGTCACAAGCTTTGGCATGAGGCTCAACGGGCATGAAACCCTGAACCAGATAGCAGCATACTCGTATAAGTCGGCGAGGAAATGCCTTCGCAAATTGATTAACTACAGCGAAGCTCAATTTCGACGATCTTAAAGACCAGCTGTATACACAGGAAAACAAAGCTCCAAGTATTCAAATTTGTGATAAGACCTGTGGTATGCTATGGGTGTGAAACAAGGACCCTAATCCAAGCATCCGCAAATATATTGAACGCCTCTGAGCGACGGGTCCTGAGGCGAATAGTCTGAGTAAAGCTAGACGGGAACCAATGGCGAATTCGATACAACCATGACCTGTATGAAATTTTTGACGAGCCTGAGGTCTCAACGATTGTCAGACTGCAGAAATCGCAATGAGCGGGACACATAAATCGCATGGACGAACAACAGATACCCACAAAGGTATTCGTTGGGAGAACTGAAGGTTGGAGACCAGTGGGGAAGCCGAGGAAACGCTGGTCCGACTTGGTCGACGAAAACAATTCATCGCTGCTTGGATTTCGAAATAAGAGGACGCGGTCAACGGACCGAGACAGTTGGCGGGGCTTGTTGCAGGAAACAAAGGCCTGAGAGGGGCTGTAGTGCTAAGAAGAAAAAGAAGAAGAAGAAAGCATACTGCTGGAAAGATCTAGTGGACAATGTGAACAAGAATTCGTAGGACCTTGGCTACAAGCTAGTTATGTGGAAGATTGACGAGATAGTGCGGACACTCTTCTCCGCCCATCCTGTCCATGTTGACGCTGTCCGTGGTGGAACAACAGCCGAGTGTCTATTCTTCACACCGCTGAAACTGGAAGAGGCAGTCCTTTTACTGAAAGCGAGGAAGGCTCCAGGTCCAGATGGTGTTCCAGCTGAGGTGTTGCAACTTGTCTATCACCATTGTCCTGACTTGCTGCTCAGAATATTCAACGCTTGCCTACGGGATGGGGATTCCCCGGTACAATGGAAGGTGGCAAGGCTCGTGCTGATCAGCAAGGGGAAGGAGAATCCCGGATCATCGTCCGCATACTGTCCGTTATGCATGCTAGACACGGCTGGGAAAGTGCCAGAGAAACTCAGTGAGCCTTCCACTGACACGGTTCGTGCTGCTGGGGAGCTATCTCCTCGACAAAACGGCAGGACAGTCTACCATTGATACGATTGCGGAGTTGATGAGCGCGGTTCAATAGGCAGAGACATATAGCCGCACCAAGTGATGGATCGTCTTGTTGGTGACACTCGACGTTAGGAACGCTTTCAGCCCCGCTAGATGGGTGGAAATTCTAGATTCGCTGAAAAACTTTTTTCAGGTTCCAGAATATCTAACGCGGCTATTGACGAACTACCTGAAGGACCAAAGCCTGCTTTACGACATGACACGGGGCCAACGAAGGATGGAAGATACATCGAGTGTTGCCCAGGGATCTATAGTTCAGGCCTATGTGACGTGTCTTACGACGGGCTACTGCAACTGGAGATGCTAGCTGAGTCGCGCTTGGTCGACTATGCGGATGATGTTCCAGCTTTGGTCGCTGGATGCATCGTTGAACAAGCACAACTTAGGCTAGGTAGGCTAATGCGCCAAGTGAGAGACTGGATGACTGCTCGCGAGTTCAGTTTAGCGGTGGAGAAAACCGAAGTGTCAAAAAAGAGAATCCCTAGAGTAAGGATGATCAGTATTGGAAACATACTAATCAAATCAAAGCCAGCGGTGAAGTGCCTTGGGCTACTGATCAATTCAACGTTGATTTTGTCTGAGCAAATCAGGGCAACGGCTGAGAAGGCTGCTTTGGGCGCATTGACTCTTAGTCGACTTATGGCCAACGTAGGGTTCCCAGCCCGTTAATAAGACTCCTCTTGATGAACGCTGTAGGGTCAGCGCTACTGTACGGAGCAGAAATATGGGGCGACGCTCTCAGTAAGGAGGTATACCAAAAACGCTTGGAACAGGTACAGAGAAGAGGAGCACTGAGGATTGCATTTTCATATCCGACTGTCTCTGATTCGGCGGTGAAAGTCATTGCAGGCGTGATACCTGTCGGCCTCTTGCTAGAGACCGTCGCGCTATTTACCTTGCGTCAAAACGAGGACAGGAGGGAGATGGTTGTCTGCGAGGAGAGACAGCGCTCGCTCAACGATTGGCAGCAGTCTTGGGTGAATTGCACGAAGAGAAGGTGGACTACGCGCCCCATCCCGGATGTGAGACCATGGCCAAATCGTAGGCATGGTGAGACTGACTTCTATCGGACCCAGTTTTTGAGCGGGCATGGGTGTTTGCAGTCTTACCTGCACAAGATTTTCAGTTTTGCCCTAGAGAGGAAGACCTCCACAGCGAGACGGAACAGCTCGCTCCGGATAATATAGTCGTGGTGATATTTGAATTGGTTGACAAATCGAACCAGGTGGCACATTATGCTCGGGCAGTCCTAAAAGGTAAAAGGGAATCACAGCAGCTTGGGGCGTTGGGGCTGGGGGATCACTTGTCTGACGATTTTTCTCACCCCTCCCGTTAGTAGAGGGATCCCACAGGTTGAAGGCAAACTTTAAAGTGTAACTGATCTAGAATTAGCTTTTTAAGTGATTGACGGTTTGAATCCAGAATATAATTGTAAAATTGATTGGAGGCTCGGACAGTTTTTCTGTTTATAAAATTGATATTCGCACCAAGTAACATTTGGTAGTTTGTGCGAGGGATAAAAGTGGACACGAAGTGTATGGTGAGTGGCAAAGTAGTGATTGCGAAACGAATTTTCGGATAAGTGTTGGAAGATTACCGTAAAGTTCTTTCTGCGAATTTTTCCTTTTGATTCTTCAGGAGCTGAGAAGTGGTGGTCCTTGTTTAAAGCTCTTGGAGATGCGGCATTGGAACTTGACCCTTATAAATTAGTGGTCCGAATCGCAGACAGTGTCGAGAATGCTGGTGGCGGCTTGTTTTTATATGAGAAAATGGTTAAATGTGCGACCGTCTGGGGATGCCTAAGTTGTCTTGTGGAGCTTCTGCTAGTAGCGAAGTCTATCAGGCATTGTCTGTTGTTGCAGGTCTATGCATAGAGGCTGTGTCCTGCGGTTGTTCCTCTATGTGCCATTTTTTCACTGATTTTTGCTTTGAAGTCATCCAAGCGAATTTTAATGTGGTTTGACGGCAATGTTTCCAGGGTGCTGTAAAATTCATTCTTAATTGCCTCTTCCTTATTATCTATGGTAAAATGACAGTTGACCAGCCATACGTTAAAGAATTTAGTTTTGATACGAATCGCACAGATCCTTTCGTTAACATGCTTGAAGTATACTTAAAAATAACCTTTTGAAATCGCAACCTGTTTTCCGTCCACCCGTCAGTAGTATTTCTCTTACAATAAAGCAACTAGGAATACTAAACTTGGCATTTATATCAGAGGATAATGCTTTGTAAGAGGTTGGGTAGTGAAAAAATATTCAAAAGTTCTTAAAGGGTGGTTCTACATAGAGGAAGGAGACCCTTAACATTTTTTTGAGGCCTTTCCAAAAAGAGGCATACAAACTGCAACGTTTATATTGGGAGCTGCACGGTTAGGGAAAATTTCCCCTTTACTGGATTGGATAACGTTGATACAGAATATATAAAAAAACCATGAAGGTAGTAGTTTTATTTGTAAGTTTCTCATTCTCCCAAATAAAATCGTAAAGGTGCCGTTAAATTCTTTTGTAAAAGGTCCTCTAATTATGCTCGTTTCAATAAAATTTATTCATATTTACGGATGTTTTAGCCATTTGAATTTGGTCTATTTTAGCAATAATAGCATACAAAATCACTACTACATGGGCTTTGTATTGAGCCAGACAGTACAGTTTAGACAGAGCTCGCCGGTCAAAAACCAAGTATCTGATGTAGATTTGATTGAAATTTTTCCTGCGTTAATTGATCAGTGACACAGGTGCCAGAATTTCGAAAATTACGAATGAAGCATAAAATAGAATCAAATTTCAACTTACTTCTCATTAAAACTAGTCAATGTATTTTCTTCTCATTCCCTATCAAATTCCATTTGATAAAAACTACATAATACGCGTACAAAACTTCTTGAAACTGTTAAGCTTGTTACAGAATTTTGCATATACTCGCACAATAAAAATATTTCATTCACTTAATCGTACCAGTCGTCAGCCATTACCTTTATTCACTTACACCCAGATTAACTCACCCAAAAAGATACTTAAGTAATTCATATAAATTGCTATTGCCTTCCGGCATCTTTCAACATCGCACTGAGCCCCGAATTAGTTGCCTACTTCAAGCCAATACTCGAAATTCAATCATAATTGGGCACTTAGTGCGGAAAATGATGACGACGATAACGACTAAATAAAGGAGATTGAATGAGCCTGAGGGTGGCGATGATGAGTTACCTTTTCGCTTTCGCGTCTAGGTGTTCAGGATGATTCAGATTGTGGCCTAAGTATTTCCATGCTGGGAATAATTAGGGATCGATTATGCAATCCTTCCTAGAAGTTTTCGGTGAATTTGATTTTATTCGGATTTGTGTAAGGAAGCTTTACTTATTATAAGGGTTGTTTGCTTAATTATTCGAGTTAATTAATGTAAAATTTAAGAACATTTTCATTCGAATTTAACCAAAAATAAAATTTTAAAGGGTACTGTTTAAATTGTACTACAATCTGAATTTTACAAGTTATTATTCCAGCTCAATACAGACAGGAAAAATCACCGAAATTGTATCTAAAATATTGTAGCAGCTAGACACCGGTTAATGCAATTTTCTATTTATCAATGAATGGCTCTCGAATTCAGAATGTGAATAATTCGCTCCCTCGTAATGCGCGTCACTAGACGCAACGTTAACATCATTGATAGCGATTACAACATTTCAACCGGAAATTTTCGTTATAGACATTAATTTAATAATAATAATCATGTTTTATCGCTTGTCGTGTGTGCAAAGTATTTTACGGGTTATTTATAAGGCGAAAAAGCTATCATTACCGCCCGCATCATTTCATTCGGTGGTGGATGAGGTACTTTGGAAAATGCATATAATGTTCGCTGCGGCAATTACATGGAAGACAATGAGAGAATACTCGCAAGCTGAGTTTGGATGTAGCAATAATTAAATTGAATATTTATGATCGTGTTAAGTAGGTTAAAATTACAAGATTAAATAATATTTTTGTGTTGATGATAATATTGATATTTTATGTTTCATTTCGCTGAGTTACTTTTTCTAGTAAGTATAGTGTACAGTACAAGAACAAAGTATATTCCGTGTTCATGAGCTAGACGAGGCAATGGTCTCTCTAGCACTTGCGTAAATTAATCCTTAATAGGGCTTTGTAAAAGGAATTTTACAAAGACCTACTTGTTTCACATCCTGTCTGTCCGTGCGGCACAGCAAATTTTCTCAGCTAAAACTTTATAGAAAGTTAAGAAGTGGTAGTCGCCCATAAGTTTAATACTTATCAAAAATGTTTAAGGCGAATTTATTTAAAGAACAAACGAATGAGCTTGATTCATATTTAGATGAAGCAAAAATCATTTTCTAAAAGTTTTTTCCAAAGGTATTTTTTGTGTAATATTAAATGAAAGGTCTTGATAAGAAATGTCGGAATCTGTAACAAAAACGTCAATTTACACTCAGAAAAAAACACACTGTTAAATCCAAAAATTTTCTCGGTTGAGAATCCAAAATGAAAATATTGTTGAGCTTGTAATAAACATAAGCAGTCGAGCAGCCCCGTGGTGATCAGGAGTGGCTGCTCCTGAAGAGATAAGGTGGTCACCCCGTCGAAACTACTTAGTTTGCTGTTTTACTAGTGTAAAGTAAATTGCATCCGTCAAGTTTCCATTCTTTAGGCAGAGATGAGTGGTTCACTTCAGCCAGTTTAACATCTTTAGGTTTGACATTCCCCTTGTAATGCAACGACCTTCTTCGGTGAAAGTAACGGTTGCTTTTTGTGTAATGTTTGCGTTTGTCTCAAGCCACCGTGTCCGTTAACTTTAACGAGGCAAAAAAATATTGAATTACTGTAGAGTAGCTTAATTGACACCTAATAGAACTTTTCTAAAGACAATAAAAATTGATCGGTGCATCATGTAGAGTAGAGTACGCGTGATAAGTATTTTGTAGTGTAGCTTCGTGGCTCGACAAGAACCCGCCTCATATGATCCCGCAAATGCTAGTCGTCAAGCACGCGTACGCGGTCGTTAAGCGAAGCTAGTTAGCTGAGCTCGGTGTTGTTTATAGCTCGCTAACACTTATGCCAGACCATCGGCACCCGTGTTCTACACGGGTATTAAAAAAATCATTACAAGCTAAGTAAATTATTTTCATTTGAAAAGATTAGTTGTTGATATTTGAACAAATTTCTTCATTTGGTGAAAAGTGCTACATTTGATTTAACAAGGAGCAAGTAATTGAAGAAGGATACTCCTCAAATAGTTGTTCTTATTAATATTCAACAACTAAATCATTCATTTTAAAGGGCCACATTTGGCTTAACAACGGCAATCTTTGACATTTCAAGAGGATAATTTTTCATTCAACAACAATTTGTTTCAACTTAAGAACAAAAACCATCCTTTTCAAATAAGTTCATGTATCCTCATAAAAGCGCAAGTCGCATATCTGACATCGGAGCAATCGGTTCGGTATTAGCGTTTCGAACTTGCACATGCCTGGAATACATTGAGCTATCAATGTTTTGTTTGGTTTTGTGTAGTGGGTGAAATTCATTAGTTTAGTGAACTATAGCATAGTTAATGAAGTGACCGTGATTTTCCATTTTAAGAGAATAGATTGAATCTGAAAACTTTAATTCAGTGTAGTGCAGTGAACAAATTTGGAAACAATATGGAGTCAGGATCAGCAATAAGCTCCTATATCGATTTGATAATAAACGACCGTTCAGACGGCGCGAGTGCAACAATTTCAAATGCCTCATCCGAAGCAGTGTGCCTTTTTTAGAATGGGGACTTCAACTCCAGACAATTTCTGTTTCAACTGAGTGTGGGATCGATTTGCTAGAAGTGTTGAAAACGTTGCATTCCCACGACGTAGATCAAATATTTAACACCAAAAATCAGGTTGGCGAAAAAGTGAAGTTTCGATATAATCTACAAAAGTTGCGAATTGCAAATAATGTAAGTAAAGTCTAAGTTTTATTATAGCAAAAACCCTTTGGTACTTTTAAATTATACTTGCAGTGTGAAGTATTAACATGCTGTGCAAGTGATGGAACACTTTCCAATACTGTAACTGAGTGGCTATCATCGCACTCTTCAGCCTCAACAAATTCTGCTGTTCCCAATGTCACTAAAGGCAGCTTCAATCTTCAAGAGATTTTGGAGCAAACTTATGCAGGCAATGAAATGTTAAATGAATACCGCATGAAAAAATGTCTAACTGAAGCACAACAAACCACATTAGTTCGTTTTTATGGAGCCAAAACGCATATGGATCCTCC
This sequence comes from Odontomyia ornata, assembly GCA_963969285.1. Taxonomy (NCBI): domain Eukaryota; kingdom Metazoa; phylum Arthropoda; class Insecta; order Diptera; family Stratiomyidae; genus Odontomyia; species Odontomyia ornata. The sequence goes on along the minus strand of OZ017742.1, from coordinate 61,976,199 downwards.
CACAATGAAAAAGGTTACAGGAGCCATTCTGAAACTTTTCCCAACTGAAAATAGCGTAAGCATTGGTTTTTTGTTGAAAATTCAGTGAAACTTAAGTTAGATACATAAATGAACTTACAGGCAACATATCATATTCCGAGGAATAATAAGCGAAATGCTGCTGGAAAACTTTATGATCGCTATTTTAATATTATGTACAAAAGGAAGCCACAACAAAAACGATCTGCATCGCATAGCTCATCGACAAGCTCCCCAAGATCAATACTTCAGGAAATTCAATCAAATGACCCAAATTATGATCGGAAAAAATTTGAAGCTGAAAAAAAATTGTTGTCACACCACAAACGTAGTAATTTAATTGAATATTGGCGGAAAAATTCAATTTTGAGAATGTAGGAAATGCAGCAAATGAAAAGCTCTATTGCCGATATTTTAAAGCAGTGGCCTAGGTATAAAGACCCAAATGGATACGAATTAGTAAGTGAATATTATTTATTTTAAAGGTGAGCAATTACCTAATTTTTCATATCTACAGATTGATATTGACTTCGAAACTATTCAACCAGGAAAGGAGAATTTATTGTACGAAAAAGTTAAAATCTTGGAAGAAAAAATCAATCATATATTTTTTCCTGCCTGCATTAAAGATAAATTAACCTTCAGTTATATGAAAAAATGCAATCAAAAGACTTAAACCAAGGTAAATTTAATGGACTTAATGATATTTTTTCAACTAAGAGTCTTTTAAATTTTCTAGACTCGAGACAATTTTATTTTTTCAATCTGCTCCATTCGATTATTTTGCCGCCAAGGCTTGCAAGGACATCCAAACTATCGATTTCTGACGCCCAAAATGATATGTTTGTCCATTTTTTCAACATAAATAATCTAAAGAAAAAGGAAGATGAGCTTAAGGCACAAGCCCTGCGTGATAATAAGAAATTACAACCGAAAATCTTCGTTATCGGTGAATCTACAGACAATTTAAATGAGTTCTACTTTTTTTTGACAATATCTATTACAAACTACCGACACTATTAAGGTCTATTGATTTATTAATAAAAATAAGTTTCGTTTTCCACTAAGAATATTCATTAAAGAGCAAATATGTTTGGATGTTCCTTCAAGAATATGTGTATGAAATAATGTGCAATGATAAAATTCCAAAGATTAAAAATTTTATTGGTAAACTAAGTAATTGTCAGTTAATTTCACCAATCACTAAACAGTAACCTTTCGAATATGTATCATATTTGCTCGATTTGTGAAAATAAATTTGAAAATGCTGAACATTTAACTAGTCATCTCAGAGACTATCACAAAACTCCAATAGTCTTTGAATATTTGTGCCAATTCAATGGATGTCAAAAATAGGGTAAATCCGGGAGAGTTGCCGCGTACGGTATAGACTGCGCATCCTCTCTATTTTCATCAACTGACAACATAATGCACGCGAACGCATAACACAGTTCAGTTTCATTGTGTACATGTGAAGTGGAGTGCTTTGGTTCGAGTGGATACAATTTGAAGCTTTATATTCGGAAATTAATAAGGTAAGTAAAATAATTATCTCCTAAAATATATTTCAAACAACCTTAAACCACCATCGGCGCCTGAAATTCATGATTATTTGAGTTTCATGTGGTTTCTTGGAACAGCACATTAAAATGAGAATGTTTCTATTCTGCTTTTGCCATCATGGTATTTATGAGTGACGAACTGTGAGGCGCGGCATCTCTCCCCAAAAGATCGGGAGAGCTGCCAATATGAAATCAGGTACATATGCCGCACTTTATCAATAAGGGATACACGCCGCACTAAGGTATTATATGCATAATAAGCGGTATAAAACGACCGTGTGATATTAGGCTTGTTTTATAAATTTATATTCATGCAGTCGGTTCAAGTCTCCGATTCTGTTTGACTTGCTATTGGTTGGTGAATGAAATTTTTTTCTCAAAATCGAATGATTAGATAGCCCAAAAACTAAAAAGTTATTTTTGCGTTTAAGGTAAAAATGCCAACGTTTTATAAACGTAAGCCGGGAGCAAAACCTCGTGGTCAGTGGGACCCTGAAAGATTGAAAGAAGCTATATTGCGTATTCAAGCAGGTGATATATCTTTTCGGGAGGCTGAACGTTATTACGGTGTTCCAGCAAGGACGATAAAAAGTAGGATGGATAGTGGGAAAATAGTTGCTGCTGGTCATGGCCCTTCGTGTTGGTGATTCATTTATAAGTTAATATTTTGTAACCCGTGTCATTTCAACTTTTTAAAACATCAACTTTTTAAACACAAAATCAATATTATGACTAAACACATACACATGCGCATACACAGTCTCATGCCACACATTAGAATATGGTGTACAAAGCTCTATTAGTTGTTTACTATTTTCAGGCTGCCTTGGTTTAGAGAATGAAGAAAGGCTGGTTCACCACATAAAAACATTGGGCAATGCTGGTTTTTGTCCTGACCAAACAATGGTAAGACGAATCGCGTATGAATTCGCAGAAGCATTGAACATAAATCACAAGTTCAATAGTGAAAAACAGCTTGCTGGTTATGACTGGCTGTGGTTGTTTTTAAAAAGACACCCAGATCTGAGTGTAAGAAAAGCAGAAGGTCTTTCGATAGCAAGAGGTAAAGGGCTGAACAGAGAAGCTGCTAAACAATTTTACGACCTTCTAGAAAAAGAAATGAAAACTCACAATTTGCTAAATAAACCCCAAAATATTTTTAATGTTGATGAAACTGGAGTTCAGTTAATCAACAAAGTGAGCAAAGTGGTAGAAAGAAAAGGGGCGAAAGTTGTCAATAAAATAACAACTGGAGAAAAAGGAGAGACAGTAAGTTTGGGGGGCTGCTGTTCTGCTGAAGGCAGATTTCTTCCTCCTGTATTAATTTTCAAAGGGAAAAACTTAAAGCCCGAATTCCAAGATGGTCTGCCGGCTGGATCTAGGGTATACATGAACCAGAAATCAGCGTACATCAATGCCGACATCTTCATAAAGTGGTTCACGGAAAATTTTCTACCTCGTAGAGCTCCAGGACGAAATATTTTAATTCTTGACGGCCATGTGTCACATTGTTCCTCAATCGCTCTTCTGGATCTGGCTGAGTACAATGAAGTAACATTGATTTGCTTACCTCCTCATACGACTCATGCATTTCAGCCTCTAGATGTAAGTTTTTTTGCTTCTTTCAAGTCCCACTTCAACACTGCAAGCAATAGATGGGTGGAGCAGCAGGCTTGCGAGAAATCGGCTTCTGTTGGTAATGGAACGAGTGGCTTTCGATATGCTGGTATATATCCTCTCAACAAAGATGCTCTGCCAGACTATGTTTTCTGTATTTCGGACAACATCGAAGTAGCAACACATGAAAACCAAACATCAAATCACACAGAAACTAATATTATTATGGCTGAACCACAACCTGGTTGCAGTAAGGACAGCATTGGACCTGACTGCAATGAAACTGCGACGCAGTTACTCAACGGGATTTTACCCATACCAAAGCTGACAGAGGCAAAGCCCAAAAGGCTCGGCAAAGGGGCAGTTGTTTTGACCTCGATCGAAAACAGAAACCAGCTAAAAGAAAGAATAAATTCAAAAAAAGGAAAAAGGACAAAAGAAAAAAGACAAGCTAGGTAAAAAATTAGGTCCAAATCCGAAACCAAAGAGAAGAAAGAAGAACCTTCGTTTAAGTTCCGAGTCCGAACCCGAGTGCATAATTTTGGAGGATAGCGAAGAAAACACGTCCGCATCAGCAAACGCTGGGTGTCGAAACAACAAAGAGAACACCAATAAAAGCCTCGATGTATGCCAAGAATGTGGTGAACGGTACCAGGAAACAAAGAAACTTTGCGATTGGTTGCGTTGTTCAACCTGTGAATTATGGGTTCATGAAGACTGCACAATTTTCGATACATTATGTATTGACTGTGGGCGCAAAAATGGAAGTAAGATATAGATCTAGTAAGTTAGAAATAAGAGATAAAAGTAAATAGAAATAAGATATAATACCTAAGAGGTAAATCTAGTAATGTGAAAAAGGACTTTCATGTTTTAAATAGGCCTAGTCACGTTTGATGTTATTTCTTAATCAAAATCAAAATTTGTTGAATTAAATAAATACCATGTTGAAAGAAACTGTTTTATTACTAAGATTTACATGAAGAAACTCGTTTGAGATCATATCATCAGGGGCGGCATAACTCCCTTATGGGTGCGGCGTGGCACCCGAAGCCTACGGGAGAGTTGCCGCATTGTAAATGTTTGGGAAAAAACTCATAAAACTTGCTGCATTAATGGTGTGATTTTCATTTTCAAAATATATATTAGAAACAAGATTTCTCATTAAATAATATATTTGATTTATTTTTTTGTGCAACGAAGGACTTTCTAAAGACATTTAAAAAAACATGCGCCATCTCTCCCGGATTTACCCTACTTCCAAAATTTTTATGAATTTAAAATGCATATTTATAAACATGATTCTGGCAATACAGTGAACGAAAATTATTCTTGTCCCACCATTGATAAAAGAACTAATACATGTACTTTGAATGATTACCAAATTAATAATAATCCTGGGACAACCAGTTATGAGCGAAACGTTCTGGGCTCACATGAAAGTTCTGGAAAAAATACAGATAAATTTTGTCACCTCAAAAATGTAATGCTGAAATCTATTATAAATTTTACTTTAAAGCTTCATGAAAAATCTTCGTTTTGCAGAAAAGATATACCACTTATACAAAGCCATGTAACTAATTATATAACAGATGCACTTGTTAAATGTTTCAAAGAATTTTTACCTTTTTTGGATCCTGATAAAAGAAATGATTTTGAAGAAATCTTAATGTGTATGGATGTATGTGTATTTCAGAATCTAAAATCAGAATATAAGCTTCTTAATAAGATGCAGGAACTTAATGTTTATAAACCACCTCTATGCTTTACGATTGCGAAGGAATTGGATGAAATTGTTGTTCGTGGCAATCCAACACTTAGTCAGAATACATCCGAAGGATATTTATTAGACATTGAATTTCAATTGAAAAAATATTTTGAGTCCTCAAATGTATTTAAATTAACTATGAAAAATATTGAACTTATAAAGTCAGAAAATAGAAGTCACTTCATTACAGGAAAGCTTTGGACATCTAAATTGAAAGAATTGAGAGACAAATTAGTGTTTCCGATTTTCCTTTACTTTGATGATTTTCAAACAAATGATGTGGTCGGACCGCACAATGAATCTATTTGTGGAGTATATTTTAGTGTGCCTGTGGTTCCACAGTATCATTTATCGCATCTTAATAATATTTTCGTAGCTGGATTCCTTAAGTCATAAGATTTGAAGCATTATCCAAGCACATTAACTTTACATAAGCTTGTAGATATTATAAAGAGTTTATATACGAATGGAATTGAATTAAATGTTAACAGTGAAATCATAAAAATTTATTTTTGCCTTGGCCAAATATTAGGGGAAAACTTAGGATTAAATTTTATTTCAGGATGTAAGACTTGTTTCAATTCAAATAATTATTGCCGCATTTGTACTAGAACAAAACAACAATGCCAACTTGAGTCTGTAGAGCTCTTCGAAAGTTTAGGAAATGAAAGCAACTATCAAAATGAAAATACTTATGACGAAAGTTGGTCTTTTATCAGAGAGGATACAATTTTAAATACTTTGCCACATTTTCATGTAACACAAAATATTGCTTGTGATATAATGCATGACATATTCTTAGGAATCGAAAAATCAAATATGTCAAAAATTTTAAATTGTTTAACCTATGAAAAAAAAATTAATATCTTTTGAATCGTTCAACTATAGAAAGCAAATGTTTCCATATGGTCTTCGAAAAGCAGGTAATGTGAGCAATCCCATAGAAAAATCGCACATAAAGAAAAGTAATATTAAAATGAATGGGGCCGAAATGAAAACATTTTTACATTTTGTTCTTTTAATGAATGGTGATTTAATTGAGGTAAATGATCCAGTTTTTAAGTTTTGAATTTTTTTTTGTAAAAATTGTAGATATTGTTCTATTAACAGAATTTGATCATGATATTTTGAATGAATTGAGAGATCTAATCGTCCAGCACAATAATTTTTTAGTAGACTTTTTCAAAATAACTTTAACACCCAAATGTCATTCCCTAGTTCACTATCCAACCGTTATTAAAAACCTTGGGCCCTTGAAACATCTGTGGTGTTTCAGGTTTGAGGCCAAGCATCAATTTTTCAAGCAATATATCCGATCAATGAATTTAAGGGTTAATGTTACTTACACTTTGTCTGTAAAAGGCTCTCTTCAGTTTTCGTCTTTGATTATTGAAGATAATTTTTTCCTTGATGATATGCAAAAATTCAAAAATATATTGAATTTTGACTTGGAGAAATTGCCCTACTATGAAAATTTGTGTACAGAGCTTACTCTAGTAAAAGCTTTTGATTGCTTTTTGCATAAAAATGTTCTATATTCACAAAATTCTTTTGTAAAAGTTTGTCACAGAAATATATATTTGAAAACGCTATTACTTTTTTACGATAACAATAAGATAGTTAATTGGCCAAGAAGTAGAAGTTGTCTTTTATAAAAAATACCAAGCATACAAATTTCAAAACCAATTGGAATGTTTTTATTTAAAAAAATTGAAGATGTTTCTTTACCCGGAGAAAGATTTGTACTAAACAATGGAGAAATAGTCATAAGATTTGAAAGTATTTTCAATAAAAACTGATATGAAAATTATATTTTATTATTTTTGTAGTTTGCCAAATTACAAGATTTTTATTTCAGCTCCAAGTTTTATAACAGAGAAAGAAGTACTTTCGTGTTTGATATAAGTATAAAAACTGTTGGCATGTTAACATTATGAGCAATTTATGCCAATGACTAATATGCTTGACAAATCAACAGTATTGGTATTCGTACCAAAAACAGAACATATTGAGTTGGTAACAACTTTTTTTATTGATACAAGTACTACACTCTTCCGCTCAAAAAATAAACATCAACAATTTGGGCACTGTTGAAATAAAAACAAGGAATCGTTGGGTACGAAACTAACGAAAATTGTTGAAATTAAGTATTTTATATTTGTTATAACATTATTTTTTTCTGAGTGAATGCATCAGCGAGCCAGGGGAGGGCAATGTCTTGCTTCAAAATCAGAGTGTTATGGCGGGGCTTTCAAATTCTTTCAGACTCACTTGTTACATAAGCTGCAAAGTGAGAATTTGACTTGCCTGTATATGTAAGTTTACTAGCTTCCAGAAAATCTTAATCTTCACAGCTTTGAGAAAGCAAATACCCTGTCACTGGAAATCGTCGACATCCGTCTTTGCACGCGGTTGTGCTTCAATACCGGGGAAGGTGAAAATCGTTTTAGGTTCAGACCACTCCTCTAAACTATTTCTCACTCGACTCAGATTGCACGCTACCTATGTAAAGTTATTCCTGCTAAACACTACCTTCTTTCTCACTATTGATTCTACCACCAAAACACTGCCTAAGTTCTCACTATTAAGTTAACTTTATTTGTATCGTCTCTAGTTGAACCTTTCAAACACCATATTTCCTTTTACATCAGTATTTACCCATACACTGTTCGGACATCAAAATTGACAATGTCTTACCATTAACCACAGGATGGTCTAAAGCGAACGGCGTGATCTTAGACCTAAACAAAATAATCCTCAACCAAAAAGAAGACCAAGACCGCCTTCTTAAGTTCTGTGTCATCCTTCATCAGAAAGCGACATGGGAAAAGCCCAGAAGGAGTGACCTACTCCAGTGTTATAGATGCCAGCGCTTCGGCCATGTCTCGGCGAATTGTGCCTGCCAGGCAAGATGTGTAGCTTGTAGAGAGGACCACAACCCCCAAGAATGCCCAAGGAAGGAAATTGACAGAACAAATAACCCACCTTTCTGTGCCCTCTGCAAAGAGAAAGGCCACTCATCAAACTTCTCTGGGTGCCCGAAAAGGAGAAGAAAAAACTCCACTACGAAACACTCCAAGTCTTAGGAGTGTTACCAGGTGAACTCCTTAAAAAAAGTTGCCCAATTCTGGCCAAAATACGATGGCACGTCAACACAGGACAAGCCAGTTTTGCTCATCGAGCTTTACCTCAACCTGTATGGGGGTAAATAATCTGATTACTATCTGTCTCAACAAAAACTCTCTAGTTCCCATGACAAAAGAATATTCGTATCTAACTTTTCGAAATCCATTCAACCAGACATAGTTTTCCTTAACGAAAAAGTCTTAAAACTGACACAAAAGGTCCGACTAGAAAACTATCAAGTACTTAAAAACGACGCAGGCAGAAGGACCGCCATTCTAAATATATTGAGACCACCTATCAGCCAATCAAACAAATTTTAAACATCCTGACATTTCCAGCATACTAGCAACTTTAAACATGCGAAGACACAATGGTGGTCATGGAAAAATACTAATTGGGTCTATCTACATCCCAGGGAACCTGGGACCTTCAATAGAATCGCCCCTTAATAGAATACTAACAAAATCTGCTAATCACGACTATATCCTTCTCGGCGGAGACCTCAACGCGAGACATGAGCGTTGGGGTGATTCCACACGGAACCCAAACGGCCAAAGAAAATATCAATGGTCCCTGTCGAGCGCATAGCTATCCCCTCATACCCAAGAAGCAGCTTCTTCTTTGGCAACTTTCTAGTGTCACAAGACCTACTTACTGGTAACACAACTCCCTACCAATGTGCAACCCTCCCATCGATATCCGATCACTATTGTTTGAAACTAACCTTACACCTAAATAACCAAACGACTATTGAAGAAATACCGAACGAATTTCGCTCCTATGTCTCTGTTGTTTGGGCAGAGTTCAGAAAAGACCTCGAAGACGATTTACCTCCCCCCTCCCCTCCCCCTGTAAACCGAATCCTATTTAACCAGGGCATTGATATCCACATCCAGATCCTAACCGCAAATGTGCCGGAAGAAAAATCGAAACAATGGTTATACAGATGCCTTACGCAAGACACCAAAGCACAGATAAAGGTACAAAAACGGAAAACTCATCTTACACCAGCACAATAATCGTATAAGCCAGGAATACCTCACTCTTAAAGGGGAAATCACAGAACTAACCAGCCGCATAAGGTGGCAAATAGGACGTGAGATGAATGAAGATTATAAAAGAAGATTGAGTTCACTCAAACCATCTTCAGACGTCTTTCGAGAAATTAAAGTACTAACGGGCCGACAGTCATATAATTTTAACATCGACAGGGACCCTATCAAGCATAGAGGGCTACCCTTCTCCACACCTGAAGAAAAGCTGCGAGTTATTTCCTCATTCTTCGGAAACCTGTACCGAGAAAGAGCCCCAGAGAACAAAAGAGCACAAGAAATGATATCGGCTGTAAGAACTAGAAACATCGGTACTAAGAGTCATACTTTATAATATTTTCTGATGCCAACAAGGCAGTTTCTCTGCAATATGGAATATTTGGGGAATTTTTCACGTACGTGTCAGTAGTAGAAGATATACTAGCTGGTCTTAATAATAAAACCTCCTTGGGCCTAGACGGTATTCCCAATAAAGTACAAAGGAAATCCGGGGCATTGTTGCCAAAAGCTTAACAATCATCTTCAACGATTGCATCAACAATGGTTACTTTCCCGAAACATGGAAACGAGGCAAGCTTATCCTTAACCCTAAACCAAACTGCGACGGAGACGTAAAAAACTTCAGGCCAATCTGTTTACTTTTTAGTATAGGCAAGATTCTGGAAAGAATCATACTACGAAGCTTTACTTCCGGAGTGTCTGTTCGGATTTCAACACAAAAAATCCACAGAACATACCGTTGTGCACGACATCGTCGTAAAAAACTTGCACAAAAAACAATGCACAGTCGCATGCGCGCTAGACTTACAAAAAGCGTTTGACTCTGTTTGGAGTGATGGGCTAAAATTTAAACTCATGTATTCCAACTGTCTCCTGGCGCTCACGCGTATCCTTGACAGCTTCCTACAAAACAGATATTTAACAACTATCCTATCTGGAGTCCCACAAGGATCCATATTGGGACCAAACCTTTTCAAATTCTTCCTACACAAAATCTCACTTACCGTGGCCACAAACAGAATTCAAAACATCTACAGTGTATATAAAGATCATGTAGGCAGATGATATTCTAAATCTAGCCACTCACACTCTTCCAGTTTCCGCTATGGAAATGATGCAAAGAAAAGTTGACATTATAGCATGCTATTAAAAGGATTGGGGGCTCCAAATCAGCGCTGCTAAGTCGGAAATAATATGTTTCCGTAACGCGAGTGGTAAAGGGCACAAACTAGCTGTTCAGCAAAGCAAACTGATAAGGGTGGTTATCGAAGGGGACACGGTGAACGCAAAAGATAACATTAGGTATTTGGGAGTGAACCTCAACTACAGGCTCAAAATGAACCCACATGCAAGAAAAGCAATAAACAAAGCCAAAGGAGCTGCCGTATTAATTTCACCCCTCCAACCCTCCAAATTCGTCTTCCCAAATGTGAAACTCCTCATGCATAAAATCCTAATTCGCCCCATTATCACATACTCCTTCCCAGCCTGCCTGACAATTTCACCAACAGTAGCCGAAGAATTGCAAATATTTGAGAGGAGGATACTCCGAAAATGTCTATCGAAATATTGACGCCCTAATAAAAAATGCTATAAAAACAGCGTTTTTTACCAAGAAACTAAGGTGACCCCCAGCCTGTAATGCATGCCTGAAACAAGCAAAAATCGAATAGCTAAATGGCAGATACATGAATCGAATCTAATCTGGGACCTCTTCAATAGTACCCCATCTCTGAAAACCCATATTATCTCTCTCTCATAAGAATTTTTCAAGACTTCCAGACCCCAAACGAACCCCCTAAAACCCATTTTCTTTTATATACCGTCCCTCAATAACTACAGGGGCTAAATCAACTTGAATTTCCAATTTTAACGTTCCCCCTTCGTTTACCGGGGCTTATAGACCCTCGGTCCAATGGATCGCAACTATTTCGCTGATAAATGTCCGGGGATGAACTTTTCGCGGTTTGAATTTCATTGTACTCCACTCCCTTGTGAAGCTCCCGGTATTAATAACCGCACCATGAGCACGCCGACAAACTTTTTTACGTCCATATTCCCAGTATTCCATTTAAGACTGGACAGCTGAGCATATGTACGCCGAGAAGAATCATCATTGATCCCAAGTGCTATATACTGGTGATCACTAGCGGAGTAGTCCTCTAGAACTCTCCTGTTATGTACCCTTGGTACTAGAGACTCTAATGGAAACTTTACATCTGGGATAGTTCAAACGTAGCTCTAACTGCAGAAAGTAGAGGTGTTGCGGTATTTAAAACAACAAGCCCAGGTCTGGTTACCATTTACATGACCCGTTTTCCTCTAGTATCTGGCAGAGGCATGCTCCACTCAATCGCTTTCGCATTGAAGTCTCCCTCAACGGGAACATGCCGTTCTGCACTCAATACGGCATTTTTCAGAGCGTCAAACCTGGCCTGAAAGGGTGGTAAAGTGTTATATGACCGGACCCACAAAAACCAATCCCTCGACCCGTGACTCTACACCTACATATGAGCGCTGTCTCGAATCCAGATACATGCAGATTTATTAGGAAGCCGTACCGATGATGTCTTGTCATGATGCTGGTCACTAACTAGCAGCGAGTAGGTTTTCATTTCATTTGCAAATGCTCAAGTAGTTTTTGGACTACAATGCTGCGGTGAAAGTTTATTTACAAGTTGCGGATCATTACAGCACTGTTTTGGGCTTGATTAGGGCCTTCTTGAAGACATAACTCTTCTTTGTCCCTAGAATGTGCTTAAGATTGTCGACACTTTGGCAAGTATCTTTACGTAGGATGCAGTGTATTTTACCAGTGTATCGTTTTATTTTGTGCCTCACTATACTAAACTTTTAGTACAGTGGGCTTCTATGAGACCCCTTACATCCTTTTGTTTTATGGCCATAACCAACACACTCAAAACAATGGAAGAGGTATGTAGTGCTCTTTGCCATATTCTGCCCCAGCTTATTTTTGGTAAGTATTTGTAGCGGTTTGGTGTTTACTTTATTAGGTTTTAAATTCACCCCGGTTAAGCCAAGGAACTCACGAATAATAGCGGCTTAAATTTCGGTCCCTTGCGTGGCGTAGTAATTGACCCTGATATCGAGCGCTGCCATTGGCTTCAGCGAGGCTACAGTAGCACTCCCTCCAAGGACTTTTCTGACTATACCATAGTGTTTGTCGCCTCTGGCCCGAATGCCACCGAAAGGCTGCCAGACTAGGGGGGGTTCCCTGCATTAATGGCGCCCTGTCCCTCACTTGGCTCAACCACTATTTTCACTTCTCACCGGACGTCTGCGTAAGACCTACTTTCGGTAGATGTGTCAGCAGAGCCTACCTTAGGAGTTTGTGCCGTTAGTTGTCATTACCTCAGGTTAGGTTGGGCGTTCTTCCCAGGTTGCTGATCTTTCGTGATTCGGAGTATTTTTTTGGATGCCTTCAATTGGATTACTTGGAGCCCCCCGTTTAGCATGGTGTACTTCTTGTGGACTTTATCCTTCTTGCTCTTCTCTGTACCTCCATGGATTGGGCTCTAAGTTGTCCTTTTGCTGGCGATAGGAGTTTAGCTGAGCTGCACGCACAGGAAAGCAAAGCTCCAAGTATAAAAATCTATGATAATACCTATGCTATGCTATGGGTATGAAACATGCAACCTAACCCATGCATCCGCGAGCATACTGAACATCTTCGAGAGGGACCTGCACCAATGCCGAATTCGATACAGCCATGAATTATATGAAATTTTTAACAAACCGAAGGTCTAGGCGTTTGGAAAACTGCAGAAGCTGCAATAAGTTGGCGATGTGAATCGTTTGAATGAGCTATGGATATTCAAAAAGGTATTCATTGGAGATGTAGTCCATAGGAAGCAGTGGGTTAGGGCACACTCCGCTTGCACAGCGGCTAAATTCAAACTTTGGTGGCGGCATCAAGTTTGAGCTTCTGATGCTGCTATCGGACTATCATCCTACTCAACTGTAATAGGAACTGATTGGAAAATTAGGTAATAATCATATGGTTGAGCATGTTATTGCCCATATCCCCTCGAGTCCCCCAACGGTCATGGAATGAGATACCCTAACAAAACAAAATATCAACGCCAAGGTTCGGATTTGGACTGTATTGTGATGAATTATGATTCGTTGAGTGAACTGAAGGACAGAGACTAGTGGAGAAACCAAGAAAACACTGCTCTAACTCGGTCAACGAAGACAGTTTATCGCTACATGGATTTTGTGATTGGAGGACGCGGTCGATGGAAACGAGATAGTTGGAGGCGCTTCTAATTAGAAGCAAAAGTCTGAGAGGGGTTTTAGTGCTACGAGGAAGAAAAAGAGGAGTGAGGATGACTGGCACTTTGCTAAGTGTCTCTGCCCTCAGCCACATGAGTCTGCAGTGTCCAACTCTCTCTAAGTGCTCCTCTATCTTTAGGACGCCGATCGTGATATCCTTGCTTATGCTGGCACTGCAGCTGGCTTTTATTCCCTTTAAATCATTTCTGCCTTCCGTGTGAGCCATTCTTCTTCAGAATAGTCAAGAGCAATCGAGTTGCCATGCATTTTCCATGTTGGGAGGTCCTCGACACTTGTATTCCATGCCGCAGCCGCTTTGGTGGTGATGAGATCAACATCATGCATCAGCGCAGGCTTGGGTTTGTAGTTACTGCCTTGTTTTTGACTTCTTTGTCTTCATCATCGATGTTGTCATCGTTGGTACTGTAGTCGTTGGCGATGTTTGTCAGGTTGGGAGTCATGTTCCGATCGATTGAGTACACCCTCTGAGCCACTGTCTCCGTTCGCATGTGTAGTCGCCTTTTAGGTCCTCTGGTTATCTTTGCAGAGCCGGAAGGCTATATGAGGGTTGGCACAAGTTATTATGGGGATAAGTGCTCAGAGCCAGACCAGTGCTAATCAGCAGTCCATTTCAACCTAACTACACTAACAACTCAATGATGCAAGCTTCGAACGTACTCTGAAGCCTGCCAAGGCTTTACTGGGACGAAGATGATATGATAGTTAAATTGGAGTCGTTCGCACACAAATTACTCTTCAAAGCATCTAGGCTTAAAACATCATATCCGCTAGCTCAAAATATCAATTCTATTTTGTCACTCGAATGGTAGTCCATGTACCAGTCAGGGTCATTTTCCCGTGTCATCTGCGAGGAATCTTATGGAAACCTCCATTTCCTCGGGTACGTGGGGTGGCACTCCCTAAAGAATACTAGCTCTCAATAACACTCCTATCGCCTAGCATCTCCTCAGTGGGGCAGGAGTTGGAATGATTTTCAAAAGTAATTTCATTGAACAAGGAGCGATTCTAGGAGGCTCGAGCATGGTGTGCATCCAGCAAAACCGTTTATTTGAGGTGTACGCTACTTTGGTTTCATTTAGCGTCATATGTTTGTTAATTTACTCTATCTTCCGGTTGATGGTCTATCCTTTTTTCTGTCGGGACAGCATTTTTGGTTGTTGACAGAGGGAAATGTATTGCTCCTTTTTCGCCCAAGTTTGTCTTTGGACGTACACTTTGTGTGCCTGATTTTTTTGATTGGCTGTACCTTGATATTCTTCATCGCACCGGTCATTCCGATCGTTTTTTGATCGGTGTCCTAAGACCTTTTCTACTATGTCTGTGATCGCATTTTTGACCATTTTTTTTTTTGGATATTGTTACTATTTTCTACCACCCGTGGACCCATTTTCAGTGAGTCTTCTAGTGCCGACTCATATGTGGAATTCGCCAAATTGTCATCCAATTTAGGTAGATCATATTTTGTTGTCATTCGTTTTGAGTGTTTTTGATATTTGGAGATGCGACATTGGAATTTAGCTTGGGATAAGTAACGGTTCGATCCACAGTGTGCACCACGGAATGAACGTGTGTCAGCAATGTTAGTGGTTTCTCATTTTGCTATGAGAACATGGTCTATTTGGTAATGTATGCAGCCATTGGGGGATGTCTACGGTCTTTTGTAAATGCCACAGTGCGGGAAGCAGGTGGAGTATATGATGAGGTTTCTGCAAGACGCGAAGTCAATTAGGCGCAGTTTGTTCGAGCTGGTCTCTGAGTGTAGGCTGTGTCTTCCTGTTGTTCCTTTATGAGCCAACTGTTGATCCGTTAGGGCGTTGAAGTCACCTAGAACAATTTTTTTGTCATGTAAGGGAAGTCTGTCTATGGTATGTCCTTCTTCGCAGTGGGAGCAAAACAGTTGATCAACCAAATGTTTAAGAATTTCATGCTGACGCGCATAGCAAAGATCCATTCATTAACTGCTTTGTAATCGGTAACAGCTTGTTTGAACTTATTGTCCACAATAAATTCCACACTATATTTATAGATGCCTGAGTTTATGTTTGCATATCATTGACATCGTTACCAAGCAGGTAAGTTTCTTGCACTGCAAGTATATTTACCTTGTATTTTATCACCTTGTTCAGCAGCGGCTGCAGCACCTCGCATATATAAAGACCATACGTTCCATGTCCCGAAAGATTTTTGATGCAAAGTTCGTTGCCTTTTATCCAATCTAATCCGAGGCTAATTTACTAGTTTCATGACAAGAGACTATTGAGTGAAGCGTTGTTAAGGAGTAATATTGTATTATAACGGGCGGTCCAATCAAAACGCATGTCGTTAATTTTAAATATAACAAAAGGTGTTCATAGAATTATGTTTTTATTTTTTATTATAATAGAAAGATCTATGCAATCATGTGTGACTCGAAATATCCGTAGTCCTCGTGGTACTTCCTATCGGGATTTGTCCATTGGGCTATTTACGCCAAACCACGTTTTTCTCTCCGGGAGACGCGAAGCTTTCGGTTAAAGAAGCCGTCGGATACAAATCGTACTGGTGGTCGCACATTTTTGCCAGGCAAAGGTGTTACGAGCCTGAGACCGGTTACTGTGTACATGAAAGTACACAAGACTTAAGAAGCTTCTCGATTTGGCCTGTATTAGAGGTGGACTATATTAGGGTTTAGATTATATATAATGTGTGTCAGACTCGTTGATTAGACAATAGGGCGAATGAATTAGGCAGTACGTAGATTATAATTTAGAATCTAGGGAATTGAGCTCAGAGTAATCAGAATTTAGGATATATATATATGTATGCATAGAATTTAGATAATATTAAAATTTGGGATATAGGAGAATTTAAAATATTCTAGACAGCACAACATGAAGAATCTAGTTGTTAAGGAATTGAAATTTATCGTCTCCGTTTAGTCATCGCTAAGTGAGAGCAGCTAGGCAATATAACGAAGTTAGTAGGAAAAGGGGCAAGAAATCCTGGATGGATGTCCCCAAAGGCTAAGATGGGCGTAGGTTTATTCCATCTAATCGGTGATGGGTTCGTTAATCGCTAGATGTATGGAAATGGGATATGGCTAGAGTGTAATATAGAAGCGTCAGGAGTATGAACATATGGACTGGTAGCTATCGTTAGTTCAGGTATGGTGTTGGAGTGTAGTGGTAGATGGGCAGGAGCTAAGCCTCGGTGAAAGAATTCAACCAGGAGAGGGATATAGGGTAGTTAAAATATAAAATATATAGGGTAGCGTCGTTCAAGCAGATAGCATCCTAAACCTAGATTAGTTATAAGCAGATGGAGTAGAAGGCCGTAGTTGGATAATGAGGATATTAGAGCCATCAACTAATCTGGGAGACAGGCAGAATAGCATAATAAGCATTAGATAGTTCATAGAGATTCGACTTCAACACTTTAATTAGCAAAATTAGTGAATTTCGGAGAAATTCCCTTGAAGTAAGGGGGGAATGTCACGGGAGCCTCCCACACACACAAGAAAACAAACAAACGAAAAAAAAAAGAAACAAAAAAAAATATAATAAGTTCTCCGCGAGGATAACTTCCCGAGCCAACTGAAGTCGAGGTTTAACGATGTATGTAACGCTTTATATTTTGTATCACACTTAGAAATTAGAATTAAGTAGGTTCTAAGCAGATCAACGAGCACTTCGCTGACAATGCATTCAATCATTGTGCTGAAATGTCGAAAGCGTGCGATTAATTTCACCGAATCGGACCGGCAAATACTGATGGAAGTGTACCGGTTACAACTTTAGCCGGGCTGACGAGTTTATCGGATTTACTAAGCGAGCTTCCTGTATACAGATTCCATTTCGAGTGTGACGTCCCTAAATAAATCGTTACTGTTCCATACATTGGTGGCTGATGAATCCAAAAACCTATTATCGGTTCGTGATGATAATCTAGTAAGGCAACTAGTTAATGCGATAGAACAAACAAGCTCAGATCATATAGAATTAAAGCCACAATACGCTTATAATCAACTTGGCACAAATATAAATGAGACGCCGGAATTATTGCAAGGCATTTATACGTTTAGGCCTACCGTATTTAATACTCCTCCTAGCCAACGGTTACAAATTAACAATTCAGTAAATACAAATTCTCCTGTATCAACTCAACAACAGCAACCGAGAAGCTGTACGACACATCCACAGCAAATTCAAAATGAATTTCAACCTCCTTCCGGCCAGATGAGTATGGTTACCACAAGACATAAAGCGCAATTGAGCGCTCAACATCCAGTTATCACCGCGACACCAAACAGTAGCAATATGCAGTTTGCTGCAAGTATGGACATTTAAGCGGAACCCGATATGAGACATGGATCAACAGGTGTAGGACATGTTTCGAATGCGATATCCCATAGAAATGTTGTAAACATAAATAATTATCAGCCTGTGGATGCATCTACTCAACAAAATGCACTACGCGCCAGCAACAAGCTGCAATGCCACGGTAGCAATATTACAATCAATCGCATATTCAAGTGCAGAAGCAAGCCCAAGGTAACCAGCCACACATTCAGCAGCATCCGCCAACACATGGCACATTTGGATACGATCGCGAACACAATATAGGACGGAAAAAAGTGTCCAGCAGATATCAGGACGGCAGTAGAAATGTAGGCGGAAGTGGGGGAGCAGGTATACCATATGTTGAGCAACATGACTCGAATCTGTCATCTGCATCGAAGCAACAGCAGCAACAACAACAACATCAACAATCATCGCGTCATAGCTCATCAAATGTTTCATCGTTCCATCAACATATTATGGCATTTAAAGCTCGCAAGATGCCAGCTGACACGACACGCGGGTAATGCAGTGAATGCGATGAACTGGTGGAACATCGAAAAGCTCCCTGATATGAAAGCGTGGCCACCAGAGGGGATATAAGACCCCGGATGGAGCTTGGAAACTCTCTTTTTTGACTTCGCATTTTACCAAGAGGGAGCTCGAATTTTTTTGGCGGAATTTTTGGAGGGTTGATCGGAGGATTCAAGGAGGTCTTCGGATGAACGAGAGGAGCGTCTCTACGACCGAGCTGGATCGACAGCAGAAGTTGGCGGCAGCAAGATTGGGGGCCCGAGTCGAACAAGCCGGTTGAATGGTGCAAGCTGGGTATAATTTTACATATATATTTCTTGTTTAAATATCCTGTATATATTATTAATCCGTGGAATTAAATTGTTTTTGTGATTTAGAAAAAAGTGAATTAGAAATTGTGAAGTTGGCTCGGAAAGCGAGGTGGCATTCCCGTACGAGCGACGCCCCGTGTGTGGAAGGCTCGAGGGCGCTTCGCTGCCACGTGGTGTGACTCCGATGTTCGTCAGGGCTCATCCCTTGTTCTAGGTTCCCCCGCCTTAGTTGTGGTCACGGCTAGGGAGGATAGGCGGTGCATGATCGCATTGCACGTCGTGTCGCGGACAGTGTCAGTGCGAGCCTTTTGGCGAGTCGCGATTCTCGCTTGGCGACTCCTGTGGGGCCCATTGGCAAAGCGAGTGGCGCACGGCACCTCTCCGTTGGGCTAACCGGGTCCGAGAGCCCCAGTCAGGAGCTCCACTAGAGGGCGCGGAAGCGATATTCAGTCGCGGAATTGTTACATTCAGTCGCGAAATTGTTACAACTCGCCGCGGCTACGATGGCATATTTCTATTCGATGGTCTATATTTTCAATGACTCTGAGACATAATTGAGGTTCAATGTCGTTAATGTACTGAACTTTCTCATCCTTTAGCTCTTGAATTGATCTTGACTTTTATTTTAAATATCCCCAGAGAAAGTAGTCCAACGGTGTCAAATCACATGATCGTGGCAGCCAATTAATATCGCCACAACATACGATAACACGGCTTGAATTTCTCGCGCAAAACAGCCATTGTTTTGTTGGTTGTGTGGCAAGTGGCACCATCCTGTTGGTACCACACATCATTCAGGTCCATAACCTCGATTTGGCCACAAAAAGTCCGTTGTCATCTCGCAATAGCGAGCACCATTGACGGTAACTGCTTGGCCGTCCTCATTTTCGAAGAAGTACGGCCCGATGACACCGCCAGCCCATAACCGCACCAAATTGTCACTCGTTGTGGATGCATCGGCTTTTCAACAATCAATTCTCATTTGCCCAAATGCGACAATTCTGCTCGTTAACGAGTCCACTGAGGTGAAAGTGTGCTTCTTCGCTAAGATAATTTTCTTTTAAGTCACCGCTCCCTTTTGTCTGTTCAACCAACCATTCGGCGTATTGTTGACGCTTGAAATGGTCAGTAGGCTTCAGCTCTTGAGTCAATTGAACATTGCAAGCGTATAAATTCAAATCTTAATTCCAAATTCGCATCAGTGATGTTGGTGAGACGTTCAATTGTTGGACACGACGACGAGTCGAGGTTGACGGCTCTTCTGCCACACTATCGCGAACAACAGCAGTGTTTCCACAAAACGAACTGGGCGAGCATGTACAGGTGATTTCACGTTTCCTACAGACCCAGTTTGCTGAAATTTGCGCACAATTCTCCTGATCGTGGACACATTTAGTCGAATACGCGGTGCTCAATTGTGTTCCTTCTCATGGTTGAATTTGTCAAGCACTGAAACAAAGAAATGTCAAATTAAGTTGGGCGAAAAACTTGATGTTGAGGTGAGTTTCATAATTAACACCGTGGATTATGGTTGGAACACCCTTTATGTGCGCGTACATTTTATATTTTGGAAGCAACAATTCATCTCCTCCTCAAATTGAACTAAATGTGTGAATAACTATCGATAGTGCGATAAAAGCTATGTTACAGATTATTTGTCCCTTGTTTTACTCAACACCTACAAATCACGATAAGCGCTATAGTCAAACGAAATTTGCTTCATCGTTGACTTAATATAAATTTTATTGAACTAAATTACGGAACTCTTCCACCATACTTCCTGTTAGCCAAATCCTTACTTCATAAATAAAACATAATTCATTCTCACTCCTCTTAACCCACGAATGCTCTTTAAATCTTCTCTTGGCTTTAAAACATATTTACCAACGATAATTTATCACATTTATTCGTACACGAACTTACCTAGAAAAGAATCTGAATTATCGTAAATTCCATGAAACCGCAATTAGGCGACCACAAACCGGGTACCAACAGTATAATCTCTAACCCCCTATATAATTTACCGCCAATTGATTATACTAGCTAAATCCTTCCTCAACGTTACTGACTCTTTCCGTGTGTCAAAGAGAGTGAGGGTGTGTGTGTGAGAGCGAGAGGATTTGCGCCATTTCACCGGCAGCGGGGGGTTATTAAAACAATGCCCTCACAATTTCCGTAGCCACAACAACCGAACATTTTTCAGCCATCAACCAACCGTTTATAAGGGAGCGATCAACCAGCAAATTTTCACCTGTGCACATCATGTTCCATTTATTTTTTCTGCGAATTATTTCTATTGTCTCTTCCAAGCGGGAAGTATCTAAATCAGCTTAGCACGTATAGCGTGTGTGACTCGGCAACGATTTGTCAGTAATCGGAAGTGATGACTGATTGAGGGGTGGATAATCTGTGCATTGAGGAAAATTGGTAAAATTTGATATATTTTTGTGGAATTTGGATGAAGATTTTGTATTGATTTCTTCGAATTCGTTTTTTTCCAATACAGACTCACCGGTGGTAAGTCATTCTGATTTCGGAATCAATAAAAGACTGTCGTTTTTCGCATCCTAAAATGCTGGATTGCGTGTCTGTCGAACATTCGCGGCACTAATTACCGAAACCATTGAAAACTTTACAGCCCGATCGTATCAGACTGTTTAAATGGCGAATCCACTATCAAACAATAGCTTCCGGATAATCAAATCCCGAAATAATACAAAATCAACCCTTGCCAGCTTTGCTGAAAGGACTGTACTCGTGCTCTGTGCACATCGCAATATGAAATCTTGTTGATACTGCTATTTTTTTCGGGCGCACTGGAGTACAATAAATCCTTGAATTCGAATTCATCACATCATCCTTTTTATAAATGCTCCTCTATAGACTTACACGCGGCGCGGGAAGGTCCTTTTGGAGGTCGTAAACTTGCAATTTGTACATGAATCGCATGATTTGCTCCACTCACTAAATTACGTCAACTCATACATTCATATCCTTACAATTGCGCTGCTCCTGCTGCTGCCACGCCGCCCCGTGCCGGTGGAGGCGCTTTTGTTACTCTCAGGCTCTCGGTTATGCTGCTGTGACTGTTTATGCATGAATCGCATGATTTGGCGAACAATAAAACAATGTTCTATGTTGGTCGACGTATCTACCCTAATTTGGTTTGAAAAGCGTGCGACTTGCTGTGCGGGGCTGTGTTGGGAGGGTAGGACTAGCGTTTATGATAGTCCTTTGGTACCCAGAAACAGCGAAACAGTGTGTACTTGCATAGTTGTTTTCTTGTCGTGCCTTCGCCTACCAGCAAGCGAACCAAGACATTGTAAGTTGTGTTAAAAATATGTCGACATCAACTCATTAGCTTACATGATTTTCCTTTTAAATGGTGTAGTGGGTTGGAATACATCACGACCGAGAAGGATTCATTACTTTCATTATTTTCTCATTTAGTTCAGCTTTGCAGGCTTGAGGCATGCTTGGTATTTGTGAGTATTACTTTTAATGTGCAATTTCATTAGTCAGTCAAAATCCATGTCGATTTATTCTACCTGATATTTTGTATAGTTTTATGCGCTATCTTGGACTTTTTTAATCAATAAGGAATTGGGTGGAATTCATAATTAAAATTGGAGTTGTAAGCTTATGTTCAAGAAAGAGACGTAAGTCTTAATCCGAGGTAAGGCCACCAATCCCGTTATAGGAGCTGGATTTGAAGAGGTTCTCAAGCGGATTACCAAGAAAACCGGAACACTGCTTCGGTGTGTCCACCCGGTAAGGGAAGCTTATACAAGGTATTGGCGCGTGTAACAACTATCAATAACTGCTAGACAAATTTTATTAATTACTATAAGCACGATAACCACAATAAATTCAAATTACATATTAGTCGTGACAGCGATAGCTGTTGATGGTGGACGATTCATCGAGAGAAGAAGGAATAGTGACACATTACAAAAATTTACTTCGAGATAACCAGTAGCAGCGTGACGTTAAGATTGAGCAAGTTGAATAATCTTCTTCTTCTTTTTAGCACTACAGCTCCTTTCGGTCTTTCGCTTCCTGCAAACAGCACCTCCAACTGTCTCGGTCCGTTGACCGCGTCTTCCAATTCCGAAATCCGAGCAGCGATGAACTGTCTTCGTCGACCAAGTCAGACCAGTGTTTCCCCATTGGCCTCCGGCTTTCAGTTCTCCCAACGAATACCTTCTTGGGTATCCGTTGTTCGTCCATACAATTCATGTGGCCAGCCCATTGCAGCTTCCGCAATTTTAAACTCGTTGGGACCTCCGGGTCGTCAAAAATTTCATACAGCTCATGGTTGTATAGAATTTGCCATTGGTCCCCGTCTAGCTTCGCTCCGATTATTCGTCTCAGGACCCGTTGCTCAAAGGCGTTCAATATATTTGCGGATGTTTGGGTTAGGGTCCACGTTTCACACCCATAGCATAACACAAGTCTTTTCACAGATTTGTATACTTTGAGCTTTGTTTTCCTGTGTATGCAGCTGGTCTTCAAGATCCTCAATACTGAATAGAATACTTTATTTGCGAGCTGTATTCTTCGGCGTATTTCGTCTCTTTCATTACCCGTTTTCGTTATTTTGGCGCCTAAATACACAAATTCGCCAACATTCTCGATACTGCATTCGCCAAGTGTGATATTTTGTGTATTTGAGGTACTTTTCCTCGATTGGGTCATGAACTTTGTTTTATTTTCGTTGATTTGTAGCCCTAGTAGTTTTGCGTCACTGTCGAGTTTCAAGAAGAGTCCTTTGGCAGTTGTTAATGACCGTGACAGAATGTTGATGTCGTCCGCATAGGCCACTACTTGGCTCGTCTTGTAAAGTAATGTACCTCGCGTTTCGACAGGTAGCTTCCGTATGACGTACTCCAGAGCCAAATTGAATAGCAATGGGGCCAGCCCATCTCCCTGCTTTAGTCCGATATTTGTCTCAAAGGCAACGGTGAGTTGGTTATTGATGCGGACTTGGGAGGACATCGACGTCATTGTCATTTTGGTAAGACGGACTCATTTAGCTGGGATGCCAAACTCAAGCATTATTTGATACAGTACATTACGATCAATACTGTCGTATACTTGCTTAAAGTCAATGAAAATTTGGTGTACGTCTATGTTGAACTCCCACCATTTTTCAAGTACCTGCTTGACTGTGAACAATTGGTCTGTTGTTGATCTACCTGCCCTAAAACTACCTTGAGACTCCCCAATAATACTGTTGGCGTATGATCCGATTTGATTTTCTAAGATTTTAGAAAATATTTTGTACGCCGTACAAAGTAGTGATATGCCTCTATAATTTTCGCACTGTAGCTTCTCACCTTTTTTGTGGATAGGGAATATAATTGATTGACTCCATTCTTTCGGCATATGTTCATGTTGCCAAATGTGCTGGATGACTTTGTTAATAGCTTGATGAGCACTACTGCCATCATATTTGATGAGCTCCACTGGAATCTCATCAATGCCCGGCGTTTTATTATTCTTTTGGGCTTTGATGATGGAACAAACTTCATCCAGAGTTGGTGGGGCCAATGGAAGCTCTCTGCAGATATCTATAGGCTCTGATGTTCTAGAGCTGTGCGGAGGATTAAGGAGGTTCTTGAAATATGATGCCCATCTTTCCTTAATCTTGATTTCTTCAGCGATTATATTGCCGCTATCACCATGACTGAGCGTGGTTTTGGGCTGGTAACCACGGTTCAGGCTTTTCACTACTTTGTATGCTTATCTTGTATTATTGCTCACTAAACTTACATCTATACTTCTCAATTGGTCGTCATAGTATTCTCTTTTCTTAATCCTAATTACCTTATTCGCTACTCTTCAGAAATTTTCATAGTGTTCTCTCTTCGTCCTGGTTTTCCTACCTACGTATTCTTTGTTCGCCTGATTCTTTTTATCTAATGCATTCTGGCACTGATCATCGAACCAATCATTCCTCTTGCGCCGGGCTTGATGTCCGATCGTCTGTTCTACCATGGTCCTAATAGCCGCTTTCCCTTCCATCCAGAGCTCATTGCTCGTCTTTAACGATGCGTCTGATAAGATGGGAGCCAGCTGGTTGTCGAGGGTCTCCGTCAAATTTTCGGCCACAGACGCCGTTCGGAGCCTTTCGATGTCAAATTTTTGTAGCGGGCTGGTCTTCGCTGAATATGCCTTTGACATACGACATCGATAGGTTAATTTGATCCAGTAATGATCTGAGTTGCAATTGGCGCCTCGGTATGTACGGACGTCAAGGATGCTCGAGACCCAACGTTGTTGGATCAGAACATGATCGATCTGGTTTTTTGTGTTGCCATCTGGTGATACCCAGGTCATTTTATGAATGCCTCGATGTGGGAAGCAAGTCGAACGTATGACTAGATTTCTACTACATGCAAAGTCAATCAGGCGCTGGCCGTTGTCATTTGTTTCATCATGGAGGCTTTATCCTCCAGTCGTTCCCCGATGAGATAGCTCATTGCCAACCTTAGCGTCGAAATCACTTACAATAATTTTTGTGTCATTTGTGGGCAATGAGTCGACCAGTCTCTCTAGGTGATTGTGAAACGATTCCTTCGTTTCTTCGTCCTTTCCTTCGGTCGGGGCGTGAACATTAATTAGCCAGATTTTGAAGAATTTGGCTTTTATACGGATCGCACACAACCATTCATTAACTGCCTTAAAATCAATAACGTGCGATTTGAGCTCCCTTTCCACAATGAAGGCCACTCCGAATTTTCGTCTTCCAGTAGGCTTCCCACTTTTAAATACAGTTGAATAATACCTGATAACGTTCAGCAACTATTTGTCATCTGTTAATGCTGTCATCCAAAAATACCTGATGACGTTCAGCAACTATTTGTCATCTGTTGATTCGAACGTTTGGATGAATGCGGCAATTAAGTTCTTTGTACATGCGCTGGACGTGGATTCACTGGCGTGCTATTGGTGTGAAATGAGCTTTGACTTAGTCGTACGGTTCACTATACAGGGGGCAGTAGACGTGTTTCGCTGTGCTCTTATGCGTTGGAGGTGTGTTGTAAGAAATTTTCGGTTGATTGATAGGTCACGATATCGTCGGTTGTGAAACTGGTATCATTGTCGTTGTTCGAGAAATAAGTCCCGACGTCACTGAATTCACCGTGTAAGATAGGCTGGTTTCAATCTTCCGTTAGATATGTTGACTTCCCTATCATTGACTTTGATAGAATAAATGGATGATGACAGTCGCTCAATTATTTGGTGCGGTTCGGTGAATAGTTGCGGTAGTGATTTCTTTACAAAGTCAATCCAAACGAATACATGAGAGTAAGAATGAAGGTTCTTGTGGATGCATATTGTCATATTGATGCAATGCTTAATTGGCTTTGGCCGCAGTTCCTTCATGTGCTGTTGGATTTTCCCTAAGAAAACGTGAGCTTCACATTTGTCAATACTAACGTCAGCAAACGACTCTCCTGGTAATCTCAGGCTCATTCCACATAATCCTAGCAAGATGGTAAGAAGAATGTCAGCCCACCGAGGATTATTCTCGCTAGACCTAATCACTCCTTTAGAGAACGGTTCCAATGTTCGATTGCTCTATTTAGTGCTTGATAGCATGCCGTAGCACGAGTTCACTTGCGACCGAGTAGCTTTCCTAATGCGTGGAATAAAGCTGACTCTAATTGTGATGGTTGATCCGTGGCAATTACGAACGGCCAACAAGAAAAACGACCCAACGTGAGCAAGCAATATCTGTATTTTTGTTAAAAGGCTAAGTGGACGTATTTGAAGCATTCGTTCAGGATACTGAATGGATAAAGGCCGTTTTCAACGTGTCTGCTGACTTTTGACCGTTGATAACCGATACAGTTGCGGGACCATTCTCGCACATCTCAACTTATGTCTAGCCAAATTAGTTTTCTCCTAATAGCTCGACTGCTGGGATGGGCACAGTGATGGTACGTATCAAAGACTGTCTTCTGTAGTGGCTTGAAAATATATTGTCTGGCCACTTCTGTAGATGTGTCGCAGTGAATAAAGTGGCTGTACAAAAATACTGGGATTGATTGCAAAGACGCTGAATTTGATGAAATTAGGTCTCGTAGCTCGCTATCTTTGGCTTACTCTTCCTCTAGAAGTTTCGTGTCAAAACTTGACAGCATCGAATTTGATTCCAACCTGGACAGCCCGTCTGCGACTATATTGAATTCACCAGTGACGTGTTCAATTCTTGCTGTGAATTGCAAAATAAATGACAGCTGTCTGCTTTGCGTAGGTTGGGCTTTGTCCGTCTTTTGGTGAAAGGCATTAACCAATGACTTATGGTCGGTTTTCACCCAAAATTAATACCTTCGAGGATATTCCTAAAATGCCAAATACTTGTATACATAGCTAACATTTTGCGGTCATACGTGACAGCTTCCTTTGGAAATACTCGTAAGCTATACGTAACCAGCTATCATCGTGTTTTTGCTCCAGCACTGAACCAACTGCTGCACTGGAAGCGTCAGTAATAAGAGCTCTAGACGCATTAGGTCGAATATGAACGAGCAACAATACTTCTGTGATGGAATCTCTGCACTTGTTGAATGCTTCGGCAGTTTCGCTTGACCAGACAATGTCTTTTGTTTTAGAATTGTCTAGAAGATTGTTTAAAGGTGCTTCAAGGTCAGTTGCTTTCGTGATAAATCGACGAAAGTAGTTTCAAATCCCCACAAACCTACACAACTCTTTCATATTGGTGGATCATTTGTAGTTTTTGATGGCTTCCACTCGTGAGCTGGTGGTGTTATTTCGAATTGATTAATATTCTAGCTCAGGTATTCCACTTTGATACTTCCAAAAATGTATTTAGCTAGGTTGATCACCGTGCTGAGTTCCTCAAGACGCTCGAGCAACAATTGAGAATGTCATAAGTGTTGTTCGGTATCCTCTGGTGCAACTTAAATAATATCAATATAGCAAATACACAAGTCCAATCCTTGAAGTATTCCATTCATGAATTTTTGAAAGGACATACATACAAATTTATTGAGCCTTTATACATGCATGAATATACAAGAAATGAGTAAAATATACTGACAGCGAAACTAATTGTCGAGCAACTAAACATTGATAAAATTCGGTCCTAACCACCGAAGGACTAAGGGGGCGGCAGGGACGGTGCATGAATATACAAGAAATGAGTAAAATATACTGACAGCGAAACTAATTGTCGAGCAACTAAACATTGATAAAATTCGGTCCTAGCCACCGATGGACTAAGGGGGCGGCAGGGACGGTGCGCCCCGGGCCTCCAAATCTTGAGGAGTTCTTTAAATCATATTCTAAACAAGATTGGAAATATGCTCAGTAGCTTAGTCAGAGGCAGTGCAAAGCATAGTATACTCAAATAGTAACCACACTCCATCAACCCTCCGGAAAAATCCGAACACAAGCCGAACAGCAAGCCATAAATCTTCGGTAGCAGGTAGATGGTAAACGCTGATGCGAGGAATGGCGCGAATATAAACATATGCTTCGATGAGAGATTTCAGGGCTACCAGAGCTAAAAAATCAATAACATTGCAGAAAAACAAATTCGTTCCATGCAATCTTTTAGTTTTTTACTAAGATCTGGCAGCACTCCTATGTTCTGAAATGCGTAAAAGAACACGTGCGTCAGAAATTTTATCTGCATTTTGATTTGTTTCTTGAGCGCGCCAAAAATGGATCAGTTGTAATGCCCCGGATCAGCTGTAATGCCCCTGGGAAAATTCAAAAAGTGTGCAACACAGGGTAAATGAAAGGTGTGGCTACTATTTGAGTATACTATGGTTCAAAGTTTCGGGTCTCGGTAGATACAAATGGAAAACAGCTTAGACCAGTTGTATACAATTTTTAAATTTGAATGGCTGGTGTAAAATTGGAATTTCTTCCACTACCAATCCGCCTTTCTTTATAGTATCTATATTCCGCCGATATCCATCAACTGCTGAGTCTCTCCATTGCTACACCTATGTCTCTACATTACTACACCCCGCAGTAAATTCGGTTTCACCGTAATTAGCTTAGCACTTTTTCAATTTTTCTACGATCCTTTGCAAAAGGTTACAGTTCAGTATTATATGAATATTTTATGAATAATGAAAAAAAATACAACCACAGCCATCTTAAATTTAAGAAAGCATCTTCTTTTTTTTTATAAAGTGTAGACATCAAGATCAACACTGGAGTCATTTGAAATTTTGACGCGGTAATAATATTTTTTGTGTTCATAGCGGCCAATACTCGGGGAATACCATTCTTCCAAACTGTAAAAATCATTCTGTTGTTCATCTAGGTTAGATTCCTATGATTTGAACCGGTTTTATGCGTTCCGGAACGTAAAATTTGGGTTAAAAATGTTTGTTTGCTGCAAATTGGCTCGAATTTCCTGCTAGAAATCAGCATCATTAACCCAGTCAAATCATTTCAGAATGCAGAATCCTTTCCAAGAATATACAATTTGAGGTTTTCCGGCCACCGAAATCTGTGAAGTTCCGCTTCATTCCGTTACTTACTCTTGCATGGGTTCTACCATCGCTCTTGTTTTACAATGGCCGTACGAAAACCTGATCAAAATATCAGCTGACAACCTGGACATTCCACGTCATCACGGTTTTTGTTTTCTTTTGAACAGTTCAAATGAGTCAAATCGTTAGAAACATACACTTATTAAATTACATTGTGGAAGTTCCAGAATTATTTCTGGGGTTTTTTGTGATGTCTGGGAAACGGCGGAAGATATGTCAAAAGATATTCAGCAGAAGCTTGAAAAAGATGGCCTGGATATTGCATTGTGCAGAGCTCAAGGTTATGACAATGTCGTGTCAATGTCAGGTGTATATGGAGGATTACAACAAAAAATTTAAGAAATCAATCCAAAGGCTGTGTTCAGTCCCTGTGCGAATCATTCCTTGAATCTTTGCGAAATACTTTCATTCTCATGTGTTTCTTCCAGTGTCACATGTTTTGCAATTGTAGAAAGGCTATATTCATTCTTCTCATCATTTACACAGAGGTGGGAATAGCTCAAAGAGAAAACAGCTAAAAGTTTGAAACGTTTGTCTGATACTCACTGGAGCGCTCATTACGACTCAGTTAGAGTCGTAACAGAAAACGTGGAAAGAATTGTGAGTGCTTTAAAATATATGCAAGATCCATCAAAATCCAATCTTGATACTAGATCAGCAGCATGTTTGCTTTTGCCAGCTTTTTGTGACTTAAGCTTTTTAACATATATTAAATTTTGGCAAACAATACTAGAAGAAGTTGCATTTTTGATTCGTTTCCTTAAATGGTGAACTTTCTACTTCTTCGCTAAAAGTCAAAGAAAGCTTCAAAAATTTCAGTCTTTCGTTTCTGAGCTTGTTTTCTCGCTTAGTTCTTCTCTAAACAATAAATAATAAAGACAAACTTTTTTCCATCCCGCAATTGTATTCTTTTCAGCATTTATTTCTACTTTGTTTGGAATTTATTTAGATAAAAAACTACTCACCTTTTAAATAACCATTTATACTCGTATGAAGGAAGTCTTATCTGCAGTTGTTTAATGTAACCTGGAAAATATAAAAATCAATTGGTTAACAACGCTTTGGGTGTCTATTTTCTTAATAAAAATAAAAATGATCGAGATAGAGAATCAAGGAAAAAAAATATTTCCATTCAATAAATCAATTCCACTACATCCCAATATCTACCAATTTCCTACAAATTCATTCAAAAAAATATTTTGTTCAGGTCAAAACAACTACTAAAACATTTACGAAAATGTTTTCAATGTTCAAACTTTAAGTTACTTTATTCCTGCAGCCTAATGGATGCGGTTGACAACGTAACCACCAGCCCACACTAAATGGTGTCGTATTTTAATAATTTTACGCTTACAAGCTTCCTCTCATGTCGAAATTGAGACACTATATATATTCAACGGTACTGAAGAAGCAGATGAGTGGAAATGTATGGAAGGCGATGAGAAAAATGCTGAAAGAAAATTGTCCTTCATAAATTTTTTATTGAGGACACTTTACTGTTGAAATTTTTGTCGATGTTGCTATTAAGATACTTCTAAATTTTCTTATGGATTGCAGATATTAGACAGCACAATTTTGAAGGTGGTCGGGTGGGTGCTTTGGAAGGAATATGTGGAATTTTAAGTCAAGGTAGGAGGAAAGATTAGTAATGTAATTTAAAAATAGCAAATATAGAGTGGTATAAAAAAATTTGATTATCCTTAACTTAATATGTATTGAATGCTGAAGAGAAATATGTATCTAAAAATTGGTTTAATCCAAATGTAATATCTCATTGTCAAAAAATATATTTCCTTGATGAAAAAATAAAGTTTGGCATTTGAAGCACTTGGCGCCAACTATTGCCACAATTACCAAATGGCAAACTCTGAAAAATGCATTTTTTTCATAAGTCTTATTCCTTCATGGGAAATGAGATACATGTTAACAAAGGCAGTTTAAAATCTATCATTCTTACACGGAAGTCTTAGTCAAAAGCCACGAACACACAGAACTTATCGGATATGAAAATTTTTCATAAGATAACAGTTTCAAGATTTCGAGTAATCTAACGAGTGCCAAACGGTTAACATAAGCAGGGTAAATATCAATAGAAAGATATAATTATTTAAATTTGAGAAAGTAGAATAATTAGCGTACTTACTTTTAGTCATTAATTAATTATAGTATGCTGAAGCTCAATTAAATTTTCGATTTAAATTTATTACATATCTTAAGCCCAAATTCACATTCCTAGGTGAAACGCTTCTTTTAAGGGTGATTCCTTTGGGTCGTAGGGATTTCATAGCATAATCCCTTTTAATCGATGGACGATTTCTGCTTATTGATATTCACGGTTCCCTGTGGGGTTTTCGGTCCCCCATTGGACGCGTTCTCAGGTAGCGGATAGAGGGTGCCCTAACCGGCAAGCCAGCGGGTATGTAGGAAATAAAATACTACTCGTGGACCAAAGCCGACTAAGTCAAAGCGCTGACAACGCCCACCTAGAATTTACTTGTCATGGAACCAGCCTTGGATAGGTTGGATAATGGCAACGACTAGGTGCACTGCCGCAACTTCTGGATGAAATGAAAAAATTTGAGTATAAGATCAACATCCTCGCAGTGCAAGAAACCAGATAGCATGGTGAAGACATATTTGACATGCAAACGGACACCGTGTTTAAAAGCGGAAAACTGCAAGGAAGCCACGGGTTCGGGGTGGCTTTTATTGTTGACAGTACATTTAAACATACTTTTACCTTCTCCAAGTCGTATCAAGACCAATTTCCTTACCCTCTAGCTGGTGAAGGACTAATTTCACAACACCCTGGAACGCACTATTGATGCATTGCCGTCAAACGACATTGCAATATTTTTCTGGGTGACTTGAATGCAAAAATGGGCCGAGAAACGGAACATAGAGGAATAACCGGAGGACACAGCCTCCATAAAGAGACCAGCGACAACGGACAACGGCTGATAGACTTCGTCACTAGTAGAGGCTTCACAGTAAGCTCCACACGGTTCACACGGAATGTGGGCATCCCGAGATGGTCGCACATTCAACCAGATCGACCACATTCTCATAGGAAAACGAGCCACTACCAGCATTCTCGACACCCGCTCGTTTTACAGCGCTGTCTGTGATTTGGACCACTACCTTATATGGGTCAAGTTCCGATGCCGCATCTCCAAGAGCTGTAAACAAAGAGCCTCAGGTACCAAATACATAAGCTAAATGATAGCTCAGTAACATTCACATACATCTCAACGCTGGAAAATTGCATCAGTATATCCACACAGACAGAAGAAAGTAATGATGACATTAAAACTATGTGGAAGACAGTAAGTGATGCGGTGACGGAAGCAGCCGACGAGGTCTTGGGGTACCAGCCAAAGAAAAATAGGAACGACTAGTACGACGTAGAGTGTAAAGAAACGATTTAAAAAAAGCGCACAAAGAATACATCCAGTGACTAACTCGGGCTAAAAACGAACAAAATAAAAGCCTTTGACGTCAAGCAAAAAAATTAATAAATTGCCGAAGAAAGAATCGACTGGCAATCAACACCAGGATCCAACAGATAAATCAAAATATGACTCTACATGAAGTCAGATTGGCGTATGCCTGTATTAAACAACTAAGAGATGGCTTCACCTTACAAACAAGTCTCTGCAAAAGTGTACAAGGAGCAATCATACGACCTAGTCCAAATTAAAAATAGTTGGCTGCAATATTTCCAGAAGCAATTCATAGCGTCCCCAACAACGACTGAAGCTGTGAACATTCTAGAAGCAGAGCAAAAGGTCCCAGTCTCACCACCATCCAGAGACGGAATACAGGCAGCAGTACAGGACCTCAGAAAAAATAAGGCTTTTGGAATATATGGAATACCAGCAGAACTGCTCCAGAGTGGGGGCACTCAACTAAATAACTCTCTGCATCGACAAATATGCAGAATATGGTCAGAAAAACAGTATTAGAGAATTTGCGCAAAAGTTTAATATGCACTGTACACAAAAGCAGGAAAAATTCAGGTGTGACAATTAAGGGGCATCGCTCTACTGTGCACGTCTGTGCTCTTCAAAATCATGGAAAGAAAATTAAAGCTGTACTATGAAAATATTGTAGGAGAGTATCAGGAAGGCTTTCGAAGTGGATGGTCTACAATAGACCAAACATTCTCAGTAAAGCAGCTACTCGAAAAATGCTGGGAATATAAAATCGATATGCACCAACTCTTTTTAGACTTCAAGGAAATATGCGACAGTGTCAACAGAAATGCGCTGTACAAAATAATGCTTTATTCTGGCGTCCCAGCAAAACTAGTCTGCATGATCAAAAACACGATGCTAAGCATAGTGTCCCAGCTCAAGGTGAACGGTGAACTAGCGGAAAGCTTTATAACCAAATCAGGCTTAGAACAAAAGCATGGAATTGCCCCAATGCTCTTAAATATTGCACTGGAATATGTCATTAGGAAGACATCAGTTCAAACCTCGGTTACACTTATGTTCAAGTCCACACAATTGGTAGCATATGCTGATGACGTAAATATTATGGCATGTTCAATCTTGGATGCCAAAGGAGCATTTCTCACTCTAGAACTGAAGCAAACTGAGTTGCCCTAGGAGTAAATGAAACTTAAACTTAATTCATGACTCAAACGAGGAAGATAACTCCAGACCGACAAAACCTGACCATTGGCAACTACAACCTTGAAAGTCTGGACAACTTTGTGTATCTTAGAGCCAACCTGAATAGAAGATGCGCCGAAAATAAATAAAGTCTTTTACTTTGTACTTCCCATTCTAAGGTGTAGAGTTGTGCACAGGTGAAATAAGCTCCGCTTTTATGAAACCCCGGTCAAACTTATGCTGTTATACGGAAGTGAAACATGGGCCCTGACGAGCGAATCAGAAAAGGCAGTGGACATATTTGAATGCAAAATGCTCCAAAAAATCTACAGACCAGTGAAACAAGGAACACAGTGGAGACTACTTTACAACGATGGGTTGTATGAACATTTGACGATCCACCTGTTTTCTCTTGCGTAAAGTTACGTAAGTTACAATGGACTGGCCATGTAGAAAGAATGGAACAGAACCCGCTACCCAAAACAAAATTGACGGGTAGAGCAGAAAGTAGGCGTCCAGCGGGAAGACCAGGGACTTGATGGGAACACACAATAGAAGCTGACAACAGATTCTTGTTGGCAATAAATAACTGGCGGACAAGGTCGCGGAACTGTGATAAGAAGTGCTTTATAATTGAAGCAGAGTCTATCCAACTTAAAAATTTATATGTTCTTGCATAGATGATATTTTTATGAGCTGGTTTTGGTTTTATAATTGATACAATATGTGTTTATGTTGTGTGGTCTATCTTATATCGCCCAAAAAATTGATCTGGGAATTTGTTCCTCCGGTCATTTTGTTAACGTTGCTCTAAGTAAGACTTCAAATCTTTCACCTATTCAAGAGATATCTTTCTCTAGACAGAATTTCCCACTTGCTAGACCACTTTACGCTTCCTTAAAATTTTATTTCTTATGGCTTTGCCCAGTAGCTACCTACATTCGTTCTTAAAGTTCCTACATTTTGATTCCTCCAGTTGAGTTGCTTTGATTTACAATATTTGAATTGAATTTACTTGAAGAAAATCGTTCATCCTTCAATCCCAGACAATAGTTTTTCATATTAAAATTAAATATCTGAATTTTGTTTTTTGGAATTGGCTTCTATGGATTTTTGATATGTGGATTATGTAAATTGTTATTTTGTATTTAAAAAAAGTAAAAGTTACCTGCGACCACCAGAAATGAGGTTTAAGTAGAATTTAGTAACCGAGCTGTAGGTGTATTTGCAGTTATTGACATATCTTGGCATTTAATTTCCCAGCATAGGGTAGTCAGTAAGCCCAATGTGTGACCCCAAGACTATTTACTACCATTTGGTTACCCCGGAACACACATATTGTGAAACCATAGCATTCTATTAAATGTTGGAAAAATATCTATTCCTTAAAACAAGCACTCTAAGTCTTAGGTTGGAACCAAACTCAGATATTACGGAATTAAAACCAAAAGTGCTTTCATTGAGTCACGAAACATCTAATCTAATCCTTGAATAAATCATCTCCATGATGTACGGTCGAATGATTGTTGTGGCAGTAATTGAGCGTAACGCTGGATCCCTTATAGGCTTGTGGCGGATCAGCCACCCACCACGTACACGACATTATTACCCACGTGTCACACAATGTAGCACCAGCAACACAGCCAGCATACACAGTCAGCAACACAGCCAGTGTGGCAGCTAAGTGACTCAGATGCGCTAGAACAGCAGTCTAGATACAGGCATTCATTTGCGATACAGGCAATCAGTTGCAGCAACAGAGATCAAGAACATCACCCACTAACTCTCTCGCTTACTGAGTAATTGTCCTGGCCAGGTCTACAACCTTCCGAATAAATATAGATTTTTATATACTTGACATAGTTAAAACTCCGCCATATTATGTCATTAAGACATGTCTTCTATCCGCCTTCAAACAAAATGATGCGGAGCAGATTCGCGAGCTACTTCACGGTTTAAAATTGGGTGATCAACTTCTATCGCAACATGCAACGCATCGCGAAAAACAGAGTGCCGGAGGCGTTCCTAAAATCATTGTTGTTGGAGCGACGACCGGTAGAAATGCAATCCTTACTGGCGAATTTTAGTGCTATCACTCTAGGCAAACTAGTGACGCAGCCAATGGCATTGCTGAAATCAATGAACCTAATATAAACTCCATGGCAAAGCCTACTAAAAGTGAGTACGCAAACAACACGAACATCTCAGTGAATTCGCAATTTTGAGGCTTTGGCAAATGAGATATCGGGTATGCGTGCGGATTTTCGTCGAATAGGAGTAGAGGGACGAGGTGAACAATGTCCGACATGCATATCACAGCGCAGCTCGCCACGAAGCAACTCAACCCTCTGCTGGTTCCACTCTTGTTTTGGAACCAGAGCAAGGAACTGTCAACAGCCGTGTTCCATTAAGTCAGGAAATGCAATAAGTCACTGACGGAATAGGCGTTGGTCAATGAAACGGGAAAAAAACCACCTGCACATTTACGACAAGGAGACAAAATAACATTTTCTAGCAGACAAGGGAGCGGAACTGTCCGCACTTCCGCGAAAGTTCTCCCAGGTATTAAAGCCGACAGGCTACAAACCCTACGTCGTAAACGGTTCAGAAATAAACACGTTTGGGGAGAAGCTGCGTAAGATAAAACTGGGGCGACAGCGTACTTTCAACTGGAAAACCTGCGTGGCAGTAGTACTGCGGCTGATATTATGCGCAGACTTCCTATGACACTATTGTCTCTTAACCGATCTAAAAAATGTGAGACAAGTTAACTCTATAATCTTTCTGGGTAGCACCCGGCTGAATTCACTTTTCAGATCAGGCGGCAATAGCAATGGTGTGTGGAAAAAGCAAGTTTCTTGAGCTGGTGAGAAAATACCCAGCACTCACAAACCCAGCAACAATTAACCTGGACCAAAGTCACGCATTGCAGCACCACATGGTTACAATAGGCCCCCCGGTCTTTGAGCGAGCACATCATTTGGCATCGGAAAAACTAAAAATCACCCAGCAGAAACAACGGATTTTGCCGTCCATCATCAAGTCCGTGGGCAAGCCCCTTACACTTGGCACCGGAAAGACGTCCGTGCGGCGATTTTTGTCAACTCAATGTGGTCACACAGCCAGACCACTGTTCTCTTCGATACATTGAGAAACTAATGGCCGACCTTACCGATAAAACAGTGTTCACAAAATTAGACCTAGCACGTGCGTACCACTTTGTCCTAATTGCGAAAAACGTCATATCAAAGACGATGGTGATAATACCTTTCGGGCTCTACAAATTCGTAGTTATGACTTTAGGCCTTCGAAACGCCACCCAGTCGTTCTAGCGCTTCATGAACGAGGTACTGAAGGGGTTGGATTTTTGTTGGTGCTACATCGACAACATTTTGATAGCATCAGGAGCCGTCAAAGAACACCTAAAATATATACGAGTGGCCTTAGAGTTGCTTAAAGAGTTTGGAATCGTAATAAACATAGCAAAATGTGTTTTCGGCACCGAAAACATCGAGTACCTAGGTCACGAAATAAACAAAGACGGAATCAGTCCACCTGAATCTCGCATCGAAGCCATACGAAGATTTCAGAAACCCGAGAACGTTACAGAACTGCGATTATTCCTCGGAACACCTAATTTTTATAGATGATACCTCCAAAATGCAGCAAACCTCCAAGCGCCATTAAATGAATAGTTGGCCAACACGAAGAAAGGCAATAAGGCACCGATAAAATCAACACACAAGGCAGAAAAAGCTTTCGCAGACTGCAGGGAATCATTGGCGAAAGCAACCCTCCTCGTAGACTACAGGAATAATCAATCTCTGTCTCTGATAACAAATACATCGGATATCGCAATTAGTGCCATCCTACAGCAACTCCAAGACAATCGTTGGCTACCATTTGCCTTTTTCCAATGCAAACTCTCTGGCACAGAAAAACGGTAGAGCGTCTATGATAGGGAGCTCCTCGCCATCCATGATAACATTACGTGGACGGCAGAAAGTTTTCCGTTCAAACGGATCACAAACTTCTGACGTATGCGTTTCAGAAAAAAAACCGAAAAAAATACCGCGTCAAAGTCGACAACTAAGCTTTATTTCGGAATACACCAGTAACATTGTTCACATCCAGAGAGAAAAGAACAGAGTGGCCAATGCATTGTCAAGCATAGAGACAATCAGCCCGTCCATGTTGATCAACGCTAAGGAGTTCATCCAAGAGCAACAGAAGGGCTCGGAGCTTCATGCGCTGTTAAAGGCAAACAAAACTTCACCAAAACAGGAACGCCACCCCATCAGAGGCCAGGGAGAAATATATTTTTTAACATTACAACGGAATTAGTTCGATCATTTCTACCGAGAACATTATACAGACATGTCTTTGAGACATACCATGAGCCATTACATCTCAGCGGACGTACAACATGCAAAGCGATCGCACGGAAATTTGTTCGGACTAGAAGGACATACATAATTGGGTTTGGTACTGCGTACCCTGCCAACGCTCCAAAACTTGTAAACACACTGTTAACCCAATTCAAATGTTCACCATACCAGACTGCAGATTTCAATACATACTCATCGACATCGTTGGGCCAATGATTCCATCTAAGAATTTCACGTATTGCCTGACGATGTTGGACAGATACTTTAGGTGGCCAGAAGCAGTACCAATCCCGGATCAAACAGCAGCAACCATCGCAGAAGCTGGATATCTCGATTTGGCACGCCACGCACAGTGATAAAGGATCAAGAAAACCAATTTGAGTCCACCCTTTCCCAAGCTCTTGTAAATCGAATAGAATGCAAAAGAAATCGTACAACCTCTTTTCGCTCTACAGCGAATGGGACGCTGGAGCGCTGGCACGGATCTTTCAAAGCCGCTACAATGTACCACGAGCAGAATCCCGCATGGCCAGACGTAGTATCAACCATTGTAATTGGACTACGGAACAGCTAAAGGGACGACATCTGCGGATCGAGAGCAGAAGTTCTCCACGAAATAACGCTTTCGCTTCCGGGAGAATTTATTGCGGCCGAGGACAATCGCATTCATCAAACAGCTGCGAGAAACAATGCGAACACTTCGACCAGTGCAAGCGGCGCATCATTGTCAGCGTTAGATTTTCCGTAGCGAGAACCAGGAATCGTGCATCCATGTGTTTCTCCGGATCGACGTAAATCACAAATCTCTCTCACAACCATACTCCGGACCGCATAAAACAGTAAACAGGCTACCGCAGATTGTATATACAATGAAGTCAACGGGAAGAGAATCAATATTTCCACAGACCGCCTAGAACCGGCATTCCTGGAGGCGACCACGTACAAAGGAAGAAACACTTCGGCACCTGCAAACGACTCAGCAATCACATCAACTTCGACAAATTCGAAGATTAAGATGATTCAGTGGACTTCAATCAACACACCTGCCGAACACATCACTCGAATCTACCGACTAGCATCAGGAGTGAACAAAAGACAGCACGGGCTTCCTCACTAAGGGGGTGACCAACAACATTACTCACTCACTCTCTCTCACTGAGCAATTGTCACAGCCAGATGTAATTTCGCAACATTCCGAATGAAGATAGACTTTTATATATTACCTGTGAGGTCTTTGATTTTCTTAACATACACGAAGTCACACGCTCAACCAGCATATATGCTTATGCATCACGAGATATGGGATTGTCGAGTGGCAAATCATAGACCATCAGCGTATGGCTATGAAACATGTATCCGCGGACGATACACTTGCTGATGCTGACGTTGCACAAAACGCAGCGCAGGTGAAGGACCACCGCCGGCGAAGCATCACATATGCTGCAGTATATTTGATGAAGTGAAGTAGATATAGATAAATGTCCGTACAGGACTGCAGCGATGGTCTGCTGCCTCAGCGGAGGAGCATGCTGGGATCCGCTGAGATTGGCCTTATCTGGAGACGCGGTGTCGTGGAGCGGGTTCCTTCTCCCAGTATAAGGACCCACCGCAAAAAATGTTGCATCCATGAATTCCGGGGTCAAATAAAAGTCGACCGAAGTCGAAAAAAAGAAGGCACCCAACTAAGGGTTGGAAATTGCTCACGAAAAAGGACAAACTGGACCTAGGGAAGACAGACGGACTTAGGAGGACTTCGTCGTTACCCGACAATTCTTTAGGCCCACAAATAAGAGTGGGGCATCCAGATGGAGGTGGGTCCTCCTCGCACCCGCCCAACCGGATCAAGATCCAAACGTAGACGTGGCCATATATTTCCCATTTGAGTGGAAAACTCATAGAAACATAATTTGCATGAACTTTCCAATCAAATGAGAAATATAGACGTGACCAATTTATGTTTTAGAACTATGTGATCGAATCACATAACTCTATACCATAAAAGGGCACACAAGCGGAAGGCCACTCTACCCGGCAAGAGCCCCTGTTAAATAACGAAAAACGAAGTAGTGCGCTCGATGGCTAGCCCATGATATAGTAGGAGCCTGCCATCGTTGCGGGACCTATACCAGGTCCGGTAAAACAAAATCGAAAGACCGAAGTTTATAACTTAACATTTCATTGTATTCGTTGCTTTCAAGGATATAAAAAGTTTACTTCATTATAAGGTACACGTACAAAAACAATAACTCTCCTATCGACGAAAAAGAAATGTACATTACCCTGCGGTGAGATATAAATTTTTGTTTTAAATTTTGTGAAATGAACCCAATTTTCGTTTCATTTTGCCGCAAATCGTATGGGTGATGGAGTATTACTTTTGACCAGGGAAACAGTGAGATGGTGGGGTATTGAACACATCTTGAAACTCTATCATAAATTGGTAAAGATAAGCCTTTGCCTTTGAAATATTATCAGGTAACTAACAAAATCACAAATAAATATTTTTCATTCATAAATATGTATGTGATAAGGTTTAAGTGCAGAAAACATAATTCTATCAGATTACAAAAGTCAAGTATTCTTTTTGGCCAAAAAGAAAAATGTTCCTAAACTTATTATCATCACCTTCAAGGAACAAATTTTCGGCAAGCAAATGTTCTAGCGTATTGGAGATTGTAGTCGGTGTTCAAGCTTGATTCAATAAAACCTGAATTTGTGTTTGTGATCTTGTTTTACAACAATAATAAAAAATAGGAGTACCGTTTGAAGATTTTCTTTCGAGACAAAAAAAATTAGCTATCTCCCAAGTTATTTTTACGAAAGAAGTTAAAACAACTAATTTAGCAATAATACCTGTGCAGTAGACAAACCGTTGAAAAACCTTTCATTTCGCTTTTAATTGTGTCTTTGCTGATTGGGTCCTTGAAATGCATGTAAATGATCCGGAATTCCATCGAAAAATCATCTTGAGTGATGACGCCCATTTCCACCTCGGTGGCTTCGTCATCAAGCAAAATTGTCGCATCTGGGGCTCGGAAAACCCGAGAGTTATTTTTGAAAAGCCCCTCTATCCTCAACGTGTGACTGTTT
The DNA here is from genome assembly GCA_963969285.1 of Odontomyia ornata. Lineage (NCBI taxonomy): Eukaryota > Metazoa > Arthropoda > Insecta > Diptera > Stratiomyidae > Odontomyia > Odontomyia ornata. The sequence continues at coordinate 61,934,937 of OZ017742.1, read as the reverse complement.
GGTTTATGGTCCGGCGGAGTCATTGGACGTTACTTTTTCGAAAATGGGGCTGGAGCAACAGTTACGGTGAATGGATTGCGCTATCGAGAGATGATGAATGATTTTTTATGGCCGAAATTGGATGGTATTGATCTGGACAACGTTTGCTTTCAACAAGATGGCGCTACGTGCCACACACGCAACGAAACTATTGATCTTTTACGGGAAAAGTTTCCGGACCGTTTTATCTCTCGAAGAGGTGATCACAATTGGCCACCGAGATCTTGTGATTTAACACCTTGTGGCTTCTTCCTTTAGGGTCATGTGAAAGAAAAGGTCTACGCCAACCCCAGCGTTGATTCAAGACCTCAAAGATGGAATTCGTGAGGCTATCGAGGACCAAGGGCAGCCACTTTGCGATTTGGTTATGGAAAATTTCATGAAAAGGATATGGTCCTGTAAGCGTTGTCTTGGTAGTCATTTGCCTGATGTTATTTTTTACTAGTAACGGCATACATTACTCTTTATAATGTAATAAACATCTGGACATCGCATTGAAAAATGCCATTTTTCTTCTAATATCAAAATAACACCTCTTATTGGAAAACCCTGTATAAAGGAAAATTGATATAAAATTACATTTAATAATAATAATAAGAAGGTAAAATCATCTTACAAATTACGATCACGAATAGAAATAATTACATATCTTTTCTAAATCTGCCACATAACATTTTGAGTAGGGGATAGGAAGGTTTTGGAGCAGTTTGCTTGTGTGACGGCTCGATTAATTCACTTTTTCTAAATAAGTCTATTTATCGGGAAAGGAAACTTCTCTTCACTTATCCCATAGGCTTATTATAATTTACACAATTTTTCTGTAAATTTGGGCAAATGCAATCGCTTCTGATTTGCATAATGAAAAAAAATTCACCGAAGTCAACTCAGGTGGTTTTATTATTATTGTTTTTTTCGCTAGTTGTATTGTTAGGAGCGTTTGACGTCTGCTTAACTTTTTAGAGTGTTCTACATCCCCCTCCTCTAACTGTAATTCTGTCGCTTATTTTTTGACTTCTCAATACTCGTATACTATCCTCAACTGAACCCTCATTTTTGTTTGATGAGTTCATTATTTCAAACTTAAGATAAAAATTAACTCCATACAGAATACATGGACTCTAACTCAAACTATCGTCAAAAAGAGCTTTTCAAATACACATCAACGGTACTTTCGCCTATGCAAATGTATCCCAGCAGGGTTCGGCACTATACGAATACGTATGTATTTTAGCCAGTATTACCATAAACTAACCAAAAACTTGAATTACGTTTCACAGTACTCGTATATGTAATTAGTCACATAAGAGCTGTTGGACGGACACCACTAGGTTATCAATTACATTAAGGATAACGTGTATGAATGTGGGTCACATATCACCGACTCTACCTTGTTGTATCATTACAAATTTATTTCGTCTCTTTTTCACTACCAGAAGATTTATTAAGATTTTAATGAATAAATTCAAAATGTGGTGTTTGATGGGCTAGACTAGAATAAATGTACTACTCTAGCGAATTCGCCCATTCACATACTTCAGATACGAGTATATAGCATACGTGTATCCACTAGGAGGACAGTGCGAAAAGTGTTGGCTGGCAAATGTTTCAGTGACTTTTCCGCAATATAATGTCTGCTTATTCATGTACGGTGATAATAAAATGTAATTAAAACACACATTTGAAGGTAATGGAGTACTTTCGTGGAAAAGAGGAAAATAGAATGGTGTCATTGTACGGCGAGGAAAATCTTTTTTGGAGTATTTTACGGTTAGTTTTTGATAAAAGTGGGGTCGTCGTATCGCATGTATTTATTTAAACGTATGACTTTGGAGTTTTTTTGGATTAAATTGATATGCACGGGTTTTCACTTTAATTTGATGATAATGCGAAACGAAAAATTATTCTTCATAAGCAAGCGCTAATTAATATGGACTACGAGGAAAGTGTAAATTTGCAAAGTCATTTCAGTGGTTAAGATTAATAACTGTAATCTCTAAGGTTACATACGTGGAGTAAGTTATTAAATTAGTATTACTTTTCAAGTGAACTTTACATGTACGCTAGAAATTTGCATGATTTTGAGCAAATTTTCATAACCAAACCCTTCTCATACTTGTACTATACTTAAATTGAAAGGTTTTTTGCTCTGCAAACATTAATTTTTAGATCCTTCTGTTCCATACAATCCCAAACATAACCACAACAAACATTTTATTTAATCTCATATTATATTGGATTGTAAATAAATCAAAGTTCGTTTAACAGGTCAAATTGTTCTTGCTAACCATAAAGTAGTTTCAGTACGTTTTCATTTCAATTCACTGGTCGATATCCTAGGAATGTAATTCACCGAAAATATTCGAATTGAATCTGTGATTTATTGCTACTGTTTTCGACCAGTTTCTGTTATTAATGTTGGCGCTACCATGTTTCATACAAAATCAATTGTATTGAACAACAATTCTGGTTCAATGTAATTTTCGGTTTTGCGTAGAATGTAGGAAATACACATTCAACAAAGAACACGGAAAAAATAAAATTACCAAAAAAAGCATTTTCACATTTTATTTAATTGAATTGGCAATGAGTTGATTACATGCCATTTCCATGAGCACTTCCTGGCAACAAACGGCATGTATTTGGTGCTTCTGGTTACACATAAGCATGTACGAATGCTAGCTCTGACGTCAATTTCAGAATTTTTCTACTCTCCATAAACCAAAATAAAAGCATAAAATTATAACATTGACCCATTTTCAATTCAATCTCGAATAATAAATAATTGTCCATATTTGGCCAGACCAGACGCTATTTGATTCTGTTCGGTTCGATGATGGTCAACGCCCACTATGAAACCAATGAAATAGTTTTCTAATTGCTAATTGTCATATTTGCGAAGATGACTGTGCTGTTAGACGAAACGAGCATTGGACCGGGTTGATTTAATAGAGTATAGAATTTTTTTTCAATAATTGTAATTTGATGGCAAGAAACGTGTAAGCAATTTTTCTCAATTCCGTTTTCTCTATGGGTTTTCTGTATACCTTTTACTCGCAATGGACAAAATAAGGAAGCTGTGAACAATTATCCAGTGCTTTTTTTTCAAGAAAAGCTATAAATAAATTAATTTTACCCAGTCTGTGATTATATGTATAAATTCAACTTGGATTAACCCAAATCAAACTGTGAGTATTCCAAAATTATAAATAAGTTGAGTATGCTCTTGTCAGAACGGTTTTGTATCCATCGTATGACACGTAGCCAGTCACAATGAATAAGCTCAAGAAACACCTCAATGAGGTGTACATATTTAAAAGAAAAGCCAAACCTTCCCTGAAGGCGGTCGTAAGTCTAAGTTCCCATTAAAAAGCTTTTGTATTTTTCCTCGTAAAAGCAACCAAATTTTGAGAAACCACACTTTCTCAAAGAGTGGTATTGTTTAAATTTTTTTTCAAACTTGGCGCATTTATTTTACCGTACTGATTACGTTTCAGTAAATTTCTTGTCAGAAATTTATCCATTGTGGAGAGAATTCAAGATTCAAGAACTTTATTGCGCGATTTTTTCTATTTTTTGCATATGGAGAGGGTGGTACAACCAAAACGCAAGATGTCAAATGTAAATATAATAAAAAGTTTTCAAAGAATTATGTTGATATTTTTTATTATAATAGATAATCTGTGACAATTATGTATGAAACAAAATATTGCCCAAATGCTCCCTACGGCTACGCTGGCATACCTCTATCCGATGGTCCACATTTCCAATGACTCTGAGACATAATTGTGGTTCAATGTCGTGAATGTGCTGAATTATCTCATCCTTTAGCTCCTGAATTGTTCTTGGCTCATTGGCGTACACTTTTTCTTTTAAATATCTCCAGAGAAAGAAGCCCAATGGTGTCAAATCACATGATCGTGGTGGCCAATTAACTTCGCCACAACGTGAGATAACACGACCATTGAATTCCTCCGCAAGAGAGCCATTTTTTTGGTGGCTGTGTCGCAAGAAGCACCATTCTGTTGGAACCATATATCGTCCAGATCCATAACTACAAGAACCACAATAAGTCTGTTATCATCTCGCAATAGCGAACATCATTCACGATAACTGCTTGGCCGTCCTCATTTTCGAAGTTAACGAGTCCACTAAGGTGAAAGTGCGCCTCGTCGCTGAAAATGATTTTTTTTTTGTAAAGTCACCATTCTCTTCTGTCTGTTCAACCAACTATCCGGCGTATTACCGACGCTTGAAATGGTCAGTAGTTTTCAGCTCTTGAGTCAGTTGAACCTTGTTAGCGTGTGAATTCAAATCTTTATTCAAAATTCGCATCAGTGATGTTCGTGATATGTTCAATTGTTTAGCACGACGACGAGTCGAGGTTGATGGCTCTTCTGCCTCACTATCGCGAACAACAGCAATGTTTTCAGCAGAACGAACTAGGCGAGCATGCACTGGAGATTTCACATTTCCTACAGAAATGCATTTTCATTTGAACGCCCATTTTCTTAAAAGGCTTCAACAACCTTAACGCGCTGCGCAATTGTGTTCCTCTCTATGGTTGAATTTATCAAACCCTGAAACAAAGAAATGTCAAATCAAGTTGGGCGAAAGCTTGACGTTAATCGTGCATTATGGTTGGACAACCTTTTACAATCCATAACTAAGCTTAAAAATATTCATTACGGGTTGTGCCTTAGGGCTTTTACCGGAGTTCAATAACCATTTCCTTTACTTAGCTGACAATATCAATTTTTTTCAATATAGCAAGATTTTAAAATGTAGACACCAGCAACATTATCAACGATTAAAAGATTATAAAAGAAATTAGGTGGAAGATTCATTCGCTTTGACAAATGCAGTTTTGAAAATTGAGTTTCTTAAAATAAAACACATTATTTGCTTGAGACTACCTTAAAACTTAACGTTCGCTGCATCCCTTAAACGGTTATCCATCGCAGTCCTGACTACTTCCGCTTTGTGTTCCACGACTCTCCTGATTCCACCAGCTTTTCTGCAAACGGTTTGATTGGCTTCATTGCTACTTCCTGGTACAGTGCCTCATTGGGGTAAGACCGTTCGACCTCCCGTTTGTCCCGCCCGCTCGAAGGATTTTTCGCTCCACTAATTCCATCTTGCTCAATTTTGTTTTCAGAGCTCCTTCCCATATCATCACCGCATATGTGATGATCGGGTGAATCAGGGTCTTATAGGCAAAAACCTTGACTCGCTTGCTTGTTGTTGACTATTTCCTTAAAAGAGGTACAAGAAGATGGTACGCATAAGTCATTTTTTCAATATATTATCAATGTGAGCACTGAAGGTAGCCTATCGAAAATTACCCCCAAGAACTTTGTTTGCCTCGAGCAGAGCACCATCCCCCCACTCAACTTAATTCTGGAGCCACTGATACCTTTTGCACGACGACCAACGTTTTTGTGAGAGCCCTTGAACTCGAATTATTCATGTGAAGATGGAAAAACTTTTATAACTTTTTATTTTACAGAGAAAAATGCACGAAACATTATTTTTGAGATTTTTTCATCGAAGTACTCTATCAATGTTAACTCTGCCTTTGATGGATTAGCATGATCTCAATTTAGATGTTAAGTAATGCGTTACACCCAAAAGGAATTAGGGTTCTCCAGTGGAGCTTACGGACCCACTTCAATTTGTCCGGAGACGGGCGTGGGGTGCCACTCGCTCGTCTACCAAGGCTTCAATAAGCCACCAAGCGAGAATACGGCTTGCCGGTTTCTCTTTCTCGTAGCACGAAAAAGGCAACTTCACCACTACACTTGTTATGTCACTGAGGACACTCATGCAACTTAGCGCAATCATTTTTCGGCTAGAAATTTGGAATGGCTACAAATAAATACACTTTCCTCGAAACTTCCTAACGATTGAACAAAAGCTATGTTCAACACTATATGACTCGTCTAAAGTTCTCTGGATTTATATAGTGAAATCCTTCATTTTCCTTTTTCTTTTACGATTACGGGACGTGCAAAGGCAAATTAATATCTCGAGAATTTGCCACCCTCTACACATCTCCCCCGACTACTAACACTAAACTTTAAATTTTCTTCCCGCAATTTAACACTCAAGCCGCACCCGTTATAACCTGAAACTCAAATTCAATTGTGTTATCTAAAGAAATTTACTTTTTTCTGGAATTTAACTTTAATTACGTCTTGAAATAAACTTCAATTACACAAAATCATCTTTTGCTTGAAGTTTCGTTATGTGAATAACTAATTGAAATTCACAATTGTTATGGAATGAAAAAGAAGAATTCTTTAAAAGAAAAACTTACTGGTCTACAAATTATAAAAGGGCCCCTTGTTTGCTGCTTCCGTCAACGTTATTCAAATCGCTTTGCCACTTGCTGCGCAAAATACTTCCTCGTCACTTTAATTCGTTCTGGTTTGCCGCAATGTCGAAATCCGTCTAGTATGCACTTGCTGCCATTGCTTTCAAAATCTCGCCGACGTTCGTCCTCTGTCTTATCCGCCGTCGTTTCATGTTTCCATTTTCAATTCTCCAAACCCAAGAAAAAAGAGGAGGCGCGTCATTCGTCTCGCTCTTATATAATCTCTCGCTAACGGCCACTTTACTGCTCTCCAACGGAGTTCTTTGCCTCGGGTTCACCCACCTCTTCGGAGTGGTTCTTCTTATTCCCGAGGAGTGGTTTCACTCAAACTCAGCGTGATTTCCACTCCACCTTCAACCACTCTGGTGGCGATCACTATAATCACGGCTGAATCGGCTGAACATCTTCTCTGACAGTTTGTTATGTCAGATTAAATTGTTTATCAATAACTATTGATGTCGCGAGATAAAGTTTCGTGAGTTGAAAAAGTGCTTTTTCGGTTTTTAAATGACTTGAATTACCTAGTGCTACTGATCGTACGACGCTCCATCAAGTACGCCTGGAGGAGAATATCCGGTAAAGTGAATATTTTGTTAAGTTATTTCATTATTTTCGCTTTAAAAAAATTGTATAAATAGCTCGTCAAGCGCAGTGTTCATTTGCGTGCAACGTATCAAATCATTTGAGAGAATTAAATAATCGATACCAAATGTTACGCTCATATGTTTTGGAGAATAGACAGACGGAAAATGCCATCTACTTATTAACTCATGTATGTGACAGGTGGTCAACTGCAATGTGAGAGTAGTATGAGAAATTCAGAATGATGGGAATCATCGAAGTGAAACAGAATTCCACATAATGTTTAACATTATGCTACACGCTTGTTCAAAAAGTTGTCCTAGCCTGTTTTCGTAGTAGGCACGTAAAAGCTTTTTCGCTTTTCGCGTTCTCCTTGGACGAAGTTATTCGATATTGTGTGACTTAACTTTTAATCAGCTTTTCGCGCTTTCTGCTTTCTTTTCCTTTTCGCTTACGTTGTCTTCGCCGTCATCGTTATCGCTGCCGGAATTTCGATCAGCTTCGGATGCTGACTTGCCTCCTTTACCTTTTATCAGCAGGCAATCCTTCGTTATGATGTACAATACTGTAGTCGGTCGGTACATTTCCCCAACTCGTCTCATTAGGGCACTTTCGGTCTCTAAACGGTGTTGAACCTTCTCATTCAGGATGTGAATGTTGCTGGCCAGTGGTTCAGGATATTCCTTCCAAATGCAGTTGTTGTCGAATTAATGCCGTACCTGATGTGGCATATACTTTCGCAGCAACCTACGTATCTACCAGTATGGGTTATATTTCTTTTTTTAATTTTTAAAATCATTACTACAAGTACTCGTACTTAAATTACTGCTACGGATACAATTAAAAGTGTTAATCAAAACCCGTAATCGAGTGCAGCTTAGGATTGTTGTGTTTAACGAGTCACGCAACTGATGTGATTCTTACCCCCGCAGAGAATTGTATGATGCCTTTAAGCATTACCCTTTCAAGCAGCTTACCAATATTTGAAAGCAACGGAATTGGACGAATATCGACTACGTCAGTACTGCCCAATTTTTTAGATATAGGAAATACTTGCCACAATTCCATTGCTGAGGGAAGTAGCAAATTTTGATGCAATTGTTCAGTATGATCACGGGGAGAACAAAGAAAACATGGAAAGCTTTTTAAGCATATAATTGAAGATTCCATCAGCCTGCTGATTTTTTTGAATTTTACTCCAGTCCCAACAAAGTGAGTCCCTCAGGACTGACAAACAAACCATGGCCAGTCGGTGCATCAGAGAGATTTGAATCAGAGAATCTGACCAAGCACAATTGCTCATGGTCTTTTTCGAACTTCGTTATGGTGCTGCTCGCTAACGAACTATAGGGAAAGTCCTTACTTGCTATCTATCATTGAAGAACTTCCGTAAAATGCTTTGCGATAGAGTTAACGATAGATTTGTTATCCATGAGCATGGACTCATCATAAGTGAGGACCCCGGGTAGCCTTTTTGTGTCAGTTATCCTACTGATATAAGGAAACATATTAGAATCTAGTTTGATGCTTTCCAGGGCTTGTTTAAATCGCTCATTAGCAAAAGCTGTGGTTCTCCTCGAGATCATTCGGTTTAGAGACATAATCAATAGGTAAATACGTTCACACTCTCAGTTGACTATATTTGAATTGCGGTGGTAGATCCTTGTGAGTAGCTTTCCAAGCCAACTATGTCTACGATGAAGCTCCAAGATGTTTTTGGGTAAATCTCTATAAAGGTAATTTGTTGACGATTTCTTAATGGAGATCTTTCAGATGACCGTATCCAGGCTTGAACTTATACATGTGACTCGCTCATTGATTTCAGAAATAAAAAGATTTTTTGATCTCTTGCTTGAAATTCGATTCGCTTATATGGAATAAATAGTTGAGGATCGGTAACCTCAAGTCTGACACCCTATTTCGCTCTTAAGATCAGCTCAACCAAAAGATGGTCAGACTCGACGTCAAGAACTCCACAATTGAGATTCTTCCAACTGTGGGAGAGATTCACCAGATTGGCAAACACGATGAACGAGTTAATAATGGACGAGCTCCTTTGGGGCAATCAATATGAGATCCATATTTAAATGTACCCAGAAAGGTAGCGGTTTCATAGCTATTAGATGCAATATTTCCCCATGAGGGAAGCTTTGCATTGAAATCACCTCCCATGGCATAGAAATCAATTTTTTTTTTGCACAGAGTAAGTACTGCTTCCAAGTTGTCAATGAATTTCTTCACCAGATATCCATGTCAAACGTAGATCCCCATGAGCACAAAGATGCGCCTTCCTAGCAGAGAATTTATTATATCTTTTCCAATGCATTTTAGACTTGGAAGGCAGTGCCTTTGGACTTGCAGGTGTCTTTATGAGCCATAGCAACTCCAAGACTTCCCCCTGTATCATCACGCCTATTGATTTTTTATTTTCGCGATGCACTGTCTATATTTCTTTAGGTCTTGTTTCCGATATAAACAAGAATTCTGGTCTATGGGCATTCAAGTATTTTGACAGAATTTTTTTTATACTGAGGAGCTAGCGAACATACTCGTATGCTGAGGATGGAGAGTTTAATTGAATTCATCACGGCAACATACTTTGAGGGCAAATCCTAAATATGCAGCTTTTTTCTCACTAGAATTAATGAATTTTTTATAGTAGGGGGCGAATGAGCCCACTTTTCGAATGAGTGTGAACAAGTGACACCCAGCAAATTGTTAGCAGTCAGTGCTCAAAACCGTATTTCGGCCACTGTGTGACTGCTGTGGTTGCTGCATTGACTGATGTTTGGGTTGCCATATAGGCTGAGGAGCAGGCTGTTTCTTTGCACCGTGCAAAAAACTATAGTAAGAGACCTCTTCTCACACAGTATTTTTTATAGAGGTGGTGATTGAATCCCTCTTTTCCTTATTTTCTCCTGGAGATTTCTCCCTCTCCTCAACTTCTTTTGCTTTAGGACAATCTCTAAAACTTGTAGAGTGTTCCTTAGCATAGCAATTGAGACAGAATATCTTCCCGTTTTTCTCGGCTATCGAAATTTAACATTCAATCAACTTGTGTTGCTTGTCGCATTTTAAGCATCTAACTTCAAGCCCTAGGTAGAAGCGATGTGGCCAAATCTTTGGCAATTGAAGGACTTGGGAGTGCGTTTTTTTATAGACGTTCCCATTATTTCTTTTGATACAGTAGGAATCGTATGGCCATCGCTTTCTACACTTTAAAGTCCGGTTTGACTGGACTAAGAAAGAAGAAGCGTCCTTTTTTTCCTCTTAGAGGTTATCGTCCAGAACCTGTTTCCTGATAGGATATCTTCTCCGAAATGTTCCTTCAGCTCAGCCACGACAGCGTTCTCGTCGTACGAACTATGCACGCGTTTGAGAAGGAGAGTCAAATTTCTCTCTCCTGGAAGAGTGAAAGTGTAGCAAACCACTTTCGAGCACTTCAGGAAATTAAACAGGCTGGTATGATCCTCAGCGATTTTAGGGTGGAGCGTAGTTCGTGAGGAACTGTTCGTCATTGTGTTGAACTGTGGCTGCTTTGCATAATTTCGTGTGTGAGCTCTTTTAACGCTAGCCCTGAAAGTCTTCAGGTCAAACCTATAACGCACTATAGGAGACACCCTCTCTTTTTGGTAGCAGCCACGCTTGGCAGCTGAGGCTTAGATTTCCCTTTGCTACCATTAAGATTTGGCCTTTCACGCGGGTCCCCGAAAAACTGGCAGAAGCTGTTTTTGCTACCTGTTTGAGCTGGGGGAATCCCGCTCAGTCACTTTGAGGGTCTTAGACACCTTTGAAGTAGGTTCCTAAGTTAGATACTCTATTGGTCTCTTTTTCGCTTCCTTTTCTAGCCTCCTCCTGTTCACCACTGTCCTTGAAACTTCCTCCCTCGTAACTCTCCATATCACTGGAAACCTCCGGCACTTGCAGTTGCATCTTGCAACTAGCAAGCAAGTCCAAAATGAACTCTTCTTTGAGGTCCCCCTAAACTTTTCACAGAAACGCTGTAAGTTCTTCTTGGCTTTAAACATGAAGCTTGATTTTGAGGCGGAAAGCTCCCCCTACTCGCTTTCTTTCTCCACATCGACGCTTCCAAGACAGAACATGGAACTCTGTCGCGGAAAAATAACAAAAACTAAAAATCCTTATTATTATTTTTATTTATTAATAAAAGAATAACAGTTAACAAATATTAGTAATAGGAATTTTTTTTCCACATATTCCAATTTTAATTTAACGTCTTCTGACCACTCATATCATTCCACACGTTTTCCTTGCGTTCACGTTGTGCGCCTTATCCCAGCGCTTTACTTCCTTTCCCTTTCTACAAATTAAAAAAAAAATTCCGTAAAATTCCTTCAAAATTCCAATTTCCAAAGAAGATCCCTAGAAAATCCTAAGCTGCTCGATACGTGCTGATCATGTGTGATCATGCAGGTGCAAGTTTCAAAACGAGCAGCGGTTCAAATATACGATTTTTTCTTATTTTGGTGGCCTTCTAGCGGCTAAGTTCCTCAACCAAATTATGAAAATCGGACGATTAATAAAAACTCGAAAATTTTAAACTTAATATTTTAAGCTGCCATTTTCAAAAAATAAAATAAGTTGAATATATTATGTTATGTTCAAAGAGTTAAAGTACGAATATTCAAATGTGATTTGGAACACTTGATGATGAGACCCTAAGACAAATTTCTTTTTAAATAATCTGTAATTAAATGCTTAAATTCAAAGTGCCAGCTCTTAAAGATTAAAAAGTAAGCGAAATACGTTATTTTAACAGTAACTAAAGTCTTGAGTATGATATGCTTTGCATTTGAAGTATTTGTACGATAGAAAGATTTTCTTAGACAGTGCTTAACTTTCAAAGTAGCAGCTAATCAAATCATTATTTGCTTTTTTAAACTAAGGGCTTATTTGAGAACCTTTCCGGGCTTGATGCTCCCAACGGGCATTTGATTATGCTTTTAGCACTACAGCCCCTTTTGAGCCTTCCCTTGGAGATAGTTACAGTACCTCATTTCTTGATCGAATGAATCGGCATTCGAGAAAGGTGATATGGTCAGTACAATGCTTGGTCGTATGTTCATCCACCCAGCTGCGATACGTACTGATTTTAAACCAGTACGTATCGTAACTGAACGGGCTTATAGTCCATCCGAAAAAACATTCGAACCAAATTTCGTTGTCACCAATGGGACTCGATCCAGAGATCTTCGGCTTATGCAACAAATACTCTACTTTTACTGGCCACTATTCTGTTGCAATATAACAGGAGAGTGCTCCTACTTGAAGGATTTTGAACCATCTTAGGGTTAAAAATAACTTTTCTAATGACATGAAGCAATGACTTGAGTGATGAATCCGTTGAGCATAAAAGAAATCGTTCAATTATACACGAGATATCAAGGGTTTCGTTCATAAATACAAAAAAGCCGCTATTTCGCTCCAAATTAAATAAATTTTCTGAATAATTGGTAAATCTAACATATTTGAATATATACATACATATTACCTCAAATTCAAATGCGCTTTATTGATTCAATCGTACAGTGTATTTAAATGTTTTTTATTTGCTTCGCTCTGGTCAGTCGTCAATATCTTCAACTGAGCATGGTAGCTGGTAAGCACTTGGAATATTTCATTTTAATAGATTCGGTTGGTTTTTTCTCTTTTTGTCCAATTAATTGATAATATATTATAACCCCAATTAAATGAAGATACAAAATTGTTCGTCTTGACGATTTTTTTAAAATTTTCATATTGTTTAAATTTAAAGCCCCTAGTGGTCCATTATGTTCTTACGATAATGATTTTAAAGGTTCTGAAATTTGTTTTATGCATTTATAAATTTTATAAAGATTGACTTTGACTACACATGTTCGATACACCTAGCTCTTGGTTGTATCGTTAATCTTCCATTATTTTTCATAATTGTAGTAATCGTGCAGTCGCCTATGCAAACTGCTCGGAAACCGGCAGAACACATCCAAATTTTAATTGCAGATTTGAATAATTTAATCATTCAAATTTATAGTTTTATAAATTATAAAATTTATAAAAAAACATATTTTTTTTATAAATATAAATTTTATATTACTATTTTACACGTATTGAATTTAAATTTTTCTTTACATTTATATTATTTGTTATATTTATCTTTTTATTATTACTATAATTTTCTATATTATCATCTTATATTACTTTAATAATTCAAATCTACAATTAAAATTCGGACATGGCAACACCTTTAGAATGCAACTCATCCACAAATTGCATTGCCGAATGCAACTACAGTGGATGGATGAGAGGCTCGTCACAACCCTCCGTTGCGGCGTGTATCGTGCGGTGGCTGTTCGAATGAACCGCCGCTTCGACCTGGCTGCCCCACTCTTATTTAGGGGCCATAAGTACTGTCGGTAACGACGAAGTTCCTCGATATTAATTCGTACCTTGAAATTCGTGGATGCGAAATTTCTTTTGTCGTGGGTCGTGTGCTGGGGAAAGAGACCACCACACGACACCGCGCCTTCAGACAAGGCCAATCTCGGCGAATCCCACCAAATTCTCTCGTCGAGGCAGCAGACCATCATTGCAGCTCTGTACGGACCTTTTATCTACCACTATTTCACTACAACATGTATGATACACCTAGCTCGCGTTTGCATCGTTAATCTTCCATTATTTTTCACATGACCTACTCTTCGAAGTGGTTTATTATATTGACACATATTGCAACAATAGCAGATAATATGTCCGCTGCGACAACAAAACTATGCCACCAAGCTGCCTTTCGTTACCTGTAAAGCATCCGAGTTGCTTCGAAACAATAGGGCTTACGATTATTTTTAAGATACGGGATAGCCCGTTTCTTGTTCCGTAAACATATTTTACTCTTTTGTCTATCAGTACACTGCAAATGCAGAAGGTGTTATATCAACGCACTCTACCACGTAATTTTTTGTAGTCATTTCATACACACTTTCAAGTGCTCAAGTGAGGCTTTTTACACACTTAATGTGTGTTTTACCACGGGTCCATTCAATTGCGTGTCGGAAAGGAAAGCTTTGATAAAAATGTGTCGCAGCTACATTTATTCAACGTGTATATTATATGGTGCCCTATATCGCGCTACGGCTGATTCGCACTTTATGAATGATGAAAATGTATAGAAATTTACAGGAAATATGTCCATTGGCGCTATTTTGAAACTTCATTATAAAGTACACTCTCAACATAGTGGAAACGTGTTTTCTAACCTTAGAAGCATATCTAATAAATTGGTCGATTTAAGTTAATATATATTTTTAAAGGTTATAATATCCAGTAGAAACTATCCGCGAAGTAACTCCACGAGTTTCTGCACCTTTGTAAACTTCAAGTATTGTTTAATCTTACAAAACATTGTTAGCCACTATTAAGCTTCACACATCTAACACGATGTTATTTTGTATTTTATATTAATAAATTGTTGATATTTTAAGATACATCCTCATTTCCCTGGAGGTCATAAATGAATTGAATTTCTAGAAAAAAACTGTTCAACTACAACCTTTAAACCTATTCCCAAACAGAAGGGTTACTGACCGTACCAAAAGCACTAACTTCCTGTTTGGCCTATCTTTTCAACATTGAAAGGGCTTAAGTTTATCTAAGCTAAGTATGTCATGTTAAATCTAAATAATACCTTAAATCCTGTATTTCCAGCCATCCTTACAATAAACATCCTCCTGCTCAAAAAAAGGCTAATTGAAAAGAATGCTCGCAAAGTATTCGCCAAGACAAAATACCGGCGAAACCCGTCGGGACATGCGACCCGAAATCCTGAAACAGTTGTCTTCTACACGTTTCATTCAAACCAACAATCGACCCTTCCGCCCACCCACATCCATGTGAACGACAGTAAGCGCAGTAAGAAATCATCAAGCTTAAGTTTTGATTAATTGAATAGGGGTGGGTATTATTGCAGATAGCATGTGTGATTGTTAGCCACAAGCAGGAAATTCCACATGCATCACTTTGTCAACTGCTAATAGCTGAAGTGAGTTTACCTTCTATCTACTGCTTTTGTAAACACGTAGAGCATATGTGTATTACAATATATAGACCCATATGTGTGACATATACAGATTACAGATGTGCATACAAACATGTGAATTGTAAGAACAAGAAGTAAACTTAAGCCAAAGCAAATTACAAATGAATCAAAGTTCATCTTGTTTCCTTCCTTCCTGCTAGCCATTTGCTCTCCATATGTTTCTTTCCTTGCCTCTCTTTCTCTCCCTCTTCTTGGCTTTCTCCGTCTGTGATCCTGATCCGGGTTGATGACGTTGTTTTCGTTGGTTGTTCGTCCTTTCTCAAGATTTCTTGCTCGACTACTTCTGCTGCTGCAGATATTATTTACAATAGTTAAGCAAACGAGCTCAGTACCACTTTAAAGTTTATTAGAGAAGTTGATTGAGTGAATATATGGTACTTGAGAGTATTAATAAGTTTCTTGTAAAGCTAATAAACCGAAGTTATGAATAGAAACCCCAGTATGAATATAAAATTGTGAAGTTCAAGAAGAACAATCAAACACTTGAGTTGAGAACAATAGGTTCGATGCGGAACGATTGTGATGCATTTGAGTAAAGTGGAAAAGTTCAATTTGGTTTGAATTGTAGAAAGTTTAGAAAGTTGTTTTAGGGAGTGAGAGCATCATTATCCGAACCTTTGAAAAAGTTTTATTTGAAGTATGGGTTGATTTAAAAATTAAATGTTTGAAAAGGAAGAGTATTTTGAAATTGGTTTCTAAATTAATTGTAATAGACTAACCGCTAGCACGATTTTATCTATTGAAAATAAAACATATTCTTCGCTCCTGTTTCCTAATTTAAAAAATGTTCTTGGTCAACACCAGCCGGAGAGTTATTTGTTGTTGTTACGGCATCATTTGATCACTCCACCATAAGCACTTAAATCAACAAACTGATCCAGAGAGAATTTCCACGGGAACTCGACAATTCGCTCTACCCGAGCTATCGAAACCATCCGAAAAACGAGATCGATATCCGAATGTAGGTGGACAGAAATGCTCTTGGAGACTAGCATTCTTTGGGGAGTGCCACCGCACGTCACCGAAGAAATTCCCGCAGGGGGAATGCTGATCGACAGGAATACTCTTGGTGGCTAGCATTTTTTGGGGAGCGCCACCTTCCATAGACTTGAGGATAGCGAGCTCGCTATGAGGTTCCTCCTGAGATGACAGGTAACGATCCTGACTGAATCTGGACAGCGAACTGGAATTGATGCATTAGACTGGTGGATATGATGGTTTGGAGTCAGTTGCCTTGCACGGTAGCGTCGAGGTGACACTCGTGTATGAACGGCTCTAATTCAACTGTCATACAGTCTCCATCCCGATAAAGCCTTGGCAGGCTTCGGAGTAGGTTTGAAGTTCGCACCATTGGTTTGGTGGTGTAGGCTCAGTTGAGACGGACTCCCGATTAGCGCTGGTCTGCTTCTGAGGGCTTGTGCTAACCCTCGTTTGGCCTCCCTGCTCTGCAAAGATAACCATAGAACCAAAAAGGCAGTTAGATATACAAAGCTCCGCCGGGGAACCGATAAAACTGGAAAAATTTAAACTAAGAACCCTAAAAAAAGATAAAAAAATCCAGCGTTTGTAGCCACGGTGTTCATAGTACATCAGGAGTGGTACGAAAGATACCAAAAATGACGAAAAATACAATAATATTAAAGACGGACGATAAACAGAGATCTTCCCCAGACTGAGATTCCTGCAGCATTCGAGTATAGCAAAAAAAAAAAAACAAATGATGCGAACGCCAAAACGTCATAAACAGGAAGAGCAGAAAGCTCGGCAAGACAAACTAGATGCTCGAGCGGTGGAAGAAAATATAAAGAACATCGAGAATCCCATGGTTACTGCGTGGGCCAAAGAAGCGCTGAGGGCTAAGCCTAAAGGGTACGCTAAGATAGCTTCACCATTAAACATTAATAAAAGTATAGTGTCAAGCACAATCGAAAGAGATCGGGATAAAAGAAGGAAGAAAGAGGCACTTGATGGGCACGGAAGGCTAAACCAGGAGTTTCAAACAGTGCTGAGAAAAAGAGCGAGGAAAACTGCAAAGAAACCCATTCAAAAAGTGCCCGAAAATAAAGTTCACATGGGCGCCCAACAAAAAAAGACCTGATGTGAAACAGGAGAGAAAAAATCCCTGATGAAGACCTCAACATCAGGCACTGCTCGCAAAACCCCAAGGTAGCCAATCCAACACAAAAATACTGCAGTATATCAGGGGAAATGTAAAGCTTGAAGACACCAACACTATCATTAAAGCAGTACGACTAACGCGGTCGGGCCACATACTGGTCAAGTTCGCAGCAGAAGTCGACTATAAAGATGTAAGATTCTCAGCAAAAGCGCAACTATAGCCTCGTTCAAGCCGATGGCAACGATCAAAACAAGAGACATTGACCGTGGCACGGACCTGGCTGAGGTAGAAGAGGCCATCAAAAGGGAGCTTTCCTAGCGTGAACAGGATCAAACCAAGGCTGACTCCAGGAAAGCATAGGGGCTAACGTATGGCCAACATTAGTTTGACCAAAAAGAATACGAAAAATTTTTGAATAAAGGCAAAGTAAAAATATGGTGGGTTGTTTGCAGGATACGGCGAAAAGTAGCGCCTCTTCAATGTTTCAAATGCCTTGGCTATGGTCACACCGCATAAGTATGCAAAGGACCCGACAGGTGTTCTCTATGTTACAAATGCGATAAAATGGGACATAAAAGAAAAGAGTGCACAAAAGAGGCACGCTGTTTCCTTTGTAAGGATGCTGATCCAAGACCGGATCTTGGGCACGTCTTAGGATCTGGGAAATTTCGGATTCTTCAGGTAGCTCTAGCCAAAGCAAAATCAAAACTTCGAAGACCCGTTCCCTGTAGCTAAACCTACACTGCAGTTGAACCACCAGAAACCTGCTTGAGCTGTTTGTAAGGGTCATGAAAACCAACTTTGTGTCAGAGACACCATGATGAAACTTCTGCATCATGATATGCTGGTGAAATTGGTTCTGCCATCATCTTGGTTCGGAACAGTGATATCCAGGCCGAGAGTTGTGGATGTGTGGATGGTTTCGTGTGGGTTCAGTGTTCAAGGATCACCTTCTTTGATGTTAGCTAAATCTGAACAAACCGATATCATCTTTGCATGCCAAACTTGATGCTTTGAAGGGTGCTGCCTCGAACACAGATGGCTACCTGCTCGTTGGAGGAGATTTTAACGCTAAAGCAATCGAATGGGGCATGCCTCAAACAAATCCGCAGGGTAAACGAATCCTAGAAATGGCATCCAGGATGGCACTTGTCGTAGAAAATACCGGAAATACATCAATTTTCCGCCGTATTGCTTGTAAAGGAACCATACCGGACCTGACATTTGCCTCCGCACCTTAAGATGTGGTGAACTCAACTATGAGCATCATCATGACTGCTTGGAACGTTTTATGCCCCATCGAAAACCATGGCACGGCAAGCCCCCAGTATACTGGTGGTCGCCTGAAATCGCAGAAAAGCGCAGGTAGTGTAACAAGCTTCGACGTGAGGCTCAACGGGCACATAACCATGATGAAGCATGCCACGCTATCAATATTGGCCAGGATATGCCTTCGCAAATTGATTAATAAGAGCAAAGTTCGCTGCTGGCAAGATCTAGTGGACAGTGTGAACGAGGATCCGCGGGGCCTTGGCTACAAGCTAGTTATGCGGAAGCTTATTGATCTACGGATGTCTTGCATACATGAAGTAGAGATGATGGACAAGATGATGCCAACACTCTTCCCTACCCATCCTGTCCGTGTTAACGCTGTCCACGGCGAAATAGCAATCAAGTGCCAACTCCTCACACAGCTGAAACTGGAAGGGGCAGTCCTTTCATTGAATGCGAGAAAAACTTCAGGCCCAGATGGTGTTCCAGCTGAGGAATTGCAAATTGTCTATCAATAAGATCTTGACTTGCTGCTCAGTACATTCAACGCTTGCCTACAGGACGGGGTTTTCCCGGTACGATGAAAGATAGCGCAGCTCGTGCTGATCAGCAAGGGGAAGGAAAATTTCGGCTTACCGTCTGCATACCACCCGTTATGCATGCTAGGCACTGCTGGGAAAGTGCTAGAGAAACTCATTAGGTGAGGACTCACTGGGAACTATATTCTCGGTAGTACGGCTTTAGAGCAGGACGTTTTACTATTGATACGATCGCAGAAGTGGTGAGCGCAGTCCAATAGGTAGAGGCACATAGCCGCACTAAGCGACGGATCGTTCTGATGGTGACACTCAACGTTAGGAACGCTTTCAACTCCGCTACAGGGTTGGGTATTCTGGAAACGCTGGAAAACCCTTTTCAAGTTCCAGAATATCTGACGCGGGTTCTGAGGGACCAGTTGTAAGACCGAAGACTGCTTTACGACACTAGACATGACCAACGAAAGATGGGAGTTACATCGGGTATTGCTCAGGGATCTATCCTTCGTCCAGACCTGTGGAACGTGTCTCACAACGAGCTACTGAGACTGAAGATGCCAGATGAGTCAAACTTGATCGACTATGCGGAAGATGTGGCTCTGGTCGGTGGACCGTTGAACAAACGCAAATTAGGCTAGGCTTGCTAATGCACCAAGTGAGAGTCTGGATGACTGCTCGTGGATTCAGTTTGGCACTGGAGCAAACTGAGGTAGTCACCTTGATAAAAATGAGAATTCCTAGAGTAAGGATGATCAGTATTGGAGACAAACCAATCGAATCTAGGCTAAGCAGGTACTTCACCTGAGGCTAATGATCTACTCGAAGATGAGTTTCTCTGAGTAAATTAAGGCAACCGCTGAAAAGGCTACTTCAGGAGTATCGGCTCTGAGTCAACTTATGGCTAACGTAAGGGGACCCAACTCATCAAGAAGACGCCTCTGGATGAGTGCTGGAGGGTCAGTGCCCCTGAATAGAGCAGAAATATGGGGTGACGCTTTCAGTAAGGAAGTATGCGGAAAACGCTTGGCACAGGTACAGAGAGGACGAGCACTGATGTTGCATCTTCATATCTGCCAGTCTCTAATCCAGCGTTGAGAATAATATCATGCGTGATATCTACTGCCCTCCTTTGTTAGCGAGCACCACGTTATTTACTTGCGGCAAAGCGAGGAAGCAATGAGACATTTGCCCGCAAGGAGAGACACGGCTCACTCAACAATTGGCAGCAGTCTTGGGTGAATTGTAGAAAGGGAAAGTGGACTGCGTATCTCATCCCGGATGTGAGACTGTGGCTGAATTGAAGACATGGTGAAACTGACTTCTATCTGACCCAGCTTTTGAGCGGGTATGGATGTTTTCAGTTTTACCTGCAGAAAACTGGTAAATCACGGTCTCCCCTTGTCGGTTTCGCCCAGGCAAGGAAGGCAATGCCTGCCACACGTTTTCTGTGAGTACAAAATGGGACAGGTTGTGACAGGACCTCTACAGGAAGTCGGGAGAGCTCACCCTGGATAGGAAAGTCGCGGTGATGCTTGGATCGGTTGACAAATGGAACTATAAGGTGCATTATGTTCGGGCAGTTCTGAAAAGGGACTCACAGCAGCTGGGCACGTCGGGGTTGGAGGATCGCTTGTCTGGCAATTCCGCCTCCCCTCTCACTAGTTCCCCACTATGAAGGCGCCTTTTTGCGTAGCAAAATGAGACCTGGCCCAAAGTGATGTACCAAACAGTTCCAGGCTGGTTTTTCCGGTTGATAGGGAAGATGTTTAGTGGGTAGGCCAGTCGTTGGCGAGCATAGGAGTTTCGCATTCTGTGCGTAAATGGCATTCATCTCCCAACCACAAAAAAAAAGCATGACAAACGAGACCTAGTCCTAAGTTATATGCCAAATGGTTCCAGTCTAGATTTTCAGATTGGCAGAGGTGTTTAGTCAGTATGCCAGAGACTCTTTGAGCCTCAAACAGTCTTTACTTCTCAACCAGAAAAAACAACGCTTTCGCCAAGTTTTCCAACTATGTTTATGCGCAATTCATTTTAATGTTTGCTTTTTGACAGCCCATTTCACAGAGAGTTGGGCCCATTTTATTGGTAATGAATTTAATAAACTGTCAATTGGTGCCGTTTTGGCAATATTTGTCCCACATTAAACCAATTTCATTGCAAATTCGGGCTTCTTTACGACAACTTAAGGCCGATTTTGGCCAAATGTCCAAACTGGGGAATATTTAATTCATGAGTTCAGAATGTGATTTCTTGACCCAGTTAAAATAAAATGTAATATATTATCCACAAAAAAGAAAAAAAAAAAACATAAATAAAACTAAAATTCTTAAAAGTTTTTGCTTTCTGGAATAAAAAACGTGTTGAAAATAAAATGATGAAATCGGTTTGAGATTAACAAAATTTTCAATAAATTCATTCTCACATTTTCAATGAAAATATTTAAAGAAAAAATTTAATTTGAAATCTAAAATAATTGTTGTTTTATTATTATTACGTACTTTGCATATTGGTGAGCTCTAAACTTCCGGGGCAGATGATGACCTGAAATAAAGTAAAAACTATTAAAGTTCATTTCTAATCAAAAACTGAATTAAAATTCAGAAGAGAGTATATATATTAAAGTAGTCTTTAGATGGTAAAATCATTTCCCAGAAGATTGTGCCTTCAGATAGGGAAAATTCGATCCATAGAATTATTTCAAACTTTGCTAGAACCTCCCTTTTATAATCAATATAATAAGGATTAGGTAATACTTCAGTCCATATGCTATAGTAGTTAGGCCGTTTATCGCTTGCCCAGTAGTTTCTAAGTTCAAAGTTCATTGCTGGTAATGAGTTTGTGCTTGTCGTAATTCTGTTGGACTATCGGTTTGCCTAGCTGTGAAAGGTACTGATCGAAAAATCAGGTAAAAATCACATAATTGAGCGTACTTCTGACCATATTACCTTAAATACCGTTACAGTCATGCAATGAAACTCCCTAACAAATCTGAACACCTAAAGTAGAGGCGGACATAACAATTTTTAATCACTACATTAGTTTACGCGTAACTGATATATTTATCGTGCTGGGTGGATGGAGCCAGGGCAAAAGCGTGATACTGACCATATTCTTGGGAGCCAATACATTCAATGAAGATGATGAGATACTCCAACTATATCCAAGCAAAGGCCCGAAAGGGGATGCAGTGCTAAAGCAACAAAAGATAATACGGCACTCTCTAGCTAGGAGGTAGGGATGGGCATAGTCAAGCGATTTGGATAGTCCAATGATTAGTAATCGTAATAATTTAATAACCGAATGATCATTCGACGCGCGTCGATTTCTTCTTCTCTATTGCCACTAAATTCCTGTTTTCTGTTTGATTGAGAGATATTCCTTTGTAGGAGCGCTGATAAAGGCTGTGTGGAGCAATGTTTTGTTATATAAACCAGTAAGTTGGTTTATGTTTTTTGATCATATCAAAGTATAAACTATTTGAAAATTAGAAAATAAAACAAATTCAAATCCATTTCACTGTTTTACTGAACAAGATAGTTAAATGCGTACTCTTAGGCGAGACTACCCTACACATGGTACCTTTAAAATTTGTCATGTAGGTCTCAGTCGCAGTTCAAGTGTTAGCTGCTGCTATATTGCATTATGTAGTCTATTCTTAGTGTTAACTATTGAATTGTGTTCGATTTTGCGATGTCGTAGTGAGGTGTAAAACGGTCTTTAGTTTGGGATTATTTTAAAAAAGAGACGATGGCACAGTTGTATGCAGTAAATGTCAGAAAATTTGAAATTTTTTTGGCCACACAACCAATCTTAGTGAGCATCCTAACTTGTTGATAAAACTTTCAGAGCTTCACAAAAGCCGTACCGTTTCGCTTTCGTGAAGCACGTTGTTGGAAACCGAACAACTAACTAATCAGCGTTCAGGGGAAAATATTGCTAGAACACTACATGCAATTTTCGAAAAATGGGGCATATTCAACACTGTCGTCACCGATAACGCTTCCAATATGAAAAATGCGGTTAAAGATCCCCTTAGAAAGCATCATTACCTATATGTGGCACATACACTCAATCTGACTGTCATAGACTTATTAAAAGGCGATAAGGAAAAGGATGGCAAAAAAGCTACCAAACTACCAACCAGGAATTGGTCGAGAAATGAAAAACTATCGTGGCTCACTTTAAACGGAGTACAACAGTGTCGGATGAATTGACGAGAATGCAGCAACAAATGAACCTCCCTTTGCTGAAAGTTAAGCAAGAAGTTCCAACTAGATGGAATTCTTGCCTTTTAATGATGGAAAGATTACAAGAGATTAAGCTTCCTTTATCGGCAGCTATATCTAATCTATCAGATACACTTCCTCTTTTGTTTTCTAATGACTGGACCGTGTTTGAAGAATGTAAAGCCATACTCAAGCCTATGGAATATCTGAAGACTGAGCTATCCCGTGAAACATGCATAACAATATCTATGATCATTCCTTTAATTCGCGGTCTCCAAGACGCCCTCAACAAGATAAATCTCATAACAGCAATAGGAAAATAAATTCAAAAAAACCTTAAGTGTATTCTCTCAAGGATATTCAGTTTGTTGGGATTATCCAAAATCACCGCTAAAGCTACATTTTTGGGCCCAAGATTTAAGAAACTAGCCTTTGATCAAGAAGCAAATGCCAAACAAGTACAGCAGTGGATCATTTGGGATGTTGAGGCAGACACAGATTCCTCAGAATGTAGATCTAGAATTATCTGCGGGTAAAAAATCTGTCTAATTAAGAAGCATGGAATGAAAATTTAATGTAGCATTTGTCCATATTCCTTTTTTACTATTAACAGATTCAAATAAGAAAGAATCTTTATGTAGCGTACTATGCGTACTATTCGAAGCTAAGGCAAAGAGCAATCAACGTGCTTCAACCACATCTACGTCAGCAATAACTCAGGTCAAACAATACTTAGAGCTACCGCTAATAGAGAGGAAAATGAGTTCCTTACAGTTTTGGGAGTCGAAAAAAGAAATTTTCCCAGGATTACATGAACTTTCAAAGAAGTTTTTGTGTGTGCCAGCAATGTCAAAACCTTCCGAACGGGTGTTCTTGAAAGCCGAAGAGTTGACAAACGACCAAAGAAGCAGATTATCCAGCTTAAATATAAATCAAATTATGTTTCTAAATAAAAGTATTTCACTATAATTATTCCATTCAACTTGAGAGTTTACTTTGCTATCCACCGTTTTTTCTTCTCCTCCTTCGCGTCTACTGTTTCTTGGAATTCTTGAATAGTGTATCATTATGAATAGTAATAGATAAAGAATAAATCTATAAATTCGTCGTCGTCGCTACTTCAAAGTATATTACCAGGGTAGTTTTAAGGCAAAATTTTATTTTGAAATCCAGTCCACAATTCCCCCAAACAACATATGGCAAATTTTTTGCTATCTATATACAAAACTAATGGGATATTGGAAGGTTCGAAATCGTGATGGCTCTTTTTTGCGTTTCCGATTTCAATTAAAAATAACAAAAAGTCTTTTTAGCCAAGTGAATGGAACTGCCGAGCTGAGTATTTGAGCAAGTCCAAAACTCGAAGCTACGAAAGTGCGAGCGTGAGATGCCATAAGGAAATGAAACAAACAAAATTCAAGGCGAAAAATCACTCGGATATTTTCATTCTGAAGATTCTTCCATTGAAAAATCAGTTTAACTTTTATTTTGAGTCCGATTGATCATTCATCACCGCAACAGTAATAAGCGATCACTCAAATTATCGGGTATACTGATTCAATTATTGCCCCAGAATCATGACCAAATAGAACTGCTGAGCCGAGCATTCGAACAAGTCCAAAACTTCAAGCTACAATAGTGCGAGCGTAAGATGGCAGAAGGAAGTGAAACACACGAAATTCGAGGCGAGAAATCACTCGAGGGATTCTTCTACTGAAAAGTCGGCTTAACATTTCATGTGCATTCGATCATTTTGAGTCCAAGTCATCATTTGTCATCACAACAGTAATAATGTACCACTCAAATGATCAGGTATAATCGAATGATTCGATTATTACCACTCAATTATGCCTACTCTATCAGGAGACGTCTGCGATGACTAGCATGACTAGCATCGCCAAACAAGAGACTGTCGGATATGAAGATGAAATCCTCAGTGGCCCCTTTTTCGGTGCCTATGCAAATGCTTTCTGTACAGTTCCTTGCTGAGAACAGCGCAACATACTTTTGTTCTATATAGTAGCACCGACTCTACGGGCTTCATCTTAATTCAAGTTGTACGATATGTTGTGAGTTATGCCTGATACACAGCTCATCACCAGCCACTAGCAATTCTCTGCACTTGGATAAGCAAATTTAAGACCAAAGTTGCACGACTTGGCAATTTTCTCACTACTTCCACTATTTAGAGTTCTCTGCTTCATTGCCAACATCGTCCTCCTTGATGGCTTCGTTTTTACATCTGACGAAAAGCATCAAGGGTTGCTTTATTGCCACTTGTCAGCAAATTTCTTAAATGAAGCTCTTTTTGAGCACATTAGTTGTGAGCGAGTTGACACACATGATCGTTTGCGGCATTTTTCACCAAAAATGATGTCGGGCGCCGACAAACACAGGACAAATAAAGCTATTGGGATGGTTCCAAACGCATAAATAGTCAAGGTTGTTGAATTTGATGGTACTGTAGTAATTGAGATGTCGCTCAGCAAACTGTTCGAAGGACCCTTGCGGAGCAAACACCATTTGTATGAAAATAACAACGCAATAAGTGCGAAACTAAACTAATAAAATCCGCCACTACCATCGCTATCATTATCCGAAAATTTTTTCCAAATTAATGATTAAAAAATTAAATAAAAACTAAAAAAAAATTGATGACGGCAACCTCTTTTGCGGCGCAATTTAGCGAAAAAATTGTAGTTTATCTCGACGAGAAGAAACCCCGTTACCGCCATGAAGAGGCTCGTCGAGATAAGCGGGAGATTGTCAAGCGAGACCGGCATTTGGAAGGACGAGTGGGATAGCCGACGTGGGAAGTTGTTGAGTTCTTATCGGCGCAAAGTGAAGAGTCTTTTGCAGCTGTGCTAGAATAACCACAGAGTTAAACTGATCAAAAAAGAATCTGTTCAGTTGATTAGTTTGCAATTACGAGTATGTAGGAAAAATTTTATACGGATAGTGTCCATAATTCGATGAGTTGTTAATAGTCATTGTTTCCATTCAATTTTTGTGTTAAATTTGTACAGTTAGTTATAAATAAGATGATTGAAACCGTATCAGGACCAATAAATGAAATTAAAATGTTTTGTTAATGTTGTCTAAACAAATTAAGGTGAAGCTAAACGAGTGGCTTGCATTATTTGCATAATAAATAATCATCCATCAATACAACCCGGAGAAAACAAAATGTGCTAATCAATGTTGTTTCCATTCACTTCTTTGATGTTCAACTGTTGAATATGCGTAGGAACAAGTTAGAATAGTTGTGTTCAATGCCACATTCCTTTGTGGAACTACCAAAATAAAGTAGAGCCATCACGTTACGGAATTCGGGCTGAGCCACGGAAGGAGACGGCGCAGTGGTACGTGAGATCGCAAACACGAATAGTCGATTCTCAGGGGACTTTATGCTCTTGAATTGTTTACGATTACTGCGAAATGTGCGTGAAAACTTTAACTTTGATAGAGTTAAAATTTAAAGATTTTCTGTGTATGAAAATTATTTTACACATCGTGTTTTCATGCAGTTTCGTGAAATCTTTATATGAAAATAATAGTGGGATTTCAAATAAATAATAACGGGTGCTGTCTTGATCTTTGCTTTGAAAAGACAAAAGAAATATACAAATAATCTGTGATTATGTTCATTTTAATGATTCTGATTGACTCAATTCTAACGTGGAAAGTAATTTTTACAGTAGTTTCTATGAAACCTTTTATTTTGGATAGTTGGGCTTGGTGGTGTAATGCACGACGATTTCCATTTTTGATAAAATTGCAATAACACTCAGATGTACCAATATTTGACGAAGGGCTCGGAAGATGCGGATAGTCTCCAATTGGATTGACGGTGTTTCGTCACCGCCAAAAACTTAGTGAATTTACCGCTTGATGAAACCTTAGGATCAATCTCAAAGAGGAACATCGACGTAATGGAGAACACAATGTAAAATTTAAAGAATGTTCGATGAAATTTAATTTCCCATCAAAACATAATTTATATAACAATTGTGTTGTGTGCCATAGTTCTTTGCGTCCCATGAAATAGAGGAAAAGTAATAGAGTGGATTGGAGTTCATCTACATCAACATGGCAAACATTTATTGGTCATGTATAATTATTTGTTCCGTACAAATTGAAACAATCGTTGAAGATTGTTGTAATGTGTATGAGCGAAACAAATGAAAATAAATAAATTCGGTAGACATTAACCGAGATCAAGAACCCACCCCACGACACCACAATGCTAGCCTGCCAGCACATTCACGCGTCCTCAGACAACCAACATCTTCATTCGCCGAGGCAGCAGACCCTCGCTGCAGTCATTTACGGATATTAATAGTCCAGGTAATTCACTAGAGCCCAGAATGTTAAACGGGTTCTGATTCAACTATACGTAGCGAACATCAACCAGACTTTACTGAAGAACGTGTGATATTTTGGATAACAAAGCCTCGGAAATATTCGACTTCTGAAACTGTCAGAATAAAAATGGGCTTCTGTGGGATTGGGCTATTGCACTCTACAAAATAACAAGCTGGCTAGCTGTAGTTTGTACAATTATATAATAATACGAACTAACATGTTTACACGCCATGCAATTTTGAAAGATATTCACTGAGTTTCTCCCCGCTTTGACTGCTTGACTCTTTTACTTTGCATGGTGTTTCACCCGACAATGGCATTGCCAAGTCGGAGTTTATAGGTACATTTTTCATATGAAGATGGAGATTTTCAAATGAAGGTGAAAATTTTATGTATGACCATAGGCAAATTGGATTAAACCATACAAGGCAAATTGTACTTGAAATTTAGGGTTCGGCCATATTGCGATTTTACTGTCGTATCTAGCGATTTTTAGACACAAATATGAACACACTGTGACAAGATTTGCAACGGAACTTCAGACATGCGCAGAACTGATATGCTCATTTGAAGGTATGTCCTTGCCAGGAATACATTTGTGCGCTATGCAAGAAACATCCATGCACGCCAGTGTGAAATGTCTAAATAATGTGCGCCTGCGTGAGTATCACAAAAACTTCCTACTAAACTAGTTTTAGAAAAAAATCTTGCTACTGCCGACCTGGCCAAAATTGTCGCAAGTCACAGTGTGCGCACTTCCATTTAATTATATTCAACTGACGGCAGTAGTGCAACTATAGAGTTGAAGTCTGATCCATTCCTTAAGCAAATAAACTAAGCTAACTAAAGTATACATTAACCTGTAGTGAAGTACGTAGATCAAATGTCCGTTCAGAACTGCAGCAATGGTCTGCTGCCTCGGCGAAAGAGGATGTTGAGGTCCGCCGAGATTGACCTTTTCTGCGGATGCCTGAATGCGCTGGCAGGCTAGCATTGGGGTGTCGTGTGGCGGGTTCTTTCCCCCAAGCGCAAGGACCCACTTCAAAAGATATTTTTCGCATCCACAAATTTCCGAGAAAGTTCTAACGTTATCGACCGGATTCGAAAAACAGGAGATAGCTATCCAATTGCTGGTTCAGAGGACAAATAGGGCCTTGAGAAAACGGACAAGCTGACAGAGACTTCGTTGTTACTGACGATACTTATGGCCCACAAATAAGAGTAGGGCATACAGATGGGAGCGGCGCCTCCGCGCACCCTTCCAACCAGATCAAGATCCAAACGTAGACGTGGCCGTGTATTTCCAACTTGAGTGAAAAACTCATACAAACATAGTTTCCATGACTCTTTCTCGCAAATCAGGAATACAAACGTAATCGATTTATGCCATAGCGTTATGCAATGAAATCACATAACCCTATATCATAAAAGGGCACGCGAGCGGAAGGCCACTCTACCCGGCAAGAGCCCCTGTTAAGCAAAAAAAGGGAAAGATCGCACCCGATGGCTGGCCCATTTTAGCGGTAAAGCCTGCCATCGATGCGGGGCCTGGACCCGGTCAAGTTTTCAAAGAGAAAAGGGAAAGACCAAATCTTCAAGTTTTAAGAATCCATTTATTAAGCACTTCGAATTATAGGGAAAAACCATAATTTGTTGGATGAGAATAAGTATCATCAGTTATAAGTTAAATTGCTAAGTAGAGATATAAATGGTGAAAACGGGAAATTAAAAATATATATTATATATGATTATATTTATTTTTAAGGTTTACTACTGCAAAAATTTTAGGAAGAATAAATGCATTTATTCTTGTATAAATGTTTTTAAGAAACCCCAGTTTTTTCAAAATGTGGTTCATTGGTTTTTGTTATAAGTAGTATTCACCAATTGTTGTTTTATAGGAAGAAAAAATTCTAAAATTCTATGAAAATTAATTGCACTTACAGCTGTATCAGTCATTTAGTTGGGTCTTCGAAAAAGTCAATTTTATTTTTAAATTAATACCTGTGTACGCACCAATTTTCAGCTACAGATGTATTAAATTCTGACTATGGGGAAGATGGCACTCGACTAACCGCCATGGTATTAGTTGATGAATGAAGGGTGGACGTAACTCTAGCAGTTTTGCCTGCCGGATATTCATTACCTACTGGCAATCCTTGTAAGGGCCATTCTAACATGTGAAAGACTTCCGCCTGTTGATGCTGGAGCTCTACTGGCGCCGAACGGACTCTACGCTCGATATAACTGTCCAGGTTGAGTGCTGTGCACTGCCATACATCGCAAATAGCCAGGCGGTTGCATTTATAGCGACAATTAGAACTCAGAGGGGATGACCTTAATCTTCAGCGGTGCTAACTTTACGATGATTTTTTATCGGTGCTTATGTTGGATGCATCGGTGAAATTTCTCGAGGAGTAATACAGGCAACGAGTCTTTCGCGGAAATTATTACGTGCATCGATCAAATCAGTACTGTGTTGAGGTAAACCAGCGAGAAAACACCACACAAAATCGATTCAGCTGTTTGGAAGCCACTCAACCGCTCCCCTACTTGTTTTGCAACAAATAAAATCCAACTCGTTTCTACACCTCAAAATGCAAGTTTTGATCCACTTAACTCGGAAACCTTTTAGGCCACAAATCGGAGGCACACACAAAGCTTTTACCGTAACACCAATTTCCCGACTTTTCCCCAAAGTCAGATTTTGGATTTTTATTTATTTATTTATTTCGAATCCATTTTAACAGGCAAAATGCCCAATTACAAAAATAGAAAAGACAATATAGATAAAATAGACAAAAATTTTTAAGATAATTAAGCAATTAATCATAAATTATAACAATTAATGTAGTTTGTTTCTAAGTAAATGCTTAAATGCAATTAAATATTTTGGGAAAGTACCAAGTTCTAATTGATTGTGCACGCGAGGCAAACGAATCATGGCAGAACGAAAATGGGTTTCAGTACGCGCAAATTGGATGTGAAGATTGGAGGAGCGCAGAGGCCTGCCGGGGCTCCTCCAACTCATTTGATTTACCAATTTAGGGCAATCAATCAGGCGGTGGTGGAGTTTAAATAAACGACATTCATCAAGGAAAGTCCTACGTGCTTTTAATGAAGGAAGATGTAAATAAGTGAGTCGGTCTTCATAGGGTACATAGGGAATCTTGTACTTATAATAAAGACAGCGGGTGAAGTTTTTTTGGACATATTCTATGTCAGCAATAAGGTATTCAAAGTGTGGGGACCAAACTTGAGAGCTATACTCTAAAATACTTCTAACTAGAGTATTATAAAGCTGGACAGCGGAGAGTATATCTTGGAAAATAAAAGTATGCCGCAGTACAAAACCTGAGACTCGAGAAGCTCTGGTTTTAATGCTTGAAATGTGGTATCAAACTTGAGTTTGGGATCAAAAATTATACCGAGATCCTTAATTTTTAGAACAGTTAAAAGAGATTCGCTTCCAATTGAATGGATAAATTTGATTTGCACTGGTTTAAGGGAATATGACATAACATGACATTTAGATATGTTCAGTTCAAGATTGTTAATGCTACACCAATTTTCCAGGATAGACAAATCATTCTGCAATTGAGAACAATCTTCTTCTTGACCGACAGCCCTAAAAAGTTTCAAATCATCTGCGAATAGAAGGGATTTTGAGTTTAAAGCAGCAGGTAAACCATTGATAAAAAGTATAAATAGGAGAGGGCCAAGGATTGAGCCTTGTGGGACACCTGACGTAGGGTAAAATGTTGAAGATAATGAGCTGATTACACGAACACTTGTTGTTAGATAAGAATTTATGCAAGCCAACATCGGAGCAGGAAATCCATAGTGCTGCAACTTTAGTAGTAAAATAGAATGATCAACTCGATCAAATCCTATGCGAAAATCAGTATAAATGACATCCATTTGCTTATGGTTATCTAGAGCACAAGAAATCAAATGAGATATTTGGAGTAAATTAGTAGTAGTAGAGCGATTAGGAAGAAATCCATGTTGCTCGGCAGCAAAAGTTTGCGATAGAGATGATGCTAATTTATTGTGAACGTGGCGCTCCAACAATTTAGAGAAGCAGGAGAGGATAGATTTAGGACGGTAGTTGGAAATATTACAAGGGTCACCATTCTTCAGAATTGGAACAATATGTGCAAGTTTCCATATTTGAGGGAAAGTTCCATTGGCTAAACTTATATTAAACAGAATTGAAAGAGGAGTAAATATAGAAGTAATGAGTGACTTAACAAATATAGCGGGAATGCCATCGGGGCTCGGTTCAATGCTTCCATCTTACTTGCTGATGAGTAGCTCAATGTCATAGGGAGTGGTTTCGAAATCAATAGCTAATGTCGAATAAGAGAATGGAGAGCAATAGTTTGTAGGTGAGGATGAGGCACTAAAAGATTCAGAGAAAAATTTGGCAAAAAGATTTGAAATAGCAAAAGGCCCATTAGCCTCCAAGCTGTTCCAATATGCTGAATCTGGAATACGAGAGGAATTTTTCAAATAACGAATGAAAGACCAAAAAGGTTTTGTTTGGTTAGACAACAGAGATTGTTCTATGGAGAGATAATAATCACGCATGGCTGCTTTAATGCGACATTTGGCAAGAGTACGAAGTCTTTGATAATCTGTAAAAGCTGCAGGACACCCAGTACGTTTGGAGTCTCGATGAGCTCGATCCTTACTTTTTAGAAGGGTCAAAATATCGGCGTTCAACCATGGTGCGTCATTACTTTTTAATGTGTGAACTATTGGTGTATGTTGGCTGATCAGCGTATTCAAATACATGTAGAATTTAGAAACAGCATCATCGCAAGATACACTAGCAAAGAAGGAGTCCCAATCAGTCGATTGGAGATTGTTCGCAATAATTTCAAAGTTTGATCTACGGAAATTATACCTCGAAGGCTGTTCAGTCTTCTTACGCCTCATGTTACACAGTTTAACATCAATACTTAATGGTGGATGGTTGAGATCGTATGCAACATAAGCAAATTCAGGATATTTTAAGTCCAAAATAGTAGACTGATTGTTTGAACAGTTTGATAAAACCAGATCAAGAATGCGGTCATTAACGTTTGTGATGTTATTTACTTGATTTAGTGAGCGAAGTGAGAGGAAAGAAGAAAAAACTTCAGAGAGACGGTTGGTTGACTCGATATATGAGCAAGAAGATAGATTCCAAGATAAAGAAGGAGCATTAAGACAACAGAGGAGCTTTGAACTAGGTGCAGGCGCACTATCTTGAAAGGATTCGATTACGAACCGTATCTTTTTAGGAACTCGAAGGATTCCGCTCTAACCGAGGAATGCAGCACGCGAAATTACTCCCGCAATGTTCAGATCCCTTTCCGGTAATACCCATTTTGCTTATCGTCACCAAATCGCGAATGCAGCACAGAAGTGAATCTACTCGCCACAATTCACAAATAAAGGAAAAAGTGCACTTGTTCGATAGCTTTCCCAGTTACCATTTCTTCGCACGCGAAATAATATTTTTGGCTACACCGTCAACACTTGAGGGTAAATTGAACAGATTTTCACTCTCATAGGCCAATAAATCTGTCGAGTTTTCTTCACTGACATGTTCTTTCCATTTTCAGATTTCTTCGAACCAAACTTCACTGATTCACATTAGAAAACTTTTCGAGAAGCCAAGTTTACGGCTTCTTAACAAACTCAACTCAACCGAGCAAATTGAAAATATGTCTTGAAAACTAGCGAAACTGATTGATCACTGCAACACATTCTCCTTCACCCATCGCCATCTTAAACTGCAGAAATCACAAATTCACATAATTTCAAAGAAATGCTAAGGAAACACGCACAGTGCGTTTATTACACTTGAAAGTATTTGCAAGAACGGAGCAAAAGGGAAAAGCGCACTGCAAAAAACTTGAAATTATCCGTCTCATTTAATTTTTATTACGAAATGTTTCGATCTATTGAAAACTCTTCTTGATATAATCTTGAAAAACATCTGAACACACGACAGCGAAAACATCCGAGCAAGTCAGAACTGTTAAAATAAATCTTTCGAAATCGTATTAACCCGGATAAACATTTTTCACACATTTTCTTGATATTGATTCCATAGCCCCAACTAGATTTACAATTTCAATATTGAAATTTTGTAAACAACACTAAATATGTGGTCATTTCATTATTTTCTTCTTGCGGATCACGATTTCCCGACGTTCTCTCTGTGCCGTTCAAAAGCAGACTCCCCTTTTGTTGCTTGTCGTCGCCTTACGGGACCGCTCAAAAATTAGTCGACGAGTCTCCAATCCACTTTGCATGGTATTGCGAAAGTGCAGTTGTGGAAGGACTCCGTTAGAAAGGGGATTGCTGTGTCCAGATTTCAATTGCAAATTAAAATGATAAAGATTATTTTAAATTTACAATTGAAATTTGGAACAGCAATATGTTGGTTTTCGAGCAGTTTGCTGCTTGAATTTAAATATATAAATGGTGGAATGAATGTAAAAACGATATTCGCCTAACATATAGGACGTAAAATTGAAAAGGTTTAGGAAGAGTAGGTGGTGGGGAAAGAGGGAGAGAAGGGTATTCGATTTAGGGGAGTGCCTAATTTAAAGTTGCTATTTTTCCGTGGCTGATTGGACATGAATTTGGGTGCTATGTTTAAATTTTCCGGCAACTTGCCGGAAATTTTATCAGAGCCAAAAATGCCTAAAAACTTGCACAGCATGCACATATATGATTTTTGTACAACTTACCACAAGTTTTTTCTCTTGTTGTAAGACTATCGTCACTAGACTTTGGCGGGTTTATTTGAAATAACAACTGCCAAATAATAAAGTGCTGAGTCTACTTTAAAGCAAACTAATAAAATAGCTCATAGATTATGCTTTGAAAGATGAAAATGGTTGTTCTAGGAATCTGTAATGATGCTGGTATTATTTGACCCAAATGACAACGTAGAGTATGAAGACTCTCCGCAGTGAATTTCGGATAATTTTTATGGTTTGGGTCAGAAGAAATCAACACAAAGATGACGCAATCAAACACGGAAATGTAATATTGAAGTTGCATACATTCTAGGCATCGCTAAGTGAAAAGTGCTGACGTCAAATTGTTATGAATAAATATTTACTAAAACAAAATTTTGTATTTTGCGTTCCAATTCTCAAAAAGGTCAGAGTTTGTTCAAACTATAGCCAATGGTAGTTACTAGCTTCCCCCGAATATCTTTCAAGGCAATTCCTTGAAATATTCAAAGTCTCCCACTGAAGGATATTACATACAAAAGCAAACACTAATCCCTATATCGTTTCCCTCCCCTTTAATTCTGTTTGTAATCAACATTTAGATATGTATCATTTGAAAACCCGTATGAATAAATAACCAGACTAAGCTTTATGCTTCTTTCGCTATTTCAAACCCCCACCCTTCAAGCACAACCAAGAAAACAACACGGAATCATGAAAAGATTTCCTCGATAGCGTACAACTTGCTAAGCAATGTTTTTCATTAAACATATTCCATCATTGAAACAATAATTTTCACACAATAGCACCCCCGTACACCATATTTCACCCCTGTAAAGAACTTCCCGCTTTGAAAGAGCAAACACATCGGAAGCGCATATTTTAAGTGGTGCAACGATTCGATTAACTTTAACCACAAAGTTCAAACTAATTACACCTGAAAAAGCGATGTCCTGCTGTTTGTGGCTTTTAATGAATGCCGAACAAAAACGAGCTAATTCCTCCATATCATCCACAAGCCAGCAATATTCTTACCGCATATTAAAAACTTTTATCTGATGCTTTTAGCTTTCCATGCAAAAAGTCACAGGACGATGCAATGCAATGGTTAAAACAACAATTCATATAATATTCAATTTTCCAACAAATACCTAACGACATGGGTCGAGTCGAGAGCGTGGTGCCAGGACGAGGTGGTGGTGAAGTATTGCCGCAATATGATAATGGCCAATACTAATGCCAGGATGGCCGATATCAATTCGGGGGGAGACCGGGACCAGCGTTGAACATTGGAATTGTTGAAAAGTTGGAATGATGTGGCATTATCACGGGAAATAGAACTAGACAGTTTTTTGAGCAGGAAGTGCGGAAACATATATTTGCGGTTCTGTGCTCGGGATATCCTGGCGGTGTGGAGGCAGGACTTAAAGAAACTTTCCAAGCAATTTATCAATGCAGGCATTTTTGCCACCAAACGTTCTGGAACTAGAAATTACCTCGTACGTCCTTGTAGGTGCATATGTGACCAATTTAACATTTCCTTCAATTTCCCCATTTACAATGTCCTTTGGCAGCGTAAAAGTGTCCGCACAACTTTCTTGTTAATCACCCTTTTCATTCTATGCACATATACGAGTAGTTTGTGTAAAAGCAATTACACTTGTGCCACCTACATTCGTTCATCTCGTTCTCGCCTGTGAAAATGCTAATGAAACTCAACGCCATCCATTGTTGTCCCGACATCAGGACATGTTTCTAATTAGTCGAAAATCTACAATGTGCATGACTTTGTGTCCATTTTAGCACAGTGCGAAAAAAATTACGGCTCGGAGGGAAAAAAGGCATGAGTTTATTGTTGTCATTGCAGTTAGTGTTATCCTCGTCGTCGCTTGGAGTCCTTGTTGCTGTCGACAAGTTTTAAATATTTGTATGAAGACAGTTAATACATGAGTAGGGCAAAAGTGAGCTCTTTTCATCTATTTTATTATGAATAAGTGTAGATGGAAATTTTTCAGGTCGGGTTGAAAATGGAATTATTAAATTTATTGTTCAGGTTTATCCTCTAAAGAGTTTTTAACGAACTTATTTACGGATGCTAATGGACTTCATATTATGAATAATTTTTTGCCTGTTAAATAAATCTTTTACTTAAGATTAATTTACTTTCAGACTTATTACAGAGCAAAAACATTAGAAGAGGATATTGTGCATACTTGAGGTAAAGTCATAAGGACTCTTCTGTAAGTAGGATACAGAATGAAGGTTTTTAACGAGAACTCTTCAAACACACTTTCTTTTTTCGTGGTGTCGCAAGAAGCAGAAGAGATAGGTGGGTTAAGTTGTAGAACATTCCAGATATCTTCGGTGTTTTTTTGTGTTGTTGTTAGAAAACTGATTCCTCTCGATGATGGAATCCAGCGTTAAGGTTATTTGTAGATGCCTTAGGAATTGTCAAAGGTAGTTCTCTGAAGGCTACTATGGAATATTGTCTAATAGCTTCTGCTTTGACTTCAGATCACTACCTTATGGATCAACGAACACTGCAGGAGCCTGGGGTCCTCAGAGCTTTTTTCAAGACAACTTCACAAAAATCTAACGCCAGGCATGGTATAGTACGATAGTGAATTAAGCCTTTCTACCTCTTCTCAATTTTTAACAGCCTAGCCCTTGAAATCGTTGTGAAGTAATCATCAAAACTCTCTCCAAAGTATTCGAATGGAGGTTTCACTTAAAAAAACAATTTTTGGCTTTCAGTGGAGCAAAGCAACTTCATTATTCACTAAGATTTTACAATCTGTCATGCAAAATTTCTTCAAATTATAATAATTCCCTTCTAAATAATGGTCACATAATTTCAAAGAGAACGATGTGAGAACTTGAGCGATTTCTTTACGTGAATTATTTCATTGATCTTTGGTTTCTCCCATTCTGCATGACACTTGAATCCATAGAATATCTTTAGAACCTCACTTTCAAGAGTCTGGAGGAAAGAATCTAAGCATGGTATCTTAGTATAGCATAGTAAGTTGCTTGCCTCAGTTTGTCGGTGTGAAAGTTGGGAAGCAAGCCTCTGCTCCCCTGTTCGAATAGTGTAGCAGGACCCCTGAACTTGTGGTGGCAAATACCGATTATAATTAAAGTTTGAAATACTTTAGTGGAAATTAGTCATCGATTCATTTTAAAATAATTAATTATATCGAGTTGTATGTAAACTATTTTGAATATTTAATGATTGATTTACCAGCAGGAGGAAGGCCTGTCAACCGAAATACTTTTGGAAGCTCGCTTTCTTTGGGGAGAGCCACCCTCACGGACTCGATGGTAGATGGTGACCGTGAGGTTTCTCCTGGGATTATAGGTAACGACCCTGACTGAACCCAGACCATACTTTTGATAATTAATTGAAATTCATGCTTCGGGCTGGCGGTGATGATGGTTTTTTTTTTTTTTTTTTTTTTGTGGTAGGGAGGTGAAGGCATTTACGCCCGCCGAGTCTGGCAGTATGGGACTCCCATGGAGGATACCCTTGGACTACCCACTAAACACCTCCCCTGTCAATCTGAGAACCTAGCCTGGAACCGTTTGACACATTACTTCGGGCCAGGTCTCGTTTTGTTACGCCGTGGGGCGCCTTCAAGCTGGGGAGTCCCTTTCGTAGCGGGAGGGGAGAGGGGAAGAGGAAATGCCAGAAGAGCGATCCCCCAGCCCCAGCGCCTCCAGCTGCTGTGAGTCCCTTTTATATTTCAGGACTGCCCGAGCATAATGTGCCACCTGGTTCCATTTGTCAACCGATTCGAGCATCACCGCAACTATATTATCCGGGGTGAGCTCTCCCGTCTCCCTGTAGAGTTCCCTTCGCAGCCTGGCCCATTTGGTACACGCAAAAAATGTGTGACAGGCATTGTCCTCCTCTCCTGTGCAAAACCGACAATCGGGAGACCGTGACTTACCGATCTTGTGCAGGTAAGACTGAAAACACCCGTGCCCGCTCAAAAGCTGGGTCAGATAGAAGTCAGTCTCACCATGCCTTCGATTTAGCCACGGTCTCACGTCCGGGATGAGGCGCGCAGTCCACCTTCCTTTCGTGCAATTCCCCGAAGACTGCTGCCAATCGTTGAGCGAGCGTTGTCTCTCCTCGTGGACAACCATCTCCCTCGCATCCTCGTTTTGGCACAGGTAGATAGCGCTGCGCTCTCTAGCAAGGAGGGCGACAGGTATCACGCCTGCAATCACTCTCACCGCCGAGTCGGAGACTGTTGGATATGAAGATGCAATTCTCAGTGCTCCTCTTCTCTGTATCTGTGCCAATCGTTTTCGGTATACCTCCTTGCTGAGAGCGTCGCCCCATACCTCTGCTCCGTACAGTAGCACTGACCCCACAGCACTCATCAAGAGGCGTCTTCTTGATGGGCTGGGTCCCCCTACGTTGGCCATAAGTCGACTCAGGGCCGATATTCCCGAAGCAGCCTTCTCAGCCGTTGCCCTGATTTGCTCAGAGAAACTCATCTTCGAGTCAATCAGTAGCCCCAGGTACTTCACCGCTGGCTTCGATTCGATTTGTATATCTCCAATACTGATCATCCTTACTCTAGGGATTCTCTTTTTTGTCAAGATGACCACTTCGGTTTTCTCCAGTGCTAAACTGAGCCCACGAGCAGTCATCCAGTTCCTCACTCGGCGCATTAGCATACCTAGCCTAAGTTGCGCTTGTTCAACGGTGCGTCCAGCGACCAGAGCCGCAATATCATCCGCATAGCCGACCAAGCGCGACTCATCTGGCATCTCAAGTCTCAGTAGCCCGTCGTAAGACACGTTCCACAGGTCCGGACCAAGGATAGATCCCTGGGCAACACCCGATGTAATTTCCATCCTTCGTTGGCCCTG
Organism: Odontomyia ornata; assembly: GCA_963969285.1. Classification (NCBI taxonomy): domain Eukaryota; kingdom Metazoa; phylum Arthropoda; class Insecta; order Diptera; family Stratiomyidae; genus Odontomyia; species Odontomyia ornata. The sequence continues at coordinate 61,895,700 of OZ017742.1, read as the reverse complement.
TGTCGTGTGGTAGAGCAGGCTTCGGTCCTTTTGGCAGTTCCTCAAAAGCCGCATTAGATATTCTGGAACTTGAAAAGAGTTTTCTAGCGTATCCAGAATATCCACCCATCTAGCGGAGTTGAAGGCATTCCTGACGTCGAGTATCACCAACAGGACGATCCGTCGCTTGGTGCGACTATATGCCTCTGCCTTTTGGACCGCGTTCACCACCTCTGCAATCGCATCAATGGTAGAACGTCCTGCTCTAAAGCCGTACTGCCGAGGAGATAGGTCCCCAGCAGCACGAATCGCGTCAGTGAGTCTTCCCTTGATGAGTTTCTCTAGCACTTTCCCATCCGTGTCTAGCATGCATAACGGGCGGTATGCAGACGGCGATTCGAGATTTGCCTTCCCCTTGCTGATCAGTACGAGCCTCGCCACCTTCCATCGTACCGGGAAAACCCCGTCCCGTAGGCGAGCGTTGAATGTGCTGAGCAGCAAGTCAGGACAATGGTGATAGACAAGCCGCGATACCTCAGCTGGAACACCATCTGGACCTGGAGCCTTCCTCGCTTTCAAGGAGAGGACTGCCTCCTCCAGTTCCAGCAGTGTGAAGAGTGGGCACTCTACTGCTGTTTCATCATGGACAGCGTCAACACGGACGGGATGGGCGGGGAAGAGTCCCCGCACTATCCCGTCCATCTTTTCCGCGTCATGTATACAAGGCTTCCGTAGGGCACCAAGTTTCCCCATGACTAGCTTGTAGCCAAGGCCCCACGGATCCTTGTTCACATTGTCCACTAGGTCTTGCCAGCAGCGAGCCTTGCTACTGTTGATCAGTTTGCGAAGGCATTTCCTGGCTGGCTTATATGCTGCCACCTGGTTGCATGCCTCGTCACGGCTCCGCGCCAGTTGAGCCTCACGCCGAAGTTTGTGACACTCCCTCCGCTTTTCAACGATTTTAGTCGACCACCAGTACACTGGAGGCTTGCCGTGCCGGGGTCTTGGGCGGGGCATAGAAGCGCAGCAAGCAGTCGTGATTATGCTCATGGTAGAGTTCACCACGTCTTGAGCTGCCAGTTCTTCCGTCCCCTCCGGAGCTCCCTGCAGCGGCTCACCTGCTGTGAGAACCTTGACGAACCTCTCGACGTCCATTCTTTCAATGTTCCATCCAGTTGTAGAAGGCCGAGAGCACGGACGTCGGGAGATAGCATCACTTATCTCAAGCAGAATACACTGGTGATCACTGGCTGAGTAGTCCTCTAATACTTTCCAGTTGTGTATCCTCCGTACTAAGGACTCCGAGGCGAATGTCACGTCCGGTATGGTTCCCTCACAGCCAATACGGCGAAAAGTCGGCGTATTTCCGGAGTTTAGTACGACGAGGGCCGTCCTGGCCGCCATTTCCAGGATTCGTTTTTCCCGCGGATCCGTCCGAAGCATGCCCCATTCGATTGCTTTAGCATTGAAGTCGCCCCCAACAAGCACTTTACCCTCTGCGTTTGAGACAGCGCCCTCCAGAGCATTAAGCTTGGTTTGGAAAGATGATATCGGCTCGTTAGGCGTTAGGTAGACACTAAAGAAGGTGATCCCTGAGCACCGAACCCACACGAAACCATCCCCCCGTCCACGACTCTCCGCTTGAAAATCACTGTTCCGAACCCAGATAGCGGCAGTACCAGTTTCATCAGAGTACCATAATGCAGGACTTTTATTATGGTGTTGCTCACTCAGCAGCAAGAAGTCGGCTTTCCTGTCCCTCGCAAATTGCCAAGCAGATTTTGGGCGGTTGAACTGCGGTGTAGGTTTAGCTACAGGATGCGGGTCATCGAAGCTCTGATTTTGCCTTGGCTAGAGCTTCCTGGAACACCCGGCATTTTCCTGATCCCAAGACGTGTCCAAAATCAGGTTTTGGATCAGCATCCTTGCAAAGAATACAGTGTGCCTCCTTCATACACTCTTTTCTTTTATGTCCCATTTCACCGCATTTGTAACATAGGGAACTCCTATCGGGTCCTTTGCATACTTGTGTGGTGTGACCATAACCAAGGCATTTGAAACATTGAAGAGGCGTTGCTCTTCGCCGTATCCTACAGACAACCCACCCGATTCGTACTTTGCCCTTGTTCAGGAATTGTTCGGCGTCCTTTCCGGTCAACTCAACTATGGCCATGCGTTGTCCCCTGTTGTTTTCTGGTGTCAGTCTCGCTTTGATCCTTCCCACGCTAGGGAACTCCCTTTTGATGGCCTCTTCTACCTCGGCCAGATCCGTCACGCAGTCAATGTCCCGTATTTCGATCGTTGCCATCGGCTCGAGCGGGGCTATAGTTGCGCTTTTGCCGAAGACTTTCTTTACTGCGTCACAGAATGCTTCTTTATTGCCGGCCTCTGCTCCGAATTCGACCAGTATGTGGCCCGACCGCGTTGGTCGTACTACTTTAATGGTAGTATTGGTGTCTTCGGGCCTTACGTTTCCCCTGATGTCCCGCAGCACCTCCGCGTAGGATCGGCCATCTTGGGGCTTTACAAGCAGTGCCTGCTGCCGGGGTCTTCGTCGGGGCTTCTGCCTCTCCTGTTTTGCATCAGGTCCTTTTTATAATTGGGCGTCCGTGCGAATTTTATTTTCTGGCTTTTTTTGAAGGAGTTTCTTTGCGGCTTTCTTCGCTCCTTTTGTAAGCACTGTCTGGAACCCCTGATCTGGTGCTCCACGCCCGTCAAGTGCCTCTTCCTTCCTTCTTTTATCCCGATCTCCTTCGATTGGGCTAGACGCCATTCTTTTATTGACTTTTAATGATGGAGCTATCTGCATGTCGCCTTTAGATTTCGCCCCAAGCGCCTCTTTAGCCTTCTGTTCATCTTCGGCCCTTAACCAGCTCCGCCGATAGTACCCTATGCAATCTAGGAGCTCCTCTAGTTCAAGGAGCCCTTCCTTTGCTACTTTGCTAATTTTTGGGGAGTCGCATGCAGCTTGTATTCTTTTCAGAACATCTCCCGCTTTTCGAAGTAGTCTTTCCTCTTCATATCGCTGGGCCGTAATTGTACCTTGCAACCATCCTTGGGAGAGGTTCTCGCGTTCCGTTTCCGAGTGCAGTACTTCCGCCACATTTTCAACGGTGGCGGTACAATCACGCGGTGTCTGGTCACTCTTTGCTTTTAGTACCGTAATCTCCTCGTTTGCGTCTGGATTTTTCGTTGCAATGTCGGGATTTGTGACCCTTGCATCGGTCGCTTTAGTAACGACCGCAGCCGTGACAATCGAATTTTCGGTGCTCTTTACGTTATCTTCCACTGCTCAAACACCTGAAGCATCTTGCTGAGTCTCCCGCTTCTCCTTAACAGGACGCTCGGGCGTTCGCATAATTTTTTTGCTGCGCCCAAACGCCGCAGGAATCTCAGTCTGCACCAGACCGTCTGCTGTTCTCCGTTTTTCGTCTACCGTCACTGTCGTCGTGTTAGTCTTCGTTTTTTTCGTGGTTAGTACAGCTCTCGATGTGCTGTTGACAACGTGGCTGCAACCGCTGGTTGCGTCGTCGTTATTATTTTCGGTTTCATTTGTTGGATGTTTTTGATCTGTTGATTTTGTTTGCTCCATTTTATTGGGTCCCCCCTCGGAGCCGCTATATCCGTTCGTGTGTGTAGTCGCCTTTTTGGTCCCATGGTTATCTTTGCAGAGCAGGGAGGCCATGCGAGGGTTGCTACAAGCCCTTATGGGGACAAGTGCTCAGAGCCAGACCAGCGCTAATCGGGAGTCCGTCTCAACCGAACCTACACCACCAACCCAATGCTGCGAACTTCGAACGTACTCCGAGGCCTGCCAAGGTTTTACCGGGACGGAGACGGTATGATAGTTGAATTGGAGCCGTTCACACACGAGTTTCACCTCGGCGCTACTGTGCAAAGCAACTAGGTCCAAACCATCACATCTGCCAGCCCAAAGCGTCAATTCCAGTTCGTTGTCCAAAGCGTAGTCCAGATACAATAAGAGTAGTTACCTATCATCCCAGGAGGGAACCTCATGGCACCCCCCATATCCTCGGGTCCGTGGGGGCGGCACTCCCCAAAGAATGCTAGCCTCCAAGAATATTCTTGTCGACCGGCTTTCTCCCTGCGGGAATTTCCTCGGGTACGTGGGGTGGAACTCCCCAAAGAATGCTAGCCTCCAAGAGTGGTCTTGTCGACCGGCATTCCCCCTGCGGAGTTTCCTCGGGTACGTGGGGGCGGAACTCCCCAAAGAATGCTAGCCTCCAAGAGTGCTCTTGTCGACCGGCATTCCCCCTGCGGGAGGTGATGATGGTTTGAACCTAGTTGCTTTGCACGATAGCACCGAGATACCAATCGTACGTGAACGGCCCCCATTTAATTACTATACCGTCTCCATTCCGGTAAAACATTGGCAGGTTTCGGAGTACATTCGAAGTTCGCACCATTGAGTTGGTGGTGTAGGTTCGGTTGGGACGGACTCCCAATTAGCGCTGGTCTGACTCTGAGCGCTTGTCCTCAGAAGGGCTTAAGCCAAGCCTCGTAATGGCCTCCCTGCTTGGCAACGACAATGATGGGATCAAAAAGGTGACTGCACACACGAACGGAGATAGTGGCTCCGCGGGGGGAACCAATCAAACTGGAACAATTTCAACTAAAAAACTTAAAAAAGGTAAAAAATAAACCCAAAAAATGTTGTGATAATGGCAACAACGACGAAGGAATCAACAGTTACAGCCACGATATTAACAGCACATTGAAACGGTACGAACAACGACAAATACAATGACACTAAAGACGATCAAACACAGAGAACAACTGACAGCCTTGTCTAAACTGAAATTCCTGCGGCGTTCGGGTACAGCAAAAACATGATGCGAACACCAGAGAGTCTTAAAACAAGTTGGGTAAACAGACCTACGCTCATGTCAGAAGGGTTTTGTATTCAATTTACAAAATGCAGTCACCAGATCGAATCAAATCAAGAAACATGTCAAAGACGATTTTATTGGAGAAAATATGAAACACGAAGATCATACTATTATTAACAAAGTTGAACGAATTTCGACTTCTGAGGTTTTTAGTATTGTTATACTCATAAATATCTCCCTTGATAATTATTTCAGATGTCCATCCGCAACGGAGGAAACACATTTTTCATGTATTTCCCCCCTGTGCCCCCACTGAAGCAAAAACTGACAGTTTAACAACTGTTTTGAAAAGCTCCCATGAAAACTTTTATTTCATACTCATATCGGCTACGTTTGATGAATTTTTTTTTCAGGGGCCACTCTCCTGTACTGTTATCATCGATTAATGGCCAATTTTTTCGAATCCTAGAATGGTTACAAAACCCTTTTGCTAGGAGCTCTCTCCCACCTCCTTGACTTGTGTCACTTATGAGCATTAATTGTAGGTACTCATCTTCAGTCATTCATTAAATTGAATCAAGTGTTCAAAGCATGCACCTTAAACGTTGAAGTTGGGAAAAAATACCTCAAAATTATTCAATCTTCGCATTTAAAACAGCCACTATTTTGTTTTACGATTACTGATACCACTAGCTGAACCGATTCTCAAAGATATACATGACACCTATTATTCCTGAAGTTTTCATGCAAATCCTAGCGAAACTGTAGTGTCTGAGTCGGTCAAAAGCGCATGTTGTTCCATAGCCATATGTTGCCATAGTAATAAATGCAGCGCATATTGTTCCATAGTAATACAGGAAAATTCAAACCGCTATAACATGCTAAATCGCTAAATCTTTATGAAACTTTCAGAATAGATCAATCTTATAAATAGACATCCACGTACTGAATTTCATTGAATTTAAGGGTACCGTTAAGATTTTATTCAAGAAAACATAAAATCGATAAATCATACTATTACTAACAAAGTTGAGTGAATTGCGACTTCTCACGTATTTGTTGTTGTTGTACTCACCAAGGCCTACATTCCTGATTTTTTTCAGATTTTTCGGATCACAGGTGTCCAATCGCGAGGGGGGGGGGGACACAAATTTTTCGTGTATTTCCCCTCCCTGTGCGCCCCTAGAAGCAAATTTTGCCAAACTAAGACCTGTTTTGAAAAGTTCTCCTCTAGACCTTTCATTTGATACACATATCCGCTACCTTCAATGAAATTTTTTTTTCGGGGGGTCACTCTCCTATATGGGGAGACCCCCCTTAAATACCTTACGAAATTTTTTTGTAGTTGAACTTTGAAGAGATCACCACTTTACACCTACCCACAAAATTTGATGTTTCTAGCTTAAGTAGTTTCCGAGAAAAACTGCTGTGACACACGGACGGACGGACGGACAGACGGACAGACGGACAGACTGGTCGCGAAACTAGTAGGGTTTTGTAAAATTATTTTACAAAACCCTAAAAAAGAAGAGCGGGGAGTCCTATAGGATGCGCCAAATGTTCACACGGTGAGAGTAAATTGAACATCGAGAATTTTATGGATTTGCTGCAATCACTAAAAAAGCGACCGGAGTAATGGTCTTAAATCCCGAAATTATAACGAGCCATCTTGAAGTGCACAAGGAGATCACGATCGTCCAGTGACATCAAGAAGAAAGGCTCATCCGAAAATTGGGACACGTGATAAAAAGAATAAAAAGCATCAAGAATCAGCTCCTTGAATTAGAGCGGCCAAGACAAACAAGAAGGCCGATCAAGAGCAGAAAGCTAAGAAAGCGCTGAGAGCTAAGCCTAAAAATCACATGCACATAATGACACTATTAAAAATCAATAAAAGAATGGCGTCTAGCCTATTCAAAGGAAATCGGGATAAAAGAAGGAAGGAAGAAGCACTTGATGGGCTTAGAAGATTGGGGGTCTCAGAAAGTGCTAACATAAGGAGCGAAGAAAAATGCAAAGAAACTCCTTCAAAGAGTGCCAAAAAATAAAGTTCACACGGTCGCCTAGCAAGAAAACAAACCTTACGCAAAATAGCAGAGAAAAAAGCCACGACGAAGACGCCGGTAGTAGGCGTTGCCCGTAAAATCCCAAGATAGCTTATCCTCCTATCCTGCTGGATATCAGGTAAAACGTAAGGCCCCAAGGCACCTACACTGCTATTAGAGTTGTACGGCCAATGTGGTCGAGCTACATACTCGCCCAATTTGGAGTAAAGAAAGCCCTCGGCAAAAGTGCAACTATAGTCATGCTCAAACCGATGGCAACGATCATAATAAGAGACTTTGGGCTGCATCAAGCACCTGGCCGAGATAGTAGAGGCCATCATAAGGGAGTTCTCTAGCATGGGCAGGATCAAAGCTAAGCTACAAAGGGATGACTCGTAAGCCTACACCACAGTTCAATGGCTCAAAACCTGCTTGAGCAGTTTGCAAGGGACATGAAAGCCGACTTTTAACTGTTGAGTGAGCAACACTAAGATATAAGTGCTGCATCATATTGTTCTTATAAAACGGGTACTACCACCATCTGGGTTCACAACAGTGATTTCCAGGCGGAGGATTGCGGACGGGGTGATGGGTTTATATGGATTCTGTGCTCAGGTACCACCTTTTTTAGTGTGTACCTAACGCCGAACGAACTGATGTCAACTTTCAAAGCCAAGCTTAATGCTTTGGAAGGCACTATCTCGAACGCAGACGGCAACACGTGTCCATTGGGGGAGACTTCAGTGCTAAACCAATCGAATGAAGTATGCCTTTGAAAGATCCGTGGGGAAAACGAACTCTAGAAATAGCGGCCAGGATGGCGCTGGTTATACTAAACACCGGCAATAAGCGGACTTATCACCATATTGGCTCTGAAGGAACCATACCGTACATGACATTCACCTTGGAGACCTTAACATGATGGGATACACAATTGGAAATCAGTACATTCTGATCCGTGATGTTGTCTCATGACGTCTGTGCTCTCCAGCTTCTACAAGTGGATGCAGCATTGGCAGAATGGACATTGAGATGTTTGTCAAGATCTTCACGGTAGATGCTCTACTGCAGGGTGATTCGCAGAGGACAGAAGAATTGACAGCTTAAGACGTAGTGAACTCAAATATGATGATCATCACGACTAGCTAGTTCTACGAAAGCGGATGCCTTGCATACATGAAGCGAAAAAGTTGGACGAGATAGTGTGGGCACTTTTTCTCGCCCATCTCGACCATGTAGACGCTGTCTACGGTGAAACAGCGATCTAGTGTCCACTCCTCACACAGCCAGAACTGGAAGAGGCAGTCTTATTATTAAAAATAGGAAGGCTCTAGACCCAGATAGTGCTTCAGCTGGGGTATTGCAAGTTTTCTATCACAATTGTCCTTACATGCTGCTCAGTACATTCAACGCTTTTCGGTTTTCCCGGTACAATGGAAGGTGGCAAGGCTCGTGCTGATCTGCAAGGGGAATCACCATCTACATAACGTCCAGTATCCGTGCTAGACACGGCCAGGAAAGTGGTAGAGAATCTCATTAAGGGAAGACTCACTGACGCACTGGGGACCTATCTCCTCGGCAGTACAGCTTTAGAGCAGGACGGACCATTGATGCGGTTGCAAAAGTGGTGAGCGCGGTGCAAAACGCAGAAGCATATAGTCGCACTAAACGACGGATGGTTCTGTTGGTGACACTCGATGTTAGGAGTGCCTTCAACTCCGCTGGATGCGTAGATGTTCTGGACACGCTGGAAACCCCTTCTCAAGTTCCAGAATATCTGATGTGCCAAGTTCCAGAAAATGTGATGGGGTTGATGACAAGCTACAGTACGAAAACTGTAGAGGCATATCACTACTTCCTTAGGCGAACAAAATATTTTCAAAGATTTTAGAGAAAAAGTAGATCATACGCCAGCAGTATTATTGGGAAGTATCAAAGTAGATCGACAATAGACCAATTGTTCACTGTCAAAGAGGTACTTGAAGAATGCTAGGAGGCCAGCATAGACGTGTACAAAATTTTCACTGACTTTAAACAAGCAATCGACAGTATTGATCGTAACGTATTGTACCAAATAATGCTTTGCTTTGGCATCCCAGCCAAATTCGCCCGTCTTACTAAAATGACGATGACATCGACAATCTTCCGAGCCTGCATCAATAACCCATCGCTATTTAAGTTGACTCTGGAATATGTCATAAGAAAGCTACTTGTTGATATAAGAGGACGTTACTATACAAGTCAAGCCAAGTGGTACAACAACAATTTTTCACGGTCCTTAGTAAACGCCTAAGAACTTTTCCTGGAACTGAACAGCAAAGCAAAATTAGTAGGGCGACAAATCATGACGCAATCAAGAAAAAATATCCTACATGCCCAAATTATCACACTTGGCGAAGACAGTACGAAAACTGTGAGCGAATTTGTATATTCAAGCACTAAAATAATGAGAACAGTAATGAAAGAGAAGAAATACGTTGAAGAATACAGCTCCTAAGTAAAATATTTTATTCAGTTTTGACGATCTTGAAGGTCAGTGGCATAAACAGGATAGCAAAGCTCCGAGTATACAAGTCTCTTTTATATAAAAATTATTTAATTCGAATTTAAACTTTTATTTAGATATAGATTTCAATAAAAAAGTGATAAGACCTGTGCTATGCTATGGGTGTGAAACATGGATCCTAACCCAAGCATCCGCAAATATATTAAACGGCTTTGAGCGACGGGTCCTGAGGCGAATAATCGGAGCGAAGCTAGATGGAGACCAATGGCAAATTCGATACAACCATGAACTGTATGAAAAATTTGACGAGCCAGATGTCTCAACGATCGTAAGCCGGCGGAAGCTACAATGGACAGGACATATGAATCGTATGGATGAATAACGGATACCCAAGAAGGTATTCGTTGGGAGAACTGAAGGCCGGAGACCAGTGGGAAAACCGAGGAAAGCTGGTCTGACTCGGCTGACGAAAACTCTTCATCGCTGCTCAGATTTCAAAATTGGAGGACGTGGTCAATAGACCCAGACAGTTGGAGGTGGTATTTGCAGGAAGTAAAGGTCCGTGAGGAGCTGTAGGATACTATGGGTGTGAAACATGGACCCTAACCCAAGCATCTGCAAACATATTTAGCAATTCAGCACCTTTAATTGAGGGGTCTTTAGGCGGATAACTGGAGCAAAACTAGACGGAGACCAATGGAATGGATCAATGGTGAATTTGATACAACCATGAGCTGTATGGAATTTTTGACGAGCCGGGCGTCTCGACGATTTTAAGACTGCGTAAGCTGATTCTGCAAATCGTATGGACGAGCACCGGATGCCCAAAAATTGATTGGTTGTGAGAACTGAAGGGCGTAGACTTTTGTGGAAATCAAAGACACGTTGGCCTGACTCACTGGACGAAGACAATTCATCACTACACGAATTTCAAAATTGGAGGGTGTGATCAATGGACCGAGATATTTGGAGGTGGATGGTGCGGGAACCGAAAGGCCGAGAGTGGCTGTAGTGCTATGAAGGAGGAGAAGTAGAATATTAAATTATTTGGGCAATGCAAGAATGTTTTCGGTGAGTCATAGGGCTTGATACAAAGGCCCAAGTTATGGCTGTATGCTTCGGTTCTGCTGTGAGTGAATTTTCATAATTTGTGTCATAACTTATGTACATAATCCAAAATCTTACTAAGTTGTATGCCGTCCCAGCATTTATTTCTTTATGTATAATTTAACATATGTAGATATTGACCTCTGTGGATGACGTTTGCCGTTGAAATTATCGGCTGTGATTAACAGGAACTACTCGGCAATAGGTAGAGTGGGGTAGTTCTCGGCTGGAAAATCCAGTGGCGGGAAGACGATGATGTCGGTGCCTATGCTAGTGATCTTTATTTAATTTTACCAGTGAATTCGTTCGAAAACTGACATTGAATTCAAATTAATTTTAACATTGGATTTCTTCAAAATTTCCACGAATTACATTTCCGCGTGCGGCTCATGGTATTTAATTGTTTAATATAATAATAGTTATGCAAGCAGATAATATTTCTAATCAATAATTAATGCAACGCAAAGTGATGATTTCGAAAAAGAAAAGTATGTACTCATAATATATATATATATATATATATATATATATATATATATATATATATATATATATATATATATATATATATATATATATAAATATATGTAGATATATATATATATATATATATATATATATATATATATATATATATATATATATATATGTAGATATATATATATATATATATATATATATATATATATATATATATATATATATATATATATATATATGAGTTTTGATTTAAAGATATATAATACGTTGGAGTAATCGAGAAGCCCGCCTAGCCAAACTGCTCATGATAAAAATCAATTTCATAATAATAGTAACGCAATAAGCGCCGAACAATCTAATACGCAACTAAATCATATTAGCAGTACTAACCTGAAATAAACACCACGTCCATCATCGATGAAAAGTTTCTCTGATTCCTACTCAATGAGCATACAAAAAAATCTCAATTAACTACAGAAATGTTGAGATTGACAAAATCACAAATTTAGCTGTCCCAGTTAATTTTAAAAGTGATTTCTAAATCAGTTCAGAAAATCGTTAACAAAATAAGTTAATAACGATATGACCAAACAATTCGGAATAGCAACACCAGTGCTACGCGAACGAGCGAAGTAATTTCAACATTCCACTTGCAACCACATTCACCGCTACCACCATGAAGAGAAATTGAGCAAGAGGATGCGGTAGAGAACTCGGCTAGTGCAAGGGGAGATGGATTGGGACCTGATTCCGTATCAGCGGAGTGCGAGCAGCGCGAGAATATAGCGTTTACATATGCCTAGTTCGTGTCACAGTTAGTGGGACCAATCAAAAACTTTACACCCTCCAGCCGATTGCAATTTGGACGCATGAATCAATTGTTCGGATTGTTTTAGAATGAATTCCGCTACTACTTGTTCACAGTTCTGACAGGGCTGTTTTGAATGTGCCTAAGTGATAAATGAGAGAGCGTGTTCGAAGCAACGTGTCAACTGTAGTGAAAGAAAGATTACACCTGGTTCAAAAATATAAGCATTTTAAGTAGTGACATCGTAAATCGGAGCGAGGAACTCAATAAAAAGTGTAATGTGCTTTATTGCTGGAAGGTGATGGGTAATCGATATGAGAGTGTTTTCTTTCCCAAGTAACCATAAAGTTTTATTCATATTCAATACTTTTTTCTGATTTTGAAGTGTTTTTAACAGTAAAAATCATATTTGTAATTGAATAAAGACAAAACAGACTTTAAATTTTGTAGGACCCTTACCCCGCCCCAGCAACGAACGCTCGTTGAAAGAGTGGGTAAGTACCTTTTTTGTTTCAATATTTATATTTATAAAGAAAATTCAATAATTTCACATTTTCAGGGTTTTGGAAAATAATTTTACAAAACCATACTAAAATCACGTCCTGTCTATCCGTCTGTCTGTCCGTCCGTGTGTCACAGCACTTTTTCTCGCAAACTGAAACATCAGACTTTGTATGCAGGTGTAAAGTGGTGCTCTCTTCAAAATTCAACTACAAAAAAATTTTCTAAGGTCGCCACATAGGGGAGTGACCCAAAAAAAAAATTTCATCAAAGGTAGCCGATATGAGTATCAAATGAAAGGTCTTGATGAGAACTTTTCAAAACAGGTCTTCAACTGACACTTTTTGCTTAGAGGGGGGCACCGGGAGGGAAAATACATGAAAAAGTTGTGTCCCCCCTCGCGATTGGACACCTGTGATCCGAAATTTTCCCCAATAAATTCGTATAGGTACCCTTAAACTGAACGAAATTTGATATTCAAGTAGTTTTTTAAGCTTTGTCAGTTTGATGATGTTCACGGAAGTTATAACCATTTAAAATTTCTCCAATTACAACAACAATAACGCATGATTTTGGTATTTTATGGACTTTCCATCGAATCAGCCACTGCAGTTTTGAGTTGATCTTCTAGAAATTATCAAATAAGATCAATAACATAAATATTTTTGGGAGCTCATGTTTTGAATTATTTTTGCTGGTTTGCAACAAAAAGGCGACCGTTGAAAGTAGAAACACAATGGATTTTCTTTTAAACGTGCACATCTCTTTGACATGTTTCTTGACTTTATTCGTTGCGGATGACTGCATTTCCGCGAAGTTGAGTACAAAACCCTTCTGACATGAGCATAGGTCTGTCTACCCAACTTGTTTAAATTCTATTTTATGACCAAGCCTATTCTTGAAAACAAACACACGTTAACCTTGAGTTTGAAGGTAGAGGATTTGAAATTATTAGTTGTAAAATTGTAATGTGACGCCTACGCCCGGGAATCGAAGTGATTCCGATCCCGAACCCTTGCACCCGGCCAGATGGGTATGACCTCGAAGTGCAAGCGGACTTCATCTTTCGTGCGGATATCGTTGCGCAGAAAATATTTTTTTTCTTCTTCTTTCCAAATATTTAGATCTGTTGATATAAATATTTGAAACGTAATATTAATCAAACACCTATACATTTCGAGGCATATCCATCTGGTAATGCCCCCCACCGTTGCCACCAAAACACTATGCCACTGGCGACCAATAAAACTGCACATTGCCGCCATGTGGCGTTCCATTCCGCGTCAGTTGCGACGACTCCCAGTCCACATCTGTTTTGTCGGAGGTTCAGATTGACGGTCCGACGCAACGAGGGAGAAAACATGCGGGAGGAAAATACTGTATTTTTCGTTATCCCCCCACAGTCTTAGGATTCAAAAGGGACGAAAATATGAACTAACAGTGGGTAAGGAGTAATTGAATTGTTTTTCATTTGTCGAATAATAATTTTCTTAACAGAAAAATAAAGGAGAAAGCGTGGTAGTGGTGGTACAGCGGGAGGGGCATCTAAAACCGATAGTTAACCTTATGCCCAAACAAGATACGTCTAGAGTGCACATACAGACGATCAAAGCAGAGCCGAATCTTCTGATGGACTTAAATTTGCTGCATGAAGAACTGCATGTATCATCTCCTCCTGTTTTGATGGTGCCGTAGAAATTTTTAAAACTGAAAGTGTTGACCGTTATTGATATCACAAATTCAAACGAACAAAATCATCACGATGCGCATAGAACCAACAAAGAGGCTCAAACTCATCATAGTCTATAGATGCTACGTGACTGCTCATATATATTCGAAAATTCGAGATGCCAGTAAACAACGATTTCGAGGTGAGGTTAGAATACGAAAATGTAGAAATTCATTGAGGATAGATCAGGTTAGAAGAAGAAATTTATAAAATTATTGATGACATTAATTTTGAGACGCAAGGAAATAATATTAGTGAAAATTATATCAGGGGAAGTTAATTTAATTTAAGACTAGTAGAAATGAATGTTTGCTGGGTTTAAAGGGAAATGTATATATTTAGGATAAGATATGTCATAGCAATTAAAAAAAAAAAAAAGGATTATTTTACCATTTAAGTCAAAACGGAAAGGATACTTTATGTTTAACGATCAAAATGATTAAAACATACGTAATTTGTCTATAGGACACATGCAACATAATTTAAATATTTGTTAATTTTCACGTAAATATGTGCTGGAATTTTGAATTATTTATGAAGACTTTAATCAAATATTTCTTCAAAACATATGATATCCACTACGTTACAAAGCAATTTTATACTGTATCTCATTTTATTCATATGTGCATTTGCACTTGTCATTAAAGTATCTACTTAGAACTTATGAAAAATTCACTAAACAGATCCGTCCTGTTACGTCGTTAATACCTAGAAATTATGTCAGCCGGAATCTTGTTTATTTTTGCTTAAAGACTAAGAGCCCGTGGCCGTCAGACGTTCCTTATTTCATAAAAGCTGAAAGTTTCTTAGCGCATGCTTCCAACACAGGTAGGGACGTTGGCCAACTATAAAGTTTAGATCATTCGTGTATAAAATATCTGTTGAAAAGTGTCCAAACCAAATTAAATAAATCATTACTGCCTCGTATTAGTGGTTAGGAATAGATATTTAAACATTGGCTGAACAATTTAAACTAAGCCTCGTAGACTGAAAAATGCGAAGAGTGCGACGGACAAGCTGATTCTTAATAAGACTTACCAAAACCCACAGACTACTACTTATAATTATTGAGCCTAGTCAGAAAATTGACTGGCTAGAACATTGGGATCTCGATAAAATTTAAATAGAAGACATATATGATATAAACACTTCAAGTTGAATTAATTGAGATAGGTTTCCAACGACTTGGGATATTTCGTGTTGAAGATAAGTTTGAAGCCTCACAAAAATCATTACAAAATTTAAGCGGAAAGATTCTACTCAAAGTTGATATTTTAGAGAAATACAACTGAATGAATTGGATAGCAATTATAATATTAAAATAAATTACACACATTCATATATACGAGCATATTATCGGTATTTATTAATAAATACACAAATAATATAAGTAACTTGTGGATGTAATTTTTCACATGAGGGTACAAAGATAATAATAAAATGAAGAGATAAAAAGGAAAGAAGTCGGTCTTTTCGTTTAATATGTGGAACCCTGACCAGGTATGGGACCCGCCACGTTGGCTGGCTCCTCCACTCATGAGCAAGCTATCGGATGAGCTCACCACTTTTTCTTTATCGTTACAGGTGCTCTTGCAGGGTAGAGTGGCCTACCGCCTGGGTTTCCCATTTATGTTAAAGTGCTATGTGATTCCATCATATAAAACTTCAACATAAATCTGAAACGTTCATATTTTTCATTTAAAGGAAAAATGCATGCGATTTATATATGTATGAGTTTTTCATTTAAATAAAAAATATACGGCCACGTCCACAATGGATCTTGATCCAGATGGGGGAGTGCGAGGGGGCACCGCTTTCACCTGGATGCTCCACTCTTATTTGCTGGTCGTAAGTAACAAATAGTAAGAACAATAGTAAGAAAGAAAAGGGGCGTTTGGTCGTAATATCACCACCTCTCAGTGTATTTATTTCTCGCTTGGATTATGATACCACTCCCGATGATATTGCTGATTATATCGAATCGAAGCTGGGGTCATCTTCATGCATCATCAGCTGCAAGAAGCTTACCAAGGAGAAATTACCTAACAAACTCCTTGCTTCTTTTAAGCTTATTGTGCCTGCGTCCATGAGTCAACTAAAGAACCCGGAGTTTTGGCCTTCTGGATTGCTTGTTAAATCATTTGTTGCCAGAGATCGTCGTAATTTTTTAAGAGCTGGAGCACCCAGAGAAGCGTCTTCACCGTTGATAAATGTGAACAGTCATTTCTCAATTTATTATCAAAATGTAAGAGGATTGAGAACCAAGCTTAAAGATCTTTCTGCTTCAATAATTACCGCTTATGATGATGTTTTCTGCCTAACGGAAACATGGTTGAATGAATCTGTTTCTAATACTCATAGCCCCCCAATTCATAACATTTATAGACAAGATCGATGTTCCCTTTCTAGTTGGAAATCAGTTGGTGGTGGATTTCTTATTGGTGTAAAGAAATCATTTTTCAGTGTGCCTTGTTATGACTTTCTTCCATCTGTTCCTGTAGAATGTGTCATTGTTAGACTTCGTATAACGCATAACTCATTTCTGTTTATTCCATCTATTTATATACCGTGTCAGTCTTCACTTGCTCTCTTTGAAACTTTTCTTGATGAGCTGTCTGTTTTGATGCTATCAAAATACCCTTCAGATTCACTTCTGCTTTGCGGTGATTTAAATGCACCTCAGATTGACTGGGATCCTCTTAACTATGCACAAATCATTAGTTCCAATCGCCTTTCATTTATTTTTTCCTCCTTTATGTCCCATTGTTCCCTTTCCCAACTAAATCAAATTTTGAATAGTAATGACCGCATTCTCGACCTTATTTTTACGAATAGTGCTGCATCTATTGCAGCACTGTCATTTCCATCCATGAACGTCTATGTGCCTGCAGGCAGTCATCATCCACCACTGCGCATGGAGTTCTGCTCCCCTTTGTTAAAACGTAGGCATGATGTGCTCCCTTGTAAATATAACTTTCATAAGGCTAATTATGCTGCCATTGCTGAGGGTCTGTCTTCTATTGACTGGTGTTCATTTTTCCTTAATTTGGACGTTAACTCTGCTCTTGATGAATTCTACTCTTATTTGAATTGTCTTATCGCCAGAAATACTCCAGTCTACTGTCGATCAGAGTCTTCGCAACCACCTTGGTTCACTTGTAGAGTTCTTGCTGCGTTGAAATCTAAAGATAGAGCCCATCGATTTTTTAAATTGACTGGCTCTAATGAAGCACATGCAGAATTTTCAAGACTCCGAGCTTTGGCTAAACTTGAGATTCAGACTGCGATGAAAAACTATAACTTTTCTATTGAGAAATCCTTAAAAGCTAACATGCCTAAGCCTTTTTGGTCTTACATTCGCTCTTTGAGGACATCGTCCACTGTTCCTGATGTGATGCATTATGAAGGTTCTAGTGCTGATACACCAGTTGATATCGTAGGGCTCTTTGCTCAATATTTCGCGTCTATTTACCACAACGCCAATGTAGCAAATATTTTCCAGTCTGATTTTTCATATCCACAGTGCATGTCTTCCTTTTCCATTTGTCCTAGTGATGTTGAGTTTGTGATCTCTAATTCAGATGGAAGCTTGGGTCCGGGTCCGGATGGGGTTTCTAGCTTCTTTGTTAAATCACTAGCTCCTGCCATTTCGCTTCCTCTTGCTATTCTCTTCAATATAAGCTTAGTAGAGGCCTCATTTCCATTTGCATGGAAGTCTGCGTTTATTACACCGATACTAAAAGATGGTGATGCATCATTTGTGAAAAACTACCGCCCTATTTCCATTATTTCGTGCTTCCCCAAAATCTTTGAAAAAATCATGTATGTTAGACTCCTTAATTGTTTTTAACCGTTTTGTTCTCAATCGCAGCACGGATTCCTTCCTCAGCGTTCAACGACTTGTAACTTGTTTGGAACTCTCTAACTTTATCGCCAAATCATTTGATGCTCGCTCGCAAGTTGATGTTATATACACTGACTTTAGTAAGGCATTTGATATGGTCCCGCATGATATTCTCTGTAATAAGCTGAAAGGTTATGCTTTTCCTTATCCCATTGTATCCTGGATTTTCTCTTTTCTATCAAATCGGTCTTGCTCTGTATCCCTCCGTAATGTGGTGTCACCACCATTTTATCCAACGTCAGGTGTATCTCAAGGCTCCATTTTAGGCCCTCTTCTATTTATCATATTTATTAATGATCTTCCGCATCGATTTGAATCTAACTCACTTCTTTATGCAGATGACTTAAAATTGTATAGGTGTATTAATACACAATGGATCTATGCAAGATGACCTCGTTGTCCTAAAGAACTGGTGTGAGTCAAATAAACTACCCTTAAATGTTTCCAAGTGTAAAGCTATGAGTTATTCTCTCGAGCCTCATTTCCTTTCCTTTACGTATACTATAAATAATCATCCTCTGCTATTGGTGTCTGAAATGAAAGATCTGGGAGTCGTTTTAGATTCTAAACTCAAGTTTGATAAACATGTATCGCATGTCACTTCTAAAGCGGCTAGGTTGTCTGGATTCATTCTCCGTCATATTAATATTTTTAGCGAAATATCCTCTGCCTTGCTATTATATATTTCTCTGGTCAGGAGTATTCTGGAATACTCTGTTCAGATTTGGTCTCCGCACCATGCTTACTTAGTTGCAGATCTTGAAAGTATTCAACGAAAATTCACAAGGTGCTTGCTTTACAAATTATAATGAACGTCTTGTCCTATTAAAACTTCCTTCCCTTGAAGCTCGACGTACGTTTTTAGATGAGCGTTTGTTATTTAAACGTCACCACCGCCTGATTTATTCTCCACTGGCAAATGATATACGATGGAGGGAATCTGATAGACTAAATCGTCTTCCTTCTCGACTTTGTATAACTTTTGCAAGAACGGAATTATACTATAATTCAACTATGTTGCGTCTGCTCCGGGTACACAATGAACTTAGGCTTGGTTCTTTTCTTTCTAGATTTCTTATTTTTAAGAACTCACTTAAATCTTTGCTTTTTGGATTTTCTTAATTATTTTTTTTTTGCTACTGTTTAATTTGTTTTAGAATTGTATTCGCATTTGTCTCTTTTGGTTGCGAATTAATGTATTCCTAACTTTTTAATATTTTATTTTTTGTACCAACTCTGTATTTGGGATTACTCCTGTTGATCTTGGCCTAAATAAATAAATAAATAAGGACTCTCTTGAGTCTCGCGGGTATTAATCAGGCTTGGTATGTCGTACTTTAGTGTGACATCCCTTCGGTAGGTTACCTTGGTCTCCACACCGTCGAAACGTGAGTTGTAGTTTTTAATTCGTAAATGCGAAGTTTTGTTGTAGTGAGCCCTTGTGCTGGAGAAAAGAACCTGCCCCATGACACCGCAATGCTAGCCTGCCAGCGCGTTCACGCGTCCTCAGACAAGGCCAATCCCGGTGAGCACCAATATGCACGCTCACTGGTGCAGCAAACTATCGCTGCAGTTCTTTACGGACAATGATCATCTTTAAAATCACCACAAGATATACAATGGGTTCCTTAACAGCCAAGGCCGGATCTAGATATTCTTTTAGTGCAAGTGAACAGCATTCCGGCACCCCCCCCCTAAAAACTTATATCGTATAAGGATTATCTCTGGGTCGGGATACATTTAAAAATACGAGTAAATTTAAATGCTTAAGAACGTCCAAAATGTGCGACCGTTACTGTAATTATCAGCATGTGTTAAACATGCTTGCCTTATTTAGTGAATGTGACATTGAAAAAATTTAAAAACCAATTACATATATAAAATTCAAAGTTTATTAAGTGTGAACAAATCAATAAACACAACAGAAGTCAGTTTTAAAGAAATTAAACAATTTATTACTCGTAAAATAAAGACAAACTTAAAACGTTTACACTCAACACTGAAACGAGATTTTTCTAGCTTTCATTTTGGGAAATTCGTTGAGAATGTAGTCAGTGTCCATTTGTTTTAACAAATCATTCTCAATGGCCATTGATGCCAGTCCACTCAAACATTTCTGACAAATGGTGAATTTGAGATAAGTTTTTATTAGTTTCAACTTAGAAAAACTTCTTTCACCACTTGCTACTGAAACGGGGAGCGTCAGAAGGGAATGTGTCCATATAAACATTTTTTGTTATATACGACAAGGCCTCACTTGGAGAACTTCCGGATGGCAACATTGGCACAAAAATATTTGCCAGCAGCTATTGGATTTTGCATCATTTTATCAAACATTGCAACACCCAGCGCTTATATTTTATTTTTTACATGGCCAGCAACACAACAGGGAGGCAATAGGCAATAACAAGGATGAAGGACGAAAACAATGGAAGGGGCCTGGGCCCCAAAACAATAAATTAAACCTTCTAAATTCACCCATATGAATTTTTAATTTATTGGAGATTTATATTTTATCACCAATGAAAGATAAACGATAAACGTTGTCATACAATTGACTGTATAAGAAAACATACAGTAGACTCCCGATTATCCACGAGTAGATTAACCACGATCGCAAAAAGAAAAATCAATAAATAAATTACGCAAGTTAAATGTACGTTAAAGCGGCAACCAAGATGTTTAGCGTGAGAAGGCCCATCATCCCTCGCGCACACTATAGAGTTGTCATTGGTTACTTCACTGACCACCGATGAGTCATTCATACCCCAATCCCGTGTCGTGCCAATACTATTAGGCCAATATAGACTCTCCAATATTATTTGTTTTGTAAATAAACCTAACTAAACAAAGTCAAAAGGTATATAATGTATTTTCAATAAATGTTTTACTGCTTATTAAAGCTTAACTATGGATTTATTTTATGTAAATTAAATTTTAAAATAAGGCCCTAATTAAGTGTTAACTTACAGTTTAATTTCTTTGATGGCTTGTCGATGAAGTAGTTACAGCCTCCAATATTGGCAATTCATCTTCATTCTTCGTACATTGGCTGTTATAACAGTATTGTCCTTGTCCAACTTCATAGAAGTTGAAGCCGTTATAAACTCCTGTAGTGCTTTTGATTGTATTTTATCTTCTTTTGCGTGCTGCAGTTTTCTTTTGCGGTTGAATAACCCAGAAGGCTTTTTACTACTACTGCTGGCACTACTGCTAGACATTACTTGCGTTTAATAATCAAAGAAGTACTAGATTGCGAATGGGTTAAGCGACGTTTCGTTTTCTATGGTTAGGATCGAACGATAGAATGTCTCAGTACCGCATGGCATGAGGCAACTGAACTGAGGCAGTAGACGACAGAGCGTGACAAGATGCGATGGAGGGGGAGGGGCGTCTGCCAGACCAGTCCAAGTCGATGACGGAGGAGTGCACGACGGACGAGTCCATTTGTTATTATTTGTGGCTATTGTTATTTGGGAATAACAATTAATCAAGTAGTGGGAGTATGCGCAAGGGTCCCACCTTACCATATACGATTTTCCCTAACTCCTTACTTCTACAATCTGGTGATATATATCAACTTTCAACCTCTAGTCTAGTCTCCTTCTTTAATACTGAACATTGGAGAGCGATTAGGCGCCCCGTTTTGCTTGGCGCCCTGCGCGACCGTGTACTTTGGCTACCCCTTAAACCAGCCCTGCTAACAGTTACGCAGTGACTCTACTCTTCGGCTCGGTGATTTTGTATCGTTACGGGCATGGTGTGCGGTGATTACCCCTTTTACTCCTCCGAGAGGATCTGGTGGTGCTTATGTGCGGTAAGCCATGCGGATTTGAAAACCTCAATCGACATTGTAGATTAGCGAACAGGATTCGAATCTACTACATCTTAAATATTAGTGAAGGAACATGCATTGAATATCCTTACGTGAATATTTAATTAATTTAAAGATAACTTTGTGTTTTCTCATTTTTAATCTTCTTCAGCCTTTTCGAGTTTTAATCAAAGAAATTATCAGCAAAACCTCAAAATTTGTCGATAACACCTTCCAATTGCTCTAACATGGAAATAAAAGTTCCCCTTGTAGATAATTGAAATTACCAAAAATATTATGCATTTTTAATTAATCAAGAGGAACCACTTCAAACAAATATCGAGAAAAAAACCAATTGCAGAATAAGTAAATATTAAGAAGTATGAAAAATTTGTCCACTTTTTAAAAAATTTTCCATAGCACCACAAACTTCTGAATTATTTTTTGCTAAGCTTTCGGCAAACATGCAAACAACGTGTGTTTATTTACATCATCTGATAGCTTTATCGTCTGTGAGTACAATTGAGGTGATAATCGGAATCTAATGTGCACATTGGCGTCGACGACATTTTGATATTACGCGCCGTGAGGCAAACATTATCAGCAGACAATTCAAATGAAATATTTGTTTGTGTTTTCTTTTCTTTTCACTAGCGATAAAACAATCTTGAAAATGAGTCTCTATTTATATCCCTTTTAAGTAATCCCAAACGCCAGGTAGCAACCAGAAGAGGGAAATGAAAAATTGCCTCCATACTCGTATCCCCACGAATAGGTGGAAAAAAAGTTGAAATCAGATAAGTCTGAAATAAATCAGAACATGTTTCCTGAGAAAAAGGTTGCCTAAGTTGAAATGTGTAAAATATTATCTGGTACGAAATATTAAACCATTGCAATCGAAAGGATATTTTTCACTTTGAGTGACAATTTTTTCGGAAATATTTCACAAAATTTTCTCCCACTAGAATTCGCTCAGCAAAGCACCCAAATGGGAAAAGACGATTTTTTATTTATATTTCGAAAACAAAAAGCGAATTTTCATCTGCTTGCAAAATTCAAAAGTGTACCATTCCTAAAAAAATTCACACCTCCATCCCGTCCAAAAAACGATGACCGGCCGGACGTACTCGTATGGTCATCACAATTCCCTCTCCCACTGGGGGCGAGAAAATAAAAACACATTTCGATTTTTCCACCTCATAAAATTTATTCGAAATTGGTTTGTAACCTGCTCGCCAGGTTGTAATCATTTGCTTACTTGAATAATATATTGGAAAAACATAAATTCTACAGAGCATTCACGAGCCGTATACGTAAATCAATCTAATTGACACTTATCTCTTGTGATTTTTTTTCCACCTCGCTCTTTTTGGGTGGATCTTTCATGCATATTTTACATTATCTGTATCGGTCGGTGCGTGGGGGGTGACCAAAAAAAAATGTTCTATATTAAAGCACTGGACATTTATAACACCATCTTTTTGGCAATTTACAGAGGCATTGGAGGTAGAGTAGGGGTGTGGTGGATGAGGGATGGAAAAAAATTTACTCAAGAGAATTTGAATGTTCGCATATTTATTATATTTACAGAATATATGTATGATTGGCTGTTCATTTTCCGGCCTTCTGAACTCCACTGAGATACGGGTGGCAAATTTGCGAATAATTAACACTATTTTTGGAAATTCAATCAAGATGCGAAAAGTTTTTGCGAGTGCTTTGAAATTAAATGCGATGCTTTAATAAAATTATAAATTATATAATGCAATTTAATTTTCTGATAAGAATTGTAGCAAGGCGTGTACTTTGAATCTAGATTTTTACTCTTAGTTTGCAGAAGTATAATGATTCCAGTGATTATTTTATACATGTAGTGGATTCTACAAAGCAGCTGCAGCCATTATGTTTTACTTTCGTTCCACACACTAGCAGAGTACTTTATAATACTGTCACACTTTATGAACTTTCTTAGGATAATTCAAAACTGTATGATCTTGTTGGCGGTTGAAGCGAAACTATGCAAACTTAACATCCACCACAATGCCTCATTCTAAAGGATAGTAACAATCGCTGGATAGTTCAAATGTCGACTTTGAGATAAGTATGTAAAAGTGTTTGCCTAAGTTCAAATAATCATGGCCTTAACGTGGCGTAATTTTCTTTTTTGGCCGTTTATGGCCTAAACATGGCCCAAGAACTTGATTAAAAACATAACATAATTGGCCTAAGAATATTAATATTTATTATTATTTATTTTCATTTTTCAACAACGAAGCATGAGTGAAAAATAAGGAAGGCCTAAAAAAGGCCCAAAACTGGCTCGAAATAGAACCAGTTTGCATATAAATGTCGGGTGGCAACACTGAAGGCGGAGAGATCGTCGCCTGCTACATGATCGAAGGGATTCGACTACGAGAGCGTGCCGCGAGCAGACGTGACCTCGTTTCGTTCTTCTAATTATTGAATGCGTTCTTTCTAAATACTGAATTTTGTTACAAACCTTTTCAACGAATAAAGATTGTTTTTATGTTCAACCTTAACATTGGGGTTCCTCAGACCGGGGAACCAAACGCGTCCCCAGGGTTGCGGATAGGGGAAGACCTTTCTCGAAGGGTTTGCTGCGAATAACCAATAAGCAGCCGCGGACAATGGTCGGCAGTGAAGGGAGAGTCTCAGGACAAATACCTGAGTGTCAATGATCTTCACTGTGACATGACGAAATATATGGGGTCATCAATTATTCATATATCCTGGCAGTAGGTAAAATGCTATGGGAACGGAAACCCAGACAGAAAACCAAATCATGCAGGTCCACAAGGGGAACCAAATTACGGTGCAGGGGGTCGGATCCCCAGTACCGGCGGCAGAGGGTAGTGAGCGAGCAGGCTCCCGGCCGTCGTCATCGAGCGACTGCAATGTTATAGAAGTGGTGAACTTGGCTTCTGTAACAGATATAACTACAAGCAAACAGGACGCTAGCACGGAGAACCCTTTCAGGCAAAAACCGCTGTTGGCAAGAACACCGATAAAGCAAGTCACCGATTGCGGGGGGAGGCAGCAAACCCCAGAAACACTGTCAAAGTCAACATCACAGGTTAAATCATCGGAGACAGACCACAGACGGACTAACGAACGAAAGAAGGCAGAGTGCGTTGTGCAACCTGGCATCATTGCGGCCTTTGGGCGCAGTAGAAGGACTACGGGCACTTCGGAGCGTCCAGTGCAAGACGTACAGAATCCGGATCAAGCTGCGACATCAACAGAGGCCAGTGTAAGACTGGGGGAGGGAGAAGTTTTGCCGTTGGCCGACGCCCCTTCAAACGCAACCCAAGCGGTAGAAGCAAAAGGACTAGGAAACGGGGGCCTCTCCCAAGAGGTGGCGCCAAATAACACAATCGCCCTTGACCGCGCCGAAGAGGAGCGGCTTACTCGGAAAGCGGGGACTATCGTCAAACAACTGAGGGCTACCTGCGAAGTGCAGAAAAACATAGGCAAGAGTGTCAAGAATGGCATTCTTGAACTGGAGGAGCTTTTTGATCGCATAACGCACTACAGGCGGAGGTGGCTTGCAACCGAAAAGCACCAAAAAAACACGCTCTCCCTCGAGGCAGCAGTGGGTCCTAGCAGCAGCAAAAGAATGGCCGGTAGCCCAATTGAAGACGACCGTGAGAAAAGGAGGAAGGACGAGACCATAAACGAAGTTGACACTCCAGGCGAGGAGTTTCATGTGGTGCGAAACAAGGCAGCGAAAAAAGCGGCCAAAAAGCTACTCCTAGAAAAGACAGACGAAGAGCTCAACCGCGAAAAGAACAAAGAACCCCCCGATATACCGCAGAAAACAAAAAGCGAACCGCGGCGCAAACCCTTGCGAGAGGCACTGCTTATTAAACCCACTAAGGGCTGAACCTACGCAGATGTCCTCCGTGAAATTAAAGGAGCGGTCAAGCCAGACGACACCAAAACTGCCATCAAAGCAGTTCGAACAACCCGGACCGGTGGCCTGCTGGTGGAGTTCGGGCCAGAGGCCACAAACAAAGATGCATTCCGTGACGCGGTTCAAAAGGTTCTTGGAGATGCGGCAACGGTTGCCTCGCTCGAACCACTGGCCACCCTGGAAATCAGGGACCTCGACTGCGTCACGGACAAAGCTGAAGTAGAGGACGCCATCAGGAGGGAGTTCCCCAGCTTAAGTGAAGTTAAGGCAAGATTGACACGTGAAAACACAAGGGGGCAACGCATGGCTGTAGTCGAACTAGCTGATAAAGACGCCCAGTAAATCCTGGCGAAGGGCAAAATTAAGATAGGTTGGGTGATCTGCAGGATACGGAGAAGAGCGATCCCTATCCGCTGCTTCAGATGCTTCGAATACGGACACACCGCGTATGGCTGTACGGGACCCGACAGGAGATCTCTGTGCTACGAATGTGGTGAAACGGGGCACAAAAGGAAGGAGTGCACGAACGAGGCAAAATGCATTCTTTGCAAGGATGCTAAGCTAGCACCCGGCGACCTCAAACATGAGCCGGGGACAGGGAGATGCTGGGTTTTCAAGGAGGCCCTCACTAAAGCCAAATCGATATTCAAATGATCCGTATCCTGCAGGTCAATTTGCACCGAAGCACAAACGCCCAGGACCTACTTGAGCAGTTTGCGAGGGATAAGAAAGCTGACCTCCTGTTGCTGAGCGAGCAACATCATAACAAGGACTCGCAAGCGTGGTACCCTGACAAATCTAGTACCTCGGCCATCTGGGTTCGAGACAGCGCCCGCCTTCAGGTGCAGGGCCATGGACGCGGGGATGGTTTTGTGTGGGTGCGGTGTTCAGGGATAACATATTTCAGTGTTTATCTGCCGCCTAACGAGGCAATGCGATCTTTTCGAACCAAACTCGATGCCCTGGAGGACGCTGTCTCGAACACAGAGGGCCACATGCTGGTCGGGGGAGACTTCAACGCTAGAGCCATTGAATGGGGTATGCCACAATCTGACCCAAGGGGAAAGCAAATCTTGGACATGGCGGCCAGAACAGCACTTTTTGTCCTAAATACTGGTAACACCCCTACTTTCCGCCGATGGGGTTGCGTAGGAACCATACCCGATGTGACACTCGCTTCGGAGTCCCTGGTACCTAGAGTACACAACTGGCGAGTACTAGAGGAATACTCGGCTAGTGATCATCAGTATATAGCGGTTGAGATTCACGACGGTGCCACTCTGCGTGCATATGCCCAAACTTCAATCCTCGGATGGAGGACTGGGAGGATGGAGGACTGGGAGGATGGACGTTGAGAGGTTCGCTGACGCGCTTACGGCAGGCGCACCGTTGCTGGGAGCTCCGCCAGGGAGTGGAGGGCCCACAGCCAAGGACTTGGTGAACTCAACTATGAGTACCATCATAGCTGCTTGCGAGTCTTCCATGCCCCGTCGGAGACCCCGACACGGTAAGCCTCCAGTATACTGGTGGTCAAACGAGATCGCCGAACGAAGAAGCGAGTGTCACAAACTTCGGCGAGAGGCCCAGCGGGCGCGAACACGGGAGGAGGCAGACACTAGGCTAGCAGCATACAGGTCCGGCAGGAAATATCTTCGCAGGCTTATTAACAAGAGCAAGGCCCGATGCTGGCAAGACCTCGTGGATGATGTAAATAGGGATTCGTGGGGCCTTGGCTACAAGCTGGTCATGGGGAAACTTGGTGCCCTACGGAAGCCTTGTATACATGACGCGGAAAAGAGGGACGCGATAATGCGAGGACTCTTCCCCGCCCACCCCGTCCGTGTTGACGCTATCTGTGGTGAAACAGCAGTCGAGTGCCCACTCTTCACACAGCTGGAACTGAAGGAGGCAGTCCTCTCCCTGAAAGCGAGGAAGGCTCCAGGTCCAGATGGTGTTCCAGCTGAGGTTTTGCAGCTCGTCTATCACCATTGTCCCGACTTGCTGCTCAGCACATTCAACGCTTGCCTACGGGACGGGGTTTTCCCGGTACGATGGAAGGTGGCGAGGCTCGTGCTGATCAGCAAGGGGAAGGGAAATCCCGAATCGCCGTCTGCATACCGCCCGTTATGCATGCTAGACACGGCTGGGAAAGTGCTACAGAAACTCATCAAGGGAAGACTCACTGACGCGATTCGTGCTGCTGGGGACCTATCTCCTCGGCAGTACGGCTTTAGAGCAGGACGTTCTACCGTTGATGCGATTGCAGAGGTGGTGAACGCGGTCCAAAAGGCAGAGGCATGTAGTCGCACCAAGCGACGGATCGTCCTGTTGGTGACACTCGACGTCAGGAATGCCTTCAACTCCGCTAGATGGGTGGATATTCTGGACACGCTGGAAAACTCTTTTCAAGTTCCAGAATATCTAATGCGGCTTTTGAGGAACTACCTAAAAGACCGAAGCCTGCTCTACGACACGACACAGGGCCAACGAAGGATGGAAATTACATCGGGTGTTGCCCAGGGATCTATCCTTGGTCCGGACCTGTGGAACGTGTCTTACGACGGGCTACTGAGACTTGAGATGCCAGATGAGTCGCGCTTGGTCGGCTATGCGGATGATGTTGCGGCTCTGGTCGCCGGACGCACCGTTGAACAAGCGCAACTTAGGCTAGGTATGCTGATTCGCCGAGTGAGGGACTGGATGACTGCTCGCGGGCTCAGTTTAGCACTGGAGAAAACCGAAGTGGTCATCTTGACAAAAAAGAGAATCCCTAGAGTAAGGATGATCAGTATTGGAGATATACAAATCGAATCGAAGTCAGCGGTGAAGTACCTGGGGCTACTGATCGACTCGAAGATGAGTTTCTCTGAGCAAATCAGGGCAACGGCTGAGAAGGCTGCTTCGGGAATATCGGCCCTGAGTCTACTTATGGCCAACGTAGGGGGACCCAGTCCATCAAGAAGACGCCTCTTGATGAGTGCTGTAGGGTCAGTGCTACTGTACGGAGCAGAGGTATGGGGCGGCGCTCTCAGCAAGGAGGTATACCGAAAACGATTGGCACAGGTAGGGAAAAGAGGAGCACTGAGAATTGCATCTCCGTATCCAACAGTCTCCGACTCGGCGGTGAGAGTGATTACAGGCGTGATAGCTGTCGCCCTCCTTGCTAGAGAGCGCCGCACTATTTACCTGCGCCGAAACGAGGATGCTAGGGAGATGGTTGTCCACGAGGAGAGACAACGCTCGCTCAACGATTGGCAGCAGTCTTGGAGGAATTGCACGAAGGGAAGGTGGACTGCACGCCTCATCCCGGATGTGAGACCGTGGCTAAATCGAAGGCATGGTGAGACTGACTTCTATCTGACCCAGCTTTTGAGCGGGCACGGGTGTTTTCAGTCTTACCTGCACAAGATCGGTAAGTCACGGTCTCCCGATTGTCGGTTTTGCACAGGAGAGGAGGACAATGCCTGTCACACATTTTTTGCGTGTACCAAATGGGCCAGGCTGCGAGGGGAACTCTACAGGGAGACGGGAGAGCTCACCCCGGATAAAATAGTTGCGGTGATGCTCGAATCGGTTGACAAATGGAACCAGGTGGCACATTATGCTCGGGCAGTCCTAAAATATAAAAGGGACTCACAGCAGCCGGAGGCACTGGGGCTGGGGGATCGCTTGTCTGGCATTTCCTCTTCCCCTCTCCCCTCCCGCTAGGAAAGGGACTCCCCAGCTTGAAGGCGCCCCACGGCGTAACAAAACGAGACCTGGCCCGAAGTAATGTGTCAAACGGTTCCAGGCTAGGTTCTCAGATTGACAGGGGAGGTGTTTAGTGGGTAGTCCAAGGGTTTCCTCCATGGGAGTCCCACACTGCCAGACTCGGCGGGCGTAAATGCCTTCACCTCCCCACCACAAAAAAAAAACATTGGGGTTCAACCGGTATGAGCATTTTTGAATAATCTAATTCGTTTGTGTTCTGAACCCAGTATCGATCGACAGTGCCATTTGAAGTTATATCGCGCATGTGTGCGAGCTGCTATCTGTCTAGAGAGATACAGCTATATTGGTGCGCAAACTTTTCTGATTGCCGTGAAAAGAGAGGGACGGGGGAAGAGGATGTCGCGCCCAAAACTGAAAGTGAGAGAGTGGCTTGACCGGTACACCAAAAATGAACTCGTGCGAGAGTTTTCGATGCGGGGTCTCGAAGAAAGTGGGACAAAAGAAGAATTAGCTGCTCGAATTGTGGAATTTGACGAACAAAATCTCGTGGTAACTAACAAAATGAGTAAGATGGCGGACAATATGAGACGAGTCCTGGGTGAAGAGACAATTGTTGAGAATATTGTAGCGAGAACATCAACACAGGTTCAAAATCTCACTGCGGAAGCGAGTGCGGGCCGGGAACCGAGTGATAGATACGCGTTCCGCGAAGTAGAGGAGAGCATTAAAAAATTCGGTGTGGAGAATGGACAAAGTATCTCCACGTGGATCGAAGAGCTCGAATGTATTAGTAAGAGCGTCGGTTGGACTGAACTGGAAAAGCTCCTTTGCGCAAAGGAGTTATTAACAAGAATCGCGCGGAAATTAATGTTCGCCGAGAAAGATTTGGATAGTTGGGACGTGCTCTACGTGCCGAGTTCGACAGAAAATTCAGTGCCACGGAAGTACATAGAAAATTACTCAAACGTACGAAGAAGCTAGAGGGAAGCCTGTTAGAATACGTATACGAAATGCAGCACAGAGTGAGGGCAGGGAAGATAGATGAAGCCGCCATATGCGAGTATGTATCCGATGGTATAGCCGACGAAAAAGCGAACTAATCGATCCTGTACGAGCCGACAACGATCGCAGAGCTAAAATCGAAATTGGATGTCTATGCGAAGGTGAAAGAAAAATTCAAGGCAAAAACCCATATAAAAAAGGGCGGCACTGACAATAAACAACATGGACGTTCTTTGAATGAATGTACGCGATGTTTTTCATGCGGCAGGATGGGGCATAAAGCGAGTGATTGCCCGGATGAAGACAAGGGAAATAAGTGTTTTAAATGCGGAACGTATGGACGTTTATCACGACAGTGCCCGCAAAGGAAAGATGTGAGCAACTCGATCCCTAGGGTGAATTTCATTGAGCGTTTCACGGGAGATGAAAACGTTGTTAATGTGAAAGTCGGTGACCGAAAAATAACGGCGGTAGTAGACACTTATAGTGACTTGAACTTGATCGGACATGCGTTGTGGCAGGAATTAGAAGGAACAGTTTCGAGTACGGCTCCAAGTAACATAACAATTCGCGAATTCGGTAACGCAATTTCTCACGCGATCGGGAGGGTAAATATGGACATTGAAATCGAAGAAAGAGTGTTTTCTATTGAACTTTACATCGTCCCGACAAACGCCATGAGTGTTAATATGACAATCGGTAGACAATTTTTGAAGACGGTAAACTACATTAGTACGCCCAAATATGTGAAGATTAAGCCATTCGTGCAAATAGTTCAAGAATCGGCTTCGAACGCGATGAAAAATCCAGTCAACGATGACAGCTGGATGATGAGAATTTCATGCGACCACGGGAAAAACGATTTCAACGTTCGGAGCAAATTCAAAGAGGTTGTCCAAAAACTGGTGAAAAGTTTCACTCCGAAGGAGAAACAGAATCCAGGTATTGAGACGGTTACAGCGCTGATGGATGAAACGCCCATATACCATCGCCCAAGACGATTGGCACCCTTAGAAAAGTCCGTAGTTGAAGGTCAAGTAAAGGAATGGTTGAATGTAGGTGTAATACGGCCATCATCTAGCGACTTTCCAAGTCGAGTAGTCGTCGTCACGAAGAAAGACGGATCGTATAGGCTCTGTATAGATTACAGTAGCCTGAATAGTAAAGTTGTAAGAGATCGATTCCCTATGCCGATCATTGAGGACCAGATTGATCGGTTGGCGTCAGCACGAGTTTACACGATACTTGATTTAAAAAATTCTTATTTCCGTATTCCTGTGACCGCACCCAGCCGAAAGTATACTGTATTCGTTACGCAAGATACGAATTCTGTAGAACGCCATTTGGTGTATGTATAATTGGCAATGCGTTCGGACGATTCATTAACGAAGTTCTCCGAGATTTGACAAAGGACGGAACAGTATTAACACATGTAGATGGCCTGATAATACCATCCATAGACGCGAATGAAGGAATCCCGAAACTAAAACGGGTATTAGATGCGGCTAAAGAAAGCGGTGTTCAATTTAATTGGAGGAAATGTGTCTTCTTAAAAGAACGTGTCGAATATTTGGGCTATGTAATCCGTGGTGGAAAAATTGAGCCTTCACCATCGAAGATCTACAAAGTTATGAAGCTTCCACAGCCGAGAACAGTATTGCAGCTGCAGAGGTTCTACGGACTGGCAAGCTACTTCGGGAAATTTGTACCAGGATTCACAAGGCAAATGCACCCATTGAGTTCGATGCCGAAAAAGGGAGCTGTATTCGAGTTGGGAGAGAAGCAGATAGTGGCGTTCGACGACATTAAGGTTGCGCTGTCCAGTAGCCCGGTGCTAAATCTGTACGACACCTGCGCTGAGACGGAACTTCACACAGATGCGAGCAAGGAATGTCTAGCTGCAATCCTACTACAGAGATAGCCAAGCGATCAAAAGATGCACGCATGTTATTATTATTGTCGTCATGTTATTATTAATGACGGTCAAAAACTTTCGAGTGTATCTGCTGGGAGTCAAATTCATAACCATTACGGATTGTTCGGCGGTTAAGCTCAGTAGCAAAGAAGGAAATTCATCCTAAGATTGCACGATGGAGCATTAGCCTTTAAGAATTTACGTACACATTGGAGCATCGACCAGCGAAACTAATGGCACACGTGGACGCTTTACCTCGAACAACAGCAATGATGATAGCCAATGATGTCGCCAGTAACCGTGCGGCTCAACACGGCAATGAAGGTATCAATGCAATTAAACAGGCACTTGAAGCTGGGCCGTACAAGAATTACATATATTACGGCGATATATTGTTCATGGACGACGATGCAAAGAGAAGAATTGATAGACAGCGAGTTCTTCATAACACGGATTAAACGAAAAATTCAACGGTGTATCGAAAATTGTATAGATTGCATCGTATCGACTAGGAAGACAGGCAAGCAAGAAGGCGTCCTTCATCCTATTCCTGAGGGGGGAAGTACCCCTGGATACGCTCCACCTGGACCACCTTGGACCAATGCCATCAACGCGAAAGTGCTTCAATTACATTTTAACGGTCGTGGATGCATTTACAAAGTTCACCTGGCTTTTTCCTGTGAAGTCTACATCAACCGAGGAGACGATCAAGAAGTTACAAATATTATCAGCCATGTTTGGAAATGCGAGAAAATTTATTGCGGATAGAGGACCCACTTTCACAGCCAATTTGTTCAAGAGATATTGCTCGGACAACAACATAGAGTTTCATTTAATATGTACCGGCGTCCCTCGGATAAATGGGCAATGCAAAAGAGTCAACGGCGTTATTATTCCTGTCTTAGCGAAGCTGTCGAGAGAAAGATCTGATCAGTGGTTCAAACATGTCGAGAAAACTTAAAAATATTTGAATAGTACATTTCATCGCAGCAATACAACACCTTTTGAGTTGCTGACAGGCGTAAAGATAAAGCATCCTGAAGATATCGAATTGACGGAGATCGTCAAAGAAAAATTGCGAAGAAACTTTACCGATAAGCGAAGAGAGTGAAATGAAAAACCGTAGCGGCAAGCGGAAAATCGAGGGCGATACAAGTTGCGTAGGAAATCTTTGCCGGCAATATGATGTTGGAGCGTTCGTGTCGAAAGAAAAGACCCAGTTTGGAGTTGGACAAAAGATGAGATCAAAGTATTTGGGACCGTATCGGGTCGAACAAGTCCTTGCTTACGATCGCTATCGACTCAACAAGTAGGAGAATTGTGAAGGACCAATCCAGACATGTTGAGTAGCGGACAAAATGAAGGCCATGGCAGGTCGGATGACAATCAGAAAGGGCCGTGTTGGGTGGCAACACTGACGGCGGAGAGATCGTCGCCTGCAATATGATTGAAGGGTTCGACTATGAGAGCGTGCCGCGAGCAGACGTGACTTCGTTTCGTCTTTCTTAATTATTGAATTCGTTCTTCCTAAATACTGAATTTTGTAACAAACCTTTTCAACGAATACAGTTTGTTTTATTGTTCAAACTTTACATAAATATAAGAAGACTATCACCTTACAGGGCCCCAAACTGGCTCAAACACTGCCTAATTGATTCCCTGAAAGCTGCAAGTAGTATAAAATCATTTGACTTAGTTTCTAACTTAAAGTTAGCCTTCGTAGCTACGCCTGCTGCAAGTTTACACGACAATGATGATTGCAAGTCAAGAAAAGGTTAGATGTGGATACTAATAAGATGGTTGATTTCCCGCGGACATCGATGGTTGGGGATGTTTCTTTTGCAGAGGTTGCTGCATGTAGTGATGCTGCAATGGTTGCTGTTGGATGGTTGTAGTCTATGGTGTAGAATAAATGACATCGAGTTGATTTTGTATTTTTGCCCATGGCCGGCTTTGATATCACTTGCACATTCATCACCATACGTTTTTGTGACGTATTCTGGCCGAAGTCATTGGACTGTTGTATTATGGATACACCGAATTGGAGGGCTTTGCAATTGTGCGGAGCTAGATTGAATGTATGCTGTATTGAAAAAGAATGGGTTTGAGAAGATTTGATTCATATCGGCTATTGTCTGATATAGCATGTTGCTTGTTTTTGTATTGCATGCTGGTATTTGCTACATATTTTGTTGCGGTTAGGCTAAATTTTCATTGCATTATATTTTAGTATGCAAATTTGTTTGATTTCTCTGCTAAACTAGTCAAATTTATTTCTATTATCTCTCATCTGATGGTAATAATGCTGTCTATGATTTGGTACTAAATTCCAACGGCCAAATATAAAAACAAATCCTTTTTGCGTACAAGATTCATTGGGTCTATGCTCGACTTGACCTTGAACTAGTATTACATGGGTATCTAATTAGACCATGTCTTAGATATTCTCATAGCTGCTAATTTTTTAAACTCATTAAGATGCATTTGGAGAATCATAATTGTAAAACGGGAAAAAGATATTTAGAGAAATTCTGCCAAATTTAACATAAATTTGCAGTGGCTAGCAATACTGCAATTTGAATTCTATTTAGTGTTGGGTAAATAATTATTTATTTAATGCATTCAAACAATCATTCATTTGAACAAGTATGTGTTCAGAGAAAAAGTTCAGACTTGAACTCGTATATCACGGATCACAAAGCAGAAATAATCTCATCGCGCTAAAGTTACTTTATACTATTTAAGTCTAAACTGGATCCTGAAATGTCTGATCGATGAGGCGGTTATAATATAAAATTTGGTTGTTTTACTTCTTAGAGTATTGCTTAGTTGGATCTTATGTAATTTGCCTAAAGTTTTGTATGATTTTCACCGTTCTAAAGGAGAAATATTACCGAAATCAATTAAGACGATTTTACTGAAGTTTTTCTCTCGGTTTGTTTTGTTAATAATAATTTTAAATTATAATCAGGCCTAAAAAAATTTAATTTGTATGTATGCAGCAATTTTTACTTTCATTGATAAGCATGATTATCAAATCTATGTATATCAGTAAGGCTCTGAACAAGTTAGGTACAAATTGATATTAGGCAGTTGGTCATATGGCTTTATCAGTTAGTCTTCCTACATACTGAATTTTACCCAGTGTGACTTCCAGCTCCCAAGTTCTTTAAATTTAAATCTTCTTCTATGCGGAACAATTTTAACTTCTTACATATTCATTGCCAACTATCTTTGACTTGATCCCGCTTAAACTCAACAGCTTTGTGGTGAATTGAACATAGTATGCGAGTGAGCTAAACAGAGTCTGAAGCCTCCAATTGGTGGCCGCAATCATTTTTTATTTTAAAATCCTACCACGGGGCCCCTGCACTTTACCAGGGTTGACGCTTCATGCAGAGGTTGAACTAATTTTAGTTATTACCTATACGCTGCACATTGTTTATAAGCCATAAGCATAGGCGTAATTTAAGCACTGGAAAGCAAACAGTGTTACATTTATCTCATCAGAGTTGTTACTGAAAAAGCTTCTTCTTTATAGCTCTTAGCTGGAACCGGATTGGATCCACCGAACGAGGCTACGGCTCCCCGGAGAGCAAAGAGTGGAATCCTACCTACCTGAGATTCTATTCTACCAAATTTTAATTCCCTACAACACCTGCAAGAAATACTTGAAAAGCCAGGAAAACTTTAAACGTGACCTGAACACGACGGGCACTTGGCAATCCCGTGACTTCAAACGACGTCAGTAAATTCCCTTCTTGGGGAAAAAAATATCTTCCCGCACTTGAGCAGAAAGTTCACAGCAGCTGAAACAGAAATAAAAGACGGAAAGAAAACAACCGGAAAAGTTCAATTCACTCAGTCGTTAACTTCAAACCTTAATGCAAAATTTCACAAGAAAATATATAATCAAATATTGAAAAAAAAGCGGTTGGCCAACACTTAAGACGATGATTTCACTGCCGCTGATGTGGGGATCACCAAATAATTTGTGTTTACTTTCTTCGTTCCTCCGTTCAATTCCTGCATCCACTCGCAATCTTCACCGGATGATTTTCACTGCTCAAAAGAAGAACGGGACATCCTTCTGTTCCCATTTTCGGGTTTTTGACCAACGGCTCATTCGGATAGGTTGAGGGTCTTAAAAATCCCACTATGTGTGGTCGGCTTTGTAGTTTTCCCCCACGAGAATCGGTGCTTTTGGGTATTCATAGAATCTCACTCCTACTAAACTAGTTTGGAGAAATGTCAGTGAGACAATTCACTGACAGTTTAGGTTTGTTGCTGTTGTGGTTGCGAATTCTTTCTTCAAAGCCTGCACTTTATTCCCCTCCCATGTCAATCGCTCCCAAAGTTTCGCCGCCTCACGCAGGATATTCACTTTCGGTGCTCGTACTTTGTCCTTAATACTCAGTATTTGTCGTTTAAGAGCTTGGGAACTGCTTGCAAGATATTTGCCACGACTGCTATTGCTGCTATGACTACTGCAGCCGGAGGATATGCTTCAATTGTAAACGACCTTTTCTTCGCACCACCAATCAGGGAGGTTAAATCGTCAGAATCGCTTGGAGTTTCAACACCCAATCCAGGTAAATTCACACCATTTTTTGATCTTGTATAGCTATGATCACTATGCGGGCTATTATATTCGGGATTTTTCCTTCCATATCCTGATGACGGTGAATGGGATTTTGTATGATAGGTATCACTTGGATCGGACGCGACATCAGATTTATCATCGACGTTGGTCTTCAGCACATTCAACACATTCAATATTCGTCTAACCAGTTGCTTTTGTGTCAGGAACTAAAATTTTTCCAGAATGATCTTCCCATTGCTCACGTAACGCTTTTGTCCTTAAAATGTTATCCATATCATATTGACTGTTGCCACTCAACATAAACGATGAGTCCAAACTGATATTATTCGAACCAAATACACACGCTGATAGAGCTACTGAATGTTTCATTTCAGGCGGATCATTTTCCGAGACTTAGCGGACCATCAGGACGTATTTGTAGTAGTTGTTGACTTATTCTTTCAAGGTTCAGGTTCGATGTGCGTTGCAAATCCTTCAAACCTGGACGGGTTTCTATTTGAAGTTCTGCATTTCTGGGTGAGGGTCCGCCATAATGTTGCAAATGTCTCTTCATTAAACTTTTACTTGGTGTGGGTGTCCGAGCTCCGCCAACATGACGATCCGCATGGCCATAGCTCGGGCCAGCTGCTCTAAGAATTTGTTGAGATCTTTGATTATTATTTCCAACAAGAATATCATCGGTACCAAAACAAATGGGATATTTAGGATGTTGAGACCCTTTGGGATAGCTGCCATTATTACTGTTCTGTACTTCTTTTGAAACTTGTCGCTTCAAGGATAAGACACGTTGCAGTGGGAGCTGTTTGATCGGACTCGCCGCATTAAGTAACGAATTATTTGTCGAGTTCGACTTTGTCGTATTCATCCTAAGATCTACAATTTCAATTAAATTGATATCGTAGTCGTCGCGCTCCTTCTTCACTTTCGCATAATCCGAAATAAATATAGTGGGATTTTGTGCCGATTGTTT
This sequence comes from Odontomyia ornata, assembly GCA_963969285.1. NCBI lineage: Eukaryota > Metazoa > Arthropoda > Insecta > Diptera > Stratiomyidae > Odontomyia > Odontomyia ornata. The sequence continues at coordinate 61,857,842 of OZ017742.1, read as the reverse complement.
TGTACATTTACAACATAAGGCACCGATTTCTGATTCATTGTTATTACTCATTAAATTTAAATTACTCGAGTCGTTGATTTGTTCCTTACAGAATTTTCTTTACGTTACTTTACGCTTTTCTTTTGTCTATGTTGAGTTCACATAATACAAATTCATAATATTTAATACATTTTCGTGTACGTTACTTAACGCTTTCTACTCGTGCGGTTAGCGTCTATTCGCGGCTGATTGCGTAAAGTTGTGCCAAGATCACCACTTGAAATATTTTGAGGGTTTCTTGTACAAGTATTTGATTGAATCTCCAAGGATTTATAGAGGATTCATAATTTCTAGTCTTTTACCTGAAACAACTTAATTTTTCGATTAAATGCATACTTCTGACTCGAACCAGTATGGGATTAAGTTTAAATTATCCCTTATATGGTCGAATGCTTGCTTGCACGTTAAGTATTTTGAGAACATACCTCCTTATTCATTGTAAAACTATGAAGGAAATTTGCTCGATGAACATGGAATAATTGCACGATACTTACGAGGTCGGTCCAATAAGAACTTAACCCATCAAAGAAAAGCAAACATGTTGGAAAAGCGACGATTTATTTCTCAACATAATCTCCTTTTAGCCCCATAGACTTGACCCAGCGATGTTTCAACTTCTTTAATCCATCTAAAAGTACGTTTTCCCGAGGCGTCTAAAGCAGGCTTCTGTGGCGGTGATGACCTCCTCATTTGACTCAAATTGCTGCCCGGAGAGTGACTTTTTCAAGTTTGGAAACAAAAAAAGTCGTACGGCGCCTAATCTAAAGAATACGGTGGATGAGGTAGCAGTTTGTAGCGGAGGTGTGAGCCGCTGCGTTGTCATGGTGGAAGAGCTTTTTCCTCGCCAAATGCAATTCAGCATTGAATTGGCCCAATCATTCGGCATAGTAGAGCCCTGTGACCGTTTCACCCTTCTCCAGGTAGTCGATGCAGATCCCAGAATATGGTGGTCATCACCTTTTTGGCCAATAGGACAAACTTCGCCTTCTTCGGAGCACGTTTGCTGAGTGGAGTCCATTGTTTCGACTACTCCTTGGTCTCTGGTGCGAGCCAGTGGACCCATGTTTTGTTGACGGTCACAAAATGACGCAGAAACTCTTCCTGATTAAACAGCATCAAACAATACTTTGAAGTGGTCTCACGGTTGCATTTGGTGACCGGAGTGAGCAAACGTGGCACCCGTCACACCAACAGCTTTCTCATACCCGAAATTTCATGCAGAAGATGACCCATTTTGTGTTTTGAGATGCCTACTATCTTAGCTATCTCACGCACCTGCAATCGTTGGTCTGCCAATACCAGTTCGTGGATTTTTGTCACGAATCTTCCGGGGTAGCCGTTTTCGGGGCACCTGGGCGTACCTAATCAAAGCCCGACTTGCGTCCACGTTGAAACTCGTTAAACCAATTTTTTGCGGTCAACATCGCAGGAGGTGAGTTACCGTACACAGTATCCAAGCGCGCTTTGATTTCGCTGCGTTATTTCCCTTCCAAAAACAAGAATCGAATCACCGGCCGTTATTGCTCTTTCTCTATTTTTCTAAAATCCACGGACACGCTTCTACAAGCGGTCAAAACCAAATTACGGATGCGAATCAGCTGAAATTTTGAAAGCAGCTATCTATAAGAATGTGCTACACGATAATGAATCTCTCTTGCGATAGTAGTGCCATCGGGCGGTGAGGCTCAGTACTTATTGGACCGCCTTCTTTATTCTGGAATAGAATGCAGTCCTACAAAGCAATGCTACGGTGCCTCATATACCAATATAACAACATTGGGCTGGTGAGTTTGGTATGGATCGAAGATACCATGAGCTACTTCCACTTTGGCTCCTGGAGTGAAGTAAGTAACTTTATCTTAGTTGCATTTGGACAGCATTCTCCAAAATGCATTTATTGGAATTCCTGTTAGATAATCCAGCTCCTCTATGTATCATCTGTTGTACGTAAAGACGGAGCTTCGAAGTCATATCATTATGTCTCCTCAAAAACAAAACTAGCTTATTGTTTCATTTCATTCCATAGTTTACCCGAGGACTCGTTCCTCCAAGGCATAACTCAAATATATTTTATGTGAGCAGGTAATATTTTTAGGAAGTCTAATGGAAAAAAATATTGAATGAGCACCAAAAGCTTCTTCACTCAAAACGCTTACAAAGACTTATCACTGAAATTAAATTTACACACTGAAATCTGTTGAATATTAAATGAACTAGCTTTAATTCAATTTACACTCGTATAAAACTCCACAACTACTTGCAATGCATTTCATCAAACCCCTGCTAACTTGTGGCAAATTTCCCATCAAACACTGAAACTACATTCTGTTTACTCAGTCCCTTAAACAAGCACTTAAATTTCAAAGATACATAACAGCCTTCATTTGTGTGCTTATTAAGTTCATCTGTTCCAATCTCATTATTCCTCTTAGCAAATCTTGCCAAAGCTTCTTCAACCCACTCAAAGTCACTTAACCAAAATGCAAGGACGACCGACAGACACTCGATTGCATCCTGAATTATATTTGTACACTTAACCCGACCACCATCATCAGGCATCAGCCATCACGAAAACTCCGTTATATGAATGATCTGCCATCATAAATTCAAAACTTACCCTTAACCCTCACCCTCTCTTTGTGTGTGTGTGTTTCACTCTCTTGCTCTTTAATGACAATTTGCATACTTAATGCTGAGGTAAAAACCTTAAAGCCGACACACGATAAGCTTAAATCTGTCATGAGAATCTCTGCTCATTATTCATTACTAAATATCTCGTGGGAGAAACGCATATAAATGAGTTTCCTTCAACCGTCAGATTTTCATGCGTGTTTGTATGAATGATTGCATGTACGCGAGGGTATGTGTGTATATGCGTGTGTGTTGGAGAGACTCATTCATTTTCTATTCTGGTATAGCCTCGAGGCTAATGTGAACGTTGCAGCAACTCGTTATCACCAGACGGTGGGTTTGTTCACGGGTGACAATGACGGCGCTGTTTCAATGTGTGGATATTTGAGGATATGCGAATGTGGCGTGTGTATTCGAGTGTAGAAATTCCTTTTCAAAATGCAAATCACGTACGTATAAAAATGTCGAGAAGGGATATACGACTATGTGCATTTTCTAAAAGACAAGCACATCACGCAATGCATGGTGTCCGTTTTAACATAGCTAATCAGTTTTAATGATAAATTCATTCGTTTGGATATCCTTTGGCTTTGATGAAAGATATAAGGATATCGTGGATTGTGGTGTCTAAGTTAATATATATGTTGGAGAGTATATATTGCATATTTTAGAAGCTTCTTTTGTATTTTCACCGTGGATATAATTAACGGAGGCTGACAATGATTCTCAAATTCTGTTGAATAGAAAGGCGTTCCTTACCATTCCGCTGGTGGACAGATGAGATGTAGTCGGAGATCCCGCTCACACAGTTGATATTAAGGAATACTGGCTGGCCCTACAGAAAAACGGAGGAGATTGGGCCAATTATCATGCCCCACAGCTGAAGCAGAGGAGAGAAGCTTCCTCTACTGATAAAGGAAAATACCTTCCTGGGCCTGCTTTGCCGGGAAATACAGTTAAATAGCCAATCCTATGTCGCAGGCTGCTGTACTCTGGTTTCTATCAAGATTCTGGAAGGTGGAGCCATCAGGACCGCACGTGCTTCCATTTGAATTCATGGTAAAACTTCGGAGGAGCGTGCCACTTAACGTGCCTCCCTACTATTCAGAAAACTCCAATAGATCATAAAATAAAGTTAGGATACACTAGTTGTATTCAGATCCACAGTCCTTGACAATATCTTCGGATGAAGTCTTGAGAACTTCGATCTTGTAGAAATGGACAGATTGCAAGTAATTTTGCCATACGTAGTTGTATTCCTTGTTCCGATTGGTTGATTTTTAACGTATGTATGCCAGTAGCTGCCTTATATCTCAATAGCCATCAGAATAACATGTTCTTTTATGAAAATAAAAACGTTCTCAAAATGGTAGGCCCATGTTTGAACAAATATTATCAGTTGAAGAGCCAACAGAAAGTACTGGGAATAAAAAATCATACATGTGATACTATTGGAAAAATGGCATCCCAACTAAACTTGTTCGCATGATCAAGGTTTTAACACTAAGATAAGCCTCAGATCAAAGTCAAAAAACTAGAGCTGAAAGCTTTCTAACTTTGACGAATTTAAAATAAGGGAATTTACTAGCGCTTATGCTATCCAATAGTACTCTGGTTCATTTTTTACGAAGACACCAACCGACAAGATGAGTAAGCTGCTTTACAAATCTACAAAACTGGAAAACATTCCTGAGCATACAATTTCTAAAGCACTCCTGCAGTACATTAAGTACTCCTAGGCTCACATTTTGCTGATATAAAATAGTTCACATACCCGTTTATTAATTATTTACCATCTGACTATCTTTTACCTTAACACATTATAGAGTATGATCCAAAAAATTAAAATCTATAACTTTCACGTATTATTCAGTATTACTTTTGAAAGTTTAATGTTTCAGAAAAACCTTTGCTGCAAGGATTACGAAAAATGCAATTTCGCTTCAAAAATAAGGGGTGGGAAAGTAGATTTGACTGGAACCCACTCAGTATTATACTCGTATATATAAACATTGTGAAAAATGTACCCGAAACTCGCAAATAAAACGCAAAATATATAAATATTGTTGATCAAAATCACACGGAGCCAAATGTTGTGAATACGGTGGTTGATCGATGGTATTTATTGCGTTTTGGCTTTACATACGGTCACAATAAAAAAAAAAAAACAATCGCAACGCACTAATGAGGTGTACCGATATAAGCAGTTGCTTTAAACAAACTGGTTGACAAATCTCGCTCATATTTGGCATAGTAATTAAGGACAGTCCTACCAACTTAACAAAATACATTTTTTTCGGGTACTTCGTTGTCATAATATATATATATATATATATATATATATATATATATATATATTCAGGGAGTTCCGTTGATTGCGAAAAGATTAAAAAAAAATTAATTACAAAGTTGGAATCATTATTTAAAAACAAATGAAAAGAATTCGATGACGAATTCGCCACACTATACGAGTATATTAACGTCAAAGCGAGGACAAGAGAAAGACGGTTAACGGCGAGAAGAGACAGTGCTCAATCGACGATTGTCAGCAGTCTTGGGTGAATTTCACGAAGGGAAGGTGGACTACGTGCCTCATCATAAATCTAAGACCATGGCTAAATTGAAGATATGTTGAGACTCACTTCTAGCTGATCCAGCTTTTGGGCGGGCATGGGTGTTTTCACTCTCACCTGCACAAGATTTGTAAGTTACGGCTGTCCTACTGTCGGTTTCACCCAGGAGACGATGCCTGTCACACACTTTTCGCATGTAGAAAATGAAAATGGCTGCAACGGAATCTGAAGTCAGGAGAGCTCCCCCTGGATAAAATAGTCGTGGTGATGCTTGTATCGTTTGACAAGTGGAAACATGTGGCACATTATGTTCGGGCAGTCCTAAAAGATAAAAGGAACTCACAGCAGTCGGGGCCGGGGGATCGTTTGTCTGACGATTCCTCTTTTTCACTCTCTCCCCTCTCGCTAGAAGAGGGATCCCCTAGCATGAAAGCACCTCCTGGCGTAGTTTCAAATGGTTCCAGGCTCAGTTTTCAGGTTGACAGGCGAGGTGTTTAGTAAGCAGTCCAGAAGCTCGCTAGTACGGAAGGCCCATACTTCGAACCACCTCCCAACCACAAAAAAAAATAAAAGACCGAGATTTGAAATATTGTATATTAACATAGAAAGATAGATCGTAGAATTATAAACGAACAATTTATTACGAGTTCCGGCACAATTGCCTTAGTGCTAAACTAAAGTCTCCGACGAAAACGAAAGCAACACAAACCGGTACAAACGGACATCCAACAACCAAAAAGACAAAGCCCTGATATCCCTCTACCTGGCCTGACCTAGGACCTACCTGCTCAACCCATCATCCATCTATTTAAAGTCATTTCCTTCCACTTATCCTTTAGACACTGAAGATGAGTCAAAAGAGACAAAATGCGAATGTATCAATCTGTATCAATTCTAAAGCATATTTAGAGCTTACAAAAATTACACAGGTGGTAATATCATCGAGTAAAAATTTCAATTACTTACCATTTTACTGACGGATAATGTGAGATCAGTATAATGCTTTTTTTGCTATACCAGGCACCTGCAATAAAAAGAAAAAATAGAGTTTAAAATGGGTAACACCGATGGAAAAAGTTTGATTGTTAAGCAATGTAAACCTAAAAATACTATGTAGAATAAAATTAAAAACTATCAATTTCTTGTCGAAGGAGTTTCTCAGCTGCTTTAAATCTAATAGGGCAAAAAACTTAGAAAAGCTTGTCTTGCCTACATTCAACGGTATTAAATTTTCATTGAAGTAGTACTAACTGAAACTTTTTTAAATATTTAGTTTTGGTTTAACGTACGCTTTTTTTAAAAGTCTAGATTTAAGGTACTCATTTTTTAAATTATTTAATGCAAAGAAAAACAAATTGAATTGATAAGAGTGTGGTCCCATCAGAAGGGACTCGTTCTCAACCTATCATCTCCAGGCATTAATAATGGACAAAGTCAAGAAACACTTCAATGAAATTTTGACTTCATGCTAAACGGTCACCATTTTGTTACCGCGTAGCTAATAAAATGGACTGAATAGGATGGTTTATTTTATCTGAAAATTTTGAAAAGATCCGCTTAAAAATATAGTATCTCATTTTATGAAAAGACCATAGAATAGAAAAATCGTATGCTGTTGTTGCTGTAACCATAGAAAATTCAAATGGCTGTAACTTCTGTAAACAAAGTTCGATCCTTATTAAACTGGCAGATGAAAGAATTTTTATTGAACTATTTAAATTACAACTGAGGATACCTATACTATTTTATTAGGGAAAATGTAAAATTATGTAACAACACTGAGTGAATTTTGTCTTCTAAGGTATTTCTTGTTATTATAAATATTAACACCTACCTCCATGATTATTTCTCAATTGATCGGTCATATCATCCACTAGATCATACCAGCAACGAGCCTTACTAATTCGTTTGCGAAGGAATTTCTTGGCACATTTACATGCTGTTAACTGGTTGCATGCCTCCTCTCGGTTTCTGGTTGTTGAGCTTTACGTTGAAGCCTGTGACGTTCTCCCTCGCTTTTCAGCAAAGCCGTGCCAGGGTTTCCAATGGGGCACAGAAAAGCTGCAGGTCTGCGTGATCATGCTCGTAGTTGATTTTACCACATTTTAAGCTGCAAGATCTTCACTACCTACAGCAACCAGCAGCGGCGCACCTACCATGAGTCCCTCATTGAACCTCTTAATGTCAGTCCTCTCAATACACCAGGCTACGTCGAAGTTCAAGAGTATAGGCGTTGGAAACTACATCATGGATCTCATGCAGAATATACTGAAGATCACTGGCTGATTAATCCTCTAATACTCTCCGATTTTATGCCCTTGATACTAGGAACTTTGAGACGAATACTACGTTGGATATGGTACCTTCATAGCCTATATGGTGGAAAGTCGACGTATCGCTGAAGTCCAGCGCAACGAACTTTGTCCTGGTCACTATCTCTAGTACTCATTTTTACCATGAATCAGTTTGGAGCATTGCTAATTCGATTGTTTTGTCATTAAGTCTGCTCCAATGAGTACATGGCCATCTGTGTTCAAGACAGCATCTTCAAAACCATTAAGCTTGGCTTGGAAAGATATTGGTTCGTTCGGCGTTAGGTACACACTAAAAATGTAGTCCTTAAACATTGACTCTGTACGAAATCATTCTGTTGCCCATAGCCCTCCACTAGGAAATTGGCACTGTTCCGAACCCAGATGGCAGTAGCATCAATTTTTTCTGGGTACCATGATGATGACTTTTCATTGAGATGTTCCTCACTCAACAGCAAAAAGTCGGCTTTTAGTTGTATATCCCTCCCAAAATGCTTAAGCAGCTTTTGGGCAGTTCTTCTACGATGTGTTGCAGATTTACCGGCAGGATATGGTTCATCGCGGTTTCGCTTTTACTTTGGCTAGGGCTTCTTAGAAAACCTTGTATTTTCCTGATCTTAAGATGCACTTGAGATTCAATCTTGGGTCAGCATCCTTTAAAAGTAACAATCTGCCTCCTTCGTCCCTCCTTTTTCCCATTTCGCCACATTTGTAGCAAAGGGAACTCTTCTTGGGTCCTTTGCATCTCTGCGTGGTAAGACAATAGCTAACACACTTATACCAATGGAGAGATACCGCTTTTTGCCGTACTTTATAGATGACCCATTTTATTGTTATTTCGCCCATACTCAGAAGTTGTTCAGCTTCCTTCTCGGCCAGGTTGATTATGGTAATACGTTGCCTCCTATTATCTTCTAGTGTCAGCCTCGTTTTAACTCTGCTTACGCTGAGGAACTCTCTTTTGATGGCCTCGTCAATATCAGTTAGGTTCATGGTGCACTTGCTTGAGTGAGGCTATAGCTTCTATTTTGCCGAGGATTTTCTTGACTGCACCGCATAATACTTCTTTATTACTAACTCGTGCTCCAAATTTGCCCAGTATGTGGCTAGACAGGGTTGAACATTCTACTTTAATAGCAGTTTTGGTGACTTCAGGCTTTACACCTCCCTAATATCCTGCAACACATCTACGTAGATCTATAACTCCTGCTCTAACATTTCATGCTTATTAATAGTGCCTTCTTTTTTCTCCTTTTCTTCCGGTCCCTTTCAATTGCGCTACAGGCCATTCTTTTGTTGGTGTTTATTGATGCAGCTATCTTTACTTTCTTGGAAGACTTCGCCTTGTGCTTATCGTCAACCATCAACCTGATCTCGTTTAGGAGCTCCTTAAACTACAAGGGGCCATTCCTTACAGCCTTGCTAATAGTTTTTGGCGAACCCTTAGCGGACAGATGCTTAAGCCCAGACCAGCCCTAATTGGGAGTCCATCTCAACAGTCTAAGTCCACCCCGAGGTCTGCTTAAGTTTCACCAGGGCGAAGAAAGTAGGATACATAGATTGAATCCGTTATTGCACGAGTGTGGCCTTGACAGTACCGTCTATGCAACTAGGTTTAAAATGTCATATTCGACAGCGTAAATGTCAGTTACAATTTGATGTCCTATTTTTAGTCCAGAGATCGTTGTTAGGTCATAGTCCGCAGCGGAACCTCACTGAAACCTCCACTTCTGCGGGCATATGGGAACAGCACTCCTCAAAGAAATAAAGCTTTTTAAAATACTCTCGTCAATTAGCACATACGTACATTCCCCTGCACCGCACATACGGATGGATGGGTGGTGAACACAAATTTTTCACACACTATATATTGACCATTCACCATGGCCTTCACCATTATTATTATTATTTCAGAGGAGGTCATTATATATAGTATGTCGGCGGTGATGTTCAAATTTGGCAACAAGAACATATGCCGAACAAGTGGAGCAAATCAATTATATTCCCTATTTATAAAAAAGGTGACAAGCTACAGTGCGAAAACTATAGAGGAATTTCACTACTTTGTGCGGCGTACAAAATATTTGCAAAGATCTTAGAAAATAAAATCAGATCATACGTCAACAGTATTATTGGGGAGTATGAAGGCAGCTTTAGAGCAGATAGATCAACGATAGGCCAATTGGTTGCAGTCAAGCAAGTACTTGGGAAATGCTGGGAGTTCAACATAGATGTAGCGAAAGATAGGGCAATCGTGACTCATGACAGTCCATTACGCATAGGAAGTGTGGCAACGTCTTTTTATTGATCGCCCGCAAGTGATAGACTCATCGTGCCTTCATTTCGGACGACGCATTCGCGCATGACGAGTGTATATTGTTTTCGCGTCTAATTGATCTTATTTGACAGCGTGATAAATTAACAAGGTAAGTTATGAAATATTCTTTTTGACACGTCAACACTATAGCAATATATAATAATTCTCATTATAATAATATATAGTAATTCTCATTTTGAATGAAAAAGTAATATGCTTTTTTGTTAATTACATTTTTTATTAAGAAATCCATCACAGGTAAGTGTGGTCAACTGACCATCATTGTCCGCTATATTATTGTTAGTGCCGTATTGTCACTAAGTATAGTTTCATTGTTTTCAGATGCCCAAAAATCGAACCAGAAAGACGCAGAAAGCTGCGTGAACTTTGACAATGGTCCGCCACTACATTGGCTTTACCAGGTTTGTATTGCAACTCCTTGTTGTATTCCTCTAGAGTGGCCTTTTCATCTTACTGTTAGTATTCTTATTGCTGAGTGCGTATGTAACTGGCTGATGGTCAGTGAAGATTTTAGCTTTCCAATCTCCGTATAAGAAATTTTGGAGGGAGTTGAGTGCCCAAATGATAGTCAACATTTCCTTTTCATTTGTGGCGTAGCGCCCTCAGAGTCCTTGAGAGGAAAGTTATTGGTTTTTTGTCCTGTGAAAGCACTTCGCCAATAGCATAATTCGACGCATCAGTTGTAAGCTTCAATTCTTTGTTAAAATCAGGATGTGAAAGAATAACGTCCTTGGAGTTGTGGGAACTTTTGAGTTTCTTAAAGGCTTCAACGGCTTCTTTATCTAGAACAATGAGTTTGTTTTTGAAATATTCTTCGAAACGTGTCCATCTTCCCCTCTGAGAAAGGATGTCAGGTGTTTCGCAAGTTTTGCGTAGTCCTTGATAAAGCGATGATAATATCCTGAGATGCCTAAAAAGGAAGGCAAGTCTTTTAAAAATTTTTGGGGGAGAAAAATCAACAATCGGTTGTACTTTTTTCGGGGTTGGCACTGTTTCTTCCAATGACGTAGCCCAGGAATTCTATTTAATCTATTAGGGATTCGCATTCATCCAAGTGGATTTTCATGTTGGCTTTTCCTAATGTATTGAAAATACATGCGAGATTCTAAAAGAGCTCCTTTTCGGTTTTTCCGAAAACTACGATGTCGTCGTTGTGGACGTAACATAGTTTTCCAATATGCTCTCTGAGAATGTCGTCAAGCGCTCTTCGGAATATTGAGGGAGCGTTCTTAAGCCCAAATGGCAGGTGGGTAAATTCAAATTTTCCGTTATTAACGGAAAATGCAGTTTTTTTTCGATATCAGATTCTTTTAAGGGAAGTCTATCACTGAAAACCAATTATTTTCTCCGAGATTTGCGAGGACTTCATTAATCTCTGGAATTGGATAGCGATCAGGAATGGTTACAGAATTCAGTTTCCTGGAGTTGATAACCGTCCGATTTTTTTTTCTCCTGAGGCGTCGAGTTTTTTGGGGACAATCCGTACCGGCGAATTGTATGGGGACTTTGAGGGTCAGATGGTTTTAGCCTCAAGCAATTTATAGGTTTATTTTTTTACTTCTGTTTTCAGAGACACCGGATAGGGATGACATCGCGAATCAACCGGTTCATTTGTTGTCGTACGAATTTCTCCTTTGAGATTTGTTGTACGGGTATATGTTAGTTTTTAATTGGGCTTGCGGAACAAATGGGCATGATTTTTGATTATGTTTTTGAGCTTTGAGCGTTGTTCTTTATTGAGATGATCAAGTCTGATGGAAATATTATTGACAATTTCAGAAGTGGTTGCTTCATGGGGATGTGCAGAAAGGGATAAATTGTCATGTAACTATCTTTTGCATGAATCACTGCTCCTAATTCCTGCAAAGTATTATTCCCAACTATACCATCGAAAGAGGTAAGGGTAGGAAGTATAAAGAAATTTAATTTTTCCTTTTCGGGGCCAAATAAATTAACGTAAGCATAGTGAGTTATAACTATATTACCTCCAATAGAATTAGCGTAGAAGTTTCGACCGTTCGGGAGTGGATTGAGTATATGCCTTGATTGGACATAATTTTTGTTTGATCCTGTATCGATTAACAATTTTCGTGTCTCTCCACTCCATGAAACGTGTTCATATGGGAGTGAAGAGGGCGTCAGTCTAAAAAATTAACATCGTCCAATTCTTTGGGAGTTTCTAGGCATAGATTTTCCAGGCCGGGGTCTTCGCTGAGGTCGATTTATTCCATCAGTGTTTGGACATGTTTTTGGTCCTCTTCATCGATGTTTTGTTCATATCCCTTGGCCGATATTTTATCAACTTGATCAGGTTCAGTATAAAAAACACGTTGAACTTTGTTGGGGACATGAACGTATTGAGTTTTATTTCGTTCGGTGGGAATTGGTGCAGGCCGAGGTCTGTTTTGAAAATTCAAAGCATTAGCCCTTAGGGATTGGTCAATATTCATAGGTTCAAGTCTTGGCTGAGGCTTTGGAGGAGTTGTTGATTATGTGGAGGTCTCGCTTGATTCTAAAACTGTGGATATTGTGAGGGCCGAGATAAATGTGCCAATTCTGGAAAGAATGGTCGCTGAGGTGCTGGAACAGGTGCAGGCCTTACACGAGGTGAACTGATTCTACTAACTATTAGTTCGTGCTCACAGGGATAAAATAAAAATCCTTTTTTCTTCGATTCTACAATTTCTTCAGTAATTCTTTTCCACTTCAAATTATCTATTAAATTCGATCAATTTGTTGAATCATTGTAGATATAGTTTTTCACTTTATTTGTAAAATATGTATATTTTTAATAAAGAATTTCAGCTTACATAGAAATTGTTATCCTATTCAAATTGTTTTGATTCCCTTGGTCTTGTGAGTTCTATTTCCTGGGGCTGCTTGCTCGATTTCGATCACTGAGATTAATCCTTTTTTCCGCGCGTTGTAGGCCTTGCCTACAGGGATCTCTTTTCGTGTGTGCTACGATTCCTGTTATTTTAGACTGATATATTTTCTGTTCTAGCGTCGCAGGATACTCGTTATTTGTTTTCCTCGTGTGCAGGATCTTTCGAGCTTGATTCTGGTAGCTTGTTTCTTTTCAGGGCATCCACATCGTGGTTTTCGTAGTAGATGAATTTTTGGTACCTTGCGGTTACCACCTTTATGCTTGGGTTTGTTTGTAGCACACGACCGAGTAATGCCCTACGTTGGGCGCCAGTTAACAAACGACTACAGGAATTGCTTTAAAAAAAATATTAATTTGTCCACCACACTGGACGAGATACAAAATAGAACTGACAATAAAATCTTAATTCTAATTATATCTAAATTCGTATTACCTAAAATATGTTTACGCTAGGTCCAAATGCAACCTTCATCGCGAGAACTTGCACCATTCGTGGGAAATGCACCACAAGCACTTATGTTTCCCATGAAGTGGAAAAAAACTAGATCGCTTGTTAGGAGGTATTCCAGCCGGATAAGTCCATTTTATCAAAATGACAATAACGTCGACAACCTCCCGAGTCCGCATGCATTACTAACTCAACGACGCCCTTTGATACAAATATTGGACTAAAGCAGGGAGATGGGCTGGCTCTATTGCTATTCGATTTGGCTCTGGAATATGTCATAAGAAAGCAACCTGTCGAAACAAGAGGAACATTACCATACAAGTCGAACCAATTGGTAGCCTATGCAGATGACATCAAAATTTTGTTTGTTTTTTTACCAACTGTCAAAGAACTGGACTGTAAAGCAAAACTAGTAAGGCTACAAAATCAATGAAAATGTAACAAAGCTCATGACGCAGTCAAGAAAAACTACCTCAAATACCCAAAATATCACATTTGGCGAATACAATATCGAAATTATGGGAAAATTTGTGTATTTCGACGTATAATAACGAGAACCGATCATGAAAGAATCGAAATATGCCCAAGAATATAGATCACAAGTAAAATATTTTATTCAGCTTTGACGGTTTTCAAGACTAGCTGCGTAAACAGGAAAATAAAGCTCCAAGTATACAAATCTGTGCTGTGGGTGTGAAACATGGACCCTAACCCAAGCATCCGCAAACATATTGAACGCCTTCGAGAGACGGGTCCTGAGGCGAATAATCGGAGCAAAGCTAGATGAAGATCAATGGTGAATTTGATACAACCATGAGCTGTATGAAATTTTTGACGAGCCGGAGGTCTCAACGATTATCAGACTGCGGAAGCTGCAATGGGCTGGTCACGTAAATCTTGTGGACGAACAACCGATACCCAAAAAGGTATGTTATTTGTAGGGAGGACTGAAGGGCGAAAGCCAGTGGGAAAACTAAGGAAACGCTGTTCTGACTCGGTCGACGAAGACTGTTTATTGTTGCTCGGATTTCGAAATTGGAGGGGACATTGTCAATGGATCGGGACAGTCTTAGGCGCTTGTTGCAGGAAGCAAAGGAGCAAAATGGGCTGTAGTGCTACGAAGAAGAAGCTGTTGCAGTTTCTGCGAAAACTTTTTGTGATGCATGGAAAAACTCAATTTAGTAGGGGTTTTCAAAACTATTTACTAATTCCTATAAACTCAATTTCTCATGAAGATCTTTGGGTTAGATAATTTCTGGTTTAGCAAATCAAAGCAATTTAACATCGTCCACATTGTTTACCGGTACATCTTTAATTAGATGTGCAACGAGTACTGCGCTTGCTGATGAGCATGAAGTTCACTTGTTTGAGTCTCGATGAAGGTAATGAAAATTGTTTAAGTGATCCTTCAGACGGACTGAATGCCCTCTCACAGCCGGGTATTTATGTAAACCATCGCAACGTCATGCGTGATTCTGACCATATCATTATCAAGAGTACCTTTGCTATTACTTAAGGAGAAGCTCCTATTTCAACTGCGGGTAGACTTTACACCCATCTATCTCAGAAACCTTATGAATATTTGCAATTTTTTTTTGAGTAGAAATCGGAATAAACCTTTAGCTATTGAATCCATTCATTACATTTTGCTAAAAGTTTATTGCGAAAATTACAAAATTCAAACAAAATAGCATGTTTTCATACAAAATATAGTAAATCTTGGAAACTACTCAACGCACCGAGTTAATTTAAGCTATGTTTGTTAGAAAAAACGTTTGCAAAAACTTTCCTAGAACCAGATGCGTAATACGCACACACAACAAATTTATTTATTTATTTACGCTATTATACAGATCCATGAATCCAATTACAAAATAGTTAATGAAATATAATAAAATATAATACATGCGACAAAAACAATGTGAGCAACTTAAAATAAGAACAAAAAACAAGAATATAAAATACTATTAAACTATTTGAAGTTAAGAAGAATATTATGTAAGATGCTTTTAAAAGCCTTTAAGGAATGTGGCAGGGGACCCAGCTGGAGCTCATTGTAACGACGTTATACGCGTACTAAAAACGAATAAAAATAAATATCGGCACGAGCAAAGGGCACAATGAATGTGTCAGTTGAACGAGTTCTTGAGGTGGGACGTATATAAAGTCTTTCCCGAAGGTTGAATGAAAGAATACCGTGATATAATTTAAATATGCAACACAGGTCTAAGAATTCTCTCATTTTTGTGAGTGTTGGAACGTTTAGGATTTATAAGCGCTCATCGTAGGAGCTGTAAAGGAGACTTTACTTGTAGAATAGAGAACGTGTGAATTTATGCTGCACAGATTCAACAATATCCGATAGGTTGGTATGGTGAGGAGACATACTCAAGGATTGATCGGGCTAGGAGTGTAAATAGATGGAAGCTGGTTGAAATGTTAAAAGACTTGCAGGAGGATCGTAAAATAAAACCAGCGACACGTGAAACTCTAGCGATTTTGCATGAAATATGGATTTTAAATTTCAAACTGGGTCAAATACTACTCTCAAATCTTCAAATTTGCCCACAAGTGCGAGTTGCGGTCCATCAATCTGGTATTCATATAATACTCATGTGACAACATTTTGAAATGTTAAGGGGAAGTCAATTATCTTGACACCAATTTTGGAGATTGTCAAGATCATTTTAAAGGTATAAGCAGTCTATGCTGGAGTTAATGGAACGATAAATTTTTAAATCATCAGCGTAAAGAAGACAATTAGAGGACAGGCGTTGGGGAAGATCATTAATGAAAATGTTGAATAGCAAAGGGCCTAAAATTGATCCTTGAGGAACACCAGATTTTGGACTAAATGAGGCCGACAAAAAAATCATACCATGTAACGGTGCAGGAGCAATGGGATAAGAAGGATAAGATCCTAGAGAGGATTGAGTCGGAAATGCGGAACGATCGGAGTTTGTTAGCCAAAAGGCCCTGACGCACACTGTCAAAGGCTTTAGCCAAATCAGTGTATATGACATCAACTTGTTGGCTCTTGCCAAAAGCAAGAGAGATGATATTCGTAAGTTCTAACAAATTAGTTATTGTCTAATGACCTTTAATGAAGCCATATTGTTCATTTGCAAACAGTATACTGATGGCATCGTACATGCTGTTATGCACACTTCGCTCAAGGAGCGTGCCAAAACAAGACAGTAAAGAAATCGGCCGATAGTTAGAGATTTCACTACGATCTCCGGACTTATGGATCGGAAAGATGTTAACATGCTTCCAGGCGTCAAAAAAGCAGAAGGAAGAAAGGCTAATATTGAAAATAATTCATAGTGGGGTAGATAATGAAAAAGATAATGACTTTACGAACAGTTTTGGTAAACAGGATCCGGACTACCATCAATGTCAAAAAAGAGCAGTAGATTTTCAATTTCCGATAGAGAAGTCCCGATAGAATGCACAATAGGGGAAGGAGAAGGATACGATGAGTATATAGTGGGGTTTGAATCCTTAAATGTGGAGGAAAAAAACGAGCAAAACGGTCACAGATAGCTTGCCCATCAGAAGCTTGGCAGTTATACCATGAGAAGATATTAGGGTTATGGGATGTTTTTAGGGAATATATGTATGTCCAAAAGAGCTTAGGAATATTAGATTGCAGTGATGTCTCAATCATATAATAATAAGATCGCATGGCGTTTTTAACCGTTTTTTGGTTTCTCTACGAAGCAGTCGTTAGTTAGCGAGGTCAGTGTCAGAGTTGGAATAATGAAATTTTTTACGCGCCTGGTCCTTTAAATAAAGAGAGTCTGAGACTTCAGCGTAAAACCAGCTGGTGCTCTTTTTCCGAGGAGAGCGGCAGATAGGTACATGATTTGTAATTATGCTACTGAGATTCTCATAGAAAGTTGATAGCGCTGAATTGACTTCGAGCTTCTGTAGCATTGAATTCCAGTCAATATTATCCAGCTTAAGCTGAATGACTGCACAGTTGACTTTGCGAAAATTAAATCTTGAGGAAAAAGGAGTGCGTATGGACTGAGGTGCGAGAAAAGATAAACGAACCTCAAGCGGAGGATGATGGAGATCAGGTTTTAGATTTTCGGAGGTGGATTTCGAGATCGAGGAGATAGAGGCAGCATTAGTAGTAAGGATGAAATTGAGAAGTTGATTAGCGATAAAAAAGAAGAAAACAGGCTAGAGAGGTCATTGAAGGATGAGAGAGTATGAAAGCGTGTGTCCCAGCTTAGGCAAGGCATGTTAAAGTCACCACAGATCAAAATAGTGTATGGAAAGTCGATGCTGCAGAAATACGAAAATAATTCAGAGAAAAATGGTTGGAAAGGAGCATTGCAAGGGATGTAAACGCAAAGCAATACTAAACTCACGGCTTGAGAGACATTAATGAAGACATGCATTCTACTGGAAGTGGAGGGGAAAAGTCAGAGCAGCGTTTGCTGCCGAAAGCTTTATGAATAGCAATAAGTACACCACCATCGTCAGATTTACCTGAAACCAAACGATCTCTATCAGTTCGGAAGACATCATATAGTGGAAAATTTTCACTACTGACGACATTAAGAGTCAGCCAGGTTTCTGTTAAACAAATGAAATCATCGCCGCGAATGGAAGAGGCAATTTTGATAGCTTCCAGCTTAGTTCGCATGCCACGTACATTTTGATAGTAAAGATTGAAGCTATGAGAAGGGTTTCGAATATCAAAATTTAAAGGTTTAGGTTTAGGGTGACCAGTTGTTAAAGTAGCATGCATGCATATTAATTTGTATTAAATTGCCATATTTTGCTTAAGAAAATTTTTTTTTTAAATCTTTTTTAAATTTTTGATGAGCTAATTCAATGTAAATAATTTAGATCAAACAAACGTAGCTTAAACCTTTACGTTAAAGGATTTACTACATTTTTTAACGAAAACATGATGTTTTGTTTGAATTTTTTAATTTTTGCAAAATGTAATGAACTGATTCAATAGTCAAAGGTTCAGTCTGATTTTTACTCAAAAAAATTTTGCAAATATTCGTAATGTTTCTGGGATGGATGGCTGTAAAGTTTTCCCAAATTTGCAGTTTTAATAAGGGTTGCGCCTTAAATTAATACGACAAGATTCAATCTTAACTTTAGGTGAATGCATATCACCATGCAACTGAGGAGCAATTGTAGTAATTGAAGAGGTCAGGAGTGGGAAGAGCGATTTATAAATGATCATCTTGATTTCCTCTATTCTGAATGCAAAGAAATGGTATCACAAGAGAAACGAAAAGATCTACGGAATATGTATGTCATCCTGAAACCCATACCAGATCGATTGCAGGATATGCTCAAACAAACGTTCCTCGATCATATCAAAAATGAGGGCATTGAAACATTATCTACGCTGAAAGGTGAAAATATTCACATTCAATTTGTCGAGAATATGTTGAAGGTGCATCAAAAATATCAAAAGTTGATAGCTGATGTTTTTGAGAATGACTCGCTATTTTTAAGTGCATTGGACACAGTTTGTCGACCATAACAAGACAATCTTTACAAGCAACAGGTCTAAGTTAGTCGACTAAAAATGCAGCGGCGCTTTACTGCTAAAGATCACATTTCAAACTTTTATGTTGGTGACATTATATAGTATATTTATATGTTCAATTTCAGTGATTTGTAACGAATGTTTGGCGAATAAGGTTCACAATTAATACGACTTTGAGCAAGAACAAGTTGATTTGCCCCTCAGATAGTTGAATAAAAATTACTTCTTCCAATGTTTTATTGCGAAGAAAAATCAATTTTCGAAACGGTTCTATTACGTTCTTTGATACTTTGCATAAAACTGTAGGAAGCCGAGAATTGTCTTCTTCAAAATCGAAATTAAAAGTAAAAGTGAACTAGCATATGGTTCTCACATTACTCTGTGATTGAAAGCGCTGAGACATTCATTTCCGCGCTGGGACTGAGCGCAACCGAAATGCAGACCAAACCATTCAGATGACTTCTCAACCGGAGCTCGTCGTCGCCGATTTTCGACAGTGATTGCAGAGTGACTGGCGCGGTGTGTGCTATTCGAATAAAATATTTACAAATTATGAAGCTTTCAAACTTTTGCTAATATCTTTACTTACGAATAAGAGATGTTTCACAGAGAATATCGCTAAAACTCGCAGTTAACGGCTTGTCTTTTCCTCAATTTACTAACCAACAATTGAAATTCATATTTCGGGAATGATACCGAAACCGATTTGCTGTGGGATCACTACACACGCCAGTGTAATGAGAGCATCAATCAACGGGAGCTCAGCACGGCTGATTTCAGGGCAAAGTAATCTAGTTCAAAGCAACAGAACTAGCTCAACAAGAAAGAAATTAAGCACTGCTGATTACGATGCAATTTATAAAACAACAAAAGAGAAATTCTTGTCGTAATCGAATCTACGAGGGACGACGTAAATTTTAAAAACAACCGAAACGAGTGTGCATTATCACCATCGGGGATCCACCAGAGTACGCTTCATCGATCGAGAAATCGTAGAAGTGCATCGTCGAGTTGGGATCGATCAGAGACGGAGCTACGAGGAGTGCATTCGAATTTTCCATGGCGTGAGGAAGCGATTGACTCTTCCGTCGCGACTGAAAAGAGATTGAGGGGAGTTAAGGGGAGTGTGCCGGGGCAATCAGACTCGCGTGGGGAATCTGAAGCGTGCTGGGCCGGGGAGTCGATCATCGGTTGAGTGATGGTGAAGTCATTAAATATAGCGCCAAGATTTATTTGCGCTCATTTAGATCACCTCGGAGGTGATCTCAGTTGGTCAGTCGGGAAGTGAACGATCGCGGACATCCGTGATCAAAGTGATCGATGCAAATTGTGCAAATAACGGGCAAAGAGTTTGGTAGAATGAGGCGGTTGCAGTAAAAACTATTGAAAAACCGTTTTGATTTCCCGCTACTCAACTTTCGGCTCTTTCTACTTACAACTCAACCGCAAAACTGAAACCCCAATTTAAACTGCTCAGATTGTCTCATGTCGTTGCGAATGTGTGTCACTATTTACATTCATTCAATACCCTCCATTGCAAAGTATTTGACTCGTATGCACTCCACTAGACCTGATCGTCTATCATGCACCTTGTTGGTTGTCTGGTACGCAAGTCCGCGACGTCAATTAGCGATGCAACTATGTTTGGCGGGAAACAAAGTAACTGAGGCCGATCTGGCTCATTGGTGAATGAAAAATTGCATATTCACCAGCCAAAATCGAACAGGAAAACAGTTTGGGGGAATTTGACAAGGATAATAAATACATTGGGGAGTTCGTAGTCAAGATAGGCTGAAACAGGAGTTCGTACTATGAGCCAATGTGCTTTTGATGGAGAAGTGCTGTACTGTGGTTGCTGCGATCAAGACAGGAATATCGAAGTTGAAGCGATCGAGTAGGCGTCACTTCAAGCTCTTCAAATTTGGGGTGTCTTGACGTAAATGGAGACTCGAAGGAATGCATCGTAGTCACAGTCGCGCTTTCAACGATGAGTGGTGTGTGATCGCTGTTGATTCGATTTTGCTGTGCCATAGGAAAGTGGTTAAGTTACTATTACTTGTAGAATCTTAATTGCATGTCTCTATCAGTGCTCCTAAGACTTTGTTTACATTCGTGATTGGATTACCTTCCGCTTACTGAGTACAGTTGATACCTTCGCGAATCTATTTGAACTCGCGACAAAGAACAGTCAAATAAATTTTCATTTTTTTTTTTTTGCGTCTTGTAGAAGACAGTCGATTTCGATTTTTCGTAGCAATTCGAAGTGAATCAAGGACCTTTGACGAATTTGAGCGACGGGTTTTCTTTTGCTCGACTCAAATTACACATGACTTGCTTCCACTTGCGAGTATTTTGAAGCAAGTACTCTATTTATGTAAGAACGGATACGTTATTCTTGAGACCTGCAAGAGATTAAGGGACTATGAAGTGTTAACAGAATTTGTGAGGTTGCAAACTTGCTTTGGATTGGACATGTACTTATATTGGTCATGTTATCCTGGATGGAAGTTGAGTGGTGGTTTCTTTGCAAAGGACTTATACGTTATTGGGTCGCTTGCGAGTGAACTTTCCCAGAAGAACAAAAAAAAAAAAAAACAAGAAATCGAGGTATATAGGGCATCTTTTTTGTCATTGGATCTGAAAATGTGAATAGATTTCGATTATTCTTCTGATATGAAGGCCTTAATAATTATTCGGAGGAACTCTTTTATATATTTCAGTAAAAAAAAAAACTAATCCTCGTACTTGATCACTTCAGTAACATTCTGGTCCTGTTTTATTAACTGAATTTTTGAAAACCTGTTGACCTGTTTGGGTACGGTAAATTGAATTCCCAAGTATTAATCATTTTCAAGTTAGTATGTGCCATCTTAACTCCGTTGTTCGGTTTCCCTGAAATTATTTTTGCATACATAAAGGGTAAATTCCTTTAAATTATTTTATTAAGGGTAGTTACGAGTAAAACAATGAAAAATATAAGATTAGAACGAATAACGATTTGACTAAGTTTTCGATCAACTCTAATAACTACTTACTCAATTTGAATAAACTTTACGGAATATTTCCTTGCCGCTATTAGATTTGTACGACAATTTGTCTGCATGCGATGAAAAAACAAAAAAAAAAAGAAATAGAAATCGTGATCATAATAGCTTAGTGACACTTTTAGTTTTTTGTATTATTATTATTACTGTTATGTTGCAATAAGAATTAAATTAATGCAGAAAAGTTTTTTTTTCGTACGAAAAGAAAATAGGTATTTATTTTAGCACACCTAGCTGTTTGCACAGTAATTATTATTAAATTTAATGCCTTTCTTGCACGACACATACAATTTCGTGGTTCAATTATAACATAAAGTTCACTTAATGCGTAGATTATATATCGATATGTTCCCCGTCAGTGAAAATTTGAATAAAAAAATGAATTATTAAACTTTAACCGTCGGTCTTTCCCTTTCGTTTTCTCTAACCGAGTATAGGACCCGGTACGGTGGCAGGCTTCCACCCCAAAACATGAGCCAGCCGCCGGGTACAAACTAATTCCTTTTTTTTGTTTCAGGTGATGTCATGGGTTGAATGGCCCCAGCAGAGTGCCTTTTTATGGCATAGATTTATGCAATCCAATTGTATAATTCTATGACATAAATTGGTCACCGGGGTACTCCCCTTCTGATGGGAAGGTTCATACAATTCAAGTTGTATGAGTTTTCCACTCAGAAGAGGAATACCTGGCCACTTCAACAAGCTATCTTTGGATTTATTCCGGTTGGGTGGGTATGAAGGGGCTCCACCACCACCCGGTTGCCCCTCTTTCATTTGTGGGCCATGAACTTCGTTGGGTAACGACGAGGTCACCCCAAGTTCGCCTTTCTTCTCAGGTTTCACTTGTTCTTGTAACAAGTACATCTCCTTCGGTGAGGTTATCTACAGTTTTTGCGACTTCAGTCGCCTTTTTGATCTGAAAGCAATTCGTGAATGCGAAATGTTTTTGTAGTGGGTCCTCGTGCTGGGGAAACGAACCCGCCCCACGACACCGCAATGCTAGCCTGCCAGCCCATTCACGCGTCTCCAGACGAGGGCATTCTCGGCAGATACCGACACCTTCCTCTGCCGAGGCAGCAGAACATCGCTGCAGTCCTTCACGGACATCATTGAACATCTTCTATTCACTACACAATTGTACCTTATTCAAAATAAAAGTTGACCGTTTTCAAATTACTTTCGAGCCAAAGTAATCAATAAACTTCTCGCTATTGATCAACAGGCTCTAAAATGTATTTAACCTTTCAACTTTTCATGGGCAACAATCTTGGTTCCCACTAAGTCCCGTTAATGCTTATTTCTTTGTTACATTGCTAAGTACCATAAATTTTTGTGGAAATTCTAATTATTCATTTTAAATCTACAAAAACATATTTAAATCTAATATAGACATCGCTGGTTTATTATTTACTTTGACACTATTAAGTCTTTAAATGCGTCATCTTTCATTTAGCAAAATAAAATATTAGAAAGTAAGAACGTCTACCGCTTAATACTTTTGGCGACGCGAAATTACGTCGTCAGACAATCTCAACTCAAATACCCAACGGAAAGAAAAATATTTCTCCTTTATTGCTTCCACTTACGAAATCACATATTTAAGCAATTGGACCGAAAAAAGAATCGAAGCCAATCTATTCATCCAAAACAAGTTGAAGTGAATTAATAAAAATCATAGATTGCCATTTTCCTTACGATATCGACATGTACGAGTATCTTAAATAGTTTGTTAATGTTTCTTTGTATTTTCTATCAACCGAAGATATTTCAAATCATGAGTTACTAGAACAGAGGAAAAATATTTAGAATTGAGGATGATTTAATTAAGTTTAATTCTACATATGTGTACTGAATTAATTTAAGGCAAATTAATTTTCCTCTCCAACATTTGATTATAGTTTTATTTTTGGATGATTCAGCAAGCCTCAAAATAATTTACTTAAAAACTGCAATCTAAATAAAACTCCTTCATTTCACCTGTTATTTGAATTATCTATCCTCATTGAAATAACCCTAAATTTTCTTTTTTTTGAAAATTCATCAACCGTACACGCACAACGAAATAAAAGATTTTCAAGTACAAATAATCGATTTCAATCATTAATTTGTAAATCTAATATCCCGTGTAGTGTGCGGATGTTTGTTTTTTCGATTAACTTACTATGGAAATTTGTCCTCACGTTTCAGGAATCACCATCGTGCCGCCGCCAACGTTGTTAATAATGTTGATTTTATGTACATACCTATATATGCTAAGTGATTTTGATACATGAATTTCGTATTGTACTCGTAGTCGTTTTCGTTCCACTTTCAAATTCAGGCGACACGATAAGATAAAGTAATCTTCCGTATCTATGCATCGTCTATGTATTACTTTTCATACGGAATAATCTTTCTATTCGCTATGATTACATCTGCTTTGCGGTTGGATCTGAAGATTTAGATACAAGTCGGTACGAGCGAATACGAGTATGTAGATACGAGTACATATATTCTATATGTACTTGCTTTCGAATTTTCGGCCACTGGTGGAACCAAAAACCTAGTTTGCAATGGCACTAGATAATGAATACTAGACAGTAGCCGATTGAAAATTTTGAAGGTTAAACAAATCAAGGTCTCTGTAATGGAATCTTTGATGAAATTCATTAAAACTAGGGGATGATTGGGCGTTTTTTTTGTTGGGGAACTGATAAAGCAAAGAGAATTTTCGTTGGCTAGGAATTATCGTCTAGAAAGAGTTCAAGAAAGTTGAGGAGCAGTTGTAATGTTAAGGTAAAATCAAAGAGGGTGTGGGGGGTAGAAGGTTTTTCCTTCATAGAATTTCTAGGGTGATTTGAAATGCGTTTGGGTTTAAAATTTTAAAAAGAAATTACAAAAATTGATGAAATTTTATCAGAAGTCCAATTTTAAATATCTTTTTTGAGCATACCCACTGTTTTTTTTTACGGTGGAGGTAATGCCTTTGCGACTAAAGCGAGACTATCCACAAGAGACTTGCTCGTAAGTAGGGTCCTGCCGGAAACGACTAAAATCTTTCCCACCCCCACTCTCCTTGCAGGGCTACTATCTGGGCATGGTGTCACGGATCTGGATCAACATGCTGCTGCGCACCATCTATAGCTATATCAACGATTATTCTTACCTAATTTGCTGATTGCTATGTTATATTTCACATTCGCCAGTGAGTTTGCTTTGATGCAAGCTTTACTGCCAGTCATGATTTTTCTGAGCTTAGCATCTCCATATTTTTAGAGGTGCGCAGTATATATTCAGAGTCTTCCTCCATATGACCACACTCAGCAGCATAAGGAGATTCGTCATAAGCTACTTTAGGCAGCCTCCATGCCTGCTTAGAAACTGCGTCGATCCGTAGCCAACATTGTCATATTACTTATCGGTCCATGTGGTAAACTTAGGAATAAGCCTGTGGGTCCATCGTTGTTGCTGCGCCCGTTCCACCATGTTTGCCATATCGCCATTGAAGTTGCTCATTCGCGTCTTCACTGTTTCGGTTGCCGAGCTTATATAGTTGTTAAGCCTCTCCCATCTGCCGGTATACAGGTATCTATTGGGATAATTCCTGATGCTACACGTACAACATGCTCTTAGAGCCCTTAATCTGGAAGCGTCCCAAGAATTTTTCTATTCGTTTCACTTTTGGATGGAAAGTGTCAATACTAGTAAGAACTTATTAAACGTGACAATAACTCACCAGGTAAGGCATATAAAGTTTCGCCTCCCTACCACAAAAAAAAGGCATGTAAAGCTTAAGAACATCCTTGCTGATCCTGCACTACTAATTACTGCCTTTTTGCTGGAGTTCTTGATGTTTCATTTGAAACTCATTTTTGAGCCGATCGCTATTCCAAATGTCTTACATCTGGCTGTGAACAAACTATGTGCTCACCATTATTTCTACTGATTTCCGTTTCCTTATTTCAACTAGGAGCACTTTTTCCATTTTCTACCCCTCTAGCTTCAGATTGGAGCTCTTTAGTCATGATTTTATGCTCCAAATGGCTTCACTAGCAAGCTCGTATCATCTGGTCCGAGTGGTCTGTAGTTACCACTTTTTTAACGTCATCAGCGAAACCTATAATGGTTACGGTACACGCGGCAGCAATACTTCATGGTACATTATGTTTCACAGCAAAGGGCCTAGAGCTGATCCTTGTGAAACGACTGATGTAACAGAGTATGCCTTCGTTCTTTAATCCATCCCATACCACAGCGCTTAAAAAAATTTGACGGCACTTGATGCTAGCAGAGTTTATACAAAAAACATTGATCCAAATAAGTTCGACGGGATATTAGAGGTGGAAGACATGGGAAGGATAAACGACTTTCATTTAGGTGATACGGCAAATTAAATTTAAGGAAAATGAAATGCAGACTTTCGTCAGAAATTAGATAATAGAACAGTATTCCAGTAAAGGGCAAAGCAGACAAAAAAATAGAAGAGATGGTATAAATTTATGTATACGAGGACGGTCCGATAAGTACTTAGCCTGCAAAAGAAAAACGGAAATTTTGGAAAAGCGGCAATTTATTTCTCAACATAATCTCCACTTAGCTCGACACACTAGAGCCAGCGATGCTCCAACTTCTTTAACTCGTCTGAAAAATACGTTTTCTCGATGTCTCCAAGGTAGGCCTCCGTGGTGGCGATGACCTTCTAATTCAACTCAATTTTCTGCCCGGCGAGTGACTTTTTCAAGTTTGGAAACAAAAAAAAGTTGCACAGGGCCAAATCTGGAGAATACGGTGGATGGAGTAGCAGTTTGTAGCCCGATTCGATCAATTCGGCCGAGGCGATAGTGGAGGTGTGAGCCGGTTCGTTGTCATAGTGTAAGAGCACTTTTTTGGGCTAAATTGGACCTTTTTTTCTGCAATCCGGCGTCGTACGGTCCAACAATTCAGCATAGTAGAGTTCTGTGACCATTTAATCCTTCTCTAGGTAGTCCAATCAAATCACACCATGTGAATTCCATAAAATGGTGGACATCACATTTTTGCCGATAGAAAAGTCTTTGCCTTCTTTGTAGTACGTTCAGCGGGTGTAGTCTACTGTTTCGACTGCTCCTTGGTCTCTAGTGTATACAGGTGGAGCCATATTTGGTCGACAGTCACAAAATGAACTGCTCTAAAGTGGTTGCGTTTGTTGTCCGGATCCCATCGCACCGACAGCTTTCTCATGGCCAAAATTTCATACAAGATATTATCCACGCGGTTTTTTGAGATATTTGGTGTCTAAGGTATCTCACGCACCTTCAATCGGCAGTCTGCCGATACGAGCTCGTGTTTTTGTCACATCATCCTCTGTGGCAGCCGTTTTCGGGCATCTGGGCCTGGTTCATCAAAAGCCGACGTGCAACCACATTGAAACTCATTTTTTACGATCACTATTGTAGGAACAGAGTCACCATATACAGCATCCAATTACTCTTTGATTTCGCTGAGCGATTTTCCTTTCAAAAACAAGAACCGAATCACCGACTGATATTACTCTTTCTCCATTTTTCTAAAATCGACGGAGAAGCCCACCTTCTCATGTGGTCAAAACAAAACGATTCGGTTGAAATTTTGACAATAACCAAGAATGCACTACACGATAGGGAATATCTCTTGTATTAGTAGCGCCATCGGGCGAAGCGATCAAGTACTTATTGGACCATCCTCGTATGCCTTAAAAAAACTCGGAAACTTTAAATGCCTTAGTAATCACATTCAAAATATGCACATCAAATTCTAGAGTCGGGACATAGGTTACTTCGAAATTTTTCTGACTGCACACTTCAGAGAGCAAAGTATCATTTAATATGTCAGTAAAATTGAAAGGAGAACCCTTGAGAGAAAAAAATCATTTTATGACATTTGGTAATGTTAAGACATTATTATTTTAACGAAAACCATTTATTTGGAGCATTCAAATTAGTTTGGAGGAGCTTACAGTCTAAATGAGAATTGACTGATCGAAATATTTTGAAGTCATCAGTATACAACAGGCAAGGGGAATTATTTACAAAGAAGAGATCATTTATGAGTAGTAGAAAAAGAAGAGGTTCAATAATTGAACCTTGTGGAACATCAAATGAAGGATGAAAAGGACTAGATGTAGTACTAAAGAGATTTACTCGATAGGGACGATATGATAGATAAGATAACATCCAAGATAAAAGAGCACACAAGATGCCAAGAGCTCCAAGCTGACAACAAAAAAGAAGATGATGTTAAAGGCCTTGGAGAAATCTGTAGGGATCACATCAATTTGCCGTTGGTTATAAAAAGCTCTTGCAATACTATTTGTGAACTACATTAAATTAGAGATAGTGGAGTACCCTTTGAGGAAGCCATGCTGCTCTGGGGTAATAATAGTGGGTACTGAGCTTAAGAGTCGATTATGGACCAGTCGTTCAAGTTACTTTGGAAACAGGAAATGAAGGATACAGGACCATAATTGGACACTAACTAAAGATTACCAATTTAAAAAAAAGTCGAAATATTAGCACTTTTCCAACAGGTAGGGAATGTACCAGTAATCAAACTTAGATTGAAGAGGAGAGACATTAGGATTGCGGATATGATAAAATTGACATGAAGAGCAATCAGATAGGAAGGATGATATAGTTAGAGAAAAAGGATTAACTAAGCAGATAGAAAGAGTAGGATAATTCTTTCATTCTATGGATGGTAAGTTAAAATCTCCGCAAACCAATATTTAGGCGTGAGGAAGTCGCTAAACTAGATAAGAGGATAGATCATCAAAAAATGCCTCATAAACAGTTAACGGTGAATTACAGGGGATATAGCAGGCCAGCAGCCCGCATTCAGAACAATATCAGTATTTGAAGAAATCACCAATTTAAATGACTCAAATCATGATAACTAAAAACTTTAATGGATGCTTCAAACTTTTTGATAACAGAACACTTTAAGTCTTCAACAGATGTTTTATACACCACTTTAGAGATGATGACATGCTTCTAAGGTATAGAAGCACGAATAACAGGGGAATCAAGATCTGTTGAGGAATGTGGTCACTTAATCCTTGACATTAAATTGGAGGAGGTATTTTTTGTTGTTTTTTTTTTGGAATCGCTCCCCTGCTATTGGACGATGCATCAGGTGTGCTGATGATAAGTAAAGCAGATTCTGAGACCGCTTAGTGTTGATTAATGGAATGCGGCATCAACCGCGAGTTGCTTCTAGTGAACATTGATTGATCATGCTCAACTATTTGTGCATAATTGCAGTAATCTAGCTGCAGTACGAACGTTGGCTGTTGCTGCATATTTTTTAGAGCAGTTGGTGAGGTATCAGATACATTTAGATAGTCAGGTGTCCGAGGTGATCAACGTGCAATTGTCGAAAACGTATCGGCGATGCGATAGGCGCTTATGTAAACGTCCTGCAGGATTTCCCAATCGTTATTTATTATAGTAACAACTAACACCTGACCCGATATAGTTTTTTACCACTTTACGCATTTTAGGGAACCAACAATGTTGCTGCTGTTTTATCTACAACAAAGTGTCCGTAATGATCATGGCAATTTTGTACTATACGTAAGGGTGTGGCACCACTAACTTGAGCTAATGGTTAATTTTTCGGTGTACACGATAATTTCTGAGCTCATATTCACTTTTGATTTGCTCAACATGATCATCGTGTTCTTTGTTTCGGAGAACTCTCACTATGTGACGAAGCTGGTAATCCTTTAGTAGTATAGTAAAACTCCAATAGTCTGATACACTTGCGATATTGAAAACAAGTCCAGCGACTTTTGGTTTTTCAGGCGGCAAATCGGGAGCTCAACTTAGTGCATCTACATGAGGAAGTATTCGGCCAGGTCTGTGTACGACCTCGTATTCGGTCAACCTTAAAATCCATCTGGCGATACGAGGAATCATTTCGGTTTTCGTTTTCATATGAGCTATATATATTATTGCGGCGCAATCGTTCACAGCTCGGATAGGCTTGCCCAAAATATAAACATGAAAACTATCTAAACTCTCAATCTCCAGCTTGTAGCTATGGTATCGGCTCTCCACGTTGGAGCAATGGCGACTGTAATAGAAAACTGATTTCCAAATTTCAGTATCAGCCGACTGCAATAGTGCACCAACAATTTCAACCGCTCTGGCATCAGTATGTACTTCATGTTGAGCATTAACATCGAAAATCGCAAGGACTGGTTCGTACATAATACGTCTTTTAGCTCCTGAAACGCGTCTTCCTGTTGCTGTCCCCATGTAAATGAGTTGGTACTTGGTACTTTCGTGAGGTTTTCGCAAAAGTTGTCTAATAGGTTTTCCAACCAGCTGATAATCCGGCATAAACTTCCGGAAGAATCCAATGAGGCCTAGAAACCTTTTCACTTTGGTAATGTTCTTCGGCGCTTCGAAATTTTTAATGGCACTAACTTTTTGATGACTATGTGTCCCAAATGTTGAATCTCGCTTGTTAAGAAAGGATACTTGTCGAGTCTAGCGATCCATGGTTTTTGGTGCGTTAACCATCCCAAATGGCATGTGATTATATTCATAGTGCCTACTGGGAGTCACGAAGGCTGTGTACGCTTTTGATGCTTCTTCGATTTCGATTTGATGGTAGCCCATCTTCAGATCGAGGGTTGTAAAAAACTTGCTTCCGGAGAGCTTAAAGAATTGATCCTCGACGTTTGGCATCGGGAACGGCTGTTTGAGCATTTTTCTATTCACTTGAAGATAGTCGACGCATAATCTACTTTCGCCGCTTTTCATTTTGATCCAAACTATAGGCGTGGCATATGCAGATTCTGACGGTCGTATTATGGCGAGGCATATGAAGATTCTGACGGTCGTATTATATCAGCTTTGGGTAGCTTATTTATAATCTTTTCAATGACTTGATGTTTTGCGTACGGGTGTCGATAGGTTTTGATGCGGTTATATTTGTGGCAAACCGTTTATGGAATTTCGACACGATAAGTTTCAATTCCTTACGTCCATCGGTTTTTAACGTCATCCCAATATTAACAAGATTGTCGTTTTTGAGCCAACACTTCTCGCCTCGTATAACCAAAGATTATCTGTTTCTACATAATAAGTCTCGGCCCAAAAGCAAGTCGTGTTCTAGATGTTGGTCGTTTACTAGCAACAACTGAACTTCGTATTTGTTTCCATCGATTTCCATGGAGCTCCAAATCTTATTCGAACATCGGTACGTACCTCCGGCGAATCCATTAAGAATTACATCGCATGGGAGAATATTTCCAAGTTATTTCGCCAGCGACCACCAAATTAGGGTTTTGTTACTTCCCTGATCCACGAATGCTGGAATTTGACGTCTTTGTACGAGTATTGTCGCTTTAATTTCATATGTTTTTGTGCAAATTTTTTGGAACACTAAAATTTTAATATCAACGGATTGATGCCAACAATTCGTGGCAATCAATGTATGGTTGGGCGGATACAATATGCGAAAAACCTAGATCACCACAACCATAAATTATAAATTTGATAATTGCTGTATCGGGCAAACTACCTTTATGACCCAACGATACAATTTTCTAATAATACTGCTCTAGCGTTTCGAATGGATTCCGTCTATGTTCTGCCATTTTAATGTATATGTTGGCAATAGTAGCGGTTGTAGGGAAATCGGTCAAACATTTTTCTACGAGTTCGGGTCATGAATTAAAAATTGGCGAACTGTCAATTCACGCTTTTGCAGGCCCTTTCAATTTGGAGCAGAACGCCAACAACACTTTTTCATCATTCCAGCCATACAGGTATGCACTTCGAGTTGTGACATGCGGTGAAGAAATTGTTTCGATTTAAGTGATCTTTCAGTGAAAGGGTTAGACTCCGGCATTACTTCAATTACATCTCGAACAGTCGCATTTCATGTTGTTACAGCTGTCGGATATGAATAAAGCGGCGGCGGGTCCACTTGTTGATTGTAATCACTTACCGGAGCGGTGGTTTATTTAACCTGTGTAGAAACAGGAGCAGCGATATTCACCACAGGTGACACACTATGCGGTGTCGACTGTATAATGTTAGATATCACAATCGGAGCCATTTTTTCGTAGAAGGTGGTACAATGCACGAGTGCGGTACAAATGAAACTGTAGGGCTGGTATCCAAAACAATCAACGGACAGTGTGTAATCGGTGGAAGCAAATGTATAGACGGTGGCAATGTTTGTATGGACAGCACCGAATATATTGATGGTGGCAATGTTTGTATAGATACTGGATTAAATGATGTAACACTAGTGTGCAACGAAGAGGCTATTGGAATCGAAGTACAAAGTGGCACACATATATCCTCGTGTGCACCCGATGAACTAGCACCTTTCACTAACAGCTGCCGTACTGTCTGCTCCAATTCACGCACCCTTACGGAAAGCGTATCATTCGTCTCATTCAAACTTACGTCGGCTTTAGCGTTTTCCACGAAGCGTTCAACAAGTTCAGGCTTGTTTCCAAACGATGCCAGCCCGCGCAATTGTCTTATGGTGAGATTTCGAAAATTCATTCCGGGAAATATTTATATAAAGGACAACGATATTCAATCAACTTCGCGCACAATTATCCGACTTATGAGATTGTCAAAGGATGGTTTTCAGTGATGGTAATGTGGGGGCGAAAGAAATTGTGTAGCCGAAATAATGAATAGGAGAAAAACACACAAAATAAATAGCAATTAATTATATATGCATTTCCCCACCATACAAATATTTAATTATGACACGGCCTAAGAAAAATTATGAAACGTCTTTGTTGGTCGGCGGACGGTGGGCGAATCTCCTTCTTCAGAACTTCGTTAGCTATCCCTGTCCCTTTCAGATGGTTGTGTTGGGGGTTGCCAGACAGTCTTAGCATGATAGTATTGATTAAGCTGGGTCCGACACTGAACGCGCGGCCTTTGCGATTGAACCAGACGATGTATTGGATTTCGTAAACTTTAACAAAGAGTCGATATCAGAACAAGCGGAAGGGAGGATTTTGGCTCATCGGTTAAGGAAGTGATCAAGTATCGTTATATTAGTTGAATATTGGAAACAGTTTGCGTGAACAATGCCGGGGTTTAAAAAGTCTTCTACAGTTTAGATAGTTTTGAACTCACCAATAATTCCAATATTTTATTAGAAAGCATCCCAGTAAATACTGTAAACTGGTAAAGTCAGTTAAATTAAGTTCTACATCTATGAGTAATCGGCCGTTGAACTCAACTTCTTTAAGTGAAATTCAAAACGATATTTTAAACAAAACGTCACTACCGTCGTTATTCGCGAAAACGTATGCGGAAATCTAGCGATGCTGTGCTGATTCCAATAACAGTTCAAGATTAGGAGTCATTACGAATTGTCGAAAATGCAAGTTTTCGCCAATATACCAAAATTTTAAATTTTCATTATGAACTACCCTCCAGGAGCAAATTGACTCAGATGTTAGAAGAAAATTATAGCACTGAATCGGCGGCATAGAAAGAAAATATTACAGGAAGTTGAACAGATTCTACTACATCGAACATTTGGACGTCATACAGTAGCAAAATGTTAATTAGTATGACCTCCCATTTCATAGAAGAATCAAAACTACAATCATCACTTATCTCTACTTCAGAAATCATACAGCTGAAAATACAGCAAATGCTATTTGTCAAATATTGAACGACTTGGACATAAATTCAAAAGTAGTCACTATAATAACAGACAATGCAGATTCTATGAGAAAACCATTAAGTGAAATTTTACGTTTAATCTGGCAGTCAAGCTTCCTGATTGCAGGAGTAGTGGGCCCCAATCAGCAGTGGCTACGTTCAAGTTCTCGAAGCGCTCAGCAATGTATCGAAGTGGCCATCGGAGCGCCAAACCAAGGGTGCCAAGGCTACAATAGCTACCGTGGCGACTCCTCAGTGCCTGGTGTGCGAGCAAACGCACCCACTGTACTACTGCCCAGATTTCCTTAAGCTCACCATCGCGGAAAGACTAAAATTTGTCCAGTCGAAGAAACTTTGTGTCAACTGTCTCCAAAAAGGACATAAGGCTGCTAACTGGGGATACCAAATCAAATTCAGCCTCGAAACTGTTTTAACAGGAGGCAAGGCAGCAGTCCGACGCACCATCGCTTGCTCTAATTACTCTGACGACAGCACGGTCGAACGAATACGTACCTCTGAGCATGGCCCTGGAAGGACAACGGAGTGCCGAGCTGTATTAGATCCGGGCTCACAAATCAATTTGATTACGGAGCGAATAATCCGAAAACTGGGGCTACCATTAACACGTCATCCCATGTTCATCGAAAAGGTCGGCGGTAGTACAGAAAGGGCGCACAACAGGATGAATATTGGCTTACGATTCCGATTGTCTGGATACGCCACGCAATCGAAGGCCGATGTGATGGATAAAATCATTTCACTGTAACCCTCTCAGGAGCTCAACATTTCAAAATGGCCGATTCCAAAAAATATTAAGCTGGCAGATCCAAACTTTCACCGAACGAAGCGGATTGACCTACTGGTGAGCGCCGAACACATACGAGATTTTGACTATCGGGCAGCTTAAACTGGGCCCCGAGCTCCACATGCTGCAAAATACGCTCCTTGGCTGGTTAGTCGCTGGAAGAGCAGAGTAACCTCAGGCTTCCTCAGTGATTTCTTGTAGAGATCATCAAAAAATTCTGGGAAAAGGAGGAAGCGTTGAACATGAAACCACAGTTTAACATACATTGACTGAAATGGCATGTGAAATACATTTTTGCCAAACGATGCGAAGACAGCCTGATGGTCGGAGTTGATCAAAATTCTCGCTAGTGCAGGCATGCCTCTGCGCAAATAGTGTGCCGATGATCCTCAACTGTTGCAAAGGATAAAACTTGAGGACCAGTAGGTACAACTGTATTTCAGCATCCTATCAGAGGGCTACATCAAAACTCTTGGCGTAATCTGGCTCCCAAAGGCGGATGAAATCCAGATTCACATCAATCTGGAGCCAGGCGGTTCAAAACTCACCAAAAGGACGATCATATCTGACATTGCCAGGATGTTTGACCCGATGCGCCTTCTGGCACCGATCATCGTAATTGCCAAGCTTTTCCTACAGGAGATTTGATTCCTGCAGTTGGAAGGGTCTGCTGCTTTGCCTGCGGGAATACACACTCACCGCTTCAAATGTCGCAGCAGTTTGCCATTGTTGCTGAAGGACATTAGTTTAAAGAAGTAAATCAACAAAAACAGTCCCTTAGTGCGGTTGGCTCACTTTCTGGACTAGGGAGGAACTTTGCGCGTTTTTGGACGGCTGGAATTGTCAAGGCTTGCTTTCGAACCCAAGCACCCAATGCTGCTGCCTTTCAAGGACCCATTCACCAAGCTATTGATGATGACCATTCACTGCGTCAACTACCATCTTGAGGCGCAGGCCCTGCTCACCACTACGCTAGTCTTACTCGGCGGACGAGTCACCAATACGAGACATCGTTTTTGGCCAATAAGAGGAAAGCAGCTAGCTAGATCGGAATTATCATTATCGCTCTACTCAAATGAAGCGCAACACGAAGCGACTGCTTCATGCAGTGCCCGAGGAATTGACTTCCACTTTATCCCGCCGCGCGCACCCCACTTTGGCAGATTGTGGGAGGCAGCCGTTAAGTCAGACAAAACTTTACTCCGCCGAAGCACTTCGTCGATGACTCTCACAAATGAAGAGCTGCATACGCTGGTAGTCGAGGTGGAGGGCATCCTTAATTCGAGCCCGCTGATACCGATGTCAGACGATCCTAGCGATTTGGTAGCTTTGACCCTTGGGCATTTTCTCATCGGAGAACCCCTGACGGCCGTGGTAGATGCTCGTGCAAAACCAGTCACTAACGGTCTTCACACTCGGTGGAAGCTGATAAATCACCTCAAGCTCGAATTCTGGAGACAATGGTCATGTAAATAACTTCATGAGCTGCAACGTGTCAAGTGGAGACAGATTCACCAAAACGTCCTCCCAGGGACAATTGTCATCATAAAGGAAGACAACGCGCTGACAATGAAGTGGCCTCTGGCCGAATTGTGAAGACCTACGAGCGCATTGACGGTTGTGTAAGGATCACAGACGTAAAGACCACGTCTGGAATACTAAAGAGACCGATCCACAAACTTGCCCCACTACCAGTGCATACGACATACCATCTGATGAAGCGACATCACAAGCGAATAATCAACCATTGGCAGGAGAGGGAGGTCAAGGGAGCATTGACGATCGGTGCGAATGGGAACATCAATTGTGATTCTCCTCTTGGCGTGCCTGCTAATTCCTACGGTGAACACGGCTCCAGCACAGGTATCACCGACTGGCCCACATCCTGGTCTGCATTTTTAATCACTGGGTAAGGCGTACCTATCTTCGAGCGAATGCAGGCTGGTAATCTATTACGATTTGGGACTGTATTGGACGGAATTGGCCGTGCTATACAATGAGACGCACCTGTTACAGCAGTTGTGTGAGAAGGAAACTTCGTCAACAAATTGTATGCATCTCATAGATCATTTCCGACATTTTGATGAAGAGTTCTCAAAGATCAACTAAATCCTGCGAGTCAGAGCAAAGAGGGGCGCTATAAATGCAGTAGGTGGTCTTGCCGGATCATTGTTTGGTTTTCTGGATGATGATTACGCCAAGAAAATGGCCCAGACTATCAAAACAATGCAAAGAAGGCAAGACAAGTTGCATTCACTACTGAGAAATCAGACCTCAATCATAGATTCGACGCTAAACATTCTTGGTAAAGGCGAGGAGATTATGCACAAAAGGTTTATGGCAATAGAACAGGAGCTGGTTCGATTATCTAATGACGTCAGGACTCTCCACATGGAAGGAAGTCAGAACCAGGTGCTGGATCTGATCACAATATTGGCATTTCAAATGACACTCATCACCTTCAACCTGCAGAGGAATTCAATCTTCTCTTACAAATGTTGTGGTAGATATCCAGCACGGGCAATTCAGCGAGTTGCTTTTATTATAATAACAATTAAGCGCGGAGTTGACCAACAGCAGGAAAGACTTGCTCGAGAGCCAGCGCCTGCTCAAAGATCGGGAAAACCTTCTACAACTATTCCAAATTACTTCCGTCGGGTCGAGGTGACCGCAGATTTCGTTGCCTTTGAGCTGAAATTCCCACTGGTAGCTGCAGTAATGTTCAAGCTCTGCAGGCTTCTTCTGATACCAATGGTGAAGCACTACCACCTGACCACCATACTACCAACATTGCGATATATGATCGTTACTCTACATCGTGACCTCTACTATCCACTATCCGAACTGGAATACGCTTCCTGCATACCGATGAAACCGAAAATTCATTTCTGCCGGCAGTCTCATCCTTTGTATAGCAAAGAATCCTACGTAAGCAGATGCGAAGTTCTATTGCTGAAGGGAATTCCATCAGCAGCCGGGTGCAGCGTAGTTCATCTACGCACTACATTTGCCTGGTCCAAAATCCCACACTTAAATGAGTGGATCTATGCGCTCATCAGCCAGATCGTTGCTCACATAGTGTGTGGTGGCCACACCTACACGCTGACGCTGCAGGGGTCCGGCACACTCAAGTTGGAAGTGGACTGCATTCTCAAGTTCGATCCTGTAACAATCCAGTGTCATTGCGTATACGAAAGCCAGGTAGGCGTGTCACATACTGCGATCCACTCTGGTCTAGAACTTGGAGGACCAGAAGCCATCGATGGGCTCAATATCTACAGTCAGTTTAACCCATCTGAAATCGATGAGTTACGAAAGCAAGTGCAGGCACAAGATCTTACCTGGATTAATCAGGTAAGCACACACGACATCCATCAATAAACCATCGGCTATCTGAGTTTCACCGTATTGGGTCTACTCATCGGCTACCTTGTTTGCAGATCCTACAAAGGGCAGTAACACACCCGCTCCAGACTACCAGTACCACTATCAAGACGACACAGCCTGCCGCACACCCTAGAACAGGTTGACCAGAGCGTTCAACGGGGACTAGATGTTAAGCAAAAATTGTAAACAATGTCACCCGCAAATTTATTTTCTTCAAGCGACAACATTGTGGAAATCCGATAAGCATATCCAAGTAGATGCTTATTGGATAGCATGTCAAATATTTTCAAACTCGAGAGCTTGTTATCCCGGACAAACGCACGATCAGCAATTTGTTGGGAAGGCAAGTTGCTCGTTGATACTAGGATTTTGTTCGTTCTAGCATTATGTGCGGGTGAAACGTATCCAATTTTTTGGATGCGGATCCATTTTGCGCACGCGTCATTGTTTGCGGGAGCGAGCAAGGTCTTAATTTTGTATCATAAGAAGTCATATGCGCTAGAAATGTATCCGAATGTTTGGATTCGGATTCGTTTCATGGGCACATGAATATTTATCTTTGTATCGTGTGCACATGAAATTTATCCAAATGTTTGGATTCGGGTCCATTTCATAGGTACATGAACGTTCTCACAGTGTGTTGTTTTGATGAATGGCAGAAAGTTGGAAATTTTGCACCGTGTGCATATGAAATGTACTCGAACGTTTCGATTCGGATACATTTCATGAGCACACAAATTAAACAGAGTTTTTGGCGTGGTGGACATTTTAACTTTAGTCTCAGTGAGTCAGTCGTTTGTTGTGAGTAGATTGAGACCGAACGATCGGGTGTATTTAAATATGAAGTAAATGAGCTATTTTAAGGGAGCATAACAATAAATGGTGTTTAAATTTAGTACAGCCGGCAAACTGAAATGCGATACGAACTCAGAACTGTTCAACTGTGTTTAATTTGTGAACAGCAAAGTGAACAAACATTTTGGCTTCAGCGATTGGCACTGAAGAACCAAGACAAAAGAGTCCTGGATTCAACAAGTCCTTCAGAAGATATCTCTGAATTCGAATGTTTTGAAACCTCTCTCGCATCTTGATAGGTACAATGAATGTGGCTTTTTGTTCTTTTTTAACTTGACCAACAATAACTTTTCTTCTTCCTCTTCTTACAATACAATATAGGTTAACCCCAACACTGACGGATCTGGCATGACGTCCAAGATGCAACTGCTTTAGTTGCTTCTTAGGAATACACCTGTCGGCTACATCCGGAAAGGTTCTGGCCGCGCGACTAGAGCTGTGTGACTGAAGTCGCCACTGCTGTAGCTTAGAAATTATGCCTTTAGAGGCATCAATATTTTTTGAATTTCATTTCGGATATGTCAACGCCTGAGAACATACATATATAGGGAAATAATGATTTGTTGGTAAATTTTTTTCGAATGCTTAAAAAGACTAATTCAAAATTATATAATGAATTGCTGACTAGACAAATGTCGTTCATTTTCAGTATGTGCTCGTTCTTTTTCAGAAGGATTCAAAAGTGAAAGGTGAGTATGCCACCGAGGGGGTAGAGTTTAGATAATCCACGAATGGTTGGTTGTGTTGTGGTCGGTATACGGTGCCGCAGTTTGGTTTTTGTGTTTTTTAATAAGAGTAGATTGATTTGGTTTTGAATTCGAGTAGTTTATTTTGGACACCGCGGTCGGTGAATATTCGAGAACGTGTGGTTTTCGGTCGAGGATGTTTCGTGTTGTTCATTTTCTCGGACCGAAAGGAAAAGGAGACTGAAATGAAGTAAATTCGAGTCGTTGGTAGTTGTTCAACGCGTTTTAAATCGGGCGTTTGAATTGGTGGCTGATTCTTGTTTCTATTGTGTTTCGGACTTAGTCTGGTTGCGGAAGACCTGCGACCGAAACTCCTCTTCGAACTAGTTAGCCTGCCAGCAGTCAGCTCGGAGTAGACTTAGGGTGTGCGGACTTATTGGTCTGATAGGTGCATTCTGTTAGCACGTTCCTAGACTTCACGTTTATAACCGACGAGAAGTCGGTTTAGATTTCCTTCGGGAAATCTCGAATGAACGAGAGGAAGAGATAAAATCATTACAAAACTCATAACTAATATTATCTAAAGAGCTTTAACATTCGTAACGGTTACCTTGCAAAGTTGTAATCAGTTGAAATATTAATAAATCAAGATACTCTCATGTAGAAGACGATAAGAAAAGATTTATGCATTGAATGTTATGTTCTCAAAACGATTTTTATAATTTAATCAATAACACTCCACAAATAGCCAGTTATGTTGAAAACTATCCACAAAGCGTCGAAAATCTTCATACAATCTTACAATCATGTTGTTGATCCTTTCTCAAATGCTACAAATCCCATCCGCGATGAACATTGTGATTGATGTCGACGATTTAGAGTTGTACGTGCTTTTCGGCTTCTGCCATTACTTTTAACATCTTTCCATGCATTTGGAATTTGTTGCCATTAATTCTATTCTTGTTTTGAAATTCTAGTCCATACGAAGATAAAAGTATCAAAGTAAATCTGAACAACATTAAAATACTATTTTCATAAATTAAACAAAGCAGGAAGTGATTTTGATATTCAGGAATTCTTGTGGTAGGCGCTAAGTAATATAATTTAACGAGAGTTCACATAAAACTTTTTTGTTGAGTTTTCAGTATGAATAAGGAATAAATAAATTCATTGATTTTTCAGTTTAAGTAATCTCAAGAATCTGAAGAATAATTTCCTACGCCACACTATTATCGTGTTATGTAACTCATTCCTTAATCAGACTCATAAACAGAAAATCAATACGAATATGACGTAGTAGAGAATTCTTGTTTACAAAGGATTCATTCTTGTATGAATAACATTATTAATTTTACCACGCAAATATTTCATGGTCAGAAAATCGAAGTGCGATCTGAATAATTTATTTGTGAATTAACAGTGTAAACAATTTCGCATTAATCATTTGCAATATCTTCTAGTTAGAAATTTTGTTTCAAGCATACCTTAAAGATTAAACTGAGATGTGCATGTTCCTTTGTCTAAAATTTTTAATAACCTGTTAATGATTATTAGAAGATTTATCTCGAATAATGACACATTAATAGTAGCGCATAAATTTCGTTCGAATTCCACATACCTATGCAGATCACACCTGATTCAATCGGGGAATGATATGCATTATTTCAGTTTTTATTCGAGTACCTTTCGGATAATTTTTTAGCTTTATTGTCTCAATTTGCGTCTTTATTGGTTAGAGCTTAAACTGTATCGAATTCAGACACACATTTGAATAATTTATTGAACTGGACGGTAACTTTTAAAGGTTTTCTAATGCTCAAAAAAACCTTGATTAACACTTGCAGAAGCTGAAAGGCAAATACAAATCAAACAAGTATTTTAATTGGCATATTTCAACACTGGAAATTTTCA
Source organism: Odontomyia ornata (assembly GCA_963969285.1). Classification (NCBI taxonomy): domain Eukaryota; kingdom Metazoa; phylum Arthropoda; class Insecta; order Diptera; family Stratiomyidae; genus Odontomyia; species Odontomyia ornata. The sequence goes on along the minus strand of OZ017742.1, from coordinate 61,816,742 downwards.
AAACATCTGGTCTGCTTGTGTATACAAAAAAAAGCTTCTCCTGCTCCATGATCTCTGGTTCTTTTAAAATTAGCATATTTATGTACAACCTGAAGCATGCATAGACAAATTGGCACCAGCAACATTAAATTACCAAAAGAATGAATTTTTCTCGATATGCATGTTCGGATTTGTTAGATACATGGTTAAATTTTTTTAATTTCACGAAGAAGTTGCCAATTCTAAAATTTGAGAATTATGAGACAAGTTTGCAGGTGGAAGTAATAAAGAAAAATATTCAAACTGAACTTTCCTGAAATTTAATTAATTAGAAGTAATTTTTCTGGTGTTATTTAACCAACTCGTTTTTTGGAATGTCGTTAGGGTTTTTTCGAATGTTGATGTGCAGTTAGAAAGTGCGTAGTGTCAGAACGGGTATTAAGGTAGAAATCCAAATTTAAAAGTGATCTCTTTTCATTGTCATTTCGAATATGGAATTCAATCAATAGAATGAAAATGTGTTCAAGGTAATTAGTGCATGATTTTTATCAATGAATTTTTAATATCAAAAGTGAACGAGTATGCATCTACCAGAAAGGTTGTAGTATCAGTCCAGACAATACTTGAATTTCTTTTAAGCTCAACAGCGGTGTTGGACAACATTTAATCATCGTCACAATTAAAAATTAAGCGTTAATTAATTGCAATTAAAAATTCATTAATTATTAGTTGTAACTCTTGCAATTAACAGTTAATTATTTGCTAATTGCATTTCCAGAAATTAACAATTAAATAATTGTAATTTTTTTGATCAAAATAAACTATTAACTAATTGTAAACTGTTTTATCACAATTAACAATTAATTAATTGTTAGTTGTATTTCGCCATTTAGCATGATTACTATTAACACTTGATTAGAGTCTAATTTTGAGTTTAATCGGATAAATTCTACTCTTATTCTGTTGAAGGACTGTAACAAAATAGCGGCCTCTCAATGGTCGAAAAACGTTTAGCAATTTTTTATTGTACAGGGTTTCCCAATAAGAGGTGTTATTTTGAATAGCCCGCTATTTCGGTAGATGTCACTTTGGAAGCTGTCATTTTTTGACATTTGAGAAGTAGAAACTACGTCATTAATAAAAATGGAACGATATACGCTTCAACAACGCATTGAAATTATTAAAATTCACTATGAAAATGGTGAAAATTTGGCAGAGATGGTTCGTAAAACTTAAACATTTCTGGGTCTTCATGAAGCACCTTGTTGGACCGCAATACAGAAATTGGTGGAAAAATTCGAGCTGTTGGGACAACTAAGTGATATGAAGAATAAAACCCGTTCACGTGACTCAAGAACAGCCAAGAATATTGCTGCTGTAGCCGAAAGTGTTGAAGAAACCCCAGGTTTGTCCATTCCTCGTCGTTCTTTGGAATTAGGCATTCCACAAACGTCATTACCCGGTATTTTGCATAAAGATTTGGGTCTTGAGGCTTATAAAGTTCAGTTAACTCAATAACTCAAGCCAGTCAATCATCAACAACGTCGTGTCTTTGCTGATTGGGTCCTTGAAATGCAAGAAAATGATCCGAAATTCCATCGAAAAATCATCTTGAGTGATGAAGCCCATTTCCACCTCGGTGGCTTCGTCATCAAAAAAAATAGTCGCATCTGGGGCTCGGAAAACCCAAGAGTTATTATTGAAAAGCCTCTCTATCCTCAACGTGTGACTGTTTGGTGTGGTTTATGGTCCGGCGGAGTCATTGGACCTTACATTTTCGAACATGAGGCTGGAGCAACAGTTACGGTGAATGGATTGCGCTATCGAGAGATGATTAATGATTTTTTATGGCCGGAATTGGATGGTATTGATCTGGACAGTGTTTACTTTCAACAAGACGGCGCTACGTGCCACACAAGCAACGAAATCATTGATCTTTTACAGGAAAAGTTTCGGGATCGTCTTATCTCTCGAAAAGGTGATCACAGTTGGCCACTGAGATCTTGTGATTTAACACCTTGCGACTTGTTCCTTTGAGGCCATGCGAAAAAGAAGGTCTACGCCAATAGTTCAGCGTCGATTCAAGACCTCAAAGATGGAATTCGTGAGGCTATCGAGGACATAGGGCAGCCACTTTGCGATTTGGTTATGGAAAATTTCATGAAAAGGATATGGTCCTGTAAGCTTGGTCATGGTAGTCATTTGCCTGATGTTATTTTTCACTATTAACCCTTTCGGTACGGAAGAGCTTGCCGCAATAGCACCATAACTATATGAGCAAGTTTTCCATCAAACAGATTGTTTTGAACGACTTCAGAGTACACGAAAACATAACTTGCAGCTAACACAGAATGCCGCTTCGTTTTGCCGCGCCACTTTTAGTGGGTGCCAAGCTTGAGGCTAATTCTACATCAAATTAATTTTTCAATGCATCCTCTGTGTAAAAATGTGATTTTAAGATTAGCAATCCATTTAAATAATAGTGTCGACGGATTTTTTTGCTACTGTGATTTTCTAGTGACTGAATATAGATGGTAATAGGTGAAATATATCATTTTTAAATTTGCGATATACTTTCCAATCATTCTTTTATTCATATATGATATGCTAAGTTGATTGAAGTAATTAAGAAAAGACTATAGATGAAAAAGATACTTACTGAGGTTTTCTACACTGAAAAAAAGTGATTGCAGGTGCCAAATCATTGTTTTTGATAATATTCTTGAGTAAAATGGTGATTTTAGAATGAGAACATGTTTATTAGAAAATAAGTCTTTTAATTTCATTTCATATATCTTTTCTAACAAAAAATGTAAAATAACAACAAATCAGATATAAAAATAAACTTCTATATCACAAAATTATAATAAATAGCAAAATGAATAGTGTTCTCGCATATATAACAAAATCTGAATAAAAGGAAAAGTAAGGTAAACTGTAATTTCACAAATTAGAATTAAAATGTATACTTTTCTCTTATTTGTCACAAAATACAAACTAAGGAAAAATGTTAGTAGTGCTTCTTTGTGTGGTAGTCTCTAAAACATGAAGAAATGCACAAACCAACATTGCAATCTTCACAATGATACCTTGATTCGCGTCTTATACCACAGGCACTAAAAACAACGCATCTTCGCTTTAGGTTTTTATTGCCTGATCTATATTGTGAAGGAAAATGTCTTCCTGTGAGCCTTATGGGATCATTACCTGCTGCCCTACCGCATAGAAAAGGATGACGATTGTTATATTTTTGTAGAATTTGTTTTATTAACAGCAAATGAAATTTGGCCATCGAAATGTTTTCATGTGTGGTATGTTTATATAGACAAAACGCTTTCCATATGCAAATAACCAACAAATGGAAAAAATATTTGCGGTACCATTTGAAGCTTTTACGCGTCGTGTCAATAGTACTGATTACCATGTCTGCTTTGTCTACTGCACCCATAGAGCCGTTATAATCTATAAAACATTTTGGCTTCCATACTAACGCATTTCTTCTAGATCTCTTGGCTACTTCTGCAAATTCAGCAGTATGCATAGTTGAAAGCATATAAAATTCCTTTTTATCGGACCATTTCATCTAATAGATTTTCAGACGATCTAAAACAAGCCTCTCCTTTTTTCAACTTTTGATCCATTTTAAGCATACCTTCGCGCCTTTTCTGGACAGTTCCACAAGCATTAATACCATTTTGGTAAAGTAAATTAAATAACAAAGGGCTAGAAAACCAGTTATCTACATAAAGTGTATAACCTTTATTTAGATAAGGCCGCAAAAACGACATAACAATGTTGCATGGTTTTCCAATGTCCTGGTAATTAGTGCCTTTGCTAGTACCTGCTCCACAGTAAATGATTAGGTCTTGTATGAAGCCCGTTTGACAATCAGAAAGGAGAAATGACTTTATTAAAAACCGACTCCTTTTGGATGGAATGTATTGTTTGAAGGAAAGACGACCTTTATAAAGGAGTAGGCTTTCATCTATACATAAGCGTTGGTATGGCTGAAATATTTTATTGAATGATCCACGAAGTCTTTCGACTATTTCACTTATTTTACACAAGCGATCGGTAGATGGACCAACTTCATCTGTAAAGTGGAGCATTTTAAGTATCTTAAAGTAGCGGTCTCTACTTAAAATTTGGCCAAAAACTTCGCTGCGAAGAAGCTTGTCTTTAGACCAATATTCTTTTAATGAAAGTTTTTTGTTTCTTGTCATTAGAAACGACACAGCAATAAAACAATAGAGTTCATCTAAGTTTGTTCCTTGTGTTGGCTCTAAGTTGCTCCTTTGAATTTGTCGGCACCAGTAGTTATTTGTTTTTTCTACAATAAATTGAACCAAATCCTCCGAAAACAACGCTTGGAAAAAGTTCAAAGCGGTTGAGAAAGAGTTTAATTCAATTCCTTGTAGCACTGAATTTTCTGATGAAAAATCGTGAATATGCGGCGAGAAATTTGCAGTAGTCCATCTTATATCCCGAAAACTCTCATCTCCATCTGATTCCGACGTGCACGGTATACGTGCTGGGATTCTCCTACTTGCGATAATGTCGTATTCAAAATGGTCATCTGAATCACTTTTTGAATCAGAAGAATCGTATAACCACCGTTCTAGTGAAATCTTCTTGCAGACATGCTGAAGAGTCCTACCATCATCAGAATACCAATACTTATTCGTAGCTTATGCACCAGAACCAAGAAGGAACCCCGTTAAACTAACACTAATCAAACACTACTGGAAAAAATTCTTAATAACGACAATATTAGATTTGATTTTTAATGTTATATCTGAGTTGACTCATTAATCATTCCATTTACGCAGTAACAGTAACAGAATGTTTCTTTGGCGACGCGTACACTTGAACTAGCTTTGTGAGTGCGTTGAATATAAGCGGCAATAGTCCTTAGACAATGCATTATGAAAGCCGCATATAGGTGGCGATAGGACAGAGCAAACTTTATGTGTACGCCGCCTATAAGCGGCGATAGGCCTCAGGCAATACATGTTGAACGCCGACTATAAGCGGCGATAGGCCTCAGATAATGCATGATGAACGCCGAGTATAGGCAGCGATAGGCCTCAGATAATGCATGATGAACGATGACTATAGGCGGCGATAGGACTGAAAGGGTTAACGGCATACCTTCTTCTTTATAATGAAATAAACATCCGAACATTTAAATTGCAAAATAGCATTTTTTTAAATATCAAAATAACACCTCTTACTGGAAAGCCCTTTAGTTGGGACCAAACACTTCAATAGATGTCCACAAAACTTGACACAGCAATAAAAGCTATAAGTACTCGTATTTAATGAACTACGGAAATCTTAGAATCTTGGTCGTAGAGAGGAAAGTTTTTTAGTGAGTGAATTCAGAACGGTGGTCAATGAAATTATTCAATAACTTCCTTTTGAAATTAAGAATGCGCTCGAAAATTCTGCCCTTCTGGCTAGTGCCGCCAACGGGGACTTTTAGGGTAAATTTTTCGAGAGAAATCCACCTATTGCGGAGAGTATCTTATATGATGTATAGGTATATTCAGAATGCAAGGAAAATTGTAAATACGGTGGAGGTCACAATTTGCTTCGATTTTCTCTATATTTTCAGAAAATTCTTTTTCTAAATTTAATTTTCTTTTTTTTTAAATTCAATTTTAATTCAATTTTTAACCAGCACGGGGTGACCCCGACCAGCATGGGGTGACCCCGACGTGAAAAGATAGCCAATTTACATTTCTAAAGCAAGTGTATCGTACCGAAATTCAAGATTATGACGATGAAGAAACTATTATATGGATCATCTTTATTCCTTCGGAGTTCAGGCCCGAATCTGACAAAGCAAATTAAGGAAGCTTTAGACGGTGTCCTAGATCTTTTACTGGTGTAAGCAATTATCTGTCACATCGACAGCATTGCAGTTTCAACTCGATCTTTTAAAGCAAGTTACGAATCAATCACAATTTTCATCGTCAATCACAATTTTCGTCAATTCATTCGATTGATTGTATTGGAGGATTCACCCTATACACACACAGTCAATATTTATTGTAAAGATTACTCTTTTATTTTTTATCCTACGTTTATATGCATTTTTTCTATATTCAATTTTAATAATTTCAAAATACATAATTATTAAATTCCCTTTCAGTTTGCGAATGGGAAAAGGTATATCCCACAATGGGAGGGATATACCCGCCTAGAGGTACCCTTCAACCTTTCAATTTACAATATTTTAATAACTAATTTAGTAAATTTTAAAGAAAGTTTATAAATATGCCGGATCAACGTCAAGAAATCTTTAGAGACGCTGTTAATGTCCCCAGCATCGGAGACAACGGAATAATAACATTAACATTTGCCCAAACAGATCCATTAATGCAGTTTCTGTGAAAACGTGTTCTTTTTGGAAGCAATTCCCTGAGGCGTGGTTCCTTCAGCTTTAAAGTCAGTTTGACCAAGCAAGAATCACCTTGGAACAAACCAAACTCAACCATTTGCTCTCGGGTCTTGACCAGGATCTTTTTAGGCTTGTTAGGGACCTGTTCTCATCACTCCTGCCTTCTGATGCTTATTTAACGTTCCAACGAGCCCTAATTGAAAGACTTTCTATTTCGGAATCTGAAAAAATGAAATAAGTTCTGACTGAACTTACTTTTGGGGATAACCTTCCTTCACAGTTATTACGTGACATGAAAACTAAAAACCAAGGACGTTTGAGTAATAACATTATTAAAACTTTATGGCTTCAAAGTTTACCCCATCATATGCAGGCCATTCTTGCTTGTCTCTGGATGAAATGGCAATCTGCGCTGTTAAAATTCACGAGATTCCAAGTCCTTCTTCCGTCTGTTCTCTATCGTCAATTAATTCTGCGCTTCCAAATTTGAATAATCTAAATTCTTGTGTAATCAATCAGCCGAATACTGATTTAGTGGCGGAGCTCACAGCGCTCATTTTAAATCTCTCGTTGGAAGTACATTCTCTGAAACCTCAAATAGCAAATTTAAATAGAGAAGTTCAAGCAAAGACAATAATTTCCGGAACCGTTCTAGATCAAGAACTCCTATTCCAAATCACGAAACAAATATCTGTTTCTACCATAAAACTTTTAGTTCAAATGTAAGCAAGTGCAAACATCCTTCAAAATTTTCATACGCCCCATTAAATCATAGTCAAACTTTAAACTAATGGTCGTGTCCTCGTCAACGGCCCCGGATACAAACAACCGTAACAGCCGTTTAGATATTTTTGACCCCTTATCGAGGTTGACTTTCCTCATAGATACAGGATCAGAGGTTCCTGTGTTACCAAATAACAATAATAAAACTAAAACGCATGATAACAATTTCTATCTTACGGCTGCAAATACAGCTCGCATTAAAACTTTTGGTTATAAAAAAATCACAGTCGGTTCGGTCTTAGACGAAATTTTCCTTGGAGTTTTATCGTTGCACATGTAATAAAACCTGTCATCGGTGCAGACTTCCTAAAAAAATTTGGTCTTATTGTAGACATTAAAGAAAGATCACTAATTGATCCATTAACAAAAATTGCCTCTAAAGCCAAAATCTCCGAACAACTTTTTGAATCTCTATCAATTTTAGTAACAGCATCCAACAATATCAAATTGGATGAGTTATTTAAACAGTTTAGCAATATTATCGTTGACGATGGAGATCTTAAGACAATTAACATTCGGTCACTCACAAAATTATAACGTCCAGTCATCCGATTTCTTCAAAAGTGAGAAGGTTAAGTGGCGAACGGTTATCCGATGCAAAAAAAAGGTTTCGACAAAATGCTAGCAGCTGGCATCTGCCGTCAAAAAACCCATGGTCTTCATCGCAAAATTGATTGGAAACCTCTCGCTGAAGAAGCTTTTGAAAAATCAAAACATCAGCTATCCTAAGCCACTTTACTACAATATATTTTCCTTCCTCAAGCTCTCGACTTTCATTCGAGGTGGATGCTTCAAGCTTTGCCATAGGCAGAGTTGCCCAGCAAAAAATCAATGATCAATGGCAACCACTGGGATTCTATTCAGTTAAACTTTCATCTTCACAAATGAGATACAGCGCTTATGATAGAGAGCTTCTTGGGATATACTATTCTATTAAGCATTTCAGACACTTGCTAGAAGGTCGTCAGTTCACAATCTTTACTGACCACAAGCCTCTCATTTACGCATTTCAACAATATCCGGATAAGAGTACTCCAATTCAAAATCGGCGTTCAAATTATATTTCTCAATTTTCAACTGATATACAATAGATATCTGGCAACAGCAACGTAGTCGCCGATACTCTTTCAAAGGTAGTGTGTATTGGGCAAATATTTTGGCTAAGTTTGTTAACTAGCTAAATTGGCCAAGCGTAAAAATGGCGACTATTTTAGACTAGAATCCGTAATTTTTGTTCTGATTTGAGTGGAATTTATTAAAGAGGTTCATTGACGTGTAAAGTGAAGCGGACAATAAAAAATCAAAAGTCGAACTGTCTAAAACAAAATGGCGGTGGCTCAAAGATTGAAAAACTTACAAAAATTATTTATTGCAGTCGTGACTAAACCTTTCAACGTACGTTCATGATAGAGTCTATACGTAGCTAGGGAACTATGGAAAAATGTTCAATGTTATTTTTAGTTTTTCAATATGGCATCAGTTCGAAATTTTAAATGCTTCTAAAAGGCACAATTTGACACAATATGTATGATATAATGATACATGGTGACTAGATCTAATGATGCTGTTATTTTGGTGATCATCTATGAGCAAATTTTAAAATGGTGGCAATTTAAATATGCGATTTTGTCGATTTTTGTGGTCCTTTAGTGGTCAAGCTCTTCGGCGGGTTTTGATGAAATTTGGAATTATCTGTAACGAAGACAAAACCTCGCAAAGTGAATGTGACCAAGGTACATCCGTAATGACTGTCACTTGCTAGTGTGAAGGAGGGAGGGAAGGGTGGAAGTGAAGTGGAACTGGACGTGAAGTATCTTATTGTCGTAAGGGTGTGAATATTAAAGGGAGCAAAGCGTAAGCCGAATTGGTAGGAGATTTCGTTGATAAAGCATAACTGACATACCGGATGAACGGAAGTACTGAAGTACTGACTGTACCAACGTATAGAAGGACCGAAGGAGTAGATGGCCGCAAAAAAGAAGTGAAACTGAGCGAAAGGAGTAGTGCTTGTAGCGAGGGGAAGCGAAGACCTGGAGGGAGAGTGGCAGATGGGAGAATTGGAACCGGATGAACGGCGTAGCCTAGTAGGAAGGGTAAGCGATGTACCTTGAGGCATGTTGGGGGTGGTGCATGATGGCTGAAGGGAGGAGTTGAACCTGGAGGCGAGGTGACTGAAGAGAGAAGTGAAGCAGAATGAACGGCGCAAGCTTAGTAGAGAGGTGAAGTGAAGGACCTGCAGGCGTAAAGGTGTTTGCCTGTGCTTGCAGTCAATGGCTCGTGTTTCATAAGGAACAGAATTAAAGAGAAGGTCGAGAACTGAAGCCCGTGACTACTTTTCGGGGCTCTATACTATAAGGTGCTTGTGAGTTGAAATACGATGGTTGAAAGCGCTGAGAGATTTGCTAAAATCTGGGAGAAATTCGCAGAAACTAGTATAGGGGTTTCCAATAAGTGTTGTTATTTTCATATTAAAAGAAAATGCCATTTTTTAATCAATATAAAGAAGAAGATATGCCGTTAATAGTGGAAAATAACATCAGGCAAATGACCACCATGACACGCTTACAGGACCATATTCTTTTCATGAAATTCTCCATAACCAAATCGCAAAGTGGCTGTCGCATGTCCTCGATAGCCTCACGAATACCATCTATGAGGTCTTGAATCAACGCTGGGCTCTTGGAGTAGACCTTCTCTTTCAGGTGGCCCCAAAGGAAGAAGTCGCAAGGTGTTAAATTACAAGATCTATTCAAAATATTGCCTCCCATTGGAAAACCCTATAGTATTTGGGGAGACCGCCACCATGCACCCAAGGCGAGGCAACCTACTTCGGTTTGGGAGCCACATAGTTAGTGCCACTCAGGCCAAGTGTCACGAAAAGCTGAGCAGAGCTTTGATCTGTACCACGAGCTAGGAGGAGCCCATGATAGGTTACTGTCACCCCCTACATGGTTGAGGAGCGTATCCTTGGCTGAAACGTGGTAGCTGTGGCTTGAATAGCGTAGAGAGTAGTTTCGAGCACACACCAGTTGTATTGTGGGTATCCCAAAATGGAGGGTAAACTGCGACCCCAGCCTTCAGGCTGCGGGGCGTTGATCGGTGCTTTAGGTCTATTCGTGACAGGAGCCCACGTAAACCATGTCCATTTCTGTAAGTAAGCCAAATTCTTCCATCCTGTTCAAAATGATGAAAATCGAATGATGAATAAAATAGTCGAAAATTTTAGATCTGATTTTTTCAGCTGCTGTTTCCAATAAAAATCGAAAATTATTATTTTCTACATCTTTGAAAATAATCTAAAATTAAACGCATAAATCCAGAACGGTGGCTCATATAAAGGCAGAAAGTAGGCAAAATTTGGCATTTCAGCAGCAGTGCTGAATAAATTTTCATGGACAATGGCTTATATTTGCTGGTCCAACCATAATGCACGATGCTAATTGTGAGTCATACCTTAACGTCAATTTTTCACCTAACATAATTTGACATTTCTTTGTTTCAATGTTTGACAAATTCAACCATGGAGAGGTACACAATTGAGCAGCATGCTCGGGTTGTTGGAGCCTTTTAGGAAAATGAGCGTTCAAATCAAAATGCATTTCGTGTACTTCGTGTTTTTTTTTTGGTCAGCATAATCGACAAAATGTCTCCGCAATCGGGAGAATCGTGCGCAAATTTCAGCAAGATGGATCTGTAAAAAATGTAAAAACACTTGTTTATGCTCACCCAGTTGGTTTTGCGGAAAACATTGCTATTGTTCACAATAATGTGATAGAAGAGCCGTCAACCTCGGCTCGCCGTCGTGCCCAACAATTGAATACCTCACGAACATCACTGATGCGAATTTTGAATGAAGATTTGAATTAACACGCTCACAAGGTTCAATTGACCCAAGAACTGAAGCGTACTGACCATTTCATGCGTCAGGAATACGCCGAATGGTTGGTTGAACAGACAGAAGGGAATAATGACTTTACAAAGAAAATCATCTCCAGCGACGAGCCACACTTTCACCTCAGTGGATTCGTTATCAAGCAGAATTGCCGCATTTGGGCAAATGAGAATCTACGAGTGATTGTTCATAAGCCAATGCATCCACAAAGAGTGAGGGTTTGGTGCGGTTTATGAGCTGCCGGCGTCATCGGGCCGTACTTCTTCGAAAATGAGGACGGCCAAGCAGTTACCGTGAATGGTGTTCGCTATTGCGAGATGATAACGGACTTCTTGTGGCCAAAAATTGAGGTTATGGACCTGGACGATATGTGGTTCCGACTGAATGGTGCCACTTGCCACACGGCCAACGAGGCAATGGCTATTTTGGGCGAGAAATTCAATGGCCATGTTATTTCACGTTGTGGTGATGTTAATTGGCTGCCACAATCAAGTGATTTGACACCGTTGGACTTCTTCTTCTGGAAATATTTTAAAGCAAAAGTGTACGTCAATAAGCTAAGAACAATTCAAGAGCTAAAGGATGAGTTAATTTAGCATATTCACGACATTGAACCTCAATTATGTCTCAGAGTCATTGAAAATATGGACCTTCGGATAGAATTAAGCCACCGTAGCCACGGTGAGCATTTGGGCGATATGGTAGCTGGTGAAGGACCAGCAAACAATGTAAATTAAAGAAATAATGAAAGTGGCAATAATGAATTGCATCTTAAAATTTACCAGCAACTGAATTCCTTTGCTCTTCAGCGCTTAGGGAGCTTCGAACCAATGAGAACAACAAACAAATGCAGGAAGAACTGTTTTTGAAGCCTTCGGTGGATCTTTATACAAAGCTTGGCATTCGAGAGGCTTTGCAAACCATCTGGGCTATATGTTTCCCATAATGCAGCTTTGTGTCAAAGAGAACTTACTCTAAGATCTTTATGGAGATCGACTGATTCCATCAAAGTACCAGATATGGAATAATCGAAAGGAACGGTAAACTTTCTCAGTGAGTAAGTCATACGATGACATTTACTTATATTTAGTTTGAGACAATTAATTGTTCACCAATCTCATAGAAATCGTAAATCAGTTGTAAACAGACAGTCTTCCAAGGACTCAATCACTTTAAAAATTTTCAAATCTCAGCACACATAAGCGAAGAGAATTCGAATAACGATGGAAAATCATTGATTAAAACAAGGAATAGTAATGGGCCAAGAATGGACCGTTGAGGTACTCCAGAATCCAGCAAGAAAGGAGAAGAACTCTGGAAATTCACAGTGACTACGCAATTACGATTGACAATATACGAGTGGGACCATTGACAAATAGGTGACCCCACACCAAGATCACCTAGTTTTATAATAAGTATAAGATGAGCCACTGAATCGAAAGCCTTAGAATAATCGGTGTAAATAACGTCTACTTGCTTTGATTTATCGAAAGCTGATGCATTAGTATTTGATAATGAACTCAAGTTCGTAGGAGTGGACCTACCTTTGATAAAACTATGCTGTTCACTAGCAAAGGATGGAAATAAGAAGAGATATACCTGATCATACACAATTCTTTCAAAAAACTTAGTAAAACATGGAAGAAGGGAGAAAGGACGATAATTAAATAAATTAGACTCATCATCCGATCTGTAAACCGGGAAATAAATAAGCCTTTTTCCAAAGAACAGGCAATTCATTGTCAGAAAGACTACGATTGAAAAGATGGACAAGGGAACACACAAAGAAGATGACAAAGATTTGGCAAAAATATTATGAATTCCATCCAAACCACAGCCAATGTTGTTGTCTAGACCTCTTATTACGTCAAGAGGCCTCACATAGGGTAGATTCAAAGACAAACCGATAGTATCATCAGAATTTTCAGCAGTTGAAGCACCATAAAATGAAAAAAAATGTTGAGCAAAGAGTTCACAAAACTCGTGATTATTGGATAAGGAGAACCCATTATAGTGCATCAAACATGGCAAACCACCTGATTTTTTAAGCCCATTGATGTATGACTAGAAAGGTTTGCTCAAGTTCGTTCTAATTGAATCTGCAACATAATCAATATACTTTTTTGGGCAATATTAACCATTTTTTGACCTTCTCTGCATAAACTTTTATAGCTAAGAAGATGAATAGCAGAGCCGGTATGACGATACTTACGAGTATGAACAGCATTCTTTGCTTTTAAGATAGAGGTGATATTTTTATTTAGCCAAGGAGCGTCTTTTGATCTCTTTTGAAAGCAGACGGGCGTATTCAAGAAAGCTATAACATTTTTGTACGGTATCATTAATATTTAAATTACAGAAAAAGGAAAACAAATTGATGGAGTTTATTTTAGCCTTCATTTTACTATATTCAGCTCACATGAAATTTAAGCGGGGAGAAAAGACTTTGTTCAGAGCAGTTTTACAAGGCAAGAAAATAGAAAAATGAAGTGAAGGAGGGTGAGGATCAGGTTTAACGTATTTATTTAGCAAAGCAGAAAGAAAAACGGATGATATAGGAATGTTAGGCAAGACTAGATCTAAAGTTTTGTTATTAACATCGGGGACATTGTTAAATTGGGCAAGGGAACACAAGGAGAGAAATGAAGAGAGAGAAATGGGTTGACTGTCAATTGAGCTTATTTTGGAAGATGATGCGTCCTATACAATATTTTGGAGGTTAAAGTCACCAGAAATAATAAGCGAAGAAGAAGGAAAGCGGTTGAAAGTCAAGGAGGAGAGCTGCGAAAAGAATGTTTCAAAGATATGTAAAGAGCAACCTGTTGGATATAGACTGTAAGGATCAATAAAGAAATATTAGATGGTAGGGGGACTGAAATACTAATGCACTCAACAGAAGAAGGGGGTAGAAAGCCGCAAGAGTAGGACCTAGAATCGATCTATGAACGCGAATTAGAACACCACCACCCTCAGACTTACCAACGCTTAAGCGATTCCGATCATTACGAAAAACATTATAAGAAAGCAAAATTTCATTATCGTGAATTTTTTCAGTGAGCCAAGTTTCCGTGAAGTAAAAAAAAAGGTTATCAAAGGACACAAGAGAGGAAAATTGGACATCATTAGTCTTGGTTCGCAAGCCTCAAACTTCTGATGATAAAATGAGAACGAGTTATCTAAATTAGTTTTTAAGTTCTGTTTTGCCGACAAATACTTGAGCGAAAATTTTTCCGGATATCATTGACGAATTCCTTTATAAACACACCGTTAGGCCAAAAATCAGGTCTTAGGAGTGCGTTGAGTTCCGTGCTTGTAGTAATACGGAACGATGAAATCCTCTGCATGGCGAGGCTGTCAGGCGTTAATTTTTTGCAGAGCAGTAAAGAAGTTCAAATCCCAACTTCGCAATATTTTAAGATAGCTTTTGATAAGATCTAGACTCATATTATAGGCCAGACGAGATATAAAAATTTGCGCAGGTAGAGCAATCATATCCAGTGACGAAAGCTGAGATAGTAAGTTTGACATAGGAACAGTAGCAGTTAGCAAAGTCTCCGCTGATACCGACGATTGTAAGTCTGTACAATTTTTATCTCTAGAAGATAAAGGAGAAGTGTTAGAATTAACTGCTGTCCTTTTGGAAATGGTTCTCTTGCTAGGAGCAGAAGTAGCAAGTAAAGTTTTCGCTGATATCGACGAATGTAAGCCTATATTACTTGGATCTCTAGAAGATAACGGAGAAGTGATTGAGTTAACGAATGTTCTTTTGGGAGTGGCTTCCATGCTCTTATCTATAGGAACATTTTCAATCGGCTGAGCCATAATATCGCTCAACATAGCCACAATTGATGAAAGCAGGTTGAGTTGCGGCGGTGTTCAAATTAGCATTAGCCAACGAATGACCGATCCGACCCCGAACATTTCAATTTGTCGAAGTTAGAGAAGCTGATGTTGGAAACGATAAAGACAAAAAACGGACAGACAAAAAACGGAAAACCGTTACATATTATTGAGGTAAATGGAAGCATGTATAAAAGATTAGTTAACAAATACGTCAACATTGATTATGGGTCATATTTTGTGAAGGAAGACTTTAACGATACAAGATGCGTTAAGTGCCAAAAATATAACCATAAGACGTCGAAATTCGAAGGAGAACAAACCTGTGTAAAATGTGGAGGAAAGCATGAGCTCAAGGAATGCAAAAGCACACATGAGAACTGTTACAATTGTATGGGTAATAATAAGAATACTGATCACTCACACAGAGCAGACTCGTGTGAGTGCCCAGAGTATCAAAGAAGGATTGTAATTGCTAGGAGGAGTACTGACTACAATTTAAATGATGATTGTTAATCCCAAAACTCAATCAAGCGACAAATTAACTAGATATCTTTTATGCCAATATAAGAAGTTTACGACACAAGCTGAGTGATATTCAAATTTATCTGCAGCAAAATCCTGAAACGGATCTGATTATCCTAAACGAAGTATGGATCCATCCTGACGAAGCAAAGTATTACAATATTCCGGGATATAGCTCCGTTTTCTCCTGCAGGCCCAGAAGAGGAGGAGGTACAGCAATTTATATAAAAAATACAATTAATTTCGTGACAAAGAGAGTAACATCTGACATATATAATGTAATAATAATTGAAATAACATGCGCAGGTAAAAAACTAAAAATCGGATCGGATCAAGCACTTAAACATCTGTATAATCAAGCCCTGAAAGAATCAAAACGTCTCATAAAAGAAGCTAAATTTTCATATTACTCCAGAAAATTGGAAACAGCGGCGGACAACTCACACGAAATATGGAAAATAATAAACGAAGCAAAAGATAATTCCCACCCTGGATCATGTCATCAAATGCTGAATTTTTTAGCATGGACTCTAACAATGCAGCACGCCCATGTGGAACAACAAACTCGCTAAACCACTTTTTTTCAACAATTGGTGAAAAAATTACCAGGGAGCTTGACAAGCATCAACTATCTATTTCAATATCATAAATAGCCCACTTAGTCCATCTTTCATATTCATCAAACGACTAAAAGCGAAGTATTAAATACAATCAAAAATTTGAAAAAAAAAATGCAGCACCAGGTATTGACATGAATTTATTCTAGTCAAAGAGGAGAACCACTAATTTCATAAACGAGCATATTAGAAATGGAACATTTCCGGACGAAGAGAAACTGAAAGAAATCATTCCAATATTCAATGGAGGAGATCATCTGGACCCGAATAATTACCGCCCTGTTGCACTTTTGACAGCCTATAGTAAAATATCCGAAAAACTTTTAAATGATCGTTTAAAATCTTTCTGAATGGACAATTCCATCATAAATCCGAAGCAGTTTGCCTTTCAAAAGAACAAGAGTGGTTTCGATGCGTTACTTTCTGTCTCACGTTACATCAATGAAAGTCTTGATAAAGGAGTTTATGTTATTGCAATTTTTGTGGACCTGAAGAAAGCTTTTGACACGGTTGATCATGACCTGTTACCTCAAAAACTTGAATCGTGTGGTATACAAAGAAAACCAAAACAGTTTTCTAAAAGTTAATTGGAAGGAAGATTCCAAAGAACATCAGTTAATAATGTCTTGAGCAATCTAGCACCAATGAAATCGGGGGTTCGTCAAGGATCCATACTTGGACCAACCTTGTTTTTGCTATACACAATGAAAGTCTTGATAAAGGAGTTTATGTTATTGCAATTTTTGTGGACCTGAAGAAAGCTTTTGACACGGTTGATCATGACCTATTACCTCAAAAACTTGAATCGTGTGGTATACAAAGAAAACCAAAACAGTTTTCTAAAAGTTAATTGGAAGGAAGATTCCAAAGGACATCAGTTAATGATGTCTTGAGCAATTTAGCAGCAATGAAATCGGGGGTTCCTCAAGGATCCATACTTGGACCAACCTGGTTTTTGCTATACACCAATAATTTGAACATATGTGAACTGAAAGCTCACCACACATTATATGCTGATGATACTGTACTTCTTTATTCAGGACAAAGTTGCAATGGAGAATATCGTCAACGAAGATCTAGATAAATATTGTTCATGGCTTATCGAAAATAAGCTAGCATTGACTACTACAAAAACAAAATGCATTATTTTTGAACAGAAGAATAAGGAAAACAGAGAAGGTGACCTAAAAATTAACAGCAAAAACTTGCAAAGTGTGTTTAAAATTAAACATCTCGGTCCTAACATAGATCATCGTTTGACATGATTGCCACACATAAATAATTTTAGAAGACAACTAGCACCAATGGTAGGAGTGTTGAGAAGATATGGAGGTTTTTCAATGCATATAAAGAAATTTGTATTAAATGCATTTGTACTGACAAAGCTACATTATGCGGTGATCATTTGGAGTCAATCATCAAAGCAAAACCTTAATATTATATCCAGGATACTAACTAAAGCCTATAAAAATATTCTAAACCTTCCCGTATTCACTCCAACAAGACTTGTGTAACATATCAATGGACCAATGCACTTACCTTCAGTCAGTTCATTACTATGGAGAAAGCTAAGTTTTTCTTCAAATGTCTAATTTCCAGTGAACAGTAACGAAGCTCCTTTATAAAAGTATCACAAATAAATCCATTTAATTCAAGAAATGCCAACAATTTTGTAATACCTTACGCTAGAACTGATCGACTAAAGAACGATGCAACGAATGATGCTCTGCGTATACGAGTATACAACAATCTTCCAGAAACAGTGAAAAACGTAAACTCATTATTGGTTTTTCAGAAAAGACTTCAGGAATATCTAATAAATTCAAATTAATGATAAGTCCAGAGGATTGAAAATGCAGTATCTTAGGGCGTTTTAGACCGTAACGTTTTTAAGAAAAGACTTCAGGAATATCTAATAAATTCAAATTAATGATAAGTCCAGAGGATTGAAAATGCAGTATCTTAGGGCGTTTTAGACCGTAACGTTGAGGTACTTAAAGCCAGCTAGTTTTTACAAACTCAGAGTTTCGTTTACTGCGTCGCATTATTTTTTTTTATCTCTGAGAACCGTCCACGAATCGGACTAGACTTAGGAAAGAAATACTTCACAGCATTTGGTGTGCCCCTTATATCGATGTTTTGACATTGCCTGGAGGTACACGTAGAGATTGACAACAGGTGAAGTGCAGGTTACACGAGTGTTGTGCGACGATGAAAGAGTGATGGAGAGAGTGGTAGGGAATGGCGGTGTTTAAAAAAAAAGTTGTTCCCAAAATTAAACATTAACAAAATTTAGAAACGCATCAACTACAATTATCGTACGCTGACTTTATAGAAATTACACCTGAGGAATGTCCGAAACTTAATCCATTCATACTTCAGGAATGAGACCAACAATCAATGGTCGGAAAACCTGAGAGGTATCAGCCCACAGGACCCAGATCGCGTTTTTGTGAAGATGAATAGCATATTCTGTAAGAAGTATCGAGTAAAGGCATCGAATCTTGGACTCGCTAGTGATGAGATAAATCTTCTCGATAGGGCTGGTATCGAAATTGATAGTACGGCTCCGGATAGGAATGGAAATAGGATTATATGTGATGGATCGCAGAATTTTGCCCTGATTACAATATGTTTTGAATTGGTTTATCCACCAAACCCTGAGAGAGGGAATCAAATATTTTCAGAGGTCGTTGAAGCAAAAATGTCCGATTTCAAATCAAGCCTTAACGGTGGATTAATTCTTCATTTCAATGAAATATTAACATCTGATCTCGTACCGAGCTTGAATCTTATTGATTATCTTGTCAGCTATGAAGAGTTGTGTTTCATATTTCGCAGGGTAAACAACAAAAAATTATGTGGTACTGACGATATTTCAAATATACAAAGAAACGACATACTGTTCGATCCAAAAGCTTTCCGAAAATAGTGTTTCAGGTCATTGACCGGAATGCATTTCAAAATGTCGGTACAAGCCTTTTGGATTTCCTCTACGGACGCAAAGCGTTTTCCTTTCATAGCCAAATGCAATTTTCCGAATACGTAGAAGTCACTGTCAAAGTCAAAGTCAAAAGTGCTTTATTTAATACTAATCGTTATAAATTTTAAAAGAATATAAAGCAAATTCCAAACAATAATAATCAAAAACTTAATGGCCCAAATGGTTCTCTAAATTTATACGTAATCATTAACTCATTTCATCAAAAAAACTATAGCAAATTCAATTAATTACGATTATTACATATTTTCAAAATTTAATTGGAAAAAGGAGAAAAAACCAACCAACACAATCCTAAAATTATTTATAATTAAGACACAACAGTGAAACTTTGATCCTACACCTAATATGTTGTAACTTATTTCTAATAAAATACAATCAAAAACTTTATCTTATACTAAAAAAATTCTGTAACAATGTTCCTAACCTAAGTGTTTAATCTTACCTCTAACGGAATATAGTAAACATTACATATACATAACCTATACCTATAACAACACTAAATGTAGCAATAATGAGCTGAAACTCAAAAAAACGAAATAACGAAAAACACCAGAACTGAAAAATAAACACGAATAATTTAGACATTGTCATTCAGCCACCAATACCTGGATTGCGCCGTCTCAACTCGATCAGCTTCAACAAATCTTGCTAATGAGTATCTCCATTGGAACCGTTGGTCTCGTGAACTCAAATTAGGAGGATATTTTATCTTCTTATCGGTGGCCCGTCGATATATGTGATATATGACTGGGACGCCGTCAGAATCAAAAACATATCGATTCATGTCCAAATACACGAATGCTTCTGGAGGAATGAAGCCAGTAGCGAGGTAAGTCGCTATATACCCGTCTGTAGAGTGGAACGGCTGTGAAATTCAAGGGTTTTCACTCACAGTCACAGATCTTGCGATATGATTCCGAAGAAGTTTCAATATGAAAATATCGACTCTAGTCACTTCAGCAGTTTGATAAATTCTTCTATTCGATATATAATGTTTCCAATCCGTCTCAGGCTTTCTGTACAAACCAGTACATGCACGAAGACATTTCCTTTCGAAAACTCTTAATTTTTCCATAGTACTAGCGCTCTGGTTGTACCAGATCTGACATCCATATGTCAAAACTGGTCTAACCAGTGTCTTGTAACAGATAACTTTGACCTTTTGACCAATGTATCTGAAATGAAAGAGTTTTCGAAGGGCCATGACTACTTTAAGTGCCTTACTGAGCATGATTTTCACATGTTCAGTATAGTACAGATACTGATCGAGATAAACACCGAGGTATCGAACACAGGATTTATGTGGAACCCGTTCAAGACTACCCTCACCAGCCATGATGTGGAAATCTTTCCAATTACGTTTCAGGTTTTGACTGACCCCCCGCAGCGTTGTGAGAAATAAGATTGTTTCACACTTCTGCACATTGATTTTCATTCGCCAATTGTCAGTGTGCAGCTGTACATAATTGAACATTTTTTGGAGATTGCTCTGAACTATTGTAGCTTTTCGGTCTGCCGTATAGATGATCAGATCATCAGCAAACGCTACCAATGATCGCGTTGGCGAGACGTTAAAATCAAAGCCGTTCAATAGCTTGCGAATAAAGATTGAAAAGAGCAGAGGCGCAGTAACTGTTCCCTGCTGTAGACCATTCAAGACCTTGAACTCGCGCATTGTTGTCAGATTTCCATCAGTTACGACAAACGAGTAGAAGTCACAGTGAGCCGTATCAGGCGAATATTGTGAGTCGTTGATGGTTAAAATGCGATTCCGAGTCAAAAGTCAGTCACAAGAGTGGATTTTTAAGTCAAAAGTCCCAAATAAGCCCAAATGATCGGTTGAAATGCGATAAATCGATGTTTTGGAGATATTCAACTCCGATTTCATGAATTCCAACGATGATTTCGGCTCATTTTTAATAAATTCAAGCACAATTTCGATGGAGTTTTTGGTGATCACTGACTATCTCTGAAACGTGTAAACCACTCAATAACTCTCGCACGAGATAGGCTATCATCGCCATAGACTTTTTTCATCAATTCAAATGTTTCGGTAAACGTTTTACCGATTTTAAAATAAAATTTGATATTATCCCTTTGTTCGAAACTCATTTTTGTACCGATGACACAAACATACTGTCTTTTTAGACGCAATAACTTCGCTTCCACTGAACCGAATGAAACCAAACTTTCACTGGAAGTCAGGGAGGGATGTAACTTTTCAACGCATCATATTCATAGATGGCGTCAGCAAAAACATTTTGATGACAAAAGTCTCGTTTATTTTCGAAAGCTCCTTGTAGTTCTCCGCCATTCGCCTGCAGTTTCTATAAGGAATTATTGTATATTGTTCAACAACATGTTCAGCAACTCATACTTTCCAAATGAGTGGAGAAAGGCGAGGGTACAATATTTCTAATCTTGAAGAAAGGAAAAGAATTTTCGAGCCCTAAAAGCTTTTGCTCAATCAGTTTTCTACCTAGCACCAGCAGGGTGTTTGAAGTGATACTCAACAAAGCACTAAACGCCCACATTCAGATATATGAGTTGATACCGAGTTGCAAATTTGGTTTTCGTGCCAGGCATTCGACCATACATACGATAACGAAAGTAGCCTCAGACATCTTTTGGAAACTAAGCAACAAAGAATGTGTTGGAGCGTGTCTCACTGATATCGAGAAAGCCTTCGATACGGTGTGGTTAGATGGACTAGTTTTTAAACTCCTTCAGGACAGGCGCCCCATACACCTTGTCTGACCACAATGCACGACTTGAAGATCTTAAATGGTCTACAGCAGAAAACAGTTACTGCGCCTCTGCTTTTCTTAATATTTATTCGCAAGCTATTGAATGGCTTTGATTTTAACGTCTCGCAAACGCGATCATTGGTAGCGTTTGCTGATGATCTGATCATTTATACGGCAGACAGAAAAGCTACAATAGTTCAGAGCAATCTTCAAAAAAAGTTTAATGATGTGCAGCTTTACACTAACAATTGGCAAATAAAAATCAATACACAGAAGTGCGAACTAATTTTGTTTCGGACAACGCTGCAGTGGTTCCGTCAAGACTTGAAACGTATTTGAAAGGATTTTCACATTATGGCGAGGGAGGGTAGATCAGAACGGGTCCCACATAAATCCTGTGCTCGATACCTCGGTGTTAATCTTGGTCAGTATCTTTACTATACTGAACATGTCAAAATCATGCTCAGTAAAGCACAAAAAGTAGCCATGGCCCTTCGGTAACACTTTCATTCCAGATACATTGATCAAAAGGTCAAAGTTATCTGTTACAAGCCCTGATTAGACCAGTTTTGACATATGGATATAAGATGTGGTACACCCAGAATGCTTGCACTATAGAAAAATTAAGAATTTTGGAAAGGAACTGTCTTGCACTGGTTTGTACAAAAAATCTGAGACGGACTAGAAACACTTTATATCGAATAGAAAAATTTATCAAAATCCTTTAGTGAAGAGAGTCGATATCTTCATATAGAAGCTTCTTCGGAATCATATCGCAAGATCTGTAACTGTGAGTGAAAATCCCTTGATTTCACAGCCGTTCCACCCTACAGACGTGTATATTACGACATGTCTCGGTACTGGCTTCGTTTCTCCAGAAGTATTCACGTATTTGGGCATGAATCGATATGTTTTTGATTCTAGCGGCGTCTCAATCATATATCACATTTTACAACCGATTAGAAGATAAAAATATCCTCCGACTTTGAGTTCACAAGATCAACAATTCCAGTGGAGATACTCATTTGCTAGATTCGTCGAGGCTGGTCGATTTGAGACGGAGCAATATAGGTATTGGTGGCTGAATGACAATGTCTAAGGTATTCGTGTTTTTAGGGTTTTGTAAAATAATTTTACAAAACCCTTCTAAAATCGCGTCCTGTCTGTCCGTCTGTCTGTCTGTCCGTCCGTCCGTCCGTCCGTCCGTGTGTCACAGCAGTTTTTCTCGGAAACTACTGAAGCTAGAAGCATCAAATTTTGTATATAGGTGTAAAGTGGTGATCTCTTCAAAGTTCAACTACTAAAAAATTTTATAAGGTATTTAAGGGGGGTCTCCCCATGTAGGGGAGTGACCCCCGAAAAAAAAATTTCATTGAAGGTAGCCGATATGGGTATCAAATGAAAGGTCTTAATGAGAACTTTTCAAAACAGGTCTTAGTTTGGCAAAGTTTGCTTCGAGGGGCGCACAGGGAGGGGAAATACACGAAAAATTTGTGTCCCCCCCCCTCGCGATTGGACACCTGTGATCCGAAAAATCTGAAAAAAATCACGAATGTAGGCCTTGATGAGTACAACAACAACAAATACGTGAGATGTCGCAATTCACTCAACTTTGTTAGTAATAGTATGATTTATCGATTTTATGTTTTCTTGAATAAAATCTTGACGGTACCCTTAAATTCAAATTCAATGTCTATTTATAAGATTGATCAACCCTGCAAGTTTCATAAAGATTGCATCATATTTAGCGAAGTTATAGCGGTTTGAATTTTCCTGTGTTTATGGAACAATATGCGCTGCATGTATTACTATGGCAACATATGGCTATGGAACAACATGCGCTTTTTACCGACTCAGACACTACAGTTTTGCTAGGATTTGCATGAAAATTTCAGGAATGATAGGTGTCATGAATAACTTTGAGAATCAGTTCAGCTAGTGGTATCAGTAATCGTAAAACAAAATAGTGGCTGTTTTAAATGCGAAGATTGAATAACTTTGAGTTATTTTTTCCCAACTTCAACGTTTAAGGCGCATGCTTTGAACACTTGATTCAATTTAATGAATGACTGAAGCTGAGTACCTACAATTAATACTCATAAGTGAAACAAGTCAAGGAGGCGGGAGGGAGCTTCTAACAAAAGGGCTTTGTAACAACTCTAGGATTCGAAAAAATTGGCTATTAATCGATGATAACAGTACAGGAGAGTGGCCCCTGAAAAAAATTCATCAAACGTAGCCGATATGAGTATGAAATGATAGCTTTCATGGGAGCTTTTCAAAACAGTTCTTAAACTGTCAGTTTTTGCTTCAGTGGGAGCACAGAGGGGAAATACATGAAAAATGTGTTTCCTCCCTCGCGAATGGACATCTGAAATAATTATCAAGGGAGATATTTATGAGTAGAACAATAACAAAACCTCAGAAGTCGAAATTCTTTCAACTTTGTTAATAATAGTATGGTCTTCGAATTTCATAGTTTCTCCAATAAAATCGTCATTGATATGCTTCTTGACTTTATACAATCTAGTGACTGCATTTTGAAAATTGAATACAAAACCCTTCTGACATGAGCGTAGGTCTGTTTACCCAACTTGTTCTATACTGATTTTTTTTAGTTTCAGCTTATTATTGCCACATTTTGTGTTGTTTGTTTATGTTCAAAATTAGCGATAGGGCTCAATATTTAGGATAGGTGTTATGTTCATCACAGTAGGTTCAGGGGTACGATTTAGGTTTATGTTAGGAATATTGTAATAGCATTTTTAAATCAAAGGTGAAGTTTTTGATTGAATTATATTAGAATTGGGTTGTAGCATATTAGAGGTAGGATAAAAGTTCACTGTTGTATTCCAATTATAAGTAATTTTTGAATAGTGTTGGTTGGTTTTTTCTCCTTTATCCAATCGAATCAGAAAATATGTATAAGATTTAATTTATTTAAATTTGCTACTGTTTTTTTATGAAATGTGTTTCATTGAAAACGTATAAATTTAGAGAGCCATTTGGGTCATTAAGTTTTCTTTTTTTTTATAGTTTGGAAATTGCATTATATTCTTTGAAAGTTTCTAACGCATAGTATTAAATAAAGCACTTTTGACTTACACGGCCAAACATTTTTTAACCGAATTCCAAAGGAAAGGATACAATTTTGAACCAAAAAGGGGTATAAGGTTCAACTCTGTATACTTTTTGTTGTGATCCCTGTTTTTTCTAGACTGAGAAGGAAACAGAATAGTGCCGAAAGATAATTACGATTGAACTTAAAAAAAACGTTGTCTACTTCCTAAAAAAATGATACATCACTTTTCTAGACTTAATTGAAATGAGTCTTTCGAAAGCGTGAATTAAAAAGGAAACTTAAAACAAGTTGAGTAAGCAGGAGAGTGCTCCTACCAGAAGGTCTTTGTAAACATCCTAGGGTAAGAAGCAAGTTTTCTAATGGCGTGAATCGATAACTTGAATTATTCATCCAATACTTAGATATGAAATCGTTCAAATTTATACAAAAGATGCACAGTTTCTTTCATAAGCACAGTGCAGCCGCCATTTTAATCTAGCTTAAATGATTTTTCTGAATGCTCGGCCGATTGAACATGTTCAAGTTAAACACTTTTCCTTAAATTTTCATGAAAATTGAAAGAAAATAAAAGTCCCTAAGTCAATTTTAAATATATATATATAGGGTTTTCCAATAAGAGGTGTTATTTTGAATAGATCTTCTGATTTAACACCTTGCGACTTCTTCCTTTGGAGCCACGTGATAGAGAAGGCCTATGCCAATAGTCCAGCGTCAATTCAAGATCTCAAAGATGAAATTCGTGAGGCTATCGAGGACAAGGGCAGCCACTTTGCGATTTGGTTATGGAAAATTTCATGAAGAGGATACGGTCCTGTAAGCGTGTCGTAGTGGTTATTTGCCCAATGTTAGTTATTGTTATTAACGGCATATCTTCTTCTTTATAATGAATTAAACATCCGATCATTTATTTTAAAAAATGGCATTTTTATTTTAATATCAAAATAGCACCTCTTATTGGAAAACCCTATATGAACCATAAACACGTGTTATCGTTGTTGTAATTCCATATAATTGAAATGGCTATAAATCACTTGATTATGATTCGATCTTAATTAAACTTTGTGAACATATATACCTTATGTCAGTCTATATAATTGCAGAATTTCAAGAAGTTTAAAGGTACCGTTTTGATTTTATGGGCAAAAATGTAAAATCGACAAATCATACTATTATTAACGAAGTTGAGTGAATTTCGGTTTCTAAGGTATTTGTCGCCCTTGTACTCATAAAGGTCCACATTCGTGATAATTTTCAGATTTTTCGGCTGAAAGGCGTCCAATCGCGAGGGGGGGGGGGCACAAATTTTGGGTACATTTTGCCTCCCCGTGGACCCCCCAGTTCATCAAATGATTTTTTTATTTCAGATTCTAAAAGTTCTAATCAAGACCTTTCATTTGATACCCCATTTGACTACCTTTGATTAAAAAAAATTTTTAAGGGCCAATTCGTTATTAAGGGGGACCCCCTTTAAAAAATTTTTTAAATTTTTGTCAATGCCTTAACTTTTGAGAGACCATCACTTCTGACCTTTTCACAAAGTTTGAGCATCCTAGCTTCTATAGTTTCTGAGGAAATTAGCTGTGATGCACGGACAGACGGGTCGCGAAACTAGTGTCTTTGTAAAAAATTTTTTTACAAAGACCTAAAAACGGACTGTGATGCGCTCTAAGGGATTCATATGAAATTCATTCCTTAGAGAATTTCGTAGTTGTTTTTTAGCAATAAATTTATTAAAGTTGGTGAAACATTTTATTTAGCTAGTAAAACGCAATTTCTTGTCTTTTCAAATTTTTCTTAAATTGAAAGTTAAAATATTTTAATTTTCCTGAGTTTAAACTGTACTATAAGAAACTGAGAAATTGTCAATACTTGATTGAAGTTGTTATTTATCACTTTCTCATTAAATACTCAAAGATATAAAAGGACTTAGACTCTTTAGTATACATTAGTCATAAATACACACCCTTAGCAGTACACCCCTTCGATTTTTTCATCGCCCGATCAATTCGATCATGCTTGAATACAAGGAACCAAATTACATCTCATTGAGTTCGATCAATTGATATTATAGATTTCCCCCGCACATGTTAACATCCAATTTGTTTTCATCTTTAATAATTTTCTTTTATTATTTCCACTGCACTGTCCCACTGAGAGTGCGACGCGAGAAAAAGAAGACGAAGCTTACGTCATTTGACCAAAAATAGAAAATGTAAGACTTTAGAGCGATCAAGTCGAGCGTTCAAAAGTTAAGAAAAATATATAATTTTGTTTTTTTTTTCTTGAACATACTCTTCTACTTACGTATTGATATAGTAGACAGCTTTGACAATGATTACATATATGAGCTCGTTTCAGCCGATGGAAGCGTATGTGAACGAAGAAAAGCCAAATGTTAGAGCGCTATCGTCACACCAACACCGCACCACCGCCACACCACCAACGTACCGTACCAAGTGTTGTACTAAAATGTAAGGAGGCGGAAATCCGTTTTACAGTTGTTTTATTTGGTCACTTTGCATGGATTTTCCGTTTGAGCGAGTTTTATGATATGTGTGTGTCGTTCTAATTTGTCCGCGTCAACTAAGGTAATGAATGATCTTCGCGGTTGGACTTGGTTGGGAAAGTGTTCACCGTTTTAAGCTTCTTTCGAGTATCTTTAGGCTTTGTTTAAGAATTTCAATAATTAGCGAGTTCACAAGGGATGTAAATTGTTCACTGAATTTTAACATTTCCGAGCCATCGAATGATGGCGCACTTTTCAAACACTGGATTTTGATTATGCGTTTTTTTTTCATTTGTAAATAAAACAGAAATTATATCATCACTGTCGCACAGGTGATCGCTAAGCAAACAAACGAACGCCAAATGAATTTCCGCCGACTCGCTAAGGAACTTAAGAACTGAGGAGGAAAACTAAGATTTTCTCGAGACGGACGCGATGCGAGGAAGACGAGCAATTCGGTGTTTATTTGGACTTAAACAGAGGCAACTTAAAAATGTGCGCAGTTGTATATTTTATAACCCCCGAAACCCGAAGACGAAGAAAAAAATTGCAAGATTCCGACTTGGACTTGTTTCGCGGCTATCTCGTGTGTGTTAGTCCCATTATTCATATCAGGCGATTCTGACTCCGTATCTGGCTGATGGCGGGCAAAATGTTTGGCAAAACGAATTTCGCAAAAGATGATTTATATTTTCATGCGCCCACTTAATCGCACTCCGTTCCATCCCGACCCGTTCACTTAGTTCCGCTTCAGTGGCGAGTCCGTTCCGGGGTGGTCAATGTCCGTTCATCTCGATCCTAGACTCGTTCTCAGTATCTTCATCACTTTACGGATTAGTCGTGTATGTCCTTTAGCCAATTCAGTCCCCGGATTTCAAATGAACGCTCCACGGAGCCAAGAGTCTTACACTATCGACAAATCTGCGTTCTAGCCGAAAGTTAATTTGCGTCTTTGCTAGCTTCGTTTCTAGAATAATTTACAGTCTCGACTTAGCAATTTCACATTTCGGTCGTTCCATACTAACAAGTAACCGCGGGCAACTGAGTAAACTGTTTATCAACGCTCACAACTGATATCGAGGACACTGAACAATCTGCAGAGCGGAATCCCGGAAGAATCTCACCAAGTGATAGTAAGGCACCGGGAATGTTCTCAGACCCGGCACTGGGCCAACCCGAACCGGTCCGGTGAGGTCATAGTCGTGCGACTGCCACTAAGTTCTGTCTCGTCTTGGCTAGTGCTGGGAACTGAATCAGATGGTCCGAGCTGGACTAGCTGCCACCGTCTCGAGTATCTTCCGGTTCTCGACTGAACTCTGACTGCGGTCGAACTCCACCAGGTCACACACGGACTATCTCACCTGGCTTCCGCTGTTGGCACGCTAACGCCAGCCAACGTGATACTAAACTTTAACCGAAACTCCAACCGGACGTTATGGGAACGTTATCTAAACTAAAACAGCGGATGGCTACACGGCTCCACCAGCCGAAAAGACTTAACTGTAGTCATGCTGTAAGTGAGCTCCATCGTCGTCGTCGCCGCCAAAGCTTACCGCGGAAGAAAACTTTGGGGGGCTTTCAACAGAGTCGACGTCGTCATCGCCATCGACGCTCCCCAAAGATGGATTGTGGCCACTTTGGCAACTTCGACTTTGGCTGTGCGACTCCTCATGCTTCGTCCGCGACTCCGTGCCCGTAATCTGTCTTCGTTTCGGCGGCATCCAATCCGTTGCATGCCCGCCAACGGGTTAGGAGGCTCCAGTGCGCTTTTCGTTGGGGCTGGTGAAGGTGTTGCCGATGGTATATCTGTAACAGTTAGCAAGCTTTTATGTGTTGAGTGAAAGATTGCAGCAGATACCATAGAAAAGTATCTTTTCCAACTGCATCGAACCGAAATTTTTTCGCTTGAGATGAAAATACTGTTAATGATTCCACTTGTTTGGCGAAGAAAAAAATTCTGTTCCGCTACTAAGCTTTCAAACGGAAACGGAAAATGTCGTTCGATTGGAATTTTTGAAATGTTTGCGAAGAGATTGTGAATAAAAATTGCAAGTTGCTTTTATGGCTTTTTACGCGGTTTTAAATAGAATTTAGACCAAATGCATTTAAATTTAATTCATGTAGCAGTTTATATTGCTTTTAAATTCTTTTGAACGTTTCAAATGTGATTTTTTTCGTGTTGTTACTTTTACCGCTGTTAATCAATTTAATGAGGTTATTGTCTTGTTTCGAAGAAAATGGAATTCAATTTGATTTTAGAAAATAAAATTGGGATGGTATTTTATTATGAAAATTGCAAAAATGTGAAATATAAAGTTCAGTACTTATGCAAAAACTACAGAAGTTTGTTAAGTGTGATTTCAGTTTGGATTAAATTAATTCTTAACTTATAATTAGTTTGATTGTGCACCGGAAATGGTGTATTATATATTAAATATTTGTTTTCAACCATGATGATTGTGGCAGTTTTCCGATCAACCAGTTTATTTTGCATTAAACTTAATCAGAGCCAAGAAAATTGTAATTCAAAAATTTCCCATTTGTGGTTATATTTCAATAAAATTTGTGTATAAAATAGATGTATGTAATAATGAGTGGTCCCAAAAGTATTCAGCCTTTTTTGTCATTTTTCGATTGAATATTTCTATGACCTTTTGCCATTTCATGGGTAGAGCCATTATTCCATCGGTGTAGAATTTTTGTGGTTTATCGGCGAAAAACTTGGCCAAGTGATTTTCACAGTCCCTTTTTGAAGTGAATTTCTTTTCATTGAGGAAGCTTTGCAGCGACCGAAACAAATGGTAGTCTGATTGGAATGTCACATTTCAAACGCATGTCAGTTTGACTCAATCTGGCTAGTATTTCCCGATCTATGACAACCAACCCCATCTATTGACAAAAAAGGCTCAGTACTTCTCAGACTATCCAATATAATGGAGTTTCAGTATGCCTTGGATGAAACGTAAGAATTCACAAACTGAACAATACTGTTGATAAAAAAACTTCAGGGAATTTTGAGTTTTCAGAGCATTTTTCGGCAGTACTTAAGAATCAATCAATCAATCAATCAAAAGCGCTTTATTTAATACTAATCGTTATAAATTTTAAAAGAATATAAAGCAAATTCCAAACAATAACAATCAAAAACTTAATGGCCCAAATGGCTCTCTAAATTTGTACGTTATCATTACACATTTAAAAAAAAAAACTATTGCAAATTCAAACCAATGAAGATTATTACATATTTTTTAAATTTAATTGGAAAAAGGAGAAAAAACCAACCAACACTATTCTAAAATTATTTATCATCTTAACACTACAGTGAACTTTGATCCTACACCTAATATGTTTTAACTTGATTCTAATAAATGCTATCAAAAACTTTATCTTACACTTAAAAAAATCTATAACAATGTTCCTAACCTAAGCGTTTTACCTTATCTCTAACCTAATATAATAAACATAATATAAACCTAACCTATGCCTAATTTTTAACAAAAATAAACAACAACACTAAATGTAGCAATAATGAGCTGAAACTCAAAAACTAAATAACGAAAAACACCAAAATTGAAAATGTACACGAATAATTTAGACATTGTCATTCAGCCACCAATACCTAGATTGCCCCGTCTCAACTCGATCAGCCTCAACGAATCTAGCAAATGAGTATTACGAGGATATTTTATCTTCTTATCGGTGGCCCGTCGATATATGTGATATATGACTGGGACGCCGTCAGAATCAAAAACATATCGATTCATGTCCAAATACACGAATGTTTCTGGAGGAATGAAGCCAGTAGCGAGGCAAGTCGCTATATACCCGTCTGTAGGGTGGAACGGCTGTGAAATCCAAGGGTTTTCACTCACAGTCACAGATATGGCGATATGATTCCGAAGAAGCTTCAATATGAAGATATTGACTCTAGTCACTTCAGCAGTTTGATAAATTCTTCTATTCGATATATAATGTTTCCAGTCCGTCTCAGGCTTTCTGTACAAACCAGTACATGCACGAAGATATTTCCTTTCGAAAACTCTTAATTTTTCCATAGTACTAGCACTCTGGTTGTACCAGATCTGACATCCATATGTCAAAACTGGTCTAAACAGTGTCTTGTAACAGATAATTTTGACTTTTTGATCAATGTATCTGGAATGAAAGAGTTTTCGAAGGGCCATGACTACTTTAAGTGCCTTACTGAGCATGATTTTTACATGTCCAGTATAGTACAGATACTGATCGAGATAAACACCGAGGTATCGAACACAGGATTTATGTGGAACTCGTTCTGAACTACCCTCGCCAGCCATGATGTGGAAATCTTTCCAATTACGTTTCAGGTCTTGACTGACCCCCTGCAGCGTTGTCCGAAACAAGATTGTTTCACACTTTTGGGCATTGATTTTCATTCGCCAATTGTCAGTGTACAGCTGCACATCATTGAACATTTTTTGGAGATTTCCCTGGACTATTGTAGCTTTTCGGTCTGCCGTATAGATGATCAGATCATCAGCAAACGCTACCAATGATCGCGTTTGCGAGACGTTAAAATCAAAGCTGTTCAATAGCTTGCGAATGAAGATTGAGAAGAGCAGAGGCGCAGTAACTGTTCTCTGCTGTAGACCATTCAAGACCTTGAACTCGCGCATTGTTGTCAGATTTCCATCGGTTACAACAAACGATTTCCCGTATAACATATTACACATCATGGTGACAAGGTGTCTGGGGAACCTGTCCTGAAGGAGTTTAAAAATTAGCCCATCTAACCATACCGTATCAAAGGCTTTCTCCATATCAATGAGACATGCTCCAACACATTGTCTATCATTTAGTTTCCAACAGATGTCTGAGGTTACTTTCGTTATTGCATGTGTGGTCGAATGCCTGGCACGAAAACCAAATTGGCAATTCGGCATCAACTCATTTTCCTCAATGTGGGCGTTTAATGCTCTGTTGAGTATCACTTCAAACACCTTGCTGATGTTAGGCAGCAAGCTGATTGGGCGATAGCTTTTCGGGCACGAAGATTCTTTTCCTTGCTTCAAGATCGGAAATACCTTAGCCTTTTTCCACTCATTTGGGAAATATGAATTGCTCAACATAGTGTTGAACAATATGCAATAATTCCTAAAAGCAACCTCAGGCAAATGTCGGAGAACTACATTTGGAATACCATCAGTACCACATGATTTCTTGTTGTTTATCTTGCGAAATATGAAACACAAGTCTTCATAGCTGACAAAATAATCAATAAGATTCAAGCTCGGTATGAGGTCAGATGTTGATGTTTCATTGAAATGAAGAATTGATTGGCCGCTCAGGCTTGATTTGAAGTCGGAAACTTGTGCTTCAACGACCTCTAAAAAAATTTCGTTCCCTCTCTCAGGGTTTGGTAGATGAACCAATTCAAAATGTGTTCCAATCAAGGCAAGTTTATCCAATCCTTCACAAATAATCCTGTTTCCATTTCTATCCGGAGTCGTACTATCAATTTCGATACCAGCCCTATCGAGAAGATTTATCTCATCACTAGTGACTTCAAGATTCGATACCTTCACTCAAGACTTCTTGCGGAATATGCTATTCACTTTCCTGAACACGCCATCTGGGTCCTGTGGGCTAATACCCCTCAATTTTTCCGCCCATTGATTGCTGACCTCACTCCTGAAGTATGACCGGATTAAGTTCCGGACATTCTTCAGATGTAATTTCAGCAAAGACAACGAGGGATGGTTGTAGTCCAAAAATCGTCAATAAATATTGTTGACGCGTGTAAGAAGGAGGCTTCTCAATCTTTTCAACCTTGCGATGGTTGGTGTTTCATATCCTTCCATATTGTTTCGATGTTTTAATTTTGGGAACTACTTTCTCAATCGTTTCCAACGTCAGCTTCTCTAACTTCGACAAATAGAGATCTATTTCATCGTTAGTTAGATTCCTGTCATTAGGAACCATTGAGCAAGAGTTGCCACTATCAGAAGGGGGACATTGCTTCTGGTACTCCCGATTGAACTTCTTTTGAAACTTTCCCCAGTCTGTTTTTTTTGAAATTCAACCGATGATTTTCATGTTGAACTGCAATGAGGAAGAAATCATCCCTGTGATGATTGATTTCCATTACGATTGCGTTATGGTCGCTATCATAAGGAAGCACCTGCAGTTTCCGTTGAGGACTATTAAAGTTGAATTCGAGTCTTGCGTCAGCAATGCAAAGGTCCAAATATGAATTTGTCCTAGGGTATGTTGGGAACTCCGACCCATATAGATTGCACCTGTATTCAATTTGGTTCTCTGTTATCCACGATTTCAGGAATACACCTCTTGGATTATTGGTGGCGTTCAGCCATGATGTATGCTTGGCGTTCAGGTCACCAGCAAGAATATAATAGTTATGCAGCCTGTTCAATTCGAGTATTTCAAACAAGGAATTGAGTTCCTCCTTGAGCTTGAGAACAGTTCCACCATTTGCATAGGCAGAGATAATGAAGAGGTTATCCCCACCTGGCAGTGAGATTTTGATAACGGACACTTCAAGAGATTCAAAGCTTTTGAATTCGACTTTTTCAATATTTTGGAAATGATAGGGTCTTCGTACCAATATCCCGGTGCCATCTCCCCCATCACCTATTACCCTATCGTTTCTTACGAATTCAAAATCCTTGAATGTCATGGAGTGCCATGAATTGAGGTGGGTTTCGGTTAGAAGCAGGATGTCAGGCTTTTGTCTGGCAATGAATTCAAGGAGATAATCACGCCGATGTAAAGTAACAATGGAGTTGACGTTGATCGAGATGAGGCGAATCCTATCCGTGGGAATGTGGCTGGATGACAACTTACTTTGAGGCATTTGAAAAGCCTAAACGCTGTAAAACAATGTTAATTTTCGAATCTTGTTTATCGATTCACTCTGATAAGGAATTTAATTGCTGTAAAATTTTGAGAAGCAGCTCATTATTGCCACTTACATTATTTACACTATTTTCCGCATTTTCTGCTGGTCCTCTAGCGGCTTGTGCAAATGATACTCCGGGCTTGACGAAGTTCGGAGCTAAGACACTGCGGTGTATTTGTGTTTGCTTTGGGGCAGATTTCAATCTTGCATCCTGATATCGGGAGCATCCTTGATATGATGCCGGGTGACCAAAAACACCGCAGTTCACACAATATAATTTCTCTTTTGGCTCCGTCTGAGCCAATTTGCACTCACCATGCACGTCTTTGCATTTAACGCATCGGTAATGCATGGTGCAGTTGGCAGCCGAATGCCCAAATCGTTGGCAGCGATAGCACTGGTTGATTTCTCGTTTCTGGAGGCGTTCCCACCTCACCACTCGAAAATTTAAATACCTGATTTGCTGAAGAGCGCTTGGACTGCTCTTATTTGTTATTTGTACCAAACAAAGTGGTAAGTTTTTTTTTTCTACCGTCGACCTTCTTGTTGCGAATGTTTTAACTGAGATAAACTCGATTTGTGGTGCTGTTTCCTTGAGAACCTGAAGAAGATCGACGGTATCTTCTCCGCAGTCCAAGCCCTTCAGCAAGAACGTCTGGTTCTTCTCGCTTTTGGGGGTATAGGTGAAGTGCGGAACCTCCCCAGAATTCAAAGCATCTTTCGCTGATTTGAAATCAACCAGTGATTTCGTTCTAATTGACAGCTTCTCGGAATTTATTCGTTTGATTTCGAAATTTGTCAATTTGTTTTCGGCTGCCAACAGCCGAACCATGTCTTTTCCGCTTTGACCGAAGACATTAATTGGCGGAACTTTCTCGGTATTCTTGGCTACTTTTTGAGGAGGACCAGCAGAACTACGGGCTGGTTTCTTCTCCCTATTTCTACTTTCATTATTTTTATTTTTTAAATATAAGATAAAATTATCATCTTTATTACCTTCGTCTACCTCCATATCCTGTTGGAGTCCATCCAGCGCCGCAAAGTAGTTCTGGCTTTCGTTGGTGCCACCAGCACTTAATACCTCTTCAGTGATTATTGGATTTGCAGCTTTCTTCTGTTTTTCGATTTTTCGTATCGGATCACTCTCTTGAACTTTTTTTGCCGTCTTGAACATTTCTTCGTACGTTTGAATTCTTGCCTTTAGCTCTTCGATTTCACTTCGAAGGCGATACACCTCCTGTCTATCCTCGAGCACTTGTGTTTTACGACCGGCATCTGCGGTATCCTGGGTGCTCGTGTGTCTCCGCTTGTTGACACTTGCCAATTTCACACCGTCACTCTCCCCGGGGCCCCCCAACGGAGGGAAGCCGTCGGGCTCCTCCATACAGCAGTCCCGAGTTGTCTTTGGTTTGTTGCCTTTTCTTGATTTATTGGTATGGTTGGTCGATGCCTTCGACAATTAATTCTTCCCCAATAAAATCAAAACTTGCTTTTGACTGACTCGTACAAAATTAATTCAATTATTTGAAACAGACTTTTGTGAAAAATTAATTAATTTTTAAAATTAATGACAGGAGCGATTACACGCAACGAGTGCTAGACGTAGAATCCTCCAGTACTTAAGAATTGTAAGGGCAGAATTCTCGTACAGCTTAAACGCAATATTATTGCAAAGAATATACTCAAGTCAATCGAATAGAGTAGACATTTGGATATGAGTGTTCTACGTTTCTATGAAAATTTTCTGGATTGCCAGTATTTATTTATCACTCCAGCAAATTTCCATGAAATCATATAGAGTGGAGTGAACCGCCAGCATTTATTGATCCATGCGGAATTTCAGGTCTTCAACTGAAGACGCAAAATGCCATGCCTGAACTAGGCCTCCAGGATTAATCTTCTCCAATCACCACGATTCTGCGACCTTGTTCGCCAGTTGATCACTCCGTGTTCTCGCTTTTTCTTTAATGTTCTGTTGCGTAGCCGGTTTTCTTCTATTCTTTCTACATGTCCCGCCCAGTATAATTCGGGCAACTTTACACAAATGGATAAAGGTGACTTGTCAAAAAATTCATACAACTAACCGTTGTAAAATAGTTTCCACTCCGTTCGTTGTTTCACCGGGCAGCAGATTTTCGGGAGCACTTTGCGTTAAAATATACCCATTACCTTTTCGCTCATCAAGGTTCATGTTTCCCTTCCATATAACAGTTCACTTTGCCTGTGTACAACTCCGGAACTTAAAATGAGAAGTACGGAGTAATATGCTTTATTTGCGGTGTCCAATTTCATTGTTTTCGGTGCTCATTTACAATGAACCAACATATACAAAATTGTCTACACTTTTAAGGCTGTAGTTTCCCGCAGTTAGGTTTTTTGTTCTTTCTCGTATGAGTCATGAATTTAATACTAGTTTCATAACTCGTAAGCAATTCAGTTTACTTCAGCTGTTGGACCAAAAATGCTTTTTTGGGGTTTGAGATTAGTCGTGCCATAATATTGATATTATTAGCATATGCTACCAATTGTGTGGTCTTGAACATTAGTGTATCAGAGGTTTAAGCTATTGTGAAGGGTGTTTGCGTCGGGACTCTCTTGTCCCGAATTTTGATTTTATTATTTTCATTTTTAGTCTATAATCTATTTATTTTACATTTATCTTAATAAGTTAACATCTATGATACAGACCAACCAACAATTGAACAAAGAATAAACTTTTGTTTAAGTTTTGACATATTAAAAAATGTATGAAAAATGGGTTACTTGATTGATTAAAAATGAAAATGTGGTATTCAAAACAAAGTATTTTCACTTTGTGGCGAATTGAATTTGAATTTGGTGACATCAATCAAATAAATCGAATTAATTACGAATGGGCTAATTATAACAGTGCTAATTAACCTAAAATAACTATGTAAGTTGATTGAAGCGTTGATGTTGCCGGATCAAGCTATAATGGGCGCTCAGGGGTGTCAGAAACTTAACATTCACCCCACCCGTTGAACTGTCCATTCAACCTCCTCCGAGGTGTTTGGTAGGCTGTACCGTCTAGGTAACGGCACTGGTGGTTGGACGTGCAGGTTGGATTGTTGCTTGCAGTAACACCAGTGGAGGTAGATCACCAGTATCACTAATCTGAGAATGCCCAGGTAGCCGATGGTGTACTGGTGGATGTCGTGGTCAGTCACTTGATCGGTCCATGAAACATCTTGCGCTTGTAGTTGTCGTCGCAGTTCCTCGATTTCAGATGCAAACTCAGTGAAATGAGTGGAGACGTTGAAAGAGTCCGTAAGGCTCGTCCCGTTCTGTAGAACAGAAAATTCTAGCCAATACCGTCCCAAATCCTAATAAATGAGCAACTTCCACTCGCTGGAAGATAAGTAGATTCGACCTAATGGTTGAAAAGACAGATCCGTATGGGGTCTGGTTGTTGAGCCTTGTGTTGGAGAGGCGTGCACTATAGGAGCTAGGAGGCACATCAAGAGGAGCGCCACAACTGACTTGCCGGTTCACATCGATTGCTTGTCTTCGGGATTTCGTCACCGCTGATCTGGGACCCTTCTTTCGTCAAGTGAGGGGAACTTGCTTATGTTGCTTCTTCGTTAGACTGTGCATTGTCAAGTGCTCGAAACAGGGCCAGTTTATGTAATGGCCTTTTCAATGTTTCGGAGGCGGTTTTGATATCAGCGACTCGTACGAAACCATCGGTGGCTTCGTACGTTTTGAAAGTTCGCCCCAGTGGCCACTTCATCGATGTGGTGTTATCTTCACTTATGATGACCACTGTTCTCGGGATCGCATTAGGGTGTGACTGTCTCCACTTGAGACGATGCTGCAACTGCGCCAAGTACTCATGCGATCATCGTCTCCAGAATTCAAGTTTGAGGTGATTGATTAACTTCCACCGGGCGTGGAGACCTCCGGTGACTTGCTCTGCGCAACCATCCATCATGGCTGTGAAGGGTTCTCCGATGAGAAAGTGTGCTGGAGTTAAGGCTGCCAAATGATTGGGATCGTTTGACATTAGAGCCAGTGGTCTAGGATTGAGGATAGCATCCACCTCAACCACCAAGGTATGTAGCTCCTCGTAGGTGAGAGCCGCCAACGAAACGCCTCGACGGATCAAACTTTTGGTTGATTTAACCGCCGCCTCCCACAAGCTGTGACTATGAGGCGCTCGTGGAAGGATGAAATGGAAATCGATTCCCCAGCTGGAGCACGCCGTCGTTACTTTTTGACGTGGTTCTTTGGAATATAATGAGGACGACGATTCTGATAGCTGTTCGTGAGCTCCCACAAAGTTGGTGGCATTGTTACAAAATAGGTTTTGGCAGTATCCTCGTCGTCCAATGAAACGTTCGAGAGCACAGAGGAATGCCTCTGTGCTTAGATTGCTGACTAGTTCCAGATGGATGGCCTTTGTAGCAAAACAGCAAAATATGGCTAGGTACCCTTTTTGCGGTCGGGTACCTCTACCTCGGTGATGGATCATCATAGGCCCACAGAAATCCACTCCGAAGTCGACGAAAGGACGAGCCGACTGAAAACGTGCCCTCGGCAGGTTTCCTATGACTTGTGAAAAAAAGCTTAGGTTTGATTCAGGTGCACCACATGCATCGTTGAACGATCGATCTCACGAGTTGCTTTCCTCGAATTGGCTAGAACCGCTGCCTTGCGGTAGCGGGCAGTGACTGTGCACCTAGATGGCAGTGGTTACGATGGATGTCCATGGTCAGCAGTCTGCTGAAGGGATGTTTGAACGGTAGTACAATGGGATGTTTAGCGTTGAACGTGATTTTGGCAGCCTCCAGCCTCCCACTGACATGGATTATGCCCTCTGCATCCAGGAATGGCACCAGTCCCACCAACGGACAGTGCTTGGAGACTTGCCTCCCCGACTTGATGTCGAAAAAATCGCGATGACCTCCAGGGCTGTGGATAATTCATCACTCGTGGGCGCTTGATTTGTCAGTTGAGATTGTTTGACTGCCGGCTTGAGATCACAGATAACACGCATCATGTAGGCCACTATGCGCTGCAGCATCTTAAAGGAGTTGCCATGTTGGATCCACTGAATCAAGTGTGTTTTAGGAGCCTCTGCTGTCACCATAGTGGTCTTGATCCGTTTCGTCTTTAAGTCGCAAGGGCCCCCACTCCGATACTCGGAAGGCCAAACTTGTTCTGCCCCGGAAAAAATGGTGGTCCTTGCCACCACTTACTACAGCGGCTCAATTCAGCCGGTGCCATCCCACGTGACAGGATGTCAGCTGGGTTGTCTTTAGAAGCTACGTGTCACCACCAGCCTAGCCTTGAGATGATTTGTATGACCGAGACCCTGTTCGCTACAAAAGTATGGTACGACGATGCAGTAGAATTGATCCACGCCAAGATGATCTCGGCATCGGTCCAGAATACCTGAAAATCCTCCTGCAGATTGAGTGCTGTCGTAACTCGTCTTGTGAGCTCAGTGCCTAGTTTTGCTGCACACAACTCCAGGCACGGATGAGTAAGTGTTTTGATCGGAGCCACCCTTGACTTGGCGCACAGAAACCTGACGATGACTTGGCCGCTCCTCAGTGTAGACCGCATGTATATCGCTGCGCCATATGCCTTCTCAGAGGCATCACCCAAGGTGTGCAACTGTACTTGCACGGGTTTCTCACCTGTGCGGATATGGCAAGAAAATCGGGTCTGCTGAAATGATGGCAGACATCTGCGAAAATCGGACCACTTGATATGGATCCCCACTAGTAATGCTGCATCTCAGTCTAGTTCTAATCGCCATAATTCCTACAGGAACAGCTTGGCTGCCATCATCACAGGAGCCAGAGTGCCCAATGGATCAAGCATTCTAGCTATATCAGGTGCCGTCGAGAACTTTGCATCCGTTGGATCCAGGTTGATTTGGATTTGGGACTTGTCAGTCTTCGGACACCAGATGACTCCTAATATCTTAATATAGTCCTCTAGTAAGCTACTGAAGTCCAGCTGCACCTGTTGGTCCTCAGGTTTAATCTGCTTCAAGAATAGAGGATGTTCGGCACACTATTTGCGCAAATGCATACCTGCGCTCGAGAATATGATACATAGCTCCACCTGTTTGTGAAGTGCCTCCTCGTAGCTGTCTGCCCCAGTTATGACGTTATCGATATAACAATCTTTCTCCAACGCGTTGCTGCCCAGGGGACTCTTCTGCTGGTTCTCCTGTGCTCGAACCTGCAGACATTTTGTAGTTAGATATGGGGCACACGTCATGCTATAGGCTACTGTTTTCAACTGATAGTATCGCACTGGTTGCGTTGAACAATTTCTCCAAATTAAGCATAGTACCTACGGTCTTCAGGATGGAGCATTATCTGGCGACCCATCTTTTCGATGTTGGCGGTGAATACGAAACAAGGCATTCTGAAACGCAGGAGAATCGAAAAAAGCTCATCCTGGACAGTAGCCCCTGTATGAAGGACATCATTCAGCGAAACGTTTGTGGTCGTCTTACTAGATGCATCGAAAACCACCCGCAGCTTGGTTGTACTGCTGTCGGGTTTCAGGACACAATGATGTGGAAGGAAGTATCGTAATCACTCTCGCTGCTGCGACGTCACCTCCTCCATATGACTAAGCCGAATATACTCCCTCATGGTCCTCGTATGGAAGTCTTAGATCAGGGTTCCTCTCCAGTCGACGCTCCAAGGCAGTGACTCTGCGACCACCACTTCGGAATCACCTAACGTCTCAGGATCCTTGCTGAATGGGAGTTTAACCAAGAAACGGCCGTCGGAGCGTCTTGTCATTGTCTGATAGAAATATTCTTCGCAAGCCCTTTCAGGTAACGTAAGCTTGTGTTACAGATCGTGTACTTCCTCGACCTTCCAAAATCGCTTGATGAGCTGATTAAGCTGCTTATCTTCTGCCAGGATGCCACATGTGACGGAAGACACTTGAGGTGTGATCACTCTTCCGGCTACAATCCACCCTAGGCGCATGTTCTGGAGCACTGGAAGCTGTGGGCCCAACTTTATTTGTCCAATGGCTAGGATCTTGCAGAAATATTTGGCACTCAGCAACATGTCGATGCGTTCCGTTCAGTGGAAGTCTGAATGTGCCAGCCTTATGTTTTTGGGAATGTGCCATCCCGATGTGTTCAAGCTCTGAGACGGTTATGGTGATATTATTTTGTCCATGACGTAAGCTTCCAACTGCGCGGCATATCCTGATAATCTGGATCTTAGAACGAGGTTCATCTTGTATGCCTTGTATGCCTTCTCCGTACTACCGCCTACCCTACCTAATGAGTGCAAGGTGTGGTGTCGAAGATAAACCCAATTTTTTTATGATTCTTTTGGGGACTAGGTTTATTTGTGAGCCCTGATCCAGCACAGCTCGACAATCTGTCATCTTCCCATTTTTGGTTGCCAGCCTGACGACGGTTGTGCCCAGAAGTACCTATCCTTGGGGACGAGGTTCCATCAGAGTCGTTAAAGCGAGCGATGGTAGTTTTGCATTCGTTTGCGGTTTAGATCTTGCCTCGGCGTTGTCATGCTCGAGGATATTGTCTTGGTCTGTTTGGGCTTGCTGTCTCCAGGCAGATGCAGTAGGGTGTTGTGATTCTTGGAACACTGCTTACAACTTACAACCTGCTCACACAGTAAGCACCCAGAAGCTGTCGTGGTGGCGACGGTCAACTTGGTGGCTTTCTTACGATTGATCTCAGGTTCCTTTGATTTATGGCCGAGTGTCTGGAGGGCCTGAAAACGCGTTTCCAAGAAGTCTAACAAACTCTTCAAGAGTGGTAGCTCACGCGGTTGAGTCGCTGGATCCAATTTTCGGATTAGCACATGTAGCAGCAACGGATTCCAGTCCAGGCCTCTGGGACACTCTTGTGTGGTGTCATGTAGAGCCTTTATTGCTGCCACTGATGACCTTTCATTAGCATGAGATTTGTTCATGAGTGTCGCTACCAATAATCGCCGGTTGTCTTACCTTTCCTTCAAGGTTGTCCTAGCCGACAATGTAAAATTTCAAGTCAAAAGCTCCGCTTCTCCGGTGAGACTAGCCTTAAGGTACCATAGCTTCTGGCACTTGGATATCGATTGGCTATGCACCATTTGCAGGAACATGTCGTGAATGGTGCATAGCCAATCCAATGTAAACATTTCCCATCGAAGGTGGGGAGATTTATTTTCGGCAGAGGCATAGTAAGAGGAGTCCCAGGCTGACACGCTGAGCCAGGTGTGGCGCTGAGTTCAACTATTTTCGATTCCAAATGTATGGCCCAACCTTGGGCAAGCTCTTCCAAATGAATGTGCTGTTGCACATTAAAACCATACGCTTCAGGATCATCATGGAGCTCGACGATCTGCTGGTGATATTCATCCAGCTGTTGCCAACCTCGCTGGAGGGTCATGAGGTTACTCTTGCACCAGGTCTGAGTGATCTCCATCTGGTCCAAACGGTCGATAATCTTCCTCAACGAGCCTGCCATGACCTTGTAGCAACGCAGCATCCTGACCACACTGGCATCGCTTGGTGCTGAGGCTTCTGCAGTGTAGTCCTTGTTCTCGCTACCCTGAATTTCGAGCCCTTTTGGTGACTGTTCCCCGGTGGGCGTGTCCAAGTGTGTTTTGTCACGTATTTGATCGTGAAAATGCTGCTGGTAATGGAGGTAGTTGCCTTTGGTAGTGTCGTATATATGTTGAGTAAAATAATCGTCCGACGGAGTGACCTCCGGTAGGGATCAGATGTGACTATCGCCTAGTCTAAATCTTCCCACGCGGCCTTCAGTTATCGCAGTGGCTCCGCATAAAACCCAGCTTCCTGCTTCCTTGAGGGCGAATCCTTTTTATAGTTGTAAATGGCACCTTCGACGATTCGAGCCAAACATTTAAGGTCCTCGATTCGGCGATCCACATTCGCCATCGCGTAGAAACTTGGAAAATGGACGGAAACGAAAAGCGCGGATACACCACAACACTACACCAAAACACCACCTCACGAACTGTTCGCCGGAGGAAAAATAATTATTCAAATAGGTACGGCAAATATTTGTAAATATCAAGTATCTCGCCGGGGCCTCCAAATGTTGAGCCGGGACTCTTCTGTCCCGACCTTTGATTTTATGATCTTTTTTGAAAATCGTCGGCAGCAATGGCAATTGTTATTTCACTTCTTTATTTCAACTAATTTAACAGCTTTGACTAAAGATAAAATTATTTCTCGTAAATAAAGAAAATAGACATCAAATGCAAAGTAACTAATATTTTTAGAATTTATACAAAGAAAATAATAGGCGAGTTGTATACGAGTACACTTTGGCAAAATTACTTGATTTTACTTATGTTCACTTTCTCCGCGCTCGCTTGTCTTCCTTTAACAACTGAGCCGACCGAGCATTTCACCCACGTTCAATTTCCAACGCAATTTGCCGACCAGACCCACGCGCCAGAGAAAGAACGCTGGCACGTCTGCTTTCGTCCATGAAATGTAATCCAATCTCTTCGATTATGGATACATTTCATGGACAAATGCACTCGATAAATGTGCATGGTCAGCAATTTGGCTGGGAATGAAAAATAGAAAATGGAATTACAGTGTGTGGCAAAATTTAGTATTCATGAATATTGAATTGAAATAAAATATTTGAATTGAATAAAATTATTGAATTTGGGTGAAATGCCGGTGAAAGGCAAGTTCAATTGTTCTTAAAGGGGACAGTGTATGATTGATCAATCGATCGGTGTATTGAGTTAAAATGATCGATAAATTGATAAATCAATCGAATTGATTACAAATGAGCTAATTACTATGGTAAATTAACCTTAAATAACTCAACACCAGGGATATCCGGCCGAGATTTTCTTTCTCATGTGTTGGGAAAACCGCTTTACCGCCTCTAATTGACATTCTTAATCGACATCTAAATGTGTCAAAGCGGTTGAGAACTCGGTGTCATATAATTTACGACGGCAGCCAAAGCGAGTGGATTGCTGCTGAAAATGTCGGAGCCAAGTTGAATCATTGAAAGATGTTAGATCAGCTGGGGTATAATATGTAAATCCAGTGATATGGTTGTACCCTTAAAGGTGACATCGTTTGTGATGTTCCCTACAATGGAGTCACGAGTTTCCTCCGCCATGCTCAAAGAGGTAGTAAAGCGCTGAATTTAATCCTTATGGATTTTGAGGTTTTCTCTCGCCAAATTGGTTGTTATGCAACTGTCAGTGGCTCCAGTGTCTATTAAGGCTTCCACCTGGTTCTACAAGATTCTTCCCAAAGCATACGGGTGGACGTCATCTTTCAATAGCTCGTCTATCTTGATCGCACTGAACAACTTCCTCGACTGCCTCACCTTGATTTGCTTTCACCGGGTATCTGATTCTGATGCAATTTTGTCACTCAAAAGGCTTTGACGTGTCACTAGATAATCTTTCGGACGAACATAGTACGGTTTCTTATGCCACGGGACAATTGCATTATCAACTAATACAGGTCTTTCCCTTTCGATAACATTTTGTATCGGTGGCGGGGCTTTGGAAGACTAGTGATCTTCAGATATCGTAGTTGGAGATGGCTAACTATTCTGGTTTTGTTGACGTCTTTCTGGGCAGGCATTTGGGGGTTGTGTTTGAG
Source organism: Odontomyia ornata (assembly GCA_963969285.1). Classification (NCBI taxonomy): domain Eukaryota; kingdom Metazoa; phylum Arthropoda; class Insecta; order Diptera; family Stratiomyidae; genus Odontomyia; species Odontomyia ornata. Next base: position 61,771,837 of record OZ017742.1, on the reverse strand, counting down.
TATCGCCCACCCCCCCCGAAATTGGCTTTGAATGCTTCCTGCCGGTATGGGCATTTGTTGGCAAGTTTTTACGTCGCTTACAGTCTGAAAAATCAGGAGCGCATGCATCCGTCTTGCACAATGATGGCAAAAGATAGATGGGCCTTATGGGCATACAGAATTGATGTCCAGGTTGTCTACTATTCCAGCAGACTCTAGGATTAACGACTGCCTTTACGAAAGGTGGATAACTTTTTGGTTCTGATTCGTGACTTCCGTGGACTCCACTGCTAATGGCTTAAGCTGAGTCATTGTCTAAATAATCAGCTGCTACTTATTCTGTAGCTCCTCGTCAAAGAGTAGTGTGCGAATATTTCAACGACCGTTCGCTAATGTCCCCCTCTACTGTCTTTAGCATGCCCAAATTAAAAAAAAAAGATTGTTCCTCCGAAGATGTATGAAATTAGGTAAGTATAATAGCTAGATAGTGCAGATTTTACGGTTAGTAAGTTAATGCCTTTGGAATTTTCTAATTAATTTAAGACGGTGGAAATTTTGGTTTCATTGATTTGGTTGAAAAGTGTAGGAATTATTTCGATGGTGTCCCATTGAGTTATGACTTTGCTGGTGTATTTGATGTTGTTGTTTTTCATGCTGCAACTTCCTTAATGCAGAAGGAATAAACCTTGAAGTATTTTAATATTTATCGGTGAGTTGCAGGTGGTTTATATTACTATTTTTTCTGGTGGTTAGGTTCTAACAGATCAATGGTCCTCCCGGTATCTTTCTTCAATAGTTCGCAAAAGGCCGTTGAACTAGTGATGTTGTTGAGCCCATATTTATCTGCTCCTGTTGCTTTCATTGTAACTGATTTGCAGTATCTAATTTCCTCGATCAAAGGATAGGGCTCGTCCATGTCGTGATACTCATAACCTTTCAGAAGGATGCAAGGTCTACCGAATTATGGATGTAGGTGTTATTAATTGGATGTTCTTTAATGTGGCGGAAGGAATATATTTCGGGCCTTGAGATGGGAATTTTGATTACAAATATAATGTTTGACTAATTGGAATCAGCTTGTAAGTTCTAATATTTCATAAATGGTTTCTTTTGAATGGGTGTATACATTTTGCTCTTCAATATGGCTTCAATCATCTGAATTTCGTTGGGATGTAATATATGTTTTGATATACTCGTAAGATTTAAGTATGCTAAAGTTATTGATTCCGATGTATCGTATCACTCATAGGATTTTGCTATTTTGGTTTGCAGATTATTGTTGTGGCCGATATTGATTCAAAAGATTATGCCAAGAACTTAAATCAAAGACGTGTGTATCGATTTGATGCCGAACATTACCATCAGCAGATTGTGTAGACAATTAATTGCCGGGTAGGTTTCCACCATGTCCTCCTCCACTCCTTCGATATGGCTGATGATTCGTAATAGGAACGCTATGCCGAGAACGTCAATAATAGATAGGCGTCTCCATATCTCTGGACGAAGGTTTCGTTTTAGCAGGGATAAAATCCCACCCTAGGAGAGAGGAACCAACAGCCGTTCGTCGAGACGTAGGAGATCTGCCTTGAACGAGGCAAATGTCTCTCGTGAATGTTACATTCGTGACTGCATTTATCTCAAATAAGTTCATCTTGATTGATTTCTGGAAATTTTGTCCGCACATTGTCCTTGACTCGAGGCCATCACTGTTGCGGCGGAGCCATGAAGATCTTCCAGTAGGTTTCCAATGCCGAGCCTCGTAGCAGTAAAGGCAAAACTCCCGCAAGTGCAGTTGAGTCACCTGCCAGCATTTCGTTTACCAGAGTCTCCACTCTTTTAATGAACAATTCCATGTATAACGAAACAGGTTCTCCGCCTAAGTACAAGTTCCAGCTGCTCGCCAACACCCGTATCTGTATACAGGCTTTGCATGGTAAGTTTCGTTCGTTAGTGCCCAATGCGCCGAAGGCACAACTGGTCCAGCTGACTGGTGTGTGGTTAAAAGACTAGGGCCACAGGATTCATGGTAGAACAGGGAAGTGCGCGTTCTGAGTCCATCGGTTGTATGAGCGGAAACCCCTATGGGCTTTGTTCCAGACCCCACAGTGGTGATTTCTGCTTTTGAATTCAGGCCGCAGCTTCCAATTTTTGTTTCTCCTGGTCAAGTTGCGTGGTTATATCCTGCGGTCATGCCATAATATCCTGGAGGATCACTACTTCTGATGCCCCTGGAGAAGGTGGTACCTCTAGTCCAGGCCTCATTCTCAGTCCTCTCATGGTGCCCATGTCAAGCTCCCTAGACAGTGGTGGTTGCCGTTGAGTTTTCCCTGAGTTGTGGAGAGCGAGTCTCCAATCACTTGCGCTATGATTTGAATAGGTTGCTGGCATAGAGGACAACTTTTTGAAGACAACATTAGGGCGTCCAAACGTTGTCGGTGCAGCTTATGTCAGCATCGGAGTTCATCAACGTGTAATCGTCTCCCATCTCATCGTGACAGATCGAGCACAACGGCATTGGTACCACGTCTGAACGCAGCCGGCGTTTGTCTGGCATTCTTTTGATAGGCATTGTTTAAGCTGTAAATATAAACAAGTATTTATGTGCATATAAATACGTAGGTGCATATAAATGTAAAAAGCAACTATTTGAAAATATGGTTTAAGCTTAATTAGTTCAATGTTGTGGCCGTAAGTGTCCAGCAAGGCAAAAATCTAAAAAAGTTATATATACATATATATATATATATATATATATATATATATATATATATATATATATATATATATATATATAATATATATATATATATATATATATATATATATATATATATATATATATATATATATATGTATATGTATATCATTCTCCTCGGGAAATGAAAACGGATGATGACCTGCCGAGAAGAGAGTGCTCCTGATCAATTTTCAAATTTATTCTACCCCAAGTCAATTACAAATCGTTTCTGAGCTACGTTTATTGACTCGACGAAATGAATGATAGCGTTACCGTACCAATCTTGTATGCGGCCAAAATTCTGACCCATCAAAGCATTCCGGGCTTCATAGTTACAGCACATGCAGCCAAAATTCGAACAGGAATCACTCATCTTTAACGCATAATAAGAGATGTAGAGTCCTTCCGCAAGATAAAGGTAAGGTAGCCTTCTGTTTTCTTGAGAATCCAGGCAGATAGGAGAAACCCATCTGGCTGATACTCCTATCAAGAAAATAGAATATCCTTACAAGTTTCAGCCTGGGACAACCAATCGGAAGAAACTCTTTCACAAAAAAAGAAAGGAAATCGGAAGTTAAAAGTCACGTGAGGTGCTCATGGTGTGTTTCACACAACTCCATGACCTTTGTCCATGGGACTCTCATCCATGCCTAGCGCTTCATTATTCTTTTGGGCTTTGATGGTGAAACAAACTTCACCCCGATGGAAATCTCTCATCGGTTATAGACGTGAAGTCTTGGAATATGTCAACGGACTGTACCCATCAGGGTAACAAGTCCGGATAACCTTAATCTACTCCGAGATGGCTGCTGGTAGTCTTAGGCAGAGGGAAGACAATGGATGCTTCTATAAGATTATTATTTTTTCAGTATTTTACATATACTTGTACATGCATACTATTATAATGAAAGAATTGAAGAGCATTTGTTACTCAAAAGTATGGAAGCGTCTAGTTGGAAAACCTAGAATACAAAGGGAAGACTCGATTAGAACTAATAGCAGCAACATACTAGGGGTAGCAAACTGATGAATGAGATCGCAAATTCTCGACGATTGGCGAACTGTAATACTTACTGAATGTCGGGGCTTATATTGAGCTATTATACTATGGGTAGCTAATATAACCGTCAATTGCCTTGTAGTGACTTCTTAGGATTTATCCAGGTTCAAGCAATGAAAAGCAACTCAGTTCTGATAATAAAGGTCAATGTGGAATAGTAGCTCGACCCAAAGAAGTTGATCTCACTTGTGTATGACGCTAAAGACACTGCTTCAAAAAAAAGCAAATTTCCTCGCTATAATAAACTGCGAAACCAGGTAGTATATTTACACTGGTCCTCTCATGACTTGTATATAATCAATTAGTTTTTGAGCATATTAACTATGTTAGCAAAAAATTTTGATTTTGAACAATTCCATGATTGATTTTTCAAAATGGTAAAAGTTATTAAATGTAATGAAAGGAAGGATCAAATGTGTTAATCCCATAGAAATACCAAAGAATGCTGTTGAACTATACGGTCACACTGACCAGCCTAGTGTACAGTTCGACCGATGAAACATTCAGACTCAACACTAATCGGTTGAGCTTGTCTACCGCCGGTCTGGGAACTGGATAGAAATATAACTCCTGAAGGCAGTTCCGTCTCCAAACTAACTCATGTCCAGTACAGTGTTAGAGTTTATCCTTCGAATAGAATATTGGCAGAGTGAATCTGCTACTATGCCTGCATATGTTCTTTGTAGATTTCGCCGCATATTCAAGTCCCAACTATGTCACATATGGGGCAAATAACCAACCGTAACATCTCTATAACATCCTGATAGGGAGAATGGAGAGCTTTTTGATATGTATGCCAGACCGACTCATGGCGAAGCTACCGAACACATGTAGAATGTCTACTCCCCATTTTTCGCTATCACAAACATTATGCTCGGTTTCGGCGAAAGCTTTTCTGGCTATCAGTTCGACAGTGCAACGCTACGTTCGATCAAGCTGGGAGTGAATATTGAATATTTAATGGTATGTATGTACCATACTCGTATATTGGAGCCGCTCGGAATCGTCTAGCAAATAGTATTGTAGTTTTTGGTTTGCACAAATATTAGGGTTAAATGGTGGGGGGTTGGTTGGTGATGCACATTGTGGCGCACTATGGTCACTTAATATGAGAATAAAGTCCTAATTTTTCGAGTGCTCTGCATCACGTGAAACAGCAATAAAACGTTTATCATTGATTCATACTTCTTCCTCTAATATTGTTGCTGATTTCCCATCGACTGCATAATGTACTGCATGAAAAATCGTCTGCCAAGTCGAGATTGCGAAATGGTGCATACATCATTATAGAGCAATGCCAAAATTTACCCTTAACGTTTCTGGGGCGTCTGGGAAAACTTGACAGCTCTGCATATCTCGCAAATCTAATCTTCTTTCCTCTAAGCTATGTGGGGTGGTTTTATAGTATATCTTTGGTGAATTTCAAACGAGATGGCTGTAAAATAAATTCATCACCATTTCTCGCACCTTCCGACACTTTCGCTTCCCGCTTTGTATCACGTGCGCGGGTCAATCACCATGAAAGCTTTTGTAAATTGTTTATGCACACTTAAGTCCTTTAACATCCTTGATGATGATTAGTGAACCATAGGAGACAGTGTCACTTGCCCCATCAAAGGATCCCGAAATTTCCACTCACCATCCGACACGGGTGCTTAATTTTTTCTTTTACATCCCTATTTCAATTTTATGATTTTCTTTGCTGCTGCCACGTTAGAATTTTATTCCTTTTGTCGCTACATAAATCCTTGTGTATATTTATTCCATTCATTTGCCTCCCAGCTGTACATGCGAGTACGGGTATACATGCAACATACATACGTTACTTCCTGAGTGAAATTTAAAGTGTCACTACCCTTGTCCATATCGTCACTATCGGATGAATCGCCCCACATAAATTTCCTAGAACGAAGCCTTCCCGGCGAGAGACTGTCGTTTCGTCGTCATCTTGGTCGGAAGATTTTACATTTGCTGCACCGAACGTATTTGTCATTTTCAATTGCGGGCAATAGATCTAAAATTCTGGAATTCAAGGAATATACGAGTATGGTATTTGTCAGTTATTGACAGGAATCAGATAAAAACTTTTGTTGGAGAGGATTTTTGGGAAAATGTTTGTCTGTAGGTTTCCACAGTGAAAGATGTAGAAATGAAGAAAGTCGGTAGGTTCATTGATGTCTTTGACAGACCTGTGATGAAAAACTACTTAATTTAGTTTGGTATTTTTTTGAAAATTTTTATAGTGGTTGAATTTTATCATGAAAGTTCTCATTTGTCTCAATTATGTCCCAGAAGCAATTGATAAAGTAAGGAAGGAAAGATAGAACACTTACGTTTGCCATTCCATCGCCTTAAAACGCAAATAAAAAAGTTGCTATGATTATCGCGGAAAAGCATAAAATTGAATTGGTAAATGGCTAGCAAAAAAGGCATCATAGGCTCTTTCCAGTAAAATTTGTCAGTGTTTCTAGAGCTTAAGGACTTTCCTATACCTAAAAAACCAATTTGAATAAAGTTTGTCGTATTATGGGCTGTTGAAGTATAGCCAAAATTATGAAAATATAATAGAATTCGACTGCGAGCAAATGTATGACAGAAACTCATCTTCTTACGTGTAAAAAAAGTCCTATCTTGATTAGAGCTTTTTAAAATATTTTATATCCTCGCGTTAGCTTTGATCTCGAAAATCGTGAAGGTTTTTTGTACGCGTGCAATAGTAATAAGTACTACAGAAGTTAATTCACTCAACTTTGTTAACAATAATATGTATAATTTGTTTATTTCGAATATTTTCAAGAAAACCATATGGACACATTCAGAGCCATGAAATTTTATATTAAAGTAATCAAATATAAATTTTTAAGATTCCCTGTGGTGTAACAGTTAGGGCGCTCACCAGTTGCGCAGTATTTCCCAAGTTCAAACCTCGTTGGAGGCAACAAGTTTGTGCTTGTGATACTTCTACGGAACTATTAACTCACCCGGAAATACACTAACTTTCCGCCGTCTTGGCTGTGAAGGAACTATATCGGACGTGACATTCGCCTCGAAGTCCCGCATACGGAGGATACACATTTAGAAAGTATTAGAAGACTACTCAGCTAGTGATCATCAATGCATTCTGCTTGAGATCAGTGATGTTATCTCTCGACGTCCGTGCTCTCGATTTTCTACAATTGGGTGGAACAGTGGAAGGATGGACGTCGTGAGGTTTGTCAAGGTGCACACAGCAGATGCTCCGCTGCTAATTTGCAGGAAACAGAAGGATTGGCATCTCAAGACATGGTGAACTCAACTATGAGCATCATCAACATTGCTTGCAACGCTTCTATGTCCCGTCGAAAACCCCGGCAATGAAAGCTCCCAGTGTTCTGGTGGTTGACTAAAATTGCTGAAAAGCGAAGGGAGTGGTACAAGCTTTGGCATGAGGCTCAATGGGCACGGGAATGTGATGAGGCATGCAACCCGGTAGCAGCATATTAGTCGGCCAGGAAATGCCTTCGTAAATTGGTTAACACGAGTAATGCTCGCTGCTGGCTAGGTCTAGTGGACAATTTGAACAAGGGTCCGTGGGGCCTTGGCTACAAGCTAGTTATGCGGAAGCTTGGTGCCCTCTAGAAACCTTGCATCATCATGCGGAAAAGATGGCAATATTCTGAAGCTATATCCTCATTTAATCCTCCCAAATAGGGAGACAGGAACTAGCATGGGAGACAGGAACTAGTTTAGGAGACAGGAACTAGTTTCGACTTGAGAAGGACAAGCTCAATAAAAACGTTCTGTGAATTATAAAGGTTCAAAAGCAGATAAAAATTATCTTGTGATAAGATATTTCTCTGGAAATCTTTGCCTAGAATAAAATTCAAACTATCTGCTTTTTTTTCCTTTCTCTTAGGAAGGTATGCCGTTAATAGTGATAAATAACATCAGTTAAATGACCACCATGGCACGCTTATAGGACGATATCCTTTCCATGAAATTTCCCATAACCAAATCGCAAAGTGGCTGCCCTATGTCCTCGATAGCCTCACGAATTCCATCTTCGAGGTCTTGAATCGACACTGGGCTGTTGGCGTAGACCTTCTCTTTCACGTGGCCTCAAAGGAAGAAGTCGTAAGGTGTTAAATCACAAGATCTCGGTGGCCGATTGTGATCACCTCTTCGAGAGATAACACGGTCCGGAAACTTTTTCCGTAAAAGATCAATGGTTTCGTTGCCTGTGAGACACGTAGCGCTATCTTGTTGAAAGTAAACATTGTCCAGATCAATACCATCCAACCCTGGCCCTAAAAAATCATTAATCATCACTCGATAGCGCAGTCCATTCACCGTAACTGTTGCTCCAGCCTCATTTTCGAAAAAGTAAGGTCCATTGACTCCGCCGGACCATAAACCGCACCAAACAGTCACGCGTTGAGAATAGAGAGGCTTTTCAACAATAATTCTTGGGTTTTCCGAGCCCCAGATGCGACAATTTCGCTTGTTGACGAAGCTACTGAGGTGGAACTGGGCGTCATCACTCAAGATGATTTTTCGATGGAATTCCGGATCATGTTCATGCATTTCAAAGACCCAATCAGCAAAGACACGACATTGTTGATGATTGAATGGCTTAAGTTCTTGTGTTAACTGAACTTTATAAGCCTTAAGACCCAAATCTTAATGCAAAATTCGGTGTAATGATGTTTGTGGAATGTCTAATTCCAAAGAACGACGAGGAATGGACAAACCAGGGTTTTCTTCAACACTTTCGGCTACAGCAGCAATATTCTCGGCTGGTCTTGAGTGACGTGCATGGGTTTTATTCTTTAAATTACCAAGTTGTCCCAACAGCTCACAATTTTTCACGAGTTTCTGTATTGCGGGCCGACAAGGTGCTTCACGACGACCCAAAAATGTTCGAGTTCTACGAACCGTCTCTGCCAAATTTTCACCATTTTTATAGCGAACTTAAATAATTCCAATGCATTGTTGAAGCGTGTATTGTTCCAGTTTTACTAAAGGCATAGTCTTCACTTGTCAAATGTTAAAAAAATGACAGCTTCAAAAGTGACTCCTACCGAAATAGTGGGCTATTCAAAATAACACCTCTCATTGGAAAACACCTCTCATTGGAAAACCCTTTATGTATATATATATATATATATATATATATATATATATATATATATATATATATATATATATATATATATATATATATATATATATAGATATATACATATATATATATATATATATATATATATATATATATATATATATATATATATATATATGTGTGTGCATATATTACAAGAGCCACAAAGCTAAATCGATGGCAACTTCGTCGCACAAGCTTGTTAAGCTCACGATTGATAAAATTAAGCTTAAATTACAACTTGATGCGTGTTCCGATTGGACGGTTATCTCTGAAGTGAATTGGAGGCTATTAGGATCACCGACATTAACCGTTTGCAAGAAGCAAGCCGTGAGCGCATCAAGAGATCCAATGAAGATGCTAGGCAACTTAAACAAACGATTAAAATTGCACGGTAGAGAGAGAGGGCAGCGCCATCTGCTACGTCTCGGCATTTAAATTGAATGGGCTTGGAAGTGACTCGATGGAAGCGCTTGACTTATGGAAATTGCTTATTGATAAACTTTGCAGCACAATCGGGCAAGTGAATGTTACCCCCCCTGTTTGCCTCGCGAGAGCCAATATGGCCCTCAGGGAAACTGGGGTGCTCCGGCGGGGCTTATGGACCCGGTTAGCTCGTCCGAAGACGGGCGTGGGGCGCCACTCGCTTTTCCCTCAAAGCCGCAACTAGCCGCCAAGCGAGAATGCGACTAACCGGATTAAACGCGACGTTATTCGGCCGATACCCTAGCTACTAACCACCCTATGATCTTCACTTCAATACTTCATCTACACCACTTCACTAACCACCCTATGATCTTCACTTCAATACTTCACCTACACCACTGTACACCTCTACTTCCTAATCACTCTATCCTTCGCGTGGGCCACAATACCACCCCCGAATACTCTGACTCCCGATATCACGGGCTTCATTTAACTCCACGACACTTCCACTTCGACTTGTCCGTCCAAGCCGCACTCGTCACAACCCGTGATCTGAAACAAAGATTTCTCTAATCTTGTCCTAAAGACAAAAATTTCTTCCACCAAGCATAATTTGGTCACAGAGAAACTTCAATTATTTAAGATTTTACAATACTTGTACTCCAAATCGAAATAATTTATAATTTTAACATATGATACACTATATCATAAAAAAAACTTACTTCTATTAGATGCCTACAAAGGGGCCCCTTCGACGATCGTATTCGCGGATGTATTCTGTAGCCTTTCCTCCAATGTCGAAGCTTGCTCGTCGCTTTGATATGAATTTTTCCTTCGCTTGGATTTCACTTTGCTGATTCCGCTGTCCTCCACTTGAAGATTGCCGCTGCACTTCGAATTATGATCTCGCTGGTTGCTCTTGTTCCGCTACCTCGTCGCCCACGATAAAAAAGATCAAAAAGAGGAGGCGCGTCATTCTTCGCGTGCTTATATACCCTCCTCCTAACGGCTATGGTTCCGCTCGTCGGTCATCCACCTCTTCAGCGGGGTAGTTCCTTCCTGCCGCCACTTGGTCGCCGCTCCCCTCTGGTGGCGAGCACTCCAAATTCGGCTGAATCAGCTGAACGTAATTCACTGACAGTTTGGCCTGTCAGTGATGTTTGTTTATGTCAATTTGAATCTTTTGGTGGTTGCTGATCGGGTCGGCTACTCACTTCCCAAATCCAGTCCGTATCTTTTTGCGCATCACCATCTTTGCTCCAATAATTTATATATACATTTTTCAGTTCATCATCTGGGCATAGTTCTGTGTTTGGACTGTTTGGTGGAGATTTAGGACTGTCCCCGGGCGTATCCCGCCGCGAGCTAGCTAGTGAAACTTCTCTACTTGATTGATTTGATTCTCTTTGCGCTTCGCGCAGCAGTCTGAAGTACTCTTCACCTGATGAAAACGGAAGTGGAGTGATTCTGTCTGGGCTTTTAACACCAGTGCTGTTTGGATTCAATTCAATCCATGATTCACCCCAATAAATCCTCTCCAGATCGTGGAGGTGTTGTCGTCATATTGATGCACTGATAAGTTTAGAGAATGTATGGAAAGCAAAAGTTTATTTTCACTAGAAGGTTTACTTAAGTTGCTAGCTTCAAATTAATGCCCCAGAAAATCGACACATTCCGCAACTTCGGCCGATGCCTTCTAATTCAATTAGGCCACAATGCGATAAAGCCAATTTGCATAGGCCCTTGGAAACTTTTGCGATGGGACCTGCAAGATGTATTGCGCCTTTGTCTTCAATTAAATTATGACTTAAATCGATAGTACGAAGCGCGGGGTTATTATTCGTTCTAGTGTTTCATGTGATAGACGCATATGTGTTGCTTTGAGTCCACGAAAAAAATGTATTATATTCAAGTGCTGACACAATTGCCATTAAATCCTTAGGTTCTAAGTGATCGAAATCCCTTGAACTTAATAGGCGGGTGTCATGTGAAAGGTATATTGTCTCGATATCCCAGGCGACTTCTTCTCTATATGGAACTCCATGATAATCACGCATGCAGGCATATTGTGTACTGAAACCACCGCACGGGCCTACATTTCGCGGATCGGCTGGTCTCAATTCATCCGAGAATATCGGTTCACGTTCTGCTGGTTGAATATCAATCTTTCTTATTATGTACTTAAGTGGAACTGTAGGAAATATTTGTTTGATTGCGGATGCCAAGTCTGTAAGGATAACATCGGCATTTGAGCTGAAATTTCCGGCATCACCAGTCGTTGCAAACGTATACGTCCTATCATTTGTTATAATTGAAAAGTGTGTTGGTCGCTTGCTTTCAACAGCCTGAATATCTAAGTAATGAAAATGGTTTTCGATCTTTGTGGGTACTTTGGCAATAAGGAGGTAGATTCGAACGGGTGTGAAAGCCAGTACGCGATTCTCTGTCTTGTTACCCTTCGTTTCTAATCTAACCATGTATTTAACTCGTTTTACCAAAACCACACTCCACGCAATAAATAATTTCACCCGTTATGGAAATTTGCGCATTTACGCGAAACAAAAAAACCTGAAATGGCGTTTCTCCCGAGTCACGTCCGATTTCTTGCCGCCCTTTGTTTGCGTTGACGTGGACCGAGGTTTCACAAAATTCCTTGTTATTTCACTTCTCAATTGAACAATAATCTTCCGTTCTAAGCTGAAACTAAAGATTCACAAATGTTCAGCAACAGCTGCGACGAAATTTACTTCGAAAATTTAACAACTGGGCACCGATCACCACTATCGTGCACCACGTCCGCCTTTGTTTTTCAGCTTTTTGGATCAACTCGATCCTGGTCTCCTCTTCCAATCGTTCTATTAATTCTGACGGTATATCTGCTTCAACTATTGTCTGAAGTACCCTAGGGATTTCCGACAATCTGATATACACGAGCATGTAGGCCTTGCTATTCTGCTTATCATTTAAGGTTATTTCATTATCTGAACCACCGTAATTATGCTCAATGGCTTCAAATTTCGTACAGCATGAAACGACGTCATCATCGAACTTACACCAATTTCCCTCCAACAGCGGATTTATGTAAGCGACGTAGTGTCCGTTTTGATTGTCTCCTGAATGGACTACGAAATAAAAATCACTCCTTTCTCAGCTTCCTGAAGACTGTACTCTTCACCAGCATCGTATTTGTTGTCACCATCCAGCATTTCTGTAGCAATGTAACTCTGGAACGATTCGTAAGCCGGACAATTATTCTAAATTTAGAGATGCGTTACCATCGACAATATCATGTGAACCGATGTTTTCTAAATGGACTCGTTGCTCCCGGAGAAACTGTAGCGTTTTATCGACATTTTCAAGACAGTGAATTCTCATCATCTGAATCCTCCTTGGCAACATCTGGCTCGATCTTGTTAGGTTTTGATTTTACTGAAATATCTGGGGAACATTCCAACTTCGAACATGCGGTGATTCTGACCTTCGCTCGATGACAATTATGTTTGCTTAAGACTACCAATAATCGTATTTGAACTACTAATATGATTACAATTTGGACTGGCAAACAAACCCTACTCGAGTGCGGCTTAGCTTCCTGACTATACATAGTCACGCGAATGTTACGATAGTGTTCGGGGTGAGGTAATCCTGGTGCCCTTCGGTTTTATCCGTAACATGAAGGCACCTTGACTAAATTAGGAGGTGAAAGAGAAATTTTCGTCTCTTACACACACACACACATATACATGCATATACACACACATATATATATATATATATATATATATATATATATATATATATATATATATATATATATATATGTATTGGATATTTTAAAAAGTATTGACCCTCTTTTTGTCATTTTTCGATTGAATATTTCTTTCATTAAAAATGGATTTCATTTAAGTACATATTGTCCATTATTATCTATGACCTTTTGCTATTTTTGGGTGGAGCCATTATTCCATCTTTGTGGAACGTCTGTGGTTTATCAGCGAAAAACTTGGCCAAGGGATTTTCTGAGTCCTTTTTTAAGTGAATTTCTTATCATTAAGGAAGTTTTGCAGAGATCAGACAAATGGTAGTCTGATGGTGCAAGATCTAGACTGCACGGTGTATTCATCAAAACTTCCCAGCCAAGCTCTGCCAATTTTTGCCAGATCATCAAAAAAGTGTATGGTCTGGCATTGTCATGAAGAAAAACAACGCCCTTTCTATTGATCAATTCTGGCCAGTTTTTTGAATTGCTTGTTGCAATCTAGTTAATTGCTGACAGTACAGAGCCGCATTGAGTGTTTGGCCAGGTTCTTGCACCTCATGATATACAATTCCCTTCCAATCCCATCATTCACACAGCATATCCTCGTTTGGTGTCACTCCTTGCTTTGAAGTCGTTTGTGATGATCTACCTTCCACAAACGTCGAGCTGCTTTATGTATCCAGCCTTATGCAAATGGTTTAAAACTATTTGGTAGTGGATATTCAGTTCCTTAACAATGTCATGGCTGCTTGTGTGTCGGTTCTGTTCAATTGTTTTGTAAGATTTAATAGACTTTTTCAGTGATTGGTTGACCTGAGCGAGGTGCATCTTTGACATCAAAATTTCCAGAACGAAAGCGACTGAACCATCTCTTATCTGTAGCTTTTGATAAAGTATCTTGTCTGTAGACAACACACATTTTGTCACGAGCCTGCGATGCATTCTCACCTTGATGGACCATTCCATCGGACTGGGGATGCAGCGTTGTTGTCCTCGTTTTCCGTATTCCCAGCAGCTCGCACATTTCATCAAAACCAGTGACTCTCTTTCGTCCTTGATCCGAATGTAGTTCACAAGGTACGCTCTACCTACTAACCCAATTTAACACTAGCTGTTTGGCTATAGTAGTTGCTTCCTGGTTCGGAATAGCGTAGACCTCGGGCCACTTGCTGAAATAATCGGCCATAACCAGCGTGTATCGATTTCCCCATTCGGATTCAGGAAAGGGTCCTTCGATGTCAACAGCAATCCTCTCAAGCGGTACACCAACGTTGAATTTGTCCTCTCAGTCGTCGCTTTGGACTTTTGACGGGGGCGCAAATTGTGCATCTGCGACACCAGTCCTCTACGGCTTCTCGAGCGTGGAGCCAGTTGAACCTATCCCGCAATTTCTCTAAGGTCTTGTTAACACCAAGGTGGCCTCCCAAGGATCCTTCATGCATCTCCTTAGCCACATCGTGGATTTGGCTTTTGGGAAGTATAGTTTACATCCTATAGGACCTACCATTCGCCGCTTTCAATTTCCGCTTGAGTACGCCACCCTCCACCTGAAGCAGGTTCTGCCCAATAACTTTTCAGGATGGCGCCATGCGTCGAAACGTCCTTTAACTCAGGTCACCCAGATGCCTCCTTTCATATGAGCAATGGTCCGATATCTTCATCAGCTAACTGGGCATTTCAAATCTCTTCCGATGATCAACCTTCATCAAATTCGGCCGTTATCACTTGAAGATCAACGGTTGGCTCCTTTTCCTCAATCCGTCGGCAATGCTTGCAGTTAGCTGGACATGGACGACGAGATAGGGCGCCAGCATTTCCGTGAACTCCACCCATCCGATGAACAATTTTGCAATCATATGACTGCAATCTTTCGATCCGTCTCGCAACTTGTCCTTCGGGGTTTTTGAAGTTAAGTAGCCATCTCAGCGCTGGTCCATATAGGTACTTGTGGAACTGCTTGGTGGCCTCTATTATAGCCAATAGCTCATTCCTGGTCACGCAGTAGTTCCTCTCACTTTTTGGGAGAACTCAACTGTAATACGAGAGTACAGCTCCGATACCACCGTACAGCTCCAAAACCACCGTTGCTCGCATCGGTGTCAACTACAAACATTTTTCCGGGTTTTGATAAGCCAGCACGGGTGATTCACACAGCTTCTCCTTCAAGGTCTCACAGGCTACCTGGCATTGTCTATTCCAGACATACGGACGATTTTTCTCGGTTAGCTGATGGAAACTCTTAGCTATTTTGACAAAGTCTATGACGAATCTTCAAGAGTAGGTCGCCAGACCCAGAAAACTTCGTAGTTCGCGCTTGTTGTTTGGTGTTGGCCAGCTTTTCACGGCTTCAATTTTCCCAGGGTCTACTTTGACTCCTTCTGCTGATACGACGTGTCCCAGGTATTTTACTTCAGCTGCTAAAAGGGTACACTTGTCGGGCTAAGTTTCAAATTCGACAGTCGCAATCGGGAGAAAACCTCTTCTAAGTTCTGCATATGCTCTTCGAATGTTCCCCCGATAAGAATGATTTCATCCAGGTACACCAAGCAGGTTTCCAGGTTAGGCGGTGTAGCACGTATTCCATCAGGCATTCGAAAGTTGCTGGAGCATTGCAAAGCCTAAATCGCATCATTACAAATTGCCACAATCCGGTTCCAACTGAAAATGCAGTCTTCTCTAGGTCCTTCTTGAGATCAAGTGTAGAAAACTATTTTGCGTCAGCTAAAGTGTCCATGATGTCATCGATGCGTGGAAGCGGGTAACTATCTTTCTTAGTGACGTCGTTAAGCTGCCTATAGAAGAGACAAAAACGAGTGCTACCATCCTTTTTTTTACCAGAGCTACTGTCGCGGCCCATACACTGACAGAAGGTTCGACAGCACCTTGTTTTTCCATGTCCGAGATTAGTGCGCTCACTTCTTCTTGTTTGGTTACAGGAAGACGTCTCGGTGCTTGTCGAATTGGCTTGGCTCCCTGTGTATCTATGCCGTGAGTTTCCATACTCGTTCGACCTTGGTCATCCGGGCTTGTTGAGAAGATGTCACTGTACTTGGTGACTAGATCAGAGGCTCGCTTGAATAACTGCACTGGCAATTTGACCTGCTTCAATATTGCAGACGTAAGTTCCTAGGCTTTGTCTACGTTTTGCCCCCTTTTCCAATGATGGTCATGAGTTGCTTCCAAAGAGGTGATGGTGGAAACAGGCTGGCAGCTGCCGATGACTTCTTCCATTTTAATGTTCGTGGTTGAGTCTGCAGTGTTAAGGATTCTAACCGGCACGTATCTGTTTCTTATAGATCTTACAAGCCTTTGTCCTACAATCAAACTGCGCAATGCGGACGACATCGTTGGCTCTATCAGATAAGATCGGTCGTCTCCAGAATCAACATCAAGCTTGGCCCATACAATGCTTTCGGAAGAATGTCGGTACATACTACTACATTCATCTTAGGAATTCGGACGCTGGGCTCCTCCATCAATACTTCGATATGCTGCTATTTCAATACCCGTTTGACCAAATCCAACGTGATTCCATGTGGTCGCAGAAAATCCATTCCGAGAATGCAGTCATCCATAATGTTTGCGACCAGAAAATTATGTCGGAACGTAAGCTCTCCCAACTGTAGCTGGAGGTTGACCTCTCCGTGGACAGGTGCAGTTTCTCCCGTAGCTGTTCGTAGTGAGAAAATCCTGCCCTTGTGAAGTAGTTGTTGCTTCGCTAGGTCTGGTCGGATAATCGATCGGGTTGTACCAGTGTCGATAGTTATGGTGCAATATTCTCCGTCAACTTGACCTGGAAGGCATAACTCCGCTTCTCCACGATGTAGTCTTGATACGATGATGGTAGTGCTGGGGAAGTTGCTCCTCCTAGCCAACCTCTGCCCCACGAAGTTGACCCCGGGCTTCTGACTCGGTCTGGATCTCCTCCGCCCTGGACAATAGCCCGATTTTCTTCGCTTCTTGCAATCTCCTTGCAAGTGCCCCTTCTCTCCGCAATTCCAGTATCTAGGCGCACCATTTACGTGTGGCTCTTGTTTAATTTCCACGAACTCAGATCTGCACTCGCCTGTCACTACCTCGTGAACCCGGCCAGAGGTCCGACTCACATTTTTCGCTGCCTCAAAGTTCAGACTATAAGCCAATGCGTCCTTAACTGTTTGCTTTTGAGCTAAACACACGGCTCGTTGCAATTTCTGGTCCTTCAATGCGCTGATAAATGCTTCTGTTGCTGCGTCATCTCGATGTTCTGGTATTTCAACTCCTCCTTTAGCTCCGATATGGTCAATTCATTAATTTTCAGATTTAAGCTTCATGGCATTTATATTGTTTTTTCCACCAGTTTCCACGTCAAATTTCACAATTGTGCACTTTATAAATGTTTAAAAGTTTTCACTTTCCAAATTTTCATTCTCACTGCTGACGCCACTGTCGCGTGTTGTAGTTCACGGCTAATAATTTTAATGTTCCGGGAAAGTGAGAACGCAATGACTTTTAAATTAAGTTAAAAGAGTTTATTTACTAAGAATGCACAATCATTAATTT
Organism: Odontomyia ornata; assembly: GCA_963969285.1. Lineage (NCBI taxonomy): Eukaryota > Metazoa > Arthropoda > Insecta > Diptera > Stratiomyidae > Odontomyia > Odontomyia ornata. Next base: position 61,754,193 of record OZ017742.1, on the reverse strand, counting down.
CACTATTTTACAAGAATTAATTAAAGTATTATTTTTCACTTCTCTGTGAATTAATATAACAACTGTCTTCATTATTAATCAATATCGCCTTTAATTCGCACTCCACACTATCGTAGTTTTTACTATCGCGGTTTTACTGTCTCTCCCATTCTGTCAGCTCTGCTTTAGATAGGGTCTCTAGTCATTCAATCCATTTCTCGTATATTGGCGAATGTTCTGACGAGAACTACTTGGAATATTCGAGCAATTCTGAATACCGCAGCGACGTCACTTTCAGATATTGATCATGCTTGGTCGATTCTTGTACTTTCGAGTTTATTTGTTTATTGATCATGATGTTATTAATAGTTGCGACAACAATTGCGACAGTAGCTCGCAGAATTATTTGGACATATAACAATACATTTATGAATTGTAATTATATTGCAAAAACATTCTTAATTAAGTGGAAGTGTTGAAATGTAATTGTAGTCTATAATTATGTTTACACTAAGGCTTGTTGTTATTAACCCTCAAGCATGCATTTAACTACGAAAATCACTGCTGCTTTTAATAAATATTCATTGAATAAACTTCATTCTTTGTTTCTGAATTTCATACGAAACAGTCGTCTTTTCTGCTGCTGAGCCTTGCTACTTTGCAACAAACTTGAAACTAAACTTTCTATCACTCTTATAGACCCACAATATCTGCGCTCGTTCTTTACTGCTATAAAGACGAACTGTTGAACTTTAATTACCACTTTTTCTACTTCGAGCAAAACTTTATTACTTTTTGCATAATTTTCACAAAAAATTACTGAAAAATGTTGGTATCTATATCCTTTCATAAAAGCAAAAATTATCTTGCATTAGGATAAGCACAACAAACTTCATCTATTTTTATTGCACGCTCAACTCATTCTCTGCTCAGCTCGAATTAGTATTGTTTGTTTAGGATATTTAAACAGCTGAACCCTTAATTTCGAAATGAGGATTTGTGTGCACAGATGTTGAGTTTCGCGTCCTTATGATAGTTTTTCTTGTTGAAGAAGAAAAATTGTTAAGACACATCTAATGCGTGCTATTTTAATGGGAAATATATTCGGTTATAAACTTGAACAAGAGCAAGACGTGTTTTTCTGAACGTAGACGTTTTCGATATCCTACAAAAAACACATATTAACAGAGGTATTTTGACGTGAGCTTAAAAGATTTTCAATAAAACACTTAGACGATTTAATTAAAATATCTTACGTTATAATTAAAGTATTTTCCTTGATATTACGTCAATTAAAACACTTAAAGTGCTTTTCCTCGATAAAACGTTTTGGTCAACTCATTTTGTTGACTCATTCTATTCCTACTAGGAAAACTTTGAACTATTATGTACTCAATAAAGTCAAAAGCCTTCTATTATTTGAAAATCAAACCTGATGTCGGGACATGATATTTATTTGACTCGAAATGGTTTCATTATAATGCCTACGAGAATATCTGCAAAATATGAACTACCACGATTCCTTTATGTCAACATTTTCCCAATATTTACTTTCGTCATTTCCAATTAATCTTAATGGCACCAAAATAATATCAATAACTGAATATTGGCTAGCAAGTCCATTGACTATGCTTACCCGAACGGCGCATACATATGTATTGATATTCAGCTGGAATAATGGAGGCCAAAATTGAAACTATTGATCATGCCGTTCCGATACGGTTCCGCTAAAAATACTATGTCAGCATAAAAACCATTTCATCCACATTTTCTCCAAACAGAGAATGAATGTTGCTCCCTCAGCGGCAAAGAGCGCGGGCCGGGCGAGGGGAGAGAGTGTTTCATTTGCAGATATCACTTCAAAATGCCATTGAAAAGCTCTCAATGGATAATTTTAGCTTTCTGATAAATTCCCGATTTTATTTTGAAATTCATCCACCCGAAATGACACCGCTCCGGGGGTTGGCGCTGATTGTTGTGTTTTTTCAACCCCATTTCAGTTTTGCGGATAACTGACGTCTACACATTGTCACTAAATTAACAATTAGGGTAAATTTGAAAGATGCGCCAGGTGAGTGTCGCAACTAGGGCTCTGGCGTTGCAACTTCACCACCATGTGGGCTCTGCTGCAGGCAGTCTTGACTTACTCGAGTGCATCTCCTTGGTCTTTGGGGTGGCACATATTTCCACTCGAAGGACTGTCTTTGATTGCAATTGGAATTGGTATCGCATAGACAAGCACATCCGGGGTCAAAAGACTTTTGGATTAGTTCCAAATTTTTAAGTACGGCACCAAATACAATGTGAAGGCAAAGTACTATCTCCGGAGTTTGTGTGGATGCAGTCAAGAGTACTCCAGTGATCTTTATCTTTGCCGCACAACCACGCGAGTCCTTTGGGTTGTCGTCTTGGGTGAGGTAGTGCTAAGGTAGTAGTTTTATTTGATGAAAGGCTTCGGAATTTCTCCCTCTCACCTTTTGTAGAGTTCATAAATAAGCAAAGAATGACTAGAGCACTCAAAGGGAACTCTTGTTAATTAGCAATTCAACTTCATTGCCGGGTGAATTAATTCCGCAAGTTATCTCGGAATCAAAAGTTCCGGGAAGGAAATTTATTGCCCGGCAATAAATTCCAAATATATTGTTGTCTGCCTTGAATAACTCTAACGAGAACACTATTGCGCAATCATGGAACAACCATCGTAAAATTTTGATTCCAGCCGAGTTGGAATCGAAACTTAAAGAATGTGAGCGCAGTGACTTGAATCCTTTCCGTTACAGAAACATGCCCTCGAGGCTCCTTAGGCATGGTATTGAACACACAGCCGTAGTTAGTCAATGCACCCACGTCGTCACATGACTCGGAGAATATAGAATATAGAAATACGCTTCCCGGTTCATGCTGATGCAAGGATGCCTTGAGATACAAGGATACCTCCATAGCCTACACGTTCGTATATCAAAGCGGAAAATACGACAGAAATGCCTCCCCAGAGTCGCCTGCTGGAAGACAATACACGTGTGAGATCGAAACGCGATTGAAGATAGCAGGGAGGAGTGCCAAGTGTCTGATTTGGTGCGCCCCCCATCGAAACCGCTTCAAGGAGTCTTCAGAGAAAAAGCTCATTCATCCGACATTATTCGACTGCCTGGCTCTCGTCTATTTTTTACAATGGAATTATGCTGCAATATTGGAAAAGGCGGAAAATTCGGTGTGGAAAATTGGCTTGCTCCTTCGTCCTCGATGCTGAAGTCGGCACGGTCGGCATAGTCGATTTAGTCGGGTTTGGTTCGGAGCTTTCGAGTTGTTTGAATGGTAGTCGTTTGGAATATTAATGCACCCCTACGTCAATCCCATCCCAACGTAGGCAGGAAGCCATGTGGACGACGGCAAGGCTTGCGCGTAAACGGTTATTATTTGACTGCAGATTTGTCTGGCTAAATCCCCGCATGGCATGTAGGCAAAGGAAAGCAAAGCGCGATGCGAGGCAAAGTAGCTATTTCATAAACAAACATTGACTTTATGAACGTACTCGTATTGAGTCTATGGTATGTTAATGACTGTGGTTAGAAAGTGGTAATTTGCGGCAAGAATCACAATTTTTGGTACTACATAGTTGCGCTTGTAACAACGAAAGTCTGATTTAACTGACAATTAAGCTCCTTCAATTGAAATGGAGTTCTTTTTTTGCAAAATTTCTAGATTCCTTAAAGGATTGTTCTACATTTTTCAAACACCACTATCTGATTTTGCCACCTTTCCATCAAAATGTGACTGGGGTTCCGCCTTGGCGGTGGAAATCCGAGTATATGAAAATGATCCTATCAAATATTCTACTTTACAACATATTGTTCAGAGCTGGTTGACTCCCTTTCTGCCTTGTTGTTAGATGCATACTTACATATTAAATAGTTACTGTTAGCTGGTTGTTGAACGACCATTCCCCTTTTCATTTACTTTGTATTGCATTTTTCATGAAGTCTTTCATTCTATACTTCTGACTTGTGTTTGATTTTCTTGCTTCCTCATGTACTATTCGTGCCATTGTTACTCATGAATTTTATTTGCACTTGTATCTTCTTCCAGCCAGGACGATTGTTTCAGCCGGTTGTATTTTTATGGCCGTTGCTGAGGCTAATATTCACGTTTTATTGTTCTCTTTTTCATTTTCAATGTTTTTTCGTTAATTATTTTTAACACGAGTATGGAAGCTTAGCAACTATTAAATCTTGAAATCCTTGTACTTAAGTTGAAAAATCAGATACAAAATATTAAAGTATCGCAAGTCCAAAATTTCTACCCGAAATCGATACGAAACCCATCTGTTTTTGATTTTGCTATCTTGACTTTGGTCTTAGTATCACACATCTATTTTATACCTTACAATTGTATCTTTTTAACCCTGAAAGCCGTCGAATGTAGGCTTCGCAATTCAAAGGCCTCCTAAAAAGATATCATAAGGACCCGAGCGTGCCAACCCCACGTAACGCAAGGCGTCCTAAGCCAAAAGCGAGCCTACTCCAGCAACCGTGGTGGCTAGAAGTCCAAGCTCTTGGAGGTGATGCGTTGAGTAAGTGACGCATCGAGAGCTTAGTCAAATTCAAAATCCACTTTATTGATAACATTGTTACGGATGACCAGCTTCCACCCGGAGTCTACACCACGACCACTAAGGAGATCAGGATGCATGCCATTAACATACCCCAACCCCGTTTGAGCGTCGAGGTAAGATAGTGACAAGTTGATCCATTGTATTTTTGTTTAACTTTAACACAAATACTTTGTTTAACTTTAATGCAAAAAAAATGGTATTGTTGTATATCAAAGAAATGTTAACTTATCAGTCGAGCTGGAGTAGGGCGTTCAGCTTAGCTATGAAGCAAAAGGCAGCAATGGATGACGAACGACATCAGAAGGGCGCCGGTCGACCATCACTCTTCCCAACAAGGGTAGCCTATGGAAACGCATCTAACAAGGCTATCACCGACTCGGAAGGCGTTTAAGGGGCCCACTCCTGGTCACCGCATCAGGTAAAGGAATGGATCAACACAACCAGCATCAAGACAGTGACAATCAAAACCGTGGCTGGATGAATCGCGCAAACAGTAAGAACAACATGCGTGGTAATCGCAGCCGTGAACGAATGCATAATCTTACCTCAAGACAACTGTCGGCTCCAATTTGCACGTCCCTGACTGTGTCTCCGATGCGACACCAAAACGTGTCGACTTCCGAGCTTGTCAATATTCTGTTACGATTTTAGCTATAAACAAAATCCTCAAGAAATAAAAATGCAAATTTTGAAATAAAATTTTCCCTGAAATAAAAATTTTACTAGCTAAAAATATTTTCATGCTAACTGGCAACACTGAATGTTGGCCATGGCGACACACTTCAATGCTGATTGAGGTTTTCTCAAAACATTCCCGAATAAAGATAAAAGGGAAACAGAAGAATGGCTTGGGGAAGTTTTCTCTCTCGTCCGAATCGGCTTGGGAAATTTGGAGAGAGAGAGAATTTTCCATTGCGAATGGGGAGTCGTTTGCTATCCGTCCGAGCAAGAGGATTCTCGTTGGCACGTTTCGTTTACTTTGTTTGTTTGTGAATTCAGTCTACGGTTTTGTTTACTCTGTGAGAAAAGCCGGAAAGTCGCAAAACGTCTTTGTGCTGTGCCCATCTTGTTTTCGGTGATTTGATTGCATCCGTCGCCCCATTGTTGAAACTGCGCTGCGGCGATCCGAGTTTTTGCACTTGGTGCAGAGTGAACGTGGCTCCCCGCGATCGTGCTGTCAGGCAAATCCGCAAAAAAATCTGTTCCTGGAACTCGCGAGGATATTTCATGCAGCGATTCCATTCGCGTTGGCCGATTTATTGAAGTGCTAAGCTGAACTCGCCGCGACTTTTACGCCCGCCAAAAGATTTTTCGGATCGTGACAGTTTTCGCTGGGCACCCTATTGAAGGGATCTTTCGCACCGCCCTGCTCCCCGCCCCGAGAAATGCAGTGTCAGTGATTTTCCCGACCGTTTCCTAGTGTCCACCGCGTTGAGCGAAATTTTTTGGACCCTGCCGAATCTGCCATCTCTCAGTGGTTTCTCCTTATCAAACAACACCAAAGCCCTTTCAGCGCCACGGTCTGGAAGGGAAATTTAGGAAACCTTTGCTTTTATCAGTAGAGTGCAGTGCACAATACACGACACACAGTCAGTTGGCTCGCGTGTGTGGAATTCTCCTTTGCAGTGTGTAGGAGAGATCGCAAGATCGGCCAGGTCGCGAGAGCGTTGTTGATCGCGATAATTCTTATCAAATTGTAACTCGTTGTTTGGTGGTTTTTAAGATCTCGAAATTTTGCATTGCTCGAGTGTTTGAAATTTCTTCAGTTGCAAATCAGAAAGAGGAAGAATTATTCCAATTTGCCAAAAAGTGCATTGGCAATGACTCTCCTCTGGTGAGTTTCAACTCGTGGGTGCAAGAACGGAAGAATTGATGAGTGTGGTGAAGATCGAGAGTGGTGAATAGAATCGACTAACAGAGTGTTGACAGAGACCTTTCTCTCTTTGACATCGGCGATTGCATTAGATTTTGAGTAAAGTGGAATTGCGTTAAAAAAAAAAAAATTTTTTGTTTGATTGGCGAAAAAGTTGAGAACATGCAAATTGATGAATTGATTGTTTGTGTGTGGCAAGGAGACTGATTTGTGATTCTTGTTGGATTTCAAATTTTCATTGCAAAAGATTTTCGTCCGGACGTTTTTTTCGGTGCGTCTTAATGACGGCAGAATGCAAAGCTGAGGTTTGCATACCATAAACCACCGACAAAAAAAAAGAAACACAAAACCCTAAAATTTCCAACAAATGTAACATAAAATCACAAACATCACACATCCATGTTTGGATTGAATGCCAAATTAAAATAAAACCGAGGAGAAACAGTAAATTAAATGAAAGTATTCAAATAAAAATAGAATTCATTCAATGCTTCTTTTTCGACTTGAATCTATAGTAAAACTATAAAAAAAAACCCCAACTGATAAAAAGCGACAAATTTCTCAAAACATCTTTAATGTGTGTTCGAATTGATTTTAAAAAGAACTATGATACAATCGAAAACATTCTTATCCGATCATCTCGATATTCTACTTCCTGAGTAGAAATTCTTTTAGTCTATTTTTTTATACAGAAGTAGCGGAAAGATAAAATAACTGTTTTCTGAATTCGTGTGCGGGAGAGTGTAAATCGTTAAAGATGCTATAAAAATTAGTAGTTTGGAATTAAATACATGAAAGTGAAAAAAATGACAAAAAAATTGAAGTTTGCTAATAAGCTATAAACAATTAACGTAAATAATACACAAATGAAAATATTCGCCTAAAAATATCTCTGAACAAAGAGGGCACGAACGAAATATTTTGTCCGTATTAAAAGAAAAAAAATCGTTGGGATCCTTTTGCTTGATTTCATCGTAGTATTTTTAATTTGATTTAATATTTTCATATATATATAACCACATTATATAGTAAATAAAATTAAATTATGTACAGTATTAAAAATTAACATGTTTCATTGAGGCAAGATTGGTGGAGTGCGGGCATCCTCATGGTGACTGCACGAAGGTCGTCTCTTTCTCCGTCTTTCCTTTCTCACGGTATTTAATGTGGTAATAAACCCCGACCGTCGCAGGTGAGCCTAGCCGGCAACCTTCTACTATTTCAGCTGCCATCATGCAGCTTATTGGCTGGACGTTTCTTTTCTCTACTTTTTCGCTGCGAAGGTGACCCATCGGGTCTTTCATAACAAAAATGTAGCTTTAAATTTTTTTCAGCATCCGATCTTCATACTACGCATGAAGCCACTTCTGGAAGCAGTAACTGGAAACGGAAGAAGCCAGAAGTGGAAGTAGTAATGCAATATTACCTTTATTTTATTATCAATAGCCGAATTTTCTTGTGAATTTTGGTTACTTTTAATTTAGCTAACATGGCGCCCAATTTTCGTTGAGCACTATCGTTGGCTGACTCCTCCATATTCCTAATTTTCAAATCCTTTTGTCCGTCTAGCTAACAATTCACGACAAAATACAGGCGTCACGACCAAGTACACAAAACACCTGTACTGCGCTAAAGTCGGCCGACATCCGGAAATTTCTAAATTATTTCACCAAATCCTGACATGCAACTTTTTCGTGACGTGCAAACCAAACACTCGCAACATATTAGTAATGACGCGGCGAAATGAAGCGGACAAACATTTCTTTCGGGGACACTATTTCACAAATCATTTCACATTTTCTTTATAGACAAATCTGAACACTGACTTGCGAGCCATTCACTTACACTGTTGTCATAACAAGCGATTGAATGCAGGGCGTGCAATTCTAGCGACAATTAAACGTGTTCAGGATGGAAACACAACTCAAAGGGCGTAAGTTAATTGATCTGGACTAATAGAATTCGCTTTGTATTATTTTTCCGCTGCTAACACGAAATGTCATTCTGCGATGTCATTCTGCGATGTCCTAGTGACCCACATATTGGGACTGCTCAGCTGATCCAAAATGATGGGTAATGCAGATTTCGATCAACTCGCATACAACGACCATGGGTACGGAGCTGAGGTAGTTAAGATGGTTGGTAGCCGCGCTACGAACTGCGCCAAAGCAGAATGGAAGTTCGTCGTGCGAATGGGAGGACAACCACCTCCAATGTAGCGGGCGTCCGTTAAGGCGAGCCAATTCAAAGGGCTGAGGGATAACGGAGGTCCTCTTTTTTGGGATTGGAACGAGCGAGGAAGGATCGAGGGATAAAAATTTTGAAGCGCGAAAAAGGTGAATAAGTCTCGGATCAATATCATCATCATTATCACAGCGCTCATCATACCGCGGTACAACACCTGTCCCACAGTAAAACAATTTCGGTTGGCGAGAAGCTCATCAGGACGAGAATCCGGCTCGCGAGGTTGGCGCAAGTAACCACGGACGATCGTTTGCTGGGGCCTCAGGTTAGGGTTAGATTAGCGGAGACTAGGAAAAGGTACCTTTTAATTATTTTTGTTCTTCCATTTATTTAATAGATTCCATTTGTATGAATATTTTGTTTTAAATATCACCGGAAATATTCTTGTTATTGTTAAAGAAAAAAACCTGGATTGTGCGCGACGTTCAAGCGGTGAAATTTTCTTTTCCCCCTTTCAGACTACCATTTTTCTTTCAGGAGGTCGTGGTGTGGATAAAAAGGGTAAGTTGGGGGAGGTTTAGGATCAAGTGTGGTTAGAGGAGGTGAAACGTTTTTTTTCCCTTTGTTCTAGTGCTTAGCTCTCGTGCGTGCGCTGTCGGATCGTTTACTCGCTGATGATCTTATTTTTAAATCCTTCCAGCCTAGGGACAGCGAGTTGGCGCCTGCGCCGTCTCCGACGGAGCGAACCGGACCCGCAAGGCTGGACAGCGCGACAACCCTTGAAGTGTAAGGGTAACAACATGAACTACTATAAAGAATATAAAGCGTAAAACGAAAACAAAAATTTCAAAAAAAAAAAAAAAATTAACGGCACAGAAGGCACACTAAATTAGAACATATGATTATTACAATAAAAATTCTCTAAAAAACAGATCTTGATGAAACGGTCAAAATTATTTGTTACAAGACCCTGGTTAGGCCAGTTTTGACATATGGACGTCAAATCTGGTAAATTCAGAGTGCTAGTACCATGGAAAAACTAAGAATTTTCGAAAAGAAATGTCTTCGTGCATTTACTGGTTTGCACAGAAAGCCAGAGATGGATTGGAAGCATTATACATATTTCAAATAGAAAAATTCGTCAAACTACTCAAGTGACAATAGTCGATATCTTCTTATTGAAACTTCTTCGGAATCATATCGCAAGATATGTTACTGTGAATAAAAACCCTTGGATTTCGCAGCCGTTCCACCCTAAAGTCAAAGTCAAAGTCAAAAGCGCTTTATTTAATACTAATCGTTATAAATTTTAAAAGAATATAAAGCAAATTCCAAACAATAACAATCAAAAAACTTAATGGCCCAAATGGCTCTCTAAATTTGTACGTTATCGTTAACTCATATCATCAAAAAAAAACTATAGCAAATTCAATTAATTACGATTATTACATATTTTTAAAATTTAATTGGAAAAAGGAGAAAAAACCAACCAACACTATCCTAAAATTATTTATAATCAAAACACAACAGTGAAACTTTGATCCTACACCTAATATGTTGCAACTTATTTCTAATAAAATACAATCAAAAACTTTAACTTATACTAAAAAAATCAATAACAATGTTCCTAACCTAAGTGTTTAATCTTATCTCTAACGGAATATAGTAAACATTACATATACCTAACCTATACCTAATTTTTAACAAAAATAAACAACAACACTAAATATAGCAATAATGAGCTGAAACTCAAAAACTGAATAACGAAGAACACCAAAACTGAAAATAAACACGAATAATTTAGACATTGTCACTCAGCCACCAATACCTGGATTGCGCCGTCTCAACTCGATCAGCTTCAACGAATCTAGCAAATGAGTACCTCCATTGAAATCGTTGGTCTCGTGAACTCAAATTAGGAGGATATTCTATCTTCTTATCGGTGGCCCGTCGATATATGTGATATATGACTGGGACGCCGTCAGAATCAAAAACATATCGATTCAAGTCCAAATACACGAATGCTTCTGGAGGAATGAAGCCAGTAGCGAGGCAAGTCGCTATATACCCGTCTGTAGGGTGGAACGGCTGTGAAATCCAAGGGTTTTCACTCACAGTCACAGATCTTGCGATATGATTCCGAAGAAGTCTCAATATGAAGATATCGACCCTCGTCACTTCAGCAGTTTGATAAATTCTTCTATTCGATATATAATGTTTCCAATCCGTTTCAGGCTTTCTGTACAAACTAGTACATGCACGAAGACATTTTCTTTCTGGTTGTACCAGATCTGACATCCATATGTCAAAACTGGTCTAACCAGGGTCTTGTAACAGATAATTTTGACCTTTTGATCAATGTATCTGGAATGAAAGAGCTTTCGAAGGGCCATGACCACTTTAAGTGCCTTACTGAGCATAATTTTCACATGTTCAGTATAGTACAGATACTGATCGAGATAAACACCGAGGTATCGAACACAGGATTTATGTGGAACCCGTTCTAGACTACTCTCACCAGCCATGATGTGGAAATCTTTCCAATTACGTTTCAGGTCTTGACTGACCCCCTGCAGCGTTGTCCGAAACAAGATTGTTTCACACTTCTGCGCATTGATTTTCATTCGCCAATTGTCAGTGTACAGCTGTACATCATTGAACATTTTTTGGAGATTGCTCTGAACTATTGTAGCTTTTCGGTCTGCCGTATAGATGATCAGATCATCAGCAAACGCTACCAATGATCGCGTTGGCGAGACGTTAAAATCAAAGCCGTTCAATAGCTTGCGAATGAAGATTGAAAAGAGCAGAGGCGCAGTAACTGTTCCCTGCTGTAGACCATTCAAGACCTTGAACTCGCGCATTGTTGTCAGATTTCCATCAGTTACAACAAATGATCTCCCGTATAACATATTACACATCATGGCGACAAGGTGTCTGGGGAACTTGTCCTGAAGGAGTTTAAAAATAAGTCCATCTAACCATACCGTATCAAAGGCTTTCTCCATATCAATGAGACATGCTCCAACACATTGTCTATCATTTAGTTTCCAACAGATGTCTGAGGTTACTTTCGTTATTGCATGTGTGGTCGAATGCCTGGCACGAAAACCAAATTGGCAATTCGGCATCAACTCATTTTCTTCAATGTGGGCGTTTAATGCTCTGTTGAGTATCACTTCAAACACCTTGCTGATGTTAGGCAGCAAGCTGATTGGGCGATAGCTTTTGGGGCATGAAGATTCTTTTCCTTTCTTCAAGATCGGAAATACCTTAGCTTTTTTCCACTCATTTGGGAAATATGAATTGCTCAACATGTTGTTGAACAATATGCAATAGTTCCTAATAGCAACCTCAGGCAAATGTCGGAGAACTACATTTGGAATACCATCAGTACCACATGATTTCTTGTTGTTTATCTTGCGAAATATGAAACATAAGTCTTCATAGCTGACAAAATAATCAATAAGATTCAAGCTCGGTATGAGGTCAGATGTTAATGTTTCATTGAAATGAAGAATTGATTGGCCGTTCAGGCTTGATTTGAAGTCGGAAACTTTTGCTTCAACGACCTCTGAAAAAATTTCGTTCCCTCTCTCAGGGCCGTTCCACCCTAAAGATGGGTATATTGCGACTTGCCTCGCTACTGGCTTCGTTCCTCCAGAAGCATTCGTGTATTTGGACATGAATTGATATGTCTTTGATAAAATATCCTCCGAGTTGGAGTTCACGAGATCAACAATTCTAATCGAGATATTCATTTGCTAGATTCGTTGAAGCTGGTCGAGCTGAGACGGAGTAATCCAGGTATTGGTGGCTGAATGACACAGTCTAAATTATTCGTGTTTATATTCAGTTTTGTCCTTTTCATTGCTTTGTTTTTGAGTTCCAGCTCATTATTGCTACATTTAGTGTTGTTGTTTATTTGTGTTAAAAATGAGGGACAGGTTAGGTATCTGTTATGTTTATTATATTTGGTTTAGAGATAAGGTTAAACGCTTACGTTAGGAATATTGTCATAGTTTTTTAGTATAAAATAACGTTTTTGATTGAATTTGATTAGAATTAGGTTATAACATATTAGGTGTAGGATAAAAGTTCACTGTTGTGTTATAATAATAAATAAATTATGAATAGTTGGTTGGTTTTTTTCTCCTTTTTCGAATCAAATCATAAAATATGTAATATCTTTGCATTCACAGACGCTGGTTGAATGACTCCCATCGTATAGAAGAGATTCTCGACAGTTGTTGGTCTATTTATAGAGACGATCAAGACTATCTAAGCACCGGCCTAACCCGAAGAGGTGGTGTCCTAATTGCCATACACAATGCTTACTCGAGTGATATCGTCAATAGCGCAACTTTCAAAACTTACCAACATGTTATAGCGAAAATGAAAATAAATAAATTTTATTTGTACATTGGTGCACTTTATATTCCCCAAGAGTCCAAAGAGACAATCTATACCGAGGCTTATCGAGTTGTCTCTTCATTTGCTGAACTCTCGAAAGAAGAAGATTTTAGCAGGCCCAGTTTGTAGTTGACGAACTTGAAAATCGTCTCATTCCATTGAATCTTCGAGACGATCTTGATTTCAACCTAGTTTTTACATTGTACGGATATGATTTACAGCAAGTAGCTCCTACACCTAATTCCTCTGGCAATTGGTTAGATATAATTTTCACGAATGCTTATGACGAGGTGGTGGTTAATCGAACTAATGATGTGGAAAATCTTTTCAAAAATACCCTTCACCATTCCGCACTTTCAGTTAATTATTTCATCTCTGATGATACAAACAGCCTTCCGTACAATAACTCGATTGTATTTGATTTCCGTAATGCTGACTACGATAGCATTAAGAGTTATATTTCTTATGTAGACTGGACTAGTAGGTTTTTGACGCTAGATGTAGATGATGCAGTAAACTCTTTCATCCGACCATATTTGACACCGTTAGAAGTCATATACCTAAAATCAAAAAGAGGAATAAACTGTTTGAGCCATGGTTGGACAGTAGTCTTTGAAATTTAAGAAACAGAAGGAATAAGCTCCACAAAATTATACAAAAAGAACCCAATGTCAGTGATGAAATTAAAAACGAATATAATGAACTGGTAAATGAATTTAGATTGGTCACGCGAGGCCTATGCAATGTATGTTAATTTTATTGGCGAAAACATAATCCAAAACCCAAAGAAGTTCTTTTATTTTGTAAATATTAAGCGCAAAACTCATAGTTATCCTAAACAAACAACCTATGAAAATCGCAGTTCCTCTGTCTTAGAAGAAATCTGTAATTTCTTCGCAAATCACTTTCAATCAGTGTGTTCATTGCCAAACACCTCAACTCATGTAGATAACACTAACGTCTTTTTTGAAACAGAGCTTAAGGAACTCTTAGTTTCTGAAGATGATATAATTTATGCAAGTAAAACACTTGACCTGAACCATGGACCCGGCCAAGATTTACTTCTGCCTTATTTTCTATACCAGTGCAGTGAAGTATTAGTTTTACCTTTCCATATCATTTTTAATAGGTCACTCGTAAGCGGAAAATCTCCTATATACTGGAAATCTTCTCACCTGACTCCAATTCATAAAAGCAAATGCAAAAGGAGTATTCAAAATTATAGAGGAATCGCCATTTTATCCGCCATCCCAAAATTATTCGAGAAAATAGTATGCTCTAAAATATCGTTCGTAATAGAACAGCGTCTTAATGACCAGCAGCATGGCTTCAGAAAAAACCGATCCACAACCACCAATCTAACAGTTACGGTCTCATATATACTTTGCGCAATGGAAAAAGGGCACCAGGTTGACGCGATTTAAACTGATTTTAGTAAAGCCTTTGATCACGTCAATCATACGATTCTGTCAGAAAAATTGCGCAAATTTGGAATCACTGGCCTATTGCTTCGCTGGCTAAGCAATTACTTCAAAAACCGGACTCAAACCGTTAAATTTCAAGGGTATATGTCCAAAGAAATTCAAGTCTACTCCAGTGTACCTCTAGGCAGTCATCTCGGACTTCTTTTTTCAACATATTTATATAAGCCCTTTCTGATGTGTTATCCGATAAGCCCCATTTATTTTATGCGGATGATCTTAAACTATACCATGGGATAACATCCCACAGTGATTCGATATTTTTACAGAACAAGACAAATGCTCTGCTTGAATGGTCCAACACAAACTGCCTATACCTAAGCCTCCAAAAATGTCAGGTGATTAGTTGCTCCCGCAGAACTTCAATTTTATTAGCTGATTATCACGTCGGTAATACTAATCTTTCCCGAACAGATAGCATAAAAGTTCTCGGTGTTTTTTTGGACAAGAAACTCCGTTTTTATTTGCACTATGATGAGGTTCTCTGCAAGGCTAATAAAATTTTAGGCTTCATCAAACGGCATGCTAAAGAATTCCAGAATGTGTGGGTAACAAAGACATTATCCAAATAATTAGTCCGCCCTATTCTCGAATATGCATGTGTCGTCTGGCATCCTGTTTCTGATATTCATACAGAAGGATTTGAGTCTGTTCAAAAACAGTTCCTGCTATTTAGTTTACGACTTCAATATGATCCACGAAACTTTTAGAGCTTGCCTTCATAAGACATTATCCATATAATTAGTCCACCCTATTCTCGAATATGCATGTGTCGTCTGGCATCCCGTTTCTGATGTTCATACAGAAGGATTTGAGTCTGTTCAAAAACAGTTCCTGCTATTTAGTTTACGACTTCAATATGATCCACGAAACTTTTAGAGCTTGCCTTCATATGAATATCAGTTGCCCGTTTTAAATTTATCTTCACTTGCCTCCCGTAGAATTATGGCATGCTCTTGCTTTGCACTTGATGTCCTTCGTGGTACCATTAAAGTTCAATATCCGATTGTCAGGATATCCTTGAATGAACCAGTAAGATTTACAAGACATTCACGTTTGCTGGTAGAAAGTCGACATCTTGCCATCTACGGTGAAAATGAACCGATTAATAGATGCTGCAAAATATTAAATAGCCTGAGCCATTGCTTTTCCCCAACCATATCCAGACTACATTTTAAAACCAATCTATCAATGTTCGTCTCTTCCTAGTCCTGTATTTTTAACTTGTATTTTAGTAAGTGTAAACTATATTTTCAACTTGTATTTTGTAGCTTTTAACTTCCATTTCTTTTTGATAATTTATAATTTTGATGTAATACCTTGTTTGGTAAATAAATAAATAAAGTAATAATCTTAATCAATTTGAATTTGCAATGGTTTTTTATTTAAATCAAATATGTATAACTGATAATGGATTAATAAACCCATCAGGAGAGAGGCTCAGTGCTCCTTTACGGAGCAGAAATATGGGGCGACGCTCTCAGTAAGGAGGGTTATCAAAACGCTTGGCACAGGTACAGAGAAGAAGAGCACTGAGGATTGCATCTTCATATCCGACAGCCTCTGATTCGGCGCCGAGAGTTATTGCAGGCATGATACCTGCTGCCCTCCTTGCTAGAGAGTGCCACGCTATTTACCTGCGCCGAAACGAGGATGCGAGGGAGATGGTTGCCCCCGAGGAGAGACAGTGACCACTCAACGATTGGCAGCAGTCTTGGGTGAATTGCAAGAAGGGAAGGTGGACTGTGCGTATCATCCCGGCTGTGAGACCGTGGCTAAATCGAAGGCATGGTGAGACTGACTTCTATCTGACCCAGCTTTTGAGTGGTCACGTATGTTTCATTCTTACCTGCACAAAATTGCTAAGTCACGGTCCCCCAATTGTCGATGCTCAAATCGGTTGATAAACGGAACCAGGTGGCACATTATGTTCGGTCAGTCCTAAAAGATAAAAGGGACTCACATGAGGCGAGTGTGTTGGGGCTGGGGATCACTTGTCTGGCACTTCCTCTTCTCCTCTCCTCTCCTGCAAGAAGAGGGATTCCCAAGTTTGAGGGCCCCTCACGGCGTAACAAAACGAGACCCGGCCCGATGTCATGTGTCAAGCGGTCCCAGGCTATGTTGATAGGGGAGGTGTTTAGTGGGTAGTCCAGTCGGTTCCTTGCAAGCAAGGGAGTCCCACATTCTGTGCGTAAATGGCTTTCACCTCCCAACCAAAAAAAAAAAAATTTTATAAATTTAGAGAACCATTTGGGCCATTTCGTTTTCGAATTTTTATTGTTGGGAATTCGCTTTATATTCTTTTAAAATTTATAACGATAAGTATTTAATTAAGTGCTTTGGACTTTGACTTTGGCAAAAACGTAAGATCTTTTTTGAATCAGTTGGAAAAATGGGAGAAAACCAACAAACCCATTAACTCCTTTTTGTGATTGGGAGGTGAATGGCATTTATGGAGCGAGTGTAGGACTCCTATGCTCAGGAGTGACTGGACGACCCACGAAACGTCTTCCCTGTCAACCTGGCCTTTTGACACATTACTTCGGGCCAAGTCTCGTTTTGCTATGCCATGAGGCGCACTTGAGCTGGAAGATCGCTTCTCCAGCGGAAGGATGTTGTGGTTGTGTGAATGATTAAGTTAGTTGCTCAGTGATCGGCAGACAAAAAGACCAATTTCATGATAATATTAATTAGAGATACTAAGACGCTATGTGTTTTTTAAACCGATAGTTTATGAATAAAGTGAAGTTACAGTCGATCAAACTATTGTTTAATTTATTTAAACCCCACAAACACAACAGTTGGTGACGAGGACGGTGCATAATTGGAAAATAATAGAGAAAAAAGTTCAAAAAAGTAGTATGCCGGATATAAGAATATACACACCTTTAATTCAAATGCGTGAAACAGAGAGAGAGTTAAGACCATGAAGTACGTGGTGAAGATACATACCTATATTTTCCGCAAGTATCTGTGTATAATGTATAAACGCTCACGAGTAAACGCGTTGTCAAATACACAGAACACATTCAAACACACGAATGCAGCATATGTAAGTATATACGGCGAATGCGGTGTAACATAGTGTACAAAAAAATCTGAAATCAGATACTGATTGCTCAGAGACGTGGTCGTCTTTGGAGGAACCACTGCCGCCAAAATCATCACCGTTGTCTTCAGCCAACAAACGATTACGCACACTAGATCACAGATTATATTCCATATTGCTTTAAAAAAAAAATTAAAATACTTTCAAACTTTTTTTTGTATTTTTGAATTAACCCATCCATTTATAAAGTAAAAAAAAATATTCAATTTTTACCTCAAAATTGACGTTGAGTACACAATGGGGTCAAATTGACCCCAGGCTGATTTCAAAGGTTTCTCAACAATAACTAACGTCTTCGAAATGTAAACAAACTATTTAAACTTAAAGTCAAGACACTAAAATATACTTAGAAGCTCATAATACCCCCACTCTCCCGCAGGCCTAGGCGCTGCAATCGGTCAAAGTAGCGTCTGGGGTCAAATTGACCCCATGTGTACTCGGAGGGTTAAAGAAGATGAGTCAGTCATGCAATTTTGGAGTTTTTTTCAAAAAGGCTCTTCGAAATCAATTTGTTTACGGAATAGCAAGCAGTCAGGTAAGGCAAAGGCTGCTTGAAACAACATACTTGACCCTGGATAAAGCCGTACATATAGCTTCCTCCATGGAATTGTCGCAAAAGGAAAATATTGATTTGAATGCCAAAAATAATAATAATAAACATTCCGAGCATGCCATAGGTGTTAAGAAAGGAAATATTTCAGCGAATACAAAACAGTACAAGAGAAATAAAAATTACGCAAATAAGAGGGCTCCCAGATTTCAACGGGTGAGACAAGGGCAGAGTTCTCAGAAGAACGGGAGACGAGGTGATTTTTATTGTGACCGGTGCGGTAATACCGAACATTTGGCTCCTGTTTGTACCTTGGCAGGAAATATAAAGTGTAATACATGCGAAAATCAAGATCATCTGAAAAACGTTTGTTTTGAATATAAAAATAATTCAGCGCACGAAGTAGAAGAATCGCTACAGATAGAACATCCTGAATTTCGAGGAAAAGTCTACGTCACCGTTCAAACAAATACAGTCATGATAGAATTCGGAGTCGATAGTGAAGCAGCAGTCACCCTTATGTGACAAGAAGCCGCAAGAAGATACTTCGAAGGTACAACCGTTTTCAAGACGGATTTTAACCCTAAAAAGATACTGTGAGCAAGTTTTACTCAAACTAGGGATATTTTTTTTTGGTAGATCAGCAGGTAGGCTACCTGGAATCGTGAGCCGCTACCAGTGTTTCATTCATTTAGTTACAAGTTATCTGGGGTGGTGACCGCATGTGATAGTGTTTAGTTTTGTTCTGTCTCCAGGCATTGAAAAAAAAGGTGTGAGTATATTTTACTCATCGGTACCATTAGCGTCTGGTATTTGGTGAGTAATTTTTACTGATTGATACCTTTATGCGTAATTATTTATTTTTCAAATGTATGAATATGTTATTAAATTATGACTATTGCTTATTTTACATGCATTAAACGTAATCTTGATCTCTGAACAATTAGTGAAGGCAATCATTCATGTCCTGAATATCGTAACTTTTTTAATAAAATATTATAATCTTAATTTTTTATTGTTTTAGATCACTGTTATTATGGAAAAACTTCTGAGAATAGAAGACAAAATATCGCAGGCTTTTTAAGAATTGGAAGCGAAATAAGAAGGGGATAATTTAGAGTGCAACATTGTTGAAATTGATGCAGATAGTGATGCAGATTCGGAACATTTTCTAGAGGTAGACCCGACAGAGAAGATCAATTTAGAGGGTGAAATATTTGACGAAAGAATTAAAAATATTGATTAAGCTGAAGAGAAAAGGGGTAAGGAATATTCAGGAAGCATTTCGCAAGCAAAAAGCGTAAAATACCTAAAAAAAGTCTCAAGAAGGAAAGTACAAACAAAACGACTCCTGATTATGAAAAGGCTGATGAAATTTTTTCATCAGTGATCACAACGACTGAAGTTAATTTAATTGGAAGAGACGGAAATTTCATTTGGTATAAAGAGCCTGTAATAGCTGTAGTCGGAAAAATACAGCCACCAAAAATGTTGTACATATTTGCCCTGGCCCAAACGTAGAAGCCAAAAATTCTTTGTGTCCAATCAGTTGCTTCAAAAGCTTTTTGACAACAGATATTTTTAAGAGATTTTGGTCAGTACAAATAAAGAAATATAAACTCAAAGAGAAAAGTATAATCAAGAATCTCACGCGAGCTTGTTAGATTTAGAAATGAGTGATCTTGAAGCATTTCTGGGCCTATAAGTGTTATCCGCTGCACTCCAAGATAATTATTTATCACCTAATATAATGTTTAATACTAGCAACAGTGGGGATTAATACAGAGCAACCATGACTGAGAGGAGATTCAAATTCATCTTACAATGTCTAAAATTTGATGATAAGACAACTAGACAAGCTATAAGAGAACTCACTTAACTCGCTCCGGTTTCTTCTATTTGGAAAAAACTTCTACGAAATTTTAAAACCAATTATAGACCTGGTATTTATATAACAATTGATGAACAAATTGTTGGGCTTAGAGGAAATTGCCCCTTAAGAATGTACATTCCCTATGAACCCAATAAGTATGGGATTAAAATAATTATGTCTTGCGATGCCAGAATAAACTACATGCTAGATGTCATTGTTTACTTTGGTAAGGGAAGTGTGCCTCCAAAAATACCCGCCGGTGAATATTATTTCGCGTTAGATAATTGGTTTACAAGTATTCCACTTGTTCAACGTCTTTTTCATGACTACAAAATAACTACTGTTGGCGTAATAAAAAAGAATAAACCACAGTTAGCTATTCGAGCTATGGATATAAAATTTCAAAACCGAAGCGCACCTACTACATTTTTTCTATACTATGACGACATGGTACTAGTTTCATACAAACCAAATGGTAAAAAACTTGTTACACTATGTAGTATCTAGCATGCATGACTCAGGTGTATTCAGGAAGATACAGCCAAATCAGATATAGTGCATGTATACACCAAACAAAAGGAGGAGTAGACAGTTTTGACCAGATGTGTCAGAACACCAACTATATCAAGAAAACAAAAAGGTTACCTCCTACATTTTTTTTGCAACATGTTAGATATAGCCACAATAAATTCGTTTGTAGTATACTATCATAAAATTTGCAGTCGTGGCCGAAACACAACGTCAAGACTTGACTTCATGTTGACTCCACATAAGGGATTGAGTGAGCCGTTTCAAAGAAAAAAAATAGCGAATAATCCAAAAATGAATCACAATTTAAAATGTCCATAAGAAGGGTTATAGGTGAAAGCCATTTTGGTCACTTTGGCCTAGAAAGTATTGCAACTTATACAACTGTAAAAAAATAAGATACACCACTACCTACTGCAAATGTGTTTCACCAATTTGCAGAGAACATGCAGTTAAAAGATGCCCAAACGGCGAATTTTGATATAATAATATAAAAAAATTATGTCTCTTCAAATTTAACTTAATTCATGAATTAACAAATTTTTTACTTGTAATTACTATTGAAAAATGTTTATTTTGTTTTCATCACATTGGAACATGAAAATCCACGAGGGAGTAAAATTTACTCATCTGTACCTATAAGCACCATACAGTTAACGGTACCTTTCTAGGGTTAAATTGAGTACATATTGTAAAAAATAAGTAAGCGTTTTAGGTTTCCTGTTTTGCCGAGAACTTCCTTGACTGCATAACGGAATGATTCCTTATTATTTTTGCTCCTGCTCAAAATTTGAGCAGTATCTGGTCCTTGGGCCTCACGAGTAGTGCCTGCCACTGGGGTCTTCGTAGCGGCTTTTTCCCTTCTCCCTCGCACTAGATGCTTCTTTTTGCGAGGCATCTATGAGACCTTTCTTTTCTGGGAAAATTTGAAGCCGTTTTTTGACAGCTTTCTTGGATGCTTCGTTAGCTTTGTTTAGAACCTCTGATTCAACGTTTCATAACCGTTACATGCCTCCTCTTTCCTCTTTTTATCTCGGGCTCCTTGAATTGGACTAGAAGCCATTCTTTTGATGATATTTGGAACAATCTGCGGTTCCTTGGCAGACTTAGCCCTTAGCTTCCCTTGAGCTTCCTGCTCTTCAACTAGCTCCATCGGTAATACCCAATGTGGTCTAAGAGCTCTTATAGCGTCAGGAGCATTTTTATGTGAGCCACATTCAGTTTAAATTTTCTTCTGAGCGTTATCCGCTTTTCGGATTAGCTTTTCTTTCCGATAGTCCCAAGTGGTATTGTGTTTTCCAATCTTCTTTCTGGAGAAATTTCCTCTGCGTTGGTCGTTGCGTTGGATTTGTTTTTCAGCCTCAATATGGTTCATTATGCGCTCTTCTGTTATAAAGCACTTTGGAGTGTGTATAGGTTTTTTGCTGGGCCTTTACACTGTGATTATATCTGGTTGATATTGGCTCCCTGAGCCTTTTCATTCTGTTATACAGTTGTGTTAGTTTTTTGAATCCTGAGTATCTAGTTAAGTCTTTACACGTCATTATATAAGTTGGGCCCGGTGATAGCCTATGTGGACGATATCAACATTTTGTAACGTTTGTTAACAACCATAAAAGAGCTTTTTCTGAATTTCGACTACAACAAAAAGCTTGTAGGGCTACAAATCAATGAGAATAAAATAAAACTCATGATGCAGTCGAAGGATAGTAATTACAATATAGAACATAAAACACTGGGGAAAACAGTATCAAAAATTTGCGCAAATTTGTGTATTTAGGTGCAAAAATAACGGAAACTGGCAATGAAAGAGATGAAAAACGTAGCAAAATACAGCTCATAAATAAAATATTTTATTCAGTTTTGACGATCTTGAAGACCAGATGCATACACAGGAAAACAAACCTACAAGTATACAAAACTGTGATAAGACCTGTGTTTTGCTATGAGTGTGAAACATGGGTCATAACCCAAGTATCCGCAAATATATTGAATGCCTTCAAGCGACGTATCCTGAGGTGAATAATCGGAGCGGAGCTAGGCCAAGAACAATGGAGAATTCGATACAACCATGAGCTGTATGAAATTTTTGACGAACCGGAGTTCTCAACGATTGTAAGACAGGGGAAGCTGCAATGGCTGGGCACATGAATCATATGGACGAACAACAGATACCCGAAAAGGTATTCGTTGGGAGAAATGAAGGCCGGAGACCAGTGGGGAAACCCAGGAAGCACTGGTCTGTTTCGTTCGACGAAGACAGTTCATCGCTGCTTGGGTTTCAAAATTGGAGGACGTGGTCAATGGGCCGAGAAAGTTGGAGGGCTATTTGCAGGAAGCAAAGACCTAAGAGGGGATGTAGAAGAATTTAATGCAACCATAAGCAGTATGAAATTTCTGACGAGCCGGATGTCTCAAGGATTGTAAAACTGTGGAAGCTACAATGAGCTGGCCACATGAAGCGTTTGGATGAACAACGGATACCCAAAAAGGTATTTCTTGGAGCAACTAAGCGCGGAGACCAGAGGAAAAACCGAGGAAACGCTAGTATGACTCAGTCGGCGAAGACTAAATCGATAGAAGTGGTCAATGGACTGAGACTGTTGGGAGGTGTTTTTTGCAGGAAGCGAAGGCCCGAGAGGGGTTGTACTGCCAGCAAGAAGTCATTAGGCCCTAATTAGGTATGCCTTAATGGGCATTAAGGCCTAATGCAGATTTTGTACGAGGCCCTATTGCCGGACATAATGCATTATCCTATTACCACCTAAATCAGGCAGAGATACGGCTTGCCTAAACAGTTCGTAGTTTAGGCAGTTATAGGGCTTGCCTCAATAGTTTCTTATTTAGGGAGCAATGTCGCTTGTCTAAATACTTCCCTAATTTAGCCAGTTATATGGTTTGCCAAAAAAGCTCCTAAACACAAACAACTTTCTTGGCAAAATCAAGACAAAAGATATAAATTTGTATATAATACTTACCTTTCCCTCTTTGCAAAATACGTACCAGTTTTCTTATTTTGCAAGAAAATCCACATTTGCGATAAACTTATATACAAATATATAGCCTCAGCAAGACGGCTCTGGTACAAAGTATTCTTCTTCTTCTTAGCACTACAGCCCCTCTCGGGCCTTCGCTTCCTGCAAACAGCGTTTCTTGTTTCGGTCCGTTGACCATGTCCTTCAATTTGAAAATCTGAGCAGCGATGACTATCTTCGTTGACCCAGTCAGACCAGCGTTTCCTTGGTTTCCTCACTGTTTTCCAGCCTTCATTTCTTCCAACGAATACCTTTTTGCAAATTATATGCAGTGAACTATTGTGAGTCAATTTAAGCATGCTGCATTAGGTCACCATTCGGCTCATATTAGGCATGCCCAACTTAAGGATGCCACACTCGGGCACCATTTTGCCTGCCCTAGGCTTGTCTTACATGAGAAAAAGTGATCAACTCCACATCACATCCGAACTTAAAAGTATTTAAAGCTATGCATTCCCTTCTTCTCCGCATAGTTGTAATTTATTGCTGAGAAATTTTGTTTTGTTTCGATTTTACACAATGTGAAATTTTCTGTTTAGGAACTCTTTAGGCAAGCTCCATCACTGCCTAAATTAGGAACTGTTTAGGCAAGCCCCATCACCGTCTAAATAAGGAAATGGTTAGGCATTCCCCAACATTCCCTTAGTTAGGAACTTTTAGACAAACCCTATTATCGTCTAAATTGAAATTCTATTTGTAAAGCGAGGAAGGTATTTACCCAGGAAATGGATTTTTTTACTAGAAAACAGTAAAACTACAATATCATAAAATTCCTATGCAACCATCGAATCATAATTAAAATTATCGTACAACTTTCGTAACATGTTCGTCTTACCATCGTAAATTTATTTTAAAGCCATCATAAAACTATCGTTCATTTATCGTAAAACTATCGTAAAATTATCGTCAAATAATCATTTAAAAAACTGATTTCTACTCGGGTATCTGTCGCTTAGTATAGCTATGAGCCTTAGCCTTTTGAACCCTGCTTACTACCTCTGGAATCGCATCAATCATGGAGTTGTACTAGCAAAGAGCTATGCCCCCAGCAGCACGAACCACAGGAGTGAGTCTTCCCTTCATAAGTCTCTCTAGCACTTTCCAAGGAATGTCTAGCATGCATAACGGGCGATGTGAAGACGGCTAAACGGGACTCCATTTTCTTTACTGATTAGTATGAGCTTCGCTACCTTCCAACCTTCCCACAAGCAATGAATTGCACGAAGGGAAGGTAGACTGCGCGCCTCATCCCGGATGTGAGACCGTAGCTAAATCGAAGGTATGGTGAGACTTGTTACAATTAGATTCCGCCGCCAATATAACCATCCACTACAACCTACAAGATGTAGGCACTGCGTTCCTCCGAGGGGGCCTGCGGTTCCGGCAAGCTCGTCCGGAGACGGGCGTAGGGAGCGCCACTCGTTTGTCCTGGGCCCCCAAGAAGCCGTCAAACGAGAAAACGGCTCGGAGGATCCACTTACAATCGGCTGGCGGGGACACGTACGTTTGACTGGATCGCGCGCGTAGTTTTTCGCTAAATGCGCTCCTAACACACTACCTCAACCTTGGGATTGGGGCCAAATCTTCACTCACCTTCCTCTATTCTCGGTTTGCACTGATACGATCGCAGGGCTAATCACCTGGTTCTCCACCACAACCACGGGCGCTGGCGATCTGGAAAGAACTACTAATTCCCACATTAACTTTTCCGCGCGTCCCACCGCCTGAGCCGCGCACACAAGATTTACTACGCTACTACAATTATCACTCAAGAATTTTAGTGTAAAATCCGTTTTAATCCACACTTCATTGTATCGTACAGCAATCTTACAACAATTTTTCCTTTAAGTGAATAATGCAATTCAAATATAAAATAAAAGAGGTACCTTTTCTTCTGAATAACTTAATGGGTTAACCTGCGATTGGGGCCCCGTTGCATCCGCCAGAAGCCGCCGGCTCGTAGCTCGCAATGTATTCGAGGAATTCTAATATTATTTTCCGTCACATTCGAATCCCAATGGTATGCATGATCTATCAGCACATGTATATTCGTATTTCGGGCAATGGTCATCAGGACGCTTCTCAATTACTGTTTCACTTTTCCCGATTGATTTTTCTTTAAATGACTGCTTCACTTTTTCCGATTAATTTCTTCTTCAAATGACTGGTTCACCTTTTCCGATTAATTTCTTCTTTAAATTACTGTTTCACTTTTTCCGATTAATTTTTCCCAAACATAGCTACCTCTTCACTCCACAAAGCAAGACCCAAGAAAAAAAAGCGTCCGTTACTCGACTGACCTTTTTATTTCTTCCTCGTTAACGGGGCCTTTTCGTCAGGGTCGTACTCTTCATTGATTTCCGTGACTCTTAAATTATTCTCTTCAAGCTTATTCCGCTGCTGTTGGTTGGCACACCCGTTCCCAGGTGGGCAACTGTTGACAATCCAATTGGTAATGATTTCTTAACCCGTTCTTGGTCGCTATGTTCATAAAATCGATTCGAGAAATCATGTAATTATGCTGCAACTTGTAATCTCTCGCCATGGACGGTGGATAGTCGAGAATTGTTGTTAATATATACTATTTCTTTTGTATATTGTACTCTATAAATTCGATGGATCTTCGTTAAGAGGTTAGCATTCTGCATTGGAATTATTTCACGAAACCTCGCTAGTGTTTCAAGTACTGGCAATGCTTTGTAGGCGTAGGAAGGTTTGGGGTCGTATTTCAACCAGCCAACTGAACCGCATATCGTGTCGTCGGCAACCATGATTTCGGGCAACGCGTTTTTCGATACTACCCAGATCTTGTTCCGTGAGCAATACAAGTATCCACAGCTTCAGTTCGTGGTGTTCGTTGGTACGTTGTAACACTTCTGGCGGTCCCTAGCTACTTGGCTTAACACTAATCTAAATTAATATTAGACAAACTAATTTCCAAAAATACTTAAAATGTTCTACAATGCCTTAAATCTAAGCATAATCACCTCGCAGCTCAGGTTGTCCCAGTACGTGACTTAATGATCCTTGAATCTGCACTGCTTCCCCAGCAGTTGTGGTGGTGAACTCTGGTAGCAGGAACGATTTAAGACCTAATCCTAACACTCCCCCCCTACTTTGAGTGGATTTTCTTGAAATCCACTACGAAACAACTTCCTCTGTTCTCATTGCCCAAACAAACCAAAATCGAGGAAAAGGCAATAAAACTCTCCTAATTCGAAAGCTTGATGCCTACCACATAGTCAATTTGTAAATTACAACTATCAACTGATTCTATTATTCCCTACTTTGAAAGCTTAAACCTACTTCATAACCTATTCCTACATTACTACTGATATAGAATCAGAAAATCTACGAGCAGGAAAGAGATCGAAAAAAAAACACTGGAATCTAAAACAACTCTGACCGACATATCGCACACCTAAGTCCAATCGTAATATTCAGAGAGCGAAAAAGACTTCATCGTGTTGACGAATATTATAGATTGGTACACAATTTTTTTTTTGTTTTGTTTAAAATACTGCCTGACAACTTCCTTCCCCTATCAATATTTGATCGGAAACCCATGCTCTATACCTAATTCCTAACCTGCAGACTGCTCAGCGTAATTCTCTGCTATCATGGTGCTTGGTTTACTGTCTTAGATATTGTATAACCTAACTACATCCGAGACTACTCACTACCTGTAAAAACCTAATCTAACCTACTTCTATTAACTTTTGGACTAAAGTTGCTATCGTATCCTACCTTTGAGATGAGCACCCAACCAAACGTTACGATGAACCTAACTCAACTTCAAGATAGCAACTTGAACGCAAGACGAGAATCACCCGGAGCGACGGGAAACGAAAACAAAAGGGGTCACTCAAACATAAAGTGTGGCGACGATTAAGCAGAAAGAAAAAAAAAAAAATACGCAATCGATTGCTATCTGAAACACAAATTCTTTTCGTGTTGGACCGTCTAATGTTCTTTAACTCCTGCTATATTGTAACCGTTCTACGGTTCACCGTATCTTTGTTTTGCAAAGAAACGGGACCTACCCATACGATTCTGATCCGACACCTTACTTTTCCGGAATCCCTCGTCTCCCGGAAGAAAGGACACGATTTGTCTTACTTAAATTAACTATCTACTCTAAATAGGGAGTGGGACAGAAACCACGGAGCCCTAAACCGTACCGCGTGAGCGCAGCGACACGCCGTGTAGGTGCCTCGCACTAGGCCACTTAAAAAAAAACTCCCGCGGTACACTCTCTCTTCCTTATTTTACTGTCCCACTTTCTTCTCATGCCACGTGCGGTTTCAAATCCTTGGCATGCCAAAGGCCCGCGTCACGACCATCCTCATGCACCAGCCTATAAGTGTAGGGCGATTCCTTGTTCGAAATTCTAAATGGTCCAACGTACTCCGGTGCTAGCTTTGCTGCAAAGTATTGGGCTGCATCCGAGACTTGGAAGTTGCGCCTCCACACCTTCTGATCGGCCTGAAACGGCGGTTCCCGCTTCCGAAGGTTATATCTTTGTGCGCCCTGCTGTGCAGCCTTTTCCAGACGTTGTTTGATGTCTGTTCGCATTTGCTCCATCAACTCAGCTCGTACCCTTGGATTTTGCTGGCTTATTCCCTCGGCACAAGGTAACAGCCCCTTGCATGAGACAATCATGTTTCGCCCAAAATTTGCGACGTATGGAGTAACATCCATAGCTTCGTGTATGTACGTCCGCAGCGCGCACCCGATCCTTGGTAGCTCTTTGTCCCACTTTCGCTGATTGTCCCCTATGTATGATCTCAACATGCGTTTTATATTCTGGTTAATACGCTCCACTGGATTTGCCTGTGGGTGGTAGTATGCCGTGTATTGAATGATAGTTCCATAAGACGCTGCCAACTCTTGAAGCCTCTTCGATCGAAATTGGACCCCATTATCGCATACTACCACTGCGGGCACCCCAAACAACAGGAACACCTGTTTTTCCAGTATCCGCGTTACTGCGGAAGCAGTCGCTTGTCGAAGTGGGAAAATCAACGGGAGCTTGGTGAAGTAGTCTACTACCGATAGTATATAACAGTTGCCCTGCGTTGATCGTGGGAGAGGGCCAACCAAGTCGACGCAAATCATTTCCCCGGGTTCCTTTACTTGGCTGACCTCGGAAACCATGGGGCCATATGGTCGCGTCCTTTCCACCTTTATGGACTGGCATACTTGACACCTTGCCACGTATTTTTTTATATCAGCGCGCATTTTTGGCCAGAAGAAATGCTGGATTACTCGGTCGTACGTTTGCCGGACTCCCATATGTCCCGCCGTGGGATCGTCATGGCAACGCTGAAGTACCCTTAGTCTATCCAGTTTCGGCACTACCTGTTTCCAAGAGTCGCCACCTAACTCCACGTAGCGGCCTGGAACATTTCTCCAGAGGGTATCGCCCTCAGTACGCCAATCCGGGAACTTGTCGGGCCTTTTATTTATTTTCTGCCGCATACCTGCTAGCCATTTATCCTCTGGTGCCGTCAGACACCCAACTACATTGACCTCTGGCACCGACCTCGATAGCGCGTCTGGAACCAGGTGTTCTTTCCCTTTTCTATGAATAACGTCGAAGTCGAATTGTTGCAGACGGACTGCGCACCGTGCCAGTCGCCCATTTGGATCGCGTAGATTATTCAGCCATACCAGGGAGTGATGATCTGTAATTACCCTAAAGCGGGTCCCTTCTAGATATGGTCTTAATTTTTTGACCGCCCACAACACTGCGAGACACTCTTTCTCCGTGGTCGAATATTTTTTTTTCTGCTTTGGAGAGGCTTCGACTTAGGTAGCAGACCACTTTCTCTCCCTCAGGGTGGTTCTGGCTCAGTACCGCTCCTAACCTGGTATCCGAGGCGTCGGTCTGCACATTAAAGGGTAAGGAAAAATCCGGACAAGTCAGAATCGGAGCCGTTGATAGCTTCGTCTTACATTTGGCGAATGCTTCTTCACACTGTTGTGACCATACAAATTTCCTATTCTTTTTAAGAAGGTCTGGGAGTGGTGCCGTCAGGGTAGCATGACCTGGGATGAAGCGTCGATACCACAACACCATTCCGAGGAATTGTCGCACCTTTTTAACATTCGTCGGCGAAGGAATCTGCAACAAACAGTTGACTTTCTCGGGATCTACCTGTAACCCCCTCTCGTCTACTACATATCCCAAATATTTCAACATTGGTCGGCAAAACTCGCACTTTTCCTTCGAGACACGCAAACCCGCCTCCCGCAGTCTCACTAGTAGTTCCCGCAGAATCTCCACGTGCTTCTGGAAGTCTGCGGTCACCACGACAATGTCATCTTAATATACGAACAGGTATGGTTCCAACTCCGGACCTAAGACTCTGTCGATGAGACGTTGCCAAGTGGCTGGGGCGTTGTGCAGTCCAAACGGCATTCGTTTAAACTGAAACAATCCCCGTCCAGGGATTGTAAAAGCAGTTAATGGTTTGGAGTCTTCCGCCATAGGTACTTGCCAGTAGGCGGACTTGATATCCAGCGATGACAAGTACCTAGCATTGCGAAGCTTATCCAAGGTGGCTGACACATAGGGAATGGGGTACGCATCTCGCTCCGATACCCGATTCAACTTCCGGAAATCAACGCAGAAGCGAAATTTCCCGTCCTTTTTCCTCACCAATAGTATTGGTGACGACCACGGGCTAGAGGAAGGCTCCACGACGCCCAACTGCAGCATCTCATCCAGTTCGGAGTTTATGTGTTGCTGCACCGCTGGAGATACGGGGTAGTAGCGTTGTTTTATCGGCGACGACTTGGTCTTGATCACGTGTTCGACCAGACTCGTACAGCCGATGCCATCGCCCATCAGTCCAAACTGCTCTTTTAGTAAGGCCTTCAATACTTCGTGTTCTCCTACGGTCAACCAACTGCGTGAACGCAGTTCTTCCACTTCCCCTTCTTGCAAGGCATCAAGGAAGCTCCAGGAGTTCTGGCCAAGAGCTACGACTAACCCGAAGCGTTCGATAAAATCAACCCCCAAAATGACCTCGTGAGCCAGTGACGGGACTACCAATGCCGTGATCCAATCCGTCCTTCCTTGTAATGTGAATGGGATGCAGGACTTTCCAACTACCTCTACA
Organism: Odontomyia ornata; assembly: GCA_963969285.1. Taxonomy (NCBI): domain Eukaryota; kingdom Metazoa; phylum Arthropoda; class Insecta; order Diptera; family Stratiomyidae; genus Odontomyia; species Odontomyia ornata. Next base: position 61,723,429 of record OZ017742.1, on the reverse strand, counting down.
CTCGCATTATTAGCCATCCTTACATGCGACGACGCAGCCCCAAGCAGCTCCACTCCGAACCTGCTTAAAATGTTCCATCCCTCTCCACCTATGATGGTGTTGGACGCCCCTGAATCCAACAGACCCAATAACTTCCGACCCAATACCTCGACTTCCAGGTGTGGTTGATTATCCCCAGTCCTTCCTCCGATGACATAAGCTAACCTAGACTCCGCGGCTTTGCCTCTTTCCCCCACCGTACTCAGTTCACCACCTACTGAGTACGAGGCGAGTTTCCCGAACCCGGAAGGTGATACAATTCCTGGCCGGTATTACCACTGCTCCTTCCTCCGCCCTCACCCCTACCTTTCTGCCCTGGGAACCGATGACGTGGTGCCTCTGCACCTCTATCTTTGCGACAATTTGGGCAGGTTGCCCTCCTCACTCCTAACTGACCACAACCAAAACAACTTGCTGGAAGTATGCCCTTGTGTCCTGCAATTCCAACATTGCACTCCCGTTCCAGGTATGGCTGCTACGTGCATCGTTTCCCCTCTGACTGAATAGGCCAGATCAGGCTCCAACAAGCATTGCCCCTCCCTGGGTGGTGGTGGTCGATAAGCCTCCACTGAGACCCGTTTTGCTTCGATTTTGCGCCCCAGCACCACCAGCTCTGCAATTGATTTCACTGGAGTATACCCTAGCTGTGTCTGATAAAAGGGCGTCAAATTATCCAGCAAGATATTCAGTTTCTCGGCCTCCAAGCAGGGAGTATTTTTCCGTCGGAACAACCCTTCCATGGTAGCCACATACATCCCCATAGACTCCCCGGGCCCCTGAGTACGCCTTTTAATTTCCTCCAGCAACCTCTTATCGTAATCCGGAGGAAGGAATTCAGCGCGCAACTCACTCACCAGTTCCGCCCATGAGCCAAAGTTGGAACGGTTTGCCCGGAACCATACAAGGGCTCTTCCCTCAAACAGTTCCACTGCTGCTTGAAAAACTCGAGCCGGTGACACTCCTTTTGCCAAGCGTAGCTCCTCTGCTCGTTCGAGGAAAGCGTTTAATGATCCAGACTCTCCACTGTACTTTAGACCCCATTTAGAGACGTCCTGGACCTTCCCCAATTCGCCTACCACTCGAGGAGTTGTCAACTGGGTAATGCTGCTCGCTACCCTTTGGGCTGGTGAACTAACTGCCTCCATCGCGCTCCCGTCTCGCTCTAAATTCTGCCCCGGTTCTTGACTTAAAGGCTCTTCAGCTAGCTGGATTGAATCTGACCTGGTTTCTTGCACTTCATGGTTGTGTGCATCCTGCAACGTCTCTACGACTGGGGGTGTGCCAGAATCCAGCACCTTAACCTCCGCCTTCGCTTCCAGCTCACCCATCGCGAGTACCAGCTGTGCCCTCAGCCTAATTGCCACTTCATCCGCGTCTTCCTCTCCTCCCTGGGCATTTTCTAGCCTTCGAAATGCGAACCTGATCTTCGCTTTAATCTTCAGAAACTCCGCTGACCGCGCATTATCCTTGAAGGTGCTCATTAGGGACTGGATTTCCTCAAACTTTGCCTGCACCGCTGCTATATCCTCCTCGTATGTGAAGGGATAAGTCTTCCTTAATAGGGATGTATTCATGGATGCCTCCCCTCGTACTACATGGCGGAGCACACTCCTCATCACGTCCACCGTGCCAGTTTCTAGGCCCCTGATCTCCATCTCATATGAGAGTTCTTCCTTATTCAGCCGGTCCACCATCATCTTACCCGTCATATCCGCAAGCTGTAGCCTGCTCAAAACGACACGAAAACCCTAAAAAAACTGAAAAGTTACCCTAAACCCACTTAACACTACACTTATGAGCTAACTTATTGGCTAACTGAAACTCTGGAGAATTTTAAGAAGACTTTTATTTATTCTAACTTTTATTTATAAGCACATTATTTTCTTTTTAATTCAATGTGTAAATTCCAACAAAAGAAAGCTTCATTCACTCGAACTGCTCTACGCGCAAAAGTAAACACCGATCGGCACCTCGTTTACCTTTATTCACTTCACTATCTCAAACTGCTCCACCAACATAAGTCACACCCCCGCAAAGGTAAACACTGATTAGCACTTTGATTACACTTATTTACTTCACTAGCTCACTTATACGGAAACCACCACTTTTTCGACTTTAGGGCCCCACGTTGGGCGCCAAATGTTACAATTAGATTCCGCCGCCAATATAACCATCCACTACAACCTACAAGATGTAGGCGCTGTGTTCCTCCGAGGGGGCCTGCGGTTCCGGCAAGCTCGTCCGGAGACGGGCGTAGGGAGCGCCACTCGTTTGTCCTGGGCCCCCAAGAAGCCGTCAAACGAGAAAACGGCTCGGAGGATCCACTTACAATCGGCTGGCGGGGACACGTACGTTTGACTGGATCGCGCGCGTAGTTTTTCGCTAAATGCGCTCCTAACACACTACCTCAACCTTGGGATTGGGGCCAAATCTTCATTCACCTTCCTCTATTCTCGGTTTGCACTGATACGATCGCAGGGCTAATCACCTGGTTCTCCACCACAACCACGGGCGCTGGCGATCTGGAAAGAACTACTAATTCCCACATTAACTTTTCCGCGCGTCCCACCGCCTGAGCCACGCACACAAGATTTACTACGCTACTACAATTATCACTCAAGAATTTTAGTGTAAAATCCGTTTTAATCCACACTTCATTGTATCGTACAGCAATCTTACAACAATTTTTCCTTTAAGTGAATAATGCAATTCAAATATAAAATAAAAGAGGTACCTTTTCTTCTGAATAACTTAATGGGTTAACCTGCGATTGGGGCCCCGTTGCATCCGCCAGAAGCCGCCGGCTCGTAGCTCGCAATGTATTCGAGGAATTCTAATATTATTTTCCGTCACATTCGAATCCCAATGGTATGCATGATCTATCAGCACATGTATATTCGTATTTCGGGCAATGGTCATCAGGACGCTTCTCAATTACTGTTTCACTTTTCCCGATTGATTTTTCTTTAAATGACTGCTTCACTTTTTCCGATTAATTTCTTCTTCAAATGACTGGTTCACCTTTTCCGATTAATTTCTTCTTTAAATTACTGTTTCACTTTTTCCGATTAATTTTTCCCAAACATAGCTACCTCTTCACTCCACAAAGCAAGACCCAAGAAAAAAAAGCGTCCGTTACTCGACTGACCTTTTTATTTCTTCCTCGTTAACGGGGCCTTTTCGTCAGGGTCGTACTCTTCATTGATTTCCGTGACTCTTAAATTATTCTCTTCAAGCTTATTCCGCTGCTGTTGGTTGGCACACCCGTTCCCAGGTGGGCAACTGTTGACAATCCAATTGGTAATGATTTCTTAACCCGTTCTTGGTCGCTATGTTCATAAAATCGATTCGAGAAATCATGTAATTATGCTGCAACTTGTAATCTCTCGCCATGGACGGTGGATAGTCGAGAATTGTTGTTAATATATACTATTTCTTTTGTATATTGTACTCTATAAATTCGATGGATCTTCGTTAAGAGGTTAGCATTCTGCATTGGAATTATTTCACGAAACCTCGCTAGTGCTTCAAGTACTGGCAATGCTTTGTAGGCGTAGGAAGGTTTGGGGTCGTATTTCAACCAGCCAACTGAACCGCATATCGTGTCGTCGGCAACCATGATTTCGGGAAACGCGTTTTTCGAGTATCCACAGCTTCAGTTCGTGGTGTTCGTTGGTACGTTGTAACACTTCTGGCGGTCCCTAGCTACTTGGCTTAACACTAATCTAACTTAATGTTAGACAAACTAATTTCCAAAAATACTTAAAATGTTCTACAATGCCTTAAATCTAAGCATAATTACCTCGCAGCTCAGGTAGTCCCAGTACGTGACTTAATGATCCTTGAATCTGCACAGCTTCCCCAGCAGTTGTGGTGGTGAACTCTGGTAGCAGAAACGAACTAAGACCTAATCCTAACAGACTGAACTCTATTTGACCCAGCTTTTGAGTGGACATGGGTGTTTTTAGTCTTACCTGCACAAGATTGATAAGTCACGGTCCCCCGATTGTCGGTATTGCCCAGGAGAGGAGCACGATGCCTGCCACACATTTTTTGCGTGCAAAAAATGGGTCGGGTTGTGAAGGAACCTCTACAGGGAGACGAGAGAGCTCACTCCGAATAATATAGTCACGGTGATGCTCGAATCGGTTGACAAATGGAGCCAGGTGGCACATTACGTTCGGTCAGTCCTAAAAGATAAAAGGGACTCACAGCAGCTGGGGGCGTTGAGGCTGGGGTATCGCTTGTCTGGCACTTCCTCTTCCCTTTTCCCCCTCCCCCCCCCCCGCTTTGAAAGGGATCCTCCAGCTTGAAGGCGCCTCACGGCGTAAAGAAACGACACCTGGCCCGAAGTAATGTGTCAAACGGTTCCAGGCTAGGCTCTCAGGTTGACAGGGGAGGTGTTTAGTGGGTAGTCCAGTCACTTTTTTTTGAGCATGGGAGTCCCACACTCTGTGCATAAATGGCATTCACCTCCCTACTACAAAAAAAAACTGTCCTGACTTGCTGCTCAGTGCATTCAATGCTTGCCTACGGGACGGCATTTTCCCGTTATGATGGAAGTTGGCGAAACTCGTGCTGATCAACGAGGGGAAGGGGAATCCCTGATGGCCATCTGCCTACTACCCGTTATGCATGCTAGACACTGCATGGGGGTCCCACACTCTGCGCATAAATGGCATTCACCTCCTTACGACAAAAAAAAGCTCCCGCATAATTAGTTCATACCAAAGGCCCCGCGGATCCTTCTTCACATTGTCGCCTTACTGCTGTTGGTCATTTTGCGAAGGCATTTCCTGGCCGACTTATATGCCGCTAACCGCTTGTGTGCCTTGTTCCGAGCTCATGCACGTCGAAGCTTGTGACTCTCCCTTCTGACCCCCCTCCCCCTTCCTAAATTACCCTTGCAAGGAGAAAAATGCAGTCTCTTGGTCAATACTTTTCCACCAATCCAACCGAGGTATCATCGGTGAATTTAAAGAGAATTATCTAGTTTGTAAAGAGCTCAGGGTGGTTTTTTATTAAAAAGGTCTTGTCCATTTATCACTATGAACCGTTTTGGGCCTAAGTCAGCCCTCGCCGAAGCTTATCGGCTAGTTTTACCGTTAAACCTAATAACGTAAATCAATGCTTTCATGTATATGTCTTGTTTTAAATGTTAAAGAAAAAGTTTTGATTGGAAGATACATCTTATTGGCATCAACCCTATGATTGGTGTTACCCATCACAATCATTTACGTCTATTCTTGTTGGGACGAATGTGATCTGAGAGACTCTTAAGACAAATTATCAGCTCAGCACCTGCTGTGGGTACTGATTCAAGATCATAATCACTGAGCACTAGTTAAACTCGAATCTTGGTATGAAGGAATCTCATTTCATGACAGTAACAATATTTGATGTGATATGGTCAGTATCATGTTCAACCAATTGATTATTACCTGATTATTTAATCAGTCCATCACAGCTGGGTAAGCTGGTAGTCTAAAAGAAATACCCAAAGCACAAAATCGTTGCAGCCAATGAGCTTTGAACTTGGGAACTGCTGCGCATACGCTGAGCGCCCTAATCACTATGCCACACGGACCATCAAGATCATATGTTATATCAACCTTGGGGTGAGGCGGTATACTGACCTTATAATCTTCTTTTGCACTATTAGTCTTGCAAAGTGTTGAACCCTAGGTTTCTGTCCGGATTGGTGCGGGATCCCTCCACATTCAAGCTGCTATATTCAATAGATAAAATGTATACCAAATGCATCAGGCCATCTGGAAGGTAACCGAACTTTCGATGAATCAATTAGTTCCAAAATAGATTTTAAGTTATGGCTGCTAATCCAAATAATTTAGTAAAGCCATCAAAATTCCCTCGTCAACAAAAAAACTGGGAATTTTTTAAGTGAATTATATCACACCTGAGATCCCAATTATTATTGAAATGATTCAACAATTTAAGTGTCTGCTCTTAGTTATTCGATTCGTAGCATCCAATCATAAGCTGCAGGATATCATTTGCAACTAGATCGCAGCGCTTGTATAATGAAGTTTAGAATTAATTCTCGGAATAAAACAAGAAACCCGATTGATTCTTGGAAAATTTGATATTTTGCTAGGAACTTGCATTTCTCGATTCAGATCAGTCCCGGATCTAATGAATAATTGCCGTAAGGTAATCGAATTCTCACACTTTGACTTTACAGTTTGGCCAAGATACTAAAATTCATGTGTGCATTCATTCTTAAAATAGAAATATTATCACAGGGGTCCATTTCTATGCAATTTGAAATTAATACGAATTTCCATAATGAGCCAGCTCCAGATACTGTGCAACATCCGCTTGGTTACCATTTATATGCGGTTTTGATTGATTCATTAGTAATAATCGCACCAAACTCCACTCACACCATCTTTACATCCAACGCCAAACTCAACACTCGAAAACGTTCGTTCCTTGATGAGCTCATTAAATAATTTTCACGATCCGCAAAGATGCGTAAAATGTATTCATCATTCGGTTTATCATTCATATAATAATCCGATACGGAGTTAGCCGCGGCGCAACGGCTCATTTCAAGTAATTCAATTCAATTTTACGGAAAGGCCAATTTAACATATTCGCATAGCAGATACAAGCATGTAAGTTTATATGAAAATATTTTAACTGGAACAGTTTATTGCTTAATGCATCGAAATAATTTCGGCAACTCACTCGAGTAATTTCTCATACATGTGTTCCTACTTATGTATATTTATATATTTTCCATAGCACCGTTACTTTAAAGCACACACACGGTTGCAGCTGAGTATAGTTCTCTTGCGGCTGTCTATCAGTTTTCATATAATTTACGTAGGCCAGTTGATTACGAGGAATACAACAGCAGAAGAATATTGTACGGAAAAAATAAGTTAAAAAAAAACAATAAAGTTTATATCCATACTCGTGTATGTACGTAAGTATAACATACGAGTACATGCATCTAGACATGCATGCATATGCTCAGGCTTATTTGATATTCAACCTGGAAAAGCGTGGAAAGCGTGCAGGAAGCAAACAGCTTTGCACAAAATGCATGCAGCAGTTAATAAGAGGATCTGAGTGGGTCCTTCAGAGCACCACATTGTGACTTCATGAGACTCTTGTTATCCGAGAGCAATTTAAAGTTTCGTTACATTCCACAAACGTTGTTATATTGTAACACACTGGTGAAAAACATTACACTAAAGTTTATATAATAGTTTATGACTTTGAATACGAGTACTGTCGCCGCAAAAATGATAGCCAATTTAGGGTATGCTCAAAGTGTTAAGAAAGTTTCCCAAAGCAAAATATATAACAAACTTTTTGCCTGATTGTACTGTAGTTAATCTAAAGTTAATTTTTTTGAATCACTGGTTTTACTTCCGTGAAAATGGGCAAGCAAATCATGATATTCAATATGTGAGATTACACATAATATTCAAAAGTGGGAAGCCTACTGGAAAACGAGAATTTGGAGTGGCCTTCATAGTGGATAAGGAGTCCAAATCGCACGTTATTGATTTTAAGGCAATCAATGGAGCAAAATTCTTCAAAATCTGGCTGACAAATGTACCCACCCAGACCGAAAAAAAGGACAAAAGAACGATAAAAACGTTCTGTAAACATCTGGACCGATCCATTGTCTACAAAAGACATAAAAAAATTCTCGGTGATTTCAACGCTTACGTTGGCAACGAGCTATCTCATCAAGAAACGACTGGAGGAGGATATAGCCTTCACGATAAAACAAATGACAACGGCCAGCGCTCGATTGACTTTGCATGAACCAAAAATCCAGTCATATTTTCGACTTGCCTCCTACATCGAAGCATGCATAAAATGACCTGGGTTTCACCGGATGGCTACACAGAAAACCAGATTGACCATGTTCTGATCCAAAAACATTGGGCCTTGAGCATACTTGACGCCCGTACATACCGAGGTGCCAATTGTAACTCGGTTCATTACATGATTAAATTAACTTATCGATGTCGTATGTCAAAGGCGTATTCGGCGAAGACCAGCGAATCAGGCGTACAAACAATTCTTAGGTAGGAAAATCAGGACGAAGAGAGAACACGATGAAAATCTCAGAAGAATAGTGAATAAGATAATTAGAATTAAGAAAAGAAAATACTATGACGACCAATTAAGAAGTATCGATGCAAGTGTAGTGAGCACCAACACAAGATAAGTATACAAGCAGTCAAAAGCCTGAAATGTAAGTTTCAACCCAAAAACACGCTCTGTCGTGATGCAATCGACAACATCATCGCTGATGAAAACAGTATTAAGAAAAGATGGGCATCATATTTCAAGAATCTCCTTTGTCATCCGCGTAGCTCCAGAGCATCGGAGTTTATAGATATTTCCAGAGAGCTTCCGTTGGCCCTACCTACTCTCAATGAAGTTTCTTCCACCATCAAAGCCCAAAACAATAATACACCACCAGGCGTCGATGAGCTTACAGGGGAGCTCATTAAATATGGTAGCAGTGATATTCAGTAAGCCATCCCGAAAATCATCCAGCACATTTGGCAACAGAACATATACCGAAGGAGTGGAGCCAATTCATTATATTCCTTATCCAGAAACAAGGCGACAAGCTTCAATGCGAAAACTCTAGAGGCATATTACTTTTTTGTATGGCATACAAACTATTTTCAAAGATCTTAGAAAATAAAATCAGATCATATGCCAACAGTATTATTGGGGGTGCCAAGGTGGCTTTACAGCAGGCAGATCGACGAGACACCGATTATTTACAGTCAAGCAGATACTTGAAAAATCCTGGGAGTTCAACATAGACGTACACCAAATTTTCCTTGACTTTAAGCAAACACACGACAGTATTGATCCTCACATACTGTAACAAATAATGCTTTGTTTTGCTACTCCAGCCAAGTTAGTCCGTCTTACCATAATAACAACGACATCGACAACCTCCCAAGTCCACATCAAAAATCAACTCGCTGACATCTTTGACACAAGTACCGGACTAAAGCAGAGAGATGGACTGGCCCCATTGCCATTCAATTTGGCTTTAAAATATGCCATCACAAAGCTACCTGTCGATACCAGATGTACGTTATTATACAAGTCGGGTCAATTGGTAGCCTATGCGGACAACATCAACATTTTGTCAGGGTCATTAATAACTTCGAAAGAACTCTTCCTGAAACTTGACAGTAGAGCAAAACTAGTCGGGCTGCAAATCAATGAGAATAAAATAAAACTCAGGATACATTCGAGGAAGAATATCTCAAATGCCCAAAATACAAGGGTGGTTCAAATATGATGGAAACAAACGCTGTAGATGCCGCGCGTGTATATTTTGAAGGTCGTGGTTTGAGTATGTGATAGTTGGGTTCCTTACAAACAGTGTGGGATAGTTTTCATCAGGAGTGCATGTTTCATGCGTGTGCTACGACCATGCGTGAACGTCAAGTTCTAACCGCCGTTGCGCAACTTATTGTCATTCGTTTTCAGTGTGGGAAGGCATTGAAACATGGAAATTTTTCTGCATTTGCAAAATCAGTTCGACAGTGGTAGCCACAAGGTGATACATCCGGACTGTATAGGGGATGTTTCAGTACCTCCCACCCCAATTCCGATATTGTATCGAGCGCGAGACACGCGATATGAAGTCGCGCATTATCCTGGATAAGAATCGGACTTCGTGCTGGAATGTTCCTCAATTTGGAGCGATGAGTAGGTTTCACGTGCGTTTCTAGAAGGTTAGAGTAGTATGCAGCATTGATGGAACATTAGGTGCGCAGATAATCAACGTACAGCAGGTTCCGCCGGTCGCAGAACCCAGTACATATAACCTTACCCATGGACCTGGTTGTCTTCGCTTTGACTTGCATCCTTCCTCTTTCTTCGTCCACTCTTTAGACGGTACCTTGCTCTCGGGAGGGTAAAGTGTACCCATGTCTCATCTGTAGTGAAAATTCGCATTAAAAAACCATCCCCCCTCCACCTTGTATCGCGTCAGCAAGCGGCGACAAACTTCCAGCCGCGTGTATTTTTGCTCGAAATTCGACAGTTTAAGAACCCATTGTAGTGGAAAGAATTGATGAAAATGTCCGTTAAGGACTGCAGCAATGGTCTGCTGCCTTGGCGGAAGACGATGCTGAGATTTTCCAAGATTGGCCTTGTCTAGGGATGAGTGAATGCGCTGGAAGGCTAGCGTTGTGGTGTTGTAGGGCGGGTTCTTTTTCGCAGCAGAAGACTCACTACAAAAAATTTCGCATTCACGAATTCAAACAATCGTATGCCAATCGACTGGTCTCAAGGCCGAGGTAACCCGCTAAGGTTTGAACTTTTCTATAGCCAGTAACATGCTGGGCTGGGAGAAAACGGACGAACTTGAGCGCAAACTTCATCGTTACCGACGATACTTATGGCACAAATAAGAGTGGGGCGTTCAGGTGGAAGCGGTGACCCCTCGCACACTCCCAACCGGGTCAAGATCCAAATGTAGACGTGACCATATATTTCCCATTTGAGTGAAAAACTCATACAAACATAATTTGCATATATTTTCCCATCAAATGAGAAATATAAACGTGGCCAATTTATTTTATAGTCTTATGCGATGGAATCACATAACATTATACCATTAAAGGGCACGCGAGTGGAAGGCTACTCTACCTGGGCAAGAGCCCCTATAACACAAAAAGAGGAGGTAGAGGGCCTGGCCATCATTGTGGGTCCCCATACCCGGGCAGGTTAGAATGAAAGGAAAGACCGAAAATACAAATTTAAATCTGTCTATTGTTTCCTTTCTTATTTTTAGTTTTTATTAAACTTTAATATAAGCTTTGCACCTTTAAAAATTTTCGAAACAATAAGAATTTTGATAAAGCAACCTATTCATATAACTATAAGTCTCAAAAGATTCTTCTCAATCAATTTATAAACAATATAATGAGGCTATTATTCTAAAAAAAGAAAAAAGGAATACAAATCAAGAGCAAAACTACTTCCAATATTATTTTTCAACATAAAGCTAAAACTTAATCAAAACGATGCTAGCTTAAATCATCTATTCAGGCATTTATTACAATCGAGCTTGCTTGGAAATCAAAGGAAAAATAAATTATTAGAAAATTATCATGCAAAAGCGTTGTTATAAAATTTTAGAAAAAAAACTTCAAATTATTTTAAGGATCAAATTTACACATATGTTACGATATGCAAAAAAAAACCCATAAAAGTAGTCACCCTTAATCCTCGCAGGGAGCCCGCTGATGATGTGGGTGAATTACTGAAAACTAATTTAAATGGGGAGCAAAATTCCAAATCACACTTTTGCACTGTATATAGGTCAATTTCTTTATTTATATATGATATCGAGACAAGCTTCTTGGAGTCAACTAAATCTACAAGCTGTTTAGTTATAGCTACTTTTCGAATAAAGCTCATATTAAAAGCATAAACATCGCTCTATCAATTAATGTTTTTTTTCTTCTCATCCTTATATTGCACTATCTGGAAACGTCACCCCATTTCCCTTTAGCCAATTTTTTCTGGGGAACAACATTGTATCCAACATCTATTCGAAAAATTAACGGTATCCGATTCATTCGGATATTATGATATTAACTTCTCAGTCCCTCTGGCACTAGTGCTAGCGATAGTAGTTCAGTTGGGTTTTCCCCTATACTTCACTGAGACACTCGGCTGTACACACACGCTCGGTGGCACACCGGTATCCTTTTCACACCTTTCCATCAATTTCGTCCCTATTTCCACTTCTTTCCCTTATTCAGGATTTTACATAATTTTCATCGTTACTATCTTACGATGTTCGCATTCACGGCACTTTTTGTGAAACTTTGCCCGACAAATTCTATTTTTCTTCATTCGTCGGCAAAAAGCTTCGTCATGTGAACTTCACCATCACTGTCGGGAGCAACATTCGACCGCCACAATATTCAAACACATTTCACGTTGCACGCCATGGGCACACACTCAAGGGGAATTCGTTGCAGATCACTTTCAATACTGCTATTTCAATCTATTTCTCGTAATTTTCCCAATTTTCCACGAATAAATCAATGAAGGAATGACGAACTAACGCGCGCTTTTCTCCTCTACAGCAAAACCTACCCATGGCCGTAATGTCGTAATTGTGTGGTCAGCGCTAGCGAGCAAACGTATCATACACACATCTCATAGACTACGCGTGATTTCACTACGCACTTTTCAATGTAATATTGACGTTCTACCTTTTGCGACAAACACCGTCGGACCCACGCTCCTGCAATTGATTTATTTGTGCTACCAGTCTTTATTTTCAGCTAGCCTTCAGCCTGGGTGCGCTGTTAATAATCGACCAAACGCTTCTTCGGCTTAGCCTGAGAGTTTTACCAGTCACCAACTAAACACTTTTTGTGGCTTAGCCTGGGCGTTCGTCGAGCAAATCATCTTTACACTTTTGATTTTTTGGCACCCCAGTTTGGTCAATCGTAAGCGTTGCTACATTCTCATTTGAATCATGGCTCTAGAGCCCTTGTCTCGTATCTTCTTACCGTCTTTTCCACAGGCTCCAATAGTTGGATCCTCCAGTTGGGCCCACCAGCCGTGTTACCAACAAGAGCTCTCAGAGGCCCCTTACTCCGCTGCACCACGACCTGACGACCGCCGTCCGGTTCAATCAATACATCAAGAGAATCCTCCTCTGGAGGAGGCGTTAGCAGCCAATCCATAAGCAACACCCCGGCCTATTACGGTCGAAGAATACCGGGCAAAGAGTGGGCCTGTTGGGTCAACCCCAGCTAGACGTTAAACACCAAAACCTGAGCCGGATTATCATATCAGGAGTGGACGTCAGGTGCAACTACGTCTGAAACTGGGCGAGCTGATTCGACTAATCAAAGTCAGCGTTAGTGAAGACTAGAAGGCCAAATTCCTGGGCCTTGCGAGCATCCTTCAGCGAGAGAAAAACGAACCATCCACCACCGCCGTGCACGTTCCCAGCTGGTACACCCACGTACCTGGGTGAACGGAGTGGATCGACTCCAGAAATCACCATGCCACCCTTAACTCATGTTATGTTAAAGAATCTATTTATCAAACTTTGTTAGCTTTAAGAACTATTGGCACGAATTATAACGTGCTTAGAAAATAACTACCTAAGTCTTTTCCTTTCTCTGGTTTGGTACTTGCACTCTTATGGTGTTTACAGCAACTAGTGACTAACCGAATACTCTGGGCTTGGAGTAGGGGGCCTGCTCAATGAAAACTGAAATACATTTAGTGTTACAACAATATCATGGATAATGAGTGGAAAGGAAGGCAAATAAACAACTGAAGTGAAATTGTTTGCCCTCTCCGGACAAAAAATAGCATCGAAATTTGCCCGTGAATGAGTGAGCAAAGTAAATTTAAGTAACGGATGAAAATTAGCATCGGAAACTTCCCGTAAATGAGTGAACAAACTAAGTTTAGTTGCCAAACACAATTTGCATCAAATTTTCTGGGTGTTAGGGCACTAAAATTCAAGGGCATTAAGAAACATGAAGCTTTAGTGATAGCTGGCTCAGAATCTGTGACTTTTAGCTCGTAACGCTGTATGAGTGTCTCCTACCATTCACTGAAAACCGGCAAAAGTGAAAGCACTCACATGCCGGACTCCACTTTCCGCCATTTGCCACCAGCAATCGTCATCAGCTACCTACCGCCATCATTAGCCTGCACCCACTATTAGCCGGCATTATCCATCATTACCAGTCGTCATCCGACAAAACACGGCATCGTGCCCCCTCACCAACTATCATTCACCATTATAAGCCATCATTCAAAGTCATTAGTCATACGCAATCATCAGCCCTCATTTGGCATCATGCACCACCCTCTAATCTCTTCTGCTATCAGTCACCATTCTTAGCCATCTTCAGCTATTACACGCCATCTTGAGCCATCAGCCAATATTACGATTCGTTATACAGTAGCACTTGTCCTCATCCGCCATCATAGGTATATATTGTAAATATCCAGGGTTTAAATGTGGGTTTGTCTATCGGAAATCAGAAAAATTGAGTACACCAGAGGGCAGCTCATCACAAGAACCAATAAAACAAACTAGTCTTCAAGAATTAGAAAAATCGGAGGGACAAATACCTGCAGCTCTATTAAGAATGGTGACTATGCGATCGCACACAATATTCAAAAGTGAGATCGAACACAATATTCAAAAGTGGGAAACCTACTGGATAACGTCAATTTGGTGTGGCCTTCATTGTGGATAGGGAGTTCAAATCGCACGTTATTGATTTTAATACAGCCAATGAACGGTTGTGTGCGATCCGTATAAAAGTGAAATTCTTCAATATCTGGCTAATCAATGTCCACGCCCCGATCGAAGAAAAGGACGAAGAAACAAAGGAAACGGTCCACAATCACCTGAAAAGACTAGTCAACTCATTGTCTACAAACGACACAAAAATTATTCTGGGTGATCTCAACGCTAAGGTTGGTATTGAGCTATCTCTTCGGGGAATGACTGGAAGATATCGCCTCCACGATGAAACAAATGACAACGGCCAGCGCCTGATTTAATTTGTATGTAGCAGAAATCAAGTCATACATTCGACTTGCTTTCCATGTTGACGCATTCATAAAATGATCTGGATATCACACACAAAACCAGATCGATCATTTTCTGATTAAACAACGATGGGCCTCAAGCATACTTGACGTCCGTATACACCGAGGAGTCAATTGTAATTCAGATCATTACTTGCTCAAATTAACGTATCGATGTTGTTTGTCAAAGGGGTATTCAGCAACGACCAGCCCACTACAAAATTTGACACCGAAAGGCTCCAAACAGCGTCTGTGGCCAAAAATTTGACGGCGACCCTCGACAACCTGCTGGCTCCCATCTTATCAGTGAAACCAGTAATTAAGACCGTGGCAAAACAGACGACCGGGCATCAAGCCCGGTGCAAGAAAAATGATTGGTTCGATCATGCATCAGACAAAAAGAATGAGGCGTACAAAGAAATTGCAGGTAGGAAAACCAGGAAAGAGAGAGAATACTATGAAAATCTCAGAAGAATAGCGAATAAGATAGCTTGAATTAAGAAAAGAAAATACTATGACGACCAATTGAGAAGTAAAGATACAAAGTAGTGAAAGCCGGATATGTGGTTATCAGCCCAAAACTACGCTCCTTACGACAGTATTGATTGTAACATACTGTACCAAATAATGCTTTGCTCTAGCATCCCAGCCAAATCAGTCTGTCTTACCAAAATGATAATGCCGTCGATGAACTCCCAAGTCCGCATGAATAGCCAACTTACTGATACCTTTGACACAAATATTGGAATAAACCAGGGTGGCCCCAGTGCTATTCAATTTGACTCTGGAATACATCATAAGGAAGCTACCTGTAGATACACGAGGTACGTAACTATACAAGTTGAGCCAAGTAGTGGCCTATGTTGATGGCATCAACATTCTGTCATGGTCATTAACAACTGCTAAAGAACTCTTCTTGAAACTCGACAGCGAACCAAAACTAGTAGGGTCATAAATCAATGAGAATAAAACAAATACACAACATATCATACTTGGCGAATACAGTATCGAAAATGTGAGCGAATCCGTGTATTTAGATGCCAAAACAACGAGAACCGGTAATGAAAGGTACGAAATACGCCGAAGAACACAGCTCGCAAATAAAATATTTTATTCAGTTTTGACGATCTTGAAGACCGACTGTATATGCAGGAAAACAAAGCTTTAAGTATACAAATCTGTGATAAGACCTGTGTTTTGCTATGGGTGTGAAACATGCACCCTAACCCAAGCATCCGCAAATATGCTGAACGCCTTGAAAGACGAGTGCTAAGGCGAATAATCGGAGCGAAGCTATATGAAATTTTTGACCAACCTGAGATCCCAACGATTGTAAGGCTGCGGAAGCTGCAATGAGCTGGCCACATAAATCGTGATACCCAAAAAGCCATCCGTTGGGAGAAATGATGGCCGGAGGCATGTTGGGAAACCAAGGAAACGCTGGTCTGACCCGTTCAACGAAGAGAGTTCATCGCCGGTCAGATTTCAAAATTGGAGGAGGTGGTTAATGGCCCTAGACAGTTGGAAGCGCTATTTGCAGGAAGTGAAAGCCCGAGAGGCACTGTAGTTCTATGAAGAAGACTATGCACCTAATTACTTTTTGAAAATTTTCATCTGTTAGCCATCATCAAACCAGCTGTTTTTTTATGATAAACATGCTAAACATTCGGAAAACATCGCTTTTCGATATGACGACTGTAAAGGTGTGAATATCGCGGATAAAATTTGTACGCTTAAGGAGCAGCTCAATCTCCTGCTGACAATTCGGGGTCTGATGGAGTATTTGTTGGCTGATGCTTCTTGTAAATGTTTCGTAAATCAACCTACCTCAGTATATCCTTCCATTCGGCTATGTCGAGTGAAATCGTGGCTCAGCAAAATCAACATTTTCATGTGGATAGGAGCAAGAGAGCTATTCCCAAAAGATCGGCAGCTAGTTCCATCAGTTCCATTTTATCTTGTAGAGATAAAAATATTACAGAATGTCATGCATCGGTAGCAAAGAAGTCTTTATCAGCTGCTTCTGCCTCCACTTCGACATCGTCTATCAACTAACTTACGATAAAAATACAGCTTCTAGGTGCAAACTTAAAGTTGTCAAGGATCTTCTGTGCTATGATACTTCTGTTGATGAATTATAAACTACAAAGAAGATAAGTTGACAACAAAACAAGCTACCATCAATTGCCTTAAACTTAAGAAGGAAAATCTATCGAATCGGATCGTTGCTTCTTTTAAAGTAACCATACCCGAGTACTATGGAGTCATTTGTGATTCAGATTTTTGGCCACCTGGTGTTCTTGTCAAAACGTTTACACCCTCCATTAGGAAGAATTTTCAAGTTACAGAGCATCGGTTCCCATAAACTTCATTAACAAAACTCCTCTTTCGAATAACTTTTCAATTTTCTATCAAAATATACGAGGTCAAAGAACTTAGCATGATAAACTATTTTTAACGTACAATCTGTCAATTAATAATGTTATATGCTTGACATAGATAGTTAAATAACAACATTTTAAATACAGTGTTATTTTCAGAACACACAATTTATCGATGTGACTGCGATATTCTAGCATCAATGAAGAGGGAAGATGGTGGAGTATTTTTTTTTGTGGTAGGGAGGTGAATGCCCATTTATGCACAGAGTGTGGGATTCCCATGCGCGACTGAACTACCTACTGAACACCTCCCCTGTCAACCTGAGAACCCAGCCTGGAACCGTTTGACACATTACTTCGGATCTCGTTTTGTTACGCCGTGAGGCGCCTGCAAGCTTTCAAGCTGGGAAATCCCTTTCCTAGCGGGAGGGGAGAGGGGAAGAGGAAGTACCAGAAAAGTGATCCCCCAGCCCCAGCACCCACGGCTGCTGTGAGTGCCTTCTATATTTTAGGACTGCCCGAGCATAATGTGCCTCCTGATTCCATTTGTCAACCGATTCGAGCATCACCACGATTATATTATCTGCCAATCGTTGAGCGAGCGCTGTCTCTCCTCGCGGACAACCATCTCCCTCGCATCCTCGTTTTGGCGCAGGTAAATTGCACAGCGCTCTCTAGCAAGGAGGGCGACAGGTATCGCGCCTGCAATAACTCTCACCGCCAAGTCAGAGACTGTCAGATATGGAGATGCAATTCTCAGTACTTCTCTTCTCTGTACCTGTGCCAAACGTTTTCGGTAAACCTCCTTGCTGAGAGCGTCGCCCCGTACAATAGCACTGACCCTACACCACTCATCAAGTGACGGGCTGGGTCCCCCTACGTTGGCCATAAGTAGACTCAGAGCCAATATTCCCGAAGAAGCCTTCTCAGCCGTTGTCCTGATTTGCTCAGAGAAACTCATCTTCGAGTCGATCAGTAGCCCCAGGTACTTCACCGCTGGATGCGGTTCGATTTGTATGTCTCCAATACTGATCATCCTTACCCTAGGAATTCTCTTTTTTGTCAAGATGACCACATCGGTTCTCTCCAGTGCTAAACTGAGCCCGCGAGCAGTCATCCAGTCCCTCACTCGGTGCATTAGCATACCTAGCCTAAGTTGCGCTTGTTCAACGGTGCGTCCAGTGACCAGAGCCGCAACATCATCCGCAAAACCGACCAAGCGCGACTCATCTGGCGTCTCAAGTCTCAGTAGCCCGTCGTAAGACACGTTCCACAGATCCGGACCAAGGATAGATCCCTGGGCAACACCCGATGTAATTTTCATATTTCGTTGGCGCTGTGTCGTGTCGAAGAATTGGCTTCGGTCCTTTAGGTAGTTCCTCAAAAGCCGCATTAGATATTCTGGACCTTGAAAAGAGTTTTCTAGCGTATCCAGAATATCCACCCCATCTAGCAGAGTTGAAGGCATTCCTGACGTTGAGTGTCACCAACAGGACGATCCGTCACTTGGTGCGACTACATGCCTCTGCCTTTTGGATTGCGTTCACCACCTCTGCAATCGCATCAATGGTAGAACGTCCTGCTCTTAAGCCGTACTGCCGAGGAGATAGGTCCACAGCAACATGAATCGCGTGAGTGAGTCTTCCCTTGATGAGTTTCTCAAACACTTTCCCATGCGTGTCTAGCATGCGTAACGGGCGGTATGCAGACGACGATTTGGGATTTCCCTTCCCGTTGCTGATTAGCACGAGCCTCGCCACCTTCCATCGTACCGGGGAAACCCCGTCCCGTAGGCAAGCGTTGAATGTACTGAGCAGCAAGTCAGGACAATGGTGATAGACAAGCCGCAACACCTCAGCTGGAACACCATCTGAACTTGGAACCTTCCTCGCTTTCAATGAGAGGACTGCCTCCTCCAGTTCCAGCTGTGTAAAGAGTGGACACTCGACTGCTGTTTCACCATGGACAGCGTCAAAACTGACGGGATGGGCGGGGAAGAGTCCCCGCACTATCGCGTCCATCTTTTCCGCGTCATGTATACAAGGTTTCCGTAGGGCACAAAGCTTCCGCATGACTAGCTTGTAGCCAAGGCCCCACGGATCCTTGTTCACATTGTCCATTAGGTCTTGCCAGCAGCGAGCCTTGCTACCGTTGATCAATTTGCGAAGGCATTTCTGGGCCGACTTATATGCTGCCACCCAGTTGTATGCCTGGTCACGGTTCCGCGCCCGTTGAGCCTCATGTCGAAGCTTGTGACACTCCCTTCGCTTTTCAGCGATTTCAGTTGACCACCAGTACACTGGGAGCTTACCGTGCCGGGGTCTTCGACGGGGCATAGAAGCGCAGCAAGCAGTCATAATGATGCTCATATTAGAGTTCACCACGTCTTAAGCTGCCAGTTCTTCCATCCCCTCCGAAGCTCCCTGTGGTGGCTCAACTACTGTGAGCACCTCGACGAACCTCTCGACGTCCGATGTTCCATTCAGTTGTAAAAAGCCGAGAGCATGGACGTGAGGAGACAACATAACTTATCTCAAGCAGAATACGCTGATGATCACTGGCTGAGTAGTCCTCTAATACTTTCCAATTGTGTATCCTCCGTACTAAGGGCTCCGAAGCGAATGTCACGTGCGGTATAGTTCCCTCACAGCCAATACGGCGTAAAATTGGCGTATTGTCGGTGTTTAGTACGACGAACACTGTCCTGGCCGCCATTTCCAGGATTCGTTTTCCCCGCGGATCTGTTTGAGGCATGCCCCATTTGATTGCTTAAGCATTGAAGTCCCCCCCAACGAGCACTTTGCACCCTGCGTTCAAGACAGCGCCCTCCAAAGCCTGAAGCTTGGCTTGGAAAGATGATATCGATTCGTTCAGGGTTAGGTACACACTAAAGAAGGTGGTCCCTGAGCACCGAACCCACAGGAAACCATCCCCTCGTCCATAACTCTCCGCTTGAAGGTCACTGTTCCGAGCCCAGATGGCGGCAGTACCAGTTTTGTCAGAATACCATAATACAGGACTTTTATTATGGTGTTGCTCACTCAGCGGCAAGAAGTCGGCTTTCATGTCACTCGCAAACTGCTCAAGCAGATTTTGGGCGGTTGAACTGTGGTGTAGGCTTAGCTGCAGGATGTGGGTCATCGGAGTTCTGATTTTGCCTTGACTAGGACTTCCTGGAACACCCGGCATTTTCCTGATCTCAAGACGTGTCCAAATTCAGGTTTTGGACCAGCATCCTTGCAAAGAATACAGTGTGCCTCCTTCGTACACTCTTTTCTTTTATGTCCCGTTTCACCGCATTTTTAAAAAAGGGAACTCCTATCGGGTCCTTTGCATACTTGTGTGGTGTGACCATAACCAAGGCATTTGAAACATTGAAGAGGCGTTGCTCCTTGCTGCATCCTACAGACAACCCACCCTATTCGTACTTTGCCCTTGTTCAGGAATTGTTCTGCGCCCTTTTTGGTCAAGTCAACTATGGCCATGCGTTGTTCCCTGTTGTTTTCTGGTGTCAGTCTCACTTTGATCCTTCCCACGCTAGGGAACTCCCTTTTGATGGCCTCTTCTACCTCGGCCAGATCCGTGACGCAGTCAATGTGTCGTATTTCGATCATTGTCATCGGTTCAATCGAGGCTATAGTTGCGCTTTTGCCCAGGACTTTCTTTACTACGCGCAGAATACTTCCTTATTGCCAGCCTCTGCTCCAAATTCGACCAGTATGTGGCCCAACCTCGTTGGTCGTACTACTTTAATGGTAGTATTGGTGTCTTCGGGCCTTACGTTTCCCCTGATGTCCCGCAGTACCTCTACGAAGGATCGGCCATCTTGGGGCTTTACGAGCAGTGCCTGCTGCTGGGTCTTCGCCGGGACATCTGCCTCTTCTGTTTTACATCACGTCCTTTCTCTAATTGGGCGTCCGTGCGAACTTTGTTTCTGGCACTTTTTGAAGCAGTTTCTTTGCGGCTTTCTTCGCTCCTTTTGAAAGCACTGCCTGGACCCCTTGATTTGTTGTTCCACGCCCATCAAGTGCCTCTTCCTTCCTTCTTTCATACAGATCTCCTTCGATTGGGCTAGTCGCCGTTCTTTTATTGACTTTTAATGGTGGAGCTATCTGCGTGTCGTCTTTAGATTTCGCCCCAAGTGCCTCTTTAGTCTTTTGTTCATCTTCGGCCCTTAACCAGCTCTTCCGATAGTGCCCTATGCGATCTAGGAGCTCCTCTAGTTCAAGGAGCCCTTCCTTTGCTGCTTTGCTGATATTTGGGGAGTCGCATGCAGATTGTATTCTCTTCAGAACATCTCCCGCTTTTCGGAATAGCCTTTCCTCTTCGTATCGTTGGGCGGCAATTGTACCTTGCAACCATCCTTGGGAGAGGTTATCGCGTTCCGATTGCGAATGCCGTACTTCCACCACATTTTCGACGTAGGCGGTGCAATCGCATAATCGCTTTATTTGTCTGGTCACTCGTTGCTTTTCGTGCCGTAATCTCCTGGTTGGTTTCAGGATGTTTCTTTACTATGTCGGGATTTGCGACCATTGCATCGGTGACTTCGGTAACGATCGCAGCAGTGACAATCGAATTTTCGATGCTCTTTGTATTATCTTCCACCGCTCGAATACCTGAGTTTCCCGCTTTTCCTTAATAGGAAGTTCTAGCGTCTGAAGTTTACCAGTTCTCAGTCTGAACCAGACTGTCTGCTTATCTCCGTTTTTCGTCTGCCTTCACTGTCATTGTGTTATTCGTCGTTTTTGTCATGGTTAGTACCACTCTCGATGTACTATTGACATCGTGGCTGCAATCGCTGGTTGCGTCGTCGTTGTTATTATGTTTTTTCTTTTTTTTTTGGATTTTTAGATCTTTTGATTTTGGTTGCTCCAGTTTTATTGCGTCCCCACTGGGGCCGCTATCTCTATTCGTGTGTGTAGTCGTCGTTTTGGTCCCATGGTTATCTTTGCAGAGCAGGGAGGCCATGCGAGGGTTGGCACAAGCCCTTATGGGGACAAGTGCTCAGAATCAGACCAGTGCTAATCGGGATTCCGTCTCAACCGATCGTACACCACCAACCCAATGGTGCGAACTTCGAACGTACTCTGAGGCCTGCCAAGGTTTTACCGGGACGGAGACGGTATAATAGTTGAATTGGAGTCGTTCACTTACGAGTTTCACCTCGGCGCTACTGTGCAAGGCAACTAGGTCCAAACCATCACATCCGCCAGCCCAGAGCGTCAATTCCAGTTCGTTGTACAAAGCGTAGTCCAGATCCAATCAGAGTCGTTACCTGTCATCCCAGGAAGGAGCCTCACGGTGCCCCCCCCATATCCTCGGGTTCGTGGGGGCGGCGCTCCGCAAAGAATGCTAGCCTCCAAGAGTGCTCTTGTCGACCGGCATTCCCCCCTGGTGAAGTATTAGTAGCAGTAAACAATACATTTGCCGGTTTTTATTGTGTTGATCTCTCTTTTTCAGGTTCTATGGAATGTGTTATTGTTAAAATGAATGTTTTTTGTTGCCAGTCATACTATTTTTTTACCTCATCACCTTGACACTGGTTTAAGACTGTCGTCACAGACGTCCCGAGGCATACCCGCTTGGCGGAGGTTCGGACGAGTATTTTCATAGATAGTTTACAGAAGTAATTTGGCTTTTTACTCTATTCTTCGTAGCACTACAGTCCTTCTTAGGACTTCGCTTCTTGCAACAAGCGTCTTAAACTGTCTCAGCCCATTGATCGCGTCCTCCAATTTCCAAACCCGAGAAGCGATGAATTGTCTTCATCGACCGAGTCAGACCAGCGTTTCCTTGACTTCCCTATTGGTCTCCGGCCTTCAGTTCTCCCAACGAATACCTCTTTGGGTATCCCTCGTTCGTCCATACGATTCACGGGGCCCGCTTATAGCAGCTCCCAATTGTTCAGACCTTCGGTTCATCGAAAATTTCATACAGCTCATGGTTGTATCGAATTCACCATAATTTGGCTTAATTTCACCATTTCACTGCTAAAAGTAAAATGGTATATATCTTAAAATGTTGCATGTTATTCACAATTTTGCTATTCATTCGCTACATTCACCAGCAAAGTCTCTTACAATGTCCTTACCAAAAAGCCAAAACTAAGCAAAATACCAAATTTTCTCCAACAATTGAAATAAAGCCACTCTGCGAAACAAACGAAGGAATTGTTGATACAGCTTTAAGCTGACTAGTATTTTTTCATTAACAAAAGTAAACAGTCGTCTCTCGTTCATCGTTTTGTTTAGTTTTGGAATACAAGAAAATCTTCAGCATCTTCACCATAATCCATTGTATTCCTTCGTTGTCTCTTATAATTTTTCTTGTTTTCGTATTTTCAGGAAAAACACCCGAACCGTTAGAAAGTGCTATCATTTTGAATCGCATAGTAGCAAAGACACCATCTTCAACTTGGAGTATTTGGCCACAGCTATCGTCCTTATAATATAGGGAATTTCCTCTCTGTGGTGTAGTTACACGCGGTACGCCATTAATATTCATAGAGTGGAGTCGGTAGTTTTTCAGGATATCAGACATACTCGTTCTATAGAATATCCAGAGAGCAAGCGAGTAGTGCTGTGGAACGAACCTTTCGTTCAACATCGAAAGGACGACCGTGATATCGTCAAATGACGGCGATGTCGACGTTGGTTAGGACGTCGACGATAGATACTGTTGAAGGGGGATCTGATGATGACGAGTGCTTAGAGGGATGTAGAGGGATTGCTTTTAGACAAGTTCTAATATGTTATTTTCATACTTAAACGATGGAATGAAATGTGTGAATGGCAGATGACTGACGAAAAACGACAATAAGATGATTTTGAAGTGATGCGAATTTAAAAGACGGCTGTTTATTTAAGGGAAGTGTGTATGTTTTACAAGGATAATTTGAACATTTTGTGGATTCTGGGCAAAGTATCGAGGGAGCTTTAAGAGTCATGCATTTCGAAATAGATGCCCGAAATCCTTAGAACGAACAACATAAGCTGAATCTGTAATATTATTTTTTAACCAAGTAAATGAGAAATTCTTGAAGTTTGAAAATTTTTCATTCTAGGAATTCTTAACCTTGGTAGAGAATTTGCAATTATTATCAGAATAATTTCATGCCCGATGCACAGTACCGGAATTCGTCTTGTTCCGCCGCGAAACGTACACACCTCATTTCAGCCGACATGGCGTGGTTTTATTGTGATAACGTTCCCGCAGCAATGATAATTTTATCGGAAAGCATCGTTCGAATGCGTCACGGTGTTGTATCTCCAGTATCTTGTATCTTGGCGCTTTACCGCTGCCGCCTGACCGTGCCAATCCGCCAACGCTAGAAGGCGGTCAAGTGTATGGCCAACATCGTCGTGGTCGTCAGCGCATTTAGAAGAAATAGCGGCTTAGCTGCGGCATCCGTAATCATCACACAGGTTGGTTGGCATTCATCATCGGCAATCAAAGACGTTGTCTTTCTTGCCATCTTCTTACATTGCTGTACTTCCGGTTCGGATAATGGGAAACTGGAGTTCTCATCATGTGAAACATTGCCTGGTTGCATGCAGCCAAGCTGCATTATTGGTGAAGGCAGTTCATCTTGGCTCAAGCTCAGCGAACGGGTAAAAGTTAGCGGATCCCAGACTGACAGTGTCTGAGAATTTGTGGCCTACTTTCTCTGCATTCCAACCAACTGGTTTTCAAACGTCTTAATGGAGAAGAGACATCAGCCAAGACCAAGTCCAACATAAATTCACTACATGGCCAAGCGTGTCTTAATGGAAAAAGGTTCACTGCTCGTGCTGATAATTTTGAGCATGGTTTGATGTAATTAGAAAAGTATCGAAATGTGAAATAGTTTAATGATTTCGAGAAAAGTTCCAGAAATTCTTTGCAATCTTCAAAGTTAGCACTAGGACAATTACGAATACTCATTTTCTAGGAATTTCCTACCAAATCAAAATAGCCTGCAGTACCCATTTTCGGATTCATAGCGCCCTCAATAGATGAAAGCATTCTGGGACAAATAGTGGTGACATTCTGTAGCTAAATTTTCTTTGCATTAGCTTTTATCACAATAGTATTTTCTCTAGGATAATTAAAGGCACTTAACGTAATGGGTTTTACACCAAAAGATTTTTTCTTTTATAAAAAGGAAAATTTTTTAGGTTATGACTTACTCGTGAATGCTACACAAAATTTCATCAAGACACTTCCTTCCTTTTTTCCTCCAGGATTCACAGTATCCACTAGCTTTCACACCCATCCTGTCTCCTTCAATTTCCAGATTTTCTCACTCCATTTTGTGTTTTTCTTCGACATGTTGTCTTGCCATCAGAGATCTTGCTATTTCTGTTAAGCTTCCTTTGATGGTTTGTGCTTGTAGTGAAATAGGTATAGTTAAATGTCCGTTCAGGACTGCAGCAATGGTCTGCTGCTTCAGCAGAAGAGGATGCGCTGGCAGGCTACCGTTGCGGTGTCGTGGGGTGGGTTCTTTTCCCCAGCACAAGGAGCCACTACAAAAGAATTTAGCATCCACGAATTCTGGGTTCAAAGAAAGGTCGACCGAAGTCGAAAAGGAGGTAACCAACAATGGGTCAAAGGAGATTGCTGACTCAAAGAACAAACTGGACCTGGGGAAGACAGACGGACTTAAGAGGGCTTGGACTTTGTCGTTACCGACGATTCTTATGGCCCACGAATAAGAGTGGGACATCCAGAAGGTAGTGGTGTCCCCTCGCACCCTCCCAACTGGATCAAGATCCAAACATAGGCGTGGCCATGTATTTCCCATTTGAGTGCAGAACTCATACAAAAGTACTTTGTATGACTGTTTCGCTCAAAAGAGAAATACAAACGTAACCGACTAATGCTGTAGTGTTATGCAATGAAATAACATAACCCTATATCATAAAAGGGCACACAAGCGGAAGGCCATTCTACCCTGCAAGAGCCCCTGTTAAACAAAAGAAACGGAGGAGCGACCCCAATGGCTAGCCCATTCTAGTGGAGGAGCCTGCCATCGATGCGCGTCCTATAGCCGGTCAGCTCACTTGAAATCGGAAGACGGTGTACGTTTAACAATTCATTATTTTTTACACGGAATTTCAAGGCAAATTTCGAACGCATTGAATATACTTATTAATTAAATGTACCGTTATTGCTTAAGAGGCATAAAAATATAAAATAATTATAATAAAGTTAATAATTATGCTTTTATTCCCTGATGTTATATTGTGTTTGCTCGATGCGTTTTCAATGTGGTTTTTATTTTATTAAATATTTTTTCAGTTTAAATAACCATATTCAAAACATGGTTTACATAAGCAAGGAGTAATTGGAGAAAAAATTAACCGTTCAAGAGTGTTTTTTGGGAGTATTTCGAAAACCGAATAGCACATTTAGTTATAAGAAACAATTTCAGTGTAAACATATATAGAAGTCTAAAAATATGGAAATGTGTTTTTTTTTCATATACCAATATTAACCGAAAATTAAGAAAGATGAGTACTCACCGATATCTTCCCAAGAGCTCGATGATGATGTAGGCGGTGCCGGTAGCGATGAGCATAATTAACCTAAGTGCAATAATATATTTCAAAATTTATTTGCACGCGAGTAAAGTCTTCTTTCAACTTTAAGCTATAAACCATCACACACGAAATTGATTTGTTATTTCTTATAACTTGAATTCAACATGTCGCACAAGAAGAAAGATATCCGAATATAAAATAAATTGTTTGTCCTTCGTAGGATATAAACGATACATTTTCTATCAATTAAAACAATATTTGAAAAGCAATACAAGTAGTCGTACAAGGATGTTACATATAGGCCAGCTCGTTCTTTAACAACAAAAGGATTAAGAGATCTGGGATCGAAGTTTATGAGTTCTTCTGTGTCACATTCTAAACAGAAAATCAAATTGGAAACGGCAGCTGCACTACGACACCTTTTTGATTTGACTTTTCCTATTGCTTTCCAAATGCCTTCACGTGGATCGTAGCGTTCAATAACAGTGCCAGATATATTACCATTATAACCAACCAAGTGTATTAATTGTTGAATTATAGTTAACTGCTCCTGGATATCGCCTCGCATTTTTTCATATCCATAAAATTCATCGAATGATCCGTTCCAATATAATAGCATAAACAATGAAAATAATTTCCTTTCACTTCCGGTCAGTCCGCATATAGCATACAATTTATCATTCAACGTACATCTACCACACGACGTTCTTTCCAAACTACAATTGAATATCCTCCAGTTTTTGCCTAACGTCATATTTCCAACCGAATTCTGCCAATTTACTATCCTTTCCACCACCAATTTCATAAATTGTATTCGTATAATCAGTCGTCGCACAACAAAACAGCAATAGTCTGGCAATTTGTTTGACTACTGTTCTCGATTGAACATCAATTCATAATTCATACTATCTATTCCCAGTGAGAAGATATAAAGCAGCGAACTGCGTCGTCCTAATATAAATGAAGAATTATCACGCGAAATGATATAACAAGCCATTTACATCCCGTTGGATTGCTATTTAGACAATCACCCGTCCGAATTGTATTCCGGATATTTTGCAGCGATAAATGCCTGATTGATACGTATTTGCGTGCATAGAATTTGTAGGTCCCCATTACGATTGGCGGTATCGTGTTCAATTCAGCTCATAAGTGCTGTGAAAATTGCTTCCGCATTTGATTGCTCGATTTCTTTGAAAATGGACTCAAGCTCATGCAAGTTTTCATGTTTTCAGTGAACGTAGTCCATAGATATATCCGCGCAATATCACTCTGGGGAACGCAGAATGGATTCATTTTTCGCACGCAACACGCATTTAATAACTTCCCAAACTTTTCTTTTTTTACGGCCCAAAATAAAACCTTCCGATGGCACGTATTCCACTCGATGTATGCACTTGCTTTTCCACCCAAAACAATCCCTTGCGAACTTTCCGACGAAAATTCTGTCACGAATCCGTCACCCTCAGGGCGACATTTATTTTTCAAGCACAATTAGCTGGATATTTAATTTGGAACACTAAACTAATTGTTACTAACAATGGCAAAAGACTCAACAAGAAAAGAACTATAAAATTTGTTAAACTGATGGCTCACAACCCGTCCACCGTGCTTGCGGTTTCGCGATCTCCCGTTGACTTCTCGATCCATCCAAATCTTTTCTTTTTTTTGCCGTGTCCACGGTAAATCCATCAGCTGCTCGCTCAGCCTAGTAAGATTGTCTTCGGTAATGTAATACACCGTTGGAGTGCACTAAATCAGTGTTTCTATGTCCAAAATTTTAATTGTCAGATACAAAAATTTTTTGAGTAAAATTAACTGATGTAAAGAGAAATGAAAAAGATTCTAAATAGTGATAAAAGTTAAATCTCATGAAGAATATAATCAAAGGGAAACGTTTAAATATAATATAAAGTAAAATTCATATAAAATTACATTTAATAATAACAATAAGAATAAAAATTATTTTACAAATTACGATTATGAACGGGAGTTATTACATATACCGAGGAGACAATTGTAACTCAGATCATTACTTGATCAAATTAACCTATTGATGTCATATGTCAAAGGCATATTCAGCGAAGACCAGCCCGCAACAAAAATTTGACATCGAAAGGCTCTAAACGGTCTCTGGGGCCGAAAATTTCACGCAGACCCTCGACAACCAGCTGGCTTCCATCTTATCAGACGCATCGTTAAAGACGAGCAACGAGCTCTGGATGGAAGTGAAAGCGGCTATCAAGACCGTGGCAGAACAGACGATCGGACATCAAGCCCGACGCAAGGGGAATGATTGGTTCGATGATGAGTGCCAGAATGCGTTAAATAATAAGAATCAGGCGTACAAAGAATACGTAGGTAGAAAAATCAGGACGAAGAGAGAACATTATGAACATCTCAGAAGAGCAGCGGAAAAGATAATTCGGATTAAGAAAAGAAAATACTATGACGACCAATTGAGAAGTATAGATGAAAGTTTAGCGAGCAACTACCCAACGAAGTAGTGAAAAGCCTCAAACGTGGTTATCAGCCCAAAGCCACGCTCTGTCGTGATGACTTCGGCAATATCATCGCTGATAAAATCAAGATTAAGGAAAGATGGGCGTCATATTTTAAGAACCTCCTTAATCCTCCACACAGCTCCAGAGCACCGGAACCTATAGATGTCTGCGAAGAGCTTCCGTCGGCCCCACCAACTCTGGATGAAGTTTGTTCCGCGATCAAAGCCCAACAGAATAATAAAGCGCCAGGCATCGAGGAAATTCCAGTGGAACTCATCAAATTTGGTGGCAGTAGTGTTCATTAAGCTATTCACAAAGTCATCCAGCACATTTGGCAACAAGAACATATGCCGAAAGAGTGGAGGCAATCAATTATATTCCCTATCCACAAATAAGGTGACAAGCTACAGTGAGAAAATTATAGAGGCATTTCACTACTTTGTACGGCGTACAAAATATTTTCAAAGATCTTAAGAAATAAAATCGGATCATACACCAACAGTATTATTGGGGAGTATCAAGGTGGTTTTAGAAGAGGAAGTTCGACGATAAACCAATTGTTTACCGTCAAGCAGGTACTTGAAAAGTGCTGGGAGTTCAACATAGACGTACACCAAATTTTTGTTAACTTTAAGCAAGCATACGACAGTATTGATCGTAACGTATTGTACCAAATAATGCTTTGCTTTGGCATCCCAGCCAAATTAGTCCGTCTTACCAAAATGTCAATGACTTCGACGACCTCCCAAGTCTGCATCAATAACAAACTCACTCAAACACAAATATCGGGCTAAACCAGGGAGGTGAGCTGGCCCCATTGCTGGTCAATTTGGCGCTAGAGTACGTCATAAGGAAGCTACCTATCGATACACGAGGTACACTACTTTACAAGTCGAGCCAAGTTGTAGCCTATGCGGACGACATCAACATTTTGTCACGGTCGTTAACAACTGCCAAAAAACTCTTCCTGAAACTCGACAGCGAGGCAAGACTAGTAGGGCTACAAATTAATGAAAATAAAACAAACTTCATGACGCAGTCGAGGAAAATACCTCAAATACACAAAACATCATACTTGTGCATTTAGGCGCCAAAATAATGATGGGGTAATGAAAGAGACGAAATATGCCGAAAAATACAGCTCACAACTAAAATATTTTATTCAGTATTGACGATCTTGAAGACCAGCTACATACACAGGAAAACAAAGCTCCAAGTATACAAATCTGAGATAAGAGCTGTGTTATGCTATGGTTGTGAAACATGGACTTTAACCCAAGCATCCGCAAATGTATTGAACGCCTTTGAGCGATGGGTCCTGAGGCAAATAATCGGCGCGAAGCTAGATGGGGACCAATTGTGAGTTCAATACAACCATGAGCTATATAAAATTTTTGAAGAGCCTGAGGTTTTAACTGTGGAAGACTGTGGAAGCTGCAATGTTCTGGCCACATGAATCGTATGGACGAACAACGAGTACCCAAAAAGGTATTCGTTGGGAGAACTGAAGGCCGGAGACCAACGGGGAAACCGAGGATATGCTGATCTGACTCGGTCGACGAAGATAGTTCATCGCTGCTCAGATTTTTAAATTGAAGGCGGCAGTCAATGGGCCGAGACAGTTGAAGGCGCTTTTTGCAGGCAGTGAAGGCCCGAGAGGGGCTGCAGTGCTAAGAAGAAGAAAAATGATTAAATATTTTCCTAAATCTGTCATTAACATTTTGGAGTTTGCAGTTTGCGTGTGACTGCTCAATCGCTCGATTGCCACTTGATTTTCACTAGTCGTTTCATTTGCAAACTTTAAATCGTTTTGCACTCTGGATAAGTGATCTTTTAAGTAGTAGCATAGTAACAGCGGGGTTACTGGCTTATAACCACCCATGAGCTCAAAAAGGGGTCTCAAAAACATTTGAAAATGAAAAATCTGTTATGAGTTGTGGTGAGTTGACAATTGTACTGGTTATGGAGAGATTAACGTTTACGGAAATCAAAATTAATATTGGTTGAAAATTTTATTGAATCTATGTACATCGTACGAAGAAATATCACAAATTGTGTGACAGTCCAAGCCGGGCCTTGACCTCCAGAATTAGTCTCCTCCAATCATCATGGTTCTGTGACCATGTGTAGTAATCGGGTGGCCCGCCTAGGCAAACTGCTCGAGCGACCTTCACGAAAAGAGCAATTTTATAATAATAATAATAATAATAACGCAATAAGTGTGCTAATATTATTATTACTGACCTGAAACAAACCACGCCGCTATTACCACTACCATTATCAATAAAAAGTTTTGCCGATCCCTACTCAATGAGCCTACAAGAAAATTTCAAAAATCGATTAATTATTTTTTGACTGCTTGGTCCATTCTGAAAAGAAATAATTAGAAATAAACTTTTCTTATTTGTAGGAAGAAAATTTTAATTCAGAAACAAATAAAATCGATAATGGCAACACCATTGCGAGATTCGTTGCGATGAGAATCTACCTTTGCCGCCATCTAAGAGCTCGTCGAGCCAGGCGGTATGTAAACAGGGCTGCCTGATATACGTTTTTCAACGTATTATACGTTTTTTTTCCCAAGAGCGCTACGTTTTTTATACGTTTTTCAGACAAATACGTTTTTTATGCGTTTTTGGTACAAAACTGTTCTTTTTTACATCTTCCTACGGATTTTCGGAATTTTCTAACCACCGACGACTATTGCCAAGGTGCGATATGTAACCAAGGTACTCCCTCTCGCATTTCGCATACATATAATATATATGCCTGATTTGAGCCTGACATACCAGACACCGGCGGTTTCACAAGTTATGGTTTTGTGGTTTTAGTGATAATACAGCTTTCTATCGAGTGTTTGCAGGGTTTAATTCACAATAGTTCACACATTACTTCACATCGTTTCATATGTTTTTGTTTACTTTACATTGTCAAGTGTCGAGAAAAAATATTTTCACTCGAAATTCTAGAAACTCAAGTGCAAGATGGAAAATGATCACGACGAAGCAAATTCTGAAGAATCAGATAGAGAAGAAATTTCTGCGGGAACGTAAGTCAAAATTCTGTATTTCGTTTTATCTGTTTTCGTTTTCTTGTCAGTTTAAAAAGTTGATAATATTTGTGTTGACAGGTCCAAACGAAAAGCATTAGGGAAAAGGTATTGAGAAATATTTTGTTTTTCCAAATTATCAATTTTTTCTAAAATATGACATTCTCATACTCATAAATGTTTCAGAAATCTTCAGCATTATACGTCAAAATGGAAGGCAGATTTTCCTTGGTGTACAAAATCTACAGCAGGTTCGTTCTTCAGAACATTTTTGATAAATAAATATTTGATTTTTTACGTCTAATTTTGAAATATAAATTTATGTTGCAGGCTCTCTTTTTTTTGCTGCAAATGGTGCAAGCCAGCCGAGAAACCTCGAACTTGCGCACATGCAGGACGCACAGCTCTAGTTAATCACGCTAAAACTGACAGCCACATTGCTGCTGCAAAAACCAAAGCAACTGCGGGTAATGTGGCAAAATGTTTTCAAGACGCGGCCGACTCTAACCTTGAGGCTAACGAAGTTTCGCTCAAAATCGCTGCCTTCATTGTAAAAGAAACCTGCCAATCGCGATCTCGGATGAGTTGATAGAGCTCATCAAAAGCATCAAGTGCAAACCTGAAACCTTGAGGCAGGTTACTTGCGATCGCACTAAATGCATTCATCTCATCCGTAATGTCATGGGCCAGCAGAACCTGGAGCTTTTACTCGTCAAAATGAAAGAGAGTTACTTTTCTCTCATTATTGACGCGTCTACAGACATCTCCACTTCCAAACATCTTGTCCTCTGCGTGCGTTTGGACAGCAGTGAAGAAGGAGTAACTGATGAATTTCTGGCCCTTTTAGAGGTGAGTTTCATTCAATGTTTGACTTTTTTGTGGTGTAATAAAAATGCTAATTATTAGATAGACAATCGTGCGAATTCTCATAATAAGAGATTGCTGTGCATTAATGAAAAAATTAATTTAGCGCATTGAAAAAAATTGAGGAAAAAAAAAAGCTAGAAAAATGTCTGTAAAACGAAAAAATATCTTAAATATTTTATTGATTTTTTTTTGTGTTTAAATCAAGTCTATGTTTATGAATGTATGAAAACATAATAGGTATTGAGGATAAAAAATCCTAGAAAAATAAAAGATAATAATGGACAATGAAATAACATTTTCAATATTTCATTGCTTCTTATTTATTTGAATTTTACTCTGTTTTTATTAATTTATGAAAACAAAATAAGTATCTAAAAAATAAAAAAAATATACAATTACATAAAATTCTCACATGATAGACGTAAATATACGAACAATTTTTTGAAAAACAAAAAAGCTTCTGATTACATTATTAGAGAAATTGGTTTTTAATAAATGGAAAAAAAAAGTCAATTTGTTAACGATCTATTCTATCAAGTTATTTTACTTTTGGCAGGTCTCACAAGCTGATCAACAAGGGCTTTATGATCTAATTAACAAATTTTTCGAAGACAGCGGTGTCAACTATCATCAAAATATGGTGGGCTTCGCCAGCGACGGGGCAAGTGTCATGTTTGGCATCAACAGGTCAGTCACCGCCTTGTTACGCAAAGAGATCCCCTGTCTCTTCACAATGAAATGCATCTGTTATTCCCTGGTCCGAGCTGTCTCCGTGGCTTCTGAGTTATTTCTTCGGGAAGTTCAAGAGCTTTTGTCTCAATTATACAACTATTTTAAACACAGCAGCAAACGCCAACATGAGCTGAGGGAAATTGAAAAGCTGCTGGATATTCCCGAACGGAAGTTACTCCAAATTTTCGCAATTAGATGGTTATCCCTACTGCCTGCTGTTGAAGTTACCATCTTAAAATACGATGGTCTTTTTGAGTACTTCCATATTGAAGCACGGAACCCCAAAAACACGGAAGCTCAGCGCATTTTCAATGTTTTGAGCAAAACCTTCACAAAGTGGTTTTTGCAATTTTTGATATTTGCACTGACACTTGTATGTGCGAAAAACAAAGAATTCTAGGCAGAGAAGCCCAAAATTCACGAACTGTACAAAAAAATGGAGATTATTTTCAAAGCAATCATTAGTTGCTACTTGGACAAAGAGTACGCCAGAGGAATGTATTTGGAGGAAATCCAAGACCCAGAATCGCACTTTTTCACGCAAACTGGAAAAAAATCGAAAACATTGGGTTCCACTCAGAGAATTGGATCTTGGTCAAGTGCTGCCTTGCGAAATCAAAAAATGGTTAAAAGAGAATCCGAATTATCCAGTTCAAAAAATTGACGAATTCTGAATGACATGCAGAGCATTTTTGATTGGCCTGGGAAGAGAAATCTACAAAAGATTTCCATTCAAAGAACCAAGTGTCCTGATGCTGAAACACCTGGGTTTCATGGAGCCATCCGTTTTGAAGAATCTCAATAATCTCTCAGATGTGGCAAGTTTTTTTCAAATGGACGTCGAAGCAGTTCACGAGGAGTTTCTCCTACTTTTGGTGACATTCAACGCAGAGCTCAACCACGGCATCAGCCTTGAAGAGTTCTGGAAAAAAGTTGCAAATTCCAAATTGCACGATGGAACACTTGAATTCCCCAAGATAACAGACATTGTCCGAAGAGTTCGTGTTTTGCCTCATTCCTCAGCGAATTGCGAGAGAATCTTCAGCCATATCAACCTCAACAAGACCAAAACATGCAACGCCCTTGCAATGGAAACTTTGACAGGTATATTGCATACGTCTGCCTTGTTGAAAAACAAAAAAGCGCATGAATTCAATTTCAAAGAACTCTCCAAGAAAGTTGGCAAAACGATGTATCACAAATGATTGTATTACTGTCGATATTTTTGTTGAAAATAAAACTTCTTGACTACAAAAACACTTTTTTTGTTGAAAATTTGAATAAATTTATTTCAATTTCAATTGAATAATGATGAATGTAACATGGAATGATTCACTCGTTTCAGGTTTTTCGAATAGTGCCTAGAATGAGGCTCTCAATCAATCATCATACAATAACCTCAATAGACATACATCCATTCTTGATTATATATCCACATAATCCTTGAATTTTTGTGAAAAAGCACTTTTGACAAATCTGATTGCAACAATTGCTTATGGTTTGCACCACAACCCTCCGATTTATTAAAATTACTCGATTATATTTTTGAATATGATATTTCTGAGAAAATTAAAATAAAATGCAATCCTCAAGTTTTGCTGGAAGAACTTTTTTGACCTACATGTAAATGTGTATATTTTTTTTATTTACATATTTTACAACCATATATTTTTATAGTAAACGTGATTTAATAACATTACCCGGTAATTCAAAGCTTTTTTTTTACTAGGTGTAATTGTAATCAATAGTCTTATTAATTTGTTGAGTATTTTGTGATGAATTTTTTTCACGTCAAGTTTTAGTAATTGATTGTCGTTATTAATACATTTTGTCGTCTATTTAAGATAAATAATGTATGGAATGCGTGAGTACAATAAAACCGTGGTTTCAAATGTAATTTATTTCGCAGAGATAATTGGCTGAGAGAGATGATAAACCATTCTATAGAGTACATCCTACATATATATACTACTACTACCGGGTGTTACATGAGTGCGAGAGAGAGAAAGGACTATACGTTTTTATACGTTTTTTCTGACTACCTCCCCCACCCTTTTCCCTCACTGTACGTTTTTCAGCCAATTTCGATCTGGCAGCCCTGTATGTAAATGGGATTGAAACTAAGCGGGACTAGTGTTGTGGGTTTTATTTTGTATGTCAAAAAGGATTTTCCCGATCTTTTTTGTGTGACTTATGCGAGCCAGTCGAATCCCTTAATTTGTGTACATTATGATAACTTCCCGTGCGTTAAAACTATTCTGCATTTGATATATGTTGTAATTACGTGATACAATACGGTGATGTAAACTTACGCAGAAGACGAAAAATCTCGTTGAATTGAACCGGTCGTCGAAAGCAAATGGGATGGAATTTGCTGCCTTGTTGCATTGTTGAACAACTGGAGAATGGCTGTAAGATAGACCCCGGACCATAAAGTTCAAGAGTTTCTTGGAGATCTCGTTTATTTGCTTTGTCCGCGTTGTGATAATTCGTAATTGCCGATCTTTTTGCCTGTGCGGGCGAAATTCGCTCGTGTTTAGTGTTGTTGTGGCGAATACTCCATTACGTTGTGACAAAATGAAGCATTCATGCCAAAACTGACGATAGATACAAGCCATATGGCAGCAGCACTTACTACCACACACATGACCATTAGTAGGCCGACTTTGCTGGCTAACTTACATGGCGTTATATGAAGAATTGCGGAGGTGCCAACAAAAATTCGAGGTTTTGTACGGTTTAGAGACAGATTTCTACAGTGAAATCCAGATGATCTGCGGAGAACACAATAGCGCTCCTAGTGAAGTGAAAATTATTTCAGTTCTTATACCCGTTTAGTTTTTCTCGCCTTCCAAAGTGAATTTATAGGAGTTTGTTTACATCTCAACGCTGAGCTATCAGTCGAAGGTGCAAAACGTGTGCTTCATTTGCTCGTCTTGGAAAGTTTAGGAGCACAATGGGCTATACAAGGTGAATTTATAGTATGCACGTAATGCGTTCGGCACGTTTTTTATTCGGAAAATAGTATATATAACGAAATATAAGCATTTGCTAATGCCGCCGTTGGGTGACAGCTACCAGAAGCTTGTCCATAGTAGGCCGACTAATACATATGCAAATTGCTGCCATATGGCTTGTATCTATCGTCAGTTTTGATTCATGCTCATAGACATTATTAGAGTTCGTAAAGCTCCATAAAATACGGAAATGTGCAAATTATCGACGGGTAATAGCCAGATTTTACTGCTTTTGTTTCGTGGAAAATCAAGTGACAATTTACTTATTTAAACTCTTAAATGCAATTTTCGCTCGATTGTGAAATAGGAATCTAAAACGTATGCGGGACAATTCAAGGCAACTTATGCAAATTAGCGGAAACGGACAACAAACTCTCAGGTGATCGCACATTCAGGGCCCCAATTGAACTCGTTCCGGTTGTACATTTCGAGTACCGCGCCTTTAAATTCGCTTTTTTGGGCATCGGGAGGTTTCTGGATCGTGAAAAAAAACTTAAGCTGTTATCGGTCGTCTGGCAACACTTGTAATCTCTTATGAATATTTAGGTAAGAAGCAAGTCATCGTTTCTATGGTTATTACTGCGAAGAATTTAAATGCAAAGTGCAGTATTGTCGAACGTCGAATACGCGTTTTCCGCCTTTGATGTCATAAATGATACATTTCGCGGGAATATCGGACGCGCTATGGAGTGTTGGGTAAATTTATAGGGTTAATAAAATTTGATAAAATTTGCATTGAGGGAAAATAAAAAAAAACTTGAATATTTTAGTCTGCATTTAGAAAAGAGAACCGAATTTGGAAAATAAGTGGAAATTTTTTTTGTAATTGTAATTGCATTTATGTCAAAATTACACGTCAGATTCGAGAGGAAATGCAAGTAGAAGTCATAAATGAAGAAATTTAAAAAAACAAAAAACGCGTACTTAACAATTTAAAATCTAATTGAAAACTGACTGATATTTTAAAAGATTTGAATTATAATAGTAAGCAGCCACAAGGAATACTCCACAATAATTCAACCCCGATTTTGACTGAATTTTTAAAATATT
This sequence comes from Odontomyia ornata, assembly GCA_963969285.1. Taxonomy (NCBI): domain Eukaryota; kingdom Metazoa; phylum Arthropoda; class Insecta; order Diptera; family Stratiomyidae; genus Odontomyia; species Odontomyia ornata. Next base: position 61,685,650 of record OZ017742.1, on the reverse strand, counting down.
AGATTTGTAGGCCTTACCCCGCCCCAAAAACGAGTGCTAGTCGGGAGATGACTGGCTTAGTACCCTTTTATTTCCATATTTATATTTTGAATGACAAATTTTGTTTCCATATTCATATTTTGATTGACAAATTTTGTTTTTTTATGTTTTATGATTACCGAAAACTAGTCCCGCAATCACTTTTGATGTTTTAGAGATCACACGAGAAATTTATAAACATCATTTTTATTTTAAGTGGAAAGTAAAACGTTTGACAAATGTATTCATGCATATCAAAATTTGACCGTGTTGTAAGAGATAAAGCAGATATCAAACTGGAATTCTAAAAGAAACTAGGGGCGACTTTATTTGATGTTAATTGATGTATTGTATTATTTGAGTCGAAAATTTATTCCCAATTATGTGCTGTGACTTGAATTCTCAAAAAATGCACTAAAGACTGAATGCTAATGTAGCTAATTTAAAATTAATTATATAGGGTTATCCATTTTACGCTTGGGAAAGTAAGGCTATAGAAAAAACAAAACAAAATTTTTTATTCAATATAAAGACTAAGCCTTGCCATTGTACGTGAAATACAACATTATTCAAAGGCCTTCCACGGGACCTCTTACAAGCCGCAATCCTTTTGAAGTAATCTTCAATGACTTTTCGGCACATTTCCGCCAATATCTCGGCCATAACTTCACGAATATTGGTTTTCAATTGCTCAAGATTTTGAGGATTGTTCACGTAAACACGATCTTTCGCTTAGCCCCATAAAAAAAATCCAAAGGTGTTAGGTCGCAGGATCTTGCGGGCCAATTGACATCACTCAATCTCAAAATTATGCGTCCTGGAAATTTCTCTTGCAAAAGTGCTCGATTAGCCTGTGTTGTGTAGCTTGTGGCTCCGTCCTGTTGGAACCACATGTTCTCCAGATCATAATCTTCAATTGCTCTCCAAAAATAATCGGTTAACATCCGTCCATAGCGGTCAGAATTGACTGTAATGGCTTTCCCTTGATCGTTTTCAAAAAAATACGGGCCAATAACACCACCAGACCATAATGCACACCAAACGGTCACTTTTTCCAGATGCAAAGGCCTTTCTGCGATCACCTGAGGATTTTGAGAGCCCCATATGTGGCAATTCTGTTTATTTACGTAACCACTGAGTGAAAAATGAGCCTCATCACTTAAGAAAATTTTTTTCGAAAAATCGTTATCAATGGCTTGTTGTTCAATCACCCGATTCGCATATATTCTGCGTTGTGTATGGTCTTGAGGCTTAAGTTCTTGAGTGAGTTGGGTTTTGTAGGGATGGAGATGCAAATCCAAATGCCAAATCCGCCACAACCAGCCGTAAGACAAGCCCAAATGTTAAGCACGTCGAGCAATCGACAAATTCGGGTCTCCCTCCACACTTTGAGCAACGACAGCGATATTTTCAGCAGAACGAATGTTGCAATGATGCACAGGCTTCGCAGTATCAATAACCGATCCAGTCTCTTCAAATTTTCTCACTGTGTTCGAAATTGTTTGCTGTGTAGGTGGATTAATCGGCTCGTAAAGCCCTAAATGTTGATACAGCAGAATCATCATTTTTATAATAAAATTTAATAATTTTAATGCTTTCTTCGACTGTTAAACGATCCACATTTCTAAATGGCAAACCTTCAACTAAAAAAACACGCTTTGGATGACATTTAATTGTGACAGATGCCAAGTGGCAGGTTTATACTTTCTCAACCACGAAATAGATAACCCTGTATATTAATGCGCCTAATTTCTATAAAAATAAATTTTAATAGATTTATAATTATGGATCAAAATTTATGAGAATTTCATCATTGAACTTATTTATTTGAAAAGAAAAAGGAATGAATAGATAGAGAAAAACAAACTTAGTCTTTCTATTTCCCTTCAACCTTGAACGGGTATGGGACCCACCACGTTCATTGGCCCCTCCACTCATGAGCTAGCTATCGGCTGAGCTGACCCCTTTTTCCTTGTTACAGGTGCTCTTGCAGGATTGAGTGGCCTTTCGCATAAGTTACCTATTTATGGTAAAGTTTTATATGAGTCATTCATGTAACACTTTAACATAAATTTGAAACATTTTATTTTTCATTTCAGGAAAAAGTTCATGTGAATTACGTTTGTATGAATTTTTCATTTGAATGAAAAATATACCGCCACATCTACAATGGATCTTGATCCGGTTGGGGGTTACGAGGGGGCACTGCTTCCAACTGGATGCCCCATTCTTACTTGGGGATCGTAAATATAAATTCTCTCATGTCCCTTGCGCGTTAATCAGGCTCGGTCAGTTGCTTTTTATTAGATCATCCCTCCGGTAGGTTACCTCGGCCTAGACCCCGTCGAACCAAGACGTTTTATCCTCAAATTCGTGAATGCGAAATTTTTTGTTGTGGGCCCTTATGCTGGGGAAAGAACCTGCCCCAGTGACACCACAACACTAGCCTGCAAGCGCATTCACGCACCCTTAGACAAGGCCAACTCCGGCGAGCACTAATATCTTCACTCGCCGAGGCAGCAGACCATCGCTGCAGTCTTTAACGGACGTTTAAATCCTACCAAATCACTGCGCTTGTTCACCAGTTGTTTGCTCCTTACTAGAATCTGCTGTCGGCTTCTATCATGCCTTCCTATCGAGCCCTCGGTCTTCACGCTGGACGTCTACCTTGTGCTTTACCCGTTAACATTCTTTTGGGTAGCTGGTTTTCTTCCACTCTTTCTACGTTGCCCGCTCATTGGAATTTACATAGCTTTCCACAAGATAATACATGTGAATCGTCAAACAGTTTATATAACTCATCGCTGTAATGTAGTCTCCACTCTGTTCCCTGTTTCACTATTATCGTAAAAAACGATGATCACTGTAGGGCAGGCGCCACTGGTGTGGCATCTATTTTCTAACCTGCAACCTAGCCTGTATACGCAATGCGGAATTTTCTCTTTTCATTATTTTTTTAACTGCACAGCATAATTTTTGTTCTGTTATTCAGTTGAAGAATTTTTAATATGATACGTTTCTTTAAAAGAGGTGGTGAAAAGTAAAAGAGAGAAAATTGAGGGTCAAAACAGCACTTAGCTGCTCCTGAGCTATGTCAGCTTGACTGAACAACCCTTGGACTTCAATATCCTTTTCAGTATAACACAACAAAATGAAAGTATGTTCGTCACCAAGTGTAGCAAAAAAACAAGTTGAAGTAGCAGGAGAGTTCTCCTGCCAGAAGGGTCTTGTAAAACAATTAGTAAATCAAACAATATATTCTGCATATCAAAACTTCACTTATATATAAATTCCATAAATTGAGTTTGAACAATTATATCCTGGTTATTATGCATTTAGGTTCGCCGCCGTTTTGCTTCAAGTGTTTTGACCCCGTTTCTTAGTTGGCCATGATAACACAATAATATTTCAAACCATTTCTAAAATGTTTATCAAAATTCCTACACATTTGTAGTGTCTAGGTCCGTTTCAAACGTGTATCTCCCTAGTACCACGTGTTAATGTTGTTGTAATTGTTAAATATTCAATCGGCTTTAACTTAGTTATTTATTGTTCATTCATTGTGAAATTTTCAGAACACATACAATTGCTTTTAAAAAATTTAAATTGTAGCTTTTGGGAAATTTAAAGGTACCATCTTGATTTTATAGGCGAAAATGTAAAATTGATAATATGTACTATTATTAACAAAGTTGATCGAATTTCGTCTTCTGAGGTATTTGTTGCTTTTATACCCTTTAAGTCTCTCCTATGTGATTTTTTTTCAGATTTTTCGAGTCAAATGTGTCCAATCGTGAGGGGGAGGGGACACAAAATGTTCATATATTTACCCTTCCCCTGCACCGCTCGAAGCAAAACTCGTCATTTTAAGACCTTATTTGAAGAGTTCATATTAGGACCTTTCATTTGATACCCATATTGCTTACATACGATGAACATTTTTTTTTCGGGGGCCACTCTCCTATATGGAGAGGCCCCATTTAACGCCTTATAAATTTCTTTTTATGATAAAACTTTGAAGAGGGCGTCACTTTGCACCTACTTACAAAATCTTATGTTTCTAGCTTATGTAGTTTGCGAGAATAAAGTGGTGTGACATACGGACGGACAGACAGGACGCGATTTTAGTAAGGTTTTGTAAAATGATTTTATAAAACCTTAAAAAAAGGGGCATATAATACAGTAAATATAGTAGATAGGATGATAATAATACAAAATAATTAGTACGAACGGTAAAAGAGATTCTACCCACACCTCAAATCTATAGGATAGCACCAGTTTTATATCTGGTTAATTTTTATGATTGATTTTTTTTCTGATTTTTGTGATTTCGTTCAACTTTCTCTTTCAATCCATGCCTCTCAAATCTTCTATATTCCCCATTTTTTTTCTTTCAACAATATTGTAGTGATTATCAAGTACCGATTAAAAGTTGGATCTTTAACTCAGTTAGCGTTTAAGTAATGAATTGGATGGAATAAAAATGTGTAGTTAACAGAACTGTAGATTCAGTCTTTCCGTTAGCACACCGAACAGCTACAGGACCCGCTACGTTGGCTGCCCACTCTGCTCATTTGCTAGCCATCGGTGGAGCTCTCCCCCTTTTTTCTTTGTTGCCTTCCACACTCTTATTTGTAGGCCGTGAGCATCCCCGGCAGGGACGAAACCGCCTTACCTTTGGCGTGCGATTAACCGGTTATTCATCGTTACGTGTATCCCTTTCGATTAGTTTCTCCGGAAATTGACACTTTTCTTTCAGTCAATCGGTTCGAATTTCGACTCTAGTCATCCTGTAATTAGTAAGCGCGAAAATATTTTGTAGTGGGCCCTTGTCCTGTAGGAAAAGACGACACCGCAAAGCTAGCTTGCCAGTGCACCTACGCGTCCCCAGACATGGCCATTTCAAGTGTAGCACTAATTCCGCTCGCTTAGGCAATATACCACCGCGGCAGTCCTCTACGGACGGTAACATCCACTTGTAACACTACCCCCAGTAAATATGAATCATTTTTGTGTGAGAAATACATTAATCAGAAGTTTATACTTCATGACATCGCCTAATAAAAATATCTTTGGCAAAACAACTTTAATATTTTTTAAAATAAATCATCCGTTTAATCTAAAATTACTTTTGAGAATATTTCAAAAGATCAAACTCAGTAACTATCGATATTACACTGTCGTGTCCGACCCTTCCACTAATGACTTGCACTCGCGTGTACTATGTGCACACTCCCATTCCCATTTGAACGGGGGCCCAAGCGAACATTGAACTGATATGTGGAATACGTCACATTCTTTTCGGTTATGCAATCGTATCGTTATGATACTGACGATTGATGGTTGCGACGTTTTGTCATGAAGATTTCATACCTTTTATACTCCATCCTGACTTGAAGCAATTTGCGATAAGTAAGTGGCATTTCGCAGATATTCACATTTACGTGCATATCTCGCGGTTGATGTGTCTGTAGATATGTACTCGCATGGACCGACATTGTCGCAGTGGTATTAGACCATAAGCCGAAAACTTAAAATTTCAACTTTGAGATTATGATCACCTTTATCAGGTGATTTCGCGGCGAAATTTTGACGCACAATGTTGGGATGTAGAACAACGTTTTTGTGCCCGAGGGATCAAGAAGTGTTGGAAGATTTTTAGGGATTTTCAAGTGAAAAACGGGATCAAATCGGCTTTCTTTGTATATCATAAGATTCATTCATGAATTTCGGAGTCTTAGGTGTGATATGTGAAATTTGAGTATGAGGAAACTTCCAGATTGAGAACGCTAAAATAGCAATGGCTTTGTCACCCTCTGAACTTATTCCCATCAGCGTAAAATGAGACAATCTAATAATACAACACCCCCACCAATAGAACGCGTGTCAGCGAGCATTTAAGGACCAATAAAAATAATCGTATCTCCCATTGAATACCGTTTATAACCCCAGAGTGGCCAATTTACGATTATGTTGCCATAAAACTGATAAAATCGTCCTATAAGCACACAATTCCCGTTTGCCAATTCGATTCATCCGCGTGTTAAACGAACTCCTGACAAACCAAATTAACTGCATCAAATTATTTAAATTTCCACAATATAGTCTCTAATTAAATTAATATCGAGTCCTTTTCGGTTGTTGACGTTATCCACAGCCGCGTACCAACCACTGCACTCGGCTATGTGCAATCCTGTGTCCCACAGCCGCCTGCCCGCTAGTTCGCCATTCGTCGCAATCTACAACGTTTGGTTGCCATTAAATTATTGTTGATGCACGAAAACTGTTCACCAATTGCCATAGGACGTGACAGTTTTGCCGAAATCCAGGCAATCTAGCAATCAATTCTATGGGATGCCACTGCAGATAAAGTCTCATAAAGTTGCAAGTGCCATTGCAGCAAACGAGAAAGCACTTAGTGGGAATCCTGTCATCAATTTATGACTTTGTGGCGGAAGCTCCTAATAGAATGAGGATAATGTCTGCTAGGAAATTTTCGGACAGTTTTCGCGAAAAACGAGACGTGCGTTTCAAGGAATGTGTACAGGGTGAATGAAAAAGTTAAGTGTGGTAACGAGGAGATTTAGCATGTCGATGTGGCAGGAGAGTGCTCCTGCCAGAAGGGTTTTGTAGAATATTACAATGTCCTCTGAATATCAAATCTAGACTCATACATGCATTTACTCTTATATATCTATGTATATACTCGTATATGCATATATATAAAGATAGGAAATTGAAGATAGAAGGAGAAAAAGGATAGGAAGGTGAAGTTAGAAGGAGAAAGAAGATAGGAAGATAGAAGACAAAAATAGAAAGGACAGAAGGGGGAAAGAGACCGAAAAGAAAATGAGACAGACGATAAAAAGTTATCGAAAGAGATAGCAGATAATAAAGTCAACTGAAAAGAGATAAAAGATAGAACAAGAAAAAATCAAGGGACTCTGGGTGATTACTTTAGTATTCTTTGGCTGACCTGGGTCCATTTCAGTCATTACATTTATCAAAATTTTTAAATTTCTTTATATTTTTATATTGAATTGGAGGTTATTTGATGGATATTAAAGAGTGTATAGGTAGTTCTTTTTAGTGGTCAGGATGTCAACGGATGGTGACGTGGTTGCCAAACGTGACGTACCCGACAAAGACGAGCAAATTGCTTCGCTGGTTGCCCAGCTCGACATTATTATGCTAAAGTTAGATCAAGTGTTTGTAACGCTATTGCAAACGGAAGAAATACTTGCGAAACCTAATGCCGAGCTGGCCAACCAACGAAACAAAAAAGCTGTAAAAAATGCAGGACTAGTTCAACTGCTAGAAAATAAGGCTAAGACTCTCAGAAAGACTGCCCTCAGATGAAAAAACAAAAGGTGAGGACTTCTCATTCAATGCGCCCATAGAGCGGTTGTCTGTCACCCTTCTGACAACTCCCGCTTTGTGCTCCTTGGCTCGAATGATTCCCGCTTCCGCAAGCTTTTCTGCATGCGATTTTATCGGCTCCATTCCTGTCTCCTGGTACAGCACCTCGTTAGGGTAAGACCGTCCGTCCTCCCGTCTGTATAGATCTGTGCAAGCCCGACGGATTTTTCGCTCCACTAATCCTATCTTTCCCAATTTCGTTTTCGGAGCTCCATCCATATCATCACCGCATATGTGATGATCGGACGAGTCAAAGTTTTATAGGTCAAAACCTCGACTCGCTTGCTCGCTGTCGAATGTTTCCTGAAAAGAGGTAAAAGAAGATGGTACGCATAAGTCACTTATTTTCTAAATACTATCAACGTGAGCACTAAAGGTAGCTTTCCTGTCGAAAACTACCCCCAAGTACTTCGTTTGCGTAGAGCATTGCACCATCTGCCCATTCAACTTAACCCTGGAGTCACAGATGCCTCTTGCACGACGACCGAAGTTTTTGTTGGGGCTATTGAACACAATTAATTTACTTTTCTTTGCATTTATCTTAATTCTCCGTTTCCGGTAGTATGCAGTAAGAGATTCCAAATATCTTTGGAGCCGGTGCTCAGATGACCACACCAACAAGTCGTCAGCGAATAGGTTCACCTGGATTCCGGGCTTATATTCATCTCTTACGCCCGTAACGTCAGAGGTGAATATGTTGAAAAAAATGGGCATAATATAAAGCCCTGTGGGACCCCCGAGTCAATGCTAAATGTGTCTGAACTACCTCTACCAGCCACCGCAAAGGCAGTTCGGTCCCTCATGAAGCTGCTTATAATTTTCACAATATGGGCCGGAAAGCTAAGATTTATCATTTTCTAGGGAAGCCTATTGATCCATAAAGAGTCAAACGCTTTCTCCACATCGATCAGGTAAGCTACAACAAGCTCATTGTTGTGTCAGTTTCTCGTTATATCGGCTTGGAACACAGTCATAGCACCCACCGTGGAGTGAGCTTTTTTGAAGTCAAATTGTCTTTCTGGTACAATTCTTGCCCCGGCGGAGAATTCTAGGATGCCTTCAAGTGTTACCCTTTCAAGAAGCTTACCAATGTCTGAAAGCAACGAAATCGGACGAGTATCGACTACGTCAGTACTACCCAACTTCTTGGTCTTTGCGAATATTTTTGCACATTTCCATTGATGAGGGTCGTAGCAAATGTTAATGCAGTTATTTAGAGTGATCGCGAGGAGCACAAAGAAAACATGGGAAAGCCTTTTAAGCATATAATTGTAGATTCCATCGGCCCTTGCTGATTTTTTGGAATTTTGCTCCAGTGCCAACAAAGTGAGCCTCTTAAGGCTGACAAACAGACCATAGCCAGTAGCTGCGTCAGAGGGATTTGAAACAGAGAACCGAGTCAAACACAATTGATCATTGTCCCTGTCGAGTCCTCACTTGCTTTCTCTCCTTGAAGAATTCTCATAAAATATTTTGCGATAGCGTCAGTGATGGCTTTGTCATCCATGAATATGGATCCATCATAAGTGAGGACTCCGGGCAGCCTTTTTCTGCTAGTTATCCTACTGATGTGACGAAACATACGGAGACCTGGGTAGATACTTTCCAAGGCCTGCTCAAATCGCTCATTAGCAAAAGCCATGGTTCTCGTGGAGATCATTTGGTTTAGAGACGTAATCACTAGGTGAATACGTTCCTACTCCCAGTTGACCATATTCAGATTGCGGTGGTAGATTCTTGCGAGTAGCTTTCTAAGCCAACTACGTCTACGATGAAGCTCCAAGATGCCTTCCGGTAGATCTCGATAAAAGTAATTTGTCGAGGATTTCTTAATGGAGATTTTTGATATGACCATATTTAGGGTTGAATTTATACAAGCAACTCCCTCATTGATTTCAGGAATAGAAAGATTTTTCGATCTTTTGATAGAAATCTCCTTCAATTTTCCGTCAAGGTCAGCACTTACTGCTGCCCAATCAATTCGCTTACATGGAATGAAAAGTTGAGGTTCTGCAACCTCAAGTATCACACCCTTTTTCACTCTTAAGGTCAACTCAACCAAAAGATGGTCAGGCTTGGCGTCAAGAACTCCACACTCGAAATGCCTCCAACTGTGGAAGGTAGGCTCTTTCAGGGCAATCAGTATGAGATACATATTTGATTAAACCCAGTTAGAGATAGCTGTTCCATAGCCATTAGATGCGATATTCCACCACGAGGGATGCTTCGCGTTAAAATCACCTCCCATGGCATAGAAATTGAATTTTTTGCACAAAGTAAGCAATGTTACCAAGTCGTCATTGAGTTTCCTCACCGAGTATCCATGTCAAACGTAGATCCCCACGAACGCAAAGGTGACCCTCCCAGCATGGCGCTTATTATTTCTGCTTCAATACATTTCAGACTTGAGAGACAGTGCCTTTGGACTTTCAGGTGATCTTTGTGACCCATAGCAACTCCAAGACTTCCCTCTGGATCATCACGCCATTCTAAGAGCACAGCTTCTCACAATTGTTAGTGAGTTTTTTATGCTGGGGAATAAACGAGTCCACTTTTCGAATGAGTGTGAACAAGTCACACGCTAAAAATTGTTGGCAGTCAGTGCTCAAAACCGTATGTCGGTCATTCTGCAACTGCTGGGGTTGCTGCATTGGTTGCTATTTTTGTTGCCGTATAGGCAGCGGTGCAGGCTGTATATTTGCACCCTGCCAAAGGCTAGAGTATGAGACCCCTTCACGTACTGTATTTTTTATAGAGGTGGTGATGAAATTCCTCCTTTCCTCTTTTTTCTTTTGGAGGTTCTCCCTCCTTTTTTCAACCTCTTTAGCTTTAGACAACCTCTGAAACTTGCAGGGTGCCCTTCAGAAGATCTCGCCTTTTTTTTCGTCCTTCAAGATTGGACATTCAATGGACTTATGCTGTTTGTCGCATTTTACGCATCTAACTTCGAGTCCGCAGTTAGAAGCGATGTGGCCAAATCTTTGGCAGTTGAAGCACTGGGAAGTGTAATTTTTCTGAACTTTATGTCCATTGCATCGTTCACTTCAAAGTCCGGTGAAAGCATCCTTTTCTCCCTCCTAAGGGTCATAGTGGAGAACCTTTTTGGTGAAATGATATCTTCTCCAATATGTTCCTTCAGCTCGGCGACGACCTCATTCTTGTCGTATGAGTTGTGCACGCCTTTGAGAAGGAGAGTCAATTTTCTCTTTCTGGATGGGTGTAGGTGTAGCAAGCCACATTCTCAAACCTTAGAAAATTAAAATGACGTTCCTGAGGAGCTGTTCATCACCACGATGAGCTCTGGCTCCGTTTCAGAGTTTCGTGCGCAAGGCCTTTTCACGCTTTCCCTGAAAGTCTTCAGGTCAAGCCTATAGTACACTATGGAAGGCACCCTCTCCTTTTTGGTAGCAGCTACGCTTGGCCGCTGGCACTTTGATTTCCCTTTATTTCCCTCTAGGCCCGGCCTTCCACCCGGCTTGGGTATGGTCCCCGAGAAACAATCGCAAGCTATTTTCGTTACTTTTTGAGCTGGGGTAAGATCCTGCTCGCTCACTTCAAGGGTCTTTGATAGCTTTGATGTGGGCTCCTGCGTTGGAGACGGCATCGGCCTCTTTCTGGCTTCCGGCTTTACGATAGCCTTCATCTCGTCACCGCTGTCTGTGGAACTTCCACCCTCATCCATCGGCATGTTACTGGAGACCTCCGGCACTAGCAGTTGCATCTTGCAACTGGCAAGCAAGTCGAGGACGAACTCCTCCTTTATATCCCCCCCCCCATTTCTCGTAGAAACGCTGCAAGTTTTTTCTTGCCTTCCGGGTGAAGCTGAATTTAGTGGCGGTAAGCTTCCTTTATTCATCACTTTTCCCCCTACTCACAGATTCCAAGACAGAACTTGGAATCCTGTCGCGGGAAAAAAAAGTAGAAACTGAGACCCTTAATATATTAGCTAGTAATTGAAAGACTAAAAATCAAAACAATTATATTATAAAGAAAAACAGTAACACTTAAAACAAAGAAGCCTTAATAATATTGTGTTCGTTTGTTTCCAACTCCAAATGCAACTCCTTTTCCTTCCCTCTACTCCACTACACTTGTGCTTATACTACGCGACTTGCCCAGGCGGCCTAAATCCTTTCCACAAAATCCAAGCAAATTTTTCCTCCGAAAATCCACAACTCCTGAAATTTCCACATTCCTCTGAAATTCGGTATTCATATAAATCTTCCAGAAACATCCAAAAAACCTCCGAAGAAAAATCTCTGAAAAGCTCTTGCTGCACGATGCTCGATCCGCGCTGCGTCGACGATTGCTCTACTTAAACTCTGCTTTTCCTTTCATGGAGGTTCACTGGATGAGTAGCCATCCAAAACCAACGCTGCCGAACACTACAAATACATACCCGCACCACGAACAAAGGAACCTAAAACAGTACCAATCATTGTTCGAGAGCCCTCGAAACGGTCCCAAATACTTGGTATTATGAAAACACAAAACATCTCTTGCAACTCCATGAAAAGGGTCTACCTTGGCATACAAATTATACCAACAACAATAGCACTAACTGACAATGCAATACAGTACCACAACTACATACTTTCGGAGGATAGACAGCTAAATGTTCTCATTAGGGGGCTGTATGGCCTTTCAGTTGAACAGATCAAGGAAGACTTACAGTCTCAGGGCTTAAACCAAATAGAAGTCTTTTATCCCAAAATCTGAAATGAAAATTTATGATGTTAAATCTGTTTGCCACCTTATGTGCATAGTGGAGGCACAGCGTCCTCGTACGGGTCAGGGTATGTGCCACAATTCCCAACAATGTGGACATTTTTCTAAATACTCGATGCGTTAAATGCAACACGTTTCACCATTTCTCGGACTGTCCAAAGAATATTAAGGAAAAACCAAAATGTGTCAACTGTGGCAGAGAACATCCAGCAAGCTAAAGGGGTTGTCTTAGGAATCCAAAGAACGTGAGAAAGTCGTTCGCGCAGGTTGCTGCGGACTAGCCTATACAACCAGCACAAAAACAAACAACCACGGCACAGGAACTTCCACGCATAGAAAATCAACCTCACATCACGGACCAAATGTTTGCCAAAATACAAACATAATTCATTTCTTGCATGATGACGATGGCAAACATGATTCAAACCATGTTCGCTGCATCTCAAATTGTCGTCAACTCTAAACACTAATGAGTTTAATGAACCACGTTTCAATTCTGACATGGAATGCAAATTCCTTGCTTCAGAATACTGGTGAACTACAACAATTTATATTTAATCATAAATTCGACATTCTAATGATCCAAGAAACCTTTCTGAAGCCTGGAAGCTGATTCTGCACCCCTAGCTACATTATGTACAGAAATAACAGAATTACGGGTAGGGGAGGCGGAACGCCCATTCTCTTGAGACGAAAAGTGAATCATTATCTCATTAATAAACTTAATCTTCAAAAACTGAAGGCCATGGCAATAAAGGTGCGAACTGACTTTCTGGAGTTTATTTTGATTCCAGCTTATAATCCTCAAGGAAATAGAAATATTTTAAATGATCTTAGAGCACTTTCTGGCTTTGCAGGCCCGGCCTTCATTGCAAGAGATCTAAATGCCATACACCACCTTTGGGGAGCTGCGAGAAGCAATAAAGCTGGGACTGAGCTCAAAACATTCATCACAGCCTACATATCCCCAATGAGCCAACCCATTATGGATAAAGAAGTGGTTTTGCGCTAGACATTGGAATATCATGAAATTTCACACGAAATATTCGGTTAGATGTCCTCGACAAATTGTCTTCCTATCACAAAACAGTCTTCTTCCACATAGAAAACATCTTCATTGATCTTTCTATACAGGAAAAGAAAATTATAATGATATAAAATCGCCGACGATACCGAGGACAGCATTGATAACTTAACCCAGAAAATTTTACAGGCAAAACGAGTCCCTATGAAGTCCCTCAGAACATCAAACAACTGATAAGGAGAAGGTGTCAAGGTCGGAGGAGAGCTAGGTATACAGGTGACGCTACGCTACGTATAAACGCTAATTGGATGACAAATGAAATCCGCGATAAGGTAAAGGTATTTCGAAACGAGCAATTGATGAGCTTTTTGCTGACTCTCGAGCCTGGGTGTGGTAGTTTCTGGAGAATGTCCACCTACTTTCGGATAAACAGCAATATTGTGCTACCGCTTTTTCATGGTCTGAATGAGATGCAATTTTGCGATGCGGGTAAGGCTGAATTATTTGCAGATGCTCTGGAAATGCTATTCCGTGGAGATTTTTCAGGCGAGGAGGAATTTGAAACTGAAGGAAGAATTGAATCTTCTGTCAACAGACTCCTGATGGATAACATTCAGTCGACTATAGCATTGAATCGTAGCGTTAAAGCCTACCATATAGAAGCATCACAGGCATGCACGATATGCTTAGGGTTTCATCCACTTTGGCAGTGTTCGTGATTAACCAGATGAAACACCAAAGCAAATTGGACATCGTTAGAAAGGGTGGCTTGTGTATCAATTGTTTACAACATGGGCATTTTGCGGACAGTTGCTCAAGTAGACATTCATGTCAAAATTGCAAAAAACGCCACCATATAAGGCTCCACCGAGAACTGAATATTAATTCAGCAGGATTCCGATCGACACATGTAGCGACGTGCACGCTCACAGTGCATCAGACGAAGCTGTCGTTTTGCTGGCAACCGCCATGATCAACTAAGAAGCACCCAATGGGCGACTGTTTGCACGCACTTTGCTAGATCAAGGATCCCAAGGATCTTTTGTGACTCAATCCCTGGTCGCACGATTGGGTTTGAAACAACGAAAATGCCACACCAACCTCAAAGGCAATGAAGGTTCACAAGTGGATGCAAAAGGCGTTGTCACTATCGAAATAGTTACACGACAAGGAAATGTCATGATATTTAATGCTTTGGTGTTGAAGAATATCACAAGCATGATGCCAACAAGCAACGTATCATTGACGATACGCACCCAACTGAAGGGATTGTCATTACCCGACCCGAACTTTGACCGGTCGGCTCGGAGCGAGTGTATACGGGAAGCTCATCCTGATGGCATCCGAAGATTACCTAATGAACCGACAGCTCAGGAATCCTAATTGGGCTGGATATTAGCAGGAGAATTTGGTACGTGATGTGCAACAAAAACATTGATGACGCATTACGAGCATTCTGGGAGTTGGAGAAGGTAGAAGTTCGAAGGATGAAGTCGGAAGAGGAAGAAGCTTGTAAGCTCTTGTTTAAGGGTTCAACGTTTTGAGACTAGAATATGCAATACCAGGTTTAACTCCCTATAAAAATGAAATCAATTAGGTATTCCTTAGGTGATTCACAAACCGCTGCGATTGCAAGTCCCAGCCAATTAGGGAAGCGTTTTGAAAAGAACTCAGCTCGGACAGAGGAGTTCCAAAAATGCCAGTAAGATTATTTGGAAGAAGTCCACATGCAGGCGGTTAAAGACGTGTAGGAAAGTTATCATGACAAAGTAGGCTGCCAGACGTATTATTTACCGCACCACGCCGTGTTCAAAGACAGTTCTACTACTAAACTCTGGGTAGCCTTCGACGCGTCTTGAAAGACTAGTTTTGGAGTTTCCTTGAATGATACTCTTCTGACTGGTCCAGCTCTTCAGAACGATTTGACTGCAATTCTTCTAAACTGGCGCCTTCATTAATTTGCCATTGTCACTGACATTGCTCAGATTTATCGGTAAATAAACATCCATCAATCAGATTCGAACTTACAGAAGATAGTCTGGAGGAAGTACCTGAATGACGCTGTGAAGGATTATCGGCTAACTACGGTCACATTTGGTTTAATTTGTGCTCCAAACCTAGCAATCCTTACACTACGACAACTCGCAGAGGACGAACAAAACCGATTTCCTGTTGCGGCGCATTGGGTTCAGGGCGGTTTCTACGTCGGCAACGTCCTCTCTGGAGCTTTCAATGTGGATGAAGTGATAAAGAAACGGGATGATCTTCGCAACACGCTCAAGTCAGTTGGCTTCCATCTAAGTAAATGGGTGGCAAACGACCCTCACTTGCTACATAACATTCCACAAGAAGATGTTGAAGTAAAACCTACTGTAGAACTACCTCTAGAAAAAGGGTACAAGTCTCTAGGAGTTACGTGGTATCCAAAGGCTGATTATTTTACATATCATTTGAAACCACGAGAAACGTTGACACAGTATACGAAGCGGAGTGTGCTATCAGAGATAGCGCGCTTGTATGACCCTTTGGGTTGGCGGTCTCCTATAAATATAAGAGTGAAAATTTTGATGCAACGGCTATGGTTGCATGGAACAGACTGAGATCAACCACTACCAAAGGAAATCGAGGTGCTGTGGCTGAACCCCGATCGGACCTTCCTGCAATTGAACAATGAAATGACCGCGATGAATCCAGTCTACAGGAAATGCTAGCTATACCCTGCATGGATTTTGTGACGCTTCTCAAGAATCCTACGATGCTGTAATATATCTCGTATCCCAGAATAACGATAGTACTCATGTAAACTTGTTAGCTGCAAAAACTAAAGTAGTGCCCATACGTCCCGGCAAAACTCATAAAAAGAACGCTTAGTGCTTTGAACGTAAAAAGCTCAGGATTGCGTTTGTGGATGGATTCCGAAATCGTCCTAGCTTGGCTCAAAGGGCATTCATCCAAATGGGTAGTTTCCGTTGCCAATCGGATAGCTAGGATTCTGAAAACATTTGGTAATATCCGTCCGGTTACAGGAATCCCGTCCGGTGACAGGAAAATCCTGCAGATGCAGCATCTCGTGGAGTTGGAGCCACAGAACTTGTAGAATTCTCATTCTGGTGGTCAGGACCGGCGTGGTTCAAGAAAAACAAGACTTGTTGGCTGACAATGTAAGAAATTCTACCTACTGAGCTTGAAGTCCGGAAGACCATACTTTATCATGTCCAATCAAATGTAACTGGATCGAACTCTTATATAAGGTTACCAGTCTGCTGCGCATCGTTTCTCACAGCTACGGCAAAGCAAACGTCTTCGAAGGGACATCTTACCAGCAAGTAATTGTCAGACGCTCTGAAATTCTGGATTAGTATGTCTCAACGCTCGGAGTTCAAAGAAGACATTTACGCTCTTCAAAATGAAAGGCGATTGCCAAAAACCAGCTCTTTGAAGAGGCTGAATCTTTTTATCGGCGATGACGGTTTATTGCATCTCAGAGGAAGATTGTCACACGCAAGCCTATCCTACCATGAAAATTACCCAATTATACTCACAAAGGATGGCAAGTTAACTCAGTTGAACCTCGATCAATTTCTCAAGACTACTCTTCACGGGGAGACGCAACTCATGCTTGCAACGTTTTATAAGACGTTTTTGCCTTATAAATGGGAGGCGTGTAATACGCTGATTCGTTCAGAGATGCATAAAGTGCTTCCAATCCAAAGCGAACTTCCCTCACCCCGGGTCACTCAATTGTGCCCACTTACACACACAGGGGTCGATTATGCTAGACCTATCATTATTGAGACCAGCTACGGGAGGAGATCGAAAACATACAAGAGATATATTGCAACTTCCATTTGTTTAGTAGTGAAAGCAGTACACGTAGAGTTGGTCGATGCACTCACAACTTAAGCTTTCCTGACTGCCTTGAAGCGTTTTATGAGCAGAAGAGGCCTATGCTTGCACATCTACAGCGATCAAGGAAGAAACTTTGTTGGTGTCAGTACCGAGCTATCCCGAATCGCCCACAAAAGCACTGAATTTGATGCTAATAATGGAGTGACATGGAATTTCAACCTGCCAGTCGCTCCATATTTTGGAGGACAGTGAGAAGTGGTTGACAAGCCCGTGAAGCAGCACCTGAGATAATTATTCGGCAGTGCAATTTTAACATATAAAGAGTTGACTACTTCTTCTTCTTCCTCCACTGCAGTCCCTTTCGGGCCTTCACTTCCTGCAAACAGCGCCTCCAACTGTCTCGGTCCATTGACCACGTCTTCCAATTCTGAAACCCGAGCAGCGATGAACTGTCTTCGTCGACCGAGTCAGACCAGCGTTTCCTCGGTTTCCCCACTGGCCGCCGGCCTTCAGTTCTCCCAACGAATACCTTCTTGGGTATCCGTTGTTCGTCCATACGATTCATGTGTCCAGCTCATTGCAGCTTCCGCAGTCTTACAATCATTGTGACCTCCGGGTTGTCAAAAATTGCATACAGCTCATGATTGTATCGAATTCTCCATTGGTCCCCGTCTAGCTTCGCTCCGATTATTCGCCTCAGGACCCGTCGTTCAAAGGAGTTCAATATATTTCCGGATGCTTGGGTTAGGGTCCATGTTTCACACCCAAAGCATAACACAGGTCTTATCAGAGATTTGTATACTTGGAGCTTTATTTTCCTGTGTATGCAGCTGTTCTTCAAGATCGTCACTACTGAATAGAATATTTTATTTGCGAGCTGTATTCTTTGGCGTATTTCGTCTCTTTCATTGCCCGTTTTTTTTCTATTTTGGTGCCTAAATACACAAATTCGCTAACATTCTCGATACTTTATTTGCCAAGTGTGATATTTTGTGTATTTGGGGTATTTTTCCTCGACTGTGTCATGAGCTTTGTTTATTTTCGTTGATTTGTAGCCCTACTAGTTTTGCTTCGCTGTCGAGTTTCAGGAAGAGTTCTTTGACAGTTGTTATTGACCATGACAGAATGTTGATGTTGTCCGCATAGGCCAATACCTGGCACGACTGGTATAGTAGCGTTATTCGCGTATCAACAGGTAGCTTCCGTATGACGTACTCCAGAGCCAAATTGAATAACAATGGGGTCAGCCCATCTCCCTGCTTTAGTCTGATATTTGTGTCAAAGGCAACGGTGAGTTGGTTATTGATGCGGACTTAGGAAGTCGTCGACGTCATTGTCATTTTGGTAAGACGGATTATTTTGGCTGGGATGCCAAAACCAAGCATTATTTGGTACAGTACGTTACGATCAATACTGTTGTATGCTTGCTTGAAGTCAACGAAAATTTGGTGTACGTCTATGCTGAACTCTCAGCATTTTTCAAGTACCTGCTTGATTGTGAACAATTGGTCTGTTGTTGATCTACCTGCCCTAAAACCACCTTGATACTCCCCAATAATACTGTTGGCGTATGATCCGATTATATATTTATTTAAAAAAATATTTTATACGCCGTACAAAGTAGTGATACTCCTCTATAATTTTCGCACTGTAGCTTGTCACCTTTTTTGTGGATAGGGAATATAATTGATTGGCTCCACTCTTTTGGCATATGTTCTTGTTGCCAAATGTACTGGATGACTTTGTGAATAGCTTGATGAACACTACTGCCACCATATTTGATGAGCTCCACTGGAATCTCATCGATACCCGGTGCTTTATTATTCTTTTGGGCTTTGATTATGGAACACACTTCATCCAGAGTTGGTGAGGCCAAAGGAAACTCTCCACAGACATCTATAGGAACCGATGTTTTGGAGCCGTGCGGAGAATTAAGGAGGTTCTTCAAATATGATGCCCATCTTTCCTTAATCTTGATTTCATCAGTGATTATATTGCCGCTGTCATCACGACAGAGCGTGGTTTTGGGCTGATAACCACGTTTCAGGCTTTTCACCACTTTGTATGCTTGTCTTGTGTTATCATAGTATTTTGTTTTCTTAATCCTAATCATCTTATTCGCTACTTTTCTGAGATTTTCTTAGTGTTCTCTTTGACCTGGTTTTCCTACCTACGTATTCTTGGTACTACACTGGCACAAATTGAGGCATGCTGAAATTCGCATCCGGTATGTCCTTTGAATGATGATCTCCCACGCCAGCCCATTTTCTAATCGAAGATACCTTACTTCCTCCTCCGGAGGGCGTCATCATGGAATGCAACATTTCTCGACTAGATAGATGGCAGCTATCTCAGCTTTTGGCACAACAGTTTTGGAATCGGTAGAAGAGCAGCAGCGACCCAAATCGACTCATTGAGAACATTGTCCGCAAATCGGAGAATTGTGTTTGTTGAAGAGTGACAACTTTCCTCCATATAATTGGCCGTTAGCTCGCATGACAGTAGTTCACCCTGAAACAGACGACTTAGTAAGAGTTGGATCTTTTTTTTTTGCAAAGGAAGGGACTCTCAACGCCCAATCGCAAAAATTGCGGTACTACCACATGAAAGAGCATCACAACCAGACAATATGTATTAACCCTAACTACTAGTAGCAGCTGCACTGTACGGAGTCCAGGGGAGAAGTATGTTTGAAAAGAAACGAAAGAACCACTTTTGTACAAAAGTAACTTATCATAGATTTCAAAATGACTTGTAACGCCATGAGATTTTTTAGATTTTTGATGAAATTTAAAATTTATGATATTTTACAGTTTATAAAAAACAATTGATTTGATTTTTTCATGTGTGAAAAAAGTGTCTGGATTTTCATTGGAATTTAACATTGGTAATACAGCGCGTATTGTTGTTATTATTGCTAATACTAGGAAATTTAAAACGTTATAGTTTGAGTCAAAACAAAAATAAATTTTTCCCACCATCCTGTACCACCTCTAACGTTCCTACAAGAAAAACTTCATACACTACATACTGCCAACTAAAAAGTATTCCTTAACGCTACGTGTAAATTTATGTAGTAGGATAGTTAGTTGTACAAATTTACTTTATCAATTTTGTGAGATTTTCAACGTTACCGTTGTGAAAAAATGGCGACAAGGCGACATAGCACAGTGCATAAAAAATAACCATGGAGTAGATGAGGTTCTTGCTTTTTTCGCCCTTGGAAAACCAAATACTGTGTTGTGTTTAATCGTAGGGAATGAGTGAAAATGAGCAAGAAAATTTCGATTGAATGAATGAATGAGCGAGTGAATGCTTGCTGTTGTAGACAGCAATAATGAATGGCTGGAAATTGTTCCATTTAAGATCTTTGTATCCTTACATAGTTAGTTGATATGCGTACAAAATAAGTGTCTTTAGGTTAATTTATTCCCTTTTTGCTGAAATGCTCCATTGAACACATTTGAGTTATAATGAATAGGATTCATCGAATTGGAATTGTTTTGTCGGTGTTTTTTTAACAAAGGGGAAACGTAATCAGTTTGATACCTTATGATTTATGGCTTTCCATGAAAATTGCAATAGTCCTGAAACTTGATAAATACGTCAAAACTGATAAGTCCTCAATTATTTAGCTCTAAACCATTATTTCACCAAAGATATTCGAATAGGATATCAAATGAAAGGTCTTGATGGGAACTTTAAATATTAGTTGTTGGAACTGTAATAAAACCCTTTTTAATTAAAGCATATAAAACTAGTTTGTGTGGTCTAGTGGTTAGAGTATGAGAGCAGTCTGTGTGGTCTAGTGGCTAGAGCATGAGACGCATCAGCTGAAGGTCACAGGTTCAAATCTCGTTGGTGAAGAACGTGATTTAGTTCAGGGGATTTTTCGGACCGACTACGAGTGTTCACTCAGTGGTGATATGTACAGATTTAATCAGCTCATATCATAGCTGAGCAAACACACGGGAGCATGGTACTGACGAAACCAACTTCCGAAAAAATCAATACGGTCATAAAAATGAGATACTCTAACTATCTCTAAGCGAAGGCCCGAGAGGGGCTGTAGTGCTAGAAAGAAGAAGATATAAAACCAAAGGTCTTCACTAGGGCTATAGAAACTGGGTGCTAAAAAAGCGGTAACAGAGCTGAGGAAATTATAAAATGTTCAAGACTTGTGTCTCTTTCTTTCTGATTGAACATCTTTGAGCTGACAAATCTGAAAAAAATCGCTGGTTTGACTCGGTCGACGAAGACAGTTCATTGCTACTCGGATTTCGAAATGGGAGAAAACGATCAATGGACCGAGTCAGTTGGAGGCGCTATTTGCTGGAAGCGAAGGCCCGAGAGGGGCTGTAGTACTACGGAGAAGAAGATCTTTATAAATACATGGAAAACAAACACCTCAAAAGCGAGTAATTGATCACCTTTTTAATAACAGGATGTAAATAAAAACTGTCCTCACACGACATCAAAATTGCTCTAGGAGACTTTAACGTTTAAATTTGTCAGATGCTGGCTTCTATAATATGATATTCAAATGACATAGAAAATGATCAAAGATACTGTCCGTGAATTTTCATGTCTCAAACGACAATATTCAAAATTACATCAAGGTGACTGGCTTCTAATTTTCGGAGTCTTGGACAGATGTTAGTTTAAAGGCTTTGCGCGTACTTTCAAGTCTAGAACCATTGGCTATTTTTTCCGGTATAAATCTCCATCAGATACGATCACAGACGCAGCGGAAAAGGTCTAAGGACATCAGCCAAAAATGGCCGATATGAATGTTTCGAGTTTATTTCAAGATGCTGTCAGTAAAAGACCAAAATCTTTACGTCCAAAGACCAACTTGGGCGAAAAAGGAGTGAAAAATTACCCTTTAGCAACAAGTCAAAATACTGTGCCGACAGGAGAATAGACGGGACATCAACAGGAAGATAGAGCAAATTAATCAACATATGACACCAAGCGAAGCAAAATTAGCGCACAGGTCAATCAAACAGCTTCAAGGGAGAAACACATCACGCACAAGTCTCTATAATAATGCAAAAGGTGCAAAAATTCCCAGGTGGAAGCAATATTTCCAAAAAGTTCTGGTAGCATTCACAACAATTATCAAAACTATAAGCATTTCAGGCACTAAAAAAGATGTGTTGGCAACAGAACTGCTCCAAACCAGAGGAAAATATCTGCACAACCTCTTTCATTGGCTAACATTTCGAATATGGACAGAGGAGCTGTTACCAGATGACTGGAAAAGGATCATATGCCTCAAGCAGAAAATGGTAGACAGCCTGCACTGAGAGAAATTGCTCTGTTGTGCACATCATACAAAGCGCTGTCCAAAGGCATTGAATGAAGACTAAAGCCCTATCATGAATACATAAGGTAGTTTTTGAAGTAGATGGTTCACGATTGACCCGATATTTCATTGAAATTGGTGTTCCAAAAGCGCTGGGAATATAATTTCGATGTACACCAGCTCTTTGTCGACTTCACGCAAACATAAGACAATGATGCTCGAGTTTTTTGGTTGAGTGGTAAATTTCATTTATGCACGGAGTGTGGAACTCCTATGCTCGCAAGCAGCTGGACTACCCACTAAACACCTCCCGTGTAAACCCGAGAATCCAACCTGGAAACGTTTGGCACATTACTTTGCGCCAGGTCTCGTTTTGTTACGCTGTACGGCGGGAGGGGAAGAGAAATAGCAAGACAAGTGATCCCCTAGCCCCAATGCCCCCGAATGCTGTGAGTCCCTTTTATCTTTAAGAATTGCCCGAACATAATGTGCCACTTGGCTACTTTTGTGAACCAATCTCCGCGACTATACTATCCGATATGAGCTCTCCCGTCGCCCTGTAGGGGTCCCTACGCAGTTCATCGCATTTTTGTGTGTGGTAGGCATTGTCTTCTTCTTCTGAGCAAAACTGAAAATCGGTGGAGTGAAAACGCCCATGGCCGCTCAAAGGGTCAGATAGAAGTCAGTCTCACTATGCCTTTGATTTAGCCAGGGTTTCACATCCGGGATTTCGCACGCAGTCCAATCGATGAGTGAGTCCCGTCTCTCATCCCAGGTGCAATCTCTAGCAATATCTAGCAAGGAGGGCTACAGGTATCACGCCTGCAAT
This sequence comes from Odontomyia ornata, assembly GCA_963969285.1. Lineage (NCBI taxonomy): Eukaryota > Metazoa > Arthropoda > Insecta > Diptera > Stratiomyidae > Odontomyia > Odontomyia ornata. Next base: position 61,662,475 of record OZ017742.1, on the reverse strand, counting down.
AACTCAGACCGCCGCATAAGAGACTGTTGGATATGAAGATGCAATTCTCAAATCCTCTCTTCTGTGTACCTGTGCCAAATGTTTTCGGGTTACCTCTTTGCTGAGAGCATTGCTCCATATTTCTGCTCCGTATAGTAGCACTGACCCTTCAACACTCATCATGAGGCATTTTCCTGATGAGTTGGGTCCCCCTACGTTCGTCATATGGTGAGTCGATACCTTCTTAGCCGTTCCTCTGATTTGCTCAGCGAAATTCATCTTTGAGTTAATCAGTAGCCCCAGATACTTCACCGCTGGCTTTGATTCGATTAGTAGGTCTCCAATACTAAGCTTCCTTGATCTAGGGATTTCTTTTTTGTCAAAATGACCACATCGGTTCTTGTCAGAGTTAAACTGAGCCTGAGTATCAAGGTGGTTTTAGGGCAGGTTGATCAACAACATACCAATTGTTCACGGTCAAGCAGGTACTTGAAAAATCCTGGGAGTTCAACATAGACGTACACTAAATTTTCTTTGACTTCCAGCAAGCATACGACGGTATTGATCGTAACGTACTGTACCAAATAATGCTACGTTTTGGCATCCCAGCCAAATCAGTCCGTCTTACCAGAATGACAATGACGTCGACGACCTCCCAAGTCCACATCAATAACCAACTCACCGATGGTTTTGACACAAATATCGGACTAAAGCAGGGAGATGGGCTGGCCCCATTGCTATTCAATTTGGCTCTGGAGTACGTCAAACGGAAGCTACCAGTTGATACGCGAGGTACATTACTATACAAGTCGAGCCAGGTAGTGGCCTATGCGGACGACATCAACATTCTGTCACGGTCACTAACAACTGCCAAAGAACTCTTCCTGAAACTCCACAGCGAAGCAAACCTAGTAGGGTTACAAATCAACGAAAATAAAACAAAGCTCATGACGCAGTCGAGGAAAAATATCCCAAATACACAAAATATCACACTTGGCAAATACAGTATCGAAAATGTTAGTGAATTCGTGTCTTTAGGCGCCAAAATAACGAAAACGGGCAATGAAAGAGACGAAATACGCCGAAGAATACAGCTCGCAAATAAAATATTTTATTCAGTTTTGACGATCTTGAAGGCCAGCTGCATACACAGAAAAACAAAGCTCTAAGTATACAAATCTGTGATAAGACCTGTGTTATGATATGGGTGTGAAACATGGACCCTAACCCAAGCATCCGCAAATATATTGAATGCCTTTGAGCCGCTGGGTCCTGAGGCGAATAACTGGAGCAAAGCTAGACGAGGACCAATGGCGAATTCGATACAACCATGAGCTGTATGAAATTTTTGATGGACCGGAGGTCTCAAGGATTGTAAGATTGCGGAAGCTGTAATGGGCTGGACACATGAATCGTATGGACGGACAACAGATACCCAAGAAATCATTCGTAGTTAGAACTGAAGGCCGGCGGCCAGTGGGGAAACCGAGGAAACGCTGGACCTTTCATCGCTGCTCGGATTTCGGAATTGGATGACATGGTCAACGGAGCGAGACAGTTAGAGGCGCTGTTCGCAGGACGCGGAGGCTCGAAATGGGCTGTCGTGCTAAGAAGAGGAAGAAACTGAGCCCATGACCAGTCATTCAGTCTCTCACTCAGTGCATTAGTACACGTGACCTAAGTTGCGAGTGTTTAATAGTGCGTCCAGTGACCAAAGCCATAACATCATCTGCATAGCCAATCAAACACAACTCATTTGGCCTCCCCAGTCTCAGTTGCCTGTCGTCAGACGCATTTCATAGGTATGGACCAAGGCTAGATTCCTGGGCAACATCCAATGTAACTAACATCCTTCATTCGCCCCGTGTCGTGTCGTAGAGCAGGCTTCGGTCTTTTAGGTAGTACCTCAAAAGCCACATTAGATATTCTGGAACTTGAAAAAGGTTTGCCAACGTATCTAGAATATCCACCCATTTAGCGGAGTTGAAGGTGTTCTTAACGTCTAGTGTCACCAACAGGTCGATCCGTTGCTTGGTGTGGCTCTATGCCTCTGCCTTCTGGACTGCGCTCACCATCTCCGCATTTTTGTCAATGGTGAAACATCCTGCTCGAGTGTCATACTACCGAGGAGATAGATCCCCAGCAGCATGCATCACGTCAGTGATTATTCCCTTGATGAGCGTCTCTAGCACTTTCCCAGCAGTGTTTAGCATGCATAACGGGTGGTATGCAGACAGCAAGCCGGGGTTTCCTTTCCCCTTGCTGATCATCACGAATCTCACCATCTTTCATCATACTTGGAAAAACCCCATCCTGTGGGCCAGCGTTGAATGTGCTGAGCAGCAAGTTAGGACAATGATGATAGATAAGTTGCAACATCTCATCTGGAACACCATCTGGACCACGAGCCTTTCTGGATTTCAGTGTAAGGAGTACATCTTTCAGTTACATCTGTGTGAAAAGTGTACACTGAACTGCCGTTTACCATAGACAGCGTCAACATGGACTAGGTGGGCGCGGAAAAGTGCCCACACTATCTCGTCCATCTTTTTTGCATCATATATAGTATTTAAGGTTTCCGTAGGGCACTAAGCTTTCACAAAACTAACTTATAGCCAAGACCCATCTTGCCAGCAGTGAGCCTTGCTGTTGTCAATCAATTTGCAGTGGCATTTCCTTGTAGACTTATATGCTGCTACCCATTTGCATGCATCGTCATGTCTCCATGCCCATTTAGCCTTACGCTGAAGGATCCCAGCCGCAATCATTCGGTCACTGAATGGTTGCGGCTGATGATGTTATAAAAGTAGTAAGCTTGGCTTCTATAAAAGATATATCTACAAGTAATCTCTCTATTCAGATTTAGATCCTTGTTAGCATAAATATCGTGAAACAAGAGATCAAACGTGACGAAAGCCAGCAGACACCAATAATCAAGCCACAGTAAATGGCTTCAAAGATAATGCAGGCTCCGATAGGGGAACCAAAAATCTTGGCAATCCTGGCGGCAACATTATATCAGGGATACGTCTTTCGTCGCAACTAGACGAATAAACGGAGGTGCATGGTCCAACCGGGCATAGCAATGACTTAAATATTACAGGTTCACGCATATATCAGCTGGATAAACCGAGGCGTTCAGGCGCAGTCAAAAACTGTACGCACTCCAAAATACCCTACAAAAAAAAGTGCGTAATAAACCATGGAGAATTTGAAAAACAAACAACGGCAGAAAATAAAACAGTAGAGAGATCAACGGAATGCCATTGCGCAAAGTTGCTGACTCCACGAAAAATTGTAACTGAGGCGTTGTATTCAGAAACCAAAGCAAAACCTGGAAGGTAGTCTTGAGCGCCATCAGGAAGAAAGGCGAGCGTTCTGAAGTGAATTAAATCTGAATGTCACTCGCAAAATAACATGAGGATAGATGTAAGCAATAGCCTCCTTAAGCTAGAGTAGTTCCTAGACCATTACCGGTGGAGCTGGTTGATGGCTGAAGATAAGTAGAAGGCTTTAAAAGAACTAAGTTTACTGAGAAACGCAGATACCTCCACCACTATACACCATCAATGGAACACCTTTTAGTCCCATCAAAGGAGACCGGATTGAAAAGAGGAAAGAGAGACATGATTCGTTTGATCAGGGCTTCCAGATAGTGCTAACAAAGGCAACCGAGAAAACTGAGAAAAACGCCTATGAAAAGTCCCAAAAAATAAAGTTCTCGTAGATGCCCAACAAAAAGAAATACCAGATGCGAAGCAAAAGACAAAAAAGCCTAGAAAAGATCCTACTGGCTGGCACCGCTCGTGAAACCTAAGTATGGCCAATCCTACGTAAATGTGTTGTGGATATTAAGGCGGCTTGTAAAGCTTGAAGATACCAAAGCTGCCATTAAAGCAATACGGTCAATCCAATCTGGCAGCATACAGGTCAAATTCGGAGGAGACGCCAACGATAAAGAAGCATTCTGGAATGCAGTCAAAAAGCTTCTCTGCAAAAGGCCACTATTACCAATTCCGTTGCCGTCCCACTGATATACTCTGGCTAAAGATCTGTAGAGAATATTAAGTTCAAAAATGTCCGTAAAGGACTGCAGCAATGTTCTGCAGCCTCGGCAGAAGAAGGTGTCGGTATCTGCCGAGAATGCCCTCGTCTGGAGACGCGTGAATGCGCTGGCAGGCTAGCATTGCGGTGTCGTGGGGTGGGTTCATTTCCCCACCACGAGGACCCACTACAAAAAAATTTCGCACTCACGATTTTGACTGCTGGAGATCCAGGGGCAACCGAGGTCGCAAAAATTGTAGATAACTCCACAGAGGGAATTAGAGCTTGTTACGAGAACAAGTGGAACCTGAAAAGAAAGGCAGACTTGGGGTAACCTCGTCATTACCCGACGAAGTTCATGGCCCACAAATGGAAGAGGGGCAAACGGGTGATGGTGGAGCCCCTTCGCACCCACCCAACCGGAATAAATCCATATATATTTTTGTTGCAGTGGCCAGGTATTCCTCTTCTGAGTGTAAAACTCATACAACTTGAATTGCATGAACTTTCCCATCAGAAGGGGAGTACCCCGGTGACCAATTTATGCCATAGAATTATACAATTTGATTGCATAACGCTATGCCATAAATAGGCACTCGGCTTGGGCCACTCAACCCGTGACGTCACCTGAAACCAAAAAGATTACATTGTACCCGGCGGCTGGCTCATGTTTAATGAGGAGAGCCTGCCACCGTACCGGGTCCTATACCCGGTCAAACAGGACAAAAATGAAAAGACCAGCGTTAAGCTCTAGCAATTCATTATATTAACGCTAAAAAAAAATTTAAATTATAAAGATAAGCAAAGAACGAATGGCAAAAGAATTTAAAATATATCTGAAAAAAACAAACCCAAAAGCAAAATTTGAAATATAAATACAAAGAACGAAAGGCAAAACAATTTAAAATATATCTGAGAAAAACAAACCCAAAAGCAAAATTTGAAATATAAGTACAAAAAAAATTTAACGCAATAAAAGGGTACTTACCCCACATGGTCCTTCGAGCGCTCGGTGAAGAATGCGTCATTAATTTAAATTCTCAGATCACAAACGTTATAAGTTTATCTAACAATTAGTGCGAAAGTTTCTGCACGATCACTTGTAGATTTACATAAAATGGAGATAGCTCATTTTTTTAAACTTTCAATCACGTTCACGCGTTAATCCCGTTGGAAATATTTCTCTGTGATAGTATCCAATTCTTTGGCGCCTCCTTCAGGTGTCTTATTTTGCATACAGTTCTCGTGCGAGAAGAAAAATCCCAGCGCGTAATTCGTCACGTCCTTGACTTGGGCGCACGCATCAAATCCCCACGGGCGTTCCTCGTTTAGCACCGGCTGTTGTTACGCGATGAAGTACAAACCAACAAATTGCCAAGCAGACCATCCAATACACCAAAGACCTTACTGAATGAGAACAAAACCGAAATTTTGGTGTAGTATTCACAAGATTAAGTGTCCCAAGGCTGCGAAAGCAATCATAGGGTGCGTGGTAGCCAATGAGAAAGGAAAAGCGGTTGCAACATCCATGCGAACTTCACGAAATGTGTATGGCAATTAAAGCACAAAGCGCGTGGAGATGATTTGTCTACATTAATTGGCAACAAAACAGCCACAAGCGGAGCGTACACTTGGAAATCTCGCAATTTCCGCAAACAAAACAGGCGGGCACCACAAAACTCAGAATTGCATCCTTCACTTCGCAAGCAAGCTACACACTCTTAGTTCGTCGGACTTTGCAAGCGTTTCGGGCAAAAATAATGCAAACGCTATTCACACTAACGTTTTTCTCAAACATCACCGAAATAGAGCACTGCAATGAACCCGTTGTTCTTGGTGATCGCTGTCCTTTCACTAATCCTATAATAATCACTGCTTGCGCGCTAACAGGTTGTTTACACATTCAGTTATTCACTTTGCATATAGTCTCGATACTTAATGCAATTATTAGCACTTTTCATAAAAAAAATATAAGCGAGACGATCTAAGAATGCTTTCACTCCTCGCGTCCACGCGCGTTCGCGGTTGCAACTCCACTCCCCATCATTTCGCGACAGCACCAGCAACACCAACCGGTCCTACTCCCGCTATCGCCACCGCTATTCCTCCGCTCAATAATATCTATTTGAATGAATTTATTTGCTAAGCGTTTGTGTAACTGCGCGACGTGGCGATGAGAGTAGAACTTTTTCTAGGGCTTTCTCTTGATCCTCTTGGAAAAAGATTTTCGTTATAACAATACCACCTGTACTAAGAGTTTTTGATACTGCTTCGTTTTTTTTTTGTATTTCCTGAGGCAATTTTTGGATTAGGTGTTGCGCGACGACTGTTACCAGTTGAATCGCCACCACCTCCACTTCGATGGCAATTGCATGCGCAATTTTTGATATTTTTCGCCTTTTCTCGAATGATTTGTAAGTTTTCGGTCGTTGCGTAATTGGTTCCAAGCTGATCATTCACTTCTGAAGTAGTGAAGATCTGATCGCTTGGCAAAAGTGTAGCTGCCGATAGTAAGGCTTCTAATTTATCAATGCAAGCCATACGATCAAGCGACGTATTAGATAAAATTTCATCCATAAGTTGCATTGATTCGGTTAAACTAGGCGGTTCGGAATTGCGTGGAGCGAATGTACCTCCCGTTAATGAATTATCCGATGGCATTTTTAATAGCTTTATTAATTTGAAAGTGAATTGCGGAAGATCCCTTCGTACTATCACGCAAATTTTCACTTGGAAAGTCTGTTTCAGTGGATTTTGTGTTAACGCTTCGTAAATTTTTTTTTCTTATTTTTGTTTTCTGTAGAACTTTCGGGTTCCTCGGAATATGAGGGCGACGATGGCGATGATTCTCCAGTTGCTCGGAGTGCTATGGCTCCGTTTGACTGCATGAATTTTTCTGATGAATCACATAAAATGTCCACCTTCCTCGCTTGTTTTATTACTAAACCGTTACTTTGAGGTGTTCGCGAAAGATTCAGAATTAAGTCACCAGTCATCATGTATGCTTCAAAACGAGCTTTTCCCGAATTATGAACAGTAAATGATACCGGGGAGTCTTCATTGGCATCATTCCGTATTAGATTATGTCCATTTGATGTTGAAATATGTGAAGATTTTTGCTTCTTAGAACTCAGCTGAGAGGAAATTTTTTTTTTTTTTTTTTTTTTTTTTTCGGGGCTCTTAACTGCAGTTGGAATGCGAGATTTGCGACATGTTGAATCAACAGAATTTTTCCGTTGAATATTCACATTTATACGACCCAATGAAGAATTACTTTTGTGTTTATGTTGAGATGTCGATGATATAGTGTTTTCGGTTGGTTTGCTATTGAAGATATTCAAAGGTTGTACGTCTGCATAATGTGCATTGCTCGAACGCATAAGATGTTCTTTAATATGTGTTTTGATAACTGGGTCTCTTTCTACTTCTAAGCATACTGAATCTTTTGAAAGGCGAAGACATTTTAAAACTTCTTTTGTTGTGTACTGATTCACATCTATATCGTTTACTTTCAATATTATATCACTCACTACTACCAAGTAGCGAAAACCCGAATCCAGTATTTTCATTGCGCTTCAAAATGACCATCACTTTCTCAGCCATTATGGCTACACACTTTCCGAACCACCTATTTTATATATTTGACATCGACAGCATTCCTAATTGATACAAATCGTTTGACACAACTGCCTTCTCATTTTCCAGAGGCTTGTCAAATAGTCTAAGATATATCTCAATGGCACATTTGGCAGCTTTGAAATAAAACGGGTGCGATCGGAGGACGTCTTCAAGGCGTAACAGTCCAACGTAGGAACGTAACGTCATTTTTCTCTAATTCTAAACAATTAAAACCCTGGAACACGAAACAGGGAACTACACAGAATGAAAGACGATTTCATTATGTTAGGAAGAGGTACAGATTATTTTATTTTTATTCAAAACTCTCGCACGCTGGCTTTTTGAGCCATACCTCCTCGATTACTACAGATCCACCGACCCAACTAACTCACCCAAATTCAGTAAAATACTTTGGTAAGCCAAGTTCTCGTTCGGCGGCTTTGTTGCGACACAGTGGAGAAATCGATGGGTGCTCACATCCATCTATAGACGTGCTTGTTGGAGCCCGGGAGCCCCAGCCATATTGTGTTAGGAAAAATCCCGAGCAACTCAAATAGAGCATGCCTCAAGCTGATCCTCGGTAAAAATGAATCCAAGAGATGGTGCCCAGTTCTGAGTACCGGCGATATGCCAACTTTTCACCATGTTGGCTGTAATGGGACCAAACGTGATGTGATATTTGCCTCCAAGTCCCTAGCGTGGAGGGTCTAAAATTGAAGAGTATTGGAGGAATACTCAGCCAGTTTTCATCAGCCCATTCCGTTTGAAATCCGCGCTGCTGTCTTCTATCGCTCTTGCTCTCACCCTTCCATGATTGGATAAAACATTAGAAGCATGGACGTCAAGAGGTTCGTCGAGGTGCTCACGGCAGGTGCGTGGTTGCTGAAAGATTTCCAGGGAACTAAAGAGCTGGCAGCTCAAGACGTGGTGAACTCAACTATGAGCATCATCACGTCTGCTTGCAGCACTTCCATGCCCCACCGAAAATCCCGGCATGGCAAGCCCCCAGCGGTGGTTGGCTGAAATCACTGAAAAGCGAAGGGCGTGTCGGAAGTGAGGTTCAATGCCCACAGAATCACCACGAGACATTCCACCGGAAAGCAGCATATAAGTCGGCCAGGAAATGCCTTCGCTAAATGATTTCCAGCTGAAGGTCTTATTTCTGGCAAAGTCTAGTGGCAAAATGGCAGCCAAATGTCCTCTTTTCACGCAACCAGGATAAGAGGAGATAGTCCTATCACTGAAACCAAGGACGGCTCCAGATTCGGATAGCGTCCTATATGAGGTACTGCAGCTCGTCCTCCTTCATTGTCCTGACTTACAGCCCAGTGAATTCAAGGCTTGCCTGCAGGAAGGATTTTTCCCAAGATGCTAGAACTTAGCAAGCCTCGTACTGATCAATAAGGGAAAGAGGAGTATCTGATTGCCGTCTACATACCTCTTGTTATGCATGCTAGACAGGGCTGGGAAAGCGCCAGAGAAAATTATCGATAGAAGACTCACTGACACGATTCGCGCTCCTGAAGATCTATTTCCTGGGCTGTACGGCTTTAAATAAGGCCACTCCATAGTTGTAGAGCGGCTGCAGAAGTGGTCAGTACAGTCCAAAAAGCGGAGGCATTACCGTACCAAGCAACGAATGTTAGTGATACTTGGTTTTCGAAAAGATTTAAACTCTGCAAGATGAGCAGATGTGCCGGATACGCTGAAAACCATTTTCAAGTCGCAGAATAATTCATGCGGCTTTTTTGGGACTAACTGAAGGACCAAAGCCTGCTTTAAGGCACGATGCAGGGCTGACAAAGCATGAAAGTCACATCGGGTATTTCTCAAGGATTTTTCCTTGGTCCAGATTTAAGAAACATATCGTGCAATGGGCTACTGAAACTAGAGGTGCCAGAAGAGTCACACCTAATTGGCTATGTGGATGATGGTTGCAGTCTAAGTAGCTGGGTCCACCATCGAGCAAGCTTAATTTAGGCTGGGTGTTCTAATGCGGCAGACAAGAGACTGGATGACTGCTTGAAGGCCTGCCCTCGCATTGGGGAGAACGAAAGTAGTTATTTTGACAAAGAAAAGAATCTCCAGAGTAAAGACAAGCAATGTTCAGGGGCAAGTACTCGTTGAATCAAAACCATCCGTAAAGTACCTGAGGTTACTGATTGACTCAAAGATGAGTTTCTCTGAACTAACAAGAGTGCCGGCTGATAAATCTACTTTAAGCGTATCGGTTCTAAGTCGACTTATGGTGGATTCAAACTATCAAGAAGATGCCTCTTGATGAAGTCCGCCGAGTTGGCGCTACTGTATGAAGTGAAAATATGGGGTGACACTCTAAGCAAGAAGCTGTACTGAAAACACTTGGCACCCGTATAAAGAAGTCAGTACTTCACTGACAATTGTATCTGCACATTTGATAGTCCATTATTGATCGTGTTAGTCATTGCAAGAATCCATACCCCTTCTTGCTGAAGACCACCGCACTATCCACCCGTGCCGTAACAAAGGTACGAACGATACAGTTGCCCGCGAGGAGACAATGCTCACTCAATATTTTGCAGTAGTTCTGGGAGAAAAGTACGACGAGAAAGTAGATATTGTGCATCATCCCTGATCTGAGACTGTGACTCAACTGAGTGCAAGGTGACATTGATTTCTTTTTGACCCAGCTCTGGAGCTGACATGAGTATTTTCAGTCTGACTTGCACAAGATTGATTGGTTGTGGTCTCCCGATTGTGGGTTTTGCTAAGGAAAGGAGGAAGATGCCTACGACCTACTCTACAAGAAAACAGGAAAGCTCTCTCTGGATAGCCTTATTGGGAAGATGCTGAGATAGAGTGACAAATGGGACCATGTGGCGCATTTTTTTCGGGTAGTGGTAAAAGATAAATAGAATTCACAATAACTGTAGGTCTCGGAAAACTTTCGAAGTTGCAATTCAGGTACGGATTTTGGGTATGTGTAGATTGCGGTTAATCGCAATAGGGGTGGTGAGATTCGCTTCTCGTTTATTATATGTCCTTGATAGTCAATGCTTGGTACGCCAAAAATACACTTTCCAGGATTTAAAACGATTCCGTACTTGCTTAATCTTTTGAACATTATGCGAAGATATTGTAAGTGTTGCTCTTGTGAGTCAGACGTGACAAGAACTTCATCTACATAACATGTGCAAAACTCGAGATTTATTATTTGCCGCGTTTCGAATGTCATTGCCGTAAATTCATATAATCCAAATGGCATCGTTATGGCAATTTTCGGGACGTCTTTTTCGGCAATAGGGACTTGGTGGAACGCTTTCAATAAATCCACTTTTGAGAAGATTGCCTTGTTAGCTGCGACAGCAGTGATATCTTCGATGTTCCGGATAGGGTACCAATCGGGTTGAGTTTTTGGGTTCAACCGACGACAATCACCGCATGGGCGCCACGTGCCATCCTTCTTTTTTGCTAATTGGAGTAGACTGCTCCGCCTACTACTGGAAGGGCGACAAAACCATTTTCTGATTAAGTAGTACATACAGACTTCGCTATTTTTAACTTTTCAGGAGTAAGCCTATGTGGACGATTGGCTACGGGTGGTCCAGTTGCAACTGTGTGGTGCTGAGCTTTATGGGTTGTTAGTTTGCTCATTTTGCATGAATTCGTGATTTCCGGGAACTTTCTTAATAAGGCGCGGAATACCGAATCCTTGTTCACAGTGAGCCCCGTTGCGCTGCTAGATGGGCTTATTTGTCTTTTTGTTGATTGTCTAGCGGGATCGAGGAGTTTTTTATTGTTAAAGTCTACAATTATCCTAAAATGCTTGACAAAATTGGTGCCTAATAATACGTGAAGTTTCCAAGTCAGTGGTTCAGGAAGTTCCAGTGACAGCGTTATGTTCTTCGTTCCGTATGTGCTTATTGCACTGCCGGTTGCTGCGAATAATTTATAGCTTGACGCGTATTTTCCCTTTGGCGCGTAGAATTCCGGAGTGACTATAACGCAGCCCCAGTTTCGCCTAAAAATTTAATCCACTATTTCTATCGTGCACTAGCAGGCGGTTTGTCACTGCGTCGCTGATGCCCATCTGATTCATCAGCGACGGCATTTGTTTCCCTTCTTCTCTCGAAAGGAGCGGGGTGGGCGACATTGTCTGGCTGCCGTGCCGAAATCCTACAGTTCCACTTGACTGATTTGCTTGCGCGTACTTATATCCGGGATGACAACAGCAATTACTGACCTTGACGGGCTGGACATGAGTTTGATGTAACGTTCTTCGGAATTCTGCGATTTTTTCTTTCAATACGTCTTCGTTTCGTATGCTGTGATGACGCGTTTCTGCCCGTCGGCTTTGGTTTCTTTGTGAAATGGCGTCGTCATTAAAACTGTCGAAAATCCGATCAGCTGATTATGATAATTTGCTTAATGTTGGGGTGTCCGACGAGGCCACTACTGGATGCACCCCTGATGGCAAACGTTTGAGCCACATGTGTCGCAAGACTCCTTCTGATATGTTCACCTTAGTTACGTTTTACATGCGGCAAAGGAGTTGCGATGGACGTTGATCACCTAGTTCGAGCCCGTGCAATAGTTCAAGCGTACTCTGCGATTCTATTTATTTATTTATTTCGACCCACTTACAGACTAAAGTCCAATTACAAGATTGGTTCAAACAATATAGATGAAAAGTACAACATAATATATATATATATATACTAGGCTAGGTATTCAAAATTAAATTCTTAAGTCTATGCTTATAAATTACTAAAGATGAAGGGTACAGGCCAAACTCCATAGCATTGTGGTTTCCTGGCAGACGCTGTAGTGGTGAATTATAAAATATTTCCGTTCTTGCAAATGGAATTTGGTAAGATCGTTCATTTCTAGAGGCATAATTAGATGTGCGCATTGTCAGTAACTCTCTTGCATTTGTATGCAACTGATGATGGTGAAGCTTATATAGAAGAGATTCATCAAGAAAGTGTCTACGAGATGATAACGATGGGAGGCGCAGAAAAGAAAGTCTTTCTTCATAAGATCGGTACGGGACTTTAAATTTAAAAAATAATATTGGGGTGAACTTCCATTGTACAGATTCCAGCAGTGAGCCTAAGTCCTTATAATGTGGTGCCCAAATTTGGGAACAATACTGAAGGATAGGGCGAACAGTTCTTATATTAAGATGTACTTGAGACAGGATATTTCCAAAGATGCATGAGTGACGAAGAACAAATCCGGAAACCCGAGAAGCACGTGACATAATGTCGAGGATGTGCTCTTCGAACTTGAGTTGTGGGTCTAAGATCCCCCCTAAGTCTTTGAACTTGGTCACTACAGATAGCGCCTCATTGTGTAGGCTATATGGAAATGAGATTGGGCTCGGTTTAAAGAGAAAGTCATTTTATGACATTTTTGCACATTAAGGGAAAGAAAATTTGATTCACTCCAATTGCATAGGACACTCAGGACATTTTGGAGGGAAATGCAATTATCAATACATCTAACTGCTTTAAAAGCTTTAAGATCATCAGCAAAAAGTAGACATGGAGCATCTATTAAAGAGGGCAAGTCGTTAATGTATATTGGGAATAAAAGCGGCCCCAGGATGGATCCTTGAGGAACACCAGTCTGTGAATAGAAGGAGTGAGATAGCACTACACAGGGACTTACTCTACATGAAAGATTGTTGATGTATGATATAAGTCAAGAGAGCAAACAACCAGAAATACTATGTTGTATTAGCTTTTTACACAGTACGTTATGATTTAGTTTATCAAACGCCTTGGCAATATCAGTATAAACGACGTCAACCTGAAAGTGTTTATCAAGGGTTTCACCAACAATGTGAGTAAACTCAAGTAGATTTGTAGTCGTTGACCGACCTGGAAGAAAGCCATGTTGAGCAGGAGATATCGAGGAGCATATAAGTTCATAAATGTGATTATGAACGAAACGTTCTAGGATATTCGGGAAACAAGATAGAAGTGAAATTGGACGGTCGTTGGAGACACACGAAAGGGGAACAAATTTATGAATTTGGAAGATGTTATCTGTCTTCCAGAAGTGAAGAAAAAATCCGGAGGACAAGCTGGTGTTAAAATAAAACTCAGAGTGACACTTCATGAAGAAGACAGAGATTTGGCGAACACATTTGGAATTCCGTCTGGTCCAGAACCAATGCTTGTGTTAAGAGTATTAATTATGAACTAGATATCTGCGGGGCTAACTGCAGGAGCACTATCAGCCAGAGAAAAATTAAGAAGGAAACCATAAGACGGATCAGATGCTGAAGAGGAAGTTATAGTGGAAAAGAAGTCCGCGAACAAGTTGGACATGGATTCCAGTGTTGAACTTTGTTTATCATTCCAGTACATGGTGCTAGGAAAGTGTTGGGAGAACTTTAGATGATTAATGTATGACCAGAAAGGTTTTGACTGGTTGGAATGAAGTGACTGCTCTATGTGCGTAAAGTAATTTTTCCTTATGCTTTTAATTAATAATTTCGCGGAGGCATGGGATCTAGAGTATTCATTATAAGCGTCAGAATCACCGGTCAATCTAAACTTTTGGTGAAGTTTGTTGTTAATTTTCAGAGCTTTTAAGATTTCACCGTTGAGCCAAGGTGGCTCAGAGCTCTTTTTGGACCTACATAGGGGTGTAAATTGACGGATAAGCGAGTCGAGGTGGGAATAAAATTTAGTAAGAGCTTCTTCGCAATCAAGGCCGTCAAAAAACAAGAACTAATCAAGTGAACTCATATATTCTGACGTGCCGTAATACAACAGCAGTTGTGTTTTAACGTTGTCATATTTATGACTTTCTGGCGGCAACTCGATGATATTGGCGATTCGCGCGAGCACGGAAACGTCGAGTTCCGCTATTAGCCTGTTGGAGCGAGCAGCATCGTCTTTAATTTTGTTTGCGCGGTTGGCTTTGCCAATATGGAGGTAATTTCACAGCCGCCATACTATGCAACTCCGTCTGTGTGTCGATCGCTGTTGCACTTTGCTCCGAACTATGAACATCGTGCAATTGTTCTGTTGCCATTGCAGGATCAGGGTCACCATATGTGGGTATCATACAATACAATATAAGCTTCGTCACTGTATATAACTTTATTTAACATAATAACTAACAATAATCACATATCGGCATGTACACGGTCGGAATCGCGTGGTGCTTGCATCGAATGGCGTCATCAGACTAACTGTTGCTTCTGAGCTCCTGCGTTGTTGTCTAATTCTCTTTTGAGCGTAATATCATCTCTGGCGGAGAGTCCATAACATCGAAACCTTGTGGCGGTGAGCTGCTGTGTCCCACAGTCCTTAATATGTTGCAATAGTTGGTGTCGTTTACTCAATCTGATCAGAGGCTGATGTCTTGGGTACATGATAAGTAAAGAGTAAGTGGGGCTTTGTCAGCACTTTGACTTCATCAGTTTTCGTTAATGAGGGGTATGTTGTTTCCCACATGCACATACATTTTTATTTCCCACATACTTAACAAACAGATTACCAGTAAGTAAACATTCCCTGAATATAATACACAATCATACCTGCTGGAAAGTGCTTATCATTGGAAATGGAAAGATTATGATTCATTATTAATATAAGAACAAATACATCGAAAAACATAAATAACCAGAAATGCCAACTATAACTACAAAAAATCTTCTGGTGGAATATGGAAACTCAGCGAGGCATACGATTACAATTAAATGTGGTGTGGATCGGTTGATGTATGTTGTCCAATAATGCAGTTTTTTCCGAGGGATTTTTCAATGAAAGTGCAATAGCACCGTATGGAATAGTTCCGATATTGAAACGACAACTGCTATGTACGAGGAAATATAAGCGGCGAAAACTAATGGACGTCTGTATGTTTCCATGAGTGAGTGAGTCATGGTGGATTAGTAAAAATTTTATTTTTTTTTTATTTGGGAAGGTGAACGGTGACGACGAGATTAAAATTTTACTGAAGGTGAAAAGAAATAAGAAGAGCTACGTGCGAGTGGGTTGAAATTGGTTAGGCGGAAAAAGTTACCAAACAGTGTGCTGGACAGAAGGAAGTGGTTATCAACCAAAGTGCTGAACAGGAAAAAAACGAGGACAACAGGGCAGATTAAGTTGCTGGAGGTAGACATCATCAATAGGGGCTTAACAAGGAAAATAGATGAGTCCTGATACCAATTATAGTAGAATCCATGGTTTTGTTTCATTTCGAGGAGAAAAATCTGAAAATGCTTCAAATCAGTCTATAAATTTTGATTTTGGTTTTAACCATTACTTTCGAGCAGCACAACTCACGTGATTTTATTGGTGCGCGAAGAGTATCCGCAGTTTTTTAGGCAATTCCCTTTCAGCCGGTCCTGCAAGTGGTGGGAAGGGTAATTTCGGCGTACAATACGAGAGGGTTAGGGTCCCTTTTTGCGCTAGGTTTAAGGGAAGCGTGTTTTGATCAGAGTAAAGCATCTTCGTGAACAATTTGGATCTTATTCCAGCCAGTGCTGTAGGTGGTGGAAAGTACAATTTCCGCTAGCCAAAGTTAGTGGTAGCGCCTTTTCAACTTGAGTTAGGGAAAATATGCACTGATCGTGCCAAGTGTGATCTGCTAAGGGTGCAACGCGGGAAGTGACATAATACAGGTGTTAGATTCCACCCTTTAGGCAGCTTTGGTGGTACAGAGTACTCTGGTAAGCCGCGTTCTTACTTGGTAGCTTAATTGAGGGTCATAAGCACAAGCGAGTGACATCTTCGCCCGTCTCCGGACAAGCTTTCCGGTCCAAAAGCCCTAACCAGAGCTTCTTTGTGGTTGCGGGTAGATAGCCAGTAATAATTATTTAATTACCATAAAAATCTCGGTAATAAGTGTCTCATGCAGGTTTTCACCTTAAGTCGTGATGTATATTTTTGCAAAATTTTGCATAAAATATTTTTTATTTATTGCACACCAATCACAATTTTCTCTCGAGAACAAGTTCGTTCTATCCTTTTAATAGTAATCGACTGCATCCTTCACTATCCGTGATAAACTCATACGAATATTGCATTCAAGAAGAAGCCATGTAGGCATACTATAATCTAGTCTCCTACTCCTCAGATATTTTATTCAATTCAAACTGTCTCCTGATAATATTCATTAAGGACGAAATTAATGCAAGTGAATTTGCAAGTGCTAGTGCTGATTGCATTCCATTTCCATCAAGCTCATGTCCTTTGCCTCTTGGAATTGATATCGTCTTTTTCCGAGTTTCTACTTTCCGCTCGCTAAACGTGGTCATTAATTAAACGATATTTACATCCAGGTATTTTCTAACAGACAACTAAATTTACTTCAACTATCCTGAACATACATACGTGGACCTAATGGTGTTAGTTGTTGCTGTTGTTGAAAGTCTTTTTGCAGCTTTCAGTTCATTTTAAGTCCAACCATAAAGGACAAACTTAAAATGGCATTTGTTTTCGCTTAACAGTCATTAGACCTTGTAATGTGTCAACCATTGCTGAGTTATTTTGTGGCCAACAGCGTTTTGAATCGATTCATTTGGAACGCATACCAGGTGCACAACAGAACAAACGGACGAAGGAATGGGCGAATATGTGACTTTATGGAAATTATTCGAAATAATAAGTGTTCGAGGACTCTAAAGTGCTTTTGTTTATATTGGGGCACGTTACACGTATGCAGATTATACGGATATACTTTATCATGCAATTTAGATTAAGAGGCATTGTTGCGAGTAAGACGTCGTTCATCCTTGCGGGGGGGTTTACTTATTCATGAAATGCTGAGTGTGCTTAGAATCACACAATGAGAATTTAACAAGCTTTGTTGAAAAATGACAAAATTTTATTGTTATTTGCAGCCAGGACGACATTGAGAGCAGATGGTTTTCTGCAGAGATATCCATCCTTGGTGAACATATTTCAAAACTTCCCTCGATGAGCCTGGAAACTTTATCCTAAATAATCGCCGGAAGTGAAGCTTTCACATGGTTTCCTGAAAATCAAATTCAGGCAGATGGGCCGGAACTACATCATTGAGCGAGCACACATTCCCACCTGAACCACAAAATTCCCGTTCCATCCACACACAATTTGGTTATGGAGCTGCAGTGCAGTTTATCTGCAATCTTAAAATGATAAATAAAATTTTTTGGCTTCATACGAGTACAGTATTCGAGTCAATGCACAACATTGCACTGAGTTGTGTTGGGCCAAAGTTTTCCCAGTCAATGCAAGAAACGATCCTGGAAATACCGCATAATTGTCACAACAGATCTGCATTTACCACTTTAGTTTTGAGACCTTTACGGCAATCCCTGAAGGATATGTGTGAGTTAGGAAAAAGATGATCTGTTGTTCAAGTGGAATATGAGAGGCGACCATCAAACCTGAGCGATAGAGCAGTGGTGTTGAACCTTCCCCAGCATCCTTTTTTACGGAAATTACTTGCAACGTTCCGTCCAATTTGAAAAGAATGCATCCATAACAGAAATTTCGCTGTGAAATTTTTTGAACCAAAATTCAAAATTCACTTCCCTCGGGGAACTACTTCTAAGCAATATAAGACGTGAGCCTTAACGAAAACTTTATTAAAATTCTTCTTTCATAAACTGTAACTCCTTGACCGCCTCAAGCGCCCGTTAACAACCTCTACATTGCATTTTGCACAAAACTTACAGCATGTTATCGTCCTCAGGTTCTCAGCACCATCGTAGCTCCGGAGTCGTGAAGCCTCTTGAGTACAAATCGAATTCAGGACGTGCCACTATCAAAAGGCTGCCAAATGCTGCAGAGTGGTCCTTTCTATGCATTCTTCCCGTCAAGCTTTTTTTCCGTGATAGTAGCAGGATGATGTATGTCCTTCATGTGGAACATACACCAACGTGTAAAAACTCAATGCGAACGAGAAAAGTTTTGTAGCTTTAGGTTTTAATGCAAAGGAGTGTGTAGCGAAGCATTCAAAGTTCTGGAGAAGCCAGTGCAGAAGTGTAGGAGGTCATGCTTTGAATGATTTATATAGTTCAAGCTGCATCACTCGGCTCGCGTGCACTACGGAGCTGAAGTTGGAGAAAACGTTTGGATTTTCTATGTAATCCACGAGTCAAAATGTTTGAAATATTCACTCATGAAAATTTTAAAGAGCTGGTAATTCGATGGCAATAACGTAAATAGAGATTGATTTGGATTCTACAGGCTAAGGAATGGATTCTAGTCGGGTATCTCAATGATTGCATAAAGTAGTAAATGGTATTTGAAGGAACCTTCGAGCTTTTTTGTGAGTTCGATTATGCACTTGAGTATATTTAAAAGCATTTGTTTAATGAACTGAATCCAAGATAAATAGCTTGAATGTTAAGTATAGTTGGTACGGTGTTGTTTTTGAATACCTTGAACTTTGGGTTAGAATGAAAAGCAAAGGGTTTTCCATTAAGGACATTACAATTTTATCTATTAATAAAACACAGAAATATTTGAGATCGGCCCAATCACACCTCCGGCATGAAAATCACACCAAACAGTTATGTTTTGCGGATGCAACGGTGTCTCAAGAAGCACAAGGGGGGGACGAATAATACATATTTTACTTATTAACAAAGCCATTGAGCTAGGAATGAGTTTCGTCACTGAAGATGATTTTTCGATGAAATTCTTCATTTTCTTCAAGCTTTGCCAGAGCCCATTTGGAGAAGTTTCGGCGTTACGAATGATCAAATGCCTTCTGTTCTTGGGTCAATTTGATCTTGAAACCATGTCGGCCAAGATATTTCCGTAAAATACTCCACAATGTCGTTTGAGCGATTCCTAATACTTAAGAATACACGCAGGGGGAATGCGGGTCGACAAGAGCACTCTTGGAGGCTAGCATTCTTTGGGGAGTTCCGCCCCCATGTACCCGAGGAAATTCCCGCAGGGAGAAAGCCGGTCGACAAGAACATTCTTGGAGGCTAGCATTCTTTGGGGAGTGCCGCCCCCACGGACCCGAGGATATGGGGGGTGCCGCGAGGTTCCCTCCTGGGATGACAGGTAACGACTCTGATTGTATCTGGACTACGCTTTGGACAACGAACTGGAATTGGCGCTTTGGGCTGGCGGATGTGATGGTTTGGACCTAGTTGCTTTGCACAGTAGCGCCGAGGTGAAACTCGTGTGTGAACGGCTCCAATTCAACTATCATACCGTCTCCGACCCGGTAAAACCTTGGCATGCCTCGGAGTACGTTCGAAGTTCGCACCATTGGGTTGGTGGTGTAGGTTCGGTTGAGACGGACTCCCGATTAGCGCTGGTCTGGCTCTGAGCACTTGTCCCCATAAGGGCTTGTGCCAACCCTCGCATGGCCTTCCTGCTCTGCAAAGATAACCATGGGACCAAAAAGGCGACTACACACACGAACGGAGATAGCGGCTCCGAGGGGGACCCAATAAAATGGAGCAAACAAAATCAAAAGATCAAAAACATCCAAAAAATGAAACCGAAAATAATAACGACGACGCAACCAGCGGTTGCAGCCACGATGTTAACAGTACATCGAGAGCTGTACTAACCACGAAAAAAACGAAGACTAACACGGCGACAGTGACGGTAGACGAAAAACGGAGAACAGCAGACAGTCTGGTGCAGACTGAGATTCCTGCGGCGTTCAGGCGCAGCAAAAAAATTATGCGAACGCCCGAGCGTCCTATTAAGGAGAAGCGGGAGACTCGGCAGAATGCTTCAGGTGTTCGAGCAGTGGAAGATAACATAAAGAGCACCAAAAATTCGATTGTCACGGCTGCGATCGTTACTAAAGTTACCCATGCAAGGGTCACAAATCCCGACATTGCAACGAAAAATCCAGAAGCAAACGAGGAGACTCCGGTACTTAAAGCAAAGAGTGACCAGACACCGCGTGATTGTACCGCCACCGTTGAAAATGTGGCGGAAGTACTGCACTCGGAAACGGAACGCGAAAACTTCTCCCAAGGATGGTTGCAAGGTACAATTGCGGCCCAGCGATATGAAGAGAAAAGACTACTTCGAAAAGCGGGAGATGTTCTGAAAAGAATATAAGCTGCATGCGACTCCCCAAAAATTAGCAAAGTAGCAAAGCAAGGGCTCCTTGAACTAGAGGAGCTCCTAGATCGCATAGGGCACTATCGGAGGAGCTGGTTAAGGGCCGAAGACGAACAGAAGGCTAAAGAGGCGCTTGGGGCAAAATCTAAAGGCGACATGCAGATAGCTCCATCATTAAAAGTCAATAAAAGAATGGCGTCTAGCCCAATCGAAGGAGATCGGGATAAAAGAAGGAAGGAAGAGGCACTTAACGGGCGTGGAGCACTAGATCAGGGGTTCCAGACAGTGCTTACAAAAGGAGCGAAGAAAGCCGCAAAGAAACTCCCTCAAAAAAAGCCAGAAAATAAAATTCGCACGGACGCCCAATTAGAAAAAGGACCTGATGCAAAACAGGAGAGGCAGAAGCCCCGACGAAGACCCCGGCAGCAGGCACTGCTTGTAAAGCCCCAAGATGGCTGATCCTACGCGGAAGCACTGTGGGACATCAGGGGAAACGTAAGGCCCGAAGACACCAATACTACCATTAAAGTAGTACGACCAACGCGGTCGGGCCACATACTGGTCGAATTCGGAGCAGAGGCCGGCGATAAAGAAGCATTCTGTGACGCAGTAAAGAAAATCCTCGGCAAAAGCGCAACTATAGCCCCGCTCGAGCCGATGACAACGATCGAAATACGAGACATAGACTGCGTGACGGACCTGGCCGAGGTAGAAGAGGCCATCAAAAAGAAGTTCCCTAGCGTGGGAAGGATCAAAGCGAGACTGACACCAGAAAACAACAGGGGACAACGCATGGCCATAGTTGACTTGACCGAAAAGGACGCCGAACAATTCCTGATCAAGGGCAAAGTAAGAATAGGGTGGGTTGTCTGTGGGATAATGCGAAGAGCAACGCCTCTTATATCTTTCAAATGCCTTGGCTATGGTCACACCACACAAGTATGCAAAGGACCCGATAGGAGTTCCCTATGTTACAAACGCGGTGAAACGGGACATTAAAGGAAAGAGCGTACGAAGGAGGCACACTATATTCTTTGCAAGGATGCTGATCCAAACCCTGATTTTGGACACGTCTTGGGATCAGGAAAATGCCGAGTGTTCCAGGAAGCCCTAGCCAAGACAAAATCAGAACTTTGATGATCCATATTCTGCAGCTAAACCTACGCCACAGTTCAACCACCCAAAATCTGCTGGAGCGGTTTGCGAGGGACATGAAAGCCTATTTCTTGCTGCTGAGTGAGTAACACCATAATAAAAGTCCTGCATTATGGTATTCTGACGAAACTGGGACTGCCGCCATCTGGGTTCGGAACAGTGATTTTCAAGCGGAGGGTTGTGGACAGGGGGATGGTTTTGTGTGGGTTAGGTGCTCAGGGATCACCTTCTTTAGTGTGTATCTAACGCCTAACGAATCGATATCATCTTTCCAAGCCAAGCTTAATGCTCTGGAAGGCGCTTTCTCGAACGCAGAGGGCAAAGTGCTTCAACGCGAAAGCAATCGAATGGGGCATGCCTCAAACGGATCCGCGGGGAAAATGAATTCTGGAAATGGAGGCCAGGGCGGCGCTTGTCGTACTAAACTCCGGAAATACCTGACTTTCCGCCGTATTGGCGGTGAGTGAACCATACCGGACGTGACATTCGCCTCGGAGTCCTTAGTTCGGAGGATACACAATTGGAAAGTATTAGAGGACTTCTCAGCCAGTGATCATCAGTGCATTCTACTTGAGATTCGCGATGTTGTCTCCCGACGTCCGTGCGCTCGGCTTTCTACAACAGGGTGGAATATTGAAAGAATGGACGTCGAGTGGTTCGTCGAGTTGCTCACAGCAGGTGAGCCGCTGCAGGGAGCTTCGGAGGGGACGGAAGAGCTAGCAGCTCAAGACGTGGTGAACTCAACCATGAGCATCATTACGAATGCTTGCAACGCTTCTATGCCCCTCGAAGACCCCGGCACGGCAAGCCTTCAATGTACTGGTGGTCAACTGAAACCACTGAAAAGCGAAGGGAGTGTCACAAGCTTCGACGTGTGGCTCAACGGGCGTGGAACCGTGGCGAGGCATGCAACTGGGTGGCAGCATATAAGTTGGCCAGGAAATGCCTTCGCAAACTGATCAACAATAGCAAAGCTCCCTGCTGGCAAGATCTAGTGGACAATGTGAACAAGGATCCGTGGGACCTTGGCTACAAGCTAATTATGCGGAAGCTTGGTTCCCTAAGGAAGCCTTGTATACATGACGCGGAAAAGATGGACGCGATAGTGCGGGGACTCTTCCCCGCCCATCTCGTCCATCGTGAAACAGCAGTCGTGTGTCTACTCTTCACACATCCGGAACTGGAGGAGGCAGTCCTCTCCTTGAAAGCGAGGAAGGCTCCAGGTCCAGATGGTGTTCCGGCTGAGGTGTCACGGCTTGTCTATCACCATTATCCTGCCTTGCTGCTCAGCACATTCAACGCTTGCTTACGGGACAGAGTTTTTCCGGTACGATGGAAGGTGGTGAGGCTCGTGCTGATCAGCAAGGGGAAGGCAAATCCCGAATCGCCGTCTGCATACCGCCCGTTATGCATGCTAGACACGGCTGGGAAAGTGCTAGAGAAACTCATCAAGGGAAGAATCACTGACACGATTCGTGCTGCTGTGGACCTATGTCCTCGGCAGTATTGCTTTAGAGCAGGACGTTCTACCATTCATACGATTGCAGAGGTGGTGAATGCGGTCCAACAGGCAGAGGCATATAGTCGCACCAAGCGACGGATCGTCCTGTTGGTGGCACTCGATATCAGAAATGCCTTCAACTCCGCTAGATAGGTAGATATTCTGGAAACCCCTTTTCAAGTTCCAGAATATCTAATGCGGCTTTTGAGGAACTACCTAAAGGACCGAAACCTGCTCTACGACACGATAGAGGGCCAGCGAAGGATGGAAATTACATCGGGTGTTGCCCAGGAATCTATCCTTGGTCCGGACCTGAGGAACGTGTCTTACGATGGGCTACTGAGATTTGAGATGCCAGATGAGTCGCGCTTGGTTGGATATGCGGATGATGTTGTGGCTCTGGTCACTGGACGCACCGTTGAACAAGCGCAACTTAGGCTAGGTATGCTGATGCACCGAGTAAGGGGCTGAATGACTGCTCGTGGGCTCAGTTTGGCACTGGAGAAAACTTAAGTGGTCATCTTAACAAAAAAGCGAATCTTTAGAGTCAGGATGATCAGTATCGGAGACATACAAATCGAATCGAAGCCAGCGGTAAAGTATTTGGGGCTACTGGTCGACTCGAAGATGAGTTTCTCTGAGCAAATAAGGGCAACGGCTGAGAAGGCTGCTTCGGGAATATCAGCTCTGAATCGACTCATGACCAACGTAGGGCACCCAGCCCGTCAAGAAAACGGCCCTTGATGAGTGCTGTAGGGTCAGTGCTACTGTAAGGAGCAGCAGTCCTAAAATATAAAAGGGACACACAGCAGCCGGAGTCGTTGGGGCTAGGGGATCGCTTTTCTGGCATTTCCTCTTCCCCTTTAGCCTCTCCCCTCTACCCTCCTACTAGGAAAGAGATCCTCCAGCTTGAAGGCGCCTCACGGCGTGACAAAACGAGACCTGGCCCGAAGTAATGTGTCAAACGGTTCCAGGCTGGGTTCTCATGTTGACAGGAGAGGTGTTTAGTGGGTAGTCCAGTCGCCTTCTTGCGAGCATGGGAGTCCCACACTTTGTACATAAATGGCATTCACCTCCCTACCACAAAAAACAAAGTCTGGCGAGTGGTGTGAATCTATCCCGTTTCCAGGGGTTAGCCGGGGCCCCATGGCCCCCACCGAGATTCATTATAGGAACGCAACAGATCTCATATTTTGACATATTTATTATGTCTATTCTCCAAAAATGGTTTAGTAAAACGAATTTTACAAAAACCCTCTAGTCTCACGTTCTGTCCATCCATCTGTCTGCCTGTCCGAGTGTCCCGCAAGTTTTCTCAGAAATTGTAGGAGCGAAGAACCTCAAACTTTGTGGGAGTATCAGAAGTGGTAGTCTCTCAAAACTTTAGGGCTTATCAAATAATTCAAAATTTTTTAAGGGGGTGTTGTTCTCAAGCCAGCCGAGCGGGGAATCAAGAAAAGGTCTTGATGGGGGCTTTAAGAATCTGAAACAAAAAAGACATTTTATGGATCGAACCGCGCAGGAGGAGGCAAAACGTACGGAAAAATTGTGCCCCTCCATCGGCAATGGAGTCGAAAAGTTCGAAAAATTTACTGAGGTACTTTTTAGTAACACAAGGGCCATAAATGCTTCAGAAATTTAAATTCACTCGAATTTGTTAGTAACAGCACGATCGGCAAATCTTACGTTTTGCTCGATATAATCGGAACGGTACCTTGAAACTTCTTAAAAGACCCTTCTGCCCCAAAAGATTTATTGAAATCAAATCATAATCAAGTAAGATGCAGCCATTTAAAGTATATGGAAATGCAACTACATGTGGTGGTGGATGGTTTCTTTTTGGAATCGACCCAGACACAATTTTCATCGGATTTTCATGAAAATTTCAAGAAAAGTGTTTTATTTGAATATGTTCGATTGGCCGAGCATTCAGAAAATTTGTTTGAAATGGAACAAAATGGCAGCTTTTTTGGCTTTTATCGTAAATAATTGAACGATTTCTTGTATGTTCAACAGATTCATAATTCAAGTTATTAATTCATATTATGAAAAAGTTGTTTAGTACGCTTAAATGGTTACAAAGCCCTTCTCGTAGGAGCAATCTCCTGTATACTCGACTAGTTTCCTTTTAGTTTTAGCACTAAATCCCTTTTCGGACCTTCGCTTTCAGATGGTTAGAGTATCCCGTTATCTTGACCGTATGTATCGGCGCTCGAGAAGGTGATATGGCCAGTGCGACGCTTTGGCTCCACCCACTTACAATACATTCTGATTGAAAAATTTTGTTTATGTGTATTAAATTTTAGATATTTTTATTTCACCATAATTTCTACTTTCCAGCTTAGCAATTTCGTTAAACGCTAACGAAATCGAGTTTATATTTCAGGTTTCAACTTTAACCTGAATATTTCGTGCGTCAATTGCTCTCAAAAAGAAAAATTCGAATAATAAAGTGTATTTTGGTACATCAAGGAAGTACCACTACAACTCTATTTCTAACGCTTTATCGTTTCCGCATTTAAATGCTATTTTCAGTTCTAATTAGTCGCAATCCGCTTGTATGCAGCGACAAGAACTCATATCATCTGATCATCTCCAGCATAATGCACAAAAAATCTTTCACCCGCCAATGCCAAACGAATCGGAAACCTTGAATGAAAGTTTAACGCAAATTTTTATCGAAGCCGCGATCAAATGTAGATTGTGACTTGCCATGAACTTGAGCCATTACTTCCATTTTGATTCAAGATTTTGAAGGCTATCCGAGACACAAAGATTCTGTCAAAAAAATCTGAAATGCTGTTCTCAACGCTTTGAAAAAAGCTAACAGCGTAAAAAGCGGTAAAACAGGTTCGCGATATTCTTTGTATGAATTTCTTGTTGCGCTTCCACTTTGTTGGATCCATGGATGGATGGATGGTTGGAAA
Source organism: Odontomyia ornata (assembly GCA_963969285.1). Taxonomy (NCBI): domain Eukaryota; kingdom Metazoa; phylum Arthropoda; class Insecta; order Diptera; family Stratiomyidae; genus Odontomyia; species Odontomyia ornata. The sequence continues at coordinate 61,636,214 of OZ017742.1, read as the reverse complement.
TGCTTGTAGCGGCATTGATGCCGCGAATTTACCGCAATTTTACTTTTTAACAGCTGAACATACTCGAAGCGATGGTGGCCGTTTAGCTCGAACAATAAGTGTAGCTCAGCTGCTGGATCTTAGTATGTAGTCCATTAGGTGACCTTGGAATAGATGAAAGCCAGAAAGTATGTCGCCGCTATGCCGCTGGCTGTGCTAATCTCTTTGATTTTCAAATTGCCTCCCAACAAGCTTGAGTGCAAATTCAAGGCGGAGTTGAAGCGAATTTCAGGCGAATTAAAGAGAATACTCGTAGTTGTTGCTGCCGTTATTCCTTTCGGCGATATTTTCTTCAAATAAATTCTGCGTAGTTGTGTTCGATTCTAGTATCGCAGATGCGCAATTCGACACACGATGAAATTGGATAGAATTTAAAACACTGGAATAGATTAAGAGCCTGTGGCCGGGGTGAATGCTTAATTAGGATGAATTTTTTTTCATTAATCAGATATCTTTTGAAGATTCTGAATTGCTGGAAAAATTCAATTCAACAATAACTGTTTTACGAAAAGCTTTAGAAAAGCGGAAAAAGTAGACATAAAATCTCCGATTAAAATATTTATGAGAGTGGTCATTTCTCCAATAATTTCATGTTCGTGGCTTTTTTGTTAATACTCGTACTACTTAACAACAGAGCTCCTGAATGGATTCTATTGGAAGTTGTTTGGAAACTAAGGATGTTCAATACGTACCCGAGGAAACTCCGCAGGGGGAATGCCGATCGACAAGACCACTCTTGGAGGCTAACATTCTTTGGGGAGTTCCGCCCCCACGTACCCGAAGAAATTCCCGCAGGGAGAAAGCCGGTCGACAAGAACATTCTTGGAGGCTAGCATTCTTTGGGGAGTGCCGCCCCCACGGACCCGAGGATATGGGGGGTGCCACAAGGTTCCCTCCTGGGATGACAGGTAACGACTCTGATTGTATCTGGACTACGCTTTGGACAACGAACTGGAATTGGCGCTTTGGGCTGGCGGATGTGATGGTTTGGACCTAGTTGCTTTGCACAGTAGCGCCGAGGTGAAACTCGTGTGTGAACGGCTCCAATTCAACTATCATACCGTCTCCGACCCGGTAAAACCTTGGCATGCCTCGGAGTACGTTCGAAGTTCGCACCATTGGGTTGGTGGTGTAGGTTCGGTTGAGACGGACTCCCGATTAGCGCTGGTCTGGCTCTGAGCACTTGTCCCCATAAGGGCTTGTGCCAACCCTCGCATGGCCTTCCTGCTCTGCAAAGATAACCATGGGACCGAAAAGGCGACTACACACACGAACGGAGATAGCGGCTCCGAGGGGGGACCCAATAAAACTGGAGCACACAAAATCAAAAGACCACAAATACCCAGAAAAAGAAACGAAGAATAATAACGACGACGCAACCAGCGGTTGCAGCCACGATGTTAACAGTACATCGCGAGCGAAACTAACAACGACAAAAACGAAGACTAACACAACGACAGTGAAGACGGACGAAAAACGGAGAATACAGACTGTGATTCCTGTGGCGTTCGGGCGCAGCAAAAAAATTATGCGAACGCCCGAGCGTCCTATTAAGGAGAAACGGGAAACTCTGCAGGACACTTCAGGTGTTCGAGCGGTGGGAGATAACATAAAGAACACCGAAAATCCGATTGTCACGGCTGCGATCGTTACCGAAGCGACCGATGCAAGGGTCGCAAATCCTGACATCGCAACGAAAAATCCAGAAGCCAACGAGGAGATTACGGCACTAAAAGCAAAGAGTGACCAGACACCGCGTAAATGCACCGCCAAATTTGAAAATGTGGCGGAAGTACTGCACGCAGAAACGGAACGCGATAACCTCTCCCAAGGATGGTTGCAAGGTACAATTGCGGCCCCGCGATATGAAGAAGAAAGACTACTCCGAAAAGCGGGAGATGTTCTGAAAAGAATATAAGCTGCATGCGACTCCCCAAAAATCAGCAAAGCAGCAAAGGAAGGGCTCCTTGAAGTAGAGGAGCTCCTAGATTGCATAGGGCACTATCGGAGAAGCTGGTTAAGGGCCGAAGACGAAGAGAAGGCTAAAGAGGCGCTTGGGGCGAAATCTAAAGGCGACACGCAGATAGCTCCACCATTAAACGTCAATAAAAGAATGGCGTCTAGCCCAATCGAAGGAGGTCGGGATAAAAGAAGGAAGGAAGAGGCACTTGAAGGGCGTGGAGCACTAGATCAGGGGTTCCAGACAGTGCTTACAAAAGGAGCGAAGAAAGCTGCAAAGAAACTCCTTCAAAAAAAAGCCAGAACGTAAAGTTCGTACGGACGCCCAATTACAAAAAGGACCTGATGCAAAGCAGGAGAGGCAGAAGCCCCGACGAAGACCCCGGCAGCAGGCACTGCTTGTAAAGCCCCAAGATGGCTGATCCTACGCGGAAGCACTGTGGGACATCAGGGGAAACGTAAGGCCCGAAGACACCAATACTACCATTAAAGTAGTACGACCAACGCGGTCGGGCCACATACTGGTCGAATTCGGAGCAGAGGCCGGCGATAAAGAAGCATTCTGTGACGCAGTAAAGAAAATCCTCGGCAAAAGCGCAACTATAGCCCCGCTCGAGCCGATGACAACGATCGAAATACGAGACATAGACTGCGTGACGGACCTGGCCGAGGTAGAAGAGACCATCAAAAAGAAGTTCCCTAGCGTGGGAAGGATCAAAGCGAGACTGACACCAGAAAACAACAGGGGACAACGCATGGCCATAGTTGACTTGACCGAAAAGGACGCCGAACAATTCCTGAACAAGGGCAAAGTACGAATTGGGTGGGTTGTCTGTAGGATACGGCGAAGAGCAACGCCTCTTCAATGTTTCAAATGCCTTGGTTATGGTCACACCACGCAAGTATGCAAAGGACCCGATAGGAGTTCCCTATGTTACAAATGCGGTGAAATGGGTCATAAAAGAAAAGAGTGTACGAAGGAGGCACACTGTATCCTTTGCAAGGATGCTGATCCAAAACTTGATTTTGGACACGTCTTGGGATCAGGAAAATGCCGGGTGTTCCAGGAAGCCCTAGCCAAGGCAAAATCAGAGCTTCGATGACCCGCATCCTGCAGCTAAACCTACACCACAGTTCAACCACCCAAAATCTGCTTGAGCAGTTTGCGAGGGCCATGAAAGCCTATTTCTTGCTGCTGAGTGAGCAACACCATAATAAAAGTCCTGCATTATGGTACTCTGATGAAACTGGGACTGCCGCTATCTGGGTTCGGAACAGTGACTTTCAAGCGGAGAGTTGTGGACGGGAGATGGTTTCGTGTGGGTTCGGTGCTCAGCGATCACCTTCTTTAGTGTGTACCCAGCGCCTAACGAGTCGATATCATCTTTCCAAGCCAAGCTTAATGCTCTGGAGGGCACTGTCTCGAACGCAGAGGGTAAAGTGCTCGTTGGGGGCGACTTCAATGCTAAAGCAATCGAATGGGGCATGCCTCAGACGGATCCGCAGGGAAAACGAATTCTGGAAATGGCGGCCAGGACGGCCCTCGTCGTACTAAACTCCGGAAATACGCTGACTTTCCGCCGTATTGGCTGTGAGGGAACCATACCGGACGTGACACTCGCCTCGGAGTCCTTAGCACGGAGGATACACAACTGGAAAGTATTCGAGGACTACTCAGCCAGTGATCACCAGTGCATTCCGCTTGAGATAAGTGATGCTATCTCCCGACGTCCGTGCTCTCGGCCTTCTACAACTGGGTGGAAGATCGGAAGAATGGACGTCGATAGGTTCGTCAAGGTTCTCACAGCAGGTGAGCCGCTGCAGGGAATTCCGGAGGGGACGGAAGAACTGGCAGCTCCAGACGTGGTGGACTCTACGATGAGCATAATCTGGACTGCTTGCTGCACGTCTATGCCCCGTCGAAGTCCCCGGCACGGCAAGCTCCCAGTGTACTGGTGGTCTACTGAAATCGCTGAGAAGCGGAGGGAGTGTCACAAGCTTCGGCGTGAGGCTCAACGGGCGCGGAACCGTGACGAGGCATGCAACCAGGTGGCAGCATATAAGTCAGCCAGGAAATGCCTTTGCAAACTGATCAACAGTAGCAAGGCTCGCTGCTGGCAAGACCTAGTTGACAATGTGAACAAGGATCCGTGGGGCCTTGGCTACAAGCTGGTCATGGGGAAACTTGGTGCCCTACGGAAGCCTTGTATACATGACGCGGAAAAGATGGACGCGATAGTGCGGGGACTCTTCCCCGCCCATCCCGTCCGTGTTGACGCTGTCCATGGTGAAACAGCAGTAGAGTGCCCACTCTTCACACAGCTGGAACTGGAGGAGGCAGTCCTCTCCTTGAAAGCGAGGAAGGCTCCAGGTCCAGATGGTGTTCCAGCTGAGGTGCTGCGCCTCGTCTATCACCATTGTCCTGACTTGCTGCTCAGCACATTCAACGCTTGCCTACGGGACGGGGTTTTCCCGGTACGATGGAAGGTGGCGAGGCTCGTGCTGATCAGGAAAGGGAAGGAAAATCCCGAATCGCCGTCTGCATACCGCCCGTTATGCATGCTAGACACGGCTGGGAAAGTGCTAGAGAAACTCATCAAGGGAAGACTCACTGACGCGATTCGTGCTGCTGGGGACCTACCTCCTCGGCAGTACGGCTTTAGAGCAGGACGTTCTGCCATTGATGCGATTGCAGAGGTGGTGATCGCGGTCCAAAAAGCAGAGGCATATAGTCGCACCAAGCGACGGATCGTCCTGTTGGTGACACTCGACGTCAAGAATGCCTTCAACTCCGCTAGATGGGTGGATATTCTGGATACGCTGGAAAACTCTTTTTAAGTTCCAGAATATCTAATGCGGCTTTTGAGGAACTACCTAAAGGACCGAAACCTGCTCTACGACACGACACAGGGCCAACGAAGGATGGGAATTACATCGGGTGTTGCCCAGGGATCTATCCTTGGTCCGGACCTGTGGAACGTGTCTTACGATGGGCTACTGAGACTTGAGATGCCAGATGAGTCACCTTTGGTCGGCTATGCGGATGATGTTGCGGCTCTGGTCGCCAGACGCACCATTGAACAAGCGCAACTTAGGCTAGGTATGCTAATGCGCCGAGTGAGGGACTGGATGACTGCTCGCGGACTCAGTTTAGCACTGGAGAAAACCGAAGTGGTCATCTTGACAACAAAGAGAATCCCTAGAGTAAGGATGATCAGTATTGGAGATATACAAATCGAATTGAAGCCAGCGGTGAAGTACCTGGGGCTACTGGTCGACCCGAAGATGAGTTTCTCTGAGCAAATCAGGGCAACGGCTCAGAAGGCTGCTTCGGGAATATCGGCCCTGAGTCGACTTATGGCCAACGTAGGGGGACCCAGCCCGTCAAGAAAACGCCCTTTGATGAGTGCTGTAGGGTCAGTGCTACAGTACGGAGCAGAGGTATGGGGCGACGCTCTCAGCAAGGAGGTATACCGAAAACGATTGGCACAGGTACAGCGAAGAGGAGCACTGAGAATTGCACCTTCGTATCCAACAGTCTCCGACTCGGCGGTGAGAGTGATTGTAGGCGTGATACCTGTTTCCCTCGTTGCTAGAGAGCACCGCGCTATTTACCTGCGCCAAAACGAGGATGCGAGGGAGATGGTTGTCCGCGAGGAGAGACAACGCTCGCTCAACGATTGGCAGCAGTCTTGGGGGAATCGCACGAAGGGAAGGTGGACTGCGCGCCTCATCCTGGATTTAAGACCGTGGCTAAATCGAAGGTATGGTGAGACTGACTTCTATCTGACCCAGCTTTTGGGCGGGCACGGGTGTTTTCAGTCTTACTTGAACAAGATCGGTAAGTCACGGTCTCCCGATTGTCGGTTTTGCCCAGGAGAGGAGGACAATGCTTGTCACATATTTTTTGCGTGTACAAAATGGGTCGCGCTGCGAAGGGAACTCTACAGGGAGACGGGAGAGCTCACCCCGGATAATATAGTTGCGGTGATGCTCGAATCGGTTGACAAATGGAACCAGGTGGCACATTATGCTCGGGCAGTCCTAAAATATAAAAGGGACTCACAGCAGCCGGAGGCGCTGGGGCTGGGGGATCGCTCTTCTGCCATTTCCTCTTCCCCTCTCCCCTCCCGCTAGGAAAGGGACTCCCCAGCTTGAAGGCGCCCCACGGCGTAACAAAACGAGACCTGGCCCGAAGTAATGTGTCAAACGGTTCCAGGCTAGGTTCTCAGATTGACAGGGGAGGTGTTTAGTGGGTAGTCCAAGGGTTTCCTCCATGGGAGTCCCACACTGCCAGACTCAGCGGGCGTAAATGCCTTCACCTCCCTACCACAAAAAAAAAAACAAACAAGTTGGGTAAACAGAACTATGCTCATGTCAGAAGGGTTTTGTATTCACTTTACAAAATGCAGTCACCAAATCGAATCAAATCAAGAAACATGTCAAAGACGATTTAATTGGAGAAAATATCAAATTTGAAGATCATACTATTATTAACACAGTTGAACGAATTTCGACTTTTGAGGTTTTTGGTATTGTCTCCCTTGATAATTATTTCAGATGTCCATCCGCGACGGAGGAAACACATTTTTCATGTATTTCCCCCCTGTGCCCCCACTTAAGCAAAAACTGACAGTTTAACAACTGTTTTGAAAAGCTCCCATGAAAACTTTCATTTCATACTCATTTCGACTACGTTTGATGATTTTTTTTTCAGGGGCCTCTCTCCTGTACTGTTATCATCGATTAATGGCCAATTTTTTCGTATCCTAGAATGGTTACAAAACCCTTTTGCTAGGAGCTCTCTCCCACCTCCTTGATTTGTTTCACTTATAGCATTGATTGTAGGTACTCATCTTCAGTCATTCATTAAATTGAATCAAGTGTTCAAAGCATGCACCTTAAACGTTGAAGTTGGGAAAAAATAACTCAAAATTATTCAATCTTCGCATTTAAAACAGCCACTATTTTGCTTTACGATTACTGATACCACTAGCTGAACCGATTCTCAAAGATATACATGACACCTATCATTCCTGAAATTTTAATGCAAATCCTAGCATAACTGTAATGTCTGAGTCGGTAAAAAGCGCATGTTGTTCCATAGCCATATGTTGCCATAGTAATACATGCAGCGCATATTGTTCCATAGTAATACAGGAAAATTCAAACCGCTATAACTTCACTAAATATGATTCAATCTTTATGAAACTTTCAGGATAGATCAATCTTATTAATAGACATCAACGTACTGAATTTCATTGAATTTAAGGGTACGTTTAAATCGTACGTACGTTTTAATCGATAAATCATACTATTACTAACAAAGTTGAGTGAATTGCGACTTCTCACGTATTTTTTGTTGTTGTACTCACCAAGGCTTATATTCCTGATTTTTTTTCAGATTTTTCGGATCACAAGTGTCCAATCGCGAGGGGGGGGGACACAAATTTTTCGTGTATTTCCCCTCCCTGTGCGCCCCTTGAAGCAAATTTTGCCAAACTAAGACCTGTTTTGTAAAGTTTTCATGAAGACCTTTCATTTGATACCCATATCGGCTACCTTCAATGAAATTTTTTTTCGGTGGGTCACTCTCCTATATGGGGAGACCCCCCTTAAATACCTTATAAAATTTTTTTGTAGTTGAACTTTAAAGAGATCACCACTTTACACCTGCACACAAAATTTTATGTTTCTAGCTAAAGTAGTTTCCGAGAAAAACTGCTGTGACACACGGACGGACGGACGGACGGACGGACGGACAGACGGACAGACGGACAGACTGGTCGCGAAACTAGTAGGGTTTTGTAAAATTATTTTACAAAACCATAAAAAGGATGTTCAATAAGATTACCTCAATATGTGGCATCTCGGGAAAAGCAAAATATCTATTTTCTTGACAATGTTCTCAGTATGGTCGAGAGAGAGGAGTTATACTTGTAGTCTTTGTTATGGCAATGTCAACACCAAAACCAACACGATCTACCATTTCTCTTTATTATTTTCCGTCACCGTTTTGATTTTATCCTATTTCTAATCTTCATATTCTGGATAATCTAAAGTGGTAACAGCACTGTCAAATGCTTCTACGTCTAGAATTCGTTGCACACAGACATGTTTTTAAAGCTCCAGCCAATAATGTTTAAAATAAAAATAATTTTTGAAAAACTTAACTCCGAGACTAATTTTTTAAAACTTATTACATCGTTGAATTATTCGGACAATTTATCAATTTTCTGGATTTAACTTGCAGAGAAGTTTCAAGAAGTTCGAAAAAGAAGAAAAGTTTTTTTACCGGGGGTATGGAAGAGCCTGACGGCTTGTCATCACTGGGGAATCCGGGGCCAGCCATTCTAAATCCAATCTATGAATAAATAATGAAAAGAAAAAACGAACAAGAAAGATTTGAGCATGGAAAGCATATTACGCTATCAAGCGAAGAACTAGAAAGAGTTACCAGAGAAAACGATAGAGTTACCAGAGTAAAAAGGGATGAAACTCCGAATACAAAATTTGTAGGAAATGATTCGAAACGTCAAAAAAATTAAAACGATTAAGCCAAAAAATACGACCGAAAAACAAGAAACCATGACACATAAGACGAACAAAAATAAAGTGGCCACGCACAAGGCGATATAACGAATGAAACCAGCAGTACAAGATGCGAAAAAGACAATTTATGATGCCAATATCATACTAAACACGGGTGGAGAGAACGACCATTCCAACTACTATGTGGTACTTGCTGCGATAGATAACGATATGGATACCAAAATGGATGCCAAGAAAATATAGGCAATATAAATGATTCTAGTACAGTCGAGCAGCCCCGCGGTGATCAGAAGTGGCTGCTCCTGAAGAGAGAAGGTGGTCACCCCGTTGAAATTGCTTAGTTTATTGTTTTACTAGATTAAAGTTAACTACATTCGTCAAGTTTTCATCCTTTCAATAGAGGTGAGTGGTTCACTTTAGTCACTTTAACATCTTTAGGTTTGACATTCCCCTTGTAATTCAACGACCTTCCACGAAGAGAATAACGTTTGCTTTTTGTATAATATTTATATTTGTAGTGATTGCGAGGATATTCTTTGTCCGTGAAGAACTGCAGCAATGGTCTGCCACCCCGGTAAGTGAAAATATTAGTGCTCGCCGGATTTGGCCTTGTCTGAGGACGCGTAAATGCGCTGGCAGGCTAGCATTGCGGTGTCGTGGGGCGGGTTCTTTTCCCCAGCACAAAGGCGCACTCGAAAATATTTTCGTATTCACTAATTTGAGGATAAACATCGCCCTAGACGGTCCCAAGCCTGTTGAGAAAGGAGGAGGGAACCCCTTGTTTCCCAACCGACAGCAATTAAATGGTAGTAAATGCTCTCGCAAGATGGTGAAGACGAATCTTCCGCGCCTGATAACGGAGCCGTCGTAATAACCATGCCACAGGAGTGGAGGTTGAGCGATGGGCTAACTCCCCCCTGTTTCAAAAGCTACAGATGGGCCTCGGAATGGATTGGACTCACGGCAACGACCTCGCAAATGAAAACAGGACTATGGCATTGGATCCTGGAATGTCAGATCACTCAATTAGCCTGGCGCTGTTAAGGACCTTCTACAACATGCCAGTCGATATCAATTGAAAATACTGGCAATCCAGGAAACGAATAAGATTGGAAACGACATTCAAGACATGAGATCGCACACAGTATTCGAAAGTGGGAAGCTTACTGGAAAATGAGAATTCGGAGTTACCTTCATTGTGGATAGGGAGCTCAAATCGCACATTATTGATTTTAAGGCGGTCAATGTACGGTTTTGTGCGATTCGTATAAAAGTGCAATCGTTTAAAATCTGGGCGATCAATGCTCAAGCCCCGACCGAAGAAAAGGACGTAGAGATGAAGGAAACGTTCTAAAATCACCTGGAGAGGCTAGTCAACTCATCGCCCACAAACGACACAAAAATAGTTCTGGGTGACTTCAACGCTAAGGTTCGCAATGAGCTATCTCATCGGGGAATGACTGGAGGGTATAGCCTCCACGATGAAACAAATGACAACGGCGCCAGATTGACTTTGCATGCAGTAGAAGTCTAGTCATACGTTCGACTTGCTTCCCACATCGACACACTCATAAAATAATCAGGGTATCACCGGATGGCAACACACAAAACCCGATTGATCATGTTTTGATCCAACAACGTTGGGCGTCGAGAATACTTGACGTCTGTAAATACCGAGGAGCCACTTGTAACTCAGATCATGACTTGATCCAGTTAACCTATCGATGTCGGCAAAGACTAGCCCACTTAAAAAAATTTGACATAGGAAGGTTACAAATGGTGTCTGTTACCAAAAATTTCGATGAGACCCCCGACAAATAGCTGGCTCCCATCTTATCAGACGCATTGTTAAATACAAGCAACGAGCTCTGGATGAAAGTGAAAGTGACTATTAAGACCGTGGCAGAACAGACGATCGGACATCAAGCTCAGCACAAGAGGAATGATTGGTTCGATGATAAGAGGCAGAATGCGTTAGACAAATAGAATCAGGCATACGATGATTCCATAGGTAGGAAAAACAGGACTAAGAGAAGACGCTTTAAATATCACAGAAAAGTAGCACATAGGATCATTCAAATTTAGAAAAGAAAATACTTTGACGCCCAATTGAGAGGCATCGATGTAAAAAAAGTGAAAAACTACTGTGCGAAACTATATAAGCATATCTCTACTTTGTACAGCGTGCCAAATATTTTCAAAAATCTTAAAAAATAAAGTCAGACCATACTCCAATAGTATTTATTTATTTTTATATTCCATCTAATAGACTGAATTAGCCAATAATAAAGTTGGACGCAAATTTAAAAAATAATAAAATGACGATAATTCCTAGTTAAATCGGTAGTAAGTCTCTAAGTTTTTTCTTGAATGCTATGTAAGAAGAGGAGAAAGGACCAAGCTCGAGATCATTATGACTTTGTACGATTCTTAAAATTGGTCAATGAAAATACAAATCAGTTCTAGCATAAAGGATAACGAAATAAGAGCTGTTTGTCGAAAATGCAGCTCAGAAAAAATATTTAACAGGACTTGATGGTAGCAGAGTTTATACAAAAAGCATTGCTCTAGATAAGTTCGTCGGGATATAAGAGATGGAAGAGATAGGAAGGATAAACGACTTTCATGGGGCTGATATGCCAAATTAAACTTTAGGAAATGAAACGCATAAACTATCTTTGGAAAGTTTTTAATGAAGAATCGAAATATTAATATCGGGGGGACCAGATAACAGAACAGTATTCAAGCTAAGGGCGAACAAGACAAACAAATAGGCCGATAGAAGAAGAGATACTATTGAATTTATGTACATGCCCAAGGATGAACCAGCTTGAAGGTGCCTCACGGCGTAACAAAATGAGACCTGGCCCGAAGTAATGTGTCAAACGGTTCCAGGCTGGGCTCTCAGGTTGATAGGGGAGGTGTTTAGTGGGTAGTCCAGTCGCCTTCTTGCGAGCATGGGAGTCCCACACTCTGTGTATAAATGGCATTCACCTCCCTACTACAAACAAAAAAGGATAAGCCCGGAAACTCTGACGCCTTACTTATCACATTTAAAATATGTGCAGCAAATTTGAGTTTTGGATCAAAAGTCACTCCAAGGCCTTTTTGACTGAAGCTTTTTGACTGAACACTTCAGAGAGCAAAGTATCATTTCATATATAATTAAAATTAATAGGAGAGTCCTTGAGAAAAAAAGTCTTTTTATGACATTTAGTAATGTTAAGACATAAATAGTTTGAAGCGCATCCTTTATTTAGAGAATATGAGTTTGGAGGAGCTAACAGTCTAAATGGGATTTGACTGCTGGAAATACATTGCAGTCATCAGCGTACAAGAGGCAAGAGGAATCAATTACAAAGGGGAGATTATTTATGAACAACAGAGAGAGAAGAGGCCCAAGAATTGAACCTTGTGGAACACCAGATGAGGGATAACAAGTTGGGTAAACAGACCTACGGTCATGTCAGAAGGGTTTTGTACCCAACAAGCGAAATGCAGTCATCAGCAACGAATAAAGGCGAGAAACATGTCAAAGAGATGTGCAGGTTTATAAGAAAATCCATTGCTTCTGTACTTTCAACGGTCGTCACTTTGTTGCAAACTAACAAAAATCACTCAAATCATGAATTTCCAAAAAAATTATATTATTGATCTTATTTGAAAGTTTCAAGAAGATCAAATCAAAGCTGCAGTGTCCAATTCAATGGAAAGTCCGTAAAATACCAAAATCAAGTGTTATTGTTGTTGTATTTAGAGAAATTTCAAATCGCTATAACTTTCGTGAATATGATTGAATTTTCATCAAACTGGCAGAGTATTAAGCTTTTATGTAAAACTCTTTAAACATTGATTTTCATTGAATCTAAGGGAATCCATATGATTTTCTTGGGGAAAATATGAAATTCGATGTTCATACTATTATTAACAAAGTTGAGTTAATTTCGACTTCTGAGGTTGTTGTTGTGCTCATAAACACCTACCTCCAGAATGTTTTTAGATTTTTCGGATTCCAAGTGTCCGATCGCGAGGGGGGGGGCACATTTTTCGTGTATTTCCCCTTCCTGTGCGCCCTTTGAAGCAAAAAATACTGGTTTAAGCCCTGCTTTGAAACCTTTCATTTGATACCCATATCGGCTACCTTTGATTAAATTTTTTTTTCAGGAGGTTTTAGTAGGGTTTTGTGAAATTATTTTACAAAACCCTAAAAGGGACTAGATGTAGTACCAGAGAGACTTACTCGACAGGGTCAACACGATAGATAAGATGACATCCAAGATAGAAGAGCACCTGAGATACCAAGAGCTTCAAGCTTACAATAAAGAAGTAAATGATTCACAGTGTCAAACGCCTTAGAGAAATCTGTGAAGATCACATCAACTTGCAGTTGGTTATCCAAAGCTCTTGCAATACTGTTTAGGAACTCCATTAAATTAGTGGTAGTGGCGTATCTTTTGAGCAAGCCATTCCGCTCTGTAGCAATAATAGGAGCTAATGAGTTTGAGACTCGGTTATGAACCAACCGTTCAAGCAACTTTGGCAAGCAGGAAATTAGGGAACAGGACGATAATTTAAAACTAACGTAGGTCACCAATCAGGGAAAGTACCAGTACTCAAACTTAGATTGTAGAGGAGATATAGAGGAAAACTAAGCGATGAGATTAACGACTTCTCAAATATGTTTTGTAAACCATTCGGCCCAGGGCTGATATTAGGATCAAGAGCGTTGATCAAAGATTTGACTTCAGATACATCTATATGTTAGATATAGATAAAATTGAGACGGGGAGATGATTAGGTAAGACAATAGGATACACAGCTGCAACGAGAAAAGAAAATGTCGACGAGAAAAATTGGGCAAAAGAGTCAGTAACTTCTTGAGGAGAAGAAACCTCTGCACTAATCCAACGGACCTTACTAGGACTGGGAGAAGAAGATTTCAGCGACCTAGTATAAGACCAAAAAGACTTTGTATTATTAGCCACAAGAGAACAATCCAGACTACTGAAATAAGTCTGCGGAGCATATTTGATATCTTTTTGGCAATAGCACGCAGCCTGCTAAAGCTGGATCTAGCTTCAATAGTGCCGAGTGTTTTAAAGGCACAATGTTCCTTTTCTTTTGCTCGTAGGGCACCAAGCACATGTCTGAAGAGGCGTAAAACAACGAATAAGGCTATAAATATATATGTGAAATTTATCTGAAGCAGCCTCACAATTTAGGACTCTAAAGACATCTAGCCAGGTGGCTAAAAGTGGTTCTGTATTAATAGCTTCATAGTTAACTTTAAAAATGTTAAGCTTTGGAGTAAGATGAGGTTCGTCAAATTTAATTTCATCGACTATAAGGTCTATGGATAAGGGAGGATGGTGCCGATTAGGAGGAACATGCGGATGTACGGCTTGAGATACAGATAAGTAACTAACTGGAACATTTGATAGAACAAAGTCAAGAAGACGACCATTAGAATTGCGGATATGATTAAATTGAGAAAAGGAGCAATGAGATGAGAAAGATGACAGTGTTATAGAAAAAGGATCAACTGATAAGATAGAAGGAGTAGCATAATTCTTCCACTCTATCTATGGTAAGTTAAAATCCCCGCAAACTAATACTTTGGCATGAGGATGTCTCAAAACTAGATAAGAAGATATATCATCAATAAACGTCCCATAAACAGTTAACGGTGAATTACAGGGAATATAAATAGATGAAATCAAGAATTCTGTAGTATGAGGGAGAGAAATTTGGACAATAACGCACTTCAAAGTATGGAAAAAAAAATAAATCAGAACAAAGTGAAAATCCCCGCAAACCAACTAGGTAGAGTTTTGTTAACTGCAACCAAAACTCCACCACCATCAGCCTTATTAGTGGCAATAAGGTCGTGGTCACAACTATATAAAATATGATCAGGAAACGTTTCACTGCTCAAAATGTTTACATTTAGCCAGGTCTCGGAGAAGCAAATAATAGAATCATTACTAAGTTGATAGAAGATAAAGAGTTCCTCAAGCTTGGTACTTAACCCTCATGAATTTTATTAAAAAATAGAGATACACATTTTATTAGGAGAAAAAAAGTTACATTGAATAGTTTTAAGGATTGAAAGAGATTCACTGAGGTTTAAAGAGGATACAGTACGATAAACATTATGACTTTGAGGTTATTCATTAAGATTACTTGTGACTAAAGCTTTAAGACTTTGATTATTGACTGACGAAAATTTCTTCATCTCATTTCAAACGGCTTAACAAGAACATCAGCAGCCCAATAATTCGAATTCAGGTCAATATCAGTATTTGCAATATTCGCTCCCCGGCTGTTGGACGAAGAACCAGGTGGGCTGATGATAAGTAAACCAGATTATTGATTAATAGAAAGCGGCCTCAACAGCGAGTTGTTATTGGGGAATATCAAGGTAGCTACAGAGCACATAGATCGACACAAGAACAATTGTTCACGGTCAAGCAGGTACTTGAAAAACGCTGGGAGCTCAACATGAACGAAAACCAAATTTTCGTTAACTTCAAGCAAGCATACGACGGTATTGTTCGTAACGTACTGTACCAAATAATGCTTTGCTTTAGCAGTCCGTCTTACCAAAATGACAATGATGTAATGACCTTCCAATTCCGCATCAGTAACCAACTGATCGATGCCTTTGACACAAATATAAGGCTCAAACAGGGGAATGGGCTTGCTCCATTGCTATTCAATTTGGCTCTGGAGTACGTCATAAGGAAGCTACCTGTCGATACGCGAGGTACATTACCATACAAGTCAAGCCAAGTGGTAGTCTATGCGGATGACTTCAACATTTTGTCATGGTCAATAACAACTGCCAAATAACTTTTACTGAAACTCGACAGCGAAGCAAATCTAGTAGGGCTACAAATTAATGAAAATAAAACAAAGCTCATGACGCAGTCAAGGAAAAATATCTTAAATACACAAAATATCACATTTGGTGAATACAATACCGAAAACGTGAGTGAATTTGTGTATTTAGGCGCCGAAATAACGAGAACCAGCAATGAAAGAGAGGAAATACGCCGAAGAATACAGCTCGCAAATAAAATATTTTATTCAGTTTTGACGATCCTGAAGACCAGCTGCATACACAGGAAAGCAATGCGCCAAGAACATAAATCTGTGATAAGACCTTTGTTATGTTATGGGTGTAAAACATGGACCACAACCCAAGCATCCGCAAATATATTGAACGCCTTTGAGCGATGGGTCCTGAGGCGAATAATAGGAGCGAAGCTTGACGGCGACCAATGGCGAATTCGATAAAACCATAAGCTGTATGAAATCTCAACGATTGTTAGGCTATGGCAGCTGTAATGGGCTGGCCACATGAATCGTATGGATTTATGACGGATACCCAGAAAATATTCAATGGGCGAACTGAAGGCTGGAGACCAGTAGAGAAACCAAGGAAACGCTGGTCTGACTCGGTCGACGAAGACAGTTCATTACTGCTCGGATTTCAACAATTGAAGGACACGGTCAAGGAACCGTGACAGTTGGAGGCGTTTTTCGCAGGAAGCGACGGCTCACGAGGGACTGTAGTGCTACGAAGAAATGGATATAAATGTATGGATATAAATCAATAATATGAACTTCAAATTGTGCGAAGGTGATAAATAATTTGTGTACGATCATACGAATGAATAATTTTTTTTTTAACAATAAATTGTAAAACATCGCGAAGTTTATTTACTCTACATACCTAGTTCAAAATTACAATTAATTTTTCTTAATGTGCAAGGTTTTTTTTTTTGTACTTTATACGAAGTAATAAAACATCTTCAATCATGAAAAAAAACATGTTGAAAATCACATAAAAATTAAACTAACATATGGTTCAATAAACAAATTCTTCAAGTTTAATGAATTAAATAACCTAAATAGGAAATAGTTCCCTTCATATCAATTTACTCGTAAATACATGTATCTAACATTGACAAGACGAAAGATGATTCTTTTGTTTTCTTTAAAGGTGTAAATGGGCTGCGAATGTATGTGCGTATAGTAGGAAGTGAAAGAATTCAGTCCACCTATTCAACCATAAAATATCCCAAAATAACGTTCATATATGAACGTTTTTTTCTAAATAAATGTGTGCTGCTAAAATAAGTAAAATTAATAAAGAACTAAAATCCTACGCATCGCAGCAATAATCAACAGAATTTCACCACAGGATACAATCGTTTCTCTCAAACGCATGAACATCAATGACTTTCATTCGCTTCAGCCATTCAGTAAAGTTGCATAGTACAGTGTTTTCCAATAAGAGGTGTTATTTTGATATTAAAAGAAAAATTCAATTTTTTAAAACATATGATCAGATGTTTATTTCATTATAAAGAAGAAGATATGTTGTTAGTAGTGGAAAATAACGTCAGGCAAATGACCACCACGACCACGATTACAGGACCATATCCTTTTCATGAAATTTTCCATAACCAAATCGCAAAGTGGCTACCCTGTGTCCTCGATAGCCTCAGGAACTCCATCTTTGAAGTCTTGAATCGACGCTGGGCTGTTGACGTAGACCTCCTGTTTCACGTGGCCCCAAAGGAAGAAGTCACAAGGTGTTAAATCACAAGATCTCAGTGGCCAATTGTGATCACCTCTTCGAGAGATAACACGGTCCGAAAACTTTTCCCTTAAAAGATCAATGGTTTCGTTGCTTGTGTGGCACGTAGCGCCGTTTTGTTGAAAGTAAGCGTTATCCAGATCAATACTATCCAATTCCAGGAATTTAAAATCATTAATCATCTCTCTATAGCGCAATCTATTCACCGTAACAGTTGGTCCAGCCTCATTTTCGAAAAAGTAAGGTCCAATGACTCCGCCGGACCATAAACCGCACCAAATAGTCACACGATGAGGATTGAGAGGCTTTTCAACAATAACTCTTGGGTTTTTCGAGGTGGAAATGGCCCTCATCACTCAAGATGAAATTCCGGATCATTTTCATGCATTTCAAGGACCCAATCAGCAAAGACAAAGATGATCGACCGGGTCGAGTGCTTGTATTAACTGAACTTTATTAGCCTTAGACCCAAATCTGTATGCAAAATATGGTGTAATCACGCTTGTGGAATGCCTTATTCCAAGGAACCACGAGGAATGGACAAACCTGGGTTTTCTTCAACACTTTCGGCTACAGCAGCAATATTCTCGGCTGTTCTTGAGTGATGTACATGGGTTTTATTCTTCACATCACTAAATTTGCCCAACAGCTAGAATTTTCCACCAATTTCTGTATTGCGGTCCGGCAAGGTGCTTTACCACGACCCAAAAATGTTCGAGTTTTACGAACCGTCTCTGCCAAATTTTCGGCATTTTTATAGTGAATTTTAATAATTTTAATGAGTTGTTGTAGCATGTATTGTTCCATTTTTATTAAAAGCGTTATTTTTACTAGTCAAATGTCAAAAAATGACGCTTCAAAAGTGACATCTAC
The DNA here is from genome assembly GCA_963969285.1 of Odontomyia ornata. Classification (NCBI taxonomy): domain Eukaryota; kingdom Metazoa; phylum Arthropoda; class Insecta; order Diptera; family Stratiomyidae; genus Odontomyia; species Odontomyia ornata. The sequence goes on along the minus strand of OZ017742.1, from coordinate 61,618,183 downwards.
CAAAATAGCGGGCTATTCAAAAAAAAAACACCTCTTATTGGAAAACCCTTTATAAACTTAAAATATTAAAGTTATGTCCGATTGAGTTAGATAAATTAATGCGAATTGTTTTGTTAATGTATGCGTTCTCTACTCTCTCTGATCTTTTTTCTTTGTTTGAATTCTATAACGTAGTCATCTCATGTTCTTCAGTTCAGTACACAATAAACTAGTCTGTTTTTGACCTTCAACGAGTAGACACGTTTTTTATTTTATTCTTTGTCGTAACGCTGTTTCGTTTCCTTTGTTTTCTTGATCATTCCTGCGCAACAGGTTATGGGCCCAGTTCTAGTGCAAAAATCGAAAGTTTAATAAGTGTTAAATCGGGATCGTATTTTACGGACATAGTGACATTTGTATTTCATTGTGGTTTCTTTTGTGTTAGACTTTTATTTTGAAATTTGATAATGGCTGGACAAGAAGAAAAGATTTCTGTTCCGAAACTCAGCAAGGCGACATACGAAGAGTGGCTTTTCGAAGTCAACGCGTCTTTGGAAATGTGTGGTGTTGACGAGGTTGCTAATGGCGTCGTAATAAAGCCTGAAGTAGCTGCTGATCTCCGAGTATGGAAGATGTGGGATGCAAAAGCGAGACGCATATTATCAGCAGGCCTGAACGCGAATGATCACGCGGTTATTCGTGAGTGTACGACATCAAGAGAAATGATCGTAAAAATCAAATCGCTGTACGAAGCGAAAACCGAAACAAATAAATATTTGTTGGCTCAGGCATTTATGGGCAAGAAATTCGGAGAAGGCCAAAGTGTCGGTGCCTTTTGCTCTGAATTGTCCGTTTTGAAACAAAGGCTACATACAGCTGGCGATGAAATAACCGACGGACGAAAACCAGAGCTTACAAAATTACGAGCAGTTGGTTGCAAGGCATACGCTCTGATTGATGAATCGAAGAAGAACCAAAAGCGGAAATTTTGCGTTTAGTTGGGTATGCGCCTGCAGGCTATCGATTGTGGTGTCCTGGTACTAACAAAGTAGTTACCTGTCGTGACGTCGTATTTGTAGAAGAAGATACTCATTTACGGAAAACTCAATATGTGAAGAGCGAAAATTCGGAAACTGTTGCGAAGCAAACTACGCCAGAAACCGTTGATATTATCAACGAACCAATCAGAGTCAGTGATGGCTCAAACATTGATGATATTGACGATGCGATTGACGATGACAATAATCTACCGAATATTTCACCGATTCGAACGAGAAGTCGATCTATTGAGGAAGCTCCGATTTCGAAAAGGACAAGATCTCATGTTCGTTCCGTAAATATGGCAGAACTGCTAAATGCCGGTTGTGTTTTCATTGCAGATACTGTCATTCCTAACAGCGTATCAGAGGCTCGGTCTTGTACCGATGCTAACAAGTGGGAGCTTTGTATGAAAGACGAGATGAAATCATTAAGCGATCATGGTGTTCTTGGGCAATTGGACGAATTGCCTAGTGGTAAGAAAGCTATCTCAACACGGTGGGTGTATCGTATCAAAACACACCCTGATGGAACTGTTGATCGCTTCAAAGCACGCTTAGTTGTGCGTGGTTGCGGTCAGCGTAAGGGAATCGACTACGATGATACGTTTTCACCGGTGGCACGGTTTGAATCAGTTCGTACTTTGTTAGCAGTTGCTGCAGCCAAAAAGTATCGAGTATTCCAAATCGATGTCAAAACAGCGTTCTTGTATGGCGAACTAGCAGAAGAAATATATGTGAAGCAGATTGATGGTTTTGACGATGGAACAGGCAAAGTTCATCTTTTACGGAAGGCCTTGTATGGCTTAAAGCAAGCTCCTCGACAATGGCATATCAAATTCGATCATTTTATGAAGCAATCTGGGTTGATGCAGTCATCTGCTGACCCATTGTTGGTGGTGCTGTATGTCGACGACGGACTTGTATGTGGTCGACTCGAGTCTGACGTTGAAGATCTGCTGCTAAAAATGAGCAATACATTCGAAATTAAAAGCAATATTGCAAGCTGCTATCTGGGTATTGAGATAATCCAAAAGGAGACCGATTCTATTATTCGAATATCTCAGTCAGCATATGCCAAACTTATCTTGGAACGATTTGGCATGTCCGACTGCAAGACGATCTCAACACCATTCGAAAGCAATGCGAAACTTGTGGCAAATACCGGAGAAGTCGCAAATGTACCCTATCGACAACTAATTGGTGCATTGATGTACTTATCTGTTGGTACACGCCCCGATATTACATTCGCTGTTTCCACGTTATCAAAATTCTTGGCACGACCATCAATGGAGCATTGGCAAGCAGCAAAACGTGTCCTACGGTATTTACGAGGTACTTTGGACATCGGACTGTCATTTAGGGGCAACGATGTATGCAGACTGGATGCATATGGTGATGCTGATTATGCAGCATGCCTAGACACTAGGAAAAGTGTCAGTGGTGTAGTTTTAACGGTTAATGGCAGCCCCGTGATATGGTCTTCACGGAAGCAAACAATAGTAGCGACATCGACAACTAAAGCCGAGTACGTAGCTATTCACGATGCGGCAAAGGAAGTAATTTGGGTTAGATTACTTCTAGAATCTATAGGCTGTAAGCAACAACAGCCAACTATCTTGTATACTGACAACGTAGCAGCGAAGAAATTAATAGAGAATCCAGTATGCCACCGTCGCACGAAACACATAGAAGTCAAATTTCACTATTCGAGGCAATTGGTTGTTGACAACAAAATCAAGATTAAGCAGATTGGTAGTTCAGACGAATTTGCAGATCTATTCACCAAAGGACTTAATCGTGAAACCTTTATGAAGCTACGTAATACTTTAAATATAAAATAATTTGTATTCTTTTGAGAGATAAGGAACGAGTGGGAGTGTTAATGTATGCGTTCTCTACTCTCTCTGATCTATTTTCTTTGTTTGAATTCTATAACGTAGTCATCTCATGTTCTTCAGTTCAGTACACAATAAACTAGCCTGTTTTTGACCGTCAACGAGTAGACACGTTTTTTATTTTATTCTTTGTCGTAACGCTGTTTCGTTTCCTTTGTTTTCTTGATCATTTCTGCGCAACATGTATGAGTTACATAAAATCAATAATTAATTTCGAATGGTTTCGTTATTTTATGTGTTCTTTTCACAGCATTCGCCACAACTGAGAGGTTTCTAGTTATCATCATTGCCATGTTAATAAATAAGTGCAAAGGCGAAACACTTGCGATATTTGGGAACAAGCCTGCTCCCTGCTAGGAAGATTTTTTATAATTTATGCGTTTAATAATTTGTGGAATGCAAATACAAGCGTGAACGACTTCCTATTTGCATCTACCGTAACGAAATAATCCAATGCGAGCGTTTACTCGCACTTATCAAAGGGATATTCCTAGGTAATTAGTCAAATCAAAGACCAACGTATCGAGAACGTATACTTTATTGAAATCACTTCCACTTAGATACTATTTTAACCGAACAGTACATATAAAAATGAATATAACCTAATTGCTTACAAACTATACTTAATATTATATTGCTTACAAAATGGCATTGCCTGATGTTAAATCTACTAGAATGAAAAATATACTAGATTCTACCATTTTGGTACTTTCAGTAATTTGTCATTTCAATACTTTCGGACGCAGCTGCCACCACTGATTCAAACGACGAAGGTTCTATTGTTGAACTTGATTATGGGCCTGGCCGTACTTTAAAGGCTGCATAGGCATATGCTATTAAAATTCATAATTAGGTTATCAAAATTCATAATTAGAAAGAAGGACAAATTAAAGCGCCAAACTATTTCCATTCATCATCTTGCGTTACATACATCGAAATGGTTAAGAAATAACATTCAACTTTACTTACTCTGATGGAACTTAAGAGGTGAAATGCTGGATTTTTGTGGTAAATTGGCAAGTTATGCGGAAGCCGTTACTCGATTTCAAACTAGAGCAAGAAGTTGAAAGCGTAATAAATGTTTTTAACATCCTGAAAGCTTGCTGGCTATAAGTTGCCAATGCTTTCGTTGACTGGACTGCCTATTTCCTTACTCTGAGTGCTCCAACAATCCACACATTCCCAGACTTCTTCAAGCGGGCATGATTATGATTAGTTGATATCAGGAAGGCCTCTCAACTGGAACGCATTAAAGCTGGAGTTCATAGGAAGCGAATGTTGTTCACAAAATACATTGGAGATTCCATCACATACCTCAATGTTATCCGATTCAGTGATGGAAAATACGACATCTGTGAAAATTGTTATTCCGGTCTCGCCACTTCAACCGCATGTAGGCGAATTGACACGAATCAGCCTACAATCTATTAACCTTCGATCCTACATGCACTTGTATCTGATCGGGAATACCCACCTTGCATTAACTAAACTTTTAAATATTAAAAAAAAACCTTTACTCCAGATATTACTTTAATTTTAGCATTTGCTTAATGATTTTGTGAACTCAATTTTGTCATGGATTCCTTTGACTAACTTGTGAAACGTTGCACCAGTAAAGTCACCCCACTCCATTCAACACCTTTGAGGAACGGAACAAATGGAGAGGCTATGCTCATATAAGCTCCATAGAAAATGATACGACCACCTTCTGAGCATGATTGTCATTTCATTTCCAATAATTTCCACAATTTCTCCTCTCGAGAGCCAGATTGTCAATTTGACGACTAAACATGGACGCGAAATTTATCTGGCGCGTGAGATACGATTCGGAATTTACTCGTTTTTTCGGTTCGAGAACGTGTCCGGAGGTACATATTGACTGTAGTGAAAGTAATATTACACCTGGTTTAGGGACAAAAACATTTTAAGGAGTAACATTGTAAATCGGAGCGAGGAACTCAATTAAAAGTGTAATGTGCGTTATTGCTAGAAAACGATGGGTTATCGATACGACAGTGTTTTCTATCCTAAGTGGCCGTAATGCTTTATTTGTATTCAATGCTATTTTCTTGTTCTGTGAAGTGTTATTTGCAATAAAACCATATTTACGAGTGCATAAGCGTTTGTTCACTTTCTTGTGACAACCCATTGGGTTTTTCCTCGCTTGTCATGAATTTCGTTTTCGTTTCATTAACTCGTAAGCCAAATCAGTTTGCTTCAGATTTTAGGCTAAGAAGTGATCCTTTAGCACCTGAGATTGAAAGTGCTATAATATTGATGTTATCAGCATATGCTACTCATGCAAATCTTTTCATTCATCCAAATTACGATTGCAATAAATTTACATTTCAAAATTCAAATTAAATTACTATCAAAATTCAAATTCTAATTCTTATTAAAAGATCTCATTACATGTACGACGTGCGCCAGAACAATATAGTAAACAAAAAACATCTGTTTACTAATTTCATTTGACTATGCCGATGAATTGTCTTCACGCTCAAAGACAAGTTCATTGTCGGTATCTAAAGGGTGTTAGATTACGACTTCCTTGAACTTGACTTTGACTGTGCGGATGCATTATCTTCGCACTCAAAGACAATGCATTGTTATAGAAGTGTCAGTTTGCAGTCAACAGAAGATTTTCGCTTTATGCATTTGGATCCACATATGGAGAATCCAATGGATATGAATAGATACACTTTTTATATATAAGTTGTACTGCACGTTTTTTATGAATAAGTTAGAATGCTCATGAGGATTTCAAATCATTGGTTAGTGCATTTCCGATGTGTAAATTTTTCTTAAGGCGCCGTATACACCGAAATGGCAAAATCAATGGAATATGGCTATTTTCGAGTGCATAGTTTTCAACAACGGAAGAAGTGAACGTAATGGTTTTTAACGTTATATTTATTGATACGTGCTCGAGAGATTGTATAGAACAAAATTTAAAAAAAAATTTAATTGAGCATTTATCAGGAAAAGTATCGGGGTGGTTTCGAAAAAGAGCAATTTTCGCGTGCGTTTTTTGAGGATACCTTATAAGATTTTTTTATATATAGTTAGTTGGAATGTATAAAATGGGGTTGTATAGATTTAATTTTTGATTTTATGAATTTTTCATAATATTTACTCAACTCAAAATATCACATTTTAGGTGGGTTTCAATGCACGTTTTTAACTAAGTTAGCTTAATTTTTTTAGAAATGTTTATTTTTCAATAACATTACCCTGTAACAATTCGATCAAATATAGTATCTGATTCAATGTGAAATCAAATTCAGTTCACTCGCAGACAGCGAGCAGTACGCACGCAGCTTCCACGCCGTTTCTCTTCTTCAATATTTTGTTTTGAATTTTTCATTCTTCCCTTTCACGGGAAAGTGAAAAAATGAATAATAAAGAGATAGGTGCAATGACGAAATTCGATTATAATGTAAACAGCATTGCGTTTGTGATACTCCAAGTCGTATGTCAAGTGATAGCTGTTTCCCAGGAGAGCAACAAAGCATTCGATTTGTTATTTGTATTTATATTTTGTAAATACAATTTTATTTTTATTTCTTTTTCGTTTGTAAATATTTTTATTTGTTCTTTGTAAATATTGCCTAAAATAAGATATAAACGAAAAAAAAGGTTTTCCTGGAAATCAGCGCTATCAGTTGAAATACATACATATACAATTTTGTAGTATCAACAATAAGTTAGTGATTTAGTGCGTTATGGGGAATCGTAAGAATCGAGCAAGATATTTTATAAACAATAAGAAAAATTGCCGAAAGGTGAATGCGTCTCAAGCAAGGTAATTTTCCTTTTTAATAGGTAGGGGCACTGATGTAAATTGCGCATGAAATGTTTCCAATGTCTTACAGATAAAATAGCAAATTCGGATTAGCAGTCGGCTTGTTTCTTTCATTATTTAAATCATTAAAATTTGTTTCGTGATTAATAGAGGTTTATTGATACGTTCACGGAGACAATTATAATTTGGCAACTATGAAGATTTTTTAAAGTGAAAAATTTTGGATTTTTTCGTCCGTGTAGGTCTTGTGCGTTTGTGCTTCAGAGCAAAATGCACTTGCAGGATACAGCTCATCGGCTTTGATTATGGCGTCTTTGGAAACCCGGCATCTCTGTCCCAGGCACGTGATCGAATTCCCCAGCTGAAGAACATTATCTTCGAAAATAAAATAAAACATATTTTGATGTATTAGCTGAACTTTTTTAATTGGATCATTTCACCCTTTTCACATCAACTTAATGTAAATCTATACGACAAATTTGCTCTACATTTGAAGCTTATCTAACGTCGCGCGGATATCGATCACTCTTTCGGATGGCTCCGATAGCTTTTTTAAATTAATTTTTATGGAATTGTTTGCAGCTACATATATATATGCAACTCATTTATATGTAGCTGCAAACAATTCCATAAAAAGTAATTTAAAAAAGCTATCGGAGCCATCCGAAAGAGTGATCGATATCCGCGCGACGTTAGATAAGCTTCAAATGTAGAGCAAATTTGTCGTATAGATTTACATTAAGTTGATGTGAAAGGGTGAAATGATCCAATTAAAAATTTCAGCTAATACAAGTATTTACCAGAGAAATTTACCTTGAATATAACTTGCAGATACAAAAACATATTGGGTTTGCATAAGTAGAAAAATTAAAAATTAACTCCCTCACCTCTGAGCATGGTGGTCGCCATCACCGGTGTGTATCTAAGAGTGATGGCCTGAGGAGAATTAGTGCACACGTCGAAACCACCTTCTTCTAACATTTTTCTTCTCTAATAATTTTTCAGAAAAATTATTATTCAAAAAATATGCAACTCATTTATATGTAGCTGCAAACAATTCCATAAAAAGTAATATTTTGATGTGTCTGTGATGTAAATAGTTGTGTCGATAATTTTTCATGTCCCAGCTTATTTCGCTGTTTGATTGGTCACGCTGTTTGGTTGGTCACGCAAACACATCAATGGAACGCCAAAATCTTAACCCTGCAGAGGTCTTCCCTTCAAAGTTATGTAAGTGATCGCGCGGATTACCATGATAATCCAATTTCAAACGAGAAAAAAACTGCGAAATACTAAATAATTTGTCTTTATTTTGCTTTAAATCGAACCTACTAACCCTTGCTAAAGATATTCATTATAAAATTCGTCCCAAAATTCAATTTACAGCACCCAACTGGCAAACAATTGATAGAAGTTGCTGCTGAATTTTTCGATTACGAAACAGCGGATTACTTTGGTAATCCGTGTGAACCCTCCAGGATTAAAATGTGATGATATTGGTATATATACCATTTTAATCCGCGCGACCCCTCCAGGATTAAAAATGTGATGATATGAGTATTGCATTGAAATAAATAGGCTTTTCTATCTATTATTTTATTTTACTAAAGGTTTTAATTTACACGGATTTTAGGTTACAAGTTTCAGTCGGCGAGTCCGACCTTCCTTCCTCGAATCACAAAACGAACTGCACGCTGTCATGTTTACAGTGTTGCCATGTTTATATTTTCGTATACTAAGTGAAGTTCTAAGCTAATTGTAAAATATAATTAGTACAGCTTGGATTGCGCATTTATTGGCGCGAACGAATTCAAAATAATGTCCATTGGAGTGCATAGCTTAGTTAGTTTTACAAATAATAATTGATGTTTGATAATTATATTGGATTCTGAGCCAACATTCCGCCAACCTTGAACGGCTACTGCCTTCAATTCTCCAGGTCGCTACTTGGTAAAGGACATACCTTGGCGATTGGCCGACGCAGAGTTCCTAACTTGGTTTTAAGGGAAACCACTCTGACTAGCCCGTCCGCACCTGGGTGGAGTTCAATTATACGACCTAGTAGCCATCGTTGTGGTGGTAGACTGGAATCGACGACGACGACTAATCGACCCAATTGGATGTTTTTCGTTTCTGTATGCCATTTGCCTCTTTGTTGCAGTTGTAAGAGATATTCTTTGGACCAACGTAACCGAAACTGCTGTTGTAACCAGGATAATTGCTGCCAACGAGATAGACGAGAAATGTTAACGTTGGTAGCATCGGGTTCGGCTGGCAAGTTCAACGGTTCGCCAATTAAAAAATGTGCTGGCGTTAGTGGGTTCAGATCATTCGGATCTGACAAAAGTGGAGTTAACGGCCGAGAATTTAGGATCGCTTCGATTTGAGTTACTGCCGTCGACAATTCTTCATAGGTCAGAGAGGCAAGTCCAAAAGTACGATATAAATGCGTCTTAGCCATCTTAACCGCCACCTCCCAGAGTCCGCCGAAATGTGGTGCTCGAGGAGGTATGTGATGAAACTCGATTCCGTCATCGGCACACAGCTGGATAATCGAATCTTGAGTTTGCTGACTGTTGAAACGTTGATGAAGCTCTCTCATCTCTCTCTTTACTCCAACGAAATTGGTTCCATTATCGCAGTACAGGTGACGGCAGTGACCTCTTCGAGCGATAAATCTTTTTAGAGCCGCAATGAAGGCTTGCGATGTCAAGCCCGAGACGACCTCTAAATGTACCGCCTTGACTGCGAAGCAAACAAACACTGCAATATAAACCTTATACGAACGATTTCCTCTGCCCTTTTGATGCACGCAAATTGGACCACAAAAATCGACTCCAGAAACGAGAAAAGGCCGAGTTGGTTTTAAGCGAGAAGCTGGAAGATTGCCCATTAGTTGATGTGAGACTTGCGGCCGTGAACGAAAACAACGATAGCACTGATGCACTACTTGTCTTGCAAAGCTTCTGGCGTTAACGATCCAATATTTGTGGCGGATGGCAGCAACTAACGCTTGAGGACCTGCATGAAAATTTTGTTCATGATAATGTTTGACAAGAGAAAGGACAAATGGATGGTTTTTAGACAAAAGGATTGGGTGTTTCGATTCATAGGTAATGACTGCGTTCTGTAGACGTCCTCCTACTCTTAGTAGTTTTATCTTGGAATCGCTATCTAGGAAAGGGTTTAAATTTGCGATAGAACTCCTTAAAGGACTTTTCAATTGACTTTCAAGTAGTCTAATTTCTTTAGCGAATTCCTGATTCTGAACGATCCAAATAATTCGATGTAGGGAAGTGTCGAGCTCTTCCGCTGAAAGAGGACCTATTTTCCTATCTTCTGTTCGTCTCGAGTTGTTCACAAATCGCAAAATGAATCCAAATACGTGACGAAGTTTTTGATAGTCATTTATAAATTTTACATTTGATGTTAAGTCTTCCCGATCAACTATAGTTGCGGCGAGGACGATCTTAACTCTTCTGGATTCCGGAACATTCGCTGTCGATTGATTTCTAATAGGGCATTTATCAAAGGATTCCATTAAAAAATCAGGCCCATTGAACCAAAGAGTTGAATCTACGAGCGATTCGGGGAGCATGCCTCTGGAAACAATGTCCGCAGGATTAGAAGTTGTGGGTACATGTTTCCATCTCATGTTCGATGACAACGCTTGTATATTGGCGACTCTATGCACCACGAAAGTATTCCAACTAGACGGATGATCAGCAAGCCATGCCAGGACAATCGTAGAGTCAGTCCAGCAGAAAACATCCTGAATAGGTCCATTGATGATTTTTTGAACTCGGTCCATTAGCTCCGCCAAAAGTAGAGCTCCACAGAGTTCCAATCGAGGTATGGTGATCGATTTCACCGGCGCTACTTGAGACTTCGCGCATAACAATTTTACAGATATTGCTCCAGAAGATGCGATGCAACGAACGTATATACAGCAACCATATGCTTTGGGCGAGGCATCGGCAAATCCATGTAACTCCAAGGTTGTTTTTTCCGGATCTGCAAGTACTAAACGAGGAATTTTTATATTTTGTATTAAACTTAGCTGTCCCTTAAATGTTTCCCAATGTTGATGATAACTTGTAGGCAATGACTCGTCCCAATTTATTTTTAATTTCCAGAGATCTTGTAGGAATATTTTGGCTATGACTGTTACAGGATTAATGATTCCCAATGGATCATAAATTTTCGCAGCATCCGACTTTTCGAATGAGCAACTCATTGCTAGATCCTCTACCGGATCGCCTTTCAGCAAGTATTCATCGTTCGAACACCATTTTCTCAAATCAAACTTTGCCTTTGATAGAATATACTTTACCTCCGATTTAAGCTTTGAAAGCTCTTCGGTCGAGTCAGCCCCGGTTATAAGATCATCCATGTAGAAATCACGACGAATAGTAATTGCACCGGCTGGATAATCCTTTCCATATAAGTTTGAAAGTTCCTGCAGACAACGAGTAGCTAGGAATGGGGCTGCGGCTGTACCATAAGTAACTGTGTTTAGCTTGTAATGACGTATTTCTTCTGATGAGTGATTTCTCCAGATAATGCACTGAGTGTATTTGTCATCGTCATCTATAATTGTTTGACGATACATTTTCGATATATCCGCGGTTAAAGCATATTTATGAAAACGGAAACGAATGAAAATATTGAAAAGCTCGGCCTGTATAGGCGGTCCAACCATCATCATTTCATTTAGCGATATATTTGTACTAGTGCGACAGCTACAATCGAATACTACACGAAGTTACTCCGGTCTCAAAACGCAATGATGAGGGATCCAATAACGTACTCGGTTTCGATCTTCAGTGTCTATGAGCTCCATATGATTTAGGTCTTCATACTCCTTCATAAATGCAGAATACTGTTCGTTTAATTCTGGATCTTTTCTCAGTTTGCGCTCCAGGTTCGAAAACCGTCGAAGTGCGATGTCGTAAGAACTGCTCAACTTCGAGAGGTCGTCCTTAATGGGATATTTAACGATAAATCGTCCATCTGTTATAGGTCTGACGAAAGTGATCTTCACAATCTTGTTGTTCCAAACTCCATTTTCGATTATCCATTTTAGTTGATTCCAGTACCCAAAATTTTTCCAAAAGTTGCAGCATTGATTGTTCTGAGTCCTCAGTCACGGCCTTTAAACTGCAAAGCACGTTACTGTTTCGATATTTCATATTCTTGCAACATCCTGACACTATCCAGCCCAATAAGGTTTTCTGTAAAGTTGGCTCGGTTTCTTGGAGTTTGATCTGGCCAACGCAAAGAAGTTCAAAAAAGACAGATGCTCCAATCAAAACATCTATTCCTTGACTTTCATAAAAATGTGGATCAGCAAGTGGCAAATTTTTTGGAATGTTCCAATTATCGATACTATAAGAACAGTGGGGTTGAGGGCCCACTATTGTGGGTAAAATTATCATTTCCAAACTAGTTTCAAAGTTGTTAACACGAGATTTAATAGTTGTGTTAGTTCTAAATTTAGCAACAGCACTCACAGCTCCAATCCCGCTTATAGACTCGCTGACCTTTTGTTTCTTTATCTGCAATCGGTTGGACAGCGATTCCGATATTATGTTTAACTGCGAAGCTGAGTCTAAGAGCGCTCTGCAGGGCACGAAAGATCCCACTTTATCCTTTATATAGATTACTGCAGTTGCTAAAATTACGTGGTTTATTTCATTGTCGCAACTCACATAAAATTCCGATGACGACGACGACGATATGATCAACGATGAATTATTTGCATGACTTGTGCTAACGTCGTGCTCTGAAGGCACAACCTTGACGTCCGAATTAACGTTTTCCACTTGCTTCGATTGATCCCGATGTAATAAGGTATGGTGAGCACCTGCACAAATTCGACATTTCAACCTTGTGCAGTTTTTGGTCGTATGACCCTTTGTTTAGCAGTTAATGCAAAGCGATCGTCGTTTTACCCCCCAATACCGTTCGACGGGTGATTTCGCTGTGAACTGTGGGCATTTTTGAATGTAATGGTCTGTTGCACTACAAATGATACACGAACTCCGCGCCGATATGAGTACTGTGCGATTTTTTGCGTTAGAACGAGACGGCCGCGGTGCCGAAGCCGATTCATTTTGATGATTACTGCCATCCATCGCGCGAGCTTCAAGAATTTGACAGCGATTGTTTAAAAATTCCGAAAATTCATCCCATTCAGGAAAACGTTTTAAATCACGAATCTCGTCCCATTTTAGTCGCGTCTCCGAGTCGACTTTTTGTAATGCCAGATGCAATAATAAACCGTGATATATTTGCTCGGCCTTAGCTAATGACGACATTGACTGAATATGGGCCATAACACTATCAGATAATTGTCGTAGCTGAGACGCTGCTGTCGAATTTACTGCAGGAAGGTCGAATAACTGTCGAACAGGACCCGTCAGTATTAATGCGGGATTATTGAACCGTTTGTCCAATAACGTTTTCGCACGAGTGTAATTTTCAGGAGTCGCTTCTAAATGTTCGATAATTTTTCGCACCTTCTCGCCTAAGCAACTGATTAAATGCTGGAATTTTTCGAAATCCTCTAACTCGTCATCATTATCAACCAATGACTTAAACTTGTTCCAAAATTCTAAGTATGACATAGGCTCACCATTAAAAAGTGGCAATTTGAGACGCGGAAGATTTTTAGACCGCGATCGAGGTGTTAAAAATGTGCCTGTCGTATTAGAAACATCCTTACTTGGTCTTGATCGATTTAAGTACCCAAGAATGGCTGCCTTAGTTCCACAATATAAATCTTCCAGTTCCGCGAGTTTAGTTGCGTTTTGGGCCGCATCATCATCAAGATCTTCGATTTCAAGATGGGTCTCCATAGCCGTCGTAAACGAACTCTCCAAGAGCTCTAGCCTCGTGTTAAGCTCATGAATATTTAATTTCTCACCCTTTGAATCAATGATCCGTTTAACGCGTGTGACGCTTCCTTGCGCAGCGGCCCGCTTTCTTTTCAGTTTATTTACTGATTCGAGAACTTTCCGATCATCTCCATTGTCTTCAGACTCACTAGTCATCTTCACACAATCAAACTGTTTAATGTCACGATTTGACCTTTTAAAATTCACTAGGGCACGTTCGATCACGTACAGTTTGAGTTTTTATACAAATGTCCACGAAAAATAACTTTTCTTTTAGATTCCGACCGATTTCCGAAATCTACTAGTAGTTTTAATTGAACTGTTCACGACGAAAAAACTGTTCTTTTCAGATTCCGATCGATTACCGAAATCTTACTGTTAGGTTTTTAGTGAACTATTCCTGACGAAAAAATGTCTTTTTTGATCCCGATCGATTATCGAAATCGAACTACAAACGAAACTGCCGTATCCGGCTCGACGGACCAAAAATGAATTGAAATAAATAAGCTCTTCTATTTATTATTTTATTTTACTAAAGGTTTTAATTTACACGGATTTTAGGTTACAAGTTTTAGTCGGCGAGTCCGACCTTCCTTCCTCGAATCACAAAACGAACTGCACGCTGTCATGTTTACAGTGTTGCCATGTTTATATTTTCGTATACTAAGTGAAGTTATAAGCTAATTGTAAAATATAATTAGTACAGCTTGGATTGCGCATTTATTGGCGCGAACGAAATCAAAATAATGTCCATTGGAGTGCATAGCTTAGTTAGTTTTACAAATAATAATTGATGTTTCATAATTATATTGGATTCTGATCCAACAAGTATATATGCCATTGTAATCCGCGCTACCCCTCTAGGATTAAAAATGTAATGATATGAGTATATATATATATATATATATATATATATATATATATATATATATATATATATATATATATTTGTATACATATTTATTTGTTGGTGTGAATATGTTTATATGTAAACATATACATATATATTTATTATATAGATATACATATAAAAAAAAATTTATATATATATATATATATATATATATATATATATATATATATATATATATATATATGTATGTATATATATATATATATATATATATATATATATATATATATATATATATATATATATATATATATACTTAGTCGTGCCATAAGTTCTGTCACACGTATATGGGCAATTTTTGTATAAATGAAAAAGAGTTTTTGACAAAGGGAAAATATATTTTATTTTGGCATACTAATGGAAGTAAAATAAGCAACAAATTATTCAAAGTGGCCGCCTTTAGCCTTTACACAGCTCTTTAATCTGTTGGGCCAGTCATCGATAGCAGTACGCACTGTTTCTATCGGAAAATCAGCTACTGCTTCCGTCAAAGATCAAAGATCCATCTTCACACGTTAACGAACAAACTTTAAAGGACCATCGACTGTCAACAACATTATGACGTTTATAAAACTGAACGATATTGAAATGTCACTCATAAAATAAAGATGTTGCCAATGTGAGAAATTATGTGACAGAACTTATGGCAGGACTATGTACATATATATATATATATATATATATATATATATATATATATATATATATATATATATTCTGTTCAGTTTTGAATGATAAAATATATTTTTTTAAAACCTCTAGAAGTCAGCGAACCTTCTTCATCTGGATAATAGTTTATTTGCTCAACAAAGAAGCATTTCGTGCGTAATCAGTATATTCATGCATCCTATTCGTCCTTGTCGTTTTACTTTTTTCTAATTTGGCAGCTTTAAAATGGATAGGTTACTGATGTGTCTTCATTTTACATTAGGCATAAATTAGCTGCAGAACGAGACTCGCATAGCATGAGACATGCAACTGAAAGTATTCCTGATAAAATTACGGGCATCACCAATATTAACCAAGAAAATATTCTTGATGAAACTATCACAATTGAAGGTCGAAGAATTGTGGATTTTCAGTACTTTTTTGAAAAAATGAAAGAAATATCTAACCATTCTGCTCGCTTTGGATGTTCCTTATCATATTTGCATATAATATGTGAGGTAAAGAATGGTTTAAAATTGACTTTTAAACTGAAATGTGAACGGTGTTGCCCATACTTTGACCTGAATTCCACGGATTCAAAAAGCAACAGTGATATAAATATCAATTCGTCGGTTGTGACAGCAGTACAGTCCTTAAGAATGGGTTATAATTGCCTAGATGAATTGTTTTCATCATTAGAAATTCCTTTCATGGGTAAAAGAACATACGAGTACAGCAAAATTCAAACCACAGTTTGCAACTGGTTGGATATAGTCTCTGAAAAATCTATGATCATTGCTGCAAAAGAGGAAACAAATCACGCAATAGCTGAAGGAAGTATCGATGAAAATGGAACCCCCTTGATAACCGTAGTAGCTGATGGATGCTGGTCGAAGAGATCTTACGGAACAAATTATTCGGCCCTTTCTGGCGTAGCAGCTATCATGGGCCTTTTTTTCTAAAAAAGTACTTTTTATGCAAACAAAAAATAAATACTGCTTGATATGCAAAAGAGCAGAAAACCTCCTCCTCCTCCTGATCACATTTGCTACAAAAACTATAATGACAGTTCTACAAGCATGGAATCCAACATTCTTTTGGAAGGCTTTAAGACGTCAGTGCAGGAACGTGGGTTAATATATTCCCAAATGATTGCTGATGGAGATTCATCAACATATAATAAAATTTTACAAGAAAAAATCGAGTGTAAAAATCACTTGCTGCGAAACAACTGTAGGAAGATTAAATTTGTTTCGTGCAATACACTATTTCCATTAAATCTCAGACGAATAGTGAGCAACAACTTGGGTCGCCTTAGATTAGCGGTGAACGCAGCAATTAGGCACTGTAAGAGCGAAAGCTGCGATATTACAGAGAAAATTCAAAATTTAAACACCGACATAATAAATAGCCCGTATCATGTATTTGGTGAACATCGCAAATGTAGGCTTTATTTTTGCAAGCAAAGGAAAAACGAGCAAAACTATGTTCCAGACCTTGAAGAATACGGATTATGGGCACAAAATCTAAAGTCTGTATTTTATTTGGCACAACAATCAAGAAGCCTTATCCACGATGTTCAAAGCAATATTGTTGAGTCGCTTAATAGTGTTGTTGCAAAAGCTTTTGGGGGATAGCGAATTAATTATTCTCTAAGACATGGTTACCCAACGGCTTTGCTGCACTATTATCATTCAACACCAAGTGCACGCATTCTACATTGCGAAGAGAAATTTTCGGCAAAGGTCCATCCTACAGAACAGGCCTAATGAAACGTCGTATGATGAAACAAAATGCTCAGCATCCTATAAAAAAGAAGCGTTCTCAAACCCCCAGAAAAGTAATGGATGAGTGTGAATATGGTGATGCCTGCGAAAAACCAGATATGGAGCAAGATATATTCATGACTGCAAGATCTGAGTTCTTGAAGACTTTAGACATAAATGTTCAAAACCGAGCGAGCATCGAAAATAACACGATTTTGCAAATAAATTCGAGTAAGTGGTTCGAGTTGAGAAAATCTCTCTTGACAGCCTATAATTTTGGACGAATATGCAAAAAGAAAAACAATATTAGCTGTGTGGATTCGGTGAAATCTTTGCTGTATTCAAAATTTTTCAGTACTGTTGCTGTAAAACATGGAATCGAAAATGAAGGCACAGCTTTGCAAACTGTTTCGAAAATTATTTCTAAAGACATCACCAAAACTGGACTTTGCATTGATACATGTCACAACTTTCTAGGTGCATCTCCTGATGATACAACTAGCGACAGTATCGTTGAAATCAAATGCCCGTATTCTGCCCGCGGTATGCATGTATCAGATGCTGTTAAAGCAAAAAAATTAAATTTTGGAAATTCGTTAATAATGAGCTCGTAGTAAATACAACTTCCGACTGGTAGTATCAAATTCAAGGGCAGCTACATCAGGCGCGGATCCAAGGGGGGGGGGGGGGTTACAGGGGTCATGACCCCCCCAGAATCAGCATGCATTTTAAAAACAGAGCTGAATGAATTATTCGGAAACCCAAAAACAAAACAAAAAATCAAACGACCAAAATGAACCCAGTTTTTGTGAAATCAAAAACCAGAAACACACCAAATGACCAAAGTCCACTTACCATATTGTTAACTTAAAAATATTGGGAACAAAATATAACTATAATAACGACTAAACTTTTTATAGAATACTGATTTTTTCTGTATTTGGGTTGTAGCAACACTTGTGATTTGTTTACGTTTGTATAAGTTCCAACTGGGAAGATCATTTATAACACAAAATCTAATTTTCTATTTTGTTTTGCATATCTGTTGATTATCGCATCGATGTCCAATTCAATGTCGCGATGAATGTGTAACAATGCAAGCCCAGTGAGTCTGTTTTCTGCCATAGTTAATCTCATCCAAGTTTTGAGGCGACTGAGAGTTGAAAAACTCCTTTCTTCAGTGGCTGTGGTCACAGGAAGCGTATGCATAGTATCAAGCAGTTTCCAAATGGATGGATAAATTTCTTCATCACACGCAGCACAAACTAGAGGAAGCGAATCGGGGAGTCCACCGCCGTTTTCAACAATCCGATTCCATTTGGCTACTCACTATTTGAATTGTGCAATGACTCCTGAGATCGAGACAGGAGTTTGCAGAAGCTTCTGGTACGTTTCTGCTGCATGGCGAACGTCTTCAATGTCCTCCACTGTGTATGAAGTCCGAGGCAGAAGCACTCTCAACCGAAAAAGGTTCATCACGTCTGTGAAGAGTCTTTCGTTGAGGTCTGTCACAACGTTGTCCAATAGAGGAATGAAAATCCCTCTCCTGAAATACTCCTCCGGGGTTTGATTTTGTTGATGATTATCTCGATGTTTTTGGCGAGAAACAACACAAGGTACTTTCATCTCCACATCCAACTGTTTAGGGAGATTTTCAGTTTCAGTATACAGCTGTTGAAAAACGGAATCAGCCTCGCTTCTTTTCGTCTCAAGAACAATCAAAGTATCTGCTATCAAATCGGTTAGTTTTTTAAGATCTAATGATGGTTTTTGGAGTTTTCGGCTTAATGGTAAAGTTACTCTTTAAAAATACAAAAACCAACAAAATTATTGTAAACTAATTTTCATCTTTTGCTTTATAATAATTATTTTTGTTTTATTAATTAAATTGAGTAGTTTCTTGAAAAGTAAATTTGAATCAAGTCTTTTCTCAACAGAACAAAACCTGTCTGCGTATTTTTTTTCAAATCGTTCAACTGAAAAAATGAAAAAAGCAAAAATTATATACATCCCAAGAACATTATTCAAGTAAGCAGTTGAAATCAGGAACGTTGGATAAGAGCATGAAAAAGGTTAGCAGCAGAAGATGCACTTTTCTCTTTCCGCCACGTTGAAATCTCTTCAAGTGCTTCACAAATTTTTATTAACTGTTCACCTTGAAACTGCAGGTGGCCTAGTGACGTTCAACCCATCGTGTCTCGCAAAGACTTTGAAGAGATTTTTTATCAAACTTTTTTTCAAAGACACCGTGTCTTTTTGAAAAAGCATTTGAAATAGCTACAATGGTTTTCATTGTCCCTGAAGCGTTTCGGCAGTTTAAGACATTCGATGATTTCAATAAAGAATTATTCAACACATGGTTATTGCAAGGAAGACGTCGTGCGTGAATTGCTACTTTCATCAACTCGTGACATGCCTCTTTCAAGTCGACGCCATCACTAAGCAACTGTCTGTACCGATTCCATCCAAGTATTGCAGGTCCAAGTCGAATTCGATACACAAATCTATGACAATATGTGCCACTGCAACTCCAGTTAAATGACGCTCGTTACCTTTCACATCTTCAGAACGAATCGCAGAGTACGCGTCGCAAAATGTAACAAAATTTTCTCTGGCAACTCTATTCCAGACGTAGTGAAGTGACAAGCTGAGCTGTTCAGTGTGTGAGTTTTTGGTCGTCTCGTCAAATATAACAGAAAAAAATATTGCCGCTCTTACTATATTTAGGATAACTTGCTGAATTTCCTCTTTGCAGGCTTCTATCAGTGGATTTTGAGTGGTTTTGCTAATGTACATTGCGTTTGCACCTGCGGTTGCTAAATGTTACTGAAGAGAAGAGTCACCAGAATCAATTCTGAAGCGAAGGAGAGCTCTAAAGTTCCCATGATTTGCCACCAGACTGTCTCCTCCGTCGGTCCCATTCAAGAGCAATCCATCATCCCTATGTCCACGTAAAGAAATATATTTCCGACCACAAAAATTGATCGTTTTGATTATAGGCAATAACCGCTCTCGATTTTCTTTAACCTGTGCATATCGTTGTACATAGAGCTGGTTGACTACTTCTCATGCTGGATTGTGAAAAGTCTGAACAAAATATTTGCCAGCTTCTACCACTTTCTGGTGATATTGGTTTCGTTGATGAAGAGAAAGCGCTCCATTTTCACCAAGTAAGTCGTCAAACTTTTTCAGCGGTTCTCGAACTAGTCGTTTCAGATAAGTGTTTGTTTGGTAACCTCCTCCTGAGCTCGACGCGAATAATACGCAGTACTTACAATAAAGACTTTGATCTTTATGAAGCCAAGAGAATTTCTCTAGATGAGATTTTTGAGCGTACTTCTTCCTTTCCTTCCCTTTCTTCACCACGATATAATGAAGAAAAATATAATCGAGAGGAGGTTCCCAGTGATGTTTCAGTAAATCGTCGATGTTGCGTCGGTTTACGTAAGACCCTATATCGGACGCAAAATGAGGCTTGCAGCATGGTTCATTTGTATGCGTAGTATTCGCTGAATGGGAATTGGACGGAACATTTTCAAACCTATCAGTTATCTTCGAAATACTAGCTGATGGTATGAACTCTTTCGCCGACGATGATGCATCAGAACTAGATTGAGACTCTGGTTTCTGACTTTTAGAAAAGAAAGTGTCAATCGTTCTTGTGGAAGCCGGGCGTTTGTTATTTTTTGTTATATATAATATTTTGTTAATTTTTGTTATTTTTTATATTGTTTTACCCTGTGACCCCCTCCGGACAAAAATTCTGGATCCGCTCCTGAGCTACATGCAACGAAAATTGATTTATGTGTTTTGGGAGTTTGGACTGGAGATGAGATTCCTATGAAAATTGAGTTTGTCAAATGCAAATCAGGGATCCTGATTGGATATCAGCAGCAATAGAGGAAAGGAACGCAAGGCGAAAAAAATAAAATCTTATTCTCAGCACCAAATATATCAGTTATTGAATAAACGGATGATATGATGTATGTCATATCTCCCTAACATATTATAAAATAACTTAAAGCGTATTAAAACATGTGAATTATTTAAATTTAATGGCCTTAAGGTCACGCTAAAATTTCTAAGATATTTGTTGCCCATGTTCTCATGAAAGACTACCTCAAAAATTTTCTTTATCAGATTTGTTGCTCAAGGATGTACAAACGCAAGATTGAGACACACATTTTTCACATATTTTGACCTCCACTGCACTTCCCCATGGTGTTACCGCATGTTTTGAACCTGATTTGAAAAGTTCTCATCAAGACCTTTTAGCCGATTTGTATTTTATACAAATGGAGTCGCAATTTCGTAATGCAAGCATCACACGTGATCAAACGATGTACGATTACGTCGTTGGATCACTCGACAGTACAACACTGTCAAATGTCTCGGATATCGTCCGCGCCCCTCCGGTCCACAACAAGTACCTGGCGATCAAGGAACGTCTGATCAAGGAATTCACGGACTCGTAGAACAAAAAGCTGCGCCGACTAGTGCAGGAATGTGAGCTAGGAGACAACAAACCGACGCAACTCCTACGCCAAATGAGAGATTTGGCCGGTGGTGCGATGAGCAACGAGGCAATTAAGTCTTTGTGGCTAGAGCGACTGCCCAGCGGCATTCGTGCGGTGGTATCGATCGCGGAAAAAAATCTGGATCGGTGTGCGCAGCAGGCCGACAAAATGATGGAAATGGGGAATTTTGGCACCATATCATCTATTCAAGGCCAGACAGAACAAGCGACGGCACAGCCAAGCGAACTGCGCTCTTTACACCTGATCATCGCTGAACTGAGAAAAGAAATTAGCGAGATCAGGGCTAATCAGCATCAACTACGCGGGTGTTCACAAACACCCTTACGTGACGACAAGAGACGCAACCGCTCCAAAAGCCGCGCGGAAAGGCACGCGCTCTGTTTCTACCATCATCGATTTGGTGCTAACGCTAAAAAATGCGCTCAGCCGTGCCAATTCAACAAGTCAGAAAACTAAAGGACGCTTCACTACCGACGGTTGGTGAAGCCTGCAGCAACATGAAATCGAACCGTCTTTCCATCATCGAAAGAGTGTCACGACTAAAATTTTTAATTGATACTGGCGCAGATTTTTTGATTTTACCTGTATCATCTGTAGGTAAGAAGTTGACGCCAGCAACATATACGCTATTCGCCGCAAATGGATCGCAGATCAACACATACGGCAACAAAATATCTGCAGTAGACTTCGGACTACGAAGGAAATTCGAGTGGAGTTTTGTAATCGCTGACGTCACCAGGCCAATACTGGGCGCCGATTTCCTTGGAAAATTCGAACAACTGGTCGATGTCAAGAACAAACTACTCATCGACAAGCAAACGAAGCTACAGACTCAATGCGTTGCTGAATTCATCAACTACGAGCCAGTTTTTTCTATCAACAGCGACAATAAGTTCAAAGAGCTGTTGATGGAATTCAAAGAATTGACGTCGCCAACATCATACGATAGCACACGGAAAACAACAGTCCGCCATCAAATCATCACCACCGGACAACCAGTGTTTTCACGTCCACGCCGCCTGAACGAAGAAAAATTTAAAATCGCCAAGCAAGAGTTCGAGCACATGATAAACCTGGGAATATGTGTAACATCAAAGAGCGAGTGGGCCAGTCCACTCAACATGGTTTCAAAAAAGAATGGACTATGGCGACCATGCGGTGACTACCGCCGACTCAACGCTCAAACCGTTCCAGATCGTTTCCCCGGTCGCGCGCATTCAGGATTTCGCTCAAACATTCAACGGCAAGAATATCTTTTCGACACTCGATTTGGAAAAAGCCTATTTTAACATTCCAATCGCCGCGGAAGATCGAAAAAAGACAGCAATCATCACGCCGTTTGGATTGTTTGAATTCAACGTGATGACATTCGGCCTACGCAACGCAGCACAAACGTTCCAAAGATTCATGGACCAGGTACTATTCGGCCTAGAATTCGTGGTCTGCTACATTGATGATGTATGCATCGCATCGAACAACGAGGAGGAACACTACCAACATGTGCGAATCGTTTTGCAGCGCTTGCGTGAACGCGGACTCAAAATCAATGTTTCGAAATGCGTATTCGCACAGGAGGAGATAACATTTCTCGGCCATCAAGTCAGCGAAAAGGGAATCCGTCCGCCAAATCATAAAATTGAAACCATCATCAATTTTCCAAAGCCGACGGCAGCAAACGAAATACGCAAGTTTATTGCAATGTTGAATTTTTACCGGCGTTTTCTCCCTGGAGCCGCAACAAAGCAAGGACAATTGCAAAAATTAATTAAAGGGAACAAGAAAGGTGACAAGTCACATGTGATATGGACCGATGATGCCGAGAAAGCATTTGACGAATGCAAACAGGCATTAGCGAACGCAACAACTTTAGCACATCCAGTCCCCGACGCCAAATCGGTGTTACACGTGAATGCCAGCAATTTTTCCGTTGGTGCAGCCATCCACCACATAAACCGTGGACAACTCGAGCCACTCGGTTTCTATTCGAAGCGTATGACCGATACACAGAAGCGTTATAGCACCTATGACAGAGAATTGCTTGCAATCTTCCAATCGATAAAACATTTCAAACATATTATCGAAGGAAGAAAGTGTACGATTCTGACTGATCATAAACCGGTAACGGACACGGCAACGCCTAGACAACTTCATCATCTGGACTTTATTGAGCAATTTACTACCGATATACGACACAATGCCGGCAAGGACTACACTGTAACTGATTTATTTTCCCGCATCGAAGCTATCGACAGCAATGGGCAAATCAATTTCGATAAGTTGGCCGACAGTCAGAAAGTCGACAAAGAAGTAATTGACTTTCAGACGAGAACAGATTCAACGCTCCAGCTGAAATTGATTAACCTTCCAAACGCTTCTAAAACCATCCTTTGCGACGTATCGACAAAAAGCGTACGACCATTCATCACCGGAGAATTTACGCAACAAGTTTTCGACTCCGTTCATGGCATAGCGCACCCTGGAAAGAGAGCCACAATCAAACAGATTTCCGAACGTTTCATTTGGCCAAACATGAAGAAGGACACCGCCAAAATGGTAAAAACTTGTCTCGCTTGCCAGAAATCGAAGATCACTCAACACAACAGATCCGCAATAGAAAGCTTCAAAGTTCCCGACAAGCGTTTTTCGGTAATCCACATCGATTTGGTTGGACCACTGCCGATTTCGAATGGTTTTCGATACTGTTTGACGTGTACCGATCGATTTAGCCGATGGTCAGCAGCGATTCCCATAGAGCACATTCACGCAAATACAGTTGCCACCGCACTGATCAACGGCTGGATAGCGCAGTACGGCGTGCCATCTCAAATCATCACAGTCCAGGGTACACAATTTGAATCCAAACTGTTTAACAAAGTATCACGTATTTTAGGAGCGAAGCATCTGCGGTCAAGCCCAAGACACCCGCAAGCTAATGGTCTAATCGAACGTTTCCACCGTACAATGAAATCGGCTATCAAGTGTCACAGTAACGAGCGCTGGACTGAAATCCTGCCTCTCATCCTGCTTGGTTTACGAAACGTTTACAAGGACGACATAAAAGCAACGCCATCCGAAATGATTTACGGCACAACATTGAAGATGCCCTGCGATTTTTTCGAGATGGCCAACAATGATGGGTTCGACACCGATTTCGCACAACATTTACGCGAATTGATGGAACGGATTCAACCTGTGCCAACGTCGAATCATGCTTCTTACAAAGTATTTGTACAAAAGGATCTGCAAGCATGCTCGCATGTCTTTTTGCGAGACGACTCAGTTCGACCGCCACTTAAAGCACCGTACGACGGACCATATAAAGTTTTGGAGCGAAATAGCAAAACATTCAAGCTTCAAATTAAAAACCGTGCTACCCGCGTTAGCATCGATCGGTTAAAAGCAGCTTATTTGCCCCTCCAGGATCAACCAACGTCGACGCAAGGGATTCCTAGCAATAACAGCGAGTTCAAGAAAGACACACCAACGTATACGAAAGGCGAAAGAGCCATTAATCTCCCAAAGAGGTTCGTTTCATTCGCAGAATCGTGATATCGCTCCAATGGCTCAACCACTGGCGGGGGAGTACTGTGGCAGTTACATAATCCCTATGTCAACCATACAGCGGCTCCGACAAACATGACATCTCCGCTGCATTGCCCACGCATGCCACAACACAAAACACAACTCACAGCCGCAACAGCATTGCACGTGTTGCGCATCAGAGGCGCTGAGATCAATACAAAACAAAAGGTATAAATAGTCAGCACGGACCTCGTCAACTCTCTCACGCTCTATCACATCCCACGGCGTCCTCCATAACTTGTACGCAACTACTTATAAAAGAAAGTAAAAAATAATAGATAAGATTGCGTCCAAAAAGTTGAAAATGTAAAGTTTAAATAAAATGAATATTAAAATAGTGGAATAAAATCAACCTCCATAAACTCATAAATTCCATTAATAGATTCAGTCAAATTCATGCTGCCAGTGATATTTTCCTTGTCGATTCCTTTTTTTTCATTTTTTGTTGGCATCAGTTTGGGCAATCTATCACTCAAACGATTTTTCCCGACCTTGTGCGAATGTGCATATCAGTTTGAGGGGAAAATCCATGCATACGAAATCAGTTCAAAGCAAACTAGAAAGGATTTTGAATTTTCCCACCGAGCATACGGCGCCTTAATAGATTCAAGCATGTGAAGTTTTTTCCTATAGATTTCAATGAATGCATATATCTTTTGTACAGTTTCATGCGAAGCACGTTTTCCTTGCTAATGCATTTTTAGCATTAGAGTGTTTTCGTTATACTTTTCTTATGGACTATAGATTTTCAGCTTGTCAAGATTTTCGTATAAATAGGCTAAGGGATAGTAAAGAAAATACAACCGTTTGATACATTTTAAACTGGCCACTCGCCTATTGTATACTTTCTAAACTGGCCTTAACTATATGCGTACCTAGACGCTGTGATAATCTCTAGGTAAGCCTCGACATTCTAATACCCAAATTCATACATCTAACACAACAGGGACTTGAACATAAATGTACCAGAGGTTTCAGCCGATGTCTTCCTGATGTATTCCAGTGCATCATTAGAAACTATCGGATCAAGTCCAGTCCCTTGTTTCAAGCATGATTACACTATGAAGCTATCCGTAAGTTCATCGTTTACCTTGATCTGTTTAACATCGTGACTTTGATCATGCTTACTAGTTTTTTTGGAACCCCAAAGTCGAGCATTTCATACTATCCAAACTTTTTGATTATCTTCATTGAAAGCTTTCAAAAAGCCATTCCTCAGATTTTAACAATTCGTTGAAGTCGCATACATGGGCAGCTAGGCTCGTCAAAAAATAAAAAAAAAAATTACGAGGTAAATATTGTCGCATGTTTTTGGTTCGCGGCCAATCATTTAATGTTCCGGGAAAGTGAAAACGCAATGTCTTTTAAACTAAATTAAAAGAGTTTATTCAATTTGTCAAAAATGCACAATCACTTCACTAAAAATTTAACCACTTTAATTTTCACTATTATAATTCAACCTTCTACTTGTCCATAACTTTCTATCACAATTGTCTACTTAAAATCACTTCACACTCAAACAATCAATATCGCCTGTACTTCGCGTATCGCAGTTTTCTATCGCGGTTGTAATGAATGATCCCCCTATTCATTCAGCTCGCCTTTATATAGGGTCTCTACCTATTCACCCATTTCTCGTACATTGGCAAATGTTCTACCGAGCGGTACCTGGCAGATTCGAGCAAATTAATGAATGGAGTGACGTCACTTGCAGATGTTGACCATGCTTGTTGGGTTCTCGTGGGTTCGAGTAAATTCATTTGTTGACGTTCTTAATGATTGTGAAAACAATTGCGACAGTAGCTCGCAGAATTATTTGTACATGTAATTATTTGTACATGTAACACTGCCCCCACCTCAGTTCTTTTCGCCCCGAACAGATGTGTCGCTATTTGTAGTCAATTCTCCCTGGGTGTAATATGGGGCAAGACGGTCCAGATGCACGATCTTCATTTTGGCTCTCGGCTTACGATGTTCCTGTATTCGGTATACGACGCCGTTGATTCACTTTGTAACTCGGTATGGTCCCTCCCAATTATGTTGCAACTTTGGAGATCTACCCTTTCGCCGTTGCGGGTTATAAAGCCACACCAAGTCATCTTGCTGGAAGCCAGTAGAATTAGCCTTTAGATCATACCTGGTCTTCATGCGGTCAGTAGCCGATTCGAGGTGTTTTCGCACTGTCCGATGTATCTCGTTCAACCGTTGTCTTAGATCACTTGCGTACTCCGATGCCGTTTGGGGTTTCTCAGGGGGTGTTCCGAACTTTATATCGGCTGGCAAACGAATAGTCTTTCCAAAAATGACTTTGGCTGGGGCTTGGCCCGTCGATGCATGTTCAGCAGCTCTATACGCCATTAAAAATAGTGGGATGTGTCGGTCCCAGTCCCTTTGATTCTCGTCAACCATTTTGGCCAGGTGTTTATTGAGCGTGCCGTTGAAACGTTCGACCATTCCATCGGATTGGGGATGCAGCGGTGTTGTCCTCGTTTTCCGTATTCCGAGCAGCTCGCACATTTCGCCAAAAACTAGTGACTCAAAGTTTCGGCCTTGATCCGAATGTAGTTCGCCAGGTACGCCGTACCTACTGACCCAATTTAACACTAGCTGTTCAGCTACAGTAGTTGTTACCTGGTTGGGAATGGGGTAGACCTCGGGCCACTTGCTGAAATAATCGGCTACAACCAGCGTGTATCGATTTCCCCATTCAGATTCAGGAAAGGGTCCTGCGATGTCAACAGCAATCCTTTCAAACGGTACACCCACGTTATAGGTTTGCATTTGTCCTCTCAGTCGTCACTTTGGGCCTTTGACGGAAGCGCAAATTGTGCATCGGCGACACCAGTTCTCGACGTCTTCTCGAGCGTGGAGCCAGTAGAACCTTTCCCGCAATTTCGCTAAGGTCTTGTTAACACCAAGGTGGCCTCCCGAGGATCCTTCATGCATTTCCTTAACCACATCGTGGATTCGGCTTTTGGGAAGTACAGTTTGCATCCTATAGGAGCTGCCATCCACCGTTTCCCATTTCCGCTTGAGTATGCCACCTGAAGGGAGTTCCATTGTGCCCAATAGCTTTTCAGGGTTGCGCCATGCGTTGAAGCGTCTTTCCACTCAGGTCGCCCAGTCGTCTCCTTCCATACGAGCAATGGTCCGATGTCTTCATCGGCTAGCTGGGCATTTCGAATCTCCTCCGATGACCAACCTTCATCGAATTCGGCCGTTATCAGTCGCAGATCAACGGGCGGTTCCTTTATCTCAATCCGTCGGCAATGCTTGCAGTTAGCTGCACATGGACGACGAGATAGGGCGTCAGCATTTCCATGAACTCCGCCCTTTCGAAGAACAATTTCGTAGTCGTATGACTGCAATCTTTCGATCCACCTCGCAACTTGTCCCTCGGGGTTTTTGAAGTTAAGTAGCCATCTCAACGATGCATGGTCCGTTCGAAGAACAAATTTCTGGCCATATAGGTACTTGTGGAACTGCTTGGTGGCCTCTATTATAGCCAATAGCTCCTTCCTGGTCACACAGTAGTTCCTCTCACTTTTTGAAAGAACTCGACAGTAATCCGAGAGGACTCTTTCTTCACCATTGATCTGCTGGGAGAGTACAGCTCCAATACCGCCGTTGCTTGCATCGGTATCAACTACAAACATTTTTCCGGGTTTCGGATACGCCAGTACGGGTGATTCACATAGCTTTTCCTTCAGGATCTCAAAGGCTGTCTGGCATTGTTCATTCCAGACATACGGACGATTTTTCTCGGTTAGCTGATGGAGACACTTAGCTATTTTGGCAAAGTCTTTGACGAATCTTCGATAGTAGGTTGCCAGACCCAGGAAACTTCGTAGTTGGCGCTTGTTGTTTGGTGTTGGCCAGCTTTTCACAACTTCAATTTTCTCAGGGTCTGTTTTGACCCCTTCTGCTGATACGACGTGTCCCAGGTATTTTACTTCAGCTGCGAAAAGGGTATATTTGTCGGGACTAAGTTTCAAATTTGCCAGTCGCAGTCGGGAGAAAACCTCTTCTAAGTTCCGCACATGCTCTTCGAACGTTCTCCCGATGATGATGATGTCATCTAGGTACACCAAGCAGGTTTTCCAGGTTAGACCACGCAGCACGTATTCCATCAAGCGTTCGAAAGTGGCTGGAGCATTGCAAAGCCCAAACGGCATCACCACAAATTGCCACAATCCGGTCCCAACTGAAAATGCGGTCTTCTCTCGGTCCTTCTTGTCAATTTCTACCTACCAGTAGCCACTCTTGAGATCGAGTGTAGAAAACCATTTTGCGTCGGCTAAAGTGTCCATGATGTCATCGATGCGTGGGAGTGGGTAACTATCTTTCTTAGTGACGTCGTTAAGCTGCCTATAGTCGACACAAAAGCGAGTGCTACCATCCTTTTTCTTTACTACAACTACAGGCGCGGCCCATGGACTTATAGAAGGTTCAATAATGCCTTGTTTTTCCATGTCCGAGATCAGCGCGCTCACTTCTCCTTGTTTGGATATAGGGAGACGTCTTGGTGCTTGTCGTTCGGCCTTGGTCATCCGGGCTTGTTGAGAAGATGTCACTGTACTTGGTGACCAGATCAGAGGCTCGTTTGAATAGCTGCACCGGCAATTTGACTTGCTTCAATATTGCAGACGTGGATTCCCGGGTTTTGTCTGTGTCTTGCCTCCTTTTCCAATGATGGTTGTGAGTTGCTTCCAAAGAGGTGATGGTGGAAACAGGCTGGCAGCTGCCGATGACTTCTCCCGCTTTGATGCTCGTGGTTGAGTCTGCGGTGTTAAGGACTCTAACCGGCACATATCCGTTCTTTAAAGATCTTACAAGGCTTCGTCCTACAATCAAACTGCGCAATGTGGATGTCTTCGTTGGCTCTATCAGATAAGATCGGTGGTCTCCAGAATCACCATCAAGCTTGTCCCATACAATGCTTTCTGAAGAATTCGGTACATCAGTGTCAGTACATACCACTACATTCATCTTGGGGATTTGGACGCTGGGATCTTCCATCAGTACTTCGACATTCTGCCATTTCAATACACGTTTGCCCAAGTCCAACGTGATTCCATGTGGTCCATTCCGAGAATGCAGTCATCCATAATGTTCGCGACCAGAAAATTATGTCGGAACACAAAGTCTCCCAACTGTATCTGGAGGTTGACCTCTCCATGAACAGCTGCAGTTTCTCTCGTAGCTGTCCGTAGTGAGAAAATTCTGCCCTTGTGAAGTTGTTGCTGTCTAACTAGGTCTGGTCGGATAATCGATCGGGTTGCACCAGTGTCGATTGTTATGGTGCAGTGTTCTCCGTCAATTTGACCCGGAAGGCATAAGTCCGCTTCTCCACGATGTAGTCTTGACACGGTGATGGTGGTGCTGGGGATCCTCCTAGCCAACCTCTACCCCACGAAGTTGGCTCTTACATGTTTCCCGACCCCTCTGTTTGAAGGGCTTCCATTCTGGGCTCTTTACTCGGTCTGGATCTCCTCCTAGCTGCACACCCTGGACAATAGCTCGGTTTTCTTCGCTTCTTGCAGTCTCTTTGCAAGTGCCCCTTCTCTCCGCAATTCCAGCATCTAGGCGCACCATTT
The DNA here is from genome assembly GCA_963969285.1 of Odontomyia ornata. Classification (NCBI taxonomy): domain Eukaryota; kingdom Metazoa; phylum Arthropoda; class Insecta; order Diptera; family Stratiomyidae; genus Odontomyia; species Odontomyia ornata. The sequence goes on along the minus strand of OZ017742.1, from coordinate 61,587,521 downwards.
ACATGCGGGTCTCGCTCAATTTCCACGCGCTCACACCTGCACTCGTCTGCCACTACCTCACGGACGCATTTTTCGCTGCCTCAAAGTTCAGACTGTAAGCCAATGCATCCTTAACCGTTTGCTTTTGGGCTAAACGCACAGCTTGTTGCAATTCCGGGTCCTTTAGTGCGCTGATGAATGCTTCTGTCGCTGCATCATCTCGATCTTCTGGGTCGTAGGCCGGGTAAGCCAAAAGTGCTAGTCACTCAATGTCTTGGGCTAGCTGCTGTAGGGTTTCACCAGACTTCTGCACCCGATGCCTTAGCTGTGACCGATAAATCCGCTTTAGATGATCCTCTCCATAGCGCATGTCGAGCGCATTCATTATAGCATTCGAGTTTGAGTGCAATTCAACGGGGATCGTCTGCAACAGCTCGGCAGCTGGGCCTCTTAGAGCAAGAATCAATGCAGTTGCTCGTTCCTGCTCATTCCAGTGATTTATGCGAGCGGCTGCTTCGAACTGGGTTTTGTAAATAGTCCAGACCGTTTGCCCATCGAATATTGGTGCTTGCACATTTCTAGATGAGCTTTGCGCTGTGGTTATAATTGGGGCTGGTGAGGTGGTTACTACTGCCTTTGCTGCTTCCAATTCCTTTTTCATGTTTTCCATCTCATTGTTGATTCTCTCCTCGACCTGGCTGACCTTTTCCTCGACCTGGTAAACCTTTCCTCGACCTGGTCAACCTTTTCCTCGACGCCTTTAATTTGTTTGTTGAGACTACCGAGCTCCGCTTTTATTTCGGTTAACTGTTTCTCCAGCTTCTGTGTGATGTCTGCCTTGATGTCTGCTTTGATTTCGATTGCTTGTTGGTCTAGCTTCGCTGATTGTTCACTTAGCTTCGCAGCTAAACTGGATGTCTGTTCATTTAGCTGCGCTGATTGTTCACTTAGTTTCGCTGATTGTTCATTTAGCTTCGCAGCTAAACTGGATGTCTGTTCATTTAGCTGCGCTGATTGTTCACTTAGCTTCGCTGATTGTTCATTTAGCTTCGCAGTTAAATTGGATGACTGTTGTCGCTGCTCTTGTTGCATGAGCATCAACATTTGCATCAGCGCATTTTCTGGCTCCTTTGGTTTTGGTGTTTCGGCTTCACCACCTTCTGCGCCTCTTTCTGCAGCTGACAGCTCACCTGAATCCAGATTCACGCCTTCCGATTCGATCGCATCACGCAAGTTTCAGTATGGCCTTTGTGCCTTGTGTAGCCAGATTTCGTTGTTCCAACTCCTCTTTGAGCTCCGATATGCTCAATTGATTAATTTTTAGATGTAAATTTCCTGGCATTTTTATTGTTTCGACTATTTTTCCACGTTAATTTTCACAATTGTGCACTTTAAAATTGTTTAAACGTTTTCACTTCCAAAATTTTAATCTCACTTCTCGACACCACTGTCGCGTGTTTTTGGTTCGCGGCCAATAATTTAATGTTCCGGGAAAGTGAAAACGCAATGTCTTTTAAACTAAATTAAAAGAGTTTATTTAATTTGTAAAAAATGCACAATCGCATCACTAACAATTTAACCACTTTAATTTTCACTATTATAATTCATCCTTCTACTTGTCCATAACTTTCTATCGCAATTGTCTACTTAAAATCACTTCACACTCAAACAATCAATATCGCCTGTACTTCGCGTATCGCAGTTTTCTATCGCGGTTGTTATGAATGATCCCCCCATTCATTCAGCTCGCCTTTATATAGGGTCTCTACCTATTCACCCATTTCTCGTACATTGGCGAATGTTCTACCGAGAGGTACCTGGTAGATTCGAGCAAATTAATGAATGGAGTGACGTCACTTGCAGATGTTGACCATGCTTGTTGGGTTCTCGTGGATTCGAGTAAATTCATTTGTTGACGTTCTTAATGATTGTGAAAACAATTGCGACAGTAGCTCGCAGAATTATTTGTACATGTAATTATTTGTACATGTAACAATATTCTTCAGTTCATTTAGAAGTACAATCAACCCAATTATGAGCGAATTCCAAAACTTGATAATTTTTCGTTGTCCGCTTCACTTGAAGTGCCTAACTTGGCAAATTTTTCCAGAGAATCAACAAGCTGTTACGTTATTTTCATCATTGTATTAAATAGAACCCATATCTGAAGCCAGGACATTCCGTGGCATATTTTTTTATTTATGGAGCTTTTTTAAATTAAATAAACTCAAAAATTTATACACCAAAAATATTTCAGACATAAATATGCAATGCCTTCACAGTCACAACAAGTGCAGCAGCACGTTCCATGCATTGAAAAAAATTATCAGGACATTTGTCAGTAAAATTCAATTATTTGTCTCTTGATGTGACGTTAAATCATTGATTTCTTGTGATACGGGTTATTTGTGAGTACCGAATTTGTTATGAATACATAATAATTTCAGCAGGATGAAATTTGCGTCCAAACTTATACGTCACAGTATGGCAGTAATATATCCTGGATGCCTTAAATACTTCAAATTCAAGTTGCACAAAATTGTCTTGGAGGATTTTTGATTTACACGAAATTAGCGTACTTTGCTGTTCCTAGCGATTCATTCGAAAGTATTTCAAGCATTCTTGATAACAATTAAATTTCAAATAAAAGTTCTTCATAAATCTCTCGCTAATTCAGCTTTGCCAGTCAGACCATCCCCACCCCTCAGCGTGCTTAATTATTTCATGCTTATTTCGCACCAAATTTCTAATTACTATCGCGAGTATTAAAACGGATGCACAAAAGTTTGATATCGAGCTTTCCACTCCCCTTTCACGTCGTGACACTTTCATCTGTTCGTCGTCCTTTTTGCATTCGACTGAGCAGATCCCAACAAATCTTTCGACAAAATGTTTGGCTGCTAAGGAATCGGGAGTTTGCCCGTCCGTTTTTGTCGCCGAGCCGACAACGCAAAGACAAGTACGAGTAGATAACACAAAAGTGTCTTCGGTGCCGATGCCATTGTATGCAATCAGGCACACGATGATATACGGAGTTGGGCCGGGAAAACGGTTGCTTGCACATTTTCCTTGCAAAAACCATTACACAAAAACTTGGCACTTAAACGTGCTTTATAACACTTCACAAGTACGTTTGAAAGTTTGATACGTACAACGTACACCAACAATACGCCGAACAATACGTACAAGAAGTACAAATAACACAATGGCGCACTTATAAAGAAGGACAACATTGTGCAGAGGCAGGAATAGGATTCTTCGTGTCGATGGTGATATCCTGCGCCATTTCAGGTTCGAGTCTGAAGTTGGCGTCCTTTCGCACTCACACTCTGCCAGCCACGGCGTTGGGTTTTGTCTTGGCACGGTGGTGGCGCTGCTGCTATGCACAATTCATTCCGTTAAGGATATAATGCCTTGGACATGCACTCAACTGCAAAGTTAAATTTACAACGCCGGCAATATTAAATGGCCAAACGACCCACTTCACAGATTTATAGAGGATACAATAGCCGACTCCTGAAACGAAATGTAAAATATTTTTTTTCTTCTTCTGTTCCTACTGCTCCTTAGACGACAACGACAATTCGTCGTTTGCAGCCTTAGGAATGCTTTAGTAGTTTGTAGCATCTGAAGACATCGTTAGCGATTATTTATACAAGATTGACGCTCTGGTTAATGGAATTTTGTTTTATTGTTGGTGTTTATTTTTTGCTTGTAGTTGGCTATTACGGGTGATATGTGCGAATGTTAACATGGAAATGACGTTCACTCCTCCCTCCTTTCTTCCGTAAGAAGAAGTAACGTAGAGTCCTGCACGTTCGTGCTGGAGCGAGTGAAAAAGTTTTCGTTAGTTTGCAAGGACCTGGGATTTATATTAAAATAATTTTTTTTAAACTTAAATACCCTTCAAGTCGTGCATTTTAATTTAAAATAGAAAATATGCGGAAAAACTACGTTGACTCATTACGACTTATTTACAACCCAAAATTCAAATCCTTCTCCCGCTCCATCCCCGCGAAATCACAAACCACAAAACAATGTCACAAAACAAGACTTATGCTCACCCATATCTAAGTAGGTCTTTTTTACGTTTTCAACATTTTAACGGCTTTTGTAGTGCGACGTGCACATTGTCGTAGATCATTTTGCCAACACACTGTACGAGTACAACATGCTCAGCCATATGCAAATTTTTTCTTTGGAGTTATTTTTACCATTTCTTTCTGCGCCTCTTTTACCACTCGGACACCGCAATGAATGCGAATTTTTTGAACCGCATTAGATATTCTGTAGTTGGGAAGAAATAATTAAATAAAAATTCAGGTCACATAATGTGAACAAAACTTTCAAAGAGTTAACGATTATAATGGTTGTTACGAATTAAAAGCACGAAGAAGAAAAGTTTCAATTACGGTGGTTGCGTTGACTGGTAGTGTGATTGCTCATCATGGAATTCCCGTGAATTTGAATAAAAACGAATTATAAATGTTTTATTTTTAGCGAGTGCACTCTCTCTGTTTTTGACTGGGTGAGATGACATGTGTTAAAACTTTTCCAACTATAAGGGATAGCGTTTTTATTAATAAGAGCATTAAAAAGGAGCACCGATTATTTTGGATAGTCTATTTACTACTCCGCGATGGGTCTACAAGTATCTTATTTTGTAGATCACCAAAGAAGTGGCTATATGGGTTGTTCAAAAAAACAAGCCTAAAGCATTTTTAGGTACTTCTTATATCTCCTCTGATAGGTTGCGAACATTCAAAACACAATACTCGTCAACTCTAGTTTAGATGACAGGGAATGCTCCAGATGGAAGGATTTTGTATTCAATACGGAAAATGCAGACACTAGTCTTACAGCATTTCCAAACAGTGTCTTCACTCCGTAGGTGGCGGATAGAAGAGTATTCTAAGTATATGGAAAATAAAACACCAACCGCGTACCAAAACTGACTTGGTCGAACCGATGAAAATCCTCTACTTAGTAACGTTAGAATAAAGTCAATTTTTCCTTAAACCACAGAATTTATTTAAGAAATAAGTATATGCTGTAATGAATCATGCGACGCTGCTAGCGACCACTACTAACACACTTTGCTGCTAGGTAGTTTGTCATTTCAAGTTGGTTGCGACGAGCGCACATCCCACGTCAATTTTGTCGTGGGATGTCAAGAAGATTTGACAGCCACATGGTAGGAAAGTGTGGACGTAGTAGCCGCCACCCAGGAAGAAGTCCCGGAGGGTGCCAACAAGCATTAAAAAGGCTTAAGGTTAACAGGAAAAAGAACTTTCCTACAAATTGGTCATCACAGATATCCATCGACTATTCAAAAGTAGTAGTAAATGTATCAGAAATTGGAATTGACTGGCCGCGGATATCATCAATCAATCCATGCAGAGAGCGGAGCCAGATCTACGAGGATGCAAAACGCCGCAAGTGGAGAGTTTGGGTGCTGCACTGGACCAATTCGATACCATAGACTTCTCTGACTATGATCTACGCAAACGTGATGGATGCCTAGATTAAAGTGCTTGCTTGTGAGCCCCTTATCTGCAAAGACTTATTACAGTGAGTATGTTGCATTAAGCTGAATCCGATTCAATCCACAACTACCGGAAGATATTGCTATGGACGAGAAGAATGATCAGAAATTAATCAATATGATGTGGCAAGCAAAAGCATGCATGCATGCCAATCGGGAAAAGATCATAGAAATGATAAATCTTTTAAAATAGCAAATAAGAAGAAGATAATATCTTTGTACCAAGACTTTTAAAATATCTCTTATCACAATTGGAAATTGTGGAAAGTTTGAATTCAAATCACACAATATTGTGAACAAAAAATTCCGATTTATTATATTTAATGATAGTTTTCGTATAGTCATAGCTATGAAAGAAAAAACCAAATGATGAACTGAAAGGAAATGATACAGAATTATATCAGATGATCCCAAAGTTTTTATTATACGAAAGTATCCCCGCGTTGATATTAGGAAATCTTATGCATCTGGCATTCGACAATAGATTATGATTATCAGTAAATAATTATAAGCGTTCTTTCGTTTTTTATGCAAGTCCGCGATCAGCTAACAAGTGCAAGAACAATATTAACGAATTTTCATAATGTGCGGGCACGTTGTTATTTATATTTTTATTTGAACGCGATAAATTTCTCAAGGGGTCGTTGATCGTTTTTATAAAGCTTCAAAATAATAATAGTGTTTTCCAATAAGTATTTATATAGGACAAAGTATAAAGCATAATAGCATATTCGTAGTGTGAAATAGCAAATATTTAAGTTTCAAAAGAGATTTATGTCTTATTTTGTAATTTTTTCAAACAAGTCTTCGTGGGTAGACCTTTGATAACAACCCATATTTTAGCTAAAATTTTTGAATGAAAAGCTTAAAGTATTTTAATGTACGGTCAAGTACTCGATGGATGTATTATTGAATTCGATAATTTTATTTGTTTAGGTTAAGTTTCAACTGAAATTCGAGGCTTAAAATATTTTAATGCACGGTTAGTAAGATAAATTTACTATATTCAGAAATTGTCATGCTCTGTTATAATGTTTTTTGGCGAGAAGTCAGTCGGTAGGAACAGCACAGTCACTATTTCTTAATGAAAGTCAAAAAAAAAAAAAAAAATAGAAAAACTTGAGAACATCAAAACAACCAAACGATACGTAAGAAAACAATCGAACGCACAAAATTTTTGTAATCGTGTTAAGATATTTTAATGTTTTTTTTTTAAATAACTTAAAAACGTAAGTCACTATTTGAAGACGTCTAATATACTAGAAAACCAGTCATTTAAGCTCTCAGCTGTAAAAGGAAAAACAATAATTTACATTTAGTATTTTCCTTCCTAATCATTTTATAATTCCGATTTGGATATGAACTCTTCTAACAGAGCCATGGTTTGATAGAATTGATATTTTTTTTTTGAGTATTTAAAATTACAAAATAAAACCCGCAAACAAACAAATCTTAAAAATTTTTTTTGACCTAAAGTTAATTTGGCTTCCGAAGCGAAAAGCAAATGAAAATACATAACGAATTGCTTTTGATCTTATATTTTTTGAAAAAAAAGAAAAACGAAAAACACGCAATTATTATATATTTTTATGCCTCTTAATCGGTGAAATGAATAAAACGATGTATTGCTAACCTTAACAAAGACTTTCCTTTCCAATGGTTCTTCTTTTCAGCGGGAAATGAGGTGCAGGGTAGGTATGCCGTCTCGAGGTAGGGTTTGAGAAAATCCGCTGAGGTCGATTTCGCGTCGCGCGCGGTACGCGGTACCTTTGCTGTTTTGCCGTTCTATTAGCGTAGCGTTCGTCGGGTTGAGTTAGCGTAGCCTATTTTTCGGTACCGCGTCGGAAGTTCGGGAACGCGAAGTAAAAATTACATTTTTGTCCTTGACTGAGTAAATGAAGAAATACGGAGTAACGTAAAGTAGGTTTCCTCTCCGTATGGTTTTATTTTGTGACACATTTGAAAACGGGCATGTATTGGTGGCTGAATATTGTAAATGAGCGTAACCCATTCGGAGACCCGTGACCGAAATCCTCTCCGATCTAGCTGGCCGACAAGCAGCCACCGCGTGAATGGGTTACGGTGCACGGATTGGTTGACCGGTTGGTACCATCCGTTGGCACTACTCAGACTTAACGTCTAGAACCGATGAGAGGTCGGTTCCGCGTTTGCACGTAGACGTAAAATCATTACAATGCGCATTTCGGAATCAATCGTGTTCCTTCTTCAGTACCAACTGACTTATTTATCTAAAACATCAACCTTATATACTAACAATATTCAATGAAAGAGAAACCATTTAAATGGTAATTACAAAAGACATAGTCATAAGAAACTTAATTTCTGAGGATATACTCAAACAAACTTAACAAGGGGTGATGACGCGTTACCTGTGTCGTGATTTACGATAGCTAAGATGTCATCAACGTATCGGATCCAAATTCTGGGAAGGTTTTCTCAAAAGATGGCACCATATCATGCTTTGATTCACCGTATGTTGACCATCCCGCTTTCAAGTGACGAACGGCGCAAAGAGGAATCCTACATAATCAAGAACGCAGAAATGAATGGATACAAGTGTGATACGATCCAGAGTATAATCAGAAAAAAGGAAAATCAACTCAAACGTAACGGATTAACAACACTCGGTATACAAAACAAACACATGGATACCATCAAACGCGCACCAGTGAGGCACACTAACGTAACAACAAAAATGAAAAAGATATTGAAATCTGGAAACATCGAAATGGTATCATCTATTAGAAAACTAAAATTAGGAAGCCTTCTCAGGTCGGTCAAGGATCCACGCAACGTCAACGAATAAAGCGGAGTGTACCAGATCAACTGTCCCGAATGCAACATGGTCTACATCGGACAAACAAAACGTCCAGCAACTACACGGTGCAAAGAACATCTGAGCGTGGCGGAAAATGCAATTAAAAAGCGGAGAGAGAATAACGACATACGATCGGCAGTCACACAACACATTGTCGAAACAGGACATACGATCAAGACGGACAATTTGAAGGTCATAAGCCCAGGCAAGCGATAGACCGAAGCTAGATATCATCGAAAGTATTGAGATTCAAAAAATTCCACAACACCATTGAATGAATCACGACACAGGTAACGCGTCATCACCCCTATTTGAGTTTGTTTGAGTATATCCTCAGCAATTAAGTTTTTTATGACTATGTCTTTTGTAATTACCATTTAAATGGTTTCTCTTTCATTGAATATTTATAGTATATAAGGTTGATGTTTTCGATAAATAAGTCAGTTGGTACTGAAGAAGGAACACGATTGATTCCGAAATGCGCATATACTTATTTCTTAAATAAATTCTGTGGTTTAAGGTAAAATCGACTTTATTCTAACGTTTGTACGTACGGCAGCAAAAAAGGATCCGAAATTATACATTTTCCTCTACTTCGTTTTATCTTATCGTTAAATCAGCTAATCAACCTTGTAAAATGTTATATTTTATCTATTTTACGCTACATTACAGATCATCATTCCAATTACAAAATATGTAGGTAATAGAAAATATAAAAGTAGTCCGTGAAGTGTAATGGTTAGAGCACTGACTTCGTAGGCTGAAGGTCCTTGGTTCGAGTCCCGTTGGCGACAACGAGATTTGTTTCGAACCATTCTTCGGACTAGTGTTGCCCAAAACTGGTCTTGGTCATGCAGTCTTGGTCTTGTTCTTGCATTTTCGCAAGAACAAGACCACCTAATTGTAATAAGACCAAGACTAACCTTGCAAGATTTTACCAAGTACAAGACTCTTGCATCTCGCAGTTAAGTTAAACTATGATTTGCGCGATACTGAGTATTTGATCTTGAAGATCGATATTGATACACGTTCCCTAGTATTGGTATCAAAATCACGATTCTTCATCTGACAACAAAGTTTTTCGTTATAACCGTAAAAGGTACTGTATTGATTGATACATACCTTTAGCAACTAGTATCTTGCTCACATAAATAAAATATTTATGCATGTATGTTAATACATATGCAACATATAATAAAATTTCTTCTGATGAAGCTAGCAAAATACGTACTAGCAAACACTGAAAATAGAAAAACTAAAGAGAAATGCACGTTGCACAACGTGGCATTCGTTCACGTTGTTCAAAGCTTGTGAGTTTAACGCATTTGCTAAAAAATTTACCCATCAAATTATGGCAATATAGTGTCACGGCAACACCAATTGCAGAGCACCGACTACGGGAGAAACCGAGAAGAGTCAGTCGCATCTGAACCATCAACTGAGTCATTGTATCTTGAACACAATAAATTGATCATTAACAAACGGCGTGCATTAGTTCATTGTTTTCCCTCTACAATTATCCTGTTCCCAAGGTCCACCCCTGACAAAATCTGAAGTGGGATTCAAGGATGGTTTAGTTCGCATTACAAGTAAAAATTCTAATCGTGCACATAGAACGAGCAGGTGCCGTGGAAAGCTATTATTTCCCCTCCTCGCGATCTCGTGTTTAATTCTCCTACGGTTTGGCCGGAAAAGAGATGAAAAGAGAAACGTGCGATATGCATATGCGAAAAAGACGAAAGGAGAAACGTGCGGCATACATACGCGAGTGGCTACACATAATGTTAATACTTTCCGATTTGCCCTGCAGTCCACATACGAGGGAAATGGAATGCAACAACGACTAAAACTTGAACTTAGACTACAGAATGCCTCGACGTAGGGGAACAAAGCCGACCTAGCACAAAGACTCTGTGAAATTCTGGCTAATGACGAAATCTAAACGGATGGGAAAATGTCAGAATGTTCGGGTGAAGATGATGTGCGCGAGTTACTTGATGAAACGAAGCGATTGAGTGAGTTTATATCAGCTGTCGTCACCCTGTTACCGAACGGGGGTAAGTTGGCGACGTCGCCAACAACTGAACAGATTAACACTCAACTGATCGTAGTACAGGAGCCAACACCACCACTCACAAACGCCATGAAATCGGGTGAGACGCCGCCGGCAGTGACGTTGGAAGTTGACACATGCGAACGATCGGTTCATTTGATGCGGGCATGTAGTGGACCGCAATTTCATAACATCTGAGATGTAATGGATATTTTACCAGACCTCGACCCATCGTCCAAATCCGGCATTTTGGCAGCGCAGTTCGTTGATCGCGTTACGAAGCTTGCTGAGGCATATCAGTGGAACAATAGAATTTTAGTGTTCACAGTGCAAGCCTCCCCAAAGCAGCCTGCTAAAATTTGGAGCGAGGGCTCCTGGAAGCTGGCTTGAGCTGGCTAAATCGTTGAGGTGAGATTTCCCTAGCCATGAAAGCGAGGCCGATGTTCACATAAAAATGATGAATCGCACCAGGGAGCCGAGCGAGACAACACAAGTTACATCTATACTATGCTAGCATTTGGAAGACGAGGTAACTTAAGCGATCACGCTATAATCCGGTATATAAGGAACGGTCTACGGCATCCATCTTTACAAAATGCGGTCGTGAGCCCAATTTTCGACTACGTCAAAGATCTTTTAGCCGCGATAAAGAACTTCGAAACGAATTCCATTCGAATTTCGGAGCCACAAACGGAGTCGAGACGAAATTTTGCACCACCACCACCACCGATACAGCGAGATATTATGTCATCAAATGCGCGAGCGCAGCCGACTTTGAGCAATTTGGAATCCCGTTGAATCCAATGTTATAATTGTCTTGAGGTGGGGCATACTTCGCTGAACTGTCCAAAACTGGAACAGAAACAAAGATGCGAGAAGTGTCAACGAACATCACATACGACCAACTGATGTCCGGAAAATGAAACTGCGACCGCCGCCAGTAATGTTCATCGCATAAAATCAACAGAAAGCATTAATCCGCTTGTAAAGAGGTTCCTCTCAACGGAAACAAAATTAAATCCTTCATTGACCCCGGCATTCAACGAACAATTGCGATGACGATGGGAGGCGCGAAACAGTGTTCACCAATCATCCTGTGAGGATTCGGAGGAGCTACAGTAACATGCAATCAGATACTCGAGGCCGAAATTCTGTTGGATAGGAAGAATTTAAATGCGAATATTTTAACGGTTGATGACGACTTGATCTCAGAGCCACTTTTATTGCGGTCAGATCTACTCTGCACATCGGGCAAACAACTGATCATTGAACCGGGACTTTGTCGATTGGAAAACGCTTTCCAGAACGTTCCAACTTTTGAGCCAACGCTATTCGTCAAGGAAAAGAACCAACTGTATCAGCTCATCAGTAAGCATAGAGATTGCTTCTCTGAATCGCTTGCTCAGTTAGGTCAATGCAATTCGGTTACGATGACGATGAAGTTAGCGACCTTAAAACCTGTCTGACGCCAGCCATACTAGGTAACGCTCGCAAAGCGTGAATGCGTTCAAGAAAGAGTAAACGAACCACTCGAAAAATATCATACGCCCATCATCATCAGAATATTCGTCACCAATTGTCCTCGTCCGCAGACAGAATGGTGAGGATCGTCTCTGTGTTGATTTCCGTGAGCTCAATGCTATCACTGAAAAGCGTCCGTTTCTCATGCCAACTCTTGAGAAACATGTATCATCGATATTTTACATGACTTTAGATTTAATGTCCGGCTATTATCGAATACCAATCGCATAAGAGTGGAGGAAATACACTGCATTTGTCACGCATGCAGGCCAATATCAATTCAACCGGATGCCTTTCGGCCTGTGCAATGCACCGAGTTATTTTCATGAGGTCATTACCAAGTTCGTAAGACAAACGGGAAATTGAGCAGTTAGCTACGTAGATGAAGTAATTCTGCCCAGCAAAACCATCGCCGAGGGTTTAATCAAACTCCGTGAATTCCTAGTTATATTTCAAGATGCTGGTTTGATGCTTCGGCCCTCTAATTGTACGTTTTTGTGTAAGCAAATTACGCTTTTGGGTCATCGAGTCGATGAGAATGGAATAAAACTAATGCAATTGAAGAGTTTACTGAATCAACCAACGTTACAGAAGTTCGAAGATTTCTGGGATTTAGCGGGTTTTTCCGCAAATTTATTCGCGATTATTCTCTTATATCGAGGCCGCTTACACTTTCGTTGAAGCAGAAGGACAATTCACAATTTTGTTGGTCGACTGAACAACGAGACGCATTCGAAAAATTGAAATCAACACTTTTCTGCGGTCCAGTGCTCAGTGCATACGATCCGACGAAGGAACATCAAGTTCTTACTAACGCGAGCACACTGGGTCTTGTCAGAATCCTCATGCAACGAGACGATGGTGGCAATTTCAGACCAGGTTTCTACTACAGCCGCCAGTGTAGCGAATTCCAAAAGCAGATACCATAGTCATGAGCTTGAAGTTATGGCTATCGTCGAGTCGTTAGAAAGATTCCGCATTTATTTGCTCGGTAAGTATTTCGAGATAATTACCAATTGCGCCGCAATCAGCACCACACGAGTGTCTAAGCTATTACTACCGCACATTGGTTGATGGTTTCTGAAGCTACAAGAGTACGATTTCCGCATCATACATCAATTGGCTGAACGCATGAGTCTAGCAGATGCTCTAAGCAGGACTCCAAACGAACCACCGAACGAGCCACATAATGCGAGCGGAAGAAAACGAAGACTCACATGTGCTCCTGCAACGACAAGACGTGAAGTTGAAGGAGTTAATCGAAGCTCTGAGAGGCGATATTGAGTCCACTCAATCCAAACAGATCGTGTCAGATTATCAGCTCAAAAACGGTCGGTTATATCGTAAGATCGACCAAGATCTCAAATTGTTCGCTCTGCCTGCAGTCAGGTAACACGATGAGATGGACCACGTTGGTATTGAGAAGATCATAAATCGAGTTGCGCAAGATTTTTGGTTCAACAATCTCCTAAAATACATCAAGTCGTAGATCGGAGCATGCTTGGAGTACTGCTATAGTAAAGAAATCACAGGCAAACCGGAGGATCAACTCGTTTCGGATGAGGTGACACCTATTCCGTTCTGGACGTTACACGTTGAACACCTGGGGCCTTTTTCACGAAGTTGTCAATGAATTTTCACATCATTGGAATATCTGATTCGTTCAGTAAGTATTTAATTTTGAGAGCTTTCAAAACTAGGAAATTGAACCCCATCATCGACGCATTCAGGGATCTGACGTTGTACTTCGGTCTACCTAAGCGAATAGTTAGCGATCGAGGCACTGCTTTTACATCACGAGAATTTGCTGAATTCTGCGCATCTAATCAGGTTGCCATCAGATCACCTCGAGTGAATGGCCAAATTAAACGTGCAAATCAGTCCATCTTATCATTTCTATCAACTGCATCAACTGATCGTAAGGATGGGGATATACAATTGCGCAATCTTCAGTGGTCTCTGAATTCGCAATGTCACTAAGTGACTCAGTTTAGTTGATTATCACCTTCGAGACGTCATCATGAATCGGCTAGTTATGGCTCTAACATCAGATGAAGTGACTGCTGATCCAACGGAATGTGATATGGTCCACCGAAGACAATTGGCTGCAGAATGAATTAGCACCGAACGAGGGAAATGGAGATTGAGGTAACGCGAAACACTAGAAACCTTTTATCTACAAGAAAGGAGATCTCATCGTTCTAGAGAACGTCTGCTGCTGCGGGAGAATCTCGAAAGTGAGAGCCCAAATATTGTTTGCCCTACATCATTTCGAGAGTTTTACGAAACGGCAGATATCTCGTCGAGGACTTGGGAATCGCACGTCCGAGCCAACTGAAATTCTGTTCGGTGTATACGAGCGAAAAGTTGAAACCATCGTGAGTCCCAAACTCGATTTTTACGATGATGCTGCGGATTCAGATAGGGAGTAATGAAACACCAATTGAAGAGTACTAGCCACGGAAGAAATCGAGAAGAGTCAGTTGCATCCGAACCATCAACCGAGTCATTGTATCTTGAATACAATAAATTGATTATTAACAAACGATACGCGTTAGTTTATTGTTTTCCCTCTACAATTATCCTGTTTCCAAGATCCACCGCTGACAATAGTATGAACTTATGTTTCAAAGATGAAACAGAATATATGATAATTATAATAAAATATTTTGGCCTATTTCTTTTGCGTCACGCGATATGTTGAATCCCTAGGTGTCGGTCGCTGTTTATGATAGCTTACTTTATATTTTACCGATAAACCGCAATTTTATTGCAAGACTGGGCACACAAATGCATTGCAGCATCGAGGTTGCTATTTTATTGCCACCACTATGTTTAAATGACGAATACTCCTTTACCCCTATGAGTAAGTACTACAGGAAGCCCGGTATAGCACATATGTATATAGTGTGCATGAGTGAAGTAAAGTCAAATGGAGGAGTTGTTGTATGGCAAGGACAGCATACATTGAAAGAAAAGAAACACAGCATCGGCTACTTATGTCATGTTGGCTGTTCTACTGATAAGTATCAGGTAGCAAGTGTAAACAAACCGCGAAAACAAATTAAAACACATTAATTTAGTGATTTTTGTTTGATTATCAGGTTGCGAATTCAAGAAACATTCGAAAGTTGCATAGCGTGGTGTTCGTTTCAAATCACCTTCAGTTATTGGTGCTTTTAATCGAAATGTAAAAAGAAAAAGTGGAATACAAGATGATTTGTGAAGAAGTGGTTAAAAAAAATTAATCGGGCATTTGTGGAAATTCATATTTTAGATAATAATAGTAATAAAATTAGTTGATTAAAATGTTTCTTTTCTCATGCTGTGAATTTTGTTAAAATCAATAAGCCACAAAGTTAATGGATACTGTTTGAAGTTTATGGCGCTCATTTTTGTTAACGTTTCGCTATTAAATGTCAAACAATATTGAGTGGCATAAAATTTTGGCCCTATAATTCAGTGTTGGCATAAAATAAATCATTGACTTAAGGAGGTTGAAGATATATATTATTTAATTTTGGGACTATTTTCTGTATTTCTTTTTTATGAAATAAATTTGAAACCTGATATTTATCACAAGTTCCCGATAGACACGGCATTTAAAAATAAGTGGCTTGTTGCAATTGGTTTTCCTGATTGCAACATACAGAGTGCGTTCCAAAATAAACGAGACTGAGCTAAAATAGAAACGACAGGAGCTTTGTTCTGATAAATTCGATTTATTAATTCAAAATAGTCTCCTCCGGCCTTGATGCACTGTTTTGCGCGATCCAAACGCTTTTCGAAAGAGTGTTTCACGTCATTGACCGAAATGTCCTTCAAGATGTCGGTACAAGCCTTTTGGATGCCCTCTACGGACGCAAAGCGTTTTGCTTTTATGGCCAAATGCAATTTTCCGAATAGATAGAAGTCACAGGGAGCTATCGATACGGTGAGTGATTGATGGTTAAAATGCGATTCCTAGTCAAAAAATTAGTAACAAGAGTGGGTTTTTATGACAAAAATCTCGTTTATTTTGGAATGAAACGTGCACAAACCTTTCGTAAGCCCAAATGATCGGTTAAAATGCGATGAATCGATGTTTTGGAGATATTCAACTCTTATTCATTTTTTATAAATTCACACACAATTTCGATGAAGTTTTCGGTGATCATTGATTTTAGCCGGCCCGTATGTTCATCGTCATTTATGTTCTCACGACTTTCTCTGAAATGTGTAAACCACTCATGAACTCTGGCACAAGATTGACAATCATCGCCATAAACTTTGTCGGCTAATATGGAAACTTCCAATTCATTTATGAGTTATTTTCAAGATCATGTAAATTTTTGTTTTAATTCTTGGATTCCAAAATATTTTATTAATGATTTGCATTTTGGAAATTAAAGCACCTGTAATGATGCCAAAAATATAATAAATGAAATTTCCTTTTTTTCAAAGCGCTATTTATTATTAGATATACGAGTACTAGCTAGATACCGGTATTACGAAAACAAGTTATCCTCTACATCAGTGGCGGTATTCTGAGCTCTTCTTACAATTATCTGAATACTTAAAACTTTCATATTTAATGGCAGAAAAGATACATCAGGCAGTAAACATAAATTACCTTAAGTACTACCGCGGAAAATAACATACAATTCAAATGCAATTAAGGGTTAGCTGAGACAGGTACAAACATAACAAAGAACTTAAAGGTAAATTTATTTCAGGGAACTACGAAAAGTTGTAATGCAATGACGGGTTAGCTACTGCAGGTAAAAGAATTATGGAGATTTTATTACGAAAAATTAGTTATTTGATCATTTTAATTAGGTCACTATATCCATTCTATAGATCCGTATTTAAATGTCATTCACTGGGAACTCTCGAGATCCATAAGGATTCCAAGCATCCAAATTTTTCCAGTCCTGTACTTCCTGTACTATGTCTAGATTAGCCCATTGAATAGTATGAGATTCCTCTTATTGTTTCTATTCCACTTTTCTGATGGTCTGTTCAACCTCCTTAATATGTTCTTGGAATCTTGTTTTTGCCATGCGTTTTATCTGTCCGAATACGTTGCTCGATCAAATTCCTGCTGCACCCATTTTTGCTAGCCGTGTCCACGATGTACTGTTTTTCTCGTTCCAGACGCTGGTTATTTAACGGTGCCGTTATCATTCGATGGATCATACAATAGTATGCAGCCATTTTCTGTCCGTAAGAATGGTTAGAAGAACAGAGGATTGTTCTGTAGGTACTTGTACTCTTCCTGTAATTTGAATCCACCTTGGGCCTTTATGATCAAAAGATCCAGGAACGGTAATTGGCCCTGACCCTCTTTTTCCAACGTGAATATTATTTCAGAGTGTATGCCATTGAGTACATGTAGTAACCCTTCCGCCTCATTAACTTTTATGATCGTGGAAATGTCGCCCGAAATCCATAAAGAGGAGAATGAATTAAGGGAAATTATTACAGCCACTAATGCACCAACAAAGAATATAGCCCAATGGCTTTTAAAAGAATATGCACACCCTATAAACCTTACACGCGATCAGTGGGGAATAGGGACGAACTGGTGGAGAAGCTTCAAAGTGTGAAAGTTGAGGAGGGTTATTTATTGATTTCCTATAACGTCAAATCACTGTTTCCCAGCCTGCCAGTTAAGCAGTCCTTAGCACTGTTTGAAGACTGGCTGCTGAAACATAGTGATTCAATGGAATGGAGAAGACGGGTTGGATACTATAGTAAATTAGCAGCCGTATGTATGAATGAAAACTATTTTATTCTCAGGGACAAATCCTTCAAAAGGACAACAGGAGCAGCTCTGGGTAACCCGCTTTCACGTCTGTTGAGTGATATTTTCATGGATTGGCTGGAGATCGAAGTGGAGAAAAAAGGAATGATGCCTTAGGTATGGGCCAGATATGTGAACGACATTTTCACCCTAAAATAATAATTAAAACCAAATGATTTAAAAGTGAGAGCTGGCATAAATATAATGTCCACTTCTGTCATCGAGTTGAAAGATTTTCAAATCACAGAAATTGAATGGCAAATACTTGAAAAAATATACAAGTTTCTAATAAACTTTAAGTTATCTGTTACTGGATCTACCTCCATGATTTTTTCAGATATTAATTTCAGCTGTTCTCCGTGTGGGGCTCTCAGTCCCCGTTGGACGCGCCCTCAGATAGTGAATAGAGGGTGCCCTAAACAACTAGCCGGCGAGTCTATGGGAAATAAAATACCAATCGTGGACCAAAACCAACTAAGTTGAAGCGCTGACAACGCTCCGCTTAGTATTTACTTGTCATAGAACGAACACAATAGCCTCAGATCAGATTGAATAAATGGCAATGACTATTGCAACGTAAAAAACGATTATTCTTTTGGACTTTGGAATGTTATATCATTGAACATTCCAGGTGCACTGCAACAGCTTCTGGATGAAGTAAAGAAATATCAAATCAACATTCTCGCAGTGCCAGAATCCAGATAGCAAGGTGAAGACATATATGACATGTAAACGCACACCGTGTTTAAAAGCGAAAAATTACAGAAAACCATGAATATGGAGTGGCTTTCATTGTTGACAGCACATTTGAACAAACTGTTACCGACTTCAATCTCGTTAATGACAGGCTCCGTGCGATTGTATCAAGACCAAATTTTTTAATGTCTGGCTTGTCAACTGTCACGCGTCTACAGAAGGCAAGGAAGCGGCAATTAGGAACGAATTTTACAGCACCCTAGAATGCACTGTCCATGCATTGCCGTGAAACGACATTAAAATTGTTCTGGATAAATTCAATTAAAAAACAACCAGAGGATACAGCCTCCATGCAGAGTCCAGTGACAACGGACAATGGCTGATAAACATTTTGATGCCCCCTCTCTAAGAGTTGTAAACAAGGAGCATCAGTTACTCCAAGGTACCAGAAACACAAGCTAAATGATAGGTCAGTAACGTCCACATATATGTCAGTGCTAGAAAATCGCACCAGCATATCCCCGCAGGTAGGAGAAAGTAATAATGACATCAAAACCATGTAGAAAACAGTAAGAGATACGATGACAGAAGATGCCAGGGAAGTCTTGGGGCACCAGCCAAAGAAAAGACGGAACGACTGGTATGACGAAGAATGCGAGGAAGCGAATAGAAAAGGTGCAAAAAAACCATCCAGTGACCAACTCGGGCGAAAGAAGAACAATATAAAAGCCTTCAACGCTACGCTATAAAAATGCACCGAAGAAAGAAACGCCTGACGACGACGACTAAAACACCAAGATGGAACAGATAACCGAAAACGTGACCCTACATGACGTCAAAATGGCGTATGTCCCTATCAAACGAATAAAACACTGCTTCAATATACAAACAGGTCTTTGCAAAAGTTTACACGGAGCAATCATAGGCGAACCAGTTGATATTAAAAACAGATAGCTGCAATATTTCCAGAAGCTATTCATAGCGTCCCCAACAACGACTATAGCTGTGAACATTCCAGAAGCGGGGCAAGAGGTACCAGTTTCACCATAAACCAGAAACAAAGTACAGATAGTAGTATGGGAGCTCAGAAAAAATAGGGCTCCTGGAATGAATATAATACCAGCAGAACTGTTCCAGAGCGGAGTTCCCATCTAAATAACCTTCCGCATCGGCTTATATGCAGAATATGGTCAGAGAAGCAGCTACCAGAGGACTAGTGGAAAAGTATCAAATGTTCTATATACGAAAAGGGGGATAAATTAAAGTGTGAAAATTACAGAGGCATTGCATGTCCTCTAAAGTGCTCTCCAAAATCAAGGAAAGAAAATTAAAGCTGTACCATGAAAGTATTAAAGGTCAATATCAGGGAGACTTTCGAAGTGGATGGTCTACAATAGACTTCATATTCTCAGTAAAGCAGGTGCTCGTAAAGTGCTGGGAATATAACATCGATGTGCACCGACTCTTTAAAGACTTCAAGCAAACACACAACAGTGTCGACAAAAATGCGCTGTACAAAATGATGCTTGACTTTGGCGTCCCAACAAAACTAGTGCTCATGGTCAAGGACACGATGTTAAACACAGGGTCCCAGGTCAAGGTGAACGGTGAATTATCAGACAGCTCCATTTCTCTTTAATATTACTATGGAACACGTCACGAGGAAGACATTAGCTTAAACCTCTGGTGCATTAATGTTCAGGTCCATACAATTGATAGTATATGCTGATGACGTTAATACTATGGTACGTTCAATCAGAGATGCCAAAGGAGCGTTTCTGAGTCTAGAGCAAGTAAATGAAACCAAAGCTAAATTTATGTCTTAAACGAGGAAGAAAACTCCAGTTCAACGAAGCTTGCCCGTAGGTGACTACAACTTAGAGAGTGTGGACTATTTTGTGTATCTCGGAGCCAACCTAAATAAAAAACCGCCAAAAAGGACGAGATCGCACGCCACATAAACTCCGCAAATAAAGTCTATTACTCCGTACTCCCCATTCTAAGGTCAAGAATTATGCACATGCAAAATAATCCCCACATTTACAAAACACTTGTCAAACTTGCTCTTTTATATAGAGGTGAAACATGGACCCTCACAAGCAAGCCCGAAAGGGCAGCAGACGTATTTGAATGAAGAGTACTCCAAAAATGTACGGCCCAGTGAAACAAGGAACAAAGTGGAGACAATGTTAAACCGATGAGTTGTATGAACTTTTTGACGATCCACCTGTTGCGCGGGCAATGTAGAAAGAATAGAAGAAAACTGGCTACTCAAAATAACATTGACAGGTATAGTCAAGGTAGACGTCCAGCGGGAAGATCGAGGACAGGATGGAAAGACACAATAAAAGCTAATACCTCACGTACAAATTATCTATCACGCATGGGGCCACATGGTTCCTTATATAATTCACTCGTGTAAAAACTCACTTGCAGCGGTAAGTGTATAATTAATTCATGACTTATGTTTACACATTCATTTATTTATGAATCACACTAAAGAACATGCTAGCAACGGAATGTGACAATCAAGGGTGCAAAACGTTCTCCGTGAAAAGGAATAAAATACGATTCCTCATTAAATTGCTTTTATGCACGTATGAATTACTATGATAGCACGCGATTGAATTATCGTCTGATTTGTATGTATACACAGCTCGTATGCAGGTCATTGAGAAACATGTGGACAATACATGGAAATATGAATGTGGTCAATATATTGATAATAATTTATTAATTTGTAGGCATGCATTATACGGTAAGTTTAATGATGATTATAATAAGTATAATTTACTGTAAGCAAACTACAAAACGTTCAAAAAATTCCGTTTATAAAGTATAAACGGATGGATTTTATTAGGATTTTGTAGCTACTTTAAAACCCCTAAAAATGATGCATTGAATAACGCCAAATGTACTGTTTGGCCAAAAGAATTTTCAATGTTATTTTGAGTTAATCTGCTTAGTAGACTAAAGTTAATAATTATAAATTTAGACTTAAAACAGTTTAAAACTGCAATTAATTAGATCCATCAAAACTCATTAACCTTCCGCCTCATTCCGGACTCTGATTACCTCATTTGATTTCCACCAATTCACAAACAATTATATCAAAATTTATGAAATTTTCACTAGGAGATTGTGTAGGTGAGATGGAGGGAGAGACAAGCTAACATGGCGACAGCTTTCACTTTCCAAATTTTGTTGAGTTTTCATGGCAGTCTCCTACGATGACACGCTCATAACTCATTCGTGATTGTGATTGCACGTGATTTCCTACTCTAGTTCAGTCATCTGCTTGTATCTCCAGCAAAATTTCAACAACAGGATATTCCTTCTTCCTCGTCGACTTACTTATACTTGTATGTACAAGTATATGTCCTGTGCTCTTGTCTACCAGGCAGCATCATTTGAGGACACTATTTTAATGTGAGATGAAAGTTGAATAAGTTTCGATGGACCAATTTGTCAACATCTTGTCTCAGAACTGTCTTACACCATTCAGAGAATTGTGCCTGAATTGTTTGCTTAACTTTGTACCTAGGGAAGCATGTAGGAGTATCACAGGCAGATGTTAACAGTCAGAGTGAAGCTGTGATGTGCAGAGTATTTTGGAATGAGTTAATATGAATTATTTCTTATATGTTGCAAGGACTCTTACATATTTTAGGGAAAGATAATCTTATATTTTGCATGGAGTTTGAGTGATTTCAATCTGTGCAGTTCAAAAAAACGAAACATTTGACTTGTTTTTATAAATTAAAATAATAAATACTTCATTAATAGGCAGCTAATAAATTTACTCTGATCTTTCGGGGAATGACTAGTTGACATTCGAATGCTTAGATGGATGATACTATAGGGGTTTCCAATAAGAGGTGTTATTTTGAATAGATCTTGTGATTTAACACCTTGCGACTTCTTCCTTTGGGGCCACGTGAAAGAGGAGGTCTACGCCAACAGCCCAGCGTCGATTCTAGACCTCAAAGATGGAATTCGTGAGGCTATCGAGGACATAGGGCAGCCACTTTGTGATTTGGTTATGGACAATTTCATGAAAATCGCGTATTATGGGCAAAATTGTAATATCCCAAAATGTACGATTTTTAACAAAGTTACTGGAACTTTGACTTCTGATGTATTTATACGCTTTGTGATCATATAAACCTACATTTCCGCTTCTCGAAGCGAAAATTGGCTATTTTAGAACCGTTTTGAAAAGCTAATTTGCTTCATTTGCTGCCCATATTGAATTCTTTAACAAAACATTTTTTTCCCCTATGTGGAGAGACTACCTTAAAAGCCTTTTAAACATTTTTTATGTATTGAGACTCTGAAAAGGGCTTCATTTTATGCCTGACTATGAAATTTCGCGTTCCAAGTTTATGTGGCTTGCGAGAAAATCTGCTGTGATGCACGAATGGATGGACAGATAGGTACCAATTTTAGTAAGATTATTTTAAAAAACAGAATAATGTTATTTAGAAAACCCTAAAAGATACTGAAGATGACTCAAAGTATTCGAACTACGTCTGCTCATTCAACAAAGCCAGGCTCGAAAGCTTTTCAAGAAAAAAAAATTAAAAATTCTGTTTATTCTCTGTAATTTGATTGTATCCAAATATGATTTTTTTCCTGATTAGGATGTCATCGAAATGATGTTCTTGGAAGTAGATTGCTAGGTTCCAACATTCGAGGAAGCTTTACTATGCGCAGAACAAGGAATTTAGTCAACATTTTGTTGAACTTTCTTCCGTCTTTTCTTTCTTTTGAATTGTATGAAGATTCTGAAATTCCATTTCATATTCAAACGCTGAAGTTTGTACGTGCAGATAAATAATAATTCATCAAAACTGGAAGGCACCATTTGTTTTTTTTTTTATTAGTAGGAAAGTGGAGGCTTTTTTTGCCCTAAGTATGAGACTCTCAAGCATGCAATTTTTCTGGACTGCCCATTCGATACCTCCCCTGTCTGTCTGAGAGCTTAGCCTGGGATCGTCTGACACATTACTTTGAGCTTGGCCTCGTTTACCTTTATCTAGGGGCACATCCGCGTTACAGGGAGAGGAAGGAATTGCTTGATAAGTGACCACTCTATCCTGAATTCCTCCTGACGCTGCACGATGCCCTTTTTTCTTCTAGGACTGCCTGATCATAATGTGCCACAAAAATTCATTTGTAAACCGACCCAAGTATCTCTTCAGTTATAATTTTGAAGGTAAGCCCTCCAATTTCATTAAAGAGGTTACCACACTGCATTTTTCATTACTTTGTTTTTTAAGATGATGCGTGCGTGCTATGGTTTTTCGCTGATTTTTTAAAATGTAGGGTATAGAGCTAACAAGGACCAAAAGATTTGGCAGGGTAAATATAAAAGGAAGTATGGTATTTGGGTCTTGGATTTTATACGAAACTTTACAAAATCAAACTGTGCAAAGACTTTTTACCATTCACTGACTCGGTCATATGTTCATGTATTTTAAAATGAGGATGCCACGCAAAGGAAACAAGACATACATTAGAAAATTGAACTAAATAGGCAGGTGGATGCTATGAACATGATCTGATCTCTTTAAATAAATATAAATTTCTACAATCTCATGGAATTGTATAATATTAAAGAAAACTTTCCTATGCCTAAAATGCGTCGTATGGATCGTTCTTTAGTCCATCGTAACGTCTTCTGTGATGATGCGCGTATTCCTTTTAAATTTTCCGCTTTTAAATACGGTTTGCGTTTGCATAGTAGTCCGCGCAGTATAGTGATTAGAGTGCTTGCTGCGTAAGCTGAAGGTCCCTGGCTTGAATTCCGCTGATGACAACGAAATTTATTTCAAGTGATTCTTCGGACGGACTATAAGCTTGTTCAGTTGCGCTACGTACTTGTTTAAAAGATAGAACGTATCGCGGGTAGATGGACGGATCAATGGCCAGAGAGTGGTACCGAGTACAACACCTTCTCGAGTGCCGATACATTTAACAAGATAATGAGACATTCTAACTATGTCTAAGCGAAAGCTGGAAAATGACGGTAGTGCTAATCTTAAAAAAAAATAGTTTCCTATGGTTCCAAATATCTGCCACAATTCGCAATTCCATCCCAAAACAAGTTAGGTAAACAGACCCACACTTATGTCAGTAGAGTTTTGTACCCAACCCTCCGAAATGTAGTCACCAGCAATGAATAAAGTCAAGAAACATTTCAAAGAGATGAGCACATTTAAAAGAAAATCCATTTTTTTGCTACTTTCAACTAACAAAAATCAAACAAATCATGAAATCCCAAAAAACATGAAGATAAAATCAAATGATTCGATATAAAGTCCATAAGATAGCAAAATCGTGTGTTATTGTTGTTGTAATTAGAGAAATTTCAAATGGCTCTAATTTCCAATCACCTGAACTGGAAAAGCTACGGATAAAGCGATGGATTCAATTCACTCCTTCTCATCAATTCGAGCTGCACGGCTTTTGCGATTCATCTGAAGCCGCATATGCCGCGGTGGTCTACATCCGAGTAACAACCACGACATCAACAAGTGTGACACTCTTGGCTGCAAAGTCGAAAGTTGCTCCAGTGAATGTTGAATCCATATCCAGACTAGAACTCAACGGAGCCGTTCTTTAAGTCCGACTGATGCGTGAAATCATGAAGGCACATAACTGGACTTCGACTGACTCAACCACGGTACTAGGTTGGATTCAAGGTCCGCCGGCTAGATGGAAGGTGTACGTAGCAAATCGATTAAGTATCATTCAACAACATAGTTCTGCGGAACTCTGGCATCATGTCAAGTCACAAGACAATCCAGCGGACATCGCAACTAGAATCTACCCAAAAGAATTGTTGACGTCAAAACTGTGGTGGAATGGACCTGAATGGCTCAACGCACGAGCCATTCACGTGCCGCCGTCTGTGACTCCTACAACTTCTGAGGAAGAAAGGAAGATAACATCGTTGATAGCCAATCCAGTAGAACCACTTAAATTACTGGAAAGATACTCATCCTTCTACAGACTAAAGAGAAGAGTCTCATGGTGTCAGCGTTTTGCCTCCAACACAAAGTTCCCCAAAAGGAAACGTAGTGGCAACTTCACAGAAGCTAAACTCCGTGAAGCGTCCAACACGTGCGTACAATTGTCGCAGCATTATGTAAACTGTGAAGAGATCCAACACCTGTCAAAGTGTGATAGTGTACACACAAGCAGCTGGTGAAAAACCTTATCCCCATGGTTAGACCATGAAGGTATTCTCAGGGTGGGTGGTCGCATTCAACAAGCACTACTTGCAGAAGCAGCAAAACACCCAGCCATTATCCCAAAGGGTCCCTTGGCAAAACTACTTATCAATCAAGCTCATAAATTAACTCTGCATGGTTGCAGTCAGTTTACGTTGGTTACTCTGCGTTTATCATACTGGATAATATCAGGATAAACAACAGTGAAACAGGTGTTAAGAGAATGAGTAACTTGCTTCAAGATGACCGCAAGACCCAATTCACAACTAATGGGCAATCTACCAGCAGCGAGGGTACATCTGGAAAATTCATTTCTACATTCTGGAATTGATTATGCTGGATCAATCACCATAAAATGGAATGGAGGATGAGAGGCCAAGACAACAAAAGCGTGTATTGCAGTATTTGTCTGCATGGCAACGAAGGCGTTCCATTTGGAACTAATGTCTGATTTTACTTCCAACGCCTGTATAGTGGCACTTAGAAGGTTCATCGCAAGAAGAGGGAAAACTAGCTGTATCTACAGTGACAATGGTTCCAACTTCCTTGGCGCTAATAGACAACTTCAGGCATCATACAGAGCTTCGATGCAGTCATGCAGTGCTGAAGCTGCCAATCAAGGGATTGAATGGAACTTCATTCCTCCTAGTAGTCCTCACTTTGTAGGATTCTGGGAAGCCCGCATGAAATCTATGAAAGCACATATCTACAAAACAGTTGGACAACAAATCTTGAACGTGGAAGAGATGAATACGTTACTAGCCCGAATTGAAGCCTGCATGAACTCTCGGCCTCTAACACAAATAAGTGATGACCTGAATGACGTGGCGGCATTAACCCCAGGACAATTTTTGACTGGTGATACTCTCTTTGAAGTAAAAAGTGAACCAAATGAAAACAACTACACTTTAGTAAAGAGATGGCATCTGGTTCAGCAGATGTAACATTCATTCTGGCGAAGATGGACAGTAGGCTACTTGCAACAACTGCAACAAAGAACAAAGTGGCATCAACAACTAGACAACTTCAAGGTAGGAGAACTTGTCTTAGTCAAAACTGACAACATACCTTCAATTCAGTGGCCTTTAGCGAGGATATTAGCAACGCATCCAGGACCAGATGGATTAGTACGTGCCGTCACTCTCAAATTAAAGGGCAACATAACCAAGCGCCCCATCGTTAAATTATGCAGGCTGCCGTTTGATGAAGCCCTCAGCAGAAACAAATATTGAACAGTCAACAATCGGAAGCGAACCTAAAAACTGTCAACAGCCCTCAGCAGAAACAAAAATTGAATAGTCAACAATCGAAAGTGAACCCAAATCTGTTAAAGTTACCAAGTGACATTCTGAGCAAAACATCGCATCTCAAAAGAAAAGACGAGTTTTTTCAAACTTAGCAGCTATCCCAACCATTCTGCTAACCACGCTCATGGTCCTTGGCGTTTTTCCATCTCTTACAGTATCAACAGCTAATGTGACATCAGTGATGGGTGGACTATACAAGTAGTAGCCAACCTAATTCGAGGAAGATTACAGATCAGCATCAAAATTCCTTTATCAGATCTAACAATGGATGATGCAAACATTGGGGGACTCAACACAAGTATAGCCTCAATGTGTACCGCGAGCAAACGAATATCTGAGAGTGTTCACTGCATGGATCTTGGTAACCACATCTCAGAAATCAGCGAGGAAGCTTCACACAAAATCAACCTACTACAATTTATGCATACTCGAAATAAACGTGGTATTTTTGGCCAGATGCTTACGGCACTTTTTGGACTCAACGATGAGATCGTCACTGACGTACAAACTTTGTTTTTAAACCAAGACCAACTGAAAACACTCCTTAGCCACCGAGGCGAAATAGCGCTTCAACCCATCAAACGGTTAATCACAACATCGAGTAAGATAAACCAGCAGCTGGAGCGATTTTCTGTACAACTCGTCAAGGGACTCCAACAAATACATGAAGCCAAGAGCTGGTACGCTGCGACAGACACCAATCAAGTTAACATCCAATTCTGGCAACATATTTGCGCGCCATTAATTATATTCAAGAAGTCAACGCAAAATACAACAAAATTTGAGTGCTATCAACAAAAAACAGGGTATACTAGAAACAGGGATACTAGAATGCAGAATGTGTAAAATTGAGAGTTGTGCAGGCAGTAACTCTTGGGTTGTCTTTATGGTTTGTTGAAGATCTACTAGCTTGACCTTCAACAAACCATTAAGACCACCCAAGATTTACTGCCAGCACATCACTCAATTTTACACACCACCACGTCTAAACTAACCATAGATTCCCGGAAGGACCCCATTAATATTCATTGTTTCTTATCAATCATCGATTATCGTCGATTCGATCTTATCAAAGCTACAGCGATTCTTTGTCAACGGAAACTTGATGTATTTTCATCATTTAGTGTCACCAACTCAATCATTGGAATCAACTACCCCAACCAAACTTACTTCGAGACTACTAGAATAGATCTGGCTGATACACCAGAGTTAACAACCGGAGCATTTCTTCTGAAGACTGATACATTAACTGATATGAGAACAAAGGAACTCTATAAGCTTCACGATCAACCGGCGTGTCCAGAAACAACCTTTGGCATATCGTCACCAATCTGGCAGCAAATGATGTCTCCTAACACATGGCTCTTCATCGCCCCTCGGTCTATCCACGCTCTGTCAGTGTGCCAAGGAGTACCCAACGACTTCCTAATCACCGGAACGGGAACAGTCAGGCTTACACAAGACTGTCAATTCCAAGCTCAGGAGTTTATTCTTGCAGGCGATAAAACGATCACAGGACCTCCATTTCCAGCTTATTTATTGTATCGCCAAACGTTCCAGAGACCAACCTAAAAATTCATCACACCGAGATAAGATTGTTGAACATCACAAAGGTTATTCTACCATCTGAATCGTTCATGGCCTTATTAGACCAACAAGAAGATCTGGTCAGCAAAATTGATCGAATCCATTGGAAAGCTATACGGCCTCATGGTGCAATGTCAACTGTTTCCATTTCTTTATCCGGCCTCCTCTGTGTAGGAAGTATCATAACCATGATCTACTGTTGTATGCGGCGCAACAGAAGGATCAACTGAAAACTCCGCAGATGGAGGGTGCAAGCTGCAAATAATAGCGGGCAATCAACAAATGGCCAAACTGCGAAAAGAAATTGATGAACTGAGGCAAGAGATACAGTCCCTCAAGGATCTCTTCAAGAAAGAGATGAAGCCTCAAAAGACGCAGCCGCAAAATCAATGGCAACAGGTAACAAAGCCGAAGAAAAGTGCAATGCAAGCAATTCCAAAAGAAGTTCTAAGTGCTGGTGGCACCAACGAGAGCCAAAACTATTTTACAGCGCTGGAGGGATTAACGGAAGAAATGGAAATTTAAGAAAACATCGAAGGTAATTTTAATCAAGATAATGACTTAAATTTTATTTAATATTTAAAGAACCAAAATAAGGAGAAAAAACCAGCCCGCAATTCCGCTGGTTCCTCTGAAAAAGCTTCCAATAAGACAAAAAAAGTTCCGCCAATCAACGTGTTCGGACAAAGCGGGAAAGATATGGTTCGGCTATTGGCAGCCGAAAATAAACTGGCCAATTTCGCAATCAAGAGAGTTAATGCCAACAAATTAACTATAAGGACGAAATCACTGGTTGATTTCAAGTCAGCCAAATATGCCCTGAATTCTGGGGAGGTTCCACACTTCACCTATACCCCAAAAAGTGAAAAGAATCAGACCTTCTTGTTGAAGGGTTTGGACAGCGGAGAGGATACGGTCGATCTTCTTCAGGTGCTCAAGGAAGCTGCACCAGATATTGATTTTGTTTCAGTCAAAGCTGTTGCGACAAGAAAGTCGACCATAGAATGGAAGAATCGACCACTTTACGTGGTGCAAATTTCAAATAAGAGCAGTCCTATTGCCCTTTAACAAATAAGGTACTTGAATTTCAGAGTGGTGAAGTGGGAACGCCTCCAGAAAAGAGAAGTCAACCAGTGTTACCGGCGTCAAAGATTTGGACTTTCGGCTGCCAATTGTTCCATGCACTATCGGTGCGTTAAATGCAAAGACGTTCATGCTCCCGGTGAGTGCAAATTGGCTCAGGCGGAGCCCAAAGATAAATTATACTGCGTTAACTACGATATATTTGGTCACCCAGCATCATAACGAGGATGCTCCCGATATCAAGATGCAAAAGTTGAATTTGCTCCAAAGCAAACACAAGTGCACCGTAATATCATGCGTTCCGACTTCGTCAAGCCCGGAGTGTCATTTGCTCTCGCCGCTAGAGGACCAGCAGAAAATGCTGGAAATAATGTAAATAATGTAAGTCATCAAAATTTTACTGCCAGGTGGGGATAACCTCTTCGTTATCTCTGCCTATGCAACTGGTCAAAATGTTCTCAAGTTCAAGGAGGAACTCAATTCCTTGTTTGAAATACTCGAATTGAACAGGCTGTATATTTATTATATTTTTGCCGGTGACTGAATGCCAAGCATACGTCATGGCTAAAAGGCACCAATAATCCATTCCTGAAATCATGGATAACAGAAAACCAAATTGAATACAGGTGCCATCTATATGGGTTGGAGTTCCCAACATACCTTAGGACAAATTTATATTTGGACCTCTGCATTGCTGACGCAAGACTTGAATTCAGATTTAATAGTCTTCAACGAAAACTGCAGGTGCTTCCTTATGATACTCACCAGAACGCAATCGTAATGGAAATCAATCATCAAAGGGATGATTTCTTCCTCATTCCAGTTCAACATGAAAACCATCGGTTGAATTTCAAAATAAAACAGACTGAGAAAAGTTTCAAAAGAAGTTTATTCGGGAGTACTAGAAGCAATGTCCTCCTTCTGATGATGGCGACGCTTGCTCAATGGTTCCTAATGACAGAAATCTAACTGACGATGAAATAGATCTCTAATTGTCGAAGTTAGAGAAGCTGACGTTGGAAACGATTGAGAAAGTTGTTCCCAAGATTAAACATCGAAACAATATGGAAGGATATGAAACACCAACCATCGCAAGGTTGAAAAGATTGAAAAGCCTTCTTCTCACCCGCGTCAACAATATTTATCGACGATTTTTGGACTACAACCATCCCTCGTTGGCTTTGTTGACATTACACCTGAAGAATACCCGGAACTTAATCCGTTCATACTTCAGGAGTAAGGTCAGCTATCAATGGGCGGAAAAACTGAGGGGTATTAGCCCACAGGAACCAGATGGCTTTTTTGCGAAAGTGAATAGCTTATTCCGCAAGAAGTCTCGAGTGAAGGTATCGCATCTTGAAGTCGCTAGTGATGAGGTAAATCTTCTCGATAGGGCTGGTATTGAAATTGATAGTACGAATCCGGATAGAAATGGAAACAGGATTATATGTGATGGATTGCAAAAACTTGCCCTAGTTGGAACACATTTTGAAGTGGTTCATCTGCCGAACCCAGAGAGAGGGAATGAAATATTTTCAGCGGTCGTAGAAACAAAAGTTTCATACTTCAAATCAAGCCTGAACGGCCATTCAATTCTTCATTTCAATGAAACATTAACATCTGACTTCATACCGAGCTTGAATCTTATTGATTACTGTGTCAGCTATGAAAGCTTGTGTTTCAGATTTCGCAGAATAGACAACAAAAAATCATGTGGTACTGACGGTATTTCAAATATAGTTCTCCCACATTCGCCTGAGGTTGCTATTAGTAATTTTTGCACATTGTTCAACAACATGTTGAACAATTCATATTTCGCAAATGAGTGGAAAAAGGCTAAGGTATTTCGATCTTGAAGAAAGAAAGAGAATCTTCATGCCCTGAAAGCTATCGCCCAATCAGCTTGCTGCCCAACATCAGCAAGGTGTTTGAAGTGGTACTCAACAGAGCATTAAACGCCCACATTGAGAAACATGAGTTGATGCCGAATTGCCAATTTGGTTTTCGTGCCAGGCATTCGACCATACAGGCAATAACGAAAGTAACCTCAGACATCTGTTGGAAACTAAACAACAGAGAATGTGTTGGAGCATGTCTCATTGATGTGGAGAAAGCCTTCGATACGGTGTAGTTAGATGGACTAGTTTTCAAACTCCTTCAGGACAAGTTCCCCAGACACCCTGTCGCCATGATGTGAAATATATTAAACGGGAAATAGTTTGTTGTAACTGATAGTAATCTGACAACAAAGTGCGAATTTAAGGTCTTGAATGGTCTACAGCAGGGAACAGTTACTGCGCCCCTGCTTTTCTCAATATTCATTCGCAAGCTATTGAACAGCTTTGATTTTAATGTCTCGCCATCGCGATTATTGGTAGCGTTTGCTGATGATCTGATCATCTATATGGCAGACATAAAAGCTACAATAGTTCAGAGCAATCTTCAAAAAATGTTCAGTGATGTGCAGCTCTACACAGACAATTGGCGAATGAAAATGAAAACGCAGAAGTGCGAAACAATTTGTTTCGGACAACGCTGCAGGGGGTCAGTCAAGACCTGAAACGTAATTGGAAGGATTTCCACATTATGGCTGGTGAGTTTAGTTCAGAACGGGTTCCACATAAATCCTGTGTTCGATACCTCGGTGTTCATCTCGATCAGTATCTGTGCTATACTGAGCATGTCGAAATCATGCTCAGTAAAGCACAAAAAGTAGTCATGGCTTTTCGGCGACTCTTTCATTCCAGATAAGTTAATCAAAAAGTCAAAGTTATTTGTTAGAAGACCCTGGTTAGACCAGTTTTGACATATGGATGTCAGATCTGGTACAACCAGAGTGGTAGTACTATGGAAAAATTAAGAGTTTTCGAAAGAAAATGTCTTCGTGCATGTACTGGTTTGTACAGAAGGCCTGAGACGGATTGGAAGCACTATATATCGAATAGAAAAATTTATCAAACCGCTCAAGTGACCAGAGTCGATATCTTCATATTGTAACTTCTTCGGGATCATATCGAAAGATCTAAAACTGTGAGTGAAAACGCTTGGATTTCACAGCGATTCCACCCTACAGACGGGTATATTATGACTTGCCTCACTACTGGGTTCGTTCCTCTAGAAGCATTCGTGTATTTGGACATGAATCGATATGTTTTGGATTCTGACGGCGTCCCAATCATGTATCACATATATCGACGGGTCACCGATAAGAAGATTAAATATCCTCCGAATCTGAGTTCACGAGACCAACAATTGTCTAGCTTATTCGTGTTTATTTTCTGTTTTTGTGTTTTTTTTTTCATTACTTAGTTTTTATTTTCCTCTCATTATTGCTACATCTAGTATTGTTGTTTATTTGTATGATAAATTAGGGATAGGTTTCAGTATAGGGTAACGTTTTTGTTTTGATTGAACTTATTTAGAATTAGGGTGTAACATATTAGGTATAGGATAAAAGTTTACTATTGTGTTAGTAAAGTAAATAATTTTTGAATAATGCTGGTTGGTTTTCTCCTTTTTCCAATCGAATCAAAAAATATGCAAAAATCTTAATGAATTTAAATTTGCTAGTTTTTTTTTCTCATTAAATGTGTTTCATTGATAACGTATAAATTTAGAGAGCCATTCGGGCCATTAAGTTTTTCATAGTTTAATTGTTTGAAATTTGTTTTATGTTCTTTTAAAAATTTATAACGATTGGTATTGAATAACGTACTTTTGACTTTGACTTGGTCTGTAGTTTGGTCTTCCCAACACTCCCACCTCATTAACTCGTTAGAGAATGTCGAGCGAAATTTTCTCGTGTCTTGTTTTACAACTTCAAAATCCCGTATCAACCCTATGAAGTTCGTTTATTGTCTGCATACTCTGTCGTCGTGTCACCTCTATCTAGATCAGTGTTTTCTATATCAACTCAGTCACAATCAAATTTCATCAACATTGTATGCAGACTTACGTTTTCGCCAATCATCGCCTTATTTTCGGGCAAACAATTTTTTCGTACTACCGTATACCCGTACAAACTTATATTTTTACTCTCGATTATACTAGTACGAATAGTAAGAAACTTAGTACTTACTATTGTTAATATCATTGGATTTCTTTATATATTAACTTTTTCACTTAATTCTAATTTGCATTAATTTTCTTTTCTGTTTGTTTTGTTCCATTTTGTAATTGGATTGTGCATAATCTGCTAAATGGAATTTTAAATAAATAAATAAATAAATAATGGAAAACTATATTGGGAATAAAAAGTGGAAAACTGTGGCTCTTTATCGAAATACAGAAAAATTAAATAATATATTCAATTCTTTCTATGAATTTACGATTTTTTTTTAAATAGGTGTTTATAATGGACTATGGTATGCACACACAAAAACAAATCCCATTTTTGATTTTCTCTATAACAAATGTTCTGGTCCCTTGGAAACTTTTTATAAAGGCTCAACTATATTTGGATGGATAAAATATGTGTAAAATGTGGAGGAAAGCATGACCTAAAGGACTGCAAAAGCACGATTGAGAAGTGCTCTAACTGTATTGGTAACAATAACAATGCTGATCATTCTCACAGAGCTGACTCTGTAGAGTGTCCGGAGTTTCAACGCAGAATATTGATCGCCAGGAGGAGTACCGACTACAACTTTGATGATTGCTAATCTTTCTAATCAATCAAGTGGAACAAATTTAACACTTATGTATGCTAATATAAGAAGCTTAAGACATAAGCTAAGTGATATTCAGACTTACCTGCAGCAAAATCCTGACATAGATTTGATTATTCTAAATGAAATCTGGATTTACCCAGAAGAAGCACGGTTTTACAATATTGAAGGATATAATGCGGTATTTTCCTGCAGACCTGGAAGAGGTGGAGGTACAGCAATCTACGTAAAAAATACAATCAATTTCATTACCAAGAGATTGATGCCTGATAAGTATAACGTTATAATAATTGAAGTACGCCATGCAGGTAAAAAAATAAAATTAGGGACGTACTACAATCGAATGAATGCGCAAGATTTTTGCACAGTACTAGATACATTATTCTCAACTGAAAAAAATTTGATCACAGTAGCGGACACAAACATTGATGTGCTAACGGAATCACCAGAAACACGGATTTATAAGGATACGCTAGAAACGAATGGAATAGTAATCATAAACAACAACCAAATTACTCGCCCAGTGTCAAATACCTGTCTGGATCATATAGTAACCAATGATTTAAAAGTCGCTGAAAGCATGACATACATATTTGAGGACTGGCCGGAACTGGATCATCGTGTGATAAAAATTGCTTATTCAAGACCAAACCCTGAACAAACAGAAGCCGACCTACAAAACGTCCAGATTTCTAGACAAGGAGCTCTTTAAATCAAACATACGAGAGTTACTGGAAAAGCGGAAACCAAATAGTATTATTGAACTCAAAAATATCATCATATCTGCTAAGCAAAGTTCGACAATTGAGAAAAAAATCAGGTGTCGACAACGGACTTGGATAACGAAAAAAGTAATTGATGCAAGTATTAAAAAAAGGAAGGCATACATGGACTACAGGAAGAACAGTGGAAACCAGGCTTTCAAGTTTCTGTATATGCAAGCGAAAAAAGAATCGAAACGACTGGTGAAAAAGGCTAAATTCTTATATTTCTCAAGAAGAATGGAAACAGCGGCTGACAACTCCCGCGAAATATGGAAAATAATAAATGAGGTAAAGGAGAACTCTTCAACCCAGGGTATATCACAAAACTTTCAACTGAATCCTGATGGGCCCTCTAACACATCGTGTCCACGTGACGCGGCGAACTCATTGAATAACTTTTTTTCAACAATTGGTGGAAGAATCACTAAAGAAATCGTTGCCAGTTCAGCAGGCAATGTAAATAATACAAATATCGCAATAAATTCCATCTTTCACATTCATCAAACAAATATAAGGGAAGTCTTAAATATAATCAATGAATTGAAAAAGAATACGGCGCCAGGCATTGATAGCATCACGATGAATGAGATTAGTATAATAAAGGAGGACATAGCCCAGATTATGGCAAATTTTATAAACGTGCATATTAGGAATGGGACTTTTCCGGAAGAAGAAAAACTTGCAAAAATAGTTCCTATATTTAAGGGTGGTGATCATCTTGACCCGAACAACTATCGCCCGATTGCACTGCTGACGGGATTTAGTAAGATATTTGAAAAAATACTAAACAATCGATTAACATCATTCTTAGTTGAAAACTCTATCATAAGCCAACATCAGTTTGGTTTTCAAAAGAACAAGAGTACTTTGGATGCCCTACATTCTGTCACACGTTTCATCAATCTAGGACTTGACAGAGGTGATTATGTCATCGCAATTTTTGTGGATTTGAAAAAAGCATTTGATACAGTTGATCATGATCTCTTGCTTCGTAAACTTGAATCGTATGGTATTCAGGGTAGTCCTAAGCAGTTGTTTAAGAGTTACTTGCAGGGAAGATCGCAGAGAACTTTAATCAACAATGTCCTGAGCGACCATGCACCTACGGAAACAGGAGTTCCCCAAGGTTCAATACTGGGCCCAACTTTTTTCCTGCTATACACAAATAATCTAAATACATGTGGGCTGACGGGATATCACACATTATATGCTGATGACACAGTTCTACTTTATTCAGTACGAGACAAAACTGCCATTGAGAACACTATCAACGACGATCTAGGAAAATTCCATCAGTGGTTAATTGGAAACAAACTAGTATTGAACACATCAAAGACAAAATATATTGTTTTTAAGCAAAAGAACAAAGGAGACATAGATGTCGAACTAAATATTAACGGCGAAAAATTGCAAAGAGTGCTAAAAATGAAATATCTTGGTCTTATCATAGACCATCGTATGACCTGGTTACCACACATAAATAGCTTAAGAAGGCAATTAGCCCCAATAATAGGATTGTTAAGAAGATATGAGGATTTTCCAATGCACATCAAGAAACTTGTTCTAAATGCGTTTGTCCTGGCGAAATTGCATTATGGAGTACTTATTTGGAGTCAATCAGCGAAGCAACATTTAAACAGTATATCCAGGCTGCTGACCAAAGCGTATAAAAACATTCTGAAGCTGCCAATGCTTACCTAACCTAGTTTGGTTTACCAATTGGCAAAATCATTAACCTTTAGTCAAATTATTATTATGGAGAAAGCGAAGTTTATCTACAGAAATTTAAAAACTAATGGATCGGAACGAGCGCCATTAATTAAGGTATCACAGATCAACCCATATAATGCGAGGAATGCAAATCAATTCGTAATACCTTTTGCCAGAACGGATCGACTAAAGAACGATGCAACGAATGATGCTTTGCGTATATATAACAATCTACCAGAAATTGTTAAGGAAGCAAACTCACTTTTGGTATTTAAGAAAAGACTAAGGACGCATTTAATGAGCACTGATTGAAGCGTGGACCTGTAATTCTGCTTTTATGAGCCCAGTATCTTAGGGCGTTCTTTTTGACCCTATCGGCGAGTTACTGAAGTGACAGTTACTCCGAGTTTTTTTTGAATGCGTCATATGATATTGAATTTTTTTTATCTCTGAGAGCTGATCATGATTTTTTGGACTAGATGTTCACGAAAAGGACTAGGTCACATTATATTGTGTGCCCCCTTATACCGATGTGTTAAACATTGTCTGGGTGGCACAAAGGACCAAGCGACGAAATGTGAATGCAGATCGCACGAGCGTTGTGCGACGAAGAAAGAGTGATGGAGAGAGTGGTAGGGAATGGAGGTAATTAAAACAAAAAAAATGTTCTGGTCCCTTGAAAACTTTTTATAGAGGCTCAACTATATTTGGATGGATAAATATTTTAGCCAAAAGGAATAGTATTTACATTTCACATATAGATTTCACCAAAGGCTAAACAAATCGTAGTGTGAATAAATAAATAATTAGGAAAACATTTGGTTGGCATTGCATCACCTATCAGCGTTGCACTGATAAAAATTAAAGAAAAACATTACTCTAGAAGGAATCATAATTTCACATTACTTCCACCCGCGAAAAAAATGAATGTATATTGCTGAAAAGTAGCCTTTTTTCACGTGAGCTGGGTATATATCTAATACTACGAAACAAAATAAGTTAAAATTTAACTCTAAGTTATTAGAATATATTCCTTTGTCTCAAAGGAGCCATGGTGAGCATAGTTCCATATCATATTTAACAGAAGTAGACTTTCATGTGAACCTCATTCCTTTACAATTGCTACGAATAATGAACAAATTGAGGTTCGTTGACTGGTTTTTAGTTCCGAATCAAATTTTGCATGTTAGCAATCATCTATACTCGTAAATTCGTTGGTAAATACTCATTTAAAACGTGTCACGCCTAATCAACGCTAGTTAAATAAATTATTCTAGTTATTTCCTTAAAATATTATTATTACAAATATATTCAAGGCACAAATGAAGCCTTTTTTTTAGTATAACGTAATCTGTAATTTATGTATTACTCCAATGCCACAGAGTCAATAAAGATTATACGGTTTGTATGCGAATCGGCAGTGCTTGCATATGAGCTTTTCCGCCATTGCACAGCCAACCACATGCTTTCACACATTACGTTGCATTACACCACCTTATCGTTAGCACTTGTACTTATCATCCCGCATATAATTCCTCAAGCCAGCATTTCTTTCCACCAACTCAATAAATTGCCATTACACGTAGCTGTTACTTTTTCACACGGGGATATCATCAACATCGCGCCATAATGTTGTTGCTCTTTCTTGGGCTTTCGTTCACCTTGTTTCCTAACTTCTGGAAAATTTTCGGATTTCCATACCAACATACATTCTTCCGCCAGCCAGAATACGGTTTCGTCGGTTCGGTGCCATTATCGTGGTATCTCAACTATGAAACGAGAAGTGCCCAAAAAAGAGGGAAAAAATCGGTGAGTTGCATGATAATTTACACCTGTCAAAGCGCCACTTGACTACTTGGCATGCACATAAGCGCCGGTGTCATGGCGGTGTTGAGGTTGAAGCAGCGAACTAAAGCGCCGTCCAACCACCCTCAACACCATCTGCGCTCCGAGGAGACGCTGCACGATGCGTTAAGCTCCCACATGCCAAACGTTGCACGATAAACGGTTTAATGGTTGAAATGTTCTATGGGTGGCCTCAACGAAACCGAGATACTATCGCATGCAGTAGAGTAGAAAACTGTGAACTCTTTTTAAGGATATCTTTGGAATTCTGAAGTGTTTTTAAGCAACGAATTTATCTCGGTCAGAATTTTTAGGATTCAACGCTGGGATGCTGGGCTAAATTGGTCTCTTCACAGCGGAGTTGTCGCCTTTTTTTCCATGCTGGTATCCTGCTGGGCAAATAGGACACAGGCATGGTATCTCAACTAGCAATCAAGCTAATTCGCATAATTACTTTTACTTACTCGGATTGCATTCAATAGTCCTTGAAAGTACTTGCACCTGAACTAGATACTTTCGACAGAGTGGAAAATGCACGCTAACGAAATTTTTCACACATCGCTAGGCTAATATAATATTGATTCTTTCCGCAACAAGGACGAAGTAGTTGTATTTTAATTAGACTGATAAATCCAGAATATATGGATTTTCCTCTTCTATTTTCGATCTGAAAAAAGCTTCCGTTGAAAGAAATCTCTTAACTTTTCTGTGATGGACTATTTTTATCCTCTTACAGAAAGACATCAATCAACCTCCGGCAAAATGTTATATTCTGAGGAGAACTTTCACTTTTTGATAAATCCATCGAAACTTGGCAACACTTGCTTCTATTTCGTGTATGTTTAATGCATGATTTCGACGTAGTTGAATATGCAAGAATGATAAGACACCACTGGGATACGAAAAGTTTGATGATATTGAATTGAGATCACGTTGTTGAAAAGTGAAGTGGGCAAAGTATCTGGAAAACCATTTTTCGGTTTTTAAGCTCTGTAAGCGTCTGTACGAGTACATCGTACATCAGTGTTACGTTCAAAAAGATAAGTACCACGGCCAAGGATGAGTATGAATAAATCCGCTAGAGCGTAGTTTCGTTTGACCCAGAATGTGCCACAAGTTTTGGTTGTGTTCTCGGTTACATGAATGAGTAAACAAGAATTTGATATCAAAATGGAGTTTGAAATATGATACGTGGGTAAA
Organism: Odontomyia ornata; assembly: GCA_963969285.1. Lineage (NCBI taxonomy): Eukaryota > Metazoa > Arthropoda > Insecta > Diptera > Stratiomyidae > Odontomyia > Odontomyia ornata. The sequence goes on along the minus strand of OZ017742.1, from coordinate 61,547,702 downwards.
AATATTTTAAAATAAAGTAGAAATGGTTTTCATTTTTCAGATACCAATATTTAATAGTTAGAAGCATCGCTAAACTGTGAGCTATAGATTCAAACATTTTTTTTGGTAATTGTGGTATAGTAAAGTAAAAACAAAATTAATTTAAGAATAAAACTTCCTCTTGCATGCTCTGGTTTTGTTTTTGTTCATTATGCTTGAAACAATTACAAAATGTCAGCATGAGGATTCTACGTCTAGTAGAGTAAGATGGGAGAATGGCGGTCAGTAGTGGGCAATGACGGTCACATCGAAATCTTAAACTTCCAAAAACATTTCGTTAATGCCGCCTGTAGTAATCGAGCAGTCGCCTGGGCAAACTGCTCAAAAATCATCATAATGCTGATCCAATTTTAATGCCAAATTTAAAAGCATAAATATTTAAATTTACCATTAAAATTTGGACACGGCAACCCCTCTATAACGCAGCTTATCAAAAAATTGCATTATCCCACAATGCGATTTCAGTTGATGGCTGAGTGGGCTCGGCAAGTAACTACCGTTGTGACAGACAGAAAGAAGTCTGTTACGGATCGCCACACAGAGTGAACGCCGCGAGAACCGCGCCGTTATTTTTATAAAATTTACTATAAAATTAAAAGAAAAAAGTCCATCCTGCTCGTCACGAGTGATTGAAAATTGCTAACAATAAAGGAAAAAGCGAGGAATCACTTTTAATATTCTCAATAATTAGTTGTGAATCACTTCGCGTAATCGTCAACGGGTATTTCAATCAATCTGTGTACAAAGAAGTAAGAGTTTCTGTAAAATTTTGTTATTTTAGCAAGCGAAAAATCTCAAGCGGAATCGCAAGTCGTCGTCAGAATAGAACGAAGAAGTACGCGCGAATGGGCTTACTTTCTACATTGAATCGTGTGGAAAAGTAAGTGTGTTAAGTGTTAGTTGAAAGGAATAAATAACTTGCCGAGGCTTTTGCAGGGTATATCTGGCCGTTTGAAAGATAGACATCAAGCTGAGAAAACGCGGCATTGTGGCTGTGGTAGCACGTCATCGGTGGGACGGAAGTAGGGAATTCAATCCCGGGATCCCGAACTATTTTACAGGCTTAGAGATTTCGAGATTTTAATTAGCTAATCCCGGGATTTACGGGATTCATTAATCATTTATGAACTTTTTATAAATACGTTGCTTGAAATGAGCTCCTCCGCTTTCACCTACGATTTGTGTACTCTTTTGTTTTTGTTTATTTAAATTGTTTAGTGTTTCCCAGTCAATTCGATTAGTTTTTGAGCATAGTAGTGATCAGGTAAGTTCACGCTGTCCAAACGGATTCGACTAGTTGCCTGACAATCGAGCAGATTAAGTGGAAAAGTATTAAAAAAGAAAAGTGGAAAAGTACAAAAAGGAAGTTTCTTTTAAACGTTAACATTGTTGTTGGTAGGAATCCTTTTCAAATCCGATTTCCCGTTTATTTCTCCTGTCGTTCGATTAGTTTTGAGTGCCATGATCATTGGACAGATTCACGCTTAACAAAAAATACGTTTTTTTGAAAATTACCACTATTATTGGTAGAAATTCTTTCATTAGAATAGTTAGAGTAAAACAAACGGACGTTGATTTTTTTCTTTTTACCTTAAAGCTATTGATATTTCCTTTTATAGTCGCAAATGAGATACATTTGTTGGTTTCTAGATAGCATAAAGGGAGTATCATGTCCAAACAAATTATCTACATATATAAAGCGATGCTTCCTCCATATGAAGTCATTTTTTAATTGCCAAAGAGGGAAATACAGCGCCATGTAAGCGTTGCCCAGCAGCTTTGAAAACACTTGGAGGATCTACCAAAGGATTACATACCCATCTCCAAGCAAAACATTCATTGAGATTAAGCTCGATAATATCGTCTACATCAAATGCTCATAACGTCGAAAAACTATCCTTGAAACGAAAAAATAACTCCATCGTGAGCTATTTTTGGAAAACTGATTCTTTCGACGATGTTTTAGCTCGGATGACTGCTTTAGACGGTTTTCCTATGGGCGCATCTGCGACGTCAAATAATTTAAGGACTTTGATCCTATCAAAAGGTTATTCAGATTTACCAAGATCTGCCGCAATAGTCCGCAATCGCGTGGTAAATTACGGCCATAAAATTAAAGTGCAAATAAAAGCTGAATTATTTACATTAAAAAATGAAGGACGCAGATTCAGTTTAAGCTTTGACGAATGGACTTCGAGCTCGAACAAGAAATACATGAATATAAACATTCATTCATATAATAAAACCAGGAATTTAGGACTAAGTCAAAGTCAAAGTCAAAAGCGCTTTATTTAATACCAATCGTTATAAATTTTTAAAAGAACATAAAGCAAATTCCAAACAATAAAACTATAAAAAACTTAATGGCCCGAATGGCTCTCTAAATTTATACGTTATCAGTTAAACACATTTAATGAAAAAAATACACTTGCAAATTTAAATTAATTAAGATAATTAGATATTTTTTGATTCAAATGGAAAAAGGAAAAAAAACCAACCAGCATTATTCAAAAATTACTTATACTACTAACACAACAATGAACCTATATCCTATACCTAATATGTTACACCCTAATTCTAAATAAGTTCACTCAAAAAAAAAACGTTACCTTATATTGAAACCTATACCTAATTTATGATACAAATAAACGACAATACTAGATGTAGCAATAATGAGATGAATCTAAAAAACTAAGTAACGAGAAAAAGCACAAAAACAGAAAATAAACACGAATAATTTAGACATTGTCATTCAGCCACCAATACCTAGATTGTTCCATCTCAAATCGACCAGCCTCAACGAATCTAGCAAATGAGTATCTCCATTGGAATCGTTGGTCTCGTGAACTCAGATTCGGAGGATATTTTATCTTCTTAACGGTGACCCGTCGATATATGTGATATATGATTGGGACGCCGTCAGAATCAAAAACATATCAATTCATGTCCAAATACACGAATGCTTCTGGAGGAACGAAGCCAGTAGTGAGGCAAGTCACAATATACCCGTCTGTAGCGTGGAACGGCTGTGAAATCCAAGGGTTTTCACTCACAGTTACAGATCTTGCGATATGATTCCGAAGAAGCTTCAATATGAAGATATCGACTCTTGTCACTTGAGCGGTTTGATAAATTTTTCTATTCGATATATAGTGCTTCCAATCCGTCTCAGGCTTTCTGTACAAACCAGTACATGCACGAAGATATTTGCTTTCGAAAACTCTTTATCTTTCCGCTGTACTAGCACTCTGGTTGTACCAGATCTGGCATCCTTATGTCAAAACTGGCCTAACCAGGGTCTTGTAACAAATAACTTTGACTTTTTGATCAATGTATCTGGAATGAAAGAGTCGCCAAAGGGCCATGACTACTTTGAGTGCTTTACTGAGCATGATTTTGACGGGTTCAGTATAGTACAGATACTGATCGAGATGAACACCGAGGTATCGAACACAGGATTTATGTGGAACCCGTTCTGAACTACCCTCACCAGCCATAATGTGGAAATCCTTCCAATTACGTTTCAAGTCTTGACTGGCCCCCTGCAGCGTTGTCAGAAACAAGATTGTTTCGCACTTTTGCGCATTGATTTTCATTCGCCAATTGTCGGTGTAGAGCTGCACATCATTAAACATTTTTTGAAGATTGCTCTGAACTATTGTAGCTTTTCAGTCTGCCGTATAGATGATCAGATCATCAGCAAACGCTACCAATGATCGCGTTGGTGAGACATTAAAATCAAAGCTGTTCAATAGCTTGCGAATGAATATTGAGAAGAGGAGAGGCGCAGTAACTGTTCCCTGCTGTAGACCATTCAAGACCTTAAATTTGCGCATTGTTATCAGATTTCCATCAGTTACAACAAATGATCTCCCGTATAACATATTACACATCATGGCGACAAGGTGTCTGGGGAACCTGTCCTGAAGAAGTTTAAAAACTAGTCCATCCAACCACACCGTATCGAAGGATTTCTCCATATCAATGAGACATGCTCCAACACATTCTTTGTTGTTTAGTTTCCAACAGATGTCTAAAGTTACTTTCGTTATTGCATGTATGGTCGAATACCTGGCACGAAAACCAAATTGACAATTCGGCATCAACTCATATTCCTGAATGCGGGCGTTTAATGCTCTGTTGAGTATCACTTCAAACACCTTGCTGATGTTAGGCAACAAGCTGATTGGGCGATAGCTTTTCGGGCATGAAGATTCTTTTCCTTTCTTCAAGATCGGAAATACCTTAGCCTTTTTCCACTCATTTGGGAAATATGAATTGTTCAACATGTTGTTGAACAATATGCAATAATTCCTAATAGCAACCTCAGGCAAATGTCGGAGAACTATATTTGGAATACCGTCAGTACCACATGATTTTTTGTTGTTTATTCTGCGAAATATGAAACACAAGTCTTCATAGCTGACACAGTAATTAATAAGATTCAAGGTTGGTATGAGGTCAGATGTTAATGTTTCATTGAAATGAAGAATTGATTGGCCGTTCAGGCTTGATTTGAAGTCGTAAACTTTTGCTTCAACGACCTCCGAAAATATTTCATTCCTTCCCTCTGGGTTTGGCAGATGAACCACTTCAAAATGTGTTCCAACTAGGGCAAGTTTTTGCAATCCATCACATATAATCCTGTTTCCATTTCTATCCGGATTCGTACTATCAATTTCAATACCAGCCCTATCGAGAAGATTTACCTCATCACTAGCGACTTCAAGATGCGATACCTTCACTCGAGACTTCTTGCGGAATAAGCTATTCACTTTCGCAAAAACGCCATCTGGTTCCTGTGGGCTAATACCCCTCAGTTTTTCCGCCCATTGATAGCTGACCTTACTCCTGAAGTATGAACGGATTAAGTTCCGGGTATTCGTCAGGTGTAATGTCAACAAAGCCAACGAGGGATGGTTGTAGTCCAAAAATCGTCGATAAATATTGTTGACGCGGGTGAGAAGAAGGCTTTTCAATCTTTTCAACCTTGCGATGGTTGGTGTTTCATATCCTTCCATATTGTTTCGATGTTTAATCTTGGGAACAACTTTCTCAATCGCTTCCAACGTCAGCTTCTCTAACTTCGACAATTAGAGATCTATTTCATCGTCAGTTAGATTTCTGTCATTAGGAACCATTGAGCAAGCGTCGCCATCATCAGAAGGAGGACATTGCTTCTGGTACTCCCGATTAAACTTCTTTTGAAACTTTCCCCAGTCTGTTTTTTTGAAATTCAACCGATGGTTTTCATGTTGAACTGGAATGAGGAAGAAATCATCCCTTTGATGATTGATTTCCATTACGATTGCGTTATGGTCGCTATTGTAAGGAAGCACCTGCAGTTTCCGTTGAGGACTATTAAAGCTGAATTCAAGTTTGCGTCAACAATGCAGAGGTCCAAATATGAATGTGTCCTAGGGTATGTTGGGAACTCCGACCCATATAGATGGCACCTGTATTCAATTTGGTTCTCTGTTATCCATGATTTCAGGAATACACCTCTTGGATTATTGGTGGCGTTGAGCCATGATGTATGCTTGGCATTCAGGTCACAGGCAAAAATATAATAACTATGCAGCCTGTTCAATTCGAGTATTTCAAACAAGGTATTGAGTTCCTCCTTGAACTTGAGAACATTTTGACCAGTTGCATAGGCAGAGATAACGAAGCGGTTATCCCCACCTGGCAGTGAAATATTGATGACGGACACTTCAAGAAATTCAAAGTTTTTGAATTCGACTTTTTCAATATTTTGGAAACAATAGGGTCTTCTAACCAATATCCCGGTGCCACCTCCCCCATCACCTATTACCCTATCGTTTCTTACGAATGCAAAATCTTTGAATTCCATGGAATGCCATGCATTGAGGTGGGTTTCAGCGAGAAGTATGATGTCAGGCTTTTGCTTGACAATGAATTCAAGGAGATAATCACGTCGATGTATAGCAACGATAGAGTTGACGTTGATCGATATGAGACGAAGCCTATCCATGGGAATATGACTGGATGACAAGTTATTATTAGGCATTTGAAAGACCTAAACGCTGAAAAGCAAAGTTAATTTTTGAATCTTGTTTCTCGATTCTCTCCAATAAAGAATTAAGTTGCTGGTAAATTTTGAGAAGCAGCTCATTATTGCCACTTACATTATTTCCAGCTTTTTCTGCTGGTCCTCTAGCGGCGAGTGCAAATGATACTCCGGGCTTGACGAAATTGAAAGGTATTATATTACGGTGTACTTGTGTTTGCTTTGGAGCAAATTTAACTTTTGCATCTTGATATCGGGAGCATCCTCGATATGATGCTGGGTGACCAAAAACACCGCAGTTAACGCAGTATAATTTTTCTTTAGGCTCCGTGTGAGCCAATTTGCACTCACCGGGAGCATGAACGTCTTTGCATTTAACGCAACGATAGTGCATGGCACAATTGGCAGCCGAAAGTCCAAATCTTTGACGCCGGTAACACTGGTTGACTTCTCTTTTCTGGAGGCGTTCCCACTTCACCACTCTGAAATTCAAGTACCTTATTTATTGAAGGGCACTTGGACTGCTCTTATTTGCAATTTGTACCAGGTAAAGTGGTAAATTATTCCTTTCTATGGTCAACCTTCTTGTCGCAAAGGCTTTGACTGAAACAAAATCAATATCTGGTGCAGCTTCCTTGAGCACCTGAAGAAGATCGACCGTATCCTCTCCGCTGTCCAAACCCTTCAACAAGAAGGTCTGATTCTTTTCACTTTTTGGGGTATAGGTGAAGTGTGGAACCTCCCAAGAAATCAGCGCATCTTTGAATGACTTGAAATCAACCAGTGATTTCGTCCTTATAGTTAATTTTTCGGTATTAACTCTTTTGATTTCGAAATTGGCCAGTTTATTTTCGGCTGCCAATAGCCGAACCATATCTTTCCCGGTTTGTCCAAACACGTTGATTGGCGGAACTTTTTCTGTCTTGTTGGAAGCTTTTTCAGAGGAACCAGCAGAACTGCGGGCGGGTTTTTTCTCCTTATTTTTGTTCTTTAAATATTGAATAAAATTAACGTCATTATCTTGATTAAAATTCCCTCCGATGTTTTCTTCGATTTCCATATCTTCGGTTAATCCCTCCAGCGCTGCAAAATATTTTTGGCTCTCGTTGGTGCCACCAGCACTTAGAACTTCCTCTGGAATTGCTTGTTTTGTACTTTTCTTCGGCTTTGTTACCTGTTGCCATTGATTTTGTGGCTGCGTCTTTTGAGGCTTAATCCCTTTCTTGAAAAGATCCTTGAGAGACTGTATCTCTTGCCTTAGTTCATCATTTTCTTTTCGCAGTTTGGCCATTTGTTGATTGTCCGCTATTATTTGCAGCTTGCACCCTCCATCTGCGGAGTTTTCTTCGTTATGTTTTCTTTTGGTGATTATTGCCAGTTTCGTATTCGTCGTTTCCCCAGGTTGCCCCAACGGTGGGAAGCCGTCGGGCTCCTCCATACCAGCGGCGAAATTTTCTTTGTGAATTTGTTTTTCGTTACCAATCGAAGTAAAAATATTCGATAGAAATTTCCTGAGTCGATTACTTCGACAATATAAGATTTTTTCCGATAAAAATTAACTTTGGACTAACGTTTTTAAAAAATTAATTTAATTTTTGAAAACTTTTGACAGGAGCGATTTAAAAGACGTCTATACGCAAAGACTACTACGATCCATCCTGGAATTTAGGACTAGTTCGCATAAATGAATCATTAACAGCTGAGGCATCTGTGCAAATATTAAAGGAACGCCTCTCTGACCTACACATTTCTCTTGATTCTGATATTGTTGCAATAATAACTGATGGTGCAAACGTAATGCTTAAGATTGGAAAGCTTGCAAAAGCAGAGCACCAAGTTTGCTTTGCACATGGGATTCATTTAGCCGTTTGCGATTTGTTGTACAAAAATATAGACGATTCAATTATAAGCGAATCTTTGAACGCGGATTCAGATAATGATGACGAATATCTTAGGTCAGGTTTAATTATCGAATTAAGCCATTTTCGAGATTTGACGAACGATCGCAATATTAAAAACGTGGTTAAAAAGTCCGTCAAAAAGCTGTTCAATTCTTCAAAAATATGTACTGCAGGAACATAGAAAAGAGCTAACCTTGTTGCTTGACTGTAATACGAGATGGAACAGCCTCTTCACAATGCTTGAACGCATTGTTCTTATAGCATTCCAAAAGCTCTAACAGACCTGAATAATCCAGAGATTTTCGATGAGTCTGATTTAGATATCATAAATGAAATAATTAATGTCTTGACGCCAGTTAAGCTATCCGTGGAAGTATTTTGTCGTTCTGACGCAAATTTGTGCACGGCTGATGCAACTTTAAACTTTTTTAAACAATTGAGTGGCAATGAGTCAATTATGGTGACTAGATTGAAATCAAAGTTGTTAAAACGCTTACAACATTGCCGACGTAATAAATTAAGTGGCGTGTTAAATTATTTTCAAAATTCTCACAATGAGAGTAGTTGTTTAGATGTTGATATAAAAGATTTATTTTCATGTCTAAGCAAAGTCGAAATTGAAAAACAGATAATTTCATTATTTGAAAGGTTGAATACCACTTTTTGTGGAATCGACATCTTGCAGTCCGGCGACTTTGACTTTAAAAGATAAGCTTCAGCTGGAAATCAACATGAGTATAAAAACATTAACTCCTGAGGGTATCAAAGAAACAGACTTTTCAAAATTTATCAAGCAAGAAATGGCTCTTTTCAAAGCAACTAAAACTCGAGGTCACAATTTGGAACACATTTATAAATATTTGTTGACAATACCTCCGACTTCCATCGAGGCGGAACGCGCTTTCTCAGCGTCTGCTTATATGTGTAACAAATTGAGAACTTGGCTTGGGGACGAAACATTGGATGCGTTAGTCTTTCTAAGATTTTATTTCTACAATGCAAATAAAATGTACAAAGTTAATACCTCAAATTTACCTCGTTAATTTAACAATATTAATCGTTATATCTGGAACATATTTTGTTTATTACAGACGAAAATTTAATAAGTTGATTTTGAAATGTCAAATATTAATGCGTTTATGAGAAAAAGTAATTGATTAACTTAAGTTGAAGCCGAATTTTGAGAAATTAAGTGAAAAATTATGATATCTGATAACTTTATTTTATGATAACAGTTGATATAACTAAAAAAATAATTAATTTATTAAGGACATCTAAGATTAGTTGATTTGGTTTTTAATTGCGAGCTTCAAGGTTTTATGTAAATAAGTTGTTCGTTTATTATAAGAGATTTATATTGATTTGTTTTGTATTGAATTTTCCTGCAGTTGTGATGATTATATAAACATAAGATAATGAAAAAAGTTGATTTTTGAAGAGTACTCAGACTTTTATTCCCTTTTTAAATTTCCCGGGATTATCTGTGGTGAAATAGGTAGAAAAATGCCCGAGAAGGACTGCAGCGATGGTCAGCTGCCTCGGCGGAAGAAGATGTCGCCGAGAACGGCCTTGTCTGGGGACGCGTGAATGCGCTAGCAGGCTAGCGATGCGGTGTCGTGGGCGGGTTCGCATTCACAAATTTTTGGGTCTCAGAAAAAGGTCGACCGAAGTCGAAAAATGAAGGTAACTACCGAAGGGGAAAATTGCTTGCTCAGAAAACAAGTCCAAACGAGTCAAAACTGACGGACTTGGACAGACTTCGTCGTTACCCGACGATTTTTATGGCCCACAAATAAGAGTGGGGCAACCAGATGGATGTGGTGCCCCCTCGCACCCGCCCAACCAGATCAGGATCCAACTGTTGATGTGGCCATATATTTCTCGTTTGACCGGCAAATCCATACAAACGTACTTTGTATGAGCCCTCCCATCAACGAGAAATATAGATGTGACGGATTTATGTCATAGAATTATGTGATCGGTTCACATAACCCTATGCCATACAAAGGGCACGTGAGCGGAAGGCCACTCAACCCATCAAAAGCCCCTGAAAACAACAAAAAAGGTGGAGCACGCCTGAGGGCTAGCCCATTTCAGTTAACTGCCTGCCAATGTAGCGGGTCCTATACCCCGCAGGGGGAATGCCGGTCGACAAGAGCTCTCTTGGAGGCTAGCATTCTTTGGGGAGTTCCGCCCCCACGTACCCGAGGAAACTCCGCAGGGGGATGCCGGTCGACAAGACCACTCTTGGAGGCTAGCATTCTTTGGGGAGTTCCGCCCCCACGTACCCGAGGAAATTCCCGCAGGGAGAAAGCCGGTCGACAAGAACATTCTTGGAGGCTAGCATTCTTTGGGGAGTGCCGCCCCCACGGACCCGAGGATATGGGGGGTGCCGTGAGGTTCCCTCTTATTGTATCTGGATTACGCTTTGGACAACGAACTGGAATTGACGCTTTGGGCTGGCGGATGTGATGGTTTGGACCTAGTTGCTTTGCACAGTAGCGCCGAGGTGAAACTCGTGTGTGAACGGCTCCAATTCAACTATCATACCGTCTCCGTCCCGGTAAAACCTTGGCAGGCCTCGGAGTACGTTCGAAGTTCGCACCATTGGGTTGGTGGTGTAGGTTCGGTTGAGACGGACTCCCGATTAGCGCTGGTCTGGCTCTGAGCACTTGTCCCCATAAGGGCTTGTGCCAACCCTCGCATGGCCTCCCTGCTCTGCAAAGATAACCATGGGACCAAAAAGGCGACTACACACACGAACGGAGATAGCGGCTCCGAGGGAGGACCCAATAAAATGGAGCAAACAAATGAAACCACAAGCAAACAGGACGCTAGCACGGAGCACCCTTTCAGGCAAAAACCGCTGTTGGCAAGAACACCGATAAAACAAGTCACCGATTGCGGGGGGAGGCAGCAAACCCCAGAAACACTGTTAAAGTCAACACCACAGGTTAAATCATCGGAGACAGACCACAGACGGACTAACGAACGAAAGAAGGCAGAGTGCGTTGTGCAACCTGGCATCATTGCAGCCTTTGGGCGCAGTAGAAGGACTATGCGCACCCCGGAGCGCCCAGTGCAAGACGTACACAATCCGGATCAAGTTGCGACACCAACGGAGGCCAGTGTAAGACTGGGGGAGGGAGAAGTTTTGCCGTTGGCCGACGCCACTTCAAACGCGATCCAAGCGATAGAAGCAAAAGGGCTAGGAAACGGGGGCCTCTCCCAAGAGGTGGCGCCAAATAACACAATCACCCTTGACCGCGCCGAAGAGGAGCGGCTTACTCGGAAAGCGGGGAATATCGTCAAACAACTGAGGGCTGCCTGCGAAGTGCAGAAAAACATAGGCAAGAGTATCAAGAATGGCATTCTTGAACTGGAGGAGCTTTTTGGCCGCATAACGCACTACAGGCGGAGGTGGCTTGCAGCCGAGAAGCACCAAAAAGACACGCTCTCCCTCGAGGCATCAGTGGGTCCTAGCAGCAGCAAAAGAATGGCCGGTAGCCCAATTGAAGGCGACTGTGAGAAAAGGAGGAAGGATGAGACCATAAACGAAGTTGACACTCCAGGCGAAGAGTTTCATGTGGTGCGAAACAAGGCAGCGAAAAAAGCGGCCAAAAAGCTACTCCTAGAAAAAAAAGACAAAGAGCTCAACCACGAAGAGAACAAGGAGCCCCCCGCTATACCGCAGAAAACAAAAAGCAAACCGCGGCACAAACCCTTGCGAGAGGCACTGCTTATTAAACCCACTAAGGGCCGAACCTACGCAGATGTCCTCCGTGAAATTAAAGGAGCGGTCAAGCCAGACGACACCAAAACTGCCATCAAAGCAGTTCGACCAACCCGGACCGGCGGCTTGCTGGTGGAATTCGGGCCAGAGGCCACAAACAAAGATGCATTCCGTGACGCGGTTCAAAAGGTTCTTGGAGATGCGGCAACGGTTGCCTCGCTCGAACCAATGGCCACCCTGGAAATCAGGGACCTCGACTGCGTCACGGACAAAGCTGAAGTAGAGGATGCCATTAGGAGGGAGTTCCCCAGCTTAAGTGAAGTCAAGGCAAGATTGACGCGTGAAAACAATAGGGGGCAACGCATGGCTATTGTCGAACTAGCTGATAAAGACGCCCAGCAAATCCTGGCGAAGGGCAAAATTAAGATAGGTTGGGTGATCTGCAGGATACGGAGAAGAGCGATCCCTATCCGCTGCTTTAGATGCCTCGAATACGGACACACCGCGTATGGCTGTAGGGAACCCAACAGGAGATCTCTGTGCTACAAATGTGGTGAAACGGGGCACAAAAGGAAGGAGTGCACGAACGAGGCAAAATGCATTCTTTGCAAGGACGCTAAGCTAGCACCCGGCGACCTCAAACATGAGCCGGGGACAGGGAGATGCCGGGTTTTCAAGGAGGCCCTAACTAAAGCCAAATCGATACTCAAATGATCCGTACCCTGCAGGTCAATTTGCACCGAAGCACAAACGCCCAGGACCTACTTGAGCAGTTTGCGAGGGATAAGAAAGCTGACCTCCTGTTGCTGAGCGAGCAACATCATAACAAGGACTCGCAAGCGTGGTACCCTGACAAAACTGGTACCTCGGCCATCTGGGTTCGAGACAGCGCCCGCCTTCAGGTGCAGGGCCATGGACGCGGGGATGGTTTTGTGTGGGTGCGGTGTTCAGGGATAACATATTTCAGTGTTTATCTGACGCCTAACGAGGCAATGCGATCCTTTCGAACCAAACTCGATGCCCTGGAGGACGCTGTCTCGAACACAGAGGGCCACATGCTGGTCGGGGGGGACTTCAACGCTAGAGCCATCGAATGGGGTATGCCACAATCCGACCCAAGGGGAAAGCAAATCTTGGACATGGCGGCTAGAACAGCGCTTTTTGTCCTAAATACTGGTGACACCCCTACTTTCCGCCGCTGGGGTTGCGTAGGAACCATACCCGATGTGACACTCGCTTCGGAGTCCCTGGTACCTAGAGTACACAACTGGCGAGTACTAGAGGACTACTCGGCTAGTGATCACCAGTATATAGCTGTTGAGATTCACGACGGTGCCACTCTGCGTGCATATGCCCAAACTTCAATCCTCGGATGGAGGACTGGGAGGATGGACGTCGAGAGGTTCGCTGACGCGCTTACGGCAGGCGCACCGTTGCTGGGAGCTCCGCCAGGGAGTGGAGGGCCTACAGCCAAGGACTTGGTGAACTCAACTATGAGTACCATCATAGCTGCTTGCGAGTCTTCCATGCCCCGCCGGAGACCCCGACATGGTAAGCCTCCAGTATACTGGTGGTCAAACGAGATCGCCGAACAAAGAAGCGAGTGTCACAAACTTCGGCGAGAGGCCCAGCGGGTGCGAACACGGGAGGAGGCAGACACTAGGCTAGCAGCATACAGGTCCGGCAGGAAATATCTTCGCAGGCTTATTAACAAGAGCAAGGCCCGATGCTGGCAAGACCTCGTGGACGATGTAAATAGGGATCCGTGGGGCCTTGGCTACAAGCTGGTCATGGGGAAACTTGGTGCCCTACGGAAGCCTTGTATACATGACGCGGAAAAGATGGACGCGATAGTGCGGGGACTCTTCCCCGCCCATCCCGTCCGTGTTGACGCTGTCCATGGTGAAACAGCAGTCGAGTGCCCACTCTTCACACAGCTGGAACTGGAGGAGGCAGTCCTCTCCCTGAAGGCAAGGAAGGCTCCAGGTCCAGATGGTGTTCCAGCTGAGGTTTTGCAGCTCGTCTATCACCATTGTCCTGACTTGCTGCTCAGCACATTCAACGCTTGCCTACGGGACGGGGTTTTCCCGGTACGATGGAAGGTGGCGAGGCTCGTGCTGGTCAGCAAGGGGAAGGGAAATCCCGAATCGCCATCTGCATACCACCCGTTATGCATGCTAGACACGGCTGGGAAAGTGCTAGAGAAACTCATCAAGGGAAGACTCACTGACGCGATTCGTGCTGCTGGGGACCTATCTCCTCGGCAGTACGACTTTAGAGCAGACGTTCTACCATTGATGCGATTGCAGAGGTGGTGAACGCGGTCCAAAAGGCAGAGGTATATAGTCGCACCAAGCGACGGATCGTCCTGTTGGTGACACTCGACGTCAGGAATGCCTTCAACTCCGCTAGATGGGTGGATATTCTGGATACGCTGGAAAACTCTTTTCAAGTTCCAGAATATCTAATGCGGCTTTTGAGGAACTACCTAAAGGACCGAAGCCTCCTCTACGACACGACACAGGGCCAACGAAGGATGGCGGTTACATCGGGTGTTGCCCAGGGATCTATCCTTGGTCCGGACCTGTGGAACGTGTCTTACGACGGGCTACTGAGACTTGAGATGCCAGATGAGTCGCGCTTGGTCGGCTATGCGGATGATGTTGCGGCTCTGGTCGCCGGACGCACCGTTGAACAAGCGCAACTTAGGCTAGGTAGGCTAATGCGCCGAGTGAGGGACTGGATGACTACTCGCGGGCTCAGTCTAGCACTGGAGAAAACCGAAGTGGTCATCTTGACAAAAAAGAGAATCCCTAGAGTAAGGATGATCAGTATTGGAGATATACAGATCGAATCGAAGCCAGCGGTGAAGTACCTGGGGCTACTGATCGACTCGAAGATGAGTTTCTCTGAGCAAATCAGGGCAACGGCTGAGAAGGCTGCTTCGGGAATATCGGCCCTGAGTCGACTTATGGCCAACGTAGGGGGACCCAGCCCATCAAGAAGACGCCTCTTGATGAGTGCTGTAGGGTCAGTGCTACTGTACGGAGCAGAGGTATGGGGCGACGCTCTCAGCAAGGAGGTATACCGAAAACGATTGGCACAGGTACAGAGAAGAGGAGCACTGAGAATTGCATCTTCGTATCCAACAGTCTCCGACTCGGCGGTGAGAGTGATTGCAGGCGTGATACCTGTCGCCCTCCTTGCTAGAGAGCGCCGCGCTATTTACCTGCGCCGAAACGAGGATGCGAGGAGATGGTTGTCCGCGAGGAGAGACAACGCTCGCTCAACGATTGGCAGCAGTCTTGGAGGAATTGCACGAAGGGAAGGTGGACTGCGCGCCTCATCCCGGATGTGAGACCGTGGCTAAATCGAAAGCATGGTGAGACTGACTTCTATCTCACCCAGCTTTTGAGCGGGCACGGGTGTTTTCAGTCTTACCTGCACAAGATCGGCAAGTCACGGTCTCCCGATTGTCGGTTTTGCCCAGGAGAGGAGGACAATGCCTGTCACACATTTTTTGCGTGTACGAAATGGGCCAGGCTGCGAAGGGAACTCTACAGGGAGACGGGAGAGCTCACCCCGGATAATATAGTTGCGGTGATGCTCGAATCGGTTGACAAATGGAACCAGGTGGCACATTATGCTCGGGCAGTCCTAAAATATAAAAGGGACTCACAGCAGCCGGAGGCGCTGGGGCTGGGGGATCGCTCTTCTGGCAATTCCTCTTCCCCCCTCCCCTCCCGCTAGGAAAGGGACTCCCCAGCTTGAAGGCGCCCCACGGCGTAACAAAACGAGACCTGGCCCGAAGTAATATGTCAAACGGTTCCAGGCTAGGTTCTCAGATTGACAGGGGAGGTGTTTAGTGGGTAGTCCAAAGGTATCCTCCATGGGAGTCCCACACTGCCAGACTCGGCGGGCATAAATGCCTTCACCTCCCTACCACAAAAAAAAAATACCCAGTCAGAGGGCCAGAATGGCAAGACCGAAGGATATATTTTAACAATTCATTTTATTCAGTTTCCTTTGAGAATTTTACCAAATATAATTTATACGACCGAATGTAATGTTTCTCAGCCCGCAATAAATTGCAATCAATTTATTTATTGATGCTAAATTGAATGAATCAATAATTAAAGACCTACTCTTAGTCTATCAGATCAAACAAATTTGTAACAGCTTATGTAATTAAATATACCGAAATTTACGAGTTCCGAGATTTTTGAAACTATACTAAATTTTGTTTCAATTGAAGAGAACATATAATACAACGTTGGAATGCATCATACTTGAAGATAAAGATTTCTTTTTAAATTTAAAAATAATTAATATATAGACTCTTAATTTAGAATTCGGAGGGAAAATTTGTTTTCCTCAAGCCAAGGTTTACCACATCACCAGCGCGCGCCCGGCGTGAATGATGGTAAGTACACGTTTGCTTTCTTTTTAAAAAATTATATTGCATGCATTTTATAACTGGCGAAGAAAAAATAAAAGCTTCATTTGAATCCTCTCTCCAAGTTCTAAGATGATTTCGCAATTTTCAAATGCAAAGTTAATTGCTCGTGCGAAAATATGTTTAAATTTATGGTGGTTTTCATAGCTTTAAAGTTTGGTTTATAGGATAGGAGCTTTTCTACGATATTTTTAATCAGATTGTAGTTTTTTCACATTCCTGAGATACTTATGTCGTTCTGGTGTTCCTCCTTTCAATTAATGTTTTCCATTATTAGTTATCGTGTAACGATCCATTGGAAATTGCTTATTTTTTTATGATCTTATGTAAGTGAATTACAATCAAAGATTAGAATAAAATGAATTGTTAAAAATATACCCTTCGGTCTTTCCATTCTGCCCCTCTGACCGGGTATAGGACCCGCTACGATGGCAGGCGGTTGACTGAAAATGGGCTAGCCATCGGGCGCGCTCCATCTCTTTTGTTGTTTTCAGGGGCTTCTGCCGGGTTGAGTGGCCTTCCGCTCACGTGCCCTTTTTATGGCATAGCTTTTCACTACATATCCCGGGACTATCTAGAGACAATCCCGGGATTGGAAAAAAGGACCGGGATTGAATTCCCTCGATGGGAGTCTGGGTGGAATTTAATAGTGAATAAGCCGGGAATCGAGGAGTATCTAGCTAAAATTGCAAAGAATTGCATTGTCAAGACCTGCAGCAGAAAGATCCCATTGACTGGCGCCGAGGTCGTGCTCAGTAAGGCATCTTGTCTGGACGATAAATCAGAGTAAGTTTTGCAATTTGCCATTCAAGCTGCGTGTTTCGACTTTTGAGCGATTGTCGACAACCTTCCGAAGCTGCTGGAATGAGTGAAAATGGTTCAAGGAAGAGGGCACGAGCGCTGCATAAAAACATATGGTCGTGTTCCGAATCGCGGCACGATAGTCATCGGCTATCTTGTTTGCTATCTCTGTCACAGTGGGATTGCCAGTCAACGAGAAATCAGTACCGTCGAATTGCATCGCCGTCCGTCGACTTTCAGATGCAAAGCAAATTCGGCAGAAATCTAGCAAGTGATTAACGTCACAGACAAGACGCGTGAAACGAATCCACTTTTACCTCATACAGGCACAATATCATGGCCGAAGTGGATGTTTTGGCAAGTGACGTGTGGCTTGATTCGCAATAAATTTATTCGGGAAAGAACAAAAAGCGTCCAGATTTTGGCCCCTAAAAGCCATTTATTGCAAGAAGCAGTTCCTTTGCACAGAAAATTGCTTGAACCCGTAATATTTGGGGAAAACACTTGTCTTTGAGCCGTGTTTATGTGAAGAAAAGGTACTTCAAGAAGTGAGTGCGTGGCAAACGTCCGTTAGTCTCTTTCAAGTGTGCGCTTATTTAATCGTTGCCTAGTTGTTAATAGCCTGCTTCTGATCGACTTATTTGCATATTGACGATAAGTGTGCTTCATTTGAGATGCCGCCATCATTCGGGCCGTGATTTTTTCTCAGAAATTTGTTAACGATATCCATTCAATAATTTTATTCCAACGAGATTACTCGGACAGACTGAGCGATCGCATTTAGACAGACTAAACGCTTAGACTTTGAACTGAAATGATTGCGTGTTAGGTGGGAAAGAGATAGAAGCGCAGAAGAAATCTGCTCTGTTACAATTTATGACGTTTGGTGAAGAGAGAGTGCAGCACAGGATTAAAAGAATGAAATTATATACGTGTATTCTTCTGTCCTTATCGCTTTGTGCATATGAGATAGCACAACAGCCCGTCAAAAGTTCACAGAGAACTCAATTAACTTGAAACGTAAGGCCCAATTCCTTCATACTCGAATTTCACCCAGTAAGAAGGTTTCAAATGAACAAAAAATTCATTAGGTGATGTGAAGAAACATTTGTAGAAACAACACCCGAAAACGAAGATACCAGACTAAGAGATGATAAAGAATGAATTTTAGAACAAGACAAATCGCAAAAATGCAAAACGTCTTTTGCTACGACTTGATATTCTGATTGTGTGCTAATTGTGCATCGCATTGTATTACTCAAAGTTATATCACGATTCGATATGATTAGTTTGCTGGTACCATAGACAGCTCTAATAATTGATTTCTAACATGTGTATATTCCATACATTTAACAATTTTAAAAATAAATCAAATATTTTATGCTTCTTCGAGTACGCGTCATCGGTCAAACCCAATGAAAAAAATAAATAATTTCGCTCATTAGCTGTGTTATAATCTTTAAAATCACAATTTAAATTTTGTTTTAAAAAATAAGCAATTGAGATAATATTAACCCCTGAGAGACAAGTCATACTGCTGAAATTAAAAATTCGTGTACAAAAAAAGGGTGCTAAGAAAAACAATGCAACGATAATTATAAAAAAATTGCAAAACTAACGACAAAAATAACGCTAACAAATTCAACATATGGCATGAATTTACATGAGGCAGCTCTCATTCTACTAATTTGAATTCTAACTACAAGCCTCTCCACCCCATCTACGAGCACTCGTCGAGGAGGATAGGTAAGCACCTTTTTAATTATATTTTTTATTATAAAATATTTATATACTCCAATATTTTTTATCTTAAAACTTTCATTTATACCAAGTCATATATAAATATTGAAACGGTTTCGAAAAGAAAAATTTAAAACAAAAGAAACAAGTTGGGTAAACAGACCTACGCTCATGTCAGAAAGGTTTTGTATTCAATTTAAAAAATGCAGTCGCCAGATCGAATCAAATCAAGATACATGTCAAAGACGATTTTATTGGAGAAAATATGAAATACGAAGATCATACTATTATTAACAAAGTTGAACGAATTTCAACTTCTGTGGTTTTTGTTATTGTTATACTCATAAATATCTCCCTTGATAATTATTTCAGATGTCCATCCGCGACGGAGGAAACACATTTGTCATGTATTTCCCCCCTGTGCCTCCACTGAAGCAAAAACTGACAGTTTAACAACTGTTTTGAAAAGCTCCCATGAAAACTTTTATTTCACACTCATATCGGCTACGTTTGATGATTTTTTTTTTCAGGGGCCACTCTCCTGTACTGTTATCATCGATTCATGGCCAATTCTTTTCGAATCCTAAAATGGTTACAACACCCTTTTGCTAAGAGCTCTCTCCCACCTCCTTGACTTTTTCACTTATGAGCATTAATTGTAGGTACTCATCTTCAGTCGTTCATTAAATTGAATCAAGTGTTCAAAGCATGCACCTTAAACGTTGATGTTGGGAAAAAATAACTCAAAATTATCCAATCTTCGCATTTAAAGCAGCCACTATTTTGTTTTACGATTACTGATACCACTAGCTGAACTGATTCTCAAAGATATACATGACACCTATCATTCCTGAAATTTTCATGCAAATCCTAGCAAAACTGTAGTGTCTGAGTCGGTAAAAAGCGCATGTTGTTCCATAGCCATAGTAATAAATGCAGCGCATATTATTCCATAGTAATACAGGAAAATTCAAACCGCTTTAACTTCGCTAAATAATAGACATCTAGGTACTGAATTTCATAGAATTTAAAGGTACCGTTAAGATTTGATTCAAGAAAACATAAAATCGATAAATCATACTATTACTAACAAAGTTGAGTGAATTGCGACTTCTAACGTATTTGTTATTGTTGTACTCACCAAGGCCTACATTTCTGATTTTTTTCAGATTTTTCGGATCACAGGTGTCCAATCGCGAGGGGGGGGGGGGACACAATTTTTTCGTGTATTTCCCCTCCCTGTGCGCCCCTCGAACCAAATTTTGCCGAACTAAGACCTGTTTTGAAAAGCTCTCATCAAGACCTTTCATTTGATACCCATATCGGCTACCTACAATGAAATTTTTTTCGGGGGGTCACTCTCCTATATGGGGAGACCCCCCTTAAATACCTTATAAATTTTTTTTGAAGTTGAACTTTGAAGAAATCACCACTTTACACCTACACACAAAATTTGATGTTTCTAGTTTAAGTAGTTTCCGAGAAAAACTGCTGTGACACACGGACAGACGGACAGACGGAGAGACTGGTCGCGAAACTAGTAGGGTTTTGTAAAATTATTTTACAAAACCCTAAAAATGACATACCTAATTGAACGTTAAGATCATCTTATCCTTATATTCATTTTACATCATTTGAAATTCAGTTAATTGCATTATTTTTAATGAATTCTATTTTTTTATTGAATTTACATTTTAAGATGTTTATCTGTATGACCCGTGTTTTTAACTCTTTTTCGTCATGACTGTTAAATACATTGTCTTTGCAAATAATAAACGGAACTGATTTATCGATTCGTTAAAGTGGTCGAGGAAACACAAAGCCAATCTGGGCGAGCACTAACATCCTCTATCGCCGAGGCTGCAGACCGTCGCTGCAGTCCTTTACGGACATTTATGAACACTCATATTCACTACACACTATCTCGTATATGTGTGTGAGTATGCTTAATTGCGAAGTACCATCGTTTTGCATTGCGTGTAGTTAATTTGACAGCTGTGTAAAGTTTAGGCCATGTTCTGATGTCAAAATATTGTAAATTTGACGAAAGGTTAGCTTAAAGTTATTTATACCGATCAATATCTTTCTTAACGTCAATTATTACATTTAGTATGTGTTTCAGTCTGTGTGATCTAGTGGTTAGAATATGAACGCATAAGCTGAAGGTCCCCGGTTCAAATCTCGTTGGAAGCAACGTGATTTTGTTTAGGAGATTTTTCGGACAGACTACGAGTGTTCACTCAGTGGTGATATGTACCGATTTAATCAGATCATATCATAGCTGAGGAAGCACATGGGAGCATGGTACTGACCAAACCAACTTCCGAAAAAATCAATACGGTCATGAAAATGAGATACTCTAATTCTCTCTAAGTGAAGAACCGAGAGGGGCTGTAGTGCTACAAAGAAGAAGATATGTGTTTCATATGGTCTTGTTGGATTTTTCGAAAGTTATTTATGTTTCTAGTGATCAATCAAACAAACCATTATGCAGTTTCGGGGTAGTGACAATTGTTCTATGTGGGTAATAACAGTCAATGACCGGCCTTTCCCCGTATGAAATAATAAGACAGTTTATTATTAATTTATCTGTTGAAATAATATCTCATTACTCGTACTGTCTTTATTTTGTACTTATAGATTCTGCGGTACAGAGGAAGAATCATGACTAAAGGAAAATGAATAAAAGAGAAATTAGAAATGGCTATTGAAGCCAGAACTGCAAAGAAGTTCGACATACCCTTCAGTACGCTGCAAGAACAAATCTACAGGCTTTTCCAATAAGAGGTGTTATTTTGATATTAAAAGAAAAATGCCGTTTTTTAATGTAAATTATCGGATGTTTATTTTATTATAAAGAAGGAGGTATGCCGTTAATAGTGAAAAATAACATCAGGCAAATGACTACCATGATCACACTTACAGGACCATATCCTTTTCTTGAAATTTTCCAGAACAAAATCGCAAAGTGGCTGCCCTATATCTTCGATAGCCTCGCGAATTCCATCTTTGAGGTCTTGAATTGCCGCTGGTCTATTGATGTAAGCCTTCTCTATTAGTTGGCTTCAAAGAAAGAAGTCGCAAGGAATTAAATCACAAGATTTCAGTGGCCAATTGTGATCACCTCTTCGAGAGATAACACGGTCCGGAAACTTTCCTCGTAGAAGATCAATCGTTTCATTGCTTGTGTGGCATGTGGCACCATCTTGTAGAAAGTAAACGTTGTTCAAATCAATACCATTCAATTCCGGTCACAAAAATTATAAATCATCTCTCGATAGCGCAATCCATTCACCGTAATTGTTGCTCCAGCCTCATTTTCGAAAAAGTCAGGTCAAATGACTCCGCCGGACCATAAACCTCACCAAACAGTCACACATTGAAAATAGAGAGGCTTTTCAACAATAACTCTTGGGTTTTCCGAGCCCCAGATGTGACAATTTTGCTTGTTGACGAAGCCACCGAGGTGGAAACGGGCCTCATCACTCATGATGATTTTTCGATGGAATTCCGGATCATTTTCATGCATTTCAAGGACCCAATCAGCAAAGACACGACATTGTTGATGATTGACCGGCTTGAGTTCTTGTGTTAACTGAACTTTGTAAGCCTTAAGACCCTAATTTTTATGCAAAATACGGTTTAATGACGTTTGTGGAATGCCTAATTCCAAAGAACGACGAGGAATGGACAAACCTGGGTTTTCTTCAATACTTTCGGCTACAGCAGCAATATTCTCAGCTGTTCTTGAGTGACGTGCTCGGGTTTTATTCGTCACATCACTAAGTCATCCCAATAGCTCGAATTTTTCCACCAATTTATGTATTGCGGTCCGGCAAGGCGCTTCACGACGACCCAAAAATGTTCGAGTTTTACGAACCGTCTCTGCCAAATTTTCACCATTTTTATAGTGAATTTCAATAATTCAATACGTTGTTGAAGCAGGAATTGTTCCATTTTTATTAATGGCGTAGTTTTTACTTGTCAAATGTCAAAAAATGACACCTTCAAAAGTCACATCTATCGAAATAGTGGGCTATTCAAAATAACACCTCTTATTGGAAAGCCCTTTATAAATGCGATGAAGTTTCTCACGCACACATATGAATGCGGAGAAGTTTAACACGCACACACATGCAAGACGACGGACCCAATTTATCGCTATCGACTCTTCTCGCAGCTTTAAAATCATTTAAAATGTTTTGTTCCTTTCGCACCCTGACCTGCCATTTGAAAATTCGCAAAGTTATTCATGTCTTTTCATTGAACAGCTGACGAAGTACGAGTACACCAGCTCGTTAGTATATAAACTTTGAAGAAAGTGGAAGAGACATTGTCGATAATAACGAAATAACTAACAGTTTATCATTATTTTTGCATGCTAGTGACATCTAGTTATTAATGGATTCAACTCTTGCGTCATCATTATTGAAATAAAGTTAGTTTATTCTCAGCAACCTCATGTTTTAACAGGTTATGTGTCCCGTCCTGTATTTAAATAGAAAAAATAATTGATTTTGATCAGCGGAAGTAGATTTCAATCAGTGAAATGGATTCAAGTTATATCTTAAATGTTCCAAAACTTTAAGGTCGTGAAAATCATGACGAATCAGCTTTCGCGGTTGGAAATTTCTTGATTTTGGAAGGTGTCGATATCAATAAGAAAGAAGATGATCACGGTGGCGAAGCAGCAATTAGCGTTGAAGATCAAAAGACGAAGGCAAAATTAGTGCTGACCATCGATTCACCTTTGTATGTGCATATTAAGTGCGAGGTTACACTTCAAAGTGCATGCAAGAAGCTAAAACCGCTATTTGATGATTCCAGTTTCAAACGCAGAATTAATTTGTTTATCCGCCTGAAAAGCAGTGAGACAATGATGGCTTACATAACTCAGATTATAGATACGGCGCATAATTTGGAAGGAACAGGCTTTGATATCAACGAGAAATGGGTCGGATCATTATTGTTGGCAGGTCTTCCTGAAAAGTTTTCACCGATGATACTGGCGATCGAGCATTCAAGTATAGCTATTTCCACAGATAGCATAAAAACAAAACTAAGGGACTTGAGTGAAATTGTTCGCAGCATTGATGCAGAGACCGCTTTTCGGACATCCAAAAACCAGCACCGAAAAAATTTTATAAAGCTGGCAAAATGAGAGAAACATCAAGTCGTTCTATCAAAGCTATAAAATGCTACAAGTGTAAGCAAATTATACATTACACCAATCAATATCCACAACTAAAGGAAAAACTAGTTAATGCGTTTAGTGCAGTATTTCTAAATGGCAGTTTTGGCAAATATGAGTGGTATATCCATTCCGGAGCTAGTACCCACATGATGGTCAGCCAAAAAAACATGAAAAAAAGTCACATAACCGAACACTACAAACTTGTTGTCAGTCAGCCGGCTGATAGGGAATGGCAACCAAGTAAGTTTTCATAAAAAACAAGAATTGATTAGTATAGCAGAGTTGGTGAACGGGGTGTATAGACTCAACACGAGGTCAGCAAATTTATTAGCAGCTTCACCTAGAATGACGTCAGATAAGATTTGGCATAGAAGACTTGGTCAAATTAACAGCAGCGCCTTGGATATCATGAAGAATGAGGTTTAGCATCGAACAACATCGCGGAAAGCAGTAAATACAACTGCACAGTATGCTGTGAAGGCAAGCATACGAGGCCAACTTTTCCACAAAGCAGGCTCTCGAAGTTGTACATGCTGATGTGCGTGGTCCAATAGAAACCAAATCAATAGGTTCATCAAGATATTTCTTGCTATTTGTGGACGATTATAGCAGAATGTCATTTGTCTATTTTTAAAGAAGAAAAATGAAGTTTTCTCAGGGCTATGGTTGAAAAAAAATGACTACCAGAATTAAGAATCTAAGGGCAAATAAAAGCCACAGAGCTTTTCTCAAACGAAATGAAAAAATTACTTGAAGCAATGTGGCATTATTCATCAGAGAACAAACCCATACAGTCCAGAACAAAACGGAATGTGTGAAAGGTTCAACCGTAATGTTGTGGGAAGAGGAAGATGTCTCCTCTACGATACCAAGTTAGATAGGAAGTTATGAGCAGAAGCAGTTCATGCAGCTGTGTATTTAAAAAACAGATCTATAACTTTAGGATAAAACTAGAAAACTTTGGAACGGCTGAAAACCAGATGGTAGTCACATATGGATCTTTGTTAGCGTAGTAATCACCCATATTCCCAAGGAACAACACTTTAATTGGGACAAAAAGGCGGTGAAACGTTATCTAGTTAGATATGCTGATAATATGAAAGGCTATTGTCTATATCACCCTGTAACAAACAAAGTTGAACCCCTCACCTTAGACTCAAACTGGATGTGCATCTAGCTTACTGCGTTGCTTTCTAACTTATTTAGTACCACCTGTATAATTTTCTTTTCCTGCTTTATCTCGTGTTCGTGTTTACCTAAGACACTTACCTTAGTGTATCAACGCGTTCAAACATTAGTATACTAGTGCGCTGGTATTAAGTTGTCCGTGCTAAAGGTCTGTTTTTTTTCGGTTTGTGTTTGCGACTGCAAGATTTCGTTTCATATACTTAACACATATCAATTATTGTGATCAATTCTAATTGCTTCCTACAAAATCATGGTTCCAGCCAATTTCAATCGCCTGCTGGAAAAAGAATTTTGGCCTCCTGAAGTACTGGCAAAACAGTTTTCTGCCAATCAGAAGCGAACTGTTCTTTCGTAACTGGAGAAGCACTTAATACGTCTTGCACCTCTTTACATCGTAAGCCTTGTATGATTTCTATTTTGTCCTGTTTTTATTCAAATGTCCGTGGTTTGATGACCAAGACTTCTGAACTTCGTATCCCTTCCTTTATATTTCTATATCAAATCATCTGTCTAACTGAGGCATGGGTGACAAATGATATTTACAATAGTGCACTCCTTCTCAATCGCCTGATTTGCCACAGAGATGAGATCGTGTTGCCATTGGCAAATCTGGTGGTAGGGGCATTCTTGTGGGTGTAGGGTAGGATCGCCCAAGAGTACGCACTTAACTTACATTGCTCAATAAAACAGTAAAGGTAGTTTGAATTAGTTCTATTTTGAAATGCGTTAGTATATTATGCATAAGTCTAATAAAAAAACAAGTTGGGTAAACAGACCTACGCTCATGTCAGAAGGGTTTTGTATGCAATTTACAAAATGCAGTCACCAGATCGAATCAAATCAAGATACATGTCAAAGATGATTTTATTGGAGAAAATATGAAATTCGAAGATCATACTATTCTTAACAAAGTTGAACGAACTTCGACTTCTGAGGTTTTTGGTATTGTTATACTCATAAATATCTCCCTTGATAATTATTTTAGATGTCCATCCGCGAGGGAGGAAACACATTTTTCATGTATTTCCGCCCTGTGCCTCCACTGAAGCAAAAACTGACGGTTTAAGAACTGTTTTGAAATGCTACCATGGAAACGTTCATTTCATATTCATATCGGCTACGTTTGATGAATTTTTTTTCAGGGGCTATTCTCCTGTACTGTTACCATCGATTCATGGCCAATTTTTTCAAATCATAGAATGGTTACAAGACCCTTTTGCTAGGAGCTCTCTCCCACCTTGTTGACCTGTTCATCTATGAGCATTAATTGTAGATACTCATCTTCAGTCATTCATTAAATTGAATCAAGTGTTCAAAGCATGCACCTTAAACGTTGAAGTTGGGAAAAAATAACTCAAAATTATCCAATCTTTGCATTTAAAACAGCCACTATTTTGTTTTACGATTACTGATACCACTAGATCTACATAATACCTATCATTCCTGAAATTTTCATGCAAATCCTAGCAAAACTGTAGTGTCTGAGTCGGTAAAAAGCGCATGTTGTTCCATAGCCATATGTTGCCATAGTAATAAATGCAGCGTATATTGTCCCATAGTAATACAGGAAAATTCATACCGCTATAACTTCGCTAAATATGATTCAATCTTTATGAAACTTTCAGGATAGATCAATCTTATAAATAGACATCTACGTATTGAATTTCATTAAATTTAAGGGTACCGTTAAGATTTTACCCAAGAAAACATATAATCGATAAATCATACTATTACTAACAAAGTTGAGTGAATTGCGACTTCTAACGTATTTGTTGTTGTTGTACTCATCAAGGTCTACATTGCTGATTTTTTTCAGATTTTTCGGATCACAGGTGTCCAATCGCGAGGGGGGGACACAAATTTTTCGTGTATTTCCCCTCCCTGTGCGCCCCTCGAAGTGAACTTTGACAAACTAAGACCTGTTTTGAAAAGCCCTCATCAAGACCTTTCATTTGATACCAATATC
This sequence comes from Odontomyia ornata, assembly GCA_963969285.1. NCBI lineage: Eukaryota > Metazoa > Arthropoda > Insecta > Diptera > Stratiomyidae > Odontomyia > Odontomyia ornata. The sequence continues at coordinate 61,520,653 of OZ017742.1, read as the reverse complement.
GGCTACTTTCAGTGAAATTTTTTTTTCGGGGGGTCACTCCCCTATACGGGGAGACCCCCCTTAAATACCTTATAAAAATTTTTTGTAGTTGAACTTTAAAGAGAACACCACTTTACACCTACATACAAAATTTGATGTTTCTAGCTTAAGTAGTTTCCGAGAAAAACTGCTGTGACACACGGACGGACGGACGGACGGACAGACAGACGGACAGACGGACAGACAGGACGCGATTTTAGTAAGGTTTTGTAAAATTATTTTACAAAACCCTAAAAATTAAATAAAAGCTACTTCCTGGCCCATATAACAAATATATTGTAATTTCAACAAAAAAGAAAAATTGCGTTCTCTTAAGAAAACGAATCCTATGAGTACACAACATACAACTCTAAGAGTACGCAACATTTTTAACCATCGCAAAAGTCGCAGGAAAATATTGTGGTTCTTAAATAATTGGAACAATCTTCGTGCCACCAAAGTTCACAGTTTAAGCATTGGATCCAATCTGATGAGCTGAAAGTTTCATTGCACCCTGGGCAAATTATATCCTTATTATCATTCCCAAACGAATGTTTTTTGTTCTTTGTTTTGGGCCTTTCTTGCTTTGGTGCAAAAAGATTTTTTTTCCGTCTGATTTTTGCGGTTTATTTTCCTTATCTCGTAAGATTTTGTTTTTATAAGGCGTGGAAGAAAGTATCTCAGATCTTTTCGATTGCCTTTGTCTAACTTGTTTGGAAAAGGCAAAATCATTTCTGGAGTGACTGAAGAGCTTGATGACTTTAGTTGTAGAGATGAGCATGAAGTTCCAGGTAAGCTTGAATGCTGTAGCCTAATGTCTAAAGCTGTGATTTCCTCATGTGTTGGATTCCGAATGGGTGATCTATTCAATGCTTCCAAGTTGAGGACCTGCGGAGTTTGATAAACTGAAAGAGGTATATCGTCTTCCTTATCGAAAAGTAATTGCTCTTCTTCTCTGTTGTCCGGATGTTCGATATTATTGGCTACTTCACAATAAGGTTTATCTGAAACTTCAGCAGGCGCGAAATCAGCGTCAGTAAAAATGTCGGGATTATATGGATAAATTCCAGTACATGCGAATGATTTTTCACATATTTCGATGGTCGCTACTATCGAATATGCGACATGAAACAGTCCAGCCATTTTTCTCATTGTTCTTGCCCTTCCAGGGTTGTTTACCATCCATTTATTGCACTCTGAAGAAAAAACTGTTTTTAGGGGGAAGAAAAAACATATATCTGACGGTTGAATTTTGTGACTTGCATGAGGTGGTACAGTCAAAAGAATAATGAATTGTTTTCTTGCATATAAAATAGCTTCAAGAGAACAATGGGATACATGGTTGTCCAGAAGTTGTATTACTGGATCTTCTTCCGATGGTTTAACATAATTAACAAAATGTTGAAGCCAAATTAAAAACAGGTCTGAGTTCATGTATCCTGTATCAGATATCATTTTCAATGTGCCTGGTGGTGCATTATAAAAGAGTTTGTCTTTCATACGCTTTCTAGGAAAAATAAGACCTAGCGGAACCCAAGTACCGGAAGCGCTCATGCAGCATACCGCAGTCACTAATTGTCCTCTTTCAGCAGACGCAATTTTGGAAACAGTTCTTTTTCCTGTGGGAGCATAAATCCGTGGCAGCTTATTGGGGACGGTAGAAAGTCTCGTTTCGTCCATGTTAAATACCCTGTGGGGTCGAGGAGCTGTTTTTCCATAAATTGTGTCCAAATTTTGAAAAAATCTATCGCACTGCGGCTTATTGAAACCAATTGCACGAGCTTAACTACATTTTTCTGGAGCTCGTAATGAGAGTCCATTTCTCGCCGCAAAACTTTGCACCCAATGAACACCAGCCATTTTTGTTTCAACATTAAACCTATGTTGAATTTTATTCAATTCAGCGTATTGGTATGCTAAAGCACGTACGTTTTTGATGGTGAGTCCATACAGCCTCAATTTCAAATCCCTGATATGCTTCGTTAATTCCTTTTCTTTTCCGGCAGAAAATATCAGTTTAAACGTACCCAAGTTTGTTGGAACTGTGCCCTGAAAAAGATGGACTAATACCATTTTTTAGGCAAATTGACTAAAAAGCCTACTTAGCGCAACCGTTTCCTTAATTTGCACTCGCTTAGATTGAAACATCGTGCAACAGACTTTCGCCTCGATTGATGCGTTCAGCTGCCTCTTTTAGCATTGCTGCTGTGAATTTCAACTTCCAGTCGCTTTTTCTTATGTATTTACCCATATCCTACATAAGAAATGGAAAACGAAAGGATAACTGCATATAGGTCTAAGAGTACGCATGCGTACTCTTTGGCTGCGTACTCTTAGGAAAAGTGCACCACTGCCACAAAAATCACCTCATGCATGTAGCCGACGTAAAAAGTTGGATGATGTCTACTTCAATCTATTCACTACAAAGCATCTTTAAGCACAAATTAAAAAACAACAAGTTGAGTAAGCAGGAGAGTGCTCCTACCAGAAGGTCTTTGTGAACATCCTAGGGTTAGAAGCAAGTTTTCTAATGGCGTGAATCGATAACTTGAATTATTCATCCAATACTTAGATATGAAATCGTTCAAATTTATACAAAAGATGCACAGTTTCTTACATAAGCACAGTGCAGCCGCCATTTTAATCTAGCTTAAATGATTTTTCTAAATGCTCGACCGATTGAACATGTTCAAGTTAAACACTTTTCCTTAAATTTTCATGAAAATTGAAAGAAAATAAAAGTACCTAAGTCAATTTTAAATATATATAGGGTTTTCCAATAAGAGGTGTTATTTTGAATAGATCTTCTGATTTAACACCTTGCGACTTCTTCCTTTGGAGCCACGTGATAGAGAAGGCATATGCCAATAGCCCAGCTTCAATTAAAGATCTCAAAGATGAAATTCGTGAGGCTATCGAGAACATAGGGCAGCCACTTTGCGATTTGGTTATGGAAAATTTCATGAAGAGGATATGGTCCTGTAAGCGTGTCGTAGTGGTTATTTGCCCAATGTTAGTTATTGCTATTAACGGCATATCTTCTTCTTCATAATGAACTAAACATGCGATCATTTGTTTAAAAAAATGGCATTTTTCTTTTAATATCAAAATAACACCTCTTATTGGAAAACCCTATATCAACCATAAACACGTGTTATCGTTGTTGTAATTCCATATAATTGAAAGAGCTATAACTCACTTGATTATGATTCGATCTCAATTGAATTTTGTGAACATATATATCTTATATCAGTCTATACAATTACAAAATTTCAAGAAGTTTAAAGGTACCGTTTTGATTTTATGGGCACAAATGTAAAATCTACAAATCATACTATTATTAACAAAGTTGAGCGAATTTCGATTTCTAAGGTATTTGTTGCCCTTGTACTCATAAAGGTCCACATTCGTGATAATTTTCAGATTTTTCGGCTGAAAGGTGTCCAATCGCGAGGGGGGGGGACACAAATTTTGGTACATTTTGCCTTCCCGTGGACCCCCTAATTCATCAAATGATTTTTTTATTTCAGATTCTAAAATTTCTAATCAAGACCTTTCATTTGATACCCCACTCGACTACTTTTGATTAAAAGAAATGTTTAAGGGTCAATTCGTTATTAGGGGGGACCCCCCTTAAACATTTTTTAAATTTTTGTCAAGGCCTTAACTTTTGAGAGACCATCACTTCTGACCTTTTCACAAAGTTTGAGCATTCTAGCTTCTATAGTTTCTGAGGAAATCAGCTGTGACGCACGGACAGACGGACAGACTGACAGACGGACAGACGGACGGACAGACGGACGGACGGACAGACGGACGGACAGACAGGTCGCGAAACTAGTAGGTCTTTGTAAAAAAATTTTTTACAAAGACCTAAAAATGAAATGCCAATTCGTACACCATATTTCTTACGTCTGGCCAGCTAAATATTATAATACGAGCCGTAAAAGTCATTTTTTACGTTTTTCTTCGTGTAAATTCCTGCAAGCGCTTTGAAACAACATTCACGCACTACTGGCTGTTGTACTTGAAACATTTGTTAACATATATCCATCGGCAGGGTGTCTACTTTTGAGATACAGCTGTTGCGTACTCTTATGGAATGCGTACTCTTAGGCGAGCCTACCCTACATGCCTGTATACTGGCAACTCCTGTGAGGATTTGATGCCTACACTACTAGTGGAGTATACTATTGTGCAAGTCTCTCTTGTTTCTCGTTTCGTGTGTCCACATGCCATGTAGCAGCTCTGCATTAATATACAAATAATATATACAAATTCGCCCACATTTTCGATATTGTATTCGCCATGTCTGATATTTTGGGCATTTGAGATGTTCTACCCTTGGCTGCGTCATGGGCTTCGTTTTCCTTTCATTGATTTGTAATCCTACTCATTTTGCTTTAGTGTCGGGAAAGTTCTCTGGCAGTTGTTAATGACAATGATAAAATAATGATGTCGTCCGCATAGGCTACCACTTGGCTCAACTTGAATTTATAGTAACCTTTGAGGAACAAGATAAAACCGGAGTGGACATCCATGTGTACACGTTGTCGCAACTACCCCCGCGACCGCCTGCCTAACTACGTGTCTTTTTGCACCTACCCCTGCGACCGTGATCCAAAAGCTAGTTAAGGGGAACCCAATGGGTTGTCACAAGAAAGTAAACAAACGCTTCTGCACTCGTAAATATAGTTTTATTGCAAAAACACTTCACAGAACAAGAAAATAGCATTGAATACAAATAAAGCATTATGGCCACTTAGGACAAAAAACACTTTCGTATCGATAACCCATCGTTTTCTAGCAATAACGCACATTAGACTTTTTATTGAGTTCCTCACTCCGATTTACAATGTCACTCCTTAAAATGTTGTTATCCCTAAACCAGGTGTAATATTACTTTCACTACAGTCAATATGTACCTCCGGACACGTTCTCGAACCGAAAAAACGACTAAATTCCGAATCGTATCTCACGCGCCAGGTAAATTTCGCGTCCATGTTTAGTCGTCAAAGTGACAATCTGGCTCTCGAGAGGAAAAATTGTGGAAATTATTGGAAATGAACTGACTATCATGCTCAGAAGGTGGTCGTATCATTTTCTATGGAGCTTATATGAGCATAGCCTCTCCATTTGTTCCGTTCCTCAAAGATAGTAACGTACCTCTTGTGTTGACAGGTAAGCTACCTGTCAATACAAGAGATGACATATTCCAGAGCCAAATCGAATAGCAATGGGATCAGCTCATCTCCCTGCTTTAGTCCGATATTTGTTTCAAAGTCGTCAATGAGTTGTTTCTTGATGCAGATTTGGGAGGTTGTCGGCGTCATTATCATTTTGGTACGACGGACCAGCTTAGCTGGAATACCAAGGCAAAGCATTGTTTGGTGCAGAAAATTTGGTGTACGCTTAAAGTCAGCAAAAATTTAGTGAATCTTGGTGTGCAGGTAATAACTTTGGAAAAAGTGAAGATTCCAGTTCAAGCCGAGCTCATCTCGAGGTTTGGTGAATAATTAACAGGTAGACGTGTGGCATCTTACATCTCGTCTTCAATGGTGCGCAACCGGAACTCATGATCATCGATATAGGTCAGCCTGGCTAGAGGCTATTATCGAGCAAATCGCGTAACATGGCTTAACAATCTGTGGGTGGCGACGGCTAAAGCTAAACGAGAACTATTAGTAAGTAAAAACATCCATAGTAGCTTTCATGAAAACAAGTTTTACATTAATGCGCATTTGAGCCAATATTTTAAAAAGCTTTTATATCTTACCAAAAAGTTTACGAAAGAAAATAATTATAAGTGTGTATGGTTCAAAAATGACGCCATATTACTAAGATAATCTGAGCTAGGAAATATCCACAAAATAAATTTTGAAGACGATCTTAATATTAATATACTAAAATGAGTACAATAAATTTCTTACGTCTAAAGTTTTGCATTATAGTAGTATAGTTATAGCAAATGTTTGAGTTCCTAAGCCCAACGGATTTAATTACTTTTGAAGAACAAAATGTATTTGAAGTAGAAACTACACATACTTGTAAAGTATTATTTAGTAAGTACTCACTCAACAGAAATGTAAAAATTCTTCACTTGAACATTCGCAGTATAAAAAAGAATTACAATGAGTTAGTTATCCTATTGAAAGATTTAGAAAATGATATTGATATAAAAGCTTTATCTGAGACTTTCCACAGTAGCTATATCGATGATTTTAGCTCTTTAGCTCCGACTCTCCAATTGCCTCAATACACCATGTTCTATACAGAAAAATGTAGGAACTAAAATGACGGAGTGATAGTTTATGTAAATGAAAATTTTAACGCTTTATGTGAAGGTATAACCTGCAATGAATTCACTTGTCTGAAAATAAACATCACTTTACAAAATAGGAAAACATCTGCAATTTATGCTTTCTACAAATCGCCATTTCTTAATGAAGAAGAATAAATTCATAAGCTTGAAACTATATTAGGTAGCTACTTAAAGAGTGATTTAGACATCATAATAGGAGACATCAATATTGACATCTTAAACCAATCCAGAGCTTCGAACGATTATCTAACGACTCTAGGTTGTTTAGGCTTTTACCCCCTCATTAATAAGTACACCCGGGTAGAAAAAAACCATAAGTCTTGTATTGAATGTTCTAGTTAGGAAAAGCTCCAACTCAATACATACAATTGTTCCAATAATAATCCAAAACTCAATCACTGATCATTACACCATAGTAGTTAATATCAACATCGATAATTTGGAAAACCTGAAGTTAAAATCTAAATACAAGATGATTACGAAGATTGATTATATTAAGCTAAAAGAAAATCTATCAAAAAGAGATTGGGATGTAATTATTAGTACCCATGATAATGCGAATATATCTGCAAACAAATTCATAACATCATTAAAAGAGTCCATAAGTGATGCTTCAGTAAAAGTTCACGTGCCAAGCATACTTAAACCTATTAAACCATGGGTAACTCAAGGCATCATTAAATCAATTAGAAATAGGGACAGAATCAAACAAAAATTAAACAAAGAACCCTTTAATTCTGGATTAGCCTCTTTTTATAGGAAATATAGGAATAAATTAAACCAAATAAAGAAGAATGCAAAAAGAAATTACTACCAGAAACAAATCGAGCTAGCTGGTAATAGTTACAAAAAAGTCTGGGAAATAGTTAGAAATAATGCCGAAATTAGTAATAAATGTAAACATGAATTGGATGATATGCTCAATAAATTGAAATCACAAAGTATAGACCCCGATGTGGAAATTCAATCCAAAGAAACGCTAGCAAACCTATTCAACAACGTTTTTTGTTGTGCTGGTGATAGAATTGATATTGTGGAGAACAGTGAAATACATAAGGAATCCTACGGCGTTGACCTATTGTCTAACTTTCATTTAAGCAAAATTCCGCAAAAGGAAATCAAATTCATAATTAATGCTTTAAAGACAAACACGTCTCCAGAATGGGATGACATAAGCATTTCAACAATAATAAACATACAAGATGAAATCATTAAACCTCTCACAAAACTCTACAACAAGTGCATAGACGAATTTCAAAAAGGCAATAATCATCCCCATTTACAAAAATGGAAGTAAGCTTGAAACTTGCAATTATCGACCGATATCTCTATTGCCAATGTTAGCAAAAATCTTCGAGCGTTGTATCAAAAGTAGACTGATGAAGTACTTATCTGAAAACAACATTATTTCACCGCAACAATATGGTTTTTTTTTTTGGTTATCGATTTATCGATAGTGCCCTCAGACCGGGGAACCAAACGCGTCCCCAGGTTGCGGATAGGGGAAGACCTTTCTCGAAAGGTTCGCTGCGAATAACCAATAAGCAGCCGCAGACAATGGTCGGCAGTGAAAGGAGAGTCTCAGGACAAATACCTGAGTGTCAATGATCTTCACTGTGACATGACGAAATATATGGCGTCATCAATTATCCATATATCCTGGCAGTAGGTAAAATGCTATGGGAATGGAAACCCAAACAGAAAACCAAATCATACAGGTCCACAACGGGAACCAAATTACGGTGCAGGGGGTCGGATCCCCAGTACCGGTGGCAGAAGGTAGTGAGCGAGCAGGCTCCCGGCGGTCGTCATCCAGCGACTGCAATGTTATAGAAGTGGTGAACTTGGCTTCTGTAACAGATGTAAATACAAGCAAACAGGACAGGAACCCTTTCAGGCAAAACACGCTGTTGGCAAGAACACCGATAAACAAGTCACCGATTGCGGGGGGAGGCAGCAAACCCCAGAAACACTGTCAAAGTCAACATCACAGGTAAATCATCGGAGACAGACCACAGACGGACTAACGAACGAAAGAAGGCAGAGTGCGTTGTGCAACCTGGCATCATTGCGGCCTTTGGGCGCAGTAGAAGGACTATACGCACCCCGGAGCGTCCAGTGCAAGACGTACACAATCCGGATCAACCTGCGACACCAACAGAGGCCAGTGTAAGACTGGGGGACGGAGAAGTTTTGCCGTTGGCCGACGCAACTTCAAACGCGACCCAAGCGATAGAAGTAAAAGGGCTAGGAAACGGGGGCCTCTCCCAAGAGGTGGCGCCAAATAACACAATCACCCTTGACCGCGCCGAAAAGGAGTGGCTTTTCGGAAAGCGGGGACTATCGTCAAACAACTGAGGGCTGCCTGCGAAGTGCAGAAAAACAAAGGCAAGAGTGTCAAGAATGGCATTCTTGAACTGGAGGAGCTTTTTGGCCGCATAATGCACTACAGGCGGAGGTGGCTTGCAACCGAAAAGCACCAAAAAGACACGCTCTCCCTCGAGGCATCAGTGGGTCCTAGCAGCAGCAAAAGAATGGCCGGTAGCCCAATTGAAGGTGACTGTGAGAAAAGGAGGAAGGACGAGACCATAAACGAAGTTGACACTCCAGGCGAGGAGTTCCACGTAGTGTGAAACAAGGCAGTGAAAAAAGCGGCCAAAAAGCTACTCCTAGAAAAAAACAGACAAAGAGCTCAACCCCGAAAAGAACAAAGAACCCCCCGATATACTGCAGAAAACAAAAAGCAAACCACGGCGCAAACCCTTGCGAGAGGCACTGCTTATTAAACCCACTAAGGGCCGAGCCTACGCAGATGTCCTCCATGAAATTAAAGGAGCGGTCAAGCCAGACGACACCAAAACTGCCATCAAAGCAGTTCGACTAACCCGGACCGTTGGCCTGCTGGTGGAATTCGGGCCAGAGGCCACAAACAAAGATGTATTCCGTGACGCGGTTCAAAAGGTTCTTGGAGATGCGGCAACGGTTGCCTCGCTCGAACCAATGGCCACCCTGGAAATCAAGGACCTTGACTGCGTCACGGACAAAGCTGAAGTAGAGGATGCCATTAGGAGGGAGTTCCCCAGCTTAAGTGAAGTCAAGGCAAGATTGACACGTGAAAACACAAGGGGCAACGCATGGCTATTGTCGAACTAGCTGATAAAGACGCCCAGCAAATCCTGGCGAAGGGCAAAATTAAGAAAGGTTGGGTGATCTGCAGGATACAGAGAAGAGCGATCCCTATCCGCTGCTTCAGATGCTTCGAATACGGACACACCGCGTATGGCTGTAGGGGACCCGACAGGAGATCTCTGTGCTACAAATGTGGTGAAACGGGGCACAAAAGGAAGGAGTGCGTGAACGAGGCAAAATGCATTCTTTGCAAGGATGCTAAGCTAGCACCCGGCGACCTCAAACATGAGCCGGGGACAGGGAGATGCTGGGTTTTTTAAGGAGGCCCTAACTAAAGCCAAATCGATACTCAAATGATCCGTATCCTGCAGGTCAATTTGCACCGAAGCACAAACGCCCAGGACCTACTTGAGCAGTTTGCGAGGGATAAGAAAGCTGACCTCCTGTTGCTGAGCGAGCAACATCATAACAAGGACTCGCAAGCGTGGTACCCTGACAAATCTGGTACCTCGGCCATCTGGGTTCGAGACAGCGCCCGCCTTCAGGTGCAGGGCCATGGACGCGGGGATGGTTTTGTGTGGGTGCGGTGTTCAGGGATAACATATTTCAGTGTTTATCTGACGCCTAACGAGGCAATGCGATCTTTTCGAACCAAACTCGATGCCCTGGAGGACACTGTCTCGAACACAGAGGGCCACATGCTGGTCGGGGGAAACTTCAACGCTAGAGCCATTGAATGGGGTATGCCTTAATCCGACCCAAGGGGAAAGCAAATCTTGGACATGGCGGCCAGAACAGCGTTTTTTGTCCTAAATACCCCTACTTTCCGCCGCTGGGGTTGCGTAGGAACCATACCCGATGTGACACTCGCTTCGGAGTCCCTGGTACCTAGAGTACACAACTGGCGAGTACTAGAGGACTACTCGGCTAGTGATCACCAGTATATAGCGGTTGAGATTCACGACAGTGCCACTCTGCGTGCATATGCCCAAACTTCAATCCTCGGATGGAGGACTGGGAGGATGGACGTTGAGAGGTTCGCTGACGCGCTTACGGCTGGCGCACCGTTGCTGGGAGCTCCGCCAGGTAGTGGAGGGCCTACAGCCAAGGACTTGGCGAACTCAACTATGAGTACCATCATAGCTGCTTGCGAGTCTTCCATGCTCCGACCCCAACACGGTAAGCCTCCAGTATACTGGTGGTCAAACGAGATCGCCGAACAAAGAAGCGAGTGTCACAAACTTTGGCGAGAGGCCCAGTGGGCGCGAACATGGGAAGAGGCAGATACTAGGCTAGCAGCATACAGGTCCGGCAGGAAATATCTTCGCAGGCTTATTAACAAGAGCAAGGCCCGATGCTGGCAAGGCCTCGTGGACGATGTAAATAGGGATCCGTGGGGCCTTGGCTACAAGCTGGTCATGGGGAAACTTGGTGCCCTACGGAAGCCTTGTATACATGACGCGGAAAAGATGGACGCGATCGTGCGGGGACTCTTCCCCGCCCATCCCGTCCGTGTTGACGTTGTCCATGGTGAAACAGCAGTCGAGTGCCCACTCTTCACACAGCTGGAACTGGAGGAGGCAGTCCTCTCCCTGAAAGCGAGGAAGGCTCCAGGTCCAGATGGTGTTCCAGCTGAGGTTTTGCAGCTCGTCTATCACCATTGTCCTGACTTGCTGCTCAGCACATTCAAAGCTTGCCTACGGGGCGGGGTTTTCCCGGTACGATGGAAGGTGGCGAGGCTCGTGCTGGTCAGCAAGGGGAAGGGAAATCCCGAATCGCCGTCTGCATACCGCCCGTTATGCATGCTAGACACGGCTGGGAAAGTGCTAGAGAAACTCATCAAGGGAAGACTCACTGACGCGATTCGTGCTGCTGGGGACCTATCTCCTCGGCAGTACGGCCTTAGAGCAGGACGTTCTACCATTGATGCGATTGCAGAGGTGGTGAACGCGGTCCAAAAGGCAGAGGCATATAGTCGCACCAAGCGACGGATCGTCCTGTTGGTGACACTCGACGTCAGGAATGCCTTCAACTCCGCTAGATGGGTAGTTATTCTGGACACGCTGGAAAACTCTTTTCAAGTTCCAGAATATCTAATGCGGCTTTTGAGGAACTACCTAAAGGACCGAAGCCTGCTCTACGACACGACACAGGGCCAACGAAGGATGGAAATTACATCGGGTGTTGCCCAGGGATCTATCCTTGGTCCGGACCTGTGGAACGTGTCTTACGACGGGCTACTGAGACTGAAGATGCCAGACGAGTCGCGCTTGGTTGGCTATGCGGATGATGTTGCGGCTCTGGTCGCCGGACGCACCGTTGAAGAGGCGCAACTTAGGCTAGGTATGCTAATGCGCCGAGTGAGGGACTGGATGACTGCTCGTGGGCTCAGTTTAGCACTGAAGAAAACCGAACTGGTCATCTTGACAAAAAAGAGAATCCCTAGAGTAAGGATGATCAGTATTGGAGATATACAAATCGAATCGAAGCCAGCGGTGAAGTACCTGGGGCTACTGATCGACTCAAAGATGAGTTTCTCTGAGCAAATCAGGGCAACGGCTGAGAAGGCTGCTTCGGGAATATCGGCCCTGAGTCGACTTATGGCCAACGTCGGGGGACCCAGCCCATCAAGAAGACGCCTCTTGATGAGTGCTGTAGGGTCAGTGTTACTGTACGGAGCAGAGGTATGGGGCGACGCTCTCAGCAAGGAGGTATACCAAAAACGATTGGCACAGGTACAGAGAAGAGGAGCACTGAGAATTGCATCTTCGTATCCAACAGTCTCCGACTCGGCGGTGAGAGTGATTGCAGGTGTGATACCTGTCGCCCTCCTTGCTAGAGAGCGCCGCACTATTTACCTGCGCCGAAACGAGGATGCGAGGGAGATGGTTGTCCGCGAGGAGAGACAACGCTCGCTCAACGATTGGCAGCAGTCTTGGAGGAATTGCACGAAGGGAAGGTGGACTGCGCGCCTCATCCTGGATGTGAGACCGTCACCAAATCAAAGGCACGGTGAGACTGACTTCTATCTGACCCAGCTTTTGAGCGGGCACGGGTGTTTTCAGTCTTACCTGCACAAGATCGGTAAGTCACGGTCTCCCGTAGTCAGTTTTGCCCAGGAGAGGAGGACAATGCCTGTCACACATTTTTTGTGTGTACCAAATGGGCCAGGCTGCAAAGGGAACTCTACAGGGAGACGGGAGAGCTCACCGTGGATAATATAGTTGCGGTGATGCTCGAATCGGTTGACAAATGGAACCAGGTGGCACATTATGCTCGGGCAGTCCTAGAAGATAAAAGGGACTCGCAGCAGCCGGAGGTGCTGGGGCTGGGGGATCGCTCTTCTGGCATTTCCTCTTCCCCTCTCCCCTCCCGCTAGGAAAGGTACTCCCCAGCTTGAAGGCGCCCCACGGCGTAACAAAACGAGACCTGGCCCGAAGTAATGTGTCAAACGGTTCCAGGCTAGGTTCTCAGATTGACAGGGGAGGTGTTTAGTGGGTAGTCCAAGGGTATCCTCCATGGGAGTCCCACACTGCTAGACTCGGCGGGCGTAAATGCCTTCACCTCCCTACCACAAAAAAAAACAATATGGTTTTCGAGAGGGCTTAAATACAAAGGATGCTGTCTTATCAGTCACAAACTTTGTATATTCAGAAATAGATGTCAGCAAGAAACCGTTGGGTTTATTCATGGATATTTCGAAGGCCTTTGATACGATACGACATGAGAGCTTGTATAAAAATTAAAACAAGTTGGGTAGACAGACCTATGCTCATGTCAGAAGGGTTTTGTACTCAACTTACAAAATGCAGTAACCAGCAACGAATAAAATCAAGAAACATGTCAAAGACGATTTTATTGGAGAAAATGTGAAATTCGAGGATCATACTATTATTAACAAAGTTGAAAGAATTGTGACTTCTGAGGTATTTGTTTTACTTATACCCATAGATATCTCCCTTGATAATTTTTCCAGATTTTTTAAAAACACATTTTTCATGTATCTCCCCCCCTGTGCCCCCACTGAAGCAAAAACTGTCAGTTTAAGAACTGTTTTGAAAAGCTCTCATAGAGAACTTTCAGTTGATATTCATATCGGCTACGTTTCATGAAATTTTTTTCAGAGCCCACTCCTCTGTACTGTCATCATCGATTCATGGCCTATTTTTTCGAATCCTAGAATGATTACAAAGCCCTTTTGCTAGGAGCTCTCCCTCCTGCCTCTTCGACTTGTTTCAATTGTATGTACTCATTTTCATGATACCCATCATTCCTGAAATTTTCATGCAAATCCTAGCAAAGCTGTAGTGTCTAAATCGATAAAAAGCGCATATGGCTCCATAGCCATATGTTTCCATAGTAACATAGGGCATATTGTTCCATAGTAATACAGGAAAATTCAAATCGCTATAACTTTATTAAATACTATTCGATCTTTATGAAACTTACAGAAAAGATCAATCTTATAAATACTCATCTGTTTGCTAAATTTTATTGAATTTAAGGGTACCGTTTGGATTTTATTCAAGAAAATATAAAATCGATAAATCATACTATTACTAACAAAGTTGAGTGAATTTCGACTTCTCATGTATTTGTTGTTGTTGTACTCATTAAGGCCTACATTCATGATTTTTTTCAGATTTTTCGGATGGAAGGTTTCCAATCGCGAGGGGGGGTACGCGAAAAGTTCGTACATTTCCCCTTCCCCTGCCCTCCTCGGTACTCAGAAGGCAATTTTAAGACTTGTTTTGAGAAGATCTCATTGAGACCTTTCCAACGACACCCTACTCGACTACCAATGGTGAAAATTTTTTTTTGAGGGGTCACCTCCCTATACGGGGAGACCCCCCTTAAACCCCTTTGAAAAATTTGTCCACCCTTGAACTTTCAAGAGGTCACCACTTCTGACCTTTCCACAAAGTTTTATGGCTGTAGCCTCTATAGTTTCGGAGAAAAAGTGCTGTGACATACAGACGGACGGACGGACGGACGGACAGACGGACAGACGGACACAGGTCGTGATTGCAATAGGGTTTTGTATTTTAGTACAAAACCCTAAAAAATTGGCATAAGTGGAAAAGCATTGAAATTGTTTCAATCATACTTGGGCCCAAGACAGCAACGAGTTAGGGTGAAATACTCTTTAAGTGAGTGGATTATGAAAGACACAATAGAACTTCCACAAGGTATTGTATTATCACCCATTCTATACGACATATACGTCAATGACCTTTGCAATATAAACCTACGTACCAAATGTAGGGTAGTGGCCTTTGCGGATGATACTGCCCTGTTAGTTTCATCTCCATCTTGGGTTGAAACTAAACAAAAAGCTGAAGAGGCGATCAGAAAAATTCATAATTGGTTGCACATACACCAACTCCGCCTCAACACCCGGAAAACTCAAGTCTTGACCTTTTCGCTGACATCTGTGGGACAGCCGCTGTATAAATCGATTAAACTTCATCATTCAAATTGCCAGTGTATTGATGACGCAAATGCAACGTGCAATTGTCAAGATTTAGATACTGCTGAGAAAGTTAGATACCTAGGAGTAATAATCGACAAAAGCATGAAATGGAATTTTCATGCAGAGCACGTAAATTCAAAATTAAGGAGATGTGTTTTCCTTATCAACTCATTACGAGAGATTCTGACTATACCTCAATTAAAGGTTATATACTTTGCATTAGTCCAGTCAATTATCCAATACTGTATAGCAGTTTGGGGAGGAGCATTCACTACGCACATCGAAAATTTAAGGACAACCCAAAAAGCCATACTTAAAACAATATTTAGACTACCCAGAACATTCCCACCTTCAGATTTATTTAATTCATCTGGAGTACTTGATATAAAAAAACTCTACATAAAATCAGCAGCAAGCTATACACTTAAGGTTCAAACAATTCAAGCTCTCAACAATATCTATAACACAAGATACAACTCCTGTAGAGTAAGTGTACCAAAGTGTAACAAAATCCAAACCCAGAGATGCGTACTATACTCGTATGTTGGCCCTAGAACCTATAACCTATTACCAGATTTCATAAGATATGCTAACTCACCTGAAACATTTAAACTATTTATAAAAAAATGGCTCTTAAATATGTCTAGTGAAAAATTTGGCAGAATTTTTAGTTTCATTAATTAATAATGTTTAGTTTAAATATTTAATGTTAGTTTGATCTCTGAGGTAACAGTAAATTTGTACATAGTTGCTATATAGACAACCTAAGACAAATAAGCTCCTTTCTCAAGCTCTGCTTTTAAGGAGTTTTTAAAGAAAAGTTTAATTTTAAGATCAATCAAATGCTATGTATATTTTCTGAATTAATAAATTGAATTGAATTGAATAAAACTGGTCCATACCGTTAAGGTCAAGGGTAATTCAGTTAGTGGAAGCATTTGAACATAAAGTGCTCTCGAAGACCTACAGCCCAGTGAAGCAAGGAATAGAGTAAAGGATTCATTCCAATAGTTGGTAGCAAGCATTTTTTGACGATATTGATATTTGCATGCATGCGAGTAAAGCTACAAAAATTGTAATGAGCGGGTTATTTTGAAAAATTCAGGTGTAGCCGATTACAGATATTTTCTGGAAATGAAAAATCGGCAAAGAAGTCACAGAACTGAAATACTTGGAAGAGTTTAATCCCGGTGTCAATGGACCGCTTTGGGTAGTTGAGCCGCAGACGATGATGAAGAAATATTTTTTGCGTGCTGCCATCCTAGACATATTGTCACTGTATAAGCATATACTGAAGCAAGCTCTACTCCTTCTTTCATCACAGATTTATCTTAAATTTTAGAGTCTTCAAAAAACTGCGATATTTTTTATTTATCGAAAGCATAAATGTTTTGACCCCTGCAAACTCAAACTGGAATCCTGAATTTATAAGGCATTTTTGAGCCTTCAAACGTCAAGCACCCGACGAAGAGGTCCCTTCAACTGTTGAGACTGATACCTTTCTGCGGTACCGTCACCCGTTTGTTCATCATCTGTTATGTCTATGTTTCATGAGCTGTTTGCACTGATTTCGATTGTAAAGTACATTCCCATTTCAGTAATTTAATCAATTTTTCAAGTGCTGAAGTACACAAGAGACCACTGGCGATTTATTAGCTGAAGCTACGTGGATCGCGAGAATGCTGCATGTACGAGTAGATAAATTTTTTTCCTTCATTGAAGGGTATGCGCTCATACCAGGTTTGTTTGACTAAGTCTCATCATCATCATTTCAGAATTTTCTTTCCATAAGACCATTTTAATGATTTAACAATGCGTCTTGATAAAGCGCGACAATGCTTAAGCAATAAAACTTCAAGACATGCTTAAGGGTATCTTTTAATCGTAACGTAACAGAGAGTTCGGTCTTAGGTGAAACAAGTCCACAGTATTGGGGATTTTTTTTTTTTTTTAATTTTGATATTACAACTTATTAAATCACCAAAGAAAATAATTGTTTAATGTTTTTACCTTTAAATGAATATCATTCGATTTCCATTATTGCTATCACAATCCCATTCTAATAGTTTAATCAGTATAATCCAATTGATATCAATTCAATGAATTGGCAATAATAATTAATTTCCTATTCGAAATCCGTACATACAAAGTTCAAATATTCAACTCACAATCGAAATTCCCCCAAAATCTCCACTAAAACGCATCACTGCAAACAGTACCTTCCTGTTGTATTGTCTGCAGAAATGTATCCAAGGGAGTTTCTCACGTGCCACCGGAAAGTTAAGGACACTGCACCGGTAAAATTGAATTCTTATACTTCAGCACAAACATCAATCGCCGCGACGGCTAAGGACATTTTCATCGTCTTCAATTCTCTTCGCTGCTCTGCGACTCCTTTTTGCAACGTGTGTTTTGCCGTCAAGTTTAAACGCAAACCGTAATGCAGTCGGGAACAAGGTTCGTTTAAGTGCGACTATGCTGCAAGTCCTTTATGATAATTCACATCTTCCGCTTTTCGTGTGGAGTGCACACCATTCCCAATACATAAGACGGAATGGTGGATGATTAGAAAGGAGACTCGTATGCACAAATATATATCTTTGGCAACGCTTAAGCACCTTATGCAAGAATGTCGTGGGGTAGGGCAAGAAAACATAGTTGTTTTGTCGATTGGATAAGGATGAATTGTGTGAAACGGTGTTGGTGTTTTGTTGATTTTTTTGGAATTGTTCTTAAGATCTTGTTCTAAGAAATTTGATCCAAAATTTATTATCTTACTATCTTTGATTCAAACCCTCTTAAGCCAAGTTTCACGAAAACCTTTGTAAATAAATAAGTGTAGGTGTGGAGCTCTTGTAATCTAAGGAAACAAGCACAAGCACTAGACGCTTTCCTGCTACGTGGAACGCCTTTCAGTCTGCATCCACCCAAAAAATGGGACAATTCCATGCACTTGTTTACATGCGCATAGGAAAGGGATACACAATTAGTCAGTACAAAAGACCAGCGTAAAATGAATGAGAGTTTTATCAATATTTTGTCGTCATATATGCTAATCAACCTAATAGTACTTTATTTCACTTGGCATCGAATAGCTTACATATTTTGTATTAAATTTAAATTGCCTAGTTAATAATTATGACACTACTAAAAGTTGCTTAACATTATGCACGAGAGTCCGGCATATTGAAATATGAGCTGATACAACCGTTGAATATCTTACCTCGTCTCCTAATTGGCTATCGACATCGTGCCGAAGTGTACTATTCACTTATTTGCACCAAATTCACTATAATCCACCACGGAAATCTAAATGAAGTAAATCGCGACATTCCCGAGGAGGGATTCGACGACCGAAATTAGTTAAACCCACACGACACTCCACGTGATGACACGGCGGGGACGAGAAAAACTAGGAAATATTAGAACTGGCTCAAGACAAAAAGGAAAATGTGAGGATTATCGGCGGAACCCTCATCTCACGTCGTGATGTAAATAAACATTACTGACACTTTGAACGGTCAGATAAATGTGTTCAGCGCGTTATACATTTAATCGCCAATAGGATCGCCACCGAGTGGAACTTGTTATGAGTGTAATCAAACGAGTGGAATTACTCGAACAAACAGGAAAAAAAAGCACTTCAAAACATGATTTTCCCGGTAGATGGGAGGAAAAAAACGTTTACCCGGAGGTCATTTAAGCCCGGGAAGATTGGCGCGCTTCCTTTTCTGGGAGTTTTCGAGCAGCCGGCAGAGGTATAAAAGAACGTTTATCAGTGACAACATTTAACGGGGAAATGGAGACGGACTCTGGATACCGGCACATTAAACTGGAGACGAACCTTGGATACCAGAACATTAAATTGGGACGAGACAACTGTGTGGTGGCGGTCATCACGAAAATGGAAGAAATTGGCCTCTTACTAGAGTAGGGAATAAATGTAAGTGGCTTAAATTTTACTTTATATTGGTCGAATTGTAATAAAAAGAGAATATTACTCAAGTCGAGTAGAAATAATTTCAGATTTTTTTACTTTCCATACAACATAAATACGTTCCTTTTCAGCTTTGAAAGGTGTGGATCGGGAATTCCTTTCCCGGGACGTTGACCAGGCAGGAAGAACTGGGAAAGTTAAGTGAGGAGGTAGTGTTCGGCGGGTGGAGTGAATGTTAGTGCTTCAATTAAATTGGGTTACCCTGGTGTGGGTAACTACAAGTTTTGTGTGGCATTGAAACACTTTAACTCGTTCTGCGGGGCAGAGTTTCTTTTTGAAGGTAATTTTCGCGGCTAAGAGGTGGCGAGCCCCAAAACTTGTATAGTTGTTAATTTCACTCCGGACAGTCGTCTTCTCGTTTGGACGAGCGTTTGAAAGGCTCGGCGGATCGAACGAGTTGCGCCCACGCCCGTCTTCGGGTGAGTTAGTTTGGATCGGTGGAGCCTCAGCTGGAGTTGCCCCAATATAACGGTGGGGTAGCTAGGGAATCGGTCCTACTAGCTGTACAAGATCCATTATTGAGGTAACCGGCACCAGACTGAGCTGAGTCTGGTAGGAGGGTGCTATATTCTGCCTTATCCAGCGCAGCTTCTCCTTTTCCGTACACGGTATTGTAAGTCGACAAAAAAGGCCTTCCATCGCAGCCACGTATACTCCAATAGACTCAACGCTCCCCCGTGTCCAGTGCCGAATTTCCTCAAAAAAACCTGTCGTCGTAGTTCAGTGGTAAGAACTCTGCCCGTAACTCTCCCTTTACGTCATCCTAATCTTTGCTCCTGTGTTTGATTGCCCTGAACCATTTTAATGCTTTACCCTCGAGCAAGACCCCCACTGACCTAAATAGATGTAATTTAGATACCCCCTTTGCCTCCCGCCATTCTTCTACCCTTACCAGAAAGGAGCTTACCGAATTCGAATCCCCCGTAAAACGAATACCCCCTTACTTAAATCTTGGTGTTTTTCCATGGGCTCCTCGGCCCGGCTGTAGAGCATATCGGTCCCATAAAACTTCACACAATCCACAACCTGCTCACTTTCTTCGCTAAATCCGCTTCATCCGAAGGGTTATGAAGACCATAACCCACCTTCGACGTGATTTTTAGGAACCTCCCACTGTTAGTTCCAGCATCAAAATCACTTAGCAAGTTTTTGATCTGCTTTACTTTCTATCTCACAGCGTCCACGTCTTCTTTAGCTGCAAACGGGTGAGTATCCGTCTCAATCATAGAGCAGTGTAACGCTCGTTGCGCCTGGGTGCTATCCACAGCGACTTCCTCAATTCGTCCACCGTGCCTAATGACTTTTCCCGAATCCTTAATTCGTAGGCTAGCTCATCCTTACTAAGCCTATTAACGAGAATCTTTCCTTTCAATGCCATTTTTCTTTTGCCGGAAATTGCACACGACTACTAAATACTTGATAATAACTATACATAAACTAAATACTGAATAAAAACTCGGGATTCCTTATAAACACAGTTTAAATTTATATAATTACAATTCTCAACCCTCAAATGAAACCACAAGCAAACAGGACGCTAGCACAGAGAACCCTTTCAGGCAAGAACCGCTGTTGGCAAGAACACCGATAAAACAAGTCACCGATTGCGGGGGGAGGCAGCAAACCCCAGAAACACTGTCAAAGTCAACATCACAGGTTAAATCATCGGAGACAGACCACAGACGGACTAACGAACGAAAAAAGGCAGAGTGCGTTGTGCAACCTGGCATCATTGCGGCCTTTGGGCGCAGTAGAAGGACTATGCGCACACCGGAGTGCCCAGTGCAAGACGTACACAATCCGGATCAAGCTGCGACACCAACAGAGGCCAGTGCAAGACTGGGGGAGGGAGAAGTTTTGCCGTTGGCCGACGCCACTTCAAACGCGACCCAAGCGATAGAAGCAAAAAGGCTAGGAAACGGGGGCCTCTCCCAAGAGGTGGCGCCAAATAACACAATCGCCCTTGACCGCGCTGAAGAGGAGCGGCTTACTCGGAAAGTGGGGACTATCGTCAAACAACTGAGGGCTGCCTGCGAAGTGCAGAAAAACATAGGCAAGAGTGTCAAGAATGGCATTCTTGAACTGGAGGAGCTTTTTGGCCGCATAACGCACTACAGGCGGAGGTGGCTTGCAACCGAAAAGCACCAAAAAGACACACTCTCCCTCGAGGCATCAGTGGGTCCTAGCAGCAGCAAAAGAATGGCCGGTAGCCCAATTGAAGGCGACCGTGAGAAAAGGAGGAAGGACGAGACCATAAACGAAGTTGACACTCCAGGCGAGGAGTTTCATGTGGTGCGAAACAAGGCAGCGAAAAAAGCGGCCAAAAAGCTACTCCTAGAAAAAAACAGACAAAGAGCTCAACCACGAAAAGAACAAAGAACCCCCCGATATACCGCAGAAAACAAAATGCAAACCACGGCGCAAACCCTTGCGAGAGGCACTGCTTATTAAACCAACTAAGGGCCGAACCTACGCAGATGTCCTCCGTGAAATTTAAGGAGCGGTCAAGCCAGACGACACCAAAACTGCCATCAAAGCAGTTCGACCAACCCGGACCGGTGGCTTGCTGGTGGAATTCGGGCCAGAGGCCACAAACAAAGATGCATTCCGTGACGTGGTTCAAAAGGTTCTTGGAGATGCGGCAACGGTTGCCTCGCTCGAACCAATGGCTACCCTGGAAATCAGGGACCTCGACTGCGTCACGGACGAAGCTGAAGTAGAGGATGCCATTAGGAGGGAGTTCCCCAGCTTAAGTGAAGTCAAGGCAAGATTGACACGTGAAAACACAAGGGGGCAACGCATGGCTATTGTCGAACTAGCTGATAAAGACGCCCAGCAAATCCTGGCGAAGGGCAAAATTAAGATAGGTTGGGTGATCTGCAGGATACGGAGAAGAGCGATCCCTATCCGCTGCTTCAGATGCTTCGAATACGGACACACCGCGTATGGCTGTAGGGGACCCGACAGGAGATCTCTGTGCTGCAAATGTGGTAAAACGGGGCACAAAAGGAAGGAGTGTACGAACGAGGCAAAATGCATTCTTTGCAAGGATGCTAAGTTAGCACCCGGCGACCTCAAACATGAGCCGGGGACAGGGAGATGCTGGGTTTTCAAGGAGGCCCTAAATAAAGCCAAATTGATACTCAAATGATCCGTATCCTGCAGGTCAATTTGCACCGAAACACAAACGCCCAGGACCTACTTGAGCAGTTTGCGAGGGATAAGAAAGCTGACCTCCTGTTGCTGAGCGAGCAACATCATAACAAGGACTCGCAAGCGTGGTACCCTGACAAATCTGGTACCTCGGCCATCTGGGTTCGAGACAGCGCCCGCCTTCAGGTGCAGGGCCATGGACGCGGGGATGGTTTTGTGTGGGTGCGGTGTTCAGGGATAACATATTTCAGTTTTTATCTGACGCCTAACGAGGCAATGCGATCTTTTCGAACCAAACTCGATGCCCTGGAGGACGCTGTCTCGAACACAGAGGGCCACATGCTGGTCGGGGGAGACTTCAACGCTAGAGCCATTGAATGGGGTATGCCACAATCCGACCCAAGGGGAAAGCAAATCTTGGACATGGCGGCCAGAACAGCGCTTTTTGTCCTAAATACTGGTAACACCCCTACTTTCCGCCGCTGGGGTTGCGTAGGAACCATACCCGATGTGACACTCGCTTTGGAGTCCCTGGTACCCAGAGTACACAACTGGCGAGTACTAGAGGACTACTCGGCTACTCACCAGTATATAGCTGTTGAGATTCACGACGGTGCCACTCTGCGTGCATATGCCCAAACTTCAATCCTCAGATGGAGGACTGGGAGGATGGACGTTGAGAGGTTTGCTGACGCGCTTACGGCAGGCGCACCGTTGCTGGGAGCTCCGCCAGGGAGTGGAGGGCCTACAGCCAAGGACTTGGTGAACTCAACTATGAGTACCATCATAGCCGCTTGCGAGTCTTCCATGCCCCGTCGGAGACCCCGACATGGTAAGCCTCCAGTATACTGGTGGTCAAACAAGATCGCCGAACAAAGAAGCGAGTGTCACAAACTTCGGCGAGAGGCCCAGCGGGCGTGAACACGGGAGGAGGCAGACACTAGGCTAGCAGCATACAGGTCCGGCAGGAAATATCTTCGCAGGCTTATTAACAAGAGCAAAGCCCGATGCTGGCAAGACCTCGAGGACGATGTAAATAGGGATGCGTGGGGCCTTGCCTACAAGCTGGTCATCGGGAAACTTGGTGCCCTACGGAAGCCTTGTATACATGACGCGGAAACGATGGACGCGATAGTGCGGGGACTCTTCCCCGCCCATCCCGTCCGTGTTGACGCTGTCCATGGTGAAACAGCAGTCGAGTGCCCACTCTTCACACAGCTGGAACTGGAGGAGGCAGTCCTCTCCCTGAAAGCGAGGAAGGCTCCAGGTCCAGATGGTGTTCCAGCTGAGGTTTTGCAGCTCGTCTATCACCATTGTCCTGACTTGCTGCTCAGCACATTCAACGCTTGCCTACGGGACGGGGTTTTCCCGGTACGATGGAAGGTGGCGAGGCTCGTGCTGGTCAGCAAGGGGGAGGGGAAATCCCGAATCACCGTCTGCATACCGCCCGTTATGCATGCTAGACACGACTGGGAAAGTGCTAGAGAAACTCATCAAGGGAAGACTCACTGACGCGATTCTTGCTGCTGGGGACCTATCTCCTCGGCAGTATGGCTTTAGAGCAGGAGGTTCTACCATTGATGCGATTGCAGAGGTGGTGAACGCGGTCCAAAAGGCAGAGGTATATAGTCGCACCAAGCGACGTATCGTCCTGTTGGTGACACTCGACGCCTTCAACTCCGCTAGATGGGTGGATACTCTGGACACGCTGGAAAACTCTTTTCAAGTTCCAGAATATCTAATGCGGCTTTTGAGGAACTACCTAAAGGACCGAAGCCTGCTCTACGACACGACACAGGGCCAACGAAGGATGGAAATTACATCGGGTGCTGCCCAGGGATCTATCCATGGTCCGGACCTGTGGAACGTGTCTTACGACGGGCTACTGAGACTTGAGATGCCAGATGTGTCGCGCTTGGTCGGCTATGTGGATGATGTTGTGGCTCTGGTCGCCGGACGCACCGTTGAACAAGCGCAACTTAGGCTAGGTATGCTAATGCGCCGAGTGAGGGACTGGATGACTGCTCGCGGGCTCAGTTTAGCACTGGAGAAAACCGAAGTGGTCATCTTGACAAAAAAGAGAATCCCTAGAGTAAGGATGATCAGTATTGGAGATATACAGATCGAATCGAAGCCAGCGGTGAAGTACCTGGGGCTACTGATCGACTCGAAGATGAGTTTCTCTGAGCAAATCAGGGCAACGGCTGAGAAGGCTGCTTCGGGAATATCGGCCCTGAGTCGACTTATGGCCAACGTAGGGGGACCCAGCCCATCAAGAAGACGCCTCTTGATGAGTGCTGTAGGGTCAGTGCTAATGTACGGAGCAGAGGTATGGGGCGACGCTCTCAGCAAGGAGGTATACCGGAAGCGATTGGCACAGGTACAGAGAAGAGGAGCACTGAGAATTGCATCTTCGTATCTGACAGTCTTCGACTCGGCGGTGAGAGTGATTGCAGGCATGATACCTGTCGCTCTCCTTGCTAGAGAGCGCCGCACCATTTATCTGCGCCGAAACGAGGATGCGAGGGAGATGGTTGTCCGCGAGGAGAGACAACGCTCACTCAACGATTGGCAGCAGTCTTGGAGGAATTGCACGAAGGGAAGGTGGACTGCGCGCCTCATCCCGGATATGAGACCGTGGCTAAATCGAAGGCATGGTGAGACTGACTTCTATCTGACCCAGTTTTTGAGCGGGCACGGGTGTTTTCAGTCTTACCTGCACAAGATCGGCAAGTCACGGTCTCCCGATTGTCGGTTTTGCCCAGGAGAGGAGGACAATGCCTGTCACACATTTTTTGCGTGTACCAAATGGGCCAGGCTGCGAAGGGAACTCTACAGGGAGACGGGAGAGCTCACCCCGGATAATATAGTTGCGGTGATGCTCGAATCGGTGGACAAATGGAACCAGGTGGCACATTATGCTCGGGCAGTCCTAAAATATAAAAGGGACTCACAGCAGCCGGAGGCACTGGGGCTGGGGGATCGCTCTTCTTGCAATTCCTCTTCCCCCCTCCCCTCCCGCTAGGAAAGGGACTCCCCAGCTTGAAGGCGCCCCACGGCGTAACAAAACGAGACCTGGCCCGAAGTAATGTGTCAAACGGTTCCAGGCTAGGTTCTCAAATTGACAGGGGAGGTGTTTAGTGGGTAGTCCAAAGGTATCCTCCATGGGAGCCCCACACTGCCAGACTCGGCGGGCATAAATGCCTTCACCTCCCTACCACAAAAAAAACCCTCCCGTTAAATCTAAAACCTTCACCAACCGCGAAAAAACAAACTCCCGCAAAATTCAAACCACTTCAATTCATTCCCATAAGTTACGCGTCACACCAAACAATCCGTCACCTTTCGTATTTCACTTGCATTCACTTATTTTACTTTTCTAGCACTTCATTACTCAACATACTGTCGCATGTTTTGGTTTGCGGCCAATAATTTAAATGTTCCGGGAAAGTGAAAACGCAATGTCTTTTAAATTAAATTAAAAGAGTTTATTTCATTACTTAAAAATGCACAATCACTTATTTAACTATCTCACAATTTTAATTTTCACTATTGAAAGTCTAACTTCCACTTGTCCATAAATTTCTTTCGCAATTGTCTTCTAATATCACTTCACAATCAACGAAAATCACTTTCCTTTTACTCGATCAATATCGCTTTTCTCCACACTTTCGCAGTTTTTACTATCGCGGTTCTAATGAATCCCCCCATTCATTCAGCTCGCCTTTATATAGGGTCTCTAGTCATTCAACCCAGTTCTCGTACATTGGCGAATTAGCGGGAACATTCGAGCAGCGTAATGAATGGAGTAGTGACTCACTTTCAGATGTTGATGCTTGGTGGGTTTTCGAGAACGTTCGTTTTGTTGATCATGACCTTCTTAACGATTGTGAAAAAAAATTGCGACAGTAACTCGCAAAATTATTCGTGCATGTAACAATACTTTACCAGCCGCACACGTTGGGTGCCAAACATAACCGATTCCCTAGCTGCCCCACCGTTATATTGGGGCAACTCCGGCTGAAATTCCACCGACTCAAGCTAACTCACCCAAAGATGGGCGTGGGCACCACTCGTTCGATCTTCCGAGCCTCTCAAATGGTCGTCCGAGCGAGAAGACGACCGTCCGGAGTGAAATTAACAATTATACAAGTTTTGGGGCTTGCCACCTCTTAGCCGCGAAAATTACCTTAAAAAAGAAACTCTGCCACGCAGAACGAGTTAAAATGTTTCAATGCCACACAAAACTTGTAGTTTCCCACACCAGGGTAACCCAATTTAATGAATACACTAACGTTCACTGCACCCGCCAAACAACTACCTCACTTAACTTTCCCAGGTCTTCCTGCCTGGTCAACGTCCCGGGAAAAGAATTCCCGAGCCACACCTTTCAAAGCTGAAAAGGAACGTATTTATGTTGTATGGAAAGTGAAAAAATCTGAAATTATCTTTACTAGACTTGAGTAATATTCTCTTTTGATTACAATTCGACCAATATAAATTAAAATTCAAGCCACTTACATTTATTCCCTACTCTAGTAAGAGGCCCATTTCTCTCATTTTCGTGATTATCGCCACCGTACAGTTGTCTCGTCCCAATTTAATGTTCTGGTATCCAAGGTTCGTCTCCAGTTTAATGTTCCGGTATCCAGGGTTCGTCTCCATTTCTCCGTTAAATGTTGTCACTGATAAACGTTCTTTTATACCTCTGCCGGTTGCTCGAAAACTCCCAAAAGAAAAGGAAGCGCGCCAATCTCCTCGGGCTTGAATAACCTCCGGGTTAACGTTTTTTTCCTCCCATCTACCGGGAAAATCATGTTTTGAAGTGCTTTTTTTTCTGTTTGTTCGACTAATTCCCCTCGCTTGATTTCACTCATAACAAGTTCCACTCGGTGGCGATCCTATTGGCGATTAAATGTATAACACGCTGAATGCGTTTGACTGACAGTTCAAACTGTCAGTACTGGTTACTTACATCACGACGTGAGGTGAGGAGTTTGACGATAATCTTCGCTTTCCCCTTTTTGACTTGAGCCGGCGCTAATATTTCCTTAGCTTTTCTCGTCCCGGCTGGTAGTTTAATCGCCGCGCCAACACGTGGAGTGTCGTGTGTGTATATATATCCACCAGTTTTAACTAATTTCGGTCGTTGAATCTCTCCTCGGGATTGTTGCGATTTACTTCATTTAGATTTCCGTGGTGGATAATAGTGAATTTGGTGCGAATAAGTGAATAGTACGCTTCGGGACGATGTCAATAGCCAATTAGGAGAGGAGGTAAGATATTCAATAGTCGTATCCGTGTTCCTTTCTTGCAGTTAGTGGATTTATCAGCTTCCTCTTGTTTGAGCTTATCGTAATCGGCAGTCATTTGTTGGTAAGCCAAAGTGAGTTTTCACGAAGCTCTGCCAATTGTTTTGTGTGGGCGCCACGTAGTTCATCTATTTGATATCGAACATTGCGCGTAACGCTTCAGCATTTATTGTAGAAACATGCTCAGCTGCTTTCAGTTTCAGACATTCTTCCCGAAGACCAGCGATTTTTTCTTCATGAGTTCGCTTCTTGTTCTCGAACTCCCGCATTTATTCCTACATTCTGCCCGAAGACCAGCGATTTTTTCTTCATGAGTTCGCTTCTTGTTCTCGAACTCCCGCATTTATTCCTACAATGACTTCATTCATAATCGACTCTTAAATTCAGTAGCTCCTATTATTGCTCCAGAGCAGCATGGCTTCCTCAAAGGATACTCCACTACCTCCAATTTAATGGACTTCACAAACAGTATTGCAAGAGCTTTGGATAACCAACTGCAAGATGAGGTGATCTTCACAGATTTCTCCAAGGCCTTGACACTCTGAATCATTTACGTCTTTGTCGTAAGCTTGAAGCTCTTGGCATCTTTGGCACTCTTCTATCTTGGTTGTCATCTTATCTATCGGGTAGTTCCTGTCAAGCAAGTCTCTCTGGTACTACGTCGAATCCTTTTTATCCTTCATCTGGCATTCCACAAGGTTCAATTCTTGGTTCTCTTCTCTTTCTGTTGTTCATAAATGATCTTTCCTTTGTAATTGATTCATCTTGCCCTTTGTATGCTGATAACTTTCAAGTATTTCCAGCAGTCAAATTCCAGTTAGATCGTCAGCTCCTCCAAACTGATCTGAATGCTCTAAATAAATGGTGTGCTTCAAAG
Source organism: Odontomyia ornata (assembly GCA_963969285.1). Taxonomy (NCBI): domain Eukaryota; kingdom Metazoa; phylum Arthropoda; class Insecta; order Diptera; family Stratiomyidae; genus Odontomyia; species Odontomyia ornata. The sequence goes on along the minus strand of OZ017742.1, from coordinate 61,492,372 downwards.
TATTTATGTCTTGCCATTACTAAATGAATTTTTCTCTCAAGAATTCTGAAGTGTTCAGTCATAAAGACCTTGGAGTAACTTTTGATCCAAAACTCAAATTTGATGCACATATTTTAAATGTGATTACTAAGGCGTCTAGAGTTTCCGGGTTTATCCTTAGACATGTACATTCAATAGCATCTCTTCTTCTTTCCACCTATTTGTTTGCCTTGTTCGCCCTTTGCTTGAATACTGTTCGTTATCTGGTCCCCCCGATACTCCTATCTCGTATCTTCTTTAGAAACTGTCCAAAGAAAGTTTACGCGTTTTCTTTTTCTTACGTTTAATTTGCCGTATCAGCCCTATGATGGTCGTTTATCCTACCTATCTCTTCCATCTCTAATATCCTGACGAACTTGTTTAGACTCATATTTTTTGTATAAACTCTGCTACCATCAAGTCCCGTAAAATATTTTTTCTGAGCTGCGTTTCCGACAAACATCTCGTTCATCTCGGATGAATTCTTATTTCGTTATCCCATATACTAGAACTGATTTACATTTCCATTCACCAATTTTAAGAATCATACGAAATCATAATAATCTCAAGCTTGGCCCTTTCCCCTCTTCTTACATAGCATTTAAGAAAAAACTAAGAGACTTACTATTAGTTTAACTTTCAACTATCGACATTTTATTATTTTTTTCATTTAAATATTGCTGTATTTATCCTTTGCCTTCCATTTTGTTATTGGATTATTCAGTCTGTAAGATAGAATAAATAAATAAATAAATTCTTCCCGAAGACCATCGATTTGTTCTTCAAGAGTTCGCTTCTTATTCCCGGACTCTCGCATTGGTTCCTACAATGACTTCAATCTGGCTTCATGTTGTGAGCTCAACAAACGGCATTCACATTCAGAAACCTTTATATTTGAATCTGTTTGTAACGCCTCCAGACTCCAACATCTTGTGCGATATTTTTAAGCTTCCAATTTAATTTTACCAATATATTGTCTAGCCACAGTGAATTCCTCGTCAACCTTATTACCTTGATCAGGTGTTTTCATTTCCATCTCACTGATACTTTCCGTACGTAAGGCTTGTCCAACTTTCGACAGATCACGCAAAAGATTTGAGAGCATTCCATAAATTCGTTTCTTATGATGCGCTGACATATCTTTCAATTGTTGCAACTCCGATGTAACGACATTCATTATGGCCCGTTTTTGTTGCAATTTCTCGTTCATAGCATCAATATCTTTGTTTTTGGTCTCGATTCCTGGTGATTTTTGATCGTAGTTAACAGTCAATTCTTCCAGAACTTGAAATACTCCTTTCACCTCCTCCTTAGTACCTCCGTTTTCTTGTTGCTGCTACTTTTAATTAACATTATCCCTCGAGTTTGCGCTTTACGCATCCTTTGCTTGCCACAAATGAAGTGTTAAGTTAGCGAGTGTCTTCCTTCGATATGCGTGCCATTGCAGCCTCAGTAGCATCTCTGGCTTCGTTACTTGGCTCGCTTGTCTTTGGTGGCATGTATGCATCTCTGCTGGATCTGCGTGAATGTGAAGATGTTTTCCGCGGGATTGTTAAATTTGTGTCCTTGGCCGGAAGCTTAGTGGCTGCACACGTGACAAGAATGTCGGGCTTGGCGACAGCCTCATGTTTAGATCCGCACTCAAAATCGTTTCCCTGTAAATTTTAACAGCACTCAGGTTCGAATTTGAATTAGTTGAATTATATACTGCATCAAAATTCATTGGGAGTCTATGTCGGAAAGTAGAATCAATGAGAACACAGGCAGTATGAAACCTTGATTTGAGGAATATCACAAACACCTCATGTTGCATGACGGGAGCAACGATTCAACGTTGCATGTTATTTTGTTTGCGACAGAATTCCAATTGCTTCGACGGGTTATATATTTTATGCTGCCGCATATGTTGATTGGATGACGAAAGTTTCCACGACAGTGTGACCTAGTCGTAGTGCCGGGAATTTGCATTTCGTTTCGGGTTGACGTTGGTTCTTCGTGCTTTTGGCGGTTGTTGCTGCTTGCGTTCTCCATGATGTGGCGTGTGGATCGGAAGTAACTTAGCTACTTACGTTTAAAAAGGCAAAAGATATTATGTGGCTTTCTTTCGGTGATCTAACAAGTAGTCATTTTTTGAATGAAAATTTAAATTACTTGCTGTTGGTTACATTATTAGGTTATCAAAAAAAATAATAAAGTGCGTCTCGATGAATGCCACGTTTACTCACTCCGGACAACAAACGCTACCGTGAGACCACTTCAGAACAGTGTTTGACGCTATTAAAGCGAAATCCGAAGAAGTTTCTGCGTTGTTTTAGGACCTTTGATGAAACATGGCTCCACTGGGATAAATCAAAGGCCAAAAAGTAGTCAAAACAGTGAACTTCAGCCAGCTAACGTGCTCCAAAGAAGGTGAAGACTGACCTATTGGCCGAAAAGATGAAAGCGGAGGCCTACTTTGCAGACTTCGAGAAAACGTATTTTTCAGATGGATAAAGTTAGTTGGAGCATCGCTGGGTCAAGTTTATCGAGCTAAGGGGAGATTATGTTGTGAAATAAATTTTCCCTTTTCCAAAATTATCGTTTTTCTTTCGTAGGCTAAGTACTTATCGGAACACGTTCGTGTTTCTTTTATCTATTATTCCGCGTAAATGTGTATCAAATCACTTCCGATTCAATATTTTTCCATAAGAATTAATTAAAGCAATCATGTATTCATATCCTTTTGCACCCCATCATTTTTCGATGACCAGCTGTCGCTGCAGAATTTCAACAAAATCATTTCTCCCCGCAGGGGGAATGCTAGTCGACAGAAATACTCTTGGAGACTAGCATTCTTTGGGGAATTCCGCCCCCACGTACCCGAGGAAATTCCCGCAGGGGGAATGCCGGTCGACAAGAGCACTCTTGGAGGCTAGCATTCTTTGAGGAGCGTCGCCTCCATGGACCCGAGGATACGGGGGGAGGCACCGTGAGGTTCCCTCCTGGGATGATAGGTAACGACCCTGATTGGATCTGGAATTGATGCTTTGGGCTGGCGGAGATGATGGTTTGGACCTAGTTGCTTTGTACAGTAGCGCCGAGGTGACGCGCGTGTGTAAACGGCTCCAATTCAACTATCATACCGTCTCCGTCCCGGTAAAAGCTGGGCAGGCCTCGGAGTACGTTCGAAGTTCGCACCATTGGGTTGGTGGTGTAGGTTCGGTTGAGACGGACTCCCGATTAGCGCAGGTCTGGCTCTGAGCACTTGTCCCCATAAGGGCTTGTCCCAACCCTAGCATGGCCTCCCTGCTCTGCAAAGACAACCATGGGACCAAAAAGGCGACTACAGACACGAACGGAGACGGTGGCTCCGAGGGGGGACCCAATAATACTGGAGCAACCAAAAACATATAAAAAAGATCAAAAAACCCAAAAAAATAAAAAACAAGTTGGGTAGACAGACCTATGCTCATGTCAGAAGGGTTTTGTACTCAACTTACAAAATGCAGTAACCAGCAACGAATAAAATCAAGAAACATGTCAAAGACGATTTTATTGGAGAAAATGTGAGATTCGAGGATCATACTATTATTAACAAAGTTGAAAGAATTGTGAGTCCTGAGGTATTTGTTTTAGTTATACCCATAGATATCTCCCTTGATAATTTTCCAGATTCTTTAGAAACACATTTTTCATGTATTTCCCCCCATGTGCCCCCACTGAAGCAAAAACTGTCAGTTTAAGAACTGTTTTGAAAAGCTCTCATAGAGAACTTTCAGTTGATATTCATATCGGCTACCTTTCATGAAATTTTTATCAGGGCCCACTCCTCTGTACTGTAATCATCGATTCATGGCCTATTTTTTCGAATACTAGAATGGTTACAAAGCCCTTTTGCTAGGAGCTCTCTCCTGCCTCTTCGACTTGTTTCAATTGTATGTACTCATCCTCATGATACCTATCATTCCTGAAATTTTCATGCAAAGCCTAGCAAAGCTGTAGTGTCTAAATCGATAAAAAGCGCATATGGTTCCATAGCCATATGTTTCCATAGTAATACAGGGCATATTGTTCCATAGTAATACATGAAAATTCAAATCGCTATAACTTCGTTAAATACTATTCGATCTATATGAAACTTTCAAAAAACATCAACCTAATAGAAAGTCATCTGTTTGCTAAATTTTATTGAATTTAAGGGTACCGTTTGGATTTTATTCAAGAAAACATAAAATCGATAAATCATACTATTACTAACAAAGTTGAGTGAATTTCGACTTCTCATGTATTTGTTGTTGTTGTACTCATTAAGGCCTACATTCATGATTTTTTTCAGATTTTTCGGATGGAAGGTTTCCAATCGCGAGGGGGGGGGGGGGGGGGGGGGTACGCGAAAAGTTCGTACATTTCCCCTTCCCCTGCCCCCCTCGGTACTCAGTAGGCAATTTTAATTTTGTTTTGAAAAGATCTCATTGAGACCTTTCCAATGACACCCTACTCGACTACCAATGGTGAAATTTTTTTTTTGAGGGGTCACCTCCCTATACGGGGAGACCCCCCTTAAACCCCTTTGAAAAATTCTTCCACTCTTGAACTTTCAAGAGGTCACCACTTCTGACCTTTCCACAAAGTTTCATTGCTGTAGCCTCTATAGTTTCGGAGAAAAAGTGCTGTGACATACAGACGGACGGACGGACAGACGGACACAGGTCGTGATTGCAATAGGGTTTTGTATTTTAGTACAAAACCCTAATAATAACAACGACGATGCAACTAGCGGTTGCAGTCACGATGTTAACAGTACGTCAAAAGCTATACCAATGACGATAAAAACCACGAATAACACAATGACAGTGAAGACGAACGAAAAACGGATATTAGCAGACAGTCTGGTCCAGACTAAAATTCCTGCGGCGTTCGGGCGCAGCAAAAAAATTATGCGAACACCAGAGCGTCTTATAAAGAAAAAGCGGAAAATTCTGCAGGACGCTTCAGGTGTTCGAGCGGTGGAGGAAAATTTAAAGAACATCGAGAATACGATGGTCACTGCTGCGATCGTTACCGAAGCGACCGATGCATTGGTCGTAAATCCCGGCATAATAAACAATCACCCTTAAGCCAATGAAGATATTACGGCAGGAAAAAAAACGAGTGCCCAGGCAAATAAAGCGACGTTGTGTGATTGCATCGCGAACGTCAAAAATGTGGTGGAAGTACTGTATTCCAAAGCCGAAAGCGATAATCTCTTCTAAGGGTGGTCTCAAAAGACGATTGCCACCCAGCGACACAAATAAGAAAGAATATGAGCAGAAGGCTAAAGGAGCGCTGGGGGCGAAATCTTAAGGCGACATGCAGATAGCTCCACCAGTAAAACTTAATAAAAGAATGGCGTCTAGCCCAATCGAAGGAGATCGGGATGGAAGCAGGAAGGAAGAGGCACTTGATGGGCATGGAGCATCAGATCACGAGATCCAGACAGTCCTTACAAAAGGAGCGAAGTAAGCCGCAAAGAAACTATTTCAAAAAGTGCCAGAAAGTCACGTTCGCATGGACGCCCCACAAGAAAAGGACCTAACGCAAAACGGGAGTGACAGAAGCCCCGACGAAGACCCCGGCAGCAGGCACTGCTCGTAAAACCCCAAGGTGGCCGATCCAACATGGAGGTGCTGCGGGAAATCAGGGGAAACGTACGGCCCGACGACACCAACACTACCATTAAAATAGTACGACCAACGCGGTCGGGCCACATACTGGTTGAATTCGGAGCAGAGGCCGACAATAAGGAAGCATTCTGTGACGCAGTAAAGAAAGTCCTCAGCAAACGCACAACTATAGCCTCACTCGAGCCGATGGCAATGATTGAAATAAGAGATATTTACTGCATCACGGATCACGCGGAGTTAGAAGAGGCCATCAAAAGGGATTTCCCTAGCGTGGAAAGGATCAAAGTGAGACTGACATCAGAAAACGATAGAGAACAACGCATGGCCATAGTTGACTTGACCAAAAATGACGCCGAACAATTCCTGAACAAGGGCAAAGTAAGAATAGAGTGGATTGTCTGTAGGATACGGCGAAGACCAATGCCTCTTTAATGTTTCAAATGCCTTGGCTATGGTCACACCACAGAAGTATGCAAAGGACCCGATAGGAGTTCCCTATGCTACAAATGTAGAGAATAAGACATAAAAGAAAAGAGTGTACGAAGGAGTCCCACTGTATTCTTTGCAAGGATGCTGATCCAAGACCTGATTTTTGACACGTCTTGGGATCAGGAAAATTTCATGTTTACCATGTAGCCCTTGCCAAGGCAAAATCAGAACTAAAATGGCCCGCATCCTGCAACTGAACCTACACCGCAGTTCAACCGCCCAAAATCTGCTTGAGCAGTTTGCGAGGGACATGAAAGCCGACGCTATGCTGCTGAGTGAGCAACACCATGATAAAAGTCCTGCATTATGGTATCCTGACGAAAATGGTACTGCCGCCATCTGGGCTCGGAACAGTGATTTTCAAGCGGAGAGTTGTGGACTGGAAATAGTTTTGTGTGGGCTTGGAGTTCAGGGACCACCTTCTTTAGTGTGTACCTGATGCCGAATGAATCGATATCATTTTCCAAGCCAAGCTTAATGCTCTGGTTGCGGGGCGCACTTCAATGCAAAAGCAATCGAATGGGGCATGCCTTAAACAGATCCGCGGGGAAAACGAATCCTGGAAATAGCGGCCAGGACGGCGCTCGTCGTACTGAACACCGGGAATATGCCGACTTTCCTTCGTATTGGCTGTGAGGGACGTGACATTCGCCTCGGAGTCCTTAGTACGGAGGATACTCAATTGGAAAGTATTAGAGGACTACTCAGCCAGGGATCATCAGTGCATTCTGCTTGTGATAAGCGATGTTGTCTCCCAACGTCCATGCTCTTGGATTTCTACAGCTGGATGGATGGTCTTCGAGATTTTCGTCGAGGTGCTCACAGCAGATGAGCTGTTGCAGGGAGCTTCGGAGGGGACCAAAGAATTGGCAGCTCAAGACGTGGTGAACTCAACTATGAGCATCATCACGACTGCTTGCTGCGCTTCTATGCCCCGTCGAAAACCCCGGCACGGTAAACCCCTAGTGTACTGGTGGTCAACTGAAATCGCTGAAAAGCGACATGAGGCTCAACGGGCTTGGAACCGTGACAAGACATGCAGCCAACGTTCTACTTTCGGTGCGATTGCGGGGGTGGTGAGCGCAGTCCAAAAGGCAGAGGCACATAGTCACACCAAGCGACGGATCATACTGTTGGTGACACTCGACGTCAGGAACGCCTTCAACTCCGCTAGATGGGTGGATATTCTGGATACGCCAGAAAACCCTTTTTAAGTTCCTGAATATCTTATCCGGCTTTTGAAGGATTACCTGAAAGACTCTACAGTTACATCGGGTGTTACCCAGTGATCTTTCCTTGGTCCAGACCTGTGAAACGTGTCTTACGACGGGCTACTGAGACTGAAGATGCCAGATGAGTCGCGCTTGATCGGCTATACAGATGATGTTGCGGCTCTGGTCGCAGGACGCACCGTTGAACAAGCGCAACTAAGGCTAGGTATGCTAATGCACCAAGTGAGAGACTGGATGGCTGCTCGCGGGCTCAGTATAGAACTGGAGAAAACCAAAATGGTCATCTTGACAAAAAAGAGAATCCCTAGAGTAAGGATGATCAGTATTGGAGACTTGCCAATCGAATCAAAGCCATCGGTGAAGTACCTGGGGCTAATGATCGACTGGAAGATGAGTTTCTCTCAGCAAATCAGGGCAACGGCTGAGAAGGCTGCTTCAAGAGTATCGACTCTGAGTCAACTTATGGCTAAAGTGGGGGAAGCAAGCCCATCAAGAAGACGCCTCTTGATGAGTGCTATAGGGTCAGTGCTACTGTATGAAGAAGAGGTATGGGGCGACGCCCTCAGTAAGGAGGTTTACCAAAAACGCCTGGCACAGGTACAGAGAAAAGGAGTGCTGAGGATTGCATCTTCGTATCTCTGATTTGGTGTTGAGAGCTATTGCAGGCGTGGTACCTGTCAACCTCCTTGCTAGAGAGGGCCACTCAATCTATCTGTGTCGAAACGAGGATGCGAAGAAGATGGTTGTCCGCAAAGAGAGATAGCACTCGCTTAACGATTGGCAGGAGTCTTGGGTGAATTGCACGAAAGGGAGGTGGACTGCATGCCTCATCCCGAATTCGGAACCGTGGCCAAATCGAAGGCATGGTGAGACTGGCTTCTATCTGACCCAGCTTTTGAGCGGGCGTTTTCAGTCTTACCTGCACAAGATCGGTAAGTCACAGTCCCCCGATTGTCTTTATTGCTGAGGAGAGGAAAACAATGCCTGCCATACATTTTTTGCGTGCATAAAATGGAACAGGCTTCGAGGAGCCCTCTACAGGGAGACGGGAGAGCTCACCCCCGGATAATATAGTCGCGATGATGCTCGAATCGGTTGACAAATGGAACCAGGTTGCACATTATGTTCGGGTAGTCCTAAAAGATAAAAGGGACTCAAAGCAGCCGGGGGTGCTGGGGCTGGGGGATCGCTTGTGTAGAACTTCCTCTTCCCCTCTTCCCTCCCGCTAGAAGAGCGGTCCCGCAGCTTGAAGGCGCCTCATGGCGTAACAAAAAGGGGCCTAGCCCGAAGAAATGTGTCAAACGGTTCCACCCTCGTGTTTCTTTTATCTATTTTTTCGCGTAAATGTGTATCGAATCACTTCCGATTTAGTATTTTTCCGTAAGAATTACTTAAAGCAATCAGGAAATTCACATCCTTTTTGCACCCCATCATTCTACGATGACCAGCTGTCACTAGCAATTCACAATATTTCTGCTACAGGATTTCAACAGAATCATTTCTCCCTCCAGATTTCTATTGTTGCTATCACAGATCATCACTTTGGGGGCTCGGGGGCGTTATTCGTATTGCTCTTCTCACAATGTCCATAAGCAAAACAGCAGACCCCTCTTAAATTTTTTTAATAAGTCTGATGTGATATACTCGTAGGTGGTAACTCTTGACAGGATTGCAGACAAACTCAACATTTTCACAATCCCAGAAGCACACGGGAACAACAAGGGTTGGGACGTACGTAGACTGCTGCAGTTGCATTTCACATGTACATTGTGGCAAGTACACGGCCGTATATGGTCATAGGTGGCGCGGTATATCTATTTATGTTCGTACGGGCTGTCGTATTTTGTATGTGGGTCAAAGTGCAGTGCAATGTCCTCGACATCCGCATTGCTGTACTTCGAAAGCCTATTTAACTTTTATTAGAGACTACAGCCAGAGTTGGAAGGCTTGCAGCTCCACAACCACAACTCCCAATATATGGGAGTCTGCTTGGCACACACCACGTACAGCCAGTATTGAGTGTTCGCTGTCGGTCCTTATATCGCAACTTTGCGAGTGTGTGTAGTGCGACACGACACACTATGCACGCTGCTGGTATCCTGGCGTTTGGTGTGGCATGCAATGCAATCTTTGGCCCCTTGCGGAACGCTAGCGCCCTTTCACTTCAGCTTTGGCAGCCACAACCCTGACGCTTCCCTTCGGAAGTCTCGTGTACATTTTCTACGGATAATAAAAACGTCATTAGATTATTCCTCTGTGTGTTTTGGTGAATGGGCCGAAAGATGAATGAGGCCTGCAACCAACTTTCACAGAGAGCCCTTGAGTACGTCCTTTCTTCATGTTGTTGATAAGCCGCAAGGAGCCTTTTTGAAAATGAGATTGGTATGACGCGACACGACTCCAAGCTTGATGATAGCTTGCATTATTAGTGAAAGAGTTGCTAGTGATGGAAATCCATGAATTCTCGACATCGTCGTCATCAGCATCATCATCAACATCGTCATCATCCTCGCCATGAACAACGCTAGCGCTCGCGTCGTTGCCGTTAGTCTTTTTAAAGCCTTCTCAAAGGAAATTAGATGAAGTAGCTGCTGAAAGAAAACGGATCTAAGGAAACGCAACTTGAGTGTATTTTAAATGTTTTTTCTTTGCATTGAGTACGCTCGTTTAATTTCTTGAGATAATATTTACTTGGTGGTAATGCTTAACTTGGGGAGATGGAAAACAAGTGTCAGTAGTTTAGTGGCAGACGTCCTTTTTGAAAGTTTATGCTGGTTTTATCTTCGAATGGTTCAATATCCTGCCTTTCAGCTCGAGATAAATTATGTATGTAAAGTTAAAGAGGTTTTCACTTGATTCAAGCTTTGCTCTTTGATTTGCCTTTTGCTTGCAAAATTGAAGATTTAAAATAAGTTTTAAAGGTTTAGTGAAAAATTATTAAACACACTCAGTAAAACTTTGAATTCCTCTGAATTAATTTTAAAAATAAATGACTTGTAAGATAGTTTCGAATTTAGATCAAATGTTGATTTTTTAAGGTAAACTGTAATCTTTTTATATTTATTAGCCATCGTTAACTCCACGTGCTTCTTCGCACGAGCATGACACACATGAAGTTTCATCATGCAGAACCATAAAATAATTGAATTCTTCAGATTTCCCATCTCGAAGATGTATGTTACCCCAGCAACCGTTAATTTTATAGTGTTAAAGTTGGCATCAAATGATTATACTAATGAATTTCTCCAATAAATTATCGCACAAATAGAATTCCGTGGCTTTAAAATGCAAACAGATTATACACGAGTTGCTCTTATATCAAATTTAACAACTATTACCCACCGTTCGTGGAAGACAAAGACTGTTAGCCAACAATAGTAACAGTAGCAGTTGTACAAAAAGTAGTGGAATAGTTAGTGGAGCAGATGGTGAAGCTTTAGTTGATTTTTTTTTCTTATCATTTGGCTGCATACCGAACGCTTTCAGGCTGATTCTTTTCCATTTTCTCTATGTAGCCAATGGCTAGCGATAAGTCTACTTTGAAGATGGAAATTGATAACTGTGTAACTTAAGAAAACCGGCAAACCCATTAGCGGGATCACGATAGCAAGTAGGTAGCTACTGTAAGAGTTCTTGCAACTTCACGACCAGGAATCCGGATTCTATCTTGCAACTGGTTTTACATTCGTCTCGGAAAATCCAAAAATTATTTCCAACTTTCAAGACATAAATTTTTTTCCTGGCTCAAGGAATGGAAAAATTGCATTTTTCTTTGAAGTATTTCTATTTTACGAAAAAATATATATCTCTTAGGAGAATCTGTTTCAGTGCCATAGAGGATAGCTTGAAAAGTTCGAGCTTTATCTATTTTTCTTATAAAAATAATATAATTTATTTTTTGCGAACACCAGACAACAGAAATCAGGCTTCAAAGAAAATAAAATGAAAAATTTGAAAGCATCTTAACCCGTAACCTGAGACGTCCATTTTTTGTCACATAACCCGGGGCGTGGGGTCAGGGCGACTCATCACTTTTTAGGGTTTTGTACTAAAACACAAAACCCTATTGCAATCACGACCTGTGTCCGTCTGTCCGTCCGTCCGTCCGTCTGTATGTCACAGCACTTTTTCTCCAAAACTATAGAAGCTACAGCCATGAAACTTTCTGGAAAGGTCAGAAGTGGTAACTTCTTGAAAGTTTAATGGTGGAAAAATTTTTCAAAGGGGTTTAAGGGGGGTCTCCCCATATAGGGAGGTGACCCCTCTAAAAAAAATTTTCACCATTGGTAGTCGAGTAGGATGTCATTGGAAAAGTCTTAACGAGATCTTTTCAAAACAAGTCTTAAAATTGCCTTATGAGTATCGAGGGGGGCAGGGGAAGGGGAAATGTACGAACTTTTCACGTACCCCCCCTCGCGATTGGACACCTTCCATCCGAAAAATCTGAAAAAAATCATGGATGTAGGCCTTAATGAGTACAACAACAACAAATACATGAGAAGTCGAAATTCACTCAACTTTGTTAGTAATAGTATGATTTATCGATTTTATGTTTTCTTGAATAAAATCTAGACGGTGACCTTAAATTCAATAAAATTTAGCACACAGATGACTATTTATAAGATTGATCTTTCCTGTAAGTTTCATAAAGATAAAATAGTATTTAACGAAGTTATAGCGATTTGAATTTTCCTGCATTACTATGGAACAATATGCCCTGTATTACTATGGAAACATATGGCTATGGAGCCATATGCGCTTTTACCCGACTTAGACACTACAGCTTTGCTAGGATTTGCATGAAAATTTCAGGAATGATAGGTATCATGAATATGAGTACATACAATTGAAACAAGTCGAAAAGGCAGGAGACAGCTCCTAGCAAAAGGGCTTTGTAACCATTCTAAGATTCGAAAAAAACAGGCCATGAATCGATGATTACAGTACAGAGGAGTGGCCCCTGAAAAAAAATTTCATGAAAGGTAGCCGATATGAGTATCAACTGAAGGTTCTCTATGAGAGCTTTTCAAAACAGTTCTTAAACTGACAGTTTTTGCTTCACTGGGGGCACAGGGGGGGAATACATGAAAAATGTGTTTCCTCCCTTGCGAATGGACACCCGTGATCTTAAAAAATCTGAAATAACTATCAAGAGAGATATTTGCGGGTATAACTATAACAAATACCTCAGAAGTCAAAATTCTTTCAACTTTGCTAATAATAGTATGATCCTCGAACATGACACGTTTCTTGATTTTATTCGTTACTGGTTACTGCATTTTGTATGTTGAGTACAAAACCCTTCTGACATGAGCATAGGTCTGTCTACCCAACTTGTTTTAAATTTCCCTGCTGTATGAGTACCGGGTTAGCCAGATTTTTTTATTGAAATCATTAAATTTGACATTCATTTTTAAAATTTAATCTGTATTTTTACAATCCATCTGCTTATTATTAATGTAATTGAGTATTTGAATATTATACGTCGCGAATAGACGTGTTTTTAATTCGTTTCTGTCATGTTTTCAACAATTAAGTTTATTTTTTTTTTAAAGTCAGTTCAAAGCTAATTTTGGTTTTTATTGGAAAAAGTTTTTATCGTCGAAGGAATCGACCCACGGAATCATATCGAATATTATTTTACTTCGATAAATAAACAAAAGCAAATAATCCAAAGACTAACTCGGGACTGCTGGTATGGAGAAGCCCGACGGCTTCCCTCTGTTTGGGGACCCCGGGGAGAATAGCAATATGAAATTGGGACACACCGGTAACCAAGAAAACTCCATAGATGGTGGATGTGATTCTACTTTGAGTTGAAAATCAAGAATTGAGACTGGAACTAAAAACTCTCGAAGATATGTTCAAGAGAGGGATGAAAACTCAAGATGCAGAACCAGTACAGCAAATCAATACGGAAACTAAGGCAAAGAAAAGTATCAAACAAGCTATCCCAGAAGAAATACTCAGTACTGGAGGCGCTAACGACAGCCAAAACTATTATGCAGCACTGGACGGACTACAACAAGAAATGGACGTTGAAGAATGTGAAGGTAATTATAATCAAAATAATAATGAAAATTTTATTCAGCACTTAAAAAATAAAAATTAAGGAGAAGGAACCAGCGCGCAGTTCTGCTAGTCCTTCTCAAAAAGTTTCCAAAAATACAGAGTAAGCTCCACCAATTAACGTGTTTGGTCAAAGCGGAAAAGATATGGTTCGGCTATCGGCAGCCGCAAATAAATTAACCAATTTCGAGATTAAAAGAGTTAATGCCGAAAAATTAACAATTAGAAGGAAATCACTGGTTGATTTCAAATCAGCTAAAATTGCACTGAATTCTTGGGAGGTTCCACACTCCAAAAAGGGAGAAGAACCAGAACTTTTTGTTGAAGGGCTTAGACTGGGGAGAAGGTACCGTCAATCTTCTTCAGGTGCTCAAAGGAGCTGCGCCTGAACTTAAATTTGTTTTCGTTAAAAACTTTGCGACAAGAAGATCGACGGTAGAAAAAAAATTACCACTGCAGATTTCAAAAAAGGAGCAGTCCATGTTCTCTTCAACAAATAAGATACTTGAACTTCCGAGCAGTCAGGTGAGAACGCGTCCAAAAAAGAGAAGTAAATCAGTGCTATCGGTGTCAAAGATTTGGATATTTGGCTACCAACTGCACCATACATTATCGATGCGTCTGATGCAAGGACGTTCATGCTTGTAGTGATTATTAGGTATGTAATGTCCGTGAAGGACTACAGCGATGGTCTGCTGCCTCAGCGAAAGAGGATGTTGATATCTGCCAAGAATGGCCTTGTCTGGGGACGCGTGAATGCGCTGGCTGGCTAGCGTTGCGGTGTCGTGGGGCAGGTTCATTCCCCCAGCACAAGGACCCACTACAAAAGAATTTTGCATTCACGAATTCTTGGGTCTCAGAAACAGGTCGACCGAAGTCGAAAAATGTAGGTAACTAACAAAAGAAAAAATCACTTGGTCAGAGAACAAGTTGAAACGGGTGAAAACGGACCCGCGCAAACAGATCAAGATCCAAAATGTTGAAGCGGCCCTATATTTCCTTTTTGAGTGAAAAACTCATACAAACATACTTTGCATGAGCCTTCCTATCAAAAGAGAAATACAGGGTTATCCATTTCGTGATAGTAAGGTATAACCCTGCCATTTGACATCTGTCAGAACTAAATGTCATTCGAAGTATTTTTTTTACAGTTGAAGGTTTGCCATTTAGAAATATGGATCGTTTAGCAGTCGAAGAACGCGCTAAAGTCATTAAATTTTATTATAAAAATCGTAATTCTGCTGTATAAACATTTAGGGCTTTACGAGCCGATTACGGTCGACATAATCGATCTACACAGCAAACAATTCGTACACAGTGAGAAAATTTGAAGAGACTGGATCGATTATTGATATTGCAAGGCCTGTGCATCATCGCAGTATTCGTTCTGCTGAAAATATCGCTGTCGTTGCTCAAAGTGTGGAGGAAGACCCGAATTTGTCGATTCTTCGACGCGCTCAACATTTGGGCTTGTCTTACGGCTCATTGTGACGGATTTTGCATTTGGATGTATCTCCATCCATACAAAATGCAACTCACTCAAGAACTTTAGCCTAAAGACCATACATAACGCAGAATGTATGCGGATTGGGTGATTGAACAACAAGCCATTGATAACGATTTGTCGAACAAAATTTTCTTAAGTGATGAGGCTCATTTTTCGCGCAGTGGTTACGTAAATAAACAGAATTGCCGCATATGGGGCTCTCAAAATCCTCAGGTGATCGCAGATAGGCCTTTGCACCCGAAGAAGTGACCGTTTGGTGTGCATTATCGTCTGGTGGTGTTATTGGCCCATATTTTCTTGAAAACGATCAAGGAAGAGCCATTACAATCAATTCTGACCGCTATGGACGGATGTTAACCGATTATTTTTGGAGAGCAATTGAAGATTATGATCCAAAAAATATGTGGTTCCAACAGGATGGAGCCACAAGCCACACAACACAGGCTATTCGAGCAGTTTTGCAAGAGAAATTTTCAGGACGCGTAATTTCGAGATTGTGTGATGTCAAATGTCCCGCAAGATCCTATAGAAAAATTAAAATCAATCAAAAGGGTACTTACCCGACATCCTCGACGAGTGCTCGTTGACGGGGTAGGTAAGTCCTGAAGTTCAATCCGGGCATCTGCCGGTATATTATTTAAATATTGGTCACAGGACACTCGTATAGAATTATAATAACTAACGATTTCAAAATTATTGTCAGACTAATTGAGATCAGAATCGCCAGACATAGTCACTATTGAAACACAAGAATACACCACCGTTTGGAGGAATACATGTTTCATTTGATGCTCGGCAATGACAAGCCAATCCGGTCCATTCTTCATTGCAGACACATTTACCCAAACGCACAATATATCAACAATAAGTTTAACAATTTTCTCCTTTCGTTTTTGGTGTTCTTGATTTTTTTTTGTTTTTTGAAAACAATTGCAGTGTCTTTTATCGGGGTTTCAGCATTAACATGGATTTGCTTTGAGTGAGCTCTAAATGTTCTTCGTCCACTTCCAGCTCTAATTTATCTTCAATTTCTCGGAGGATTTCGAGTAGTGATTCACTCCATCTTTCGATAATCACTTAAAGCTTTTGTCGTAGAGTAAGTTTGACCTGTTTTAATTCAAAATTTTTAATGCCATCCGAGAAAGGTTTATAAACATCTGTAACGGATTTCATTTGTTCTGAGACATAGTTTAAAGTTTCTTCTTCACTGTGATGTTGATTTTTGACACAATTAATAATTACTTCTCTTTCCTTGAAAGTTTTTGAGTCACTGAAGTCTACATAGGGTTCTTCAAGTCGAAGTTCATTGTTTTTTAGGCGCATTGATATATTTTGTTTTTTTTTTTATCTTACGTATATCTTTTTTAACCATCTGAAATTTGACGATCAAGGGCTTTTGATCGCAACATCTCTAACTTCAAATGTTCTAATAAATATTTCCTTGACAGTTCACAACTGAACTCCTGATCTCAAGACGTGTCCACAATCGGGTCTTGAATCAGCATCCTTGTAAAGAACACAGTGTGCCGCATTCGTACACTCTTTTCTTTTATGTTTTATTTCACTGCATTTGTAACATAGAGAATCCCTGTCGGGTCCTTTGCATACTTATGTAGTTTGACCACAGCCAAGGCATTTGAAAAATTGCAGAGGTGCTGCTCTTCGCCGTATCCTACAGACAACCCACCTCATTCTTACTTTATCCGTATTCAGAAATTGTTCGGCATTCTTTTTGGTCAAGTCAATGAGGGTCATGCATTATCCCCTATAGTTTTCTGGTGTCAACCTTGAAATAATCCTGTCCACGCTAGGGAACTCCCTTTTGATGGTCTCTTTTACATCGGCTAAACCTGTGACGCAGTCAATATCTCTTATTTTGATCAGCTCGAGTGAAGCTATAGTTATGCTTTTGCCGAGGACTTTCTCCACCACATCGCTAAAAGCTTCCCCATTGTTGGCCTCTGCTCTGAATCTGACCAGTATATGGCCCGACCGCGTTGGTCGTACTGCTTGAATGGCAATGTTGGTGTCTTCGGGCCTTACGTTTCCCCTGATATCCCACAGCAGCTCTGCGTAGGATCAACTATCTTGGGGTTATACGAGCAGTGTCTGCTACTGGAATCTTCGTCGGGGCTTCTTTCTCTCGTGTTTTGCATTAGGTCTTTTTTCTTCCTAGACGCCCGTGCGAACTTTGTTTCCTGGTACTTTTTGAAAAAGTTTCTTTGCGGCTTTCTTCGCACCTTTTGAGAGCACTATCCGGAACCCCTAATCTGGTGTTCTGCACCCATCAAATGCCTATTCCTTTCTTGTTTTATCCCGATCTCTTTCGCTAGACGCCATTCTTATATTGATTTTTTGTTGGTGGAGCAATCAAGACGTGCCTTTTAGACTTAGCCTTCAGCGCTTCTTTGGCCTTCTGCTCTTTTTTGTTCTTTTGGTCCTCTTCGGCCTTTAATTAGCTCCTTCGATAATGCCCTTTGCGGTCTAGGAGCTTCTTTAATTCAAGGAGCCCTATCGTTACTGCTCCTTTGATTTTTTGCGAGTCGCATGCCGATTGTATTCTATTCAGAATATCTTCCGCTTTTTGGTTCTAGCAGGGCAGCAATTATACTTTGCGACCATCTTTCTCGGGAGAGATTATCGGCTTCCCTTTCCGAGTACAGTACTTCCGCCACATTTTCGACGTTGGCGATGAAATCACACAACGTCGCTTTATTTGTCCGGTCACTCCCGTCTTTTCCTGCCGTAATCTCCTAGTGGACTTCAGGATGGTTTGTTGTTATTTTGGGATTTATGATGATTGCTTCACTCACTTTGGTAGCGATCTCAGTAGTGACCCTCGAATTCACGATGTTCTTCATAATTTCTTCGACCGCTCGAACATCTGGCGCATCCTGCAAAGTTCCTCGCTTTTCCTTTTTAGGACGTTTTGGCATTTGCATCATTTTTTGCTGCACCTGAACACCGCAGGAATCTCAATCTGGACGAGGCTGTCTGTTAATCTCGGTTTTTTGTCCGTCTTCACTGTCATTTTATTAATCGTCGGTTTTGACATCGTTAGTACTACTCCCGATGTGCTACTAACATCGTGGCTGTAGCCGCTGGTTGCGTGGCCGTTGTTGTTATTTTTGCTTTCTTTTTTTTGGATTTTTTTTAAGTTTTTTTTTAGGGTTTTCGGTTGCTCCAGTTTAATTGGGTCCGCTCTCGTAGCCGCTATCTCCGTTCGTATGTATAGTGGCATTTTTGGTCCCATGATTATCTTTGCAGAGCATAGAGGCCATGCAAGGGTTGGCACAAGCCCTTATAGGGACAAGTGCTCAGAGCCAGACCAGTGCTATTTGAGAGTCCGTCTCAGCCGAACTTACACCATCAATCCAATGGTGCGAATTTTGAACGTACTCCGTGGCCTAACAAGGTTTTATCGGGACGGAAACGGTGTGATAGTTTAATTGGAGCCGACGGCACACGCGTGTCACCTCGGTGCTACTGTGCAAAGCAACTAGGTCCAAACCATCATATCCGCTACTGTGCAAAGCAACTAGGTCCAAACCATCATATCCGCCAGAACAAAGCATCAATTCCTGTTCGTTGTCCAAAGCGTTGTCCTGATCCAATCAGGGTCGTTACCTGTCATGCCAGGAGGGAACCTAAGGGTACCCCCCATATCCTCGGGTCTATGGGTGCAGCGCTCCCCAAAGAATGCTAGCCTCCAAGAGTGCTCTTGTTGACCGACGTTCCCCCTGCGGAAATATCCTCGGGTACGTGGGGGCGGAACTCCCCAAAGAATGTTAACTTGCAAGAGTACTCCTGTCGGCCAGCATTCCCCCTGCGAGTAGATTGGGTATTGGCACCGCAACCATACAAAAGCCGGGAATGCGATGAACTCGGTTTTTTTCGGAAGTTTTTCTTTGTTTCCGATGAGAATACACGGAATTGATAAAGTAACGTAGAGTGTTATGAAGAATTTGAACACGTTTTTAATCGGGAAAAAATTGATGGTGGCTGAAAAATGTGATTAAACGATAGATTCGCTAATAGTTTGACCCACGACCGAACTCCTCGCAGAACTAGCTAAATGACTAGCAGCCACCAGCGGACAAGACTGTTGAGTGTCCAAGCATGTTGACCTTAAGGCACAGCCCCCAGTGAAACTTTACAGCCGTTCACCTCAGAAACGTTAGGAATATTTACAAAAAATTTTTAAGCAAGAAGTCAGAATGAACCTTTGGCTATTGAATCAATTCATTACAATTTGCAAAAAGTTTATAGCAAAAGTTATTAAATTCAAACAATATGCATAGCATGTCTTCGTTAAAAAATCGCTTGTTATGGTTCGCGGCCAATAAATTTAATATTCCGGGAAAGTGAAAACGCAATGTCTTTTAATTTAAGTTAAAGCGTTTATTTACTCAAAATGCACAATAATCAATTTAACACTTTCACTAATTTTATTTTCCACTTGGTCTATAAATTTGTAATTCAACTGTCCACTAAAATCACTTCACAATCAACGAAAATGACTTTACTATTACTCGATCAATTCTCACTCCACACTTTCGCATTGTTTTCTTATCGCGGTTCTAATGAATGATTTCCCGATTCATTCAGCTCGCCTTTATATCGGGTCTCCATCCGTTCAATGCATTTCTCGTACATTGGCGAATATTCTGCCGAGAGGTATTAGGTATATTCGAGCAGATTAATGAATGGAGTGACGTCACTTTCAGATGTTGATCATGCTTGGTGGGTTCTCGTGGTTTCGAGTAAATTCATTTTGTTGATGTTCTTAATGGTTGTGAAAACAATTGCGACAGTAGCTCGCAGAATTCTTTGTACATGTAACACTGCCCCCACCTCAGTTCTTTTCGCCCCGAAAAGATGTGTCGCCTGTTGTAGTCAATTCTCCCTGGATGTAATATGGGGTAAGATGGTCCAGGTGCACGATTTTCATTTTGGCTCTTGGCTTACGATGTTCCTGTATTCGGTATACGACGTCGTTGATTCGCTTTGTAACTCGGTATGGTCCCTCCCAATTGTGTTGCAACTTTGGAGACCTACCCTTTCGCCGTTGTGAGTTATATAGCCACACCAAGTCATCTTGCTGGACCCAGTAGAATTTACCTTTAGATCATACCTGGTCTTCATGCGGTCAGTAGCCGATTCGAGGTGTTTTCGCACTGTCCGATGTATCTGGTTCAACCGTTGTCTTAGCTCACTTGCGTACTCCGAGATGACTTAGGGTTTTTCGGGGGGTGTTCCGAGCTTTATATCAGCTGGCAGACGAATAATCTCTCCAAAAATGACTTTGGCTGGGGCTTGGCCCATCGATGCATGTTCGGCAACTCTGTACGCCATTAAAAGTAGTGGGATATGTCGGTCCCAGTCCCTTTGGTTCTCGTCAACCATTTTGGCCAGGTGTTTATTGAGCGTGCCGTTGAAACGTTCGACCATCGGATTGGGGATGCAGCGGTGTTGTCCTCGTTTTCCATATTTCCAGCAGCTCGCGCATTTCGCTAAAAACTAGTGATTCAAAGTTTCGACCTTGGTCTGAATGTAATTCACAAGGTACGCCGTACGTACTGACCCAATTTAACCCTAGCTGTTCGGCTACAGTAGTTGCTTATTGGTTGAGAATGGGATAGACCTCGGGCCACTTGCTGAAATAATCGGCTACAACCAGCGTGTATCGATTTCTTCATTTGGATTCAGGAAAGGGTCCTGCGATGTCAACAGCAATCCTTTCAAACGGTGCACCCACGTTATAGGTTGGCATTCGTCCTCTCAGTCGTCGCTTTGGGCCTTTGACGGAAGCGCAAATTGTGCATCTGCGACACCAGTCCTCTACGCCTTCTTGAGCGTGGAGCCAGTAAAACCTTTCCCGCAATTTCGCTAAGGTCTTGTTAACACCAAGGTGGCCTTTCGAGGACCCTTCATGCATTTCCTCAATCACATCGTGGATTCGGCTTTTGGGTAGTATAGTTTGCATCCTATAGGAGCTGCCGTCCGCCGTTTCCCATTTCCGCTTGAGTATGCCACCCTCCACCTGAAAGGAGTTCCTTTGTGCCCAATAGCTTTTCAGGGTTGCGTCATGCATTGAAAGGTCTTTCCACTCAGGTCGCCCAGTCGTCTCCTTCCATACGAGCAATGGTCCGATGTCTTCATTGGCTAACTGGGCGTTTCGAATCTCCCCCGATGACCAACCTTCATCGGATTCGGCCGTTATCAATCGCAGATCAACGGGCGGTTCCTTTTCCTCAATCCGTCAGCAATGCTTGCAGTTAGCTGGACATGGACGGCGGGATAGGGCGTCAGCGTTTTCATGAACTCCGCCCTTCCGATGAACGATTTCGTAGTCGTATGATGCAATCTTTCGGTCCATCTCGCAACTTGTCCCTCGGGGTTTTTGAAGTTGAGCATCCATCTCAGTGATGCATGGTCCGTTCGAAGAACAAATGTCTGTCCATATAGGTACTTTTGGAACTGCTTGGTGGCCGCAATTATAGCCAATAGCTTCTTCCTGGTCACGCAGTAGTTCCTCTCACTTTTTGAAAGAACTCGACTGTAATACGAGAGGACTCTTTCTTCGCCATCGATCTGCTGGGAGAGTACAGCTCCAATACCACCGTTGCTCGCATCGGTGTCAACTATAAACATTTTTCCGGGTTTCGGATATGCCAATGCGGATGATTCACATAGCTTCTCCTTCAAGGTCTCACAGGCTACCTGGCATTGTTCATTCCAGACATACGGACGATTTTTCTCGGTTAACTGATGGAGACACCTAGCTATTTTGGCAAAGTATTTGACGAACCTTCGATAGTAGGTTGCCAGACCCAGAAAACTTCGTAGTTGGCGCTTGTTGTTTGGTGTTGGTCAGCTTTTCACGGCTTCAATTTTCTCAGGGTCTGTTTTGACCCCTTCTGCTGATACGACATGTCCCAGGTATTTTACTTCAGCTGCGAAAAGGGTACATTTGTCGGGACTAAGTTTCAAATTTGCCAGTCGCAATCGGGAGAAAACCTCTTCTAAGTTCCGCACATGCTCTTCGAACGTTCTCCCGATGACAATGATGTCATCTAGGTACACCAAGAAGGTTTTCCAGGTGAAACCACGTAGCACGTATTCCATCAGATGTTCAAAAGTGGCTGGAGCATTGCAAAGCCCCAATGGCATCACCAAAAACTGCCACAATCCGGTCCCAACTGAAAATGCGGTCTTCTTTCGGTCCTCCTTGTTGATTTCTACCTGCCAGTAGCCACTCTTGAGATCGAGTGTAGAAAATCATTTTGCGTCGGCTAAAGTGTCCATGATGTCATCGATGCGTTGGAGTGGGTAATTATCTTTCTTGGTAACGTCGTTAAGCTGCCTATAGTCGACACGAAAACGAGTGCTACCATCCTTTTTCTTTACTAGAACTACAGGCGCGGCCCATGGACTGACAGAAGGTTCAATAACGCCTTGTTTTTCCATGTCTGAGATCAGCGCGCTCACTTCTCCTTGTTTGGCTATAGGGAGACGTCTCGGTGCTTGTCGAATCGGCTTGGCCCTGTGTATCTATGACGTGAGTTACCAGACTCGTTTGGCCTTGGTCATCCGGGCTTGTTGAGAAGAGGTCACTGTACTTGGTGACCAGATCAGAGGCTCGTTTGAATAGCTGCACTGGCAATTTGATCTGCTTCAATATTGCAGACGTGGATTCGCGGGTTTTGTCTGCGTCTTGCCTCTTTTTCCAATGATGGTTGTGAGTAGCTTCCAAAGAGGTGATGGTGGAAACAGGCTGGCAGCTGCCGATGACTTCTCCCGCTTTGATGCTCGTGGTTGAGTCTGCGGTGTTAAGGACTCTAACCGGCGCATATCCGTTCCTTAAAGATCTTACAAGGCTTCGTTCTACAATCAAACTGCACAATGCGGACGTCTTCGTTGGCTCTATCAGATAAGATCGGTGGTCTCCAGAATCACCATCAAGCTTGGCCCATACAATGCTTTCGGAAGAATTCGGTACATCAGTGTCGGTACATACCACTACGTTCATCTTGGAAATTTTGACGCTGGGATCCTCCACCAGTACTTCGACATTCTGCCATTTCAATACCCGTTTGCCCAGATCCAACGTGATTCCATGTGGTCGCAGAAAATTCATTCCGAGAATGCAGTCATCCATAATGTTCACGACCAGAAAATTATGTCGGAACACAAGGTCTCCCTACTGTATCTGGAGGTTGACTTCTCCATGAACAGGTGCAGTTTCTCCCGTAGCTGTCTGTAGTGAGAAAATTCTGCCCTTGTGAAGTTGTTGCTGTCTAACTAGGTCTGGTCGGGTAATCGATCGGGTTGCACCAGTGTCGATTGTTATCGTGCAGTGTCCTCTGTCAACTTGACCCGGAAGGCATAAGTCCGCTCCTCCACGATGTAGTCTTGACACGGTGATGGTGGTGCTGGGGACGTCGATCCTCCTAGCCAACCTCTGCTCAACGAAGTTGGCTCTTAGATGTTTCCCGACCCCTCTGTTTGAAGGGCTTCCATTCTGGGCTCCTGAATTGGTCTCGATCTCCTCCTAGCTGCACACCCTGGACAAAAGCTCGGTTTTCTTCGCTTCTTGCAGTCTCTTTGCAGGTATCCCTCCTCTCCGCAATTCCAGCATCTAGAAGCACCATTTACATGCGGGTCTCGCTCAATTTTGACGCGCTCACACCTGCACTCGTCTGTCACTACCTCACGAACCCGGACAGTGGTACGAGTCATATTTTTCACTGCCTCAAAGTTCAGGCTATAAGCCAATGCATCCTTGACTGCTTGCTTTTGAGCTAAACCCACAGCTTGTTGGAATTCCTGGTCTTCTAAGGCGCTGATGAATGCTTCTTTTGCTGCGTCATCTCGATGTTCTGGGTCATACGCTGGGTAAGCCAAAAGTGCCAATTACTCAATGTCTTGGGCTAGCTGCTGTAGGGTTTCACCAGACTTCTGCACCCAATGCCTTACCCGTGACCGATAAATCTGCTTTAGATGATCGTCTCCATAACGCATGTCGAGTGCATTCATTATAGCATTCGAATTTGAGTACAATTCAATGGGGATAGTCTGTAAAAGCTCGGCAGCTGGCCCTCTTAGAGCAAGAATCAGTGCAGTTGCTCGTTCCTGCTCATTCCAGTGATTTGCCCTTGCGGCAGCTTCAAACTGGGTCTTGTAAATACTCCAGGCCGTTTGCCCATCGAATATTGGTGCTTGCACATTTCTGGATGTGCTTTGCGCTGCGGTTATAAGCGAGGCTGGTGAGGTGGTTACTACTGCCTTCGCTGCTTCCAATTCTTTTTTCACTTTTTCCATCTCATGGTTCATTCTCTCTTCGACTTGGCTGATCTCATAGTTGATTTTCTCCTCAAACTGGCTGATCTTCTCCTCGACCTGGTAAACCTTTTCCTCGACGCATTTAATTTGATTGTTCAGGCTACCGAGCTCCACTTTTATTTCGGTTGACTGTTTTTGCACTTCCTTAATTTCGATCGCTTGTTGGTCCAGCTTCACTGATTGTTCATTTAACTTCGCTGATTTTTCATCTAGTTTCGTAGTTAAATTGGATGACTGTTGTCGCTGCTCTTGCTGCATCAGCATTAACATTTGCATCAGCGCATTTTCTGGTTCCTTTGGTTTTGGTGTTTCAGCTTCACCACCTTCTGCGCCTTTTTCTGCATCTGAGGGTTCACCCGAATCCAGATAAGCGCCTTTCGATTCAATTGCGTTACGCAAGCGTGCAATCAGTGTGGCCTTTGTAACTTGCGTAGCCAGGTTTCGCTGTTGCAACTCCTCCTTAAGCTCCGACATGGTCAATTCATTAAATTTTAAGTTTAGGCTTCGTGGCATTTTTAATGTTTCTTTAAATTTTACTATTGTGCACTATAAAAATGTTCAAATCTTCACTTTCACAATTTTAATCTCACTTCTCGACACCACTGTCGCGTGTTATGGCTCGCGGCCAATAATTTTAATGTTCCGGGAAAGTAAAAACGCAATGTCTTTTAATTTAAGTTAAAGCGCTTATTTACTCAAAATGCACAATAATCAATTTAACACTTTCACTAATTTTATTTTCCCCT
Organism: Odontomyia ornata; assembly: GCA_963969285.1. Classification (NCBI taxonomy): domain Eukaryota; kingdom Metazoa; phylum Arthropoda; class Insecta; order Diptera; family Stratiomyidae; genus Odontomyia; species Odontomyia ornata. The sequence continues at coordinate 61,467,324 of OZ017742.1, read as the reverse complement.
TAGTCTTTTAATTTGTAATTCAACTGCCACTAAAATCACTTCAGAATCAACGAAAATCACTTTACTATTACTCGATCAATTCTCACTCCACACTTTCGCATTGTTTTCTTATCGCGGTTCTAACGAATGATTTCCCGATTCATTCAGCTCGCCTTTATATAGGGTCTCCGTCCGTTCAATGCATTTCTCGTACATTAGCGAATGTTCTGCCGAGAGGTATCAGGTATATTCGAGCAGATTAATGAATGGAGTGACGCCACTTTCAGATGTTGATCATGATTGGTGGGTTCTCGTGGTTTCGAGTAAATTCATTTTGTTGATGTTCTTAATGGTTGTGAAAACAATTGCGACAGTAGCACGCAGAATTCTTTGTACAAGTAACACTGCCCCCACCTCAGTTCTTTTCGCTCCGAAAAGATGTGTCGCCAGTTGTAGTCAATTCTCCCTGGATGTGATACAGGGCAAGACGGTCCAGGTGCACGATTTTCATTTTAGCTCTTGGCTTACGATGTTCCTGTATTCGGTATACGACGTCGTTGATTCGCTTTGTAACTCGGTATGGTCCCTCCCAATTATATTGCAACTTTGGAGACCTACCCTTTCACCGTTGTGAGTTATATAGCCACACCAAGTCATCTTGCTGGAAGCCAGTAGAATTTGCCTTTAGATCATACCTGGTCTTCATGCGGTCAATAGCCGATTCGAAGTGTTTTCGCACTGTCCGATGTATCTGGTTCAACCTTGTCTTAGCTCACTTGCGTACTCCGAGATGGTTTGGGGTTTCTCGGGGGCAGTTCCAAGCTTTATATCGGCTGGCAGACGAATAGTCTTTCCAAAAATGACTTTGGCTGGGGCTTGGCCCGTCGATGCATATTCGGCAGCTCTGTACGCCATTAAAAATAGTGGGATATGTCGGTCCCAGTCCCTTTGGTTCTCGTCAACCATTTTGGCCAGGTGTTTATTGAGCGTGCCGTTGAAACGTTCGACCATCGGATTGGGGATGCAGCGGTGTTGTGCTCGTTTTCCATATTTCCAGCAGCTCGCACATTTCGCTAAAAACTAGTGACTCGAAGTTTCGGCCTTGATCTGAATGTAGTTCACAAGGTACGCCGTACGTGATGACCCAATTTAACACTAGCTGTTCAGCTACAGTAGTTGCTTCCTGGTTGAGAATGGGGTAGACCTCGGGCCACTTGCTGAAATAATCGGCTACAACCAGCGTGTATCGATTTCTTCATTTGGATTCAGGAAAGGGTCCTGCGATGTCAACAGCAATCCTTTCAAACGGTACACCCACATTATAGGTTGGCATTCGTCCTCTCAGTCGTCACTTTGGGCCTTTGACGGAAGCGCAAATTGTGCATCTGCGACACCAGTCCTCTACGCCTTCTTGAGCGTGGAGCCAGTAAAACCTTTCCCGCAATTTCACTAAGGTCTTGTTAACACCAAGGTGGCCTCTCGAGGATCCTTCATGCATTTCCTTTACCACATCGTGGATTCGGCTTTTGGGTAGTATAGTTTGCATCCTATAGGAGCTGCCATCCGCCGTTTCCCATTTCCGCTTGAGTATGCCATCCTCCACCTGAAGGGAGTTCCTTTGTGCCCAATAGCTTTTCAGGGTTGCGCCATGCATTGAAACGTCTTTCCACTCAGGTCGCTCAGTCATCTCCTTCCATACGAGCAATGGTCCGATGTCTTCATCGGCTAACTGGGCGTTTCGAATCTCCCCCGATGACCAACCTTCATCGGATTCGGCCGTTATCAATCGCAGATCAACGGGCGGTGCCTTTTCCTCAATCCGTCGGCAATGCTTGCAGTTAGCTGGACATGGGTGACGAGATAGGGCGTCAGCATTTCCATGAACTCCGCCCTTTTGATGAACAATTTCGTAATCGTATGACTGCAATCTTTCGGTCCATCTCGCAACTTGTCCCTCGGGGTTTTTAAAGTTGAGCAGCCATCTCAGTGATGCATGGTCCGTTCGAAGAACAAGTGTCTGTCCATATGGTACTTTTGGAACTTCTTGGTGGTCGCAATTATAACCAATAGCTCCTTCCTGGTCACGCAGTAGTTCCTCTCACTTTTTGAAAGAACTCGACTGTAATACAAGTGGACTCTTTCTTCGCCATCGATCTGCTGGGAGAGTACAGCTCCAATACCACCGTTGCTCGCATCGGTATCAACTACAAACATTTTTCCGGGTTTCGGATATGCCAATGCGGATGATTCACATAGCTTCTCCTTCAAGGTCTCACAGGCTACCTGGCATTGCTCATTCCAGACATATGGACGATTTTTCTCGGTTAATTGATGGAGACACTTAGCTATTTTGGCAAAGTGTTTGACGAACCTTCGATAGTAGGTTGCCAGACGCAGAAAACTTCGTAGTTGGCGCTTGTTGTTTGGTGTTGGTCAGCTTTTCACGGCTTCAATTTTCTCAGGGTCTGTTTTGACCCCTTCTGCTGATACGACGTGTCTCAGGTATTTTACTTCAGCTGCGAAAAGGGTACACTTGTTGGGACTAAGTTTCAAATTTGCCAGTCGCAATCGGGAGAAAACCTCTTCTAAGTTCCGCACATGCTCTTCGAACGTTCTCCCGATGACAATGATGTCATCTAGGTACACCAAACAGGTTTTCCAGGTGAAGCCACGTAGCACGTATTCCATCAGATGTTCAAAAGTGGCTGGAGCATTGCAAAGCCCCAATGGCATCACCACAAACTGCCACAATCCGGTCCAAACTGAAAATGCGGTCTTCTCCCGGTCCTCCTTGTCGATTTCTACCTGCCAGTAGCCACTCTTGAGATCGAGTGTAGAAAATCATTTTGCGTCGGCTAAAGTGTCCATGATGTCATCGATGCGTGGGAGTGGGTAACTATCTTTCTTAGTGACGTCGTTAAGCTGCCTATAGTCGACACGAAAACGAGTGCTACCATCCTTTTTCTTTACTAGAACTACAGGCGCGGCCCATGGACTAACAGAAGGTTCAATTACGCCTTGTTTTTCGATGTTGGAGATCAGCGCGCTCACTTCTCCTTGTTTGGCTATAGGGAGACGTCTCGGTGCTTGTCGAATCGGCTTGGGTCCCTGTGTATCTATGACGTGAGTTACCAGACTCGTTTGGCCTTGGTCATCCGGGCTTGTTGAGAAGAGGTCACTGTACTTGGTGACCAGATCAGAGGCTCGTTTGAATAGCTGCACTGGCAATTTGATCTGCTTCAATATTGTAGACGTGGATTCCCGGGCTTTGTCTGTGTCTTGCCTCTTTTTCCAATGATGGTCGTGAGTAGCTTCCAAAGAGGTGATGGTTGAAACAGGCTGGCAGCTGCCGATGACTTCTCCCGCTTTGATGCTCGTGGTTGAGTCTGCGGTGTTAAGGACTCTAACCGGTGCATATCCGTTCCTTAAAGATCTTACAAGGCTTCGTCCTACAATCAAACTGCACAATGCGGACGTCTTCGTTGGCTCTATCAGATAAGATCGGTGGTCTCCAGAATCACCATCAAGCTTGGCCCATACAATGCTTTCGGAAGAATTCGGTTCATCAGTGTCAGTACATACCACTACATTCATCTTGGAAATTTTGACGCTGGGATCCTCCACCAGTACTTCGACATTCTGCCATTTCAATACCCAGATCCAACGTGATTCCATGTGGTCGCAGAAAATTCATTCCGAGAATGCAATCATCCATAATGTTCGCGACCAGAAAATTATGTCGGAACACAAGGTCTCCCTACTGTATCTGGAGGTTGACTTCTCCATGAACAGGTGCAGTTTCTCCCGTAGCTGTCTGTAGTGAGAAAATTCTGCCCTTGTGAAGTAGTGGTTGCCTCGCTAGGTCTGGTCGGATAATCGATCGGGTTGCACCAGTGTCGCTTGTTATCGTGCAGTGTCCTCTGTCAACTTGACTTGGAAGGCATAAGTCCGCTCCTCCACGATGTAGTCTTGACACGGTGATGGTGGTACTGGGGGCGCCGATCCTCCTAGCCAACCTCTGCTCCACGAAGTTGGCTCTTACATGTTTCCCGACCCCTCTGTTTGAAGGACTTCTATTCTGGGCTCCTGACTCGGTCTGGATCTCCTCCTAGCTGCACACCCTGGACAATAGCTCGGTTTTCTTCGCCTCTTGCAGTCTCTTTGCAGGTATCCCTTCTCTCCGCAATTCCAGCATCTAGAAGCACCATTTACATGCGGGTCTCGCTCAATTTCTACGCGCTCACACCTGCACTCGTCTGTCACTACCTCACGAACCCGGACAGTGGTACGAGTCATATTTTTCACTGCCTCAAAGTTCAGGCTATAAGCCAATGCATCCTTGACTGTTTGCTTTTGAGCTAAACCCACAGCTTGTTGGAATTCCTGGTCTTCTAAGGCGCTGATGAATGCTTCTTTTGCGGCGTCATCTCGATGTTCTGGGTCGTACGCTGGGTAAGCCAAAAGTGCCAGTTACTCAATGTCTTGGGCTAGCTGCTGTAGGGTTTCACCAGACTTCTGCACCCAATGCCTTACCTGTGACTGATAAATCTGCTTTAGATGATCGTCTCCATAACGCATGTCGAGTGCATTCATTATAGCATTCGAATTTGAGTACAATTCAATGGGGATCGTCTGCAACAGCTCGGCAGCTGAGCCTCTTTCAGCAAGAATCAGTGCAGTTGCTCGTTCCTGCTCATTCCAGTGATTTGCCCTTGCAGCAGCTTCAAACTGGGTCTTGTAAATACTCCAGACCGTTTGTCCATCGAATATTGGTGCTTGCACATTTCTGGATGTGCTTTGCGCTGCGGTTATAAGCGAGGCTGGTGGGGTGGTTACTACTGCCTTCACTGCTTCCAATTCTTTTTTCACTTTTTCCATCTCATGGTTCATTCTCTCTTCGACTTGGCTGATCTCATAGTTGATTTTCTCGTCAAACTGGCTGATCTTCTCCTCGACCTGGTAAACCTTTTCCTCGACGCATTTAATTTGATTGTTCAGGCTACCGAGCTCCACTTTTATTTCGGTTGACTGTTTTTGCACTTCCTTAATTTCGATCGCTTGTTGGTCCATCTTTACTGATTGTTCATTTAACTTCGCTGATTTTTCATCTAGCTTCGTAGTTAAATTGGATGACTGTTGTCGCTGCTCTTGCTGCATCAGCATTAACATTTGCGTCAGCGCATTTTCTGGTTCCTTTGGTTTTGGTGTTTCAGCTTCACCACCTTCTGCGCCTTTTTCTGCATCTGAGGGTTCACCCGAATCCAGATACGCGCCTTTCGATTCAATTGAGTCACGCAAGCGTGCAATCAGTGTGGCCTTTGTACCTTGCGTAGCCAGGTTTCGCTGTTCCAACTCTTCCTTAAGCTCCGACATGGTCAATTCATTAAATTTTAAGTTTAGTCTTCGTGGCATTTTTAATGTTTCTTTAAATTTTACTATTGTGCACTATAAAAATGTTCAAATTTTCACTTTCGCAATTTTAATCTCACTTCTCGACACCACTGTCGCGTGTTATGGCTCGCGGCCAATAATTTTAATGTTCCGGGAAAGTGAAAACGCAATGTCTTTTAATTTAAGTTAAAGCGCTTATTTACTCAAAATGCACAATAATCAATTTAACACTTTCACTAATTTTATTTTCCACTTAGTCTATAAATTTGTAATTCAACTGTCCACTAAAATCACTTCACAATCAACGAAAATCACTTTTCTATTACTCGATCAATTCTCACTCCACACTTTCGCATTGTTTTCTTATCGCGGTTCTAACGAATGATTTGCCGATTCATTCAGCTCGCCTTTATATAGGGTCTCCGTCCGTTCAATGCATTTCTCGTACATTAGCGAATGTTCTGCCGAGAGGTATCATAGCCCAGTCATATTAGGGCTTTCACCTCGGAATGAAAGATAATAAGCTGCAAATTGGTATGAACCTTTGTTTTGTCATTCTAAATGTTGTCTCAAAAGTCAAAATCATTATCGTGTTCGCGTCTCAAGATATTCAAGGTCAAAGGTCACAAAAATCGGTTTTTCGCGAATATCTGGCTTCCTATCGGTTAAATGGGATTTGCATTTATCATAAAAGTTGTAGGCTATAAAATTCCCTACAACTTTTGTTTAAACTTTTTTTTCGTACGACCAACCGTTTTGAAGGTAGAGCGCGAAGAGTGCACATCGTACAGTCATATACGGCCTAATGCAAGGTCAAGCGTGAGTTATGGTTATCAGTACGTTATAAAGTCAATTATTTACTTGGAAATTATAATTATTAAACAATGCCTATTATTTATGTACTAACTATTAATTATTTATATTTAATTAAAGTAAGTAACTTGATTATTTATATATAATTATTCATATTTAACTCATCATTGACACAGCTATTGCCTTATCAGAACATCAAAAGACTGCTGTCATCATAGGAGAAGATATCGATTTGCTCGTTATTTTAATTGGACGTACTCAGTCACATCATCAGGAAATTTTTTTGAAAAAAGTTGGCAAAGGCAATGTCAAAACACAAATATATTCTACTAAAAGTTTTGACCAATATCCTCGTACTAAAAAGCACATTTTATTTTTACACGCATTCAGTGGCTGTGACACGACTTCTGCGCTATTTAAAAAAGGAAAAAAAACTGTTACTAGAGCATTGGAAAAAATTCCTGATTTAGATAAACTGGTGGAAGTATTTCAACAAGAAAACTGCCCAAAACAAACATTATTAGAAAATGGAGTGCGCATCTTGTTGGCATTATATAATGCTCCAAAATCTGAGGACAACATTGATCATTTCCGCTACACGCAATTCATCAAATTTACAAAACTAAATAAACCTGTACAACTGTCAACACTTCCACCAACAAGTGTAGCAGCTCATCAACACATAAAACGTGTCTACTACCAGATTCAAACGTGGTTAGGGAAGGACTTAGAACCTAAAGAATGGGGCTGGATGCTTGAAAATGAAATCCTGGAGCCCATACGAACGTTATTACCTCCAGCACCAGCCGAACTACTAAACGTAATATTTTGCAATTGCAAAAATGGTTGTGGTTCCCGCTGTGGATGCAGAAAATCAGGGCTACAATGTTCTTTAGCTTGCGGCCAGTGCAACGGACAAGCTTGCCTCAACGCTTCACTGTATCCAAGTAATCCCGATGAAGAAAATACATATGATCCCGATATTCTGGAAGGTTTGGAGATGAACATGACAGATAATGAGGATGATGACAATGAATCGAACATTTTTGAGCGACAAGAAGAAGAAGACGACGAACAAGAAGAAGATAATTAGCTTCCATTTCCAATTTCATTACAATTAAAATCAACAAAGATACTTTTGATATTTGAACTCACATTTTGATAAATGTATATTATGCCGTATTTAATAATAAATAAAAATATGTGTAAAATATATACTCTTACTATCATTTTAACTTAAAATAAAACTAAAATATATAATCCAGAATTAATAATATTTTATACTTAAATAGTTAAATATGAATAATTATATATAAATAATCAAGTTACTTACTTTAATTAAATATAAATAATTAATAGTTAGTACATAAATAATAGGCATTGTTTAATAATTATAATTTCCAAGTAAATAATTGACTTTATAACGTACTGATAACCATAACTCACGCTTGACCTTGCATTAGGCCGTATATGACTGTACGATGTGCACTCTTCGCGCTCTACCTTCAAAACGGTTGGTCGTATGAAAAAAAAGTTTGAACAAAAGTTGCAGGGAATTTTATAGCCTACAACTTTTATGATAAATGCAAATCTCATTTAACCGATAGGAAGCCAGATATTCGCGAAAAACCGATTTTTGTGACCTTTGACCTTGAATATCTTGAGACGCGAACACGATAATGATTTTGACTTTTGAGACAACATTTAGAATGACAAAACAAAGGTTCATACCAATTTGCAGCTTATTATCTTTCATTCCGAGGTTGACCCCTTTGTTTACCTAATATGACTGGGCTATCAGGTATATTCGAGCAGATTAATGAATGGAGTGACGCCACTTTCAGATGTTGATCATGATTGGTGGGTTCTCGTGGTTTCGAGTAAATTCATTTTGTTGATGTTCTTAATGGTTGTGAAAACAATTGCGACAGTAGCACGCAGAATTCTTTGTGCATGTAACAGAATGCTAAGTCTCGGAAACTACTTCACGTACCGATTTGATTTAAGCTATGGTTGTTAGATCTAAATCATTTACATTGAATCAACTCATCCAAAATTTAAAAAAGTTTTTAGGAAAAAATTTCCTAGAACAAAATGGGGAAGTTTGATACAAATCAATGTGCATGCATGATATTTGTTCGGTGTATGCAAATTACACATTTTGTTCTAGGAAATTTATTGCAAAAAAATTAAAATTTTTGATGAGTTAATTCAATATAAATAATTTAGATCTAACAAATGTAGCTTAAATCAACTCGGTACATTAAATGATTTCCTAGATTTACTACATTTTTTAACGAAAACATGCTATTTTGTTTGAATTTTGTAATTTTCGCAACAAACTTTTTACAAAATGTAATGAATTGATTCAATTGCCAAAGGTTCATTCTATTTTCCACTTAAAAAATTTTTTGAAATATTCTTAAGGTTTCTGAGATGGACGGCTGTAAAGTTTACCCAAATATGCAGTTTCACTTGGGGCTGCGCCTTAAGGGTGCGAGTTATTGGCACATCTCTAAACTTAACGTCTTCAAATCGTTGAGAGGGGTACTTTGAATTTGCTTGAGAAATCACCTGCAAAACAAAAGAGATAATATTATTACACTTCTTTGGAAAACATTCCTCGATCTTTCAATACATATACTCTTCTATTTTTCAGAGATTTAAGCTCAGTTAACTTCTGGTTTGGATTTTGCGTTCTCGAATCTTAGCCACGGTAGAAGCCAGAATTCCATATTCTAATCCACCATCCCAAAACATAGTTAAAACTGTCCTTTTGACTACTCGGTTGGTACACAAACATATCTGTATAGAGTATATGTTCACACTTAAATAAATCCTTTGAATTTAATAAAATGTTCTCATGGTTCGTAAGCCCAGAATGGAAACAAACATTAGTATGAATATTCTAATGCATAGTACTCACATGAATGGGAAACTTTCCATTCAGCGGCACTGTGAAAGTTTGTATTCACACTTTCATTTCCGATATTGATAGAATTGAAAATCAAATGCTGGACCTCGCATTGAAACTATGACCAAAACTTTCAATTATAAATGCCATCAAACTTGGAAATTTATTGCAAAACTCGATCATAATCACCGTAATATCTTCCAATGTATACGAATGGCTTTATTATTCTTTGACTTCCTGTATTGAAACAGAGCCCAGTCGGCCTCCTTCCGACCACTCTCAATATTGTATTCATTTCAAAAGCTCCCACATTCAACGAAGTGACAAAAGTCAAAGGCCTTTTTACGCTTCATTGCAACCCGAGCGCTCAATGCTGGAATTCCGGTGGCAACAAACTACCAAATCCTGGTGCTAGCGCCGCTTGCTTTGCGAGCTGGAAAAATATTTGCCACCCCCATCCCTTAACCCTTTGCGACTGTTGTGCGATAGTATGCTAATCAACCAGCGGCAACCGTGCGCAGACGAGACACGTAGAGTGTTTGATTGAAAGCACGTGCAATTTTCAAATTGCCACCTAGGAGGCTGTCGTCCGTCAGAGAGAGCTTCCCTCTCGTCACGACAAGGCTCCCCCGCACGTTTGACTTTCGTGTCAAATCCTCGCACCAGCGAAAGGATCATTGGCGCGAGTGAAAAACGGAAAATGCGCTCAAGTGCATTTTTAGTGCCTGCATTATTTGACTTTTGTCGTCGCTTCACGTGTACTTGGTACGTATGCGACTCTAATGGGGGTTAAATTTAGCGCCCCCACTTTAAATTTACGTTATTTTCCTAGTTTAGCATTTGCATAAATTCAACGGAGCTCGACTGACGAACGTTCGGGGGTGCATGAGCCTCGCATTCGTATTTGTAGTGCTTGTTCAACAATCGTGTGAAAAGCATATTCACTTTTTCCTGCTGCAGTCTCGTATGCAGTTTGCACCGCAACGTACGTGTATACTTTAAATTGCTAATGATATCTGCAACTTTTTGATTATGCCAAAACTTTGTCACCATCAAGCACTCACTTAGCATGGGAGCGAGTAGAAATTACGACTCTGGTGCTCGTATGTGCAGAATGGTATGTTAAGCTCGCCTTCCTCAGTTCTGAGTGTTTATCCGGATAATTGGAGTCGCAGGATGTCTACAAAAGAAAGTTTTTTTTCCATCGGAAAGCCATGGTAGCTTCCATTGGATTAGAAAAGAGGAAACTGATGAAACTCCAACAAATGCGATTATATTGAAGTAAAATTCCATAAAACTTGAAAAGGGTTAAATAATTTACATCTCCCCCGCGATTTCACACGTGAACCGTAAACCTAGAGAAAACTAGTCATATTCACAATGGATCTCCCAACATTCATCGAACCACATATGCTGAACACTTAGACCATATGTGTAACGCTGGAAAGTGCAACGAAAATAGAAAGAAGGTGCGAACAGAAAACTTTTCAGATTTCCGAAAGTATCGAAAAAGTTTAAGAGAAAGAAAAGCAAACTTTTTCCCAAGAAAAATCAATCTGCAACTCGTACGGAATTAGATCCACACACACTGCAAACAAACTGTTGTAATCATTTCTTCAACTTGTCCCAGCGCGACTATTCTTATATTGAAGTATTGAAGGAAACACCACTTCCCTTTTGCAACTGACTAAAATCGTGCTGAGACTTTTCCATCTTGACTTATTGTTTTTGAAATGGATGAAATCAGTTTGCGGCGAGCCAATGGAGACAAATGGATAGTGATTTGGAGATGAACGTATAACAAGACATTTGGTGTTAATTCGATAAGTTTGAAACAAATTTAGTAATGTTTTATGGGTGTGGAGGCATCGAGATTGATCAATTTGGAGATTATAACAATTTGAAATAGCAGGAGACTTACTGGCTGAAGGGTTTTGTGAACCAACTAGTAGCTCAAACAATAACTTCTAAACATCAAATCTTGACTAGTATATACAGTCTTCCACAAAAGTCAAGGTACAGTGATAAATATCATGAAAATTGTTTGATATTTTTATTTAAAAACCTATAGTGATAAATTTTTTTTTGGTATTACTTCAACTATAATCATTACACTTTAAATTCATGTAAAACAAAACGAAAATTCTGTCGTATTAATGTATTATTACATATGATGTGTTGGAAAGTCAATGAATGAAGTCCACAAAAGTCATGGTACACCTAAAGAAAAATGATACAAATTGTAATTATAGTCTTGCATAGTCATTTGAATTATACTTTTCTTAATATTTTGTCGGATATCCTTTCATCTGAATTACTGACTCCAGTCTTTTAGGCATAGAATATACCAATTTTTTAGTAAATTCGCTGCTGATTCTGGCCCACTCCTCCAATATAACATCCTTAAGCTGCGCCTTGCTTGATATCACTCTTTTTCGGATTTTTGTCTCAAGCTCATTCCAAAGATGCTCTATAGGGTTCAAATCAGGGCTTCGAGGCGGTGTAGCCAGCATGCGAGTATTGTACAATAGCCACATTCGAACTTTATGCGTAGTGTGCTTAGGGTCATCGTCCTGTTGAAACAAGAAATCTTCTCGCATACCTGATTTGGCTGCAGTTTGTTTCATGTTGTTTCGTAGAATCTCTAAATAAGAGTTCTGATCCATAGGTTTTTTCGATGAATGTCAGATTTCCAACTCCAGCAGCAGCCATGCAACCCCAAACCATAACACTACCGCCTCCATGTTTTACTGTTTTAATAGTGTTCTTGGGATTAAATGCTTCTCCTACTTTTCGCCAGACCCTCTTATGCCCATTTGCACCAAATATACAAAATTTAGACTCATCCGAAAATAAAACATTATCCCGAAACGTTATTGGTTTGTCAATATATGCTTTTGCAAATGTTATTCTTTTTTGTTTGTTTATGGAACTTACAAGAGGTTTTCTTCTAGGCGTACGAGATGAAAATCCAGCTTCTACGACAGCTCTACGCACAGTTTCTGCGCTAACCTCCTTCTTATCATTAATTCCAAGAACATCGCAGATTTTTCTACAGCTTAGAAATGGATCTTGTTTTACCATTCGCGAAATTTTTCTCTTGTCCTTTGTACTTAGTTTAGATGGACGACCTGTTCGGGGCACAGTTTCCACTCTATTTTCCTTCTTAAATCGATTTATCACTTTTTGAATGGTTGACCGACTTCGCAACACTAGTTCAGCTGTTTCAGAATATGATTTGCTCTGATTTGAATGCAGATTAATAATTATTTCACGCTCCTTAATACTCAACTCCTCTCGACTCATTTTTAAAAAATTTTATTAAATAAAAGATACACCACGAATACGGACGCGATATTAAAGACAGCGGCCTACGGTTGTTAACTCACTCTGATAATATGAACTTGGGGGATTCCCCTTTTTACAAATAACAGGGCATTTTCTGCAACTGTACCAAGACTTTTGTGGAGTAGAAAAGAGACATTGCCAACAAAAAATTATTGTCTTCAATGATCATTATTGCCGAATCCCTTTAAATTTATGAAAACTTAAATTCAACAGAACTCGTATTATTACCATTTCATAACTTTTGGTTTTCAAATAAAAATATTGATTCAGTAATACAATTTTCAGTTACCGATTCTCTGTGCCTTGACTTTTGTGGAAGACTGTAGATTCCATAAATTGAGTTCGAATAACTAAATCCTGGTTATTATGTAAGGTGCCTAGGTCGAATATGGCCACCTTAACCAGTAGCCTAGCCTGGAGGTGCCTCGGGCGGAACATAAAAAGGAGCGGCAAGCATCATAGTTTACGTACGAAAGTGGAGCAGTCGTGCAGTTCTTGCGTTCCGCCAATTTCCTTGAATTCTTGTGGTTTTTTGCATGTTTGCTCGTGGTGTGCTTTCGGGTTTTGTGCCTTATTGCGTTATTTTGACTGTTGTGTTCGCGGTGGTGCGATTCCGCGTTGCTGTACCGTGGATTTTTAGTTTAAACACTTTCGCATTTTAAGACATTTTCATTGTTTTTCTTTTGTAGAAGGCAGGTGTGGAGTGCCATCTAGTGGTTGATTTCTTCGCTTTGCATGGCAGTGATCGATTCGTTCAATTTTTAAACTCTACTTGCACACGAACCCGCCTGGGAGTATTTAGTGCTAGAGTGCGGTGATTAAGCTTTGTAGTGCTTTCTCGCTCATTTTTAGTGTTGTACTGTTTGAAGTTCATTTATTTTGTGCATTTTAGTAAACTTTATTTTCACCTACCCATACTGAAGTGAATTTGTAATTGCTTATTTTAAACGCAAAGTCTTAAAATGCCATCTTGTTCTGCTTCACAGATAAAACTCATCTTATTGTATGTTCGGGCTTCTGCGCGTGTTCCTTTCATGCTAAGTGTGCACAGCTTTCAGATCATATTGCTGATGCTATTGTTAGTTGTGGTTCGGGAGTTTTCTGGCTTTGTGTCAGATGCCGTGGACTTCCCCTTTCAACTTATGTCAACAAATTGAAGAGGGCAAATGAGATTGTTAGCACGCTGAATGAAGACTTCCTTCGCATGCAGAAAAAGTTCAAAGATACAAAAAAAGATATTGCCAAGTTATTGCAGTCGTTGCATGTCTCCGAAGATTTATCGAATCTGATAGAGCGAGTGCCGTGTGTGCCGTCAGTTATCACTAGGAGTAAGAAAAATTCTAGAGTATTGCAAAATCCACCTCCTTCGGCTGCTACAGTTAACACTCCTGTAGATAATCAACAGTAGAGTGAATGCATTTTAGTTGATGCTGTAATTGCTTCTCCTTCGCCTTCCGTTAACGATCAATGTGGACTGCAAAGTACGAGCATTTCATCAGACCCGAACTTGGTTGTTAGTCCCATTGCTAACGGTTCCGGAGTTGCTGGCTCATTAGTCGCAGGCGGTTCTACCAATGGGAACCTTTTATTAAATCCTGCATCAGATACTGCCTCATCTTCCAATCTGTCATCACCTGTGATTACGCAACTAAAAGGTATAAATTCATGTGATGCTCCTTCAAATATCTTTCCAGGTACTAGTAAGGAGTCTAATGGTCAGCGCGCTAGGCTTGTGACTGCATCGAATTATAAATCCAAAGAAAAGGGGCGTTTGGTCGTAATATCACCACCTCTCAGTGTATTTATTTCTCGCTTGGATTATGACACTACTCCCGATGATATTGCTGATTATATCGAATTGAAGCTGGGGTCATCTTTTGTTTATTTATTTATTTATTTATTTATTTATGTTGCCATTAACAGAGTTACCTCTAATACAAATGGTGAAGTATATACTAAGAAACACACAAAATTAACAAATTAGTAAACTAATAAGTTTTTGTTTAAGTAAATAAAGAGAACGAGGAAAAGGACCAATTTGTAGACGATCATGATTGCGAGGTAGCCTTAGCAGTGGAGAATGGAAGTACGGGTTAATCCGAGCAAAGGTACAAGAAAGATACTAGCATTTCTACCCGAGCGCAGATTTAGCCTATAATAAATTCGAGAATCAAGATTTGTATCCGTTAGGCGGTTACATATTTTAAAGAGAAGACATTCATCTAGTATCAATCTGCGAATTTCAAGAGAAGGAATCTGAAGGAAGGACAGGCGATTTTCATAGGTCGCATAAGGGATTTTGAATTTGAAAAATAGAAAACGGGTGAATTTCCTCTGGACAGATTCAAGGAGAACAATCAGATAATCATTGCGAGGTGACCAAATTTGAGAACAGTATTCAAGAAGGGAACGTACGATACAGATAAATAGTTTGATAGCAGACTTAGGGTTAGAAAAAATAGAAGTATGCCTAAGAACAAAACCCGAAACACGGGAAGCTCTAGTGACTAAGTTTATAATGTGAAGGTTAAATTTGAGCTTTGGGTCGAAGATAACCCCTAAGTCTTTCACCTGATCCACTACTGTTAGAGGAGTTTGATTCAGTGAATAGGAATGGGATAGTGATGAACTTTTCAACGAAAACGACATTTTGTGGCATTTTGGTACATTTAAATTCAAAAGGTTAGCCTTACACCAAGAAGACAGAGATAACAGATTGTTTTGGAGAATATGACAGTCAGCAGGCGAGTTGATTACTCTGTAGATCTTCAAATCACCTGCAAATAAGAGACAGGAAGAGTTAAACACTGATGGGAGATCATTGATAAACATGGTGAAAAGGAACGGACCTAAGATGGAACCTTGTGGAACTCCAGAGCAGGGATGAAATGACTTAGAAACCGAGTCATCAATGACAACTTGGCATGTTCTAGAAGCTAGGTATGAAGTTAACCATGACAAAACGGAGCCACTCACACCATAATGCTGCAATTTGCAAATAAGAATGTCATGGTTGACAGTGTCAAATGCCTTAGAGAAATCAGTGTAGATAGTATCCACTTGAAGACTGTCATTTTAGGCTACCGCCACAGTGTCCGTAAGTTCCAAGAGATTGGTTATGGTAGAACGATTTGGCACAAAACCATGCTGCTCAGGAGCTATTTGGGAACAAAGAGAAGAATAGAGCTCTAGGTGGACAATTCGTTCTAAAATTTTAGAAAAGGATGAAAGTTTTGAGATAGGGCGGTAATTCTCCACCGTGGTCGGGTCACCACTTTTGTGTATTGGAGTAACATTAGCAATCTTCCAGCAATCTGGCATGTGACCTGTTGTCAAACTTAGATTGAAAAGCAATGAAAGTGGAAAGCTAATGGTAGATGCTAATGCTTTAATAAAGAAATTGGGAATGCCATCCGGCCCAGGTCCAACGTTAGGATCAATAGAGTTGATAATAAGTTCAACTTGAAGAGGATTCGTGACTATCGCATCATCAGCTGCAAGAAGCTAACCAAGGAGAAATTACATAACAAACTCCTTGCTTCTTTTAAGCATATTGTGCTGGCGTCCATGAGTCAACTAAAGAGCCCGGAGTTTTGGCCTCCTGGATTGCTTGTTAAACCATTTTTTTCCAGAGATCGTCGTAATTTTTTAGAGTTGAAGTGCCCAGAGAAGCGTCTTCGCCGTTGATAAATGTGAACAGTCATTTCTCAATTTATTATCAAAATGTAAGAGGATTGAGAACCAAGCTTAAAGATTTTTCTGCTTCAATAATTACCGCTAATGATGATGTTTTTTGCCCAACAGAAACATGGTTGAATGAATCTGTTTCCAATATTCATATCTTCCCAATTCATAACATTTATAGACAAGATCGTTATTCGCTTTCTAGTTGCAAATCAGTTGGTGGTGGAGTTCTTATTGGTGTAAAGAAATCATTTTTCAGTGTGCCTTGTTATGGCTTTCTTCCATCTGTTCCTGTAGAATGTGTCATTGTTAGACTTCGTATAACGCATAGCTCATTTCTACTTATTGCATCTATTTATATACCGTGTCAATCTTCACTTGCTCTCTTTGAAACTTTTCTTGATGAGCTGTCTGTTTTTATGCTATCAAAATACCCTTCAGATTTACTTCTGCTGTGCGGTGATTTTAATGCACCTCTGATTGACTGGGATCCTCATAACTATGCACAAATCATTAGTTCCAATCGTCTTTCATTTATTATTTCCTCCTTTATGTCCCATTGTTCCCTTTCCCAACTAAATCAAATTTTGAATAGTAACGACCGCATTCTCGACTCAATTTTCACGAATAGTGCTGCATCTACGAGTATTTCACTGTCATTTCCTTCCGTGAACGTTTATGTGACTGCAGACAGTCATCATCAACCACTACGCATGGAGTTCTGCTCCCCTTTGTTAAAACGTAGGCATGATGTGCTCCCTTGTAAATATAACTTTCGTAAGGCTAATTATGCTGCCATTGCTGAGAGTCTATCTTCTATTGACTGGTGGTCATTTTTCCTTAATTTGGACGTTAACTCTGCTCTTGATGAATTCTTCTCTTATTTGAATTGTCTTATCGCCAGAAATACTCCAGTCTACTGTCGATCAGAGTCTTCGCAACCACCTTGGCTCACTTGTAGAGTTCTTGCTGCGTTGTAATCTAAAGATAGAGCCCATCGATTTCTTAAATTGACTGGCTCTAATGAAGCATATGCAGAATTTTCAAGACTCCGAGCTTTGGCTAAACTTGAGATTCAGACTGCCATGAAAAACTATTACTTTTCCATTGAGAAATCATTAAAAGCGAACATGCCTAAGCCTTTTTGGTCTCACATTCGCTCTTTGAGGACATCATCCACTGTTCCTGATGTGAGGCATTATGAAGGTCCTAGTTCTGATACACCTGTTGATATCGTAGGGCTCTTTGCTCAATATTTCGCGTCTATTTACCACAACGCCAATGTAGCAAATATTTTCCAGTCTGATTTTTCATATCCACAGTGCATGTCTTCCTTTTCCATTTGTCCTAGTGATGTTGAGTTTGTGATCTCTAATTTGGATTCAAGCTTGAGTCCGGGTCCTGATGGGGTTTCTAGCTTTTTTGTTAAATCACTAGCTCCTGCCATTTCCCTTCCTCTTGCTATTCTCTTCAATATAAGCTTAGAAGAGGCCTCATTTCCATTTGCATGAAAGTCTGCGTTTATTACACCGATACTGAAAGATGGTGCTGCATCATCTGTGAAAAACTACCGCCCTATTTCCATTATTTCGTGCTTCCCCAAAATCTTCGAAAAAATCATGTATGTTAGACTCCTTAATTGTTTTATACCGTTTTGTTCTCAATCGCAGCACGGATTCCTTCCTCAGCGTTCGACGACTAGTAACTTGTTGGAACTCTCTAACTTTATCGCCAAATCATTTGATGCTCGCTCGCAAGTTGATGTTATATCCACCGACTTTAGTAAGGCATTTGATATGGTCCCACACGATATTCTCTGTAATAAGCTGAAAGGTTATGGTTTCCCTTATCCCATTGTATCCTGAATTTTCTCTTTTCTATCAAATCGGTGTTGCTCTGTATCCCTTCGTAATTTGATGTCACCACCATTTTATCCAACTTAACTAAAAACACTGGTTTTCCTTGAAACCATAGAATTTTGTTTATTTTGCATATACTGATATTTCGGAAGTCAGTTGCTTCCTTCTTCAGTGCTAACTAATTCTTAAAATAATCAAACAACAGTACTTATACTACTTTAGTTAACAAAAAAAGATCTAATATCTACCTAAACTAATTAACAACTAATTATAAATGGTTAATTGACAAAAAGAAATTATGCCCTAATTGATCCGCTCGTTAATGATCTTATCTAATCTTGTTGTAACCATTTGAAGAGTGATGAATGTGCGTTGGCTTGATTCTGGTTCATCCTATTTAGTTCGGGTATTTTGAATATTTCAATGCTTTCGATGACATCCAGTTTTTGGAATTGCTTTACCTGTTTTACCACCTGTAAATCTTCCGTTGTAATTTTGTGTTTCGTTTCAACTATATGTCTTGCCACTGTCGATTTGATGTCCTGTATTTTCCTATGTTTTTTAATAGAATTATCTGCTTCACTGAGGTGTTCTTTGCAGCGTGTTAATACTGGGCGTCGAGTTTGTCCTATGTAACATTTGTTACATTCTGGGCAGGAAATTTTGTACACACCGCTTTGTTCCTCTTTATTTAACGGGTCCTTGACAGACTTGAGACGGTTTTTTAGTTGTAGTTTTCTGCTCGTCGGAATTAACTCAATTTGCGCTTCTTTAAGTAGCTGTTTGAGCGCTCCCGTAGCTGGAGTGTGTCTGATAGCTGCCCTTCTTATATTCTCATTCGATTTATTTTGTTTAAACAGCGTCGTCCAATTGTTGCGCTTAAATTGCCCTCCTTTTTTGTCGATGATGCTTTTGATGGTATTGAAACTGTGGCCATTGATATTAGCTGTTCGTATGATGTATTGTTCTTCTTTCCGTTTTTCTTCTGTTGAAAGCGGTATGCTTAGCATTCGATTTACCATTGCATGGTATGGAGCCATCCTTTGGAAGGATGTTGCCGGAATTGTCCTTTGTGTTTGTGTTGGCTTCCTGTGTATTCCAAAGCTGAATTCACCGTTCTTCGTATAAATACATAAGTCCAAAAAAGTAAGCATATTGCTGTCCTCCGTCTCCATCGTGAAAACTATGTTCTTATGTATTGAATTAATGTCTTTAAGTGTTTCTTCAAGTTTGCTTTTTTGTACTATTGCCAGTACATCGTCCACGTATCGAATCCGAAATCGTGGCAATAGGCCTAAGTCCCCCAGAGTCATTTCTATGTTACACATAAATACATCGCTGATGAGCGGTGAGAGGGGATTACCCATTGCTACTCCACAAGCTCCTTTAAAGTATCTGCCTCGAAACACAAAATAATTTTCGTTCATACATAATTCCGTAAGTTTCATTAAAGATCTTACTTCTTTTCTCCATGTCCAGCCTAGTGGATTTTTGCTTAGAAGTCGCTGTTCCAATATAAATAATGCTTCTCTCACTGGGACACTGGGAAATAATGCTTTGACATCAAATGATTTTAATACTTCGTCGTTTTCTATTCCTCCACAGTTTTGAAGCCGAGCTACCACTTCTTGATTATTTTCGACGATCTTCGGGCCGATATTATTGTTTAGTATGCTGTTGAGACGGTGTAACAGCCATTTCGCTAGTTTGTTTGTCGGTGAATTCACAGCTGCAATTACTTCCCTCATCTCGTTTCCAGGTTTATGGAGTTTCGGCATATACCTTATTCGTGGAAGGCATGGGTTTGATATCTTCACCGATGGAGGAATTTCTATAACCTGTTCACATTTCTTTATCACTTCGTTGATTCTTTTGATTGAGCCAGGCAGAGGATCTTTCCTCAGTTCCAAGAACTTTCTGTTATCTATGATTTTGTTTACTTCTTCGTCGTAGGTTTGTTGGTCATAAGAAGATCTCTAATGAAACTTACGGAATTATGTATGAACGAAAATTATTTTTTGTTTCGAGGCAGATACTTTAAAGGAGCTTGTGGAGTAGCAATGGGTAATCCCCTCTCACCGCTCATCAGCGATGTATTTATGTGTAACATAGAAATGACTCTGGAGGACTTAGGCCTATTGCCACGATTTTGGATTCGATACGTGGACGATGTACTGGCAATAGTAAAAAAAAGCAAACTTGAAGAAACACTTAAAGACATTAATTCAATACATAAGAACATAGTTTTCACGATGGAGACGGAGGACAGCAATATGCTTACTTTTTTGGACTTATGTATTTATACGAAGAACGGTGAATTCAGCTTTGGAATACACAGGAAGCCAACACAAACACAAAGGACAATTCCGGCAACATCCTTCCAAAGGATGGCTCCATACCATGCAATGGTAAATCGAATGCTAAGCATACCGCTTTCAACAGAAGAAAAACGGAAAGAAGAACAATACATCATACGAACAGCTAATATCAATGGCCACAGTTTCAATACCATCAAAAGCATCATCGACAAAAAAGGAGGGCAATTTAAGCGCAACAATTGGACGACGCTGTTTAAACAAAATAAATCGAATGAGAATATAAGAAGGGCAGCTATCAGACACACTCCAGCTACGGGAGCGCTCAAACAGCTACTAAAAGAAGCGCAAATTGAGTTAATTCCGACGAGCAGAAAACTACAACTAAAAAACCGTCTCAAGTCTGTCAAGGACCCGTTAAATAAAGAGGAACAAAGCGGTGTGTACAAAATTTCCTGCCCAGAATGTAACAAATGTTACATAGGACAAACTCGACGCCCAGTATTAACACGCTGCAAAGAACACCTCAGTGAAGCAGATAATTCTATTAAAAAACATAGGAAAATACAGGACATCAAATCGACAGTGGCAAGACATATAGTTGAAACGAAACACAAAATTTCAACGGAAGATTTACAGGTGGTAAAACAGGTAAAGCAATTCCAAAAACTGGATGTCATCGAAAGCATTGAAATATTCAAAATACCCGAACTAAATAGGATGAACCAGAATCAAGCCAACGCACATTCATCACTCTTCAAATGGTTACAACAAGATTAGATAAGATCATTAACGAGCGGATCAATTAGGGCATAATTTCTTTTTGTCAATTAACCATTTATAATTAGTTGTTAATTAGTTTAGGTAGATATTAGATCTTTTTTTGTTAACTAAAGTAGTATAAGTACTGTTGTTTGATTATTTTAAGAATTAGTTAGCACTGAAGAAGGAAGCAACTGACTTCCGAAATATCAGTATATGCAAAATAAACAAAATTCTATGGTTTCAAGGAAAACCAGTGCTTTTAGTTAATTTAAATCAACCATAGCAAAGAGATCCAAACAACTTAGATACTACTTTATCCAACGTCAGGTGTACCTCAAGGCTCCATTTTAGGACCTCTTCTATTTATCATATTTATTAATGATCTTCCGCATCGATTTGAGTCTAACTCACTTCTTTATGCGGATGACTTAAAATTGTATAGGTGTATTAATACACAATGAGATTGTGGATCTTTGCAAGATGACCTCGTTGTCCTAAGGAACTGGTGTGAGTCAAATAAACTACCCTTAAATGTTTCCAAGTGTAAAGCTATGAGTTATTCTCTCAAGCCGCATGTCCTTTCCTTTACGTATACTATAAATAATCATCCTCTGCTATTGGTGTCTGAAATGAAAGATCTGAGAGTCGTTTTTGATTCCAAACTCAAGTTTGATAAACATGTATCGCATGTCACTTCTAAAGCGGCTAGGTTGTCTGGATTCATTCTCCGTCATATTAATATTTTTAGCGAAATATCCTCTGCCTTGCTATTATATACTTCTCTGGTCAGGAGTATTCTGGAATACTCTGTTCAGATTTGGTCTCCGCACCATGCTTACTTAGTTGCAGATCTTGAAAGTATTCAACGAAAATTCACAAGGTGCTTACTTTACAAATTCAATCTGCCTTACAGAGTTTATAATGAACGTCTTGTCCTATTAAAACTTCCTTCCCTTGAAGCTCGACGTACGTTTTTCGATGAGCGTTTGTTATTTAAACTTCACCACCGCCTGATTTATTCTCCACTGGCAAATGATATACGATGGAGGGAATCTGATAGACTAAATCGTCTGACTTCTCGACTTTGTATACCTTTTGCAAGAACGGAATTATATTCAACTATGTTGCGTCTGCTCCGGGTACACAATGAACTTAGGCTTGGTTCTTTTCCTTCTAGCTTTCTTAATTTTAAGAACTCACTTAATCTTTGCTTTTTGGATTTTCTTAATTATTTATTTTGCTACTGTTTAATTTGTTTTAGAATTGTATTCGCATTAGTCTCTTTTGGTTGCGAATTAATGTATTCCTAACCTTTTAATATTTTATTTTTTGTACCAACTCTGTAATTGGGATTACTCCTGTTGATCTTGGCCTAAATAAATAAATAAATAAATAAATAAATCATAAGTTATTCTATAAAATAACAGCAATTCATTTTTCGAAATACACCCGAGCGTTCAACGAGCTCTAAGTGGAAATTTTTGCAAATCTCTTTATTGCTCACACAAATGCACAGAGCCAAAAATAACATTTTCTTCTCCTATCATTTCAAAATCACTTCAGAATATGAGACATAGTGCCTTATCTACTGGAATGATGAAACAATTTTTCAATACAGCAGCAACACTTTTACCCCATTTAATTCTTCTAATTCTTCCCGTAACATTTTGAACCAATTGTTTTTGCATAACTCTTCTGAAATCGCGTTTTGCTTGTTTGCTTGCCTGTCAGTCCATGCATAAAAAAAGTTTTAAACTTAACGTAACAAAATGGAAAAGCTAGGACGTAGGAAATAACATGCAATCCCTTAACACTTCAATGTTGTCTTGCTAATTTTGAATGACAGAAAATGTTGATCTTTTTTTTTCAAGAAAAGCAACCAATTGATAAGGTGATAAAACTTGCATTGCACATATTTGTAGTCGGACTGTTTTTCGTGAAGGATTCTAAAGTCATACCATATTTTTGGTTTGGCTGCCTACCTATTTCGCTAAAAAATATTGCATCCAAAACTTACCTAAATTTTACAAAATTTCAAACATAAAATTCAAAGCCAGTTTTATGGCAGATTATTTTTTCAAATGCTTTTTAGAGTATGTAATGATGTGGAAGATTTCAAGAAGGATAATTCAAACTAATAATTCAAATTGCAGTAACTTTTCTAATTAAGAATAATAGTGCATGCTACAATTTTTAAAACTTTTCAAGAAACAGCACTCACCTTCAAACTGGTATCACAATTGGCTCCATATAATATAGACAAATGATCATATTGGTTTGGTGATCTGGATAACATAAACAAATGATGGTGCTGCTTTGTTGTTCTGATTGCTTTATCACAACACATTAACCCTTTGTAGCACGAGATTTTAGAAAATAAAAATACTCGGTTTGCACAGAATTTCTTTTTCTTTCAAAATTCATCAAATTTTATTTATTTTTTTAAACAAAGCATGAAAATAATATAATAACACTAAACTTAAGAAAAATTCAAGATATTTCATTTTTTATTGGGTGGAACTCAAAGAGTCCCACCGTGCCACATCGGTTCATTTATGGTATTTATTGAAGCACATTCGATTTCCTAGGCAGAGAGGCACTTTGCATACGGTGCATGACCATGATGTGCGAACTTCATTTGTTTTGTACTACAAACCACACATCATCTACGAGTCGAACGTTCCCGCTGATGTTAGGAGTCCTGTCGTCTTATTTCTAATGAAACACTCGGTTTTGATTTGCTGATTTGAATAGATGGTTGCTTCGATACCGTTGGCATGCTTTTATTGATCAGTGTTCTTTTTTTTTATGTGGTAGGGAGGTGAAGGCATTTACGCCCGCCGAGTCTGGCAGTGTGGGACTCCCATGGAGGATACCCTTGGACTACCCACTAAACACCTCCCCTGTCAATCTGAGAACCTAGCCTGGAACCGTTTGACACATTACTTCGGGCCAGGTCTCGTTTTGTTACGCCGTGGGGCGCCTTCAAGCTGGGGAGTCCCTTTCCGAGCGGGAGGGGAGAGGGGAAGAGGAAATGCCAGAAGAGCGATCCCCCAGCCCCAGCACCTCCGGCTGCTGTGAGTCCCTTATATCTTTTAGGACTGCCCGACCATAATGTGCCACCTGGTTCCATTTGTCAACCGATTCGAGCATCACCGCAACTATATTATCCGGGGTGACCTCTCCCGTCTCCCTGTAGAGTTCCCTTTGCAGCCTGGCCCATTTGGTATATGCAAAAAATGTGTGACAGGCATTGTCCTCCTCTCTTGGGCAAAACCGACAATCGGGAGACCGTGACTTAACGATCTTGTGCAGGTAAGACTGAAAACACCCGTGCCCGCTCAAAAGCTGGGTAAGATAGAAGTCAGTCTCACCATGCCTTCGATTTAGCCACGGTCTCACATCCGGGATGAGGCGCGCAGTCCACCTTCCCTTCGTGCAATTCCTCCAAGACTGCTGCCAATCGTTGAGCGAGCGTTGTCTCTCCTCGCGGACAACCATCTCCCTCGCATCCTCGTTTCGGCGCAGGTAAATAGCGCGGCGCTCTCTAGCAAGGAGGGCGACAGGTATCACGCCTGCAATCACTCTCACCGCCGAGTTGGAGACTGTTGGATACGAAGATGCAATTCTCAGTGCTCCTCTTCTCTGTACCTGTGCCAATCGTTTTCGGTATACCTCCTTGCTGAGAGCGTCGCCCCATACCTCTGCTCCGTACATTAGCACTGACCCTACAGCACTCATCAAGAGGCGTCTTCTTGATGAGCTGGGTCCCCCTACGTTGGCCATAAGTCGACTCAGGGCCGATATTCCCGAAGAAGCCTTCTCTGCCGTTGCCCTGATTTGCTCAGAGAAACTCATCTTCGAGTCGATCAGTAGCCCCAGGTACTTCACCGCTGGCTTCGATTCGATTTGTATATCTCTAATACTGATCATCCTTACTCTAGGGATTCTCTTTTTTGTCAAGATGACCACTTCGGTTTTCTCCAGTGCTAAACTGAGCCCGCGAGCAGTCATCCAGTCCCTCACTCGGCGCATTAGCATACCTAGCCTAAGTTGCGCTTGTTCAACGGTGCGTCCGGCGACCAGAGCCACAACATCATCCGCATAGCCGGCCAAGCGCGACTCATCTGGCATCTCAAGTCTCAGTAGCCCGTCGTAAGACACGTTCCACAGGTCCGGACCAAGGATAGATCCCTGGGCAACACCCGATGTAATTTCCATCCTTCGTTGGCCCTGTGTCGTATCGTAGAGCAGGCTTCGGTCCTTTAGGTAGTTCCTCAAAAGCCGCATTAGATATTCTGGAACTTGAAAAGAGTTTTCCAGCGTGTCCAGAATATCCACCCATCTAGCGGAGTTGAAGTCATTCCTGACGTCGAGTGTCACCAACAGGACGATGCGTCGCTTGGTGCGACTATATGCCTCTGCCTTTTGGACCGCGTTCACCACCTCTGCAATCGCATCAATGGTAGAACGTCCTGCTCTAAAGCCATACTGCCGAGGAGATAGGTCCCCAGCAGCACGAATCGCGTCAGTGAGTCTTCCCTTGATGAGTTTCTCTAGCACTTTCCCAGCCGTGTCTAGCATGCATAACGGGCGGTATGCAGACGGCGATTAGGGATTTCCCTTCCCCTTGCTGACCAGCACGAGCCTCGCCGCCTTCCATCGTACCGGGAAAACCCCGTCCCGTAGGCAAGCGTTGAATGTGCTGAGCAACAAGTCAGGACAATGGTGATAGACGAGCCGCAACACCTCAGCTGGAACACCATCTGGACCTGGAGCCTTCCTCGCTTTCAGGGAGAGGATTGCCTCCTCCAGTTCCGGATGTGTGAAGAGTGGGCACTCGACTGCTGTTTCACCATGGACAGCGTCAACACGGACGAGATGGGCGGGGAAGAGTCCCCGCGCTATCGCGTCCATCTTTTCCGCGTCATGTATACAAGGCTTCCGTAGGGCACCAAGTTTCCCCATGACCAGCTTGTAGCCAAGGCCCCACGGATCCTTATTTACATCGTCCACGAGGTCTTGCCAGCATCGGGCCTTGCTCTTGTTAATAAGCCTGCGAAGATATTTCCTGCCGGACCTGTATGCTGCTAGCCTAGTGTCTGCCTCCTCCCGTGTTCGCGCCCGCTGGGCCTCTCGCCGAAGTTTGTGACACTCGCTTCTTTGTTCGGCGATCTCGTTTGACCACCAGTATACTGGAGGCTTACCGTGTCGGGGTCTCCGACGGGGCATGGAAGACTCGCAAGCAGCTATGATAGTACTCATAGTTGAGTTCACAAAGTCCTTGGTTGTAGGCCCTCCACTCCCTGGCGGAGCTCCCAGCAACGGTGCGCCTACCGCAAGCGCGTCAGCGAACCTCTTAACGTCCATCCTCCCAGTCCTCCATCCGAGGATTGATGTTTGGGCATATGCACGCAGAGTGGCACCGTCGTGAATGTCAACCGCTATATACTGGTGATTACTAGCCGAGTAGTCCTCTAGTACTCGCCAGTTGTGTACTCTAGGTACCAGGGACTCCGAAGTGAGTGTCACATCGGGTATGGTTCCTAAGCAACCCCAGCGGCGGAAAGTAGGGGTGTTGCCAGTATTTAGGACAAAAAGCGCTGTTCTGGCCGCCATGTCCAAGATTTGCTTTCCCCTTGGGTCGGTGTTCTTGCAACAAATCCTACGGCACATCGACCGTTGAATGTTTTCAATGTAATGTCTTTGTCCGGCTGTTTGTATGAAATATATGCGTTTACAACTGACGCATCAAGAAAATAAAATAGAATGCGGTGCCACCATCTTCTACTACGACGATCAAGGCAGTAATTAGACATCAATTGATCAACTTTGTCCACAGCATTTATATTTTCATTATAATCGGTAATTAAAGATGGACAAGTAACGGATATTTTAGTTCCGCTACGATTTTTCCTTTGTACTGTGGAGTGTTGTTCAGGATCATGAAAATTTGAAAGAATAATGACTTCCTTATTATCCATCCATTTTGTTGCCACTATTCCCGTATTACTTACAAATGATTGATATTCTCCTGGATAGATACTTTCTTGTTTTATTTACGACACCACAAGCATTGATTTTTTTACATTTTAGGTCTTCTTATAAATTTACACTGGTAAAATAATTGTCGAAATAAATGACATGCTCTTTTGCTTCTAAATCAGAGGAAAGCGTTTTAACAACTTTCTCACTCAGAATTTTGGTCATTTGATTGCCGATTTTTCCTGTGTATACATCAAACTTGTAGCAATAACCCGATTTATCTGCTAAAACCCAGACTTTGTAACCTCTTTTTATAGGCTTTTTTGGTAAATACAGCTTGATTGAATTACGTCCTTTAAATTTTATCATTGATTCATCGATTGCAAGATTGGGACCAGGATTAAAATTTTTCTTGAAATTTTATTGAATTTTTTCCAAAAATTGACGAATTTTATATAATTTGTCGTAGTGACTGAGAAGCCACCCGAAACGGTTCACAGTTATTACTTGACATATATAGTCATTTCCTAAATAAGGTATAGTGCTCCACGCGTCTCTGTAACTTGGAAGTATATTTATTCCCATTAAGAAATTTATTCCAATAAATGCCCGCATTTCATGCTCATTGGTCAGAGTAAATCTTTTGGCTTTTTGTTATGCATAAAGATTTGTTTCGAAAACAATGGCACTGATAATGTCGTCAGTTTCAAATTTACAACACACATCATATGGAGATGGATCTAGGAGATCTGTTATACATTGCGTCGGGCCAAAATGTACAGATAAGACTCCTGCTGGAATGACGTTTCCATTTTGACTCCATGTTATGTTTTTCTCAGATTCTTTCTTTTTATGCTGCAATAGCTGCGTCTGTGCTATACTTTGATCGAAATCATCGGAACTAGAAGAAAGTTGCAGCGGAATGAATTCCTCATCGTTGTCAGTTTCAAGATCAATACAAGATTCTCTCCTCATGTTCTCTTTTGGGTTTAGAATTCCCGGAAGAAGACATTGGTTGGTGTCTTTCACTTTTGATTTAAATCTGAAATAAAAAATTATTGTTCTATGCTAATACCGTACAAGGCTTAAAATTGCAATAGTTTTAACTATTACTCAAGTTGCATGGTGGGATGAATAAAATCCCATCATTATTTATTATTTATTCAAAAACGTTAAACACTAAAAACTTTTTTTTTCTTTCTATACTTTGACTCACCTGTTTAGAAACAATAAATAGCAAAACTAAACTCACTTTTTTGATTTTTCACATAAAATTTGAAGAAAAACTGTTTCGCAAGAAAAACTTCCGCATGCAGTCCTTGATAGACCTGTACTGCTAAGTTCGAATTCGCTCACACAAGTGAACACATTTCTTAATATAAGTAATTTTTGAATAATGCTGGTTGGTTTTTTTCTCCTTTTTCCAATTGAATCAAAAAATATCTAATAATCTTAATTAATTTAAATTTGCTAGTTTATTGGTTTCATTAAATGTGTTTAACTGAAACGTATAAATTTAGAGAGTTTTTTATAGTTTTATTGTTTGGAATTTGCTTTATGTTCTTTTAAAAATGTATAACGATTGGTATTAAATAAAGCGCTTTTGACTTTGACTTTCACTGTGAACACATTTCTAACACTTGTTTAACGGTACTATCAGCCGATGTATACAAGTGGGACTAAAAATAAACCACTGTGCATGTAGCTATTGCAATTTTCAGAGATGGGTCAGAAACTATCCCACCATGCATATTGATGCATAAAATAAGTGGGACATTTTTAATACCACCATGCTCCAAAGGGTTAGTACTTGGTACGAGGAGCGAAGTTTCAAATCACTAATCGAGGAATTATTAATTTTGAAAATTAGCTCTAAAGTCAAAGTGAAGTGTAGTAAAATAGTGTATTGATAGGTTATTCATGGCCTTGTTGTAGTTAAATAAATAGCAATCAGCGAATAGTTTGATTTTGTTTTAAATTTAATTTCTAAGGAAAAATTCTCGGACAAAACCAAAGGAGTTAAGGTAAGTAGCGAGTGTATATATTGTGATAGAAATTTGCTTTCCATTATAGACTTTCTATAATAGATTCTTTTGGCTTTCTATAAAAGACATGATATACCTTGTCTCTGCTACGGTATTTTTTCTTTTCATTTATACCTTATATACCTGAAAAAGAGAAGAACAAAGGAAAACGAAGCGTTTTATTGCAATTTTAAAAAAGCCAAGGAAGAGGCTGGAAGGAAAAATAAAGGTGCCATATTAAAGTTTGTGAAAGTTTCTGACGCACCGCAGCGTACCCATAAGTCACCAGAGCGTTCCAATGTGTGAGAGTCACGACAACCAAAACTTGAACAAAGTGGCACACTCACTTATTTTGATTTTAATAGTAAAGACATTGGAAAGTGGCCTGCAAAAGTTGATTCAAATTTAAGGCTACTTATGATTCAAGGAGATCTTGAAGTTATACAACACTGGAATGTCAACTTTTTGAAGAATCAGCAGTACCACGCATTGTTCATTCAGACGAGAACTATGTTAGAGCAACAGCAAGGGCGAAAAAGTTTTACGTTCTTAGATGGCATATTCACCTTCTAAAGCCTCATTGTTTTGCTTCTGTTGCCGTATATTTGAGAGGAGAGTGAAAGAGTCGAATATATATTTTAACAGAATCAAAAATAAATCAAATTTTGTACCCTACGTTTTTCTATGCTACCGTGAGAGAATGGAACGAACGTGAAAAAAATTCAGCATGTAAGCCATCGGTTACTGCGACATCAATGGATTTTGTAAAAATTACTGTCTACGCTCCCAGAGCTCACTCAAACGTTTTAGTGTGAGGATAAAGTCAAAAGACAAAAACTACAAAGCAAATTCCAAACAAAAACAATACAAATAATTAATAGCCCAAAAGGCTATCTAAATTTAAATCAGTTAAAACACATTTGGTCAAAAAACCCAAGCCATTCAAATTAATTAAGATAATTACATATTTTATGATTTGATTGGAAAAAGGACAAAAAACCAACAACACTATTCCCAACAAAATAAACATATACGTCGCCTATCCGTAATTTTTAAGACAAATAAACAAAAACACTAAATGTAGCAATAATGAAATGAAATTCAAAAACTAAGTATCGGAAAATACAAAACCTGAAAATAAACACGAATAATTTTGACATTGTCATTCAGCCACCAATACCTAGACTGCCCTGTCTCAGCTCGATTAGCTTTAACGAATCTAGCAAATGAGTATCTTCATTGGAATTGTTGGTCTCATGAACTCAAATTTGGAGGATATTTCATCTTCTTATCCGTGGCCCGTCTATATATGTGATATATGATTGGGACACCATCAGAATCAAAAACATATCGATTCATGTCCAAATACACAAATGCTTCTGGAGGAACGAAGCCAGTAGTAAGGCAAGTCGCAATATACCCGTCTAGAGAGTAGAGCGGCTGAGATATCCAAGGGTTTCACTCACAGTTACGGACCTTGCGATGTGATTCAAAAGAAGTTTCAATATAAAGATATCGACTCTTGTCACTTGAGCAGTTTGATAAACTTTTCTATTCGATATATAATGTTTCCAATCCATCTCAGGCTTTTTGTACAAACCAAAACATGCACGAACGCATTTCCTTTCGAAAACTCTTAATTTTTCCATAGTACTAGCATTCTGATTGTACCAGATGTGGCATCCATATGTCAAAACTGGTCTAACCAGGGGCTTGTAATAGATAACTTTGACCTTTTGATCAGCGTATCTGAAATGGAAGAGTCTTCGTAAGGCCATGACTACTTTTTGGGCCTTACTGAGCATGATTTTAACATGTCCGGTACAGCACAGTACAGATACTGATCGAAATGAACAGAGAGGTGTCGAACACAGGATTTATGTGGAGCCCGTTCAGAACTACCCTCACCAGCCATGATGTGAAAATCCTTCCAATTAAGTTTCATGTCTTGACTGACCCCCTGCAGCATTGTCCGAAACAAAATTGTTTCGCACTTCTGTACATTGATTTTCATTCGCCAATTGCCAATGTACAGCTGCAGATAATTGAACATTTTTCGAAGATTGCTCCAAACTATTGCAGCTTTTTGGTCTGCCGTATAGATGATCAGATCATCACCAAACGCTACCAATGATCGCGTTGGCGAGACGTTAAAATCAAACCGGTTCAATAGCTTGCGAATAAATATTGAGAAAAGCAGAGACGCAGTAACTGTTCCCTGCTGTCGACGATTCAAGGCCTTGAATTCGCGCATTGTTGTCAAATTTCCCGTATAATACATCGCACATCATGGCGACAAGGTGTCTGGGGAGCTTGTCCTGAATGAGTTAAAAAGCTAGTCCATCTAACCACACCGTATCGAGGGCTTTTTTCATATCAATAAGACACGCTCCAACACATTCTCTGTTGTTTAGTTTCCGACAGATGTCTGAGGCTACTTTCATTATCGCATGTATGTAATATTGAATATCCTTTATTCATATAAACTACTATAAAATAGATAAATTGATATTATGTAAGTATTCGCGTAGCGGCTGTAGCGACAACTGAGTGACGACCAATGGGTTGAACGCCTTACTGTACAACGGCTTGCACACGACGGTCAACGGCTGAGACACGACCTTTTGACTGCTCCGTAGAACGGGTGAAACACGACCCTCCTATTGGCTGACACAACTCACTCGTAGAGCGGCTGACTGACGACGACCGCTCACACACACACAATAGCTACATACTTTACATTCGGCCATTCTGATTCAGTCATCGGCTTCCGATGACCAAGGATCCTCGCTGTTGACTACGTATTGCCATAGCTTCATGTTATCGCAACTCGTGGCTGTTGTGTTAGGCCCTTTGACACTTGCAGCTTTTCAACATTATAACGCCCAATACGTTTTATTTTCGTGATCACATACGGGCTTAAATACTCGCTTGCCAGTTTTCTACCCGTTACAAATTGAGTTCGGCGAATTGCCATCAAATCCCCGACTTTATACCCATATTCTGCTTTTCGCTTCTTGTTGAATTGTTCACTATAGGCAGCTTGTGCTTGATGAATTTCAGCCTTAGCGTTTTGCGCCAACTGCTGCCTCTCAACATCGAAATTATCAAACATTTCCACTTGAAGCGCCTGTATAATGTGATCTTCTATGACATTCTTCATATTGACTCCAAACATCAACTCAAACGGTGATCTTTTAGTCGATACGTTAGTCGTGCTGTTCATTGCTTTCTGTACCTTTGGAACAAATTTATACCATTTAGTAGGCTCTTCCGATGAAAGCTTTGAAATAATGGACAAGATCGATTTATTCACACGCTCAATTTGACCGTTCCCTCGTGGAACACCTGTAGTGGTCCATACATGCTCGATGCCATTTTCACGCGTAAACTGCTGAAATGCCTGTGCCGTAAATGCAGCGCCCTGATCACTAACAAATCGAGTCGGATTTCCAAAAATCGTGTTCCTTTCCTCCAACTTCCTAAGGACTTCTTTGCAGTTTGTGGTTTTCGTTGTGTACAACCAAACGAATTTGTTAAATCCATCCACCATGGCGAAAATATATTTATATTGCTTTACAGTGGCATCCATTGGGCCCAGATGGTCAATATGTATTGTGTGTAGCGGCGTATCTCCTTTTTCTATTGGAGTCAAAAATCCCTCTTTCTTCCCCAGCTTTTTGTTGTACATGATACATTTCATGCAGTTATTAATAACATGTGCGACTTTGCCTTTCAGATGCGGTATCCAATATTTCTGCTGAATCGAATGCATCGTTTTTTGAACAGCAAAATGACCAGTGTTATGAGCTTCTGTGATAATTTCTCTTTCCATTTGTCGTGGCACCACTAAAAGATCCGCTTCGTCTACCGCTTTAAACAGAAGACCCCCTTTTAATTTAAAATTATCGTACAGCCGGGTAGTTAGAATTTCAGTGATTGGTGTTATCATGGGATCATCTTGCTGTGTGTGCCAATTCTGATGAGACAAACATTATTTGTTGCGGATAGCGGCTTAAACAATCGACGTGCTTTAGGTGTTCTCCTTTACGGTGTTCGAGCTGGTAATCAAAATCCTGCAGGTAAATCACCCATTGTGCCACCTCTCGGGGGACGCCTTTTTTGTTAATGGTCTGTTTGAAAGCCGGGCAATCCGTTACCAGCTTAAATGGTATTCCCAATAAATATTGTCGAAACTTCTTTAATGCCAAGAAAATAGTTTTAGCTTCTTGGATATAGCTGTGTTGCTTCGCTTCCGCCTCAAAGGTTTTCTTACTCCAAAAATATACAGGATGTAACTGATTGTCAAACCATTGCAACAACGTCGCCGCAAATCCATCTTTCGATGCATCTGTGTGTAACTCGGTTTTCGCATTTGTATCGTAAATCTTCAAGACTGGTTCTTCAACTAAAGCAGCTTTTAACGACTGAATGCTTGCATTTCTGCGTGGCCTGTTTTAAACACAGCGTTCTTTCGTAGCAAATTACTAAGCGGCTTGGCGATCCTTATAAATTTTCGAAAAAATCCCGTTAAGCCTAGAAAAGACTGAATGGCCTTTATTGTTTTCGGAACCGGAATTTTTTGAACAGCACTCGTCTTTTCTATGCCGGGCTTAATACGACCATTTTCGACAATGTGTCCTAAGAAATCTACCGATGTTTGTAGAAAACGACACTTCTTCCATTTGATTTTAAGTCCCGCTGCAGCTGCAACGTTAAAAACTTGCTTCATTTTCGCAATGCAAAGTTCAGCCGTCTCCGCATGTATAATTATGTCGTCCATATATAAATCCAAGACGTCCTCGTCAATTAGGTTCCGGAACACATAGTTCACAAATCGAATGAAAACTGCTGGAGAGTTACGGAATCCAAACGGCGCCTTGTTAAACTCGTACAATCCATTTTTCGTGATAAACGCTGTGTATTTTTTACTATCTTCCTCGATGGGGACGTGGAAAAAGCCATTTTCCAAATCCATTACGGTGAAATATTTCGCTTTCTGCAGCTTCAGTAAAACTTCATCGACAATCGGCACGGGGAAACAGTTCTTCAAAACGTTTTTATTGAGTTGACGGTAGTCAACGCAAACTCGATTAGTCCCGCCCTTTTTCTTGACAATGACCATTCGGCTAGCAAAATTCGATGTGGATCGACGAATGATGCCCGCTTCTAGCCACTTATCAATCTGGTTCTTTACAGCATCCATCTCTCCTACTGCTACGCGACTTGGTGAATGTTGAAATGGCAGGATTTCACCGTCAGGAACAATCTTCAGCTTCACAGGACATTCCTCGGTATATGCAGCTGGCTGATAGCTGTCGACCATCCTCTGCACGATATGTTTGAACTGTGGGGGTACAATAACGTCAGTAAGTGACTGGACAATGTTAAAGGTACTTATCTGATTTGTTTCCTCCCCCGAAGGAGGAGAAAACTTATAACCGGCCGGGGTAGACTTCATTTCGAACTTCTTGATAAAATCATCCCCTAGAATAGCATCGCATCCCATAACGCTGTCCTCCACAACCAGAAATTTGTGGCTCGTCCGTATGCTATCCACCTGCATTTCCGCAACGACTTCGCCTATAGGGTGGGTTGTTGTGTTGCCTAAGCCTTGTAATGCTGCACTGCCGCTAACTGCTACAACGCTGCCGAATTTGCTGCCGACTGTTCTTCGTGCGAGGGAAACATTAGCTCCCGTATCCACCAGCGCATTAACCTTATTGGTGTTGACTGTCAATTGCTTCAGCCGATTTTTCCCATGTATGACATTCACCACCGCATTGTTTAGGCATTGCTTTGACATGTGTCCGGTTTTGTTGCAGCGAAAGCATTTCATCTCCACCGTGCAGTCTTTCCGCAGGTGATCCGCCGACCCGCAATTATAACAATGTTGCTTTCTCGGCTTGGTTCCTGTCGAACTTGGCTTCACTTGTTGTTCCTTGTGAACTACACTTTCATATATATCATATTCGGTTTTTAATTCTTTGAATGACTTATACCGGTAAAGATTAAATCGGAAATCACTCTTCAAATTCAGACCGTCCACTGTGTATTGAATAATGGATTCAGTATCGACAATTCCTCGTTCGGCAATACGTTTCATTTGAAGCAAGTATTCATGAAACGTTTCATCTTTGCGCTTCTTACGTTCACTCAGCTGCTTGTGCATTTCAGCAGCGCATATGTATTCTCTTTCGAACTCTTCAAACAATAATCGCTGTAGAGCACTATAGTCACACACTGTTGCAGTTGTTGATTCTAAGAACAGCTTTGCCGTGCGAGTCATTTTCGCTCTCGCCTGTACGTACTTCTGCTTTTCATTAAGTCCATAAGCGTCGGTGTGCAGTTCAAAATTATTTAGCCACTGCCTTATAGTCATGTTTTCACCGTCGAAGTCTGGTATTATTCTCGCGAAGTTTTCGACCACTAGCTTGGTGTCATTCTTTCTGACTTCATCCGCCTGGATTTTCAGTGATAGCAATTGAATCAACTGCTTCAAAAATTCACCGCCGTTGGTGGGTGCAGTAGGCGCGGCGGGTGTGGTGGGCTTTGCTGCTTCTGGAAAACCTCCTGCTGCTATATTTATGTACAACCAGCTAGGTAACACACTGTATTGCTTCTCTGTACCGCTTACAGAACGCTCTTCGCACTTAACCGCTGTTGCTAAGGTTGAAGCTGTATTCAACGGCACATTTTTCGCTCTTTCCGAATCGCTCATACTGCTACTGCAGTTAACCCGCTGCACTGCTCTCGTATTGTACGGTTTCCTAGATTGTGCCATTTGCTGTTGCCTCGCTTGCACTGCACTGCGCGGTTTTTTCAGGGTCTTCTTTGCGGTCATGTAAATTTGGCTACGCATATAGATGACAATGTCGCGCTATTTCTTTTTCGTAATAACCGCGCCGACGATAAACAAAATCATGTACCAAATCCACGGCGAACGTACTACTAAACCATGTTCTCAAACGGTTGAGCCCCCAAATGTAATATTGAATAGACTTTATTCATATAAACTGCTATCAAATAGATAAATTGATATAATGTAGGTATTCGCGTAGTGGCTGTAGCGACAACTGAGTGACGACCGATGGGTTGAACGCCTTACTGTACAACGGCTTGCACAAGACGGATGACGGCTGAGAAATGACCTTTCAACTGTTCCGTAGAACGGGTGAAACACGACCCTCCTATCGACTGACATGACTCACTCATAGAGCGGCTGACTGACGACGACTGCTCACACACACACAATAGCTACATACTTTACATGTATGAGCGAATGCCTGGCATTAAAACCAAATCGGCAATTCGGCATCAACTTATATTTCTCAATGTGGGCGTTTAATGCTTTCAAACACCTTGCTGATGCTAGGTAGCAAACTGATTGGGCGATAACTTTAAGGTCATGAAGATTATTTTCCTTTCTTCAAGATCGGAAATACTTTAGCCTTGTTTCACTCATTTGGGAAAACTGAATTGCTCAACATGTTGTAGAACAATATGCAGTAGTTCCTAATAGCAACCTCAGGCAAATGTCAGAGCATTACATTTGGAATACCATCAGTACCACATGATGTCTTGTTGTTTACCCTGCGAAATATGAAACAAAAGTTTTCACAGCTGACAAAATAATCAATAAGATTCAAGCTCGGTATGAGGTCAGATGTTAATATGTCATTGAAATGAAGAATTGAATGGCCGTTCAGGATGGATTTGAAGTCGAAAACTTTTGCTTCAACGACCTCTGAAAATATTTCATTCCGTCTCTCAGGATTTGGTAGATGAACCAATTCAAAATGCGTTCCAAACAGGGCAAAGTTATGCAATCTATCACACATAATCCTGTTTCCATTTCTATCTAGAGTCGTACGATCAATTTCGATACCAGCCTTATCGAGAAGATTTATCTCGTCACTTGTGACTTCAAGATTTAATACCTTCACTCGAAACTTCTTACGGAAAACACCACCAGGGTCCTGCTGGCTAATACACCAATTTTTCCGCCCATTAATTGCTGACCTCACTCCTGAAGTATGAACGGACTGAATTTCGGACATTCTTCAGGTGTAATTTCAACAAAGCCAACGAGGGATGGTAATAGTCCAAAAATCGCCGACAAATATTGTTGACGTTTGTGAGAAGAAGGCTTTTTAATCTTTTCTGCCTTGCAATGGTTGATGTTTCATATCCTTCCATATTGTTTCGATTTTTAATATCGGAAACTACTTTCTCATTCATTTCCAACGTCAGCTTCTCTAACTTCGACAAATAGAGGTTTATTTTACCGTTAGTTAGACTCCTGTCATTGGGAACCATTGAGGAAGGGTTGTCATCATCAGAAGGAGGACATTGCTTCTGATATTCTCGATTAAACTTCTTTTGAAACTTTCCCCAGTCTGCTTTTTCTAAATTCAACCGATGATTTTCATGTTGAACTGCAATGAGGATCTCTTCCTCATTGCAGTTCAACATGAAAATTTGATAATTGATTTCCATTACGATTGCGTTATGGTCGCTATCATAAGAAAGCACCTGCAGTTTCCGTTGAGGACTATTAAAGCTGAATTCAAGTCTTGCTTCAGCAATGCAGAAGTCCAAATATGAATTTGTCTTAGGGTATGTTGGGAACTCCGACCCAAGTAGATTGCAACTGTAATGAATTTGGCTCTCTGTTATCCACGATTTCAGGAATACACCTCTTGGATTATTGGTGGCGTCAGCCATGATGTATGCTTGGCGTTTAGGTCATCAGCAAGAATATAATAACTATACAGCCTGTTCAACTCGAGTATTTCAAGCGAGGAATTGAGTTCCTCCTTGAACTTCCGAACATTTCGACCAGTTGCATAGGCAGAGATAACGAAGAAGTTATCCCCACCTGGCAGTAAGATTTTGACAACGACCATATCAAGAATTTCAAAGTTTTTAAATTTGACTTTTTCAATATTTTGGAAACAATAGGGTCTTATAACCAATATCCCGGTGCCACGCCCCCCATCACTGTTTACCCTTGAAATCCTTGAATGTCATGGAGGGCCATGAATTGAGGCGGGTTTCATTGAGAAGCATAATGTAAGGCTTTTTCTTAACAATAAATTCAAGGAGATATTCACGTTGATGTACATATAATAACAATGGAGTTGACGTTGACCGAGATGAGACGAATCCTATCCATGGGAATGTGACTGGAAGACAAATTATTATTTTGAGGCATTTGAAAACCCTAAGCGCTGAAAAACAAAATTAATTTTTGTATCTTGTTTATTGATTCTCTCCGATAAAAAATTTAGTTGCTGGTAAATTTTCAGAAGCAGCTCATTATTGCCTATTACATTATTTACATTATTCACAGCATTTTCTGCTGGCCCTCTAGCGGTGAGTGCGAATGACACTCTGGGCTTGATAAAGTTCAGAGCTAAGACATTGCGGTGTAGTTGTGTTTGCTTTGGGACAAATTTTACTCTCGCATCTTGAGATGGGGAGCATCCTCGATATGATGCCGGGTGACCAAAAACACCGTAGTTAACACAGTATAATAATAATTAACACAGTATAATTTCTCTTTTGGCTCCGTCTGAGCCTATTTGCACCCACCGGGAGCATGAACGTCCTTGCATTTGATAATCGATAATGCATGGCGCAGTTGGGAGCCGAATGTCCAAATCTTTGACGCCGATACACTGATGCACTTCTCTTTTCTGGAGGCCTTCCCACCTCATCACTCGGAAGCTCAAGTATCTTCTTTGTTGAAGAGTACTTGGACTGCTCTTATTTGAAATCTACACCAAATAAAATCGGAATTTTTTTTTCTACCCTCGATCTTCTTGTCGGAAGATTCTAACGGAAACAAATTCAATTTCAGGTGCAACTTCCTTGAGCACCTGAAGAAGATCGACGGTATCTTCTCCACAGTCCAAGCCCTTCAGCAAAAAGGTCTGGTTCTTCTCACGTTTTGCGGTATAGGAGAAGTGCGGAAATTAACCAGTGATTTCGTTCTAATTGTGAATTTTTCGGCATTAACTCTTATAATCTCGAAATCGGTTAATTTATTTTCGGCTGCCAAAGCCATATCCTTTCCGCTTTGACTGAACGCATTAATTGACGGAACTTTCTCTGTATTTTTGGAAACTTTTTGAGAAGGACCAGCTGAACTGCGAGCTGGTCTCTTCTCCTTATTTTCAGTTTTTAAGTACTGCATAAAGTTATCATTTTCATTCTTCAACGTCGATTTGTAGCTGTAGTCCGTCCAACGCTGCATAATAGTTTTGGCTATCGTGAGTGCCTCCAACACCTAGTTTTTCTTGTCGGATAGCTTGTTTGACAGCTTTCTTCGCCTTAGTTTCCATATTGATTTGCTTTACCGGTTCTGCATCTTGAGTTTTCTTCCCTCTCTTGTACATATCTTTGAGGGTTTTTAGTCGTAGTCTCAATTCTTGATTTTCAACTCGAAGTCGAATCACTTCTTGTTGGTTTTTGACTATTTGAGTTGCTCGTATGTATGCCTTGTTTTATTGACGATTGCCGCCAATTTTATATTGTCACTCTCCCTGGAGTCCTCCGACGGGGGGAAGCCGTCGGGCTCCACCATACTTGCAGTCCCGAGTTAGTCTTTGGATTATTTGCTTTTGTTAATTTATCGAAGGAAAATAATATTCGATATGATGCCGTGGGTCGGTTCCTTCGACGATAAAAACTTGGTAATTATTTAGTTTAGGTGCCATACTCCCGATTTTTTTGAAATTTCAGTATATTATACAGTTTTTCATGCTGAAAAAGAATATATTTATATGTTGGGCGCGGAAAACATTCCTTTACATAGTTTTTAAGGTTTGAAAATTGGGAAATGTACACACATACACACACATATACGCACACACATACACACATACACACACACATACTTGATGTTGGAGAGGATTAAGAGTAGGGTGTGGGAAGAAGAGTGCCCTTCTAAAGAATAGAAGGGCACCCTTCTATTCTCAAGAGGAGCACCTTTCTATTCTATAGAAGGGTACTCGTCAAATGAATAGAAGGGTATCATAAAGTATAGAAGGGCTCCCTTCTGTAGAGTAGAAGGAAGAGTATAAGAATGCTTCCCTAGAGAATAGAAAGATGCCCTTGTATGGAATACACACCTCAAGAATAGAAGGTTGCTCCTCTAGACAATAGAAGGGTGCTCCTCTAGAGAATAGAAGGGTGCCCTTCTAGAGAAAAGAAGGCTGCTCTTCTAGAACCCGTCCTTGCACAATATATTACAGCAGCATCGGGGATCTGCCATTTCAAATTCCTTAAATTCTACCAAAATGTGATTGAAATATATTGCCCATCCCATTATCTTCAATTCAACATCTGATCACAATAAAATAAATGTCTGGCAGACCCGGTTTTCCGGGTGGTCAATTGACGAATAATAATATTTGGTGTTGGAAAGGATTGAGAGTGGGGTGTGGGGGGGGGTTTGGGTGTTAAAACAATATTCTAAATTTTTAACACACCCCACTCTCAATCCTCTCCAACGTCAAGTATGTGTGTGTGTGTATGTGTGTACATTACCCAATTTTCAAACCTTAAAAACTATGCAAAGGAATGTTTTCCGCGCCAACATATGTATATATTCTTTTTCAGCATGAAAGACTGTATAACATACTGAAATTTCAAAAAATCGGGAGTACGGCACCTCCCGACTGAGCGAACTCGGTGCTCCTCCAACAAGTATAAGGAATGATACAAATACCTCGCCTAGATCCACATTTCACATCCATCCAACCAACAAAGACGAGGTGCATAAAACCATCGAGGCAATGAAGAAGAACACTGCTCCAGGCAGTGATAACATAACAATGGATGAAATTATGCTCGTCAGAGACGAAATAGCAGGTCTCCTTGCTGACTTTTACAATGAGCACATCAAAAACGGGACGTTTCCTGAGGAGGGGAAGCTAGCGAAAATAATTCCTATATTTAAGGGAGGTGATCGTTCGGACCCGAATAACTATCGCCCGATTGCGCTTCTTACATGATTCAGTAAAATTTTTGAAAAAATAATTAACACCCGTTTAACATCGTTCATTGTGGATAATTCTATCCTAAATTCCCATCAATATGGTTTTCAGAAAACCAAAGGAACACTTGATGCTTTGATCTCAGTAACCCATTTCATCAATGAAAGGCTTGACAATGGAGACTATGCTGTTGCCATTTTTGTGGATCTGAAGAAAGCGTTTGATACGGTCGACCATGACCTTCTGCTTCGTAAATTAGAATCATATGGTGTACAAGGCAAAGCGAATCAGTTATTTCACAGTTATCTAAAAGGTAGATTGCAGATAACAGAAGTCAATAATTTTTTGAGTGACCCAGCACCAATGAAATCAGGAGTTCCACAAGGTTCCATACTAGGCCCCACTTTGTTCCTATTATACACGAATAATTTGATTACATGTAGACTAAATGGGCATTACACATTATATGCTGATGATACAGTACTCCTGTACTCGGGATGTAACAAGAATGCCATTGAAGACTCCATAAATGAGGATCTGAAAACATATAGTTTGTGGTTAAACGAAAATAAACTAGCGCTGAATGTAACAAAGACTAAGTTTGTTATTTTCAAACAAAAGAACAAGGAAGACATTGATATTGATATAAAAATTAACGGCGAAAATCTGCAAAGGGTATTTGAATTTAAATATCTTGGCCTAATCATTGACCACCGTTTAACTTGGTTCCCATATATAAACAGCTTAAGAAGGCAATTAGCCCCCATAATCGGCTTATTACGTAGGTACGAGGGATTCCCGAGGAACATCAAACAACTGGTTCTAAATGCATTCGTATTGTCGAAATTACATTACGGAGTGCTAATCCGGAGTCAGTCATCAAAGATAAACATTAATATCATCTCCAGGATGTTAACTAAGGCATATAAAAATATGCATAATCTCCCAAGGCTCACGTCAACAAAATTAGTGTACCAATCGTGTAACGCATTAACTTTTAGCCAAATCATTATAATGGAGAAAGCTAAGTTTATCTTCAAATGCTTAAACCTCAACTTGTCCCCACAAGTGCCATTTGTTAGGGTATCACAAAAGAATCAATACAATGCTAGGAACGCAGACCAATTTGTTATACCATTTGCAAGAACAGATCGTCTAAAGAACGATCATACAAATGATGCCCTTCGTATATACAATGATCTTCCGGAATCAGTAAAAGAAGCGAATTCACTTATGATCTTCAAGAAAAGACTCAGGAACTATTTAATGAATAGCGATTGAATCTCAGCGCAGAAACTTTCAACATAGCATCTTAGGGCAATTTTTTTTTATCCTATCATCGAGATGCCTCAAGACACAGCTAGCCTTATGATTTATTATTATCTGTCCAGTAACTTCAAAATAGCATCTTAGGGCATTGTTGACCCTATCGTCGAGATACTTGAAGAAACAGCCATTCTTTTAACTCAGAGTTTTTTTTACTGCGTCGAATTAATATTTTTTTTACCTCTGAGAGCTGTTAACGAATCGGACATGAAAAGATTAACAGGATGACTTCACATATTTTTTGTGTGCCCCCTTATACCGATGTTTTACACATTGTCTGGGTGGCACACCTGTAGAAACGACGAAATGTGGAGTGCAGATCGCACGAGCGTTGTGCGACGAAGAAAGTGTGATGGAGAGAGTGGAAGGGAAGGAGGTATTAAAAAAAAAAAAACTAAATAATTACCAAAAACTTTTTCCAATAAAAGCTAAAATTAGCTTTGGACTGACTTTAAAAAAAATTAATTTAACTTTTGAAAACTCGACAGGAGCGAATTAAAAACACGTCTATTCGCAACAAAAGCTAGACGTGGAAATTGGTGTGAGGATATGAACATAGATAAAATACTTTTCGAACACATCGAAGTTGTCTGAACCTTGATCATTGCTGCGCATGTTGATATTAGAAATCACAAAAAAATCTGTGATAAAAAGCAAAGAACAATTTCTTCTCCGCTAAGATCCTTCATTAACTTTACCAATTTTTATGCTGCAGACACGTCTTTCCAGGAAATTTCTAATTTGAAAGACCTCTTTCCCTTCTTTGATGAATTGAAAAAATTTCCCCATGTTCCTCATGTCTTGATCTAATTTATCCAAATACAGCTGTATCCAAAAAGTTTAAATTAAAATTTACAAAAAACATACAGTCAACATTTATATGCTTACGAAATGTTCACAGAATTGTGGCACAGCTTATTAGTGCAAAAGTTGTGAAATTAAGCTGGCTCCATTGGTCATTTAATGGAAAAATGGTAATAAAATGGCTCTATTTGGTCATTTGATGGTAAAGGTAAAAGTTTTGCTACTAAAATTGAAATACATCAATTTGATGTAGTCAATTATTTTATTTATTTGGTATCCGCGGGCAAATTCTCTTTTTTCTTGAAAAGCTTCCCTACAAAGCAAGGCCCGGCGGCTTATGAAGAAAAAAAATCAATTAAATGATTTTTTTCTTCAATTTTATGAAAGCATACATTGATGGTAGGAAATTTTTTTTCAATGTAGGCTCCTAAATTAAAATCATTTCAGTACCAAATAATGGTAAACAAAATCTACATCACGGTTGAGAGTCATTAACTTTTGAGTGGATATTTGTGCATTTGTATGAGATAATTTTATTAGCCAATATTTGGATGAACGGTCATTCATAACATCGATGATCTGGACATTTCCATTTGAAATATTTTGATGAATTTATTCATTGATTGCATGAAAAGTTCATTGGAACAATCAAATTTTACTTGTATATCACCATTCATTCACGTTATGAACAGAATTTTTTTTCAGTGGGTTTAAAATATGTTTTGATTAATTTTTGTACTAGTGACAGGAGCTTTGGAGCACGTCTGTAAGCAATGAATCCTCGACTTAGAATATCAGGTCTAATCAAACC
Organism: Odontomyia ornata; assembly: GCA_963969285.1. Classification (NCBI taxonomy): domain Eukaryota; kingdom Metazoa; phylum Arthropoda; class Insecta; order Diptera; family Stratiomyidae; genus Odontomyia; species Odontomyia ornata. The sequence continues at coordinate 61,423,301 of OZ017742.1, read as the reverse complement.
AAGGCAGCTTTTTCGAATAAAAGTCCAAACAGAACATGTGAACCAAACATTCCTCATAATCGGGAAACATATTTTCCTCTGCAGCAGTTTACGTTCATGTATCCCCATAAATCATCACCGAACAATTATCATCGCATCGGTTTACACATTTAATACCGTTGTAATGACAATCTCATTTTCTCCCCATTTTCCTGCAAACAATACTTCGCGCTTACTTTAACGTTCAAACAAAAGAAAGAATGAATCGCGTAGCTCGCTGTATATACCAGTAACTCGGTAAATGATAAGCCCTACCAGCGCCCATTCAGTCATTTGCTTCCACCTCTTAATTTAAAACAATGTAACGTTCTCCATCCGCAAATCGCGTCCTTAATCATTTTTAATTGAATAGCTAATGCTTGCAACTGTAAATGGGCTTATCAATTATGAAATGCACCGGATTCGTTTTATGCTCCTTCCGTGACTGCGGTCCGCGAAATGCCACGGAATCGCAAATGACATGCACACTGCATCGCGGAACTCCGCGGTTACTTGAGAATGTTCCTAAAATGCATCCGTGCACCGTTGGAGAATGCGACAACGATTCCACTCAACAGAAAAAGAATTCCCACGCGACAGGGAGCGCCATCAGTTGAGCTGTGCAGCTTCTGCTTCTGGTACACGACGTCCTCATTGACGCCTCTCTGGGCGCCACACACCACACCAAGCGCCCATCAATTCACCTTTCATCCCACCATCGCTTCCGAGCTCCACCGTTGAAGCACGTGCACTGCTCAAGAACTTTTCGTTTTGAAGCTCCACATGAGTTCATGCACAGAAATACAGAAACGCGGCTGTGGATACTTCCCCGTATGCGTGGAGCATCTCCATCGCGACGCAATCTATCGTTGTCGAGTGCACACAAATTTAGATGATGAGGGCCGCGGCGAACGCGTTCTGGTTTTGTTTGGTAACTTACAACACTTCTGGCGAGCAGGCCAGGCCCTGACCTACTTTACAGCCCCAATTCAAGGCCGTGCGTTAACCCGACGTCCGCACTACGAAGACCGCCACTTGGCTAGTTGGGCGCATGTTTTGCCGGTGCTGCTTCACGCCCCCACATCACACCATTTTCCTCTTGAGACGTTCGCCGGCGACGCGATTTCTAAACTTACCCACCAAGACGAAATACTTCCGCAGCTTTTTTCTCAATTTTCTTTTCTTCTTCCAGTTTAATTTTTCTTTCAATTTTATCTTTTCCCATACCACCAAGGTCTGGGGATCTACGTAGTTGGTATGTCACGAAAGCGCCAAGTCGATGGGGACGCATGTGTGCGTATGTATGTTCTCTTTCGCGTGTGGGTTAATTTGAAAAGGTACAATCTTGGATGATTTTTTGTTATCACTGAAAGCTTTTCACTTGAGACAATGTGAAATGAAATTGAAGTGTACTTGAAATTAATTAGCTTTCACTCTTGTGGGTATGTCGAATTGTTATGAACAGGGCACGATATTTCAATTTTATCGCATGAGTTATTTTATATTTATTTAATTTCGAATTCTGTTTCCACCGTGGTAGAAAAGCTAATCAAAAATATTTTTGACTGAAAATAGAGACTTTTTGTAAATTTAATCTCATGGAAAAGCAAGGATTTTTGGCATTAATCTAGGAGAAAGTATTGCAATCCAATCAGCTCAACATTTTTATTAAAAGTACAGAGGATAAATTTTTCCATTGGTCTCTTATGTTATTTGAACTGCAAAGGATAAGTATTTAAATAGTTTCTGGGATCCGCATAAGGGGATATTCGGAGAAACCGTATTTGCGGTTCTTGGGGGTTTTCAGTAGTTTTCTATTTTGTTAGTTTCAGCAGATGAGTAAGTTTTTAATAAAGAATTTCTCCAAGAGCCTTAAAATGAGAACGGTAACAATGAGTGTTAGGCAGATGATTTACGAGGGATATACCTTGGTACCCTACGGCGTGACCATGGGGACGCCGGCTAACTAGTTAGGTATACCTTAAATCAGCAATTCCATATATTACTGCAGGTGCAGAAGGACACCTGCAGACGATTCAGTAATGCGAAGCTTTTGTTTTTCACACTTTTTTGGAATACGTCGTAGACATGCAGTCAGCAGTTTACGCCAAATTGAAATTCTAAGCAAGATGCTAAATTGCAAAATCTATTCATTTCGTTCTTTTAAAGTATACGTGACTCGAGGAGTCTTTAATTAGTTCCCGCGGCGATAAGACGTAAATTTTGCAAGTGTAGAAACGAAAAGTTTGAATAAGTAAAAATTTAAAGGGATTTAATATCAGAACTTTGTGTAGAAACGAGAAGTTTGAACAAATAAAAAGTTAAAGTGAAGTAATATCAGAACTTTGTGTTTTTCTTTTTTTTAATCGTGCGATGAGCAAGATACTTAACTTGCGCAGTCGGTTTCAAACGAACATTAAAAAGACATCAAATCGCGTAAGAAATAATTCGTTAATCGCGAGCGTCAATTAAAATTCGCAACTTCGATCAACAAATTAGCAAGAGCATTAACTGAGGCCATTATTACTCAAAATCCTGGTGAGGCTGCCGGGAATCTTGCTTTATAAATACATACATAAAGTGGAAACTGCGAGAAAGTGGGCTCCAGAAGGACCAGTAGGATTAAATCTACGATCGCCATCGCAAATTCGAAGCTATGAGCGAAATCCAGGAACTCCAATTGCGGCTTCATCAATGGGAGGCACAATTGGCGGAAGCTTTGGAGGCATTGCAGCAAATGCAAGCAAACAATTCGGCAAGAGCTAAGGACGTGCGAAAATTGAAGGAGCTTCGGTACATGGCCACATTCACGGGAACAAACGACACATCAATCAACAGCTTCATCAGAAGTGCTGACAACTTTCTACAAGGAATCACCGACGTGGAAGTGAGAGACGAAGCGATCAAGCGAGGGGCCAAAGCAGCAATCATCAACATGACAAAGATACAGGGCTGAGAGGAAATCAAAAAAAAAAAACTGAGGATAAAATCGAACCGATAGATCTGCACCGCAAAATCAACAATATAAGGGCGAATTCTGTGAGTGAATTAATCGTAGAAATTTTAGATATTGAGCAATCATTAAATGAATTGACTGTATTTTTCGGAAATGAGTGCCATTTAGACTTAAGCAATGTGGAATCTGTGCTGGTGAATGTAGTTAAGGAGATGAGTCAAGGCATCCTTCTTGATAAAATTTACGATGTCTCAAATATCGATGAAATTATTTCGATAATGCAGATAAGACGTTTTGTAGATCTGTGCATTAGGAAAGAGTTCAAAAAGCCTGATAAAAAATTTGATAAATAAAATAAAATTATTAAAAGCAATCCAAATTCTAAAGACAATTATCGTGAAAACACAACGGAAATAAAGTTGACGAAACTAACGCACAAAATAATCAATATAACACAAGAAACAATAATAATAATAACCAAATAACATATGAAAATTCATTTAATAAGCAGCCCTTTGCACATTCTGGTAACAAAAAAAAGACGATAATACAAATTATCCATCAAATAATTCAAAAATATCGAAAAAAATCAGTTTTCTGGGCAATATCGGAATGCTTCTGGACAATATCATGTAGAATATAATAATCAATTTTCTCATGAGCCGATGGAAATCGACAACATCGAAAACGGTAATCGAAGCATTAATGACCAAAGTGTTATTGAGAACAATCATATTGGTAGCAGTGAGTTTTTTCTAAATTAGCCTCGGAAGAACTTGCCATAATTTCAATTGCATTCGATAATGTCTCTTACCTGGCTCTGGTTGACTCGGGGTCCTCGTTTAGCCTTGTTGACGAAAAAGTCAACGGCTTTAGAAAACATTGTATTAAACCCTTATTCTTTACAACCATTACAGGAAAGAACAAAATCGAACACGAAATCTATACCCCTGCCCAAGGTGAACTAAATATAAAATCAGGTGCTATGATACGCTGGAAACTAGCAAAATTAAACAAGAGGAAATATCAGTTCATTATAGGAATGGATTTATTAAATAATTTGGGCGCAATAATAAATATGGAAGCTAAAACAGTTGCATTAAACGGGAATGAATTAACATTTTCGATTAACCCTTATCACGAACATGAAATCTGTGTTCTTGAAAATGTAGGAAATGATTATCTAAATTGTTTGAAACTTGAACATTTGAATTCCGAACAATGTAAGGAAGTTGTGAAACTGGCGAAAAGTTTTGATGGAATGTTTTCAAAGAAGGAGACAAACTTACAAGCACCACCAAAATTGTTCATGAAATAAAGACAACAAGTGATAATCAAATGAATTCCAAATTATATAGATACCCACCTAAACACGAAGAAGAAATGAGAAGACAGGTTGCCGAAATGGAAGAACAGGGAATAATTAGGAAAAGCAATTCTAGGTTCTCAAGTCCTTTGATAGTCATTACGAAAAAGTGAGACAGTACAGGAGTTAAAAAATTTCGTATTGTTATTGACTATCGAAGATTAAATGAAATCACGGTAGATGATAAATTCCCTCTGCCCACTATTAATACTTTGCTTGATAAATTAGGCAAAGCCCAGTATTTTTCGACGATCGATCTGGCGAAAGGATACCATCAAATCCTGGTCAAGGAAGAGTATCGTCATAAAACTGCTTTCGTTACCCCTCATGGCTTATATGAGTTTGTCAGAATGCCCTTTGGCCTAAACAATTCGCCTGCGACATTCCAACGCCTCATGAATGACCTCCTGACGAATTCCATAAATAAAAATTGTCTTGTCTATTTAGATGACGTGCTGATTTTTAGCACTTCACTTGAAGAACATATAATTGCTTTGAAAAGTATTTTAAAGTTCTACAAGAGAATCTGTTGAAAATACAAAATGACAAGTGTAATTTTCTACAAAAAGAAACTGACTTTTTAGACCATATCGTAACAAGGTATGGATTGAAACCAAACCTTAATAAAATTAAAATCATCAAACAATTAGACCTTCCTAAAACTACGAAACAAATCAAAAGCTTTCTGCGACAAACTGGATTCTACGTGAAATTCATATGGGACTACGCAAAAATAGCACATCCCATGATAAAATACCTTAAAAATTATACAGACTCCTTTGAAAAATTAAAATCTCTTATTAGTTCTCCGCCAATATTATAATAAACAGTTTACAGTAACGACAGATGCTTCAAATTATGCAATAGGGGCCATTCTATCACAAGAAGGCCACCCTATTTGTTTTGCATCGTGGACGTTAAACTCTCATGAAAAAACTATTCAGCTACAGACAAGGAATTTCTTGCCATCTTATGGTCTGTGAATTATTTCAGACCATACTTGTATGGTAACAGACTCAAAATTATAATTGATCATCAACCAATAAAGTACTTACAAGCAAAGTATAAAGGATATGTCTCCAAGGCATCAAAGATGGCTGATTAAATTGGAGGAGTATCAGTTTGAAATTGAGTATTAAAAAGGTAAATGCAATAAAGTCGCAGATTTTTTGAGTAGAATCGAACACCCTAAACGATTTGATGAAATTTCCCAACTATCAGTTACTAAAACCAGTTCATTTTCTGACCTCTTACATAATGTTGAAGAGGACAAGGATGAAACAATGGCGACAATCCACTCTGCTAGAGAAGAACTCCTAGATCATATTCCAATCAGAGAAGGGATCGTGAATATATATAAAACTCAGCTTACCCTCACTAACAATAAAATAAAGGAATTAGAAAAAAATCATAATAAAAGAATTATCTATATAGCAGAATACGACTTCGAAAATTTTCACGATATACTACGGAGATATATTAGAAAAGGGACAATAGGAATTTTCACCGAGTTAACGGATAACCAATATAACATAATTTAAAATAAAATTCGTGAATTGTATTCAAAGGATTCAAAAATAAAATTTATCAGGTGCTCGTATAGAGCTCAGGATATACCTACAAAAACTGAGGTAATTAAGCAAATATCAAAGTTTGCATTCTGGTATTTTGAAAACATTTAATTCAATCAAGAACAAAATTTACTACCCAAAATCATTTGATCTTATTAATTTAGTCATCAATCAATGTGATATTTGTCAACGAGTTAAATATGCTCGCAAACCAATAAAACCCAAATTTCAATTAACCGAAACTCCATCCGATATAAACCAAATTATTCAGATTGACATCTACACAATAATGAAGAGACAATCCCTTACAATAATCGATAGATTTTCAAAATTTGGCACAGCCTCTCCTTCCAGATCGTAGTCATATCGCAATGATGAAAATCTTTGAGGAACACTTTGCGAAAGCCGGGAAACCTAAGAAGATTATTGCAGGAAATGTGTTCAACGGTGCCCATCTAAAAGAATTTCTCGATAATGAAAATATTGAACTTCATTTTACAAAACCACATAGTCACACAGGTCTAGCAGATATCGAAGGATTCCATCAAACTTTAGCAGAAAAATTCAGAATTTTGATCAATGAACAAAGCAAGTTTTCGATCAAACAAATTTTGCAAAAAGCCGTAAGAAATTATAACGAACGTTACCATTCGACCATAAAAAGTACACCAAGTAGTGTACAATTTCATAAAATAGAGTTAGAAAAGATTAGGGAAAATCTTATCAAAAGTAAAGAGAAATGGATAGAAAAAAACAAATGAGAAAAGATAAATTTATCGAGAAACTAGGACCACAGGATACGTGAAAAATTATAAAGCAATTAGGCCCAAAAACGAACCCAAATTTAAACTAGACAAATTAAAAAACGTACATCCAGAAAACATTAGAAGAACTCTTAAATACAACAAATTTCCCAATAAAGAACCCGAATTCAAGGATAAATTCTCTGAATTAACCCAAAGCCAAATTTCAGTAATTGAAGAAGCAACTAAGCAAGGTCAACAAAATAATGTAGTTATCTCTTAATTCAATTTGACGATCAAAAAGAATGATCTCCAAGCTCTAGTTGGCAATTTTTGGCTCAACGATAATATTATCAATTTTCACATGGCACTTATAACAGAAAGATGTTTAAAAAAATCAGAGGGGTTACCCTGAGTTCATACGATGGACACGTTTTTTTGTATCTTTATATTTGAATCAGGATATGACTCTGTTGAAAGATGGGCAAAAAATGTAAACATTTTTGCTTATGATATCGTTATCATACCTGTCCACGTCAACGAGAGTCATTGGTGCATGAGTATTATTGACTTCAAAGAAAAAAGCATAAAATACTTTGACATGCCAAATTTTTGGCATGTTGAATTCAACATGCCCCAAAAGACAAAACTGAATTGAGTAATCAGAATTAGCACCGCTGAGTACACAAGTTCTCGCGTTCACAAATTCATGTAACACTCATGCGCAACACCGCATCTATTATATCTATATAGACCACGCACGATCCACGCAAATGTGGACATCGGTTGAGAGCAGGATGGAGGATGAATAGATAAAGTCTTCCGAGCCATCTTAAAACAGCTTCGGGCTAGTGGCGGAGAGTGCACTTTCCCCCACTTACACCCATAAGTGCTAGCTTAGGCTAATTTCATTTATCGTAAACTATGCCACACTTTTTTTGATAACATTGAGATAAAATGCACCGAAAAATTTTACGAAGGAGCCTCCCCCCTCCCACGCTGTACTCAGTTACTCAACATACCGTTCAGACCTGTTCCGCCGCCCCTGCCTGATAGAGTACCTAAAACAGGAATCTTTGGATAAATTCAGTATCACCCTCGACACATCAGAGTTTATAATCGAAAATGTCCCCGATTCACCATTGCAAACCAATAGTTATGATTGTGGCGTATTCAGTTATATTGTTGAGGAATACATATCTCGCGATTTGAAAACAACATTCACACAAGAAAATATCGAATATTTGAGAAAAAGAATGATCCTTGAAATCGTAAAAGGACAATTACTGATATAAAGGCTGTAGGCTTAGAGCAAACGTAACTTAAAAGTAACGGACAAATTAACTGTAAATATTTATTTGATTATAATTTTGCTTCAGATTTACATATCGACTCTCCTACTTCTGATATCTATAAGCCCAGTTAAAAGATTTCTAAACATCTATGACATCAATAGACATTCAGGATTTACGGAGATTAACCTAGACAAAGTGGAAATTATTACAAGTACAGATATCATAGTACATATAATTAATACTGACGAGATTTTAGAAGTGATCAAATTATTCAAAAAGAATTTAAATACTTATAACTTAGAAAACAAAGAAATACTGTTGACAGAACTCCAACACTTGACGGTGAAAGTAAAGACACTTATTCCACAAAGTAACAGGACTAGACGAGGACGGATAAATCTCGTTGAAAATGCACATAAGTGGCTTTTTGGGACCATGGACGACGTAGGCAGACGGGAACTAGACGAACACATAAAAACTTTGGTAACAAACAACCATAAGGCAATAACCACTCTTAATAAACAAGTTAATATAAACAAACAATTTCAAGAAACATTTACACAACTGAAAAATATAATCGAAAATGATCAAAATCTGGTCTTGACTAATGTACACGGTATTTCAAACAATTTCCAATCATCTAACATTTATTATGACCAACTGTTCAAAATTCTACTTCTTAAAAGCAAAATTGAGCATCTCCAAGATAACATTTAATCAGCAAGGCATAGAATTATTCACCCAAATTTACTTACGGATGAAGAAATTAACAAATACCGAATCGATGTAAATCGTATGCAATATATTAAGTTAGGATTAGCTGAAAGTACGAACAATTTATTAATTTTTGCCATTAAAGCCCCCAAAAATTTTACAGACGTTCATTTAAAAGTAATATTACCAATTCCAAACTACGCAATGAAAGAAATAGATTCAGATAAGGAAATAATTTTTACACTAAAAAATAAAACCTATAAATATGAACCATTGAAAACAATCAACGAACTAAGCCTTACCAATCATTGAACATTCAAAAAAGATTGTAAATTAATATAGAATGCTAAAACCAAACTAATAGAATTGGACGAAGAAACAATTGTAATCAAAAATGCATACGAATTAAATATAACCCAAGATTGTGATGATCAAAACATTTTTGTAAATAAAAATATTCTCATCCATTATAACAATTGTACAATTCAAATACTAAAAAAATATTTTTCAAATGTATTTAGCAAAGTTAAAGAGAGATTTTTTTATCCAGTGAACGTTAAAAATTGCTAATTTTTCAGAAAAACTTACCTTTGAAGAAATCGCAATCAACAACATAGAAAATGTAAGCCATGTCAAAGAACTGAAATATCATAAAAATATTGACTATGGACTCAATATAAAAATTTTTGCTATCATATCTCTCCTCATTGTAATGTTTATATTGTATATTAAGAAAAATAAGGTAAACTTTAACATAAATAATCGAATTCAGGAGAATTCTAATTTTGAGGAGGGAGAAGTTACGTATACCTTAAATCAGCAATTCCATAAATTAATGCAGGATGCAAAAAGACACCTGCAGACGAATCAGTACCGCGAAACTTTTGTTTTTCACACTATTCTGGAAAATGTCGTAGACATGCAGTCAGCAGTTTACGCCAAATTGAAATTCTAAGCAAGATGCGGAATCGCAAAATCTATTCGTTTCGTTCTCTTAAAGTATACGTGACTCGAGGAGTCTTTCATTATTTCCCGCGGCGATAAGACGTAAATTTTGCAAATGTAGAAACAAAAAGTTTGAATAAGCAAAAAGTTAAAGTGAAGTAATATCAGAACTTTGTGTAGAAACGAGAAGTTTGAACAAATAAAAAGTTAAAGTGAAGTAATATACAAGACTTTGTGTTTTTCTTTTTTTTTTTAATCGTGCGATAAGCAAGATACTTAACTAACTCGCAACGATGGGTTGTGGAGTTTGTTTACTTATTGTTATCTCGTCTTTCGGTAGAAGAATATTTTCCACCGGAAGCTCGTCCGGAGACGGGCATAGGCGCCACTCGCTTATGCCTATGAGCCACAATCGAGTCGCCAAGCGAGACCGCGGCTCCCCAAATAATTCCTCTTTGATCAACAAACCTGCCTAAAGGGTGGAACCTACCACCGGCACTAGATTCATACGCAGAGGCACCACGAACCACTACCACGAGTGGAAGACCCACCTTCCGCCACCGATAAACGCGTGCAAAGGCTACGTTCTCAAACTCCGCCAGCACTGACAGTAATAATATCAACACCTTTCGCGGAGGAATTTCGCTCTGGAACAAAATGCACTTCCAACCACCTAGCGCGAGAAGAAATCCTAACACCTACCCGAAGCGTGCACCTCCTACCACTGAAGCATCAGCTGGAAGGAACAATTTGTAAACGAGAACCACGAGTAGAAAGCTACCAAACAAATTAAACCGATATCTTACGCGTAGCAATATCAGCACGGCGATCACATGGCTGGAAAGTAAAAGTTAATAAATAACAAAATGCAAAATTTGTCTCTTAATTGGTATCTATTCCGTAATTGAATCTTTCCAAAAAAACAAATCAATTTAAGAATCATACTCATCGCTGTTATATCTGTCCCTACTTTGTTGAGGGGCCCCTTTCAACGAAGTTCACCGCCAGCGGCCTCTTGCACCATGACATGCACCACTTTCCTTTACCGTGTCAAATGAGCTCCAACTTGAGTTCATACTTCAAAGAACAACACGATCACTTTCGTTGTACCTCGATGTCCGCCACTTATTTCCGTAGCCAACGAACTCCAACTACGCTCGTATTTCTAAGACAACAAACTGTTTCTCCTACTGCCTCGCTTCTTGCACCCACTCGTTTGGAAAAGAGACCGTCCGTTAGCTTTGGCCTCTTTTATTTCCTCGTACATATCGGTAATCCACTTCTATGTCAAGGACATTCGAAGCACTTTATTGGAAAGCACCTCGAATGAAATTGCATTCACTCCATATACAACAAACACTCCGCACCTCACACTTTTAGTCTTATACCTGTGGTTCCACGTTTTACCACATGGTGATTTGAAATCGATTTGTTGGCATTTCTGACTATACATTTGTGCTTTATTGTATGTTTCCGTATTCGATGATAACATTTTCTGGCATAAGTCATGTATAAAATGATAAGTTTTGTAGTACCAATCCCGGGTAGTTTTCAATCAGGTTATTTTTAGCACCTGGTGTTCACTGAATTCAAAATGCCAGCTAAATAAAACTCTGTCTATGTAAGTCTACTTCCAAAGCAAAATTTTCATTATGACCTCCCACTATAGTTTTCAATGTCTCTCTGTAGAAAGAAACGACTTCGTTCATGAGTGTGATTATCTTCTTCACTTAATTTTCATCCTCAGATTCATAGAAAAGGACTGCTTTTTTGACGAAACTTGTGTATGATATCAACCGTTGATACTGTCTTGAGCCATTGTTGTTGGGCACTTGTTGTGCTGCTACTGGCGGTCCCTGGCTTTACTAACCTGAAACAAAAATTTACTTAAAGCTACTTTAAACTTACTTAAGCTATTTTCCTTGTAGCACGATGTATTAAACACTAATTTTTTAATGCAAAATTCCTTTACTCTAATTTGCCATGGATCAATTGTTGGGGATGTTCAATGCAATATGCATTTACACGTATTCGCTTCTGCTGGATACAGTAGGGAATGTTAACGAAGAGATAGTTGTAGATACGAAGTAAAGGGAAGAGGAAGAAGATAGTTAACCCCAGTTGGACTTAAAAAAATAGCGTAGCTCATCATAGATTACCAACGAATTATTGAGGTACCCTGGATTCACCTAGTTACTTGAAACGTGAACTGTCGATCAAGACCGCCACATCTATCCTCACCAAGAATAAATGGAATACGCAACCGGAAAATCACCTTACTAACAATTTGGCTGGCTACTATCAAGCCCTAGATATAAGCTTGCCACCCACATATTTTGGTTGCAAATACTAAATTATTTTCAACAGTTTAAATAAAATGCGGGGACTCTAATCTATTGAACATACGTATTATTATTTACTCGCATAATATTTCTTTAGGTGTAAATCAATCCAATCCTAGATCATAAGAAAATTTCTAATTTTAAAATGATTTTCGCTCACCTACTTTTCTGCTACCTTGAACGTCGGGGGCCCTTTCGCTGCTGTCCTTCAAATACCACCAGAGAAAATCAGCCGACTAAAGAAATCTTGAACAAGGAATATCTCCAATGCACACTCCTAAACACATTCCTCCATTTTCAATATTTTACGTTTACGATGCGTCTTTCTCCCAACAGAAGTATTTTTTACGCGTACTTGCACTTTAACCACCCTCCAAGAACAATATTGAAACGACATATGAAAGCCAGTGCACCAATTTTGGTCCTTTTATCATTTCACCTTGACAAGGGTGTCTCGTTGATAACCGGCAATTAATTTGCCCCTGTTTAGCGAAGTTTTACTTCTTTTTATAAATACCTCCATTCCCTACCACTCTCTCCATCACTCTTTCATCGTCGCACAACGCTCGTGTAATCTGCACTTCACACGTCGTCAATTCCTACGTGTGCCTCCAGGCAATGCTAAAAGATCGGTATAAGGGGCGCACCAAATGCTGTGAAGTACTCCTTTCCTGCTAGTCTAGTCCGATTCATGAAATGTTCATAGAGAAATTAAAAAAGATATTATATAACGAAGTAGTAAAAAAAACTCTGAGTTTATAAAAACTAGCTGTCTTTAAGTATCTCGATGTTAGGGTCTAAAATGCCCTAAGATACTGCATTTTCAATCCTCCGGACTTATCATTAGTTTGAATTTATTAGATGTTCCTTAAGTCTTTTCTTAAAAACCAATAAAGAGTTGACGTTTTTCACTGTTTCTGGAAGATTGTTGTATATACGCAGAGCATCATTCGTTGCATCGTTCTTTAGTCAATAAGTTTTAGCGTAAGGTATTACAAAATTGTTGGCATTTCTTGAATTAAATGTATTTATTTGTGATACTTTTACAAAGGGGCTTCGTTCCGTTTCACTGGAAATTAGACATTTGAAGATACACTTCGCTTTCTCCATAGTAATGATTTGACTGAAGGTGAGTGCATTGGTCCGTTGATACAGTAGTCTTGTTGGAGTGAGAATCAGAAGGCTTAGAATATTCTTATAGGCTTAGTTAGTACCCTGGATGTCATATTAAAGTTTTGCTTTGACGATCGACTCCAAATGATCACCGCATAATGAAGCTTTGTGAGTACAAATGCATTCAATACAATTTTCTTTATATGCATTGGAAAACCTCCATATCTTCTCAACACTCCTATCCTTGGTGCTAGTTATCTCCTCAAATTATTTATGAGCGGCAACCATGCCAAATGATGATCTATGGTAAGACCAGGATATACAATTTCAAGCACTCTTTGCAATTTTTGGCCGTTAATTTTTTGGTCAACTTCTATGTCTTCCTTATTCTTCTAGCTAAAAATATTTTAGCTTTGTAGTACCCAATGCTAGCTAATTTGATTGATCTTGATCCTCGTTGACGGTATTCTTCATGGCAACTTTATCATGTCCTGAATGAAGAAGTACAGTATCATCAGCATATCATGTGTGGTGAGCTTTCAGTTCACATATGTTCAAATTATTGGTTTATAGCAAAAACAAGGTTGGTCCAAGTATGAATCCTTGAGGAATCCCCCATTTCATTGGTGCTACATTGCTCAAGATATTATTAACTGATATCTTCCTTCCAAATAACTTTTAAAAGGTTGGGTCGGTTTCCCTTCTATACCATACGATTCAAATTTTTGAAGTAACAGATCATGATCAACCATATCAAAAGCTTTCTTCAGGTCCGCAAAAATTGCAATATCATAATCTCCTTTATCAAGACTTTCATTGATGTAACATGAGACAGAAAGTAACGCATCGAAAGTACTCTTGTTCTTTTGAAAGCCAAACCGCTTCGGATTTATGATGGAATTGCCCATTAAGAAAGATTTTGAACGATTATTTATAAGTTTTTCGAATATTTTACTAAAGACTGTCAAAAGTGCAACAAGATGGTATTTATTCGGGTCCAGATGATCTCCTCCTTTGAATATTGGAATTATTTTTGCCAGTTTCTCTTCGTCCGAAGATGTTCCTTTTTTAATATAAAATTTATTTATAAAATTTGCCAGTGGTTCAGCTATCTCCTCTTTGACTAGAATAATTTCATGTGTCGTGATGTTGTCAATAGCTGGTGCTGCATTTTTTTTCAAATTTTCGATTGTATTTAATACTTCTCTTATAGTCGTTTGATGAATGTGAAAAATGGACTTAGGTGGGCTATTTATGATATTGAAATAGCTAGTTGACTTTTCACCAAGCTCCCTGGTAATCTTTTCACCAATTGTTGAAAAAAAGTGGTTTAGCGAGTTTGTTGTTCCACATGGGCGTACTGCATTGTTAGAGTCCATGCCAAAAAATTCAGCACTAGATGTCATGATCCAGGGTGACGAATTATCTTTTATTTCATTTATTATTTTCCATATTTCGTGTGAGTTGTCCGCCGCTCTTACCAATCATCTGGAGTAATGTGAAAATTTAGCTTCTTTTATGAGACGTTTCGATTCTTTTCGGGCTTGGTTATACAGATGTTTAAGTGCTTGATCTTCAGCGTTCTTTTTGTATTTTTTACAAGCCTTCCTTTTGTTTATACTAGCTTCAATAACTTTCTTTGTTATCCATGCATGTTGTCGACATCTGTTCTTTTTCTCAATGGTAGAATCATGCTTGGAGTCTGTAATCATATTTTTGAGCTCTATAAGGTTTTCATGTTTTCGGTTTGTTAGCAACTGTTGAAATTTCGATTTGGAAAGATCCTTGTCTAAATATCTGAATATTTTGTGAGTAGGTTTTTGCTTATTGAGACTTTGGCCATGGACGTCATTTTTTAGAACACGATGATCTAATTCCGGCCAGTCTGCAAGTGTGAATTTATGTTTTCAACAATTTTTTTATCATTTGTTGCTATGTGATCTAGGCAGGTACTTGAAGTCGGGCGAGTAATTTTGTCCTTATTGACAATGACCGCTTCCTTTGTTTCCAGGGTATCCTTGTACATTCTTGATTCTAGAGATTCTGCAATCAGTTCTATGTTTGTGTCAGCAACTGTGATTAGTTTTATTTTCAGTAGAGTATATTGCATCTATTCCTGTGCAGAAGCCCTGCGCATTAAGACGATTGGGATTGCGATTTTTAGGTTATTTTAAGTGTTATTACATTATATGTGTCAGATGTTACTTTCTTTGTCACGAAATTAATTGTATTTTTTATATAAATTGCTGTACCTCCTCCTCTTCGGGGCCTGCAGGAGAAAACGGAGCTATATTCCGGAATATTGTAATACTTTGCTTCTTCAGGATAGATCCATACTTCGTTTAGTATAATCAGATCCGTTGTAGGATGTTTCTGCAAATAAATTTGAATATCACTCAGCTTGTGTCATAAGCTTCTTATTTTTGCATAAAAGATAGTTAATTTGTCGCTTGATTGAATTTTGGGATTTGTTAATCCCAAAATTCTGGGCACTCCTATGAGTCTGCTCTGTGTGAGTGATCAGTATTCTTATTATTAGCCATACATTTGTAACACTTCTCATGTGTGCTTTTGCATTCCTTGAGCTCATGCTTTCCTCCACATTTCACACAGATTTGTTCTCCTTCGCATTTCGACGTCTTATGGTTATATTTTTGGCACTTAAGCATCTTTTATCGTTAACGTCTTCCTTCACAAAATATGACCCATAATCAATGTTGACGTATTTGTTAGCTAATCTTTTATACATGCTTCAATTTACCTCAACAATGTGTAACCCTTTTCTATTTTTTGTCTGTCTGGCATGAATGAGCTCCATTTTTTCTCTATTCGCAACATCATGGTTTAGTGCCCGTATTTCTTTTCACAGTTCCTAATTTGCGAATTGGTTATACAGCCCATTTAGAACCAGTCTGGGTTAACGCATTTTTGTCTCGGTAATGTCGTACTCATCTTTTTCTCACATCATTCCCCGAATTCCATTTCCATTTGTTTCGTGACTTGATTTGTGTCAAAGTTGCTCAGCAACATTGACATCAGACAAGGTTCGCAATGTTGCTTCTCAATCGGATCAAATTGGACTGATCTAAATTTTAAGCGTTTTTCGGAACCGTATTAAAAAAATTGGATAGAAACTGTGGTCACCGTGAGCGATCAAACCCAGACATCTGCCAAGGAAATGGACGTGTTTTAGGCAAATCCATGTTGACACCTCCTAGACATAAAAAAACACAGTTTTTATACTTGGCGGAAACTACACAAGCACAGCTACAAAATGACACCAAAACTTTGACAACCAATCCAAAATTGTGGCCGCAGTAAGCGATCAAAGCTGAAAATCTGCACAAAAATAGTACGTGGAGTCCCTCCGTGCGGAAGAAGTGAAACTTTGTAATGTAGAAATGAAAATAGGAAGGGGTAGAAATTGGTTTTTAGTGAACTCATATTATTTCTTTAAGACAAACTTTATTAAGATTGCTTACAATTCACAATTGATCGCATCTTTTAATTATCATTTTTGAGTGGAGAAATATCCAAATCTATGACATTTACAATGGAATTATGATAACTGAAATCAGGTACGAAATATTTGAGTTATATTTTTTCAATATTTCTTGAAAAAACTGCATCAATGGTAGTTCCTTCTTTGGTTGTTGGATCATTCCTACCATTTATGATTTCCAATCCAAATTTGTCTTTAGGGAAGGTTAATAGTGTTTCAGCTTCAGGTAATGAGAAATTCACATTAAAATCTCCTGCAAGGATCACAAGCCACTCCTAATAATCAATTTTTCACCAGTAACGTCTGCCAGAGCTTGTTAACGTGCAGTGGAAAGTGACAATAACGATTTTGCAATAAATAATTTAAAATCCCTCATGGCTTTGTTTGGTGAAATATAAATGGCAATTAGAATCAATTTTACTGTGGTTGGCTATGCACTCTACAGCACAGTGTCATTGTATCATGGTAGTATCATTGTATCATGGTAGCGTTAACCGTTTAACGCAACCTTATTGGAAGTCGCATGAGAAGTTTCACTTCAAAAACAACGATTTGAAGTATTTGTAAAATTCTCAACACACTTTAAAGACTTCTTACATTTGCTTAAATTTAACATTGATTCTGTTCTTACTGCTTTATTGGCAATATTGCTTGGCGATATTGCAATACCGTAAATTGCATATTTTGACCTAGATACATTTGTGCTATTATCGATGGGTTTTGCAACATATTATATTGCACTAATAGCTGAATTCGCTTAAACTGTATCGGGGCTGCCTTCAGTCACCTGTAAACGATTTTTATTCGGAATGCTATAAAATTTAGCATTGCTTAGGGCATTATCATATGTTACTCCTCCCCGGCTAATAAAAGATTCACCTGAATCTTCTTATTTACTTTTGAACACAATTTTATCTTCAAAATAATCGTTGACAAAATTATTGCAAGTGCTATTATTGTAACAAGACTTACATTTATTCCATAAGAGATGTTTTTGTGTATTTTCAGTTGTTTGATTTCCTTAATATTCTTGAATTGATTGGCCATTTAATTATCAAATGCTACTGAGTTAGGAAAATTAGACTCAAACATATTATTCTGATAAAAATATTTGGCTTCATATATCACTTTCTTATTGTAAAAAGTTTCTTGACTTATTGTAATTGAACAATTATTAAATTTTATAAGGAAACTACTTTTTAATAAAATTTTCCCATCATCGAAATGATGCTTCAATTCTTCCTCATTTGCGTTTTTTATTAAAATCATATTTCAAAAAACAATTTCTTTCGATGACACAATGTTGACTTAAGTGCCCGTAAACTCAATTCTGAGTTATATGCATATGCTTGATCATCAATTTCTACAATGAGTTCTTCTAATTCAATAGATACATAGTGTTTGGGTATTCTAATTGCAATAATAATGTATTTGCCCTTTCATGAAAATGGGCAGAAAATAAAAGTGCCCAGGTCGATTTTAAATATGTATCATCCATGAACAGTTTGTTGCAATTCCATACAATTGAAACGGCTGTAATTCACTTGACTATGCTCAGATTTCCATAAAATTTTGTGAACATAAAGGTCTTATATGAATCCATTTAACCCTCTCATGCCAGATGTTACCTATAGGCAACATTGATTTAGAAGCTAATAAAGTCCCGCTATTTGAGTTTTTTTGATTTCCGAACTTTTGTATTATGGAGCCCTATGTCTTGTGTATAACTGTGTCATTTTTCGTGATAATTAGCAGTTCACGTGTTCAGTTATTAGCCGATGCTCGTGGAGATACGTTGCAAAGTTTAGCTCGTGAAAAAAGTGTCCTGATAAAAAGTGGTTGAAATTGATGAACGAATTATTTATTTCTAAATTTCATTATACATCGTAAATATTGAAAGGTAAGAATGTGGTATGAAAAAAAATTCATAAAAAACTTCCTCTCCTTTGTTTATAATAATTTTGTAAAAGTGCAGTTGCCTATAGGCAACATCGGTCAAGTATGGCAATTTTCGTATAATGTTTTCTTTTGTTTATGTATTCTAAGATGCGTCCAAAAGGTTTAACTGTGGAGGAAATTGAGAAAATTCTCAACTTTGATTGGATAATTCCGAGGATGATTTCAAGTTGTTGGCTGTTGCCACTTCTATGCCAAGAAGTAGGTTTGATAAAATCAAACGATATTTCCACATACAGTCTTCCACAAAAGTCAAGGTACAGAGAATCGGTAACTGTAAATTGTATTACTGAATCAATATTTTTATTTGAAAACCAAAAGTTATGAAATGGTAATAATACGAGTTCTGTTGAATTTAAGTTTTCATAAATTTAAAGGGATTCGGCAATAATGATCATTGAAGACAATAATTTTTTGTTGGCAATGTCTCTTTTCTACTCCACAAAAGTCTTGGTACAGTTGCAGAAAATGCACTGTTATTTGTAAAAAGGGGAATCCCCCAAGTACATATTATCAGAGTGAGTTAACAACCGTAGGCCGCTGTCTTTAATATCGCGTCCGTATTCGTGGTGTATCTTTTATTTAATAAAATTTTTAAAAAATGAGTCGAAAGGAGTTGAGTATTAAGGAGCTTGAAATAATTATTAATCTGCATTCAAATCAGAGCAAATCATATTCTGAAATAGCTGAACTCGTGTTGCGAAGTCGGTCAACCATTCAAAAAGTGATAAATCGATTTAAGAAGGAAAATAGAGTGGAAAATGTGCCCCGAACAGGTCATCCATCTAAACTAAGTGCAAAGGACAAGAGAAAAATTTCGCGAATGGTAAAACAAGATCCATTTCTAAGCTGTAGAAAAATCTGCGATGTTCTTGGAATTAATGATAAGAAGGAGGTTAGCGCAGAAACTGTGCGTAGAGCTGTCGTAGAAGCTGGATTTTCATCTCGTACGCCTAGAAGAAAACCTCTTGTAAGTTCCATAAACAAACAAAAAAGAATAACATTTGCAAAAGCATATATTGACAAACCAATAACGTTTTGGGATAATGTTTTATTTTCGGATGAGTCTAAATTTTGTATATTTGGTGTAAATGGGCATAAGAGGGTCTGGCGAAAAGTAGGAGAAGCATTTAATCCCAAGAACACTATTAAAACAGTAAAACATGGAGGCGGTGGTGTTATGGTTTAGGGTTGCATGGCTGCTGCTAGAGTTGGAAATCTGACATTCATCGAAAATACTATGGATCAGAACTCTTATTTGGAGATTCTACGAAACAACATGAAACAGAGTGCAGCCAAATTAGGTATGCGAGAAGATTTCTTGTTTCAACAGGACAATGACCCTAAGCACACTGCGCATAAAGTTCGAATGCGGCTATTGTACAATACTCGCATGCTTGCTACACCGCCTCAAAGCCCTGATTTGAACCCTATGGAGCATCTTTGGAATGAGCTTGAGACAAAAATCCGAACAAGAGTGATATCAAGCAAGGCGCAGCTTAAGGATGTTATATTGGAGGAGTGGGCCAGAATCAGCAGCGAATTTACTAAAAAATTGGTATATTCTATGCCTAAAAGACTGAAGTCAGTAATTCAGATGAAAGGATATCCGACAAAATATTAAGAAAAGTATAATTCAAATAACTATGCAAGACTATAATTACAATTTGTATCATTTTTCTTTAGGTGTACCATGACTTTTGTGGACTTCATTCATTGACTTTCCAACACATCATATGTAATAATATATTAATACGACAGAATTTTCGTTTTGTTTTACATGAATTTAAAGTGTAATGATTATAGTTGAAGTAATACCAAAAAAATTTTATCACTATAGGTTTTTTAAATAAAAATATCAAACAATTTTCATGATATTTATCACTGTACCTTGACTTTTGTGGAAGACTGTAAATAATAACGCTGATCAGCCTCAAAAGGGACAACCTCGCTACGATAAATTGTACAAAGTTCGCCCATTGCTAGATGTTATAAAAAAAATACAATGAAATTCCCCAAGAAGAACACCAGAGCATCGATGAACAAATGATAGCATTCAAAGGTAATAAATTTTTATGTAAAATATATATATAT
This sequence comes from Odontomyia ornata, assembly GCA_963969285.1. Classification (NCBI taxonomy): domain Eukaryota; kingdom Metazoa; phylum Arthropoda; class Insecta; order Diptera; family Stratiomyidae; genus Odontomyia; species Odontomyia ornata. Next base: position 61,402,686 of record OZ017742.1, on the reverse strand, counting down.
ATATATATATATATATATATATATATATATATATATATATATATATATATATAGATAGATATTCCATTTGCTAAAATATATTTATAACTAGGCAAACACAGTTTGAAGCAATATCTCCCCTATAAGCCAAACAAGTGGGGCTTCAAAATGTTCACTAGAGCAGGTGTATCTGGCATTATTTATGATTTCGCTCTCTACATTGGTGAAGGAACGTGTAAATCTTTTGGTTTGGGAATATCTTCGGACATTGTGTTACATTTGGTATCTAACATTCCTATGAATCAAAACTACAAAATAATTTATTGATAATTCGTTTACTTCAATAAGTTTGCTGATTGCTCTTAGACAAAAAGGCATATTATCCATTGGTATAATCCGAAGTAACCGTTTGAAACATTGTACTCTAAAAAGTGAGCAGGAACTTCGAAAACAAGGCCGAGGATCATGCGATTTCACATATGAGTCAACGCACAACTTGATTGCTTGTCGTTGGTATGAAAAAAGTGTCCTGATAAAAAGTGGTTGAAATTGATGAACGAATTATTTATTTCTAAATTTCATTATACATCGTAAATATTGAAAGGTAAGAATGTGGTATGAAAAAAAATTCATAAAAAACTTCCTCTCCTTTGTTTATAATAATTTTGTAAAAGTGCAGTTGCCTATAGGCAACATCGGTCATATTATCCATTGGTCATATTATCCATTGGTATAATCCGAAGTAACCGTTTGAAACATTGTACTCTAAAAAGTGAGCAGGAACTTCGAAAACAAGGCCGAGGATCATGCGATTTCACATATGAGTCAACGCACAACTTGATTGCTTGTCGTTGGTATGACAATACGAGTGTGCAACTGGTTTCTGACTACTCAGGTAAAAATCCGATGAGTGAGTGCCAGAGATGGTGCCAAAAAGAAAAGAAATTTATAACTATACCTCGACCAAGGATAGTTGAATGCTATAACAAGCATATGGGAAGCGTTGACCTTGCAGATATGCTGCTAGAGTTGTATAAAATCAACCACCGTTCTAATAAATGATATATGCGCATTGTATACTGGTGTATAAATTCCGCTGTAGTAAACAGTTGGCTGTTGTATCGCAGAGACCTCTTACATAACTAAAATTTCAATCAGGTATTGCCGATGAGCTGATGAACGCAAATCAATCATCAACGGGTGCAAAAAAACGAGGTTGCCCATCAAATGATACACCAATGGAGTCCACTTCTTTTTCAACATGCTCTTCACCATCGAACTTGACGCCCTCTGAATCTACTTCCAGCAGAAGAGCATATGTTGCAGAACCGACAAAATCTATCCGTTTAGACAATTTAAGTCACTGGGTTCAATGGGGATCAAAAGGTAGATGCAGACTATGCCATATTGGGTTTCTTCGGTCTAAATGCAGCAAATGCAATGTTTAATTATGCTGCGATCCTCAAAAAAATTGTTCCGTTTCGTATCATACATAAATTATAAAAATATAAATAAAAAAAAGATACAAAATCAAAAACTATAATAAAAAGATTTTTCAAAACAATGAAAATATTTCAATAAATTTACAATAAATGCCCAATGTTGCCTATAGGCAACATTCAATATCTAACAAACCGAGAAACCTAGAAGTCTGAAAATTTCATCAATTCATATTTATGTCGATAATAATACGAATATATTTCCAAAAAATTTTTACTGCCGGCCAATTTGGTTCGGGCATGAAAGGGTTAATTACCGAATTTCAGGAAGTTCAAAAATACTGTTTTGATTTTATGGGTGAAAATGAAAAATCTGCAAATCATACTATTATTAACAAAATTGAGTTAATTTCAATTTTTTAGGTATCTTTTGCCCTTTACTCATAAATGCGCACCTCTGTGAATTTTCTTAAGATTTTTCGGCTAAAAGGTGTCCAGTCGCAAGGGGGAGACCCAGAACTTGGTGCATTTTTTCCGCCTTGGACACACACACAAATAAACTTTTTAAATTCAGATTATAACAGTTCTAATCAAAACCTTTCATTTGATACCCTTCTCGACTACCTTTGATAAACAAAATTTTTAAGGGCTCTTTTGTTATAATGAGGACCCCTTTAAAAAAATTTAAAATGTTTGGTAAGATCTAAAATTTTAAAGGGTCACCACTTCTGACCTTTTCACAAAATTTGAGCTTGCTAGCATCTAAAGTTTCTGAGGAATCTTGCTGGGGCGCATGGACAGACGGACGAACTGATGGACTAATATGTCGCATAACTAGTATTTCTTGGTTAAAACAGTTTTAACAAAGACTTAAACAGAGGCTAAGGAAAATAAGATTTAAGCACTTGTTCAATTAACTTAACGTATTTTAGTGTTGGCATGACCGATAAAAAGCTCCACATTTATTCATCGGTTGACAAGTAAAATATTTATGCAATAACATTTTTTATTGAGCTACTAAAATATTTATACTAAAAGAAGCCTGACGGTGCTGAAATATTTCACGCAAGGACGGGTTTAAGTGGAAAATATGTAAAAGTGCAGAGACATTCGATGTCCAGTATTCTTCTTAAGAAGAGTACCCATATATTATTTAGAAAAATACCCTTCCTTCCTATTGTAATGTGACGCCTACGCCCGGGAATCGAAGTGATTCCGATCCCGAACCCTGGCGACCGGCCAGATATGTATGACTTCGAAGTGCAAGCAGACTTCATCTTTCGTGCGGATATCATTGCGCAGAAAATATTTTTTTTTAAATATTTATATCTGTGGATATAAATATTTGAAAAATAATATTAATTAAACACCGATACATTTCGAAGCATATCTATCTAGCAATGCCTCCCACAGTTGGCGTCAAAACGTCGAATAGACAGAAACGTGGAAACTGGTTGGAAGTGTCATTCTTGATATAACCTTCAAAGAGTCGAGCTGAGAAATTCGGAATAGCAACCGGGGGCGAGTGTTCCGTGTGATTTTGAATTCAGTGCGAGATTTGGTACAATAAATAGTGCGGTGACATTTGCATTGTTTTTACGTGCTCCACGTAACCTGCTTCAGGATTCCCATTTTGTTGTGCAGTTAAAAGGCTTATGCAAATGTGGTTGTAGCTTGTGCCGCATAGCGGTAATTTGACACACCTGTTACTTTGCATTTTTTTATGTTATACACACAGCAAGCATTGAGTCAAATGATCCTCTTCTGTCTTCACGACTTGAACAATTAATGAAAATTAATGAAGGTACGTTGGAGCAATCAAATCTACTTTTAATGAGCCTTTAATGGTATTGTTGCGAGTGAACACATAAACATACTCGGATATATTCCCGCTTCATTACTGCAATAGTAGCGAGCAAACAATACCTATGTACTCGCACTTCGCCAATGAAAATTAGCCATGGAAACACATGCGCAAGTAAATAAGCGAGCAGTTAAGTGAACGAGAAAGTTCAACCCGCAACGATATTCACATCGTGAACGAACGGGGTGCTTCGAAGAGAGGTAAGCGGAAAGGAAAACCGAAAGTTCCGGCATAAACACTCTTTCGCTCAATGTCCCCAGTTTCGCTATTTTACCTCAAGAGATCTTGGGAAAGCCGGAAGCTTAAACTGAAAGCACTCTTTCGAAGTCGAAAGCTTAAGCGAAAAACAATCTTTCGCTCAATTTCCCCAGTTTCGGATATTCACCAGCCGAGCAAGCGAGACGAAGCGGGGAGGAAAAACTTTCGTGGAACGAGAGCGCACGTGTTCGGCTACTCAGCACCTTTAAAGAGAATTTAGGTTGAAAGCTGGTATTTAATGTTCTTGGGCAGGGTATTTAATGTTCTTGGGCAGTCTTATACCAGTGAGTCTTGTTCAAATCCAAAAGGGAGCGTGCTGCTACCCAGTTATCATTTAGACGGTTAAAGTATTCGCGATTTAAAGTTCAGCCGAAGATATCGTCCAGTGTTCAAAGAAATGGTGAGGGGTGAGGTGTTGGCTTGCGCCGCGATCCTCAACCAGCCCTTTGGCGCTTCACGCCGTGTGGCCACCCCGAACCATTAATACGACAAGTTGGTTCCCTCTTCAGGCTGGCTGATATTTAGTGTTTTAAAATAATTTCGAAATTCTAATGTAATGTAAATGTTTTTAGAAAATAACAGTAATACAATAAAAGTAATGCTTTAAAGTGAACTTTTGCCTTGGTTGATTTAGTGAAAATGGGCAGAGTAGCAGGTAAGTGGTGTTACAGTGAGTTCTTTCCCCGGGAGCCTTGATGTTGTATATAGGATACGCATCAAGTTGAGCTCCTAGTTCTTACCAGTATACATAGGGTATACTGCAACAGTATTGCATGTTTCTAATCCTTTTTGAAGAGTTTGGACCATAATGTTGGAAGTAGGTGTATCGATGCCTTCACTACGTACGTTGGATCACGTCACTACTTGCCCGATGGATCAATTTTATCGATTCCACACTATGACGAAGTGTTCTAGGCGGCAGGACATCATCTTTTCGATTGAAGCATAAGTTGCTTGATAGTACGAGTATGTGGGCGGGCGATGTCATTGGGCACTACGATAACGCAGAACATAAACTTCAATCTTTTGCAATTTGGTTTCCACTTACACTATGCTGTAATTTCATGGGACCTGGCTTTCCTGAACTTAAGTGGCGAAAGAATGGAACAGACGTCGATCGAGTGAAATCGCTTAAGGGCCAACATACTCTTATAGCTGAAGAAAGGAAATTCATAAATGAAAAAGTAGAAAGTTTGAAGCAAGGTGTTATTTTCATTGTTTTCGCTGTTGTGGCTGTGGGAGTCCCGTCAAATACAGGTGCTGTGGAAGGCGAGAAGCTAACTATTCACTGTACAGTTGTTGGTACAGATCCAACAATTACGTGGGCCAGCGACAACAAAACTAAATGAAACAACAGGCGTGTTGGGCCGTGCGAAACAGGGCGGTATACAGTGCCAATGGAACTTGTGATACATTATCCGTGCCAGTCTGTTTTTTTTTTTGCTTCGCCACGTTCAGTTTTAAAGTAGTAGAATAATGAAAGTCCCTGTAAAACAACAGAAATTAAAGTACAACATTAATACCTACAAAAGGCAGATCCGCGTCAACTTAGCAAATATTTATTCACTTGTATGTTCATTTTACTTTCCTTATCGTGTCCAAAATAATTCGAAATTGATGGACCACAGACACAATTCCAAAACGACCTGGAGCAAAATTATGAACTCCTATTAAGCATTTTTTTTGTAAGGAACATTCTAGTAGACGAATATATTGACTGGAATTTTATAAATGTAGGTTCTCAATTAAAACCTAGGATAACTATGCATAATAAAATCAAAATGATTGGAAGGATAAGCCAAAATTAAATTGCATATGGATCAGACGAACTGATTAATACAAAAAGAAAATAGATTGCTTTAAAAAGAAGTTACATACTTACTACAAACAAAACGGAACGCATAGTTAAAATACAAAAAAAATTGAAGACAATCAACCAATATCTCCCCATCCCAACTAGAACCTTAGACTTCATTCCTCTTGTCCCCTTCGAGTTACAAGACAAAAACCAACAGTTAAGTTGAGACAGTAATATGACCAAAAGGTTTTGAAAACATTTGCCAACCGAAATAAAGAAAAATTTAAACAACCAAAGGCCCAATAGTCTTATTCATATATACGCGCATATGCATCCATGCATGTGATTCAATTTTGGTTATACGAAACTTAATCGAAATAGGGTGAAAACGAGAATGGCTGTTTTCTTTACTATTCATTACATATTTAGTCTCCTTTGAAGTTGCAAGAAGTTTTCAATATTTAAAAATATCGTGACTAACCTTTTTAATATTGTAGTTTTCTTCCGGCTAATGAGGTAGAACAAATCCAAATTTGGGCTCATATCGTTATAAATGTTTACATTTTATAGAAAAAAAAAAACAACTTTTTTCTAATAACCTGGCTCCAATAAGTTTAAAACAGATCTTTTCTGAATAATTTAGTAAATGTAGTTTTAACAATATACTTCGGTGTTCAGTGAGAAATTTACTAAAGTTCTTTTGCTTCTGAATAAAATAAACGGTGCTAACAAAATGATTTTAAAAATTTTAATTCGCTGAGACTACAATGCAATATAAATGAAGAGTGATTCCTTCCCCAATAATCATTATAAATGTTGTATCGGAATTTGTTTGCCTCAGCCAAAACCCATATCGAGCTAGATATAGTCTATGAAAAAGAAAAAGTAGGCCATTGAAAGGGATCTATTAAGTTTTAAAATTGCTAAATGTCGTTGTAGTATGTAAACGAAACTACAATAAGTATTTTCAAGAAAAAAAAAGCTTTTGCGTTAGAAAAATAACATAAAACGAATCGTTGAAAAGAGTGATTTTCGGAAAACACTGCTTTACGCTAAGGTTATCATAAATTTAAGTTCATTTCATCCATTAAGCTCTTGGAGGATAATAAAAGAATGTCTCTAGAAAAAAATGAAGGCCGAAATCTCTGTTGATAATCATAAGTTATCTCGCGTTTAAAACGAATTTTACCATTTCATCACTATTTTCATTCGCGTTTTATAACATGTAAAAGCCACACCACTGACTGGGAAAAAAAAGTCTTAAACGCTTCAGGGATATGTTAAACCGAAGATTATATACATTAATAAGATGGAATTACTAAAAAGAACTGAGACTGATTAGAATAAGAAAACTTTCTTCGTTAAAAGGCTCTGAGAGAATTCAGATCTAGAAATACTTAATAAAATATCCTCGGGAATATGCCGATTGACTCTTGAATGGAAAGTGTGGAAATTTTTTTTTTAAAGTAAGTTTAAAACGAAAACTAATCTTTGTTCAAATTATTCGAATGCTAAAAAATACTTTGATAAGTTCTATTCCAAATACTAAGGTATAACGAGCCAAGTTGATGTTTCAAATTTATTTTTTTTTTCTATCACATAAATGTACTTGTATATCATAACATGTATCTTATAATTTCAATTGGAAAATTAATTTTCAAGAACGCCATTAATTTCCTCTAGAATATAGTAGAAGAAAGCATTAGAATTATAATCATTTAATGAATCCTGTTCGTAGAAACATCCTATATTAGTAAATTGATTACGTATATGATAAAATACAATAGAACAAACAATTAAAATGAATTGCTAACAAAAAACGGATTTTCCTTTTCAGTGGTTCTTCTTTTTCAGCGGGAAGTGAAGTGCAGGGTAGGTATGCCGTCGCAAGGGTAGGGCTTGGAAAAAATCCGCTGAGGTCGGTTTAGCGTCGTGCGCGGTACGCGGTACCTTAGTTGTTTTTGGTTTTTCCTTAACGTTGCATTCGACGGGTTGAGTTATTGTAGTATACTTTTCGGTACCGCGTCGGGAATTCGGGAACGCGAAATAAAAGTTAGATTGTGTTCTTTTTGACTGGTTATGAGAAGAAATACGGAGTAACGTAGAATAGGTTTCCTCTCCGTATGGTTTTGCTTGTAACGCGTTTGAAAACGGGCGTGTATAGGTGGCTGAATTATGTAAATGAGCGTAACCCATTCGGAGACCCGCGACCGAAATCCTCTCCGAACTAGCTGGCCGACAAGCAGCCACCGCGTGAATGGGTTACGGTGCACGGATTGGTTGACCGGTTGGTACCATCCGTTGGCACTACTCAGACTTAACGTCTAGAACTGATGAGAGGTCGGTTCCGCGTTCGTATCTAAAATAACTAAATCATTACACTATAGATGGACACCCTTCTAAAGGAATTTAATGATAAACGAATGTGGTGCTATATATTAAATTTAACTGAAGAAGCGCTTAAATTTAATTTTTCCTGACATCAGTTTAATAATCAAAAGTGCTTCAGAATATAACATTTCAGCCCAATAGGTCCACCGGTAAAAATTCCATCAAACAGAACTATAACCACACTTTGCACGGTAAGAACTTTTGGTACTTGCTGCGCAACTTGTTGATTTTTATTTTTTCCATTCGTCTGAGTAATAGCAGCTGAGCTTGGCAGGGACTTCACCTAACTACTCACGTTAACGGTACCTTGTGTTGTTATCATTCTTCGAAAAATTAAAATCTACTAACCTGGTGATAAATCCTTAACATTCAATATCGCCTCATCTTCCATTTCCGGATTCGTTACGGTTGGTTTGTAAAATAGTGTACTTAAGTTTATTTGTTGGAGTCACTTCATTCAACTTCTGTGGGGTAAATGTGCCCAAGAACTAGTTGAGAAACTGTCAAAAAAGATTGTAACATAAATCATTACCATTCCGCTAGGAATTAAAATTTACTAATCTGGGGATAAGTTTTTAAAAAGCATCATCGCTACATCTTGCTTGAATAGATGCGTGGCTATATCGGCCTGGGAATGATTCTCCCAACCTAGTCTTCTCCTTGGAGAATAATTTTTTAGTACACAAACGCGGTAATTTCAGTCACTATCGTTGCTTTTCCGTTGTTATGGACATTAAAAATCCCATTTTCCAACTGCTTCATTCATCTGACATTTCTCAAGTTTGAAAGTGGTTTCCGAATTTCGAATATGCTATTCAAAAAACTGTCCATTCATATGCAAAGATGTGGTACTATCAGATTTCTTTTACTCATTTACAACATAAATAACCAATTATTTTCACATGTATATTTTTTTTCTGATGCTTGAATAAATCAAGAATGTATTTCAAATGCCTTTTAGATTTTAACTCACCTCGAACAAAAGCTCGGCGGTTTTTCCAATTTAACGGGTTTTGCCAGGCTACGCAATGTCCTGACTATTCTTCTTCTTCAGAAAGTGAGTATAATGCTACCTAGGTAGGGATGGCGATAAAAATATTTCCCGGATTTTTCGTCTTCGGTATTTGCCTATTACTTTGTGGCCAGTTTGTTATTCGGTCCTTGAATTTGAAACCGGCCTAAGCTGGGAACGAAAACTCCAGTTTTTCGAACCCGAAAAAACGTTGTTTGGTGAAATGGGTCCGATTCTCCCATTCCTATCCACTACGGCATCATTATCTGTGGTATCAGCCAATAATTTTGTTTTAGTTGTCAATTTCTCTGCGTTTACTCTCTTAATTTCGAAATTGCTTAGTTAATTTTCGACTGCCAGTAGCCGAACCATATTTCTGTCGTTTTATCCAAATTCATTTATTGGTGGAACTTTTCCTGCCTTGATGCTGGTTTTACCTGAAGAACCAGCAAAACCGCTAGTTAGTTTTTTCTCGTTGCTTTTGTTTTTGACATATTGTGTGATAGTCGAGCAGTCGCCAGAGCAAACTGCTTGAAAACCAACAATTGTTGATTAAAATGTCAATTTAAAATAATATTCATCATTTTAATTTGCAATTGAAATCTGGACAAGGCAACCCCTTTCCAACGTAGTCCTCTCATGATTGCACTTTCACAATACCATGGAAAATGGATGGGACGCTCGTCAACTGATTTTTGAGCGGTCCTGTAAGGTGACGACGAGCAACAAACAGGGAGTCTATTATTCACGTTCACAGCGGTCACGTTGTACCGAACAGAGAGCTCGAAAATAGAAAAATTTCCTTGGCGGTGGTTGTCGTACCCGCATAGAATTGTCATTGTTTGCATAAATACATGGTCACAAAACTAGCTTTGATTTTCACTGCCCAACAAGTGAAAATTTCCGTAAATATTTAGATAACACGTCGTGGACGTCGTCTTAACAAAAAGCCTGAGTCTAGTGAGGCGTTTGCATATAGAAGATAGCTGTATCCGTTTTCAAGTGCTGAATCAATTGATTGGTCGATTGAAATAGGAATGTGTGATCGATGTGCTGATGAAGCATTGAGTAACTGTCATGCCTAGTCGCATTGTCAATGGGTTCTGGAGCGCGCATCTCATTTACTACAATCGGAAATCCTGCATGCGGAGAGGTTCATCAAGAAACATATCAGTGATTAGTTGCTTTCATTATCGCCAATTGGTGCTACCAACAATGTTTGAAATATGCTACTAGGACAGGGAATGAGATGAGTATCTTTATCTAAAAGACGATATAATTTTATCGAACTAACGGTGTATCATCGGTCGAAGAAATTATATGAACTCTCTTGCCAAATATTAATGCAAACCCTTTGAAAGAAGACAAAATGACACGTTTTCTATATTGTTTAGCAATAATTTGAAAAATCTTTTTGGTTTTCGGGAATCATTCGAGGATCATCGTCGTGCGTCATTGAGATTAATTGTAGAGTAAATGATTCCTTTAGTTTATTTGTTACATTTACATTACATTTATTCGCCACCCTCTGTAAAATTTTCATTTGTTTTCACCAAGATAATTTTTTTATTGAATATTTCTTGTTGTACGAGAAATTTCCGGTTGCAAAAAGTGTTTCATATAAAACTTAAACAAACATTTTGATTTCGATTGAATTAATAGGGCGGTAATTTTGTTTAAATTCGGTTCAAGACACTTGCTTTTGTGATATGGATTATAAATATATGTTTTGGGTCTTAATATGTGACCAAGCTTGACCTATGCACACGTAAAGTTTTATCATATTGACCGTTATGAAAGAAGCTGTTTAATCGTTCCGTATTTTTGCCTTTTTTTTGAAACATTGTCATTTTTATGGATTAAAGTTCAATATTGGATAAGGTTGTATCCGCTCAAGAAGTTATTTTTAGGATTATTCAATGTATTGGGTGTACAACTTAATAACCGGAATTTGACGCTAGATGTCCGTACTAACAAATATCGTGAAAGCTCGAACTTTATATATATATATGACATTTTGAAGGTATCTTTGACAGCTATCTAGTTCAGTCAACAAAACAATTTTATCCTGTGTGCATCCTTATTATTTTTCACGATGAATAACTTCGAAAATTTGAGAACAAGACAGCATAACACTATTCCATTGCATAACACTATATTTTTAAATGGTTTAATTCGTGAATGCGATATTTGTTTACAGTGTGTCCTTGTGCTAGGGGGAAAGAACCCGCCCCATGACACCGCAACGCTAGCCTGCCAGCGCATTCACGCGTCCGCAGACAAAGCCAATCTCGGCGGATCTCAACATCCTCTTTCGCCGAGGCAGCAGACCATCGTTGCAGGCCTCCACGGACATTCCTATATACCTACTTTCTACTACAATTGAGTAAATTTTATGTTATTAGATTTTTCAATATCACCTTCGACGTGCTCCTCAATTTCAACTCTTCTTTCAGTCCTTCTAGGGCTGCAAAATAGTTTTGACTGTCATCAGTGGCACCAGCACTTAAAATTCTGTTATAAATATAGAAATTACTAATAGTAGTTTAAGTTCTTGCTCATAGATATCGCACTGGATAAGCGTGCCGCGCGCACTTAGCTCTGGGCTGAGTCAGATTCATCTTGTACCTTGACGCGTTCACTACTCACTGTGTAAACTTATTATTTTATATTCAATAAAATACTTGATTAGAATTAACTCCACTGTGTTTAACCCTTATTTAATAAGAGGTTATGGGCCCAGGCCACTGAGTAGTAGTGCTTATTGTTGTTTAAAGTTTACGAGTAATAAGAAATAGTGAAGTTGACATAATGTCGGACAGTGACGCGGTAAAAGTAGCAAAACTAAAAGGTGCTGAAAATTGGAGTGTTTAGATTATCACATGAAGTGTTCGATGCTGTTAATGGTGTACTGTCAAAGCCAACACCGCCTGTTGCTCCAGCAGAAGATGCAACGAACGAAGCAAAAGCAGCATACGTGACTGCAAAAAGTGACTATGAAAGAGAGCTTAAAATCTTTATACAGGAAGAAAGCACTGCACAAAAGTTTATCGTGACATCCATGGAGAGGCAGCCCATGACGCATATAATGACGTGTGAAACTGCAAAGTCTGTGTGGGAAAAACTGCACTATATTTACGAGAACAGGTCGGAGGCAAGTGTACACGTTCTGCAACAACGTTGGTTTAGCATGGAAAAGGAACCTTCTGACGATATCTCCTCGTACATTTCGAAAGTCCTAGATTTGAGTTTCAATTTAAAAGTATTGAATGAGCCAATGTCGGATAACATGGTAATGACAAAAATCCCGATGACTTTGCCTCCGCAGTATAGTCATTTTGTGTCTACCTGGGATTCTACGCCAGTTGCAGAAAGAACTCTGGAAAATCTTTCGGCACGTTTGCAAATTGAAGAAACTCGTGCTTTGCAAAGTGAAATCGAACATTCTGGTGCTTTGATTGCAAATAATTCAAAGAATTTTGTGAATAAAGAGAATAATCATCCAAATGGAGAGAAGAACCGTGGTAAACAAAAACCAAAATGTTGGCTCTGTGGAAAAGTTGGGCATATACGTAAGAACTGTTGGAACCTTCCTGGTAATTAGCGTCACAAGAACGCGCAACAGCCCGATGCCGGTAAGTCGAATCCTTCAGTCTCCAGTAAGCAGAATTCTTCGAATGCAGCTTTGGTCGGCAAAATATTTATATCTACGGAGGTTGATAGCAGTCAGTTGTCTTCTTGGATTTTCGACTTGGGAGCGTCACAACACATGTCCAAGAAACGAGAATATTTTTCTACGTTTCGGCAAATCGAGGGAACTCCTAGTCGTCTTGGAGACGGACACATCGTGCACGCTGTTGGTATAGGTAATTTTGATGTTTATGCTTTCAACGAAAAAGTTTGGGCAAGTAAATGTTTGTCTGATGTGCTTTATGTGCCGGATTTAAAGTTTAATCTCATTTCAATGAGCGCTGCTCTTATAAACGGCATGAGATTTTAGTCTAATAAAAATATTTGCAAATTTATTAAAAATGATGAAGTTTTAGTAATTAATAAAAAACCGGTAAATAGTAGCTTATTTTTAATGGAAATTTTTGCAAGTAATAAATTTAAGATGATTGATAAAAATGAAGAGAATAACAATAATAAAAATGTTGAAATATCTTTGATAGCTGAAAATAATTCTGTTAAATCTCAATTGCAAATATCGCACTAACGTTTTGCACATCAAAATTTTGAACACGTTAGGAACTTTCTTCATAAAAATAACATTGTAATCAAAGAAGTGACCCCTTTTTGCGATGCCTGTGCGCTGGGAAAGATGCATAGAATTCCTTTCCCGATAAGTGACCATAAAATGACTAAAGTCGGAGAAATTATTCACAGCGATCTTTGCGGTCCTATGGAAGTCTATTCACTTGGCAATTCAAGGTATTTTTTACTTTTTAAAGACGATTTCTCGAAATACGTGACCTTGTACTTCATATTTAGTAAAACAGAAGTAAAAGCTTGTTTTGAAAATTTTATGCAACGTTTAAAAAAGGAAACTAGTAACGAGATTAATGTACTTCGTACTGATAACGGATTGGAATATACCATTAAAGAACTTTCAAAACTTTTGTTTGAGAACGGGATAAAACGTCAATGTACGGTCACATACACGGCAGAGTAGAACAGAAGCGCTGAACGCGAAAACCGTACTCTTGTAGAAGCGGGGCGTACAATGTTGCTTTCAAAGGGCCTGAATAAAAATTTGTGGGCTGAGGCTGTAAATTCTGCTTGTTTTGTATTGAACCGTAGTAGAAAAACTCGTGTTGATGGTAAAACACCGTTTGAAATATGGGATGGTCAAAAGAGTGATTTTAATTCCTTTAAAATCTTTGGTACCGAAGTGTACACTCATATACCCAAGTTGAAAAGGCATAAGTTTGATCCAAAATCAAAAATTGGAATATTTGTTGGGTATGATGTCACCGTAAAAGGCTATCGTGTGTTAATGAATGATAATAAAATTCAAACATTTCGCGATGTTTTGTTTAAAAATGAAAATACTTCAAAAGATATTGTAATTGAAAATATTAGCGATTACGATTTTTGTATATTTGAGTGTCCGAAAAATGTTGAACCAAGAGCTGATGTGAACGAGGTACGCGAAATCGTCGAAAATCGAAACAATGTTGAGAATAATAACAATCAAAATTTGAATGAGCCTAACGCTGATATAAATGTCGAAAATGACCAAAATGATGATTTGAATGAAGTTGCTCGTGATGGTATTGTTGAAAATCAGGGGGAAATTCATGAACCAAATCAAAACAATAACAATCCTATTGTGGTACCTGAGCGTCCTCGCTATAACTTGAGAAATCGAGCAAATATTCAGCCACCTGATCGTGGTGATATTGTAAATTATTTCATGTTTGATGACGAAGATCATATTGATATAGACAATTTATTTGTTGCTTTAAATGCTCATGCTTATAATGATGAACCAAGTTGTTATGAAGAAGCAATAAATTCTGAGAACTCTCGATAGTGGTAAGCGGCAATGAGAGACGAATATCAAGCTTTAGTTAAAAACGGTACGTGGGAATTACAAAACGCGCCGTTAAATGCTAAAATTCTCTCGAACCGCTGGGTATATAAAATAAAACCTAATCTCGATGGAGGTAAACAAAAGTTTAGGGCAAGACTTGTATCTTGCGGTTACCTTCAAAGAAAATACATCGATTATACCGACATATACAGCCCGGTAGCTAGATACACTTCTATACGTGCTTTTCTCGCGATAATGTTTTCGGAGCAAATGTTTTGTAAACAGTTTGACGTGAAGTCCACGTTTTTAAACGGTGATTTGTCTGAAACTATATACATGCGCCAGCCGGAAGGTTTTGAAGACGGAACAGATCGGGTTTGCGTTTTAAAGAAAAGTATTTACGGTCTCAAGCAATCCGCGAGATGCTGGAACTCTAAGTTCGTATCATGTTTAAAACGTTTTAATTTGCATCCGACGGACTCCGATCCATGCGTCTTTGTAAGCCATGATACTGCGGAGGAAAAGCTAATGTTAATTATATACGTAGATGATGGACTTGTTGCATCTAAAAACGACAGTCGAGTTAATGAACTTCTTTCTTATCTTGAAAGTAATTTTGAAATAACTACAGTTTACAGCTGTTTTTAGGAATTGAAATAAAATATTTGAATAATGGATCAATTTCGTTACATCAAAGTATGTATGCTCAAAAAAATTATTGATAGATTTAATTTGCAAGATGCTAAAACAAGTAAGACTCCAGCTGATCCAAATTACATTTCATTGTGCTATAAAAACTTGGAGGATTATGCGACTAATGTACCCTTTAAACAACTTATTGGTAGTTTGATGTTTTTAGCCACCGTAACGTAGCCTGATTTAACATATTCAGTGGGAGTACTTAGTCGATTTCAGAAAAACCATCTAAAACTCATTGGATCGCTTTAAAAAGAATTGTAAAATACGTTAAAGAGACAGTTAATTTCGGTTTGGTGTATTCGAGCAAAAATGATTTTTCGAGTATCACGGCTTACAGTGACGCCGACTACGCAAGTGATTTTGTTTCGCGAAAATCTGTATCGGGTTTTATCGTAAAACTAGGTAATAGTACAATTGTAATGTGACGCCTGCGCCCAGGAATCGAAGTGATTCCGATCCCGAACCCTTGTAACCTGCCAGATGGATATGTCCTCGAAGTGCCAGCGGACTTCATCTGTTGTGCGGATATCGTTGTGCAGAAAATATTTTTTTTTCTGTCCAAATATTTGGATCCGTGGATATAAATATTCGAAATATAGAATTAATCCAACCCCGGCACATTTCGAGACATAGCCATCTGGAAATGCCCCTCCACCGTGGCCATCGAGAAAACTATGCCACTGGCGACATCTGAAGAAGCACATTTCCGCCATATGAAGTGCCATTCCACGCACATATGTTTTGTCCGAGGTGACAACCGGAACTTTTGACAGCACATGGAGGCGCGAAACGTCATCGTAAAGTTCTTCGTGATAATATCCAAGGTATTACAAAACCAGCTATACGTCGTTTGGCGCGACGTGGTGGAGTGAAACGTATTCCCTGTTTAATCTGTGAAGAAACGCGTGGTGTGCTTAAAGAGTTTTTGGAAAACGTTATTCGTGAGGCAGTGACATTCACCGGAGCAGAAACATTAGGAAAGAGGTTAGTTTAGTTAATAACTAATTAGAAAAGTTTAGCAATATTTTGTCTGGTCTGCAGCGGAAGGCAGTGTGAACTGCGGACTAAGTGGGAATATACCTTCGATAAAACAATCTCTCTTAATGAATCCAGTAGGAGAATAATTCAACACCAAAATGATTTGACACTTCTTCATGCGGAAATTCGAAGTAACGCTTGCTACTTTGTTCAGATTGATCAATTGGCGTATCGCTTGCAATCCGCAGTACAGATTGCAGTCTTCGATTCAGCAACGTACATTGTACGGTATAAACATATGCTATTAAAAGTGATCAACATTGTCCGCGGGTATGCTTCTCACGTTATCAAAAATGCGGCGCTAATATTGAAAGTCGAGTGGACACAGCCACATGGCGGGAATTCTGCAAATGTGATGGTCGTATCACATATAATCCGATCAACTCAACTTACAAGGACAGCTTCATTGCCCGCAAAACCATCCTGGAATATGGTTCTGGTCAAATCTTTGAACGATCCGGATTTGTTGCTTGATTGTGCTGTTGTGATTCGAGATAAGTATCCAAAGGCTAAATATTATTTTCTCGTTCTTCCCAAGGTAGATATACCAAGATTTATCATAAGGAAAGAAAATCGGGGACCTTAAAATCAGCCTTCATGCCGTTCCAAGCATGCAACGGCTACATCTGCATGCGATATGGCGGATTTTCAATCGCCTTGCCAATATGTTGAGGAAATATTAAATCATATGTAAATATTTAGTACATAAGATTGTTAAATGAAGTCAGGATCATTACTAATCAATCTATATGGATTCAAGTGGACTTCGAATTTAAGTGACTATGATTAGATGTATGTCGCCAAACGCAGAAGCTAACAATAGCCAACTAATAAACTGCAAACGATCGGATCAAAGTAAAAAAGACTCTAAAACTTAGAACACTTGAACCTTTTTCGTAACAATATCAAAATATGTAACATGTTACTTAACAGGGTCAAGGTCACGCAAAAGAAAAAACGAAGTTTTAATTAAGTACTCTGATAACGGCACATCGATATTGGAAAACTGTATGTTGTTTTTAACCATTCGCTGCGAACTCTCATGCGTTTAGAAAACGGGCAATTTCAGGTGACTGAAATATTGTAATTGAGCGTAATCCATTCGGAGACCCGCGACCGAAATCCTCTCCGAACTAGCTGGCCGACAAGCAGTCACCGCGTGAATGGATTACGGTGCACGGATTGGTTGACCTGTTGGTACCATCCGTTGGCACTACTCAGACTTAACGTCTAGAACCGATGAGAGGTCGGTTCCGCGTTCGAGCTGAAAGGTAGAAAATCATTACAAATGGCGCCCAACGTGGGGCCAAAAACATCCTAAGGGGGAAAGAACTTCGCGTCTTCTGACGAGTTGGTCCTTTACGGAGGATGTAAGGTACTTTGGTACTCGAGTCCCACTATCAGGAGCAGTGGAATTGTGTGATACACACTAGAAGTCGCTTCACGTGAGTTGTAGCTTCCGCTCTCCTTTGTTTGATTTTTTTTTTTTCGCGACAGAATCCTTCCGATGTGTTGTCCCAGGTTAACCCCTGTAAGGACCTTCTATTTTCTTGATGGAACTGCCAGTCTGATGGGTTTACCTATCAGCATGGACTCTCAAGAAAATAGAAGGCTACCTTGCCTTTATGTCGCGGAAGGATTCTAACTATTTCTTATGCGTGTTAGACGAGTGGTATCGGTTCAACGTTCGATGGCGTATGCTGGAGTGGCGAAGCCCGGAATGCTTCTACGCGTCGGGAATTTTGACCGCGTACAAAGTCGTTACGGTAGCTCTACCACTTGTCTCGTCGAGTCACTTTAACGTAGTTTAGAGACGGTTTTTTTTGTAATGTATGTGGGTATGGGGTTAAATTTCGTAAATCGACCGAAGCACCCTTTCTTCGGCAGATTACCACGCACTCTCATTTCCCGCTGAAGAGGTCGACCATTGGAAAGGAAAGTGTGTCTTAAACAATTTTTTTTTCCCAGCCTCTATTATTAGCTCGCCACTAACGGCCACTAATTTAGTGATAATATTTAAAATCTTTTATTATTCTATAAACTTTAGTAGGAATAAGTATATTTTATATTTTATAATTTTTTTCTTCCTCTCATTTCATACTAGCGACCACCCGTCGGCACTCCTAGACCCCGGACGAACCAATCCAGACCCCATCACCAGCTATGACCCAGCTCCCAACATGACTCCAACTCTGCTGACTCGCACCGCTAAACACAGTTCTCCCGAAGTTCCACAACCGACGCCGTCCTTCGCCGAGGCCAATGCGCAGGGAAATGATAGCGAGACGAAGGTTCCTTGGCATGTAAAACCTTTTCATGTCAGGTTGCGGAATTATTTGGCTACTCGACAGCGCATCTTCCATGAGGAATTGGCCACAAATGTCCCACCGCGAAGCAAGCGAGCCACGCGTCGGATGCGGAGCTTCTGGAGAAAAGTCAGGCAGTCGAGGAAAGTGTTGAAGGACATATACTTAGACGAATTATTGAGGGATGATGTTCGGCCATATGCGTCAGTACACCTTCTGCAAAAACGAGTATCAGGCTTAGTCGATACGGGAGCCAGTGTGAATTGCATCTCTGCCGAGTTTGCAGGGGAGGTACTGGCAAAGCACGCGGACCAAATCCGTCATTTCACCTCCTGGTTAAGCACGGCGGACGGAACTCGTCACTCTGTAGTGGGAAAAATTATGACGGATGTCACCTTTAAAGGGGTAACTAAACCTATGGAATTTTTCATCATACCTCAGTTAACCCAGAATCTTTATTTAGGAGTGGATTTCGTTCGAAAATTTAACTTGGCCCCGGCACTATTTTCCAGTTCGACCCTGGAGTCCGTCACCACCGTTCCTGACCAATCTCAACCCACTAACTTACTACGGCATACACTGGATGTAACTCAGCAACTGCGTCTCGACTCGGCTATATCGGCTTTTCCATCGCACGAGAAAGAAGGTCTCGGGCGGACTGCCCTGGTGTTCCACACTATAGATGTGGGGGACGCTAAACCCATAAAACAGAGACATTTCGCCATATCTCCGGCGAAGGAAAAATCGTTATATGCCGAAGTGGATCGAATGCTATCATTAGGCGTAATCGAAGAATCACAGAGCGCGTGGGCTTCCCCAGTCACCTTAGTTGTCAAGCCGAACAAGGTCCGGTTATGCTTAGATGCCAGACGCTTGAACGCCGTCACAGTCAAGGACGCATATCCTCTACCGTTGATCGAAGGCATTTTGAGTCGATTGCCTAAAGCCCATTTCATCACGAGCTTAGACCTCAAGGACGCCTTCTGGCAAATTCCTTTAGACCCCGGTTCAAAGGAGAAAACGGCCTTCACAGTCCCAGGTCGGCCCCTATATCAATTCGTGACCATGCCATTCGGATTGTGTAATGCCCCCCAAACGATGACGCGCCTTATGGATAAGGTGATACCACCTCATTTGCGGCACCAAGTTTTCGTTTACTTGGACGATCTGCTGCTTATAACCGAGACCTTTGACGAACACATCGACCTGCTTCAGGAGGTGGCTCTACACATCCGGAGGGCAAGATTAACCATCAACATAAGGAAGAGCCAGTTCGTGATGACGGAGGTGAAGTATTTAGGTCACATCATTGGGCATGGGCATATCAAGACCGATCCGGAAAAGACTCAAGCGATTGACGTTTTTCCATTACCCAAGACCACCAAACAGTTACGCCGATTCTTAGGCTTATGCGGATGGTACCAGCGTTTTGTACGTGACTATGCCACCATTACCACTCCTTTGACCGACATGCTGCGTAAGGGACGTAAATTCGTCTGGGAAGAGCCCAGCTTGCGAGCCTTTGAAGAGCTAAAGAAGAGTCTGACTACAGCCCCCGTACTGCACAGCCCGGACTTTGACAAACCGTTCTCAATCCATTGTGACGCGAGTCAACATGGGGTGGGAGCAGTCTTAGTCCAGGTTGCACAAGACGGCGAGGAGAGACCTATAGCCTTCATGTCTCACAAGCTGAACCCAGCCCAGCGAAATTACACGGTCTCCGAGCAAGAATGTTTAGCCGCGGTGTTGGCAGTGAAACGCTTCCGAGCCTATGTGGAGGGACACACCTTTGAAATCGTTACGGATCACGCTTCTCTGAAATGGCTAATGAGCCAGACTGATCTCAACGGCAGATTGGCCAGGTGGGCACTGAAACTCCAGGCATTTGACTTCACAATTCGCCACCGAAAAGGAAGCCAGCATGTAGTCCCCGACACCCTATCCAGAATGTTCGCCCCTGAAGGAGCCGAGTTGGTCCAAGAGGACGACAGCCCCCAATTGATCGATCTGGACCATCCTGCCTTCAAGTCAGCCAGCTACACCCAACTGATTCACACTATCCAGAACCAACAGCCCCAGCTTCCTGAACTGCGGTTGACGGATGGATTTATTTACAAGCGGATGGGACACGCATCCGGTGACCCCATACAAGAAGAAGAACAGTGGAAGTTGTGGGTGCCCGAAGAATTAACCACTGATCTTATCAGGCGGGCTCATGACCACCCATCAAGTGCGCACGGCGGATACGGTCGTACACTTAGGCGGTTGAAAACCTGTTTCTTTTGGCCTAAGATGGCACAACAGATAAAAGCGTACGTAGCCTCCTGTGAGCTATGCAAGTGCACTAAAGCGCCCAACACCATTCTTCGACCACCCATGGGTAAGGTTGAGGTCCCCGAACGCGTGTTCCAGCGCTTGTACATTGATCTTATCGGTCCTTACCCTCGATCTGCTTCTGGTCACACGGGAGCTGTCGTGGTCCTGGACCAGCTCTCCAAATTCCCTATCATAGAACCACTACGTAACATGCACACTGGACCAATAATCAGCTTTTTGGAGAACCGAGTCTTTCACATGTTTGGAGTTCCGGAGAAACTTGTCTCCGACAATGGGGTCCAGTTCACCTCCAACAAGTTCCGAGACCTAATGTCCAAATACGGCATCATCCACCAACGAACTGCCGTCTATTCACCACAAGCCAACGCATCCGAACGACTGAATCGTACGCTCATAGCGGCCATTCGCGCCTATGTCCACCCGAATCAGAGGGACTGGGATCGCAAATTGTCCGCCATCACTAGTGCACTGCGCTCGTCGTACCACGCCACGACCGGCATTTCGCCGTATTTCGCAGTGTTCGGCCAGTACATGATCTGTCATGGGAGCGCTTACCGGCTATTGCGGCAGCTGAAATCGCTAGAGGACCCAATCGTGGTTCTAGAACCGCACGAAAAGCTCCAACTTCTGCGAGATCAACTGCGGGAGAAGATTGAAGAAAGTAGACGGATGGGAGAGGAGCGGTACAACTTGCGATCTCATCCTTCTGGCTTTAAGGCCGGCGACGAAATATATCGTCGAAACTTCCGACAGAGCGATGCCACCCGACATTACAATGCCAAACTAGACAAGAAATTCGTGAAGTGTCGAGTCATACAAGTCATAAGCCCCACCCGATACCTCATCGCGGACATGACTGGTAAGACCCTGGGAATTTACCACGCAAAAGACCTTAGACGATGAAGTGCAACTAATTCCCACGAGAAACCTTGGCTTATCCCAAATCTCTGCCTAGACGAAGGCCTCCGGATAACACCTGACTTCCTACTATATAGTCACTGCCGAGTCTTCACGAACCGGGTTGTAGCCTATCCTTCGAAACGGATCTTCGACCCGCCACGTCCCTAACCAAGACCTGTTACCAAGGAGACGGGATCGTAATTACTTCGATTTTGGGGGGGGGAATGTGTAATGTGACGCCTGCGCCCAGGAATCGAAGTGATTCCGATCCCGAACCCTTGTAACCTGCCAGATGGATATGTCCTCGAAGTGCCAGCGGACTTCATCTGTTGTGCGGATATCGTTGTGCAGAAAATATTTTTTTTTCTGTCCAAATATTTGGATCCGTGGATATAAATATTCGAAATATAGAATTAATCCAACCCCGGCACATTTCGAGACATAGCCATCTGGAAATGCCCCTCCACCGTGGCCATCGAGAAAACTATGCCACTGGCGACATCTGAAGAAGCACATTTCCGCCATATGAAGTGCCATTCCACGCACATATGTTTTGTCCGAGGTGACAACCGGAACTTTTGACAGCACATGGAGGCGCGAAACGTCATCGTAAAGTTCTTCGTGATAATATCCAAGGTATTACAAAACCAGCTATACGTCGTTTGGCGCGACGTGGTGGAGTGAAACGTATTCCCTGTTTAATCTGTGAAGAAACGCGTGGTGTGCTTAAAGAGTTTTTGGAAAACGTTATTCGTGAGGCAGTGACATTCACCGGAGCAGAAACATTAGGAAAGAGGTTAGTTTAGTTAATAACTAATTAGAAAAGTTTAGCAATATTTTGTCTGGTCTGCAGCGGAAGGCAGTGTGAACTGCGGACTAAGTGGGAATATACCTTCGATAAAACAATCTCTCTTAATGAATCCAGTAGGAGAATAATTCAACACCAAAATGATTTGACACTTCTTCATGCGGAAATTCGAAGTAACGCTTGCTACTTTGTTCAGATTGATCAATTGGCGTATCGCTTGCAATCCGCAGTACAGATTGCAGTCTTCGATTCAGCAACGTACATTGTACGGTATAAACATATGCTATTAAAAGTGATCAACATTGTCCGCGGGTATGCTTCTCACGTTATCAAAAATGCGGCGCTAATATTGAAAGTCGAGTGGACACAGCCACATGGCGGGAATTCTGCAAATGTGATGGTCGTATCACATATAATCCGATCAACTCAACTTACAAGGACAGCTTCATTGCCCGCAAAACCATCCTGGAATATGGTTCTGGTCAAATCTTTGAACGATCCGGATTTGTTGCTTGATTGTGCTGTTGTGATTCGAGATAAGTATCCAAAGGCTAAATATTATTTTCTCGTTCTTCCCAAGGTAGATATACCAAGATTTATCATAAGGAAAGAAAATCGGGGACCTTAAAATCAGCCTTCATGCCGTTCCAAGCATGCAACGGCTACATCTGCATGCGATATGGCGGATTTTCAATCGCCTTGCCAATATGTTGAGGAAATATTAAATCATATGTAAATATTTAGTACATAAGATTGTTAAATGAAGTCAGGATCATTACTAATCAATCTATATGGATTCAAGTGGACTTCGAATTTAAGTGACTATGATTAGATGTATGTCGCCAAACGCAGAAGCTAACAATAGCCAACTAATAAACTGCAAACGATCGGATCAAAGTAAAAAAGACTCTAAAACTTAGAACACTTGAACCTTTTTCGTAACAATATCAAAATATGTAACATGTTACTTAACAGGGTCAAGGTCACGCAAAAGAAAAAACGAAGTTTTAATTAAGTACTCTGATAACGGCACATCGATATTGGAAAACTGTATGTTGTTTTTAACCATTCGCTGCGAACTCTCATGCGTTTAGAAAACGGGCAATTTCAGGTGACTGAAATATTGTAATTGAGCGTAATCCATTCGGAGACCCGCGACCGAAATCCTCTCCGAACTAGCTGGCCGACAAGCAGTCACCGCGTGAATGGATTACGGTGCACGGATTGGTTGACCTGTTGGTACCATCCGTTGGCACTACTCAGACTTAACGTCTAGAACCGATGAGAGGTCGGTTCCGCGTTCGAGCTGAAAGGTAGAAAATCATTACACAATTTCGTGGGGATCGCGAAAACAAAGCACGATTGCTCTTAAAACCACTGAATCAGAACTCTATGCTGCTTGCTGCGCTGCTCAAGAGATTATTTGGACTCTACAAATGGTTCGAGATATAACAAATAGTACAAATGTAAAAATACCTGTATTGTACATTGATAACCAAAGTACCATTCAGATACTTGAAGATCAGCGAAATCATTATAAAAGTAGACATATTTATACAAAATATAAATATGTAAGTTCACTTTATAATTCTAAAGCATTGTTGTTAGAATATATTAATACCGAGCATCAGCAAGCTGATATCTTGACGAAAGCATTACGAATACAATCATTTTATCGTTTGAGAAAATTAATTGGCATTTGTAATACTAATAAATAAAGTAATAATAAATTATGTTTGTTTTTTGAATCAGAATTAACAAAAAAAAAATTGTATTGCACGAGATTTGTAATGTATGTTTCACATGTTTAGATTGTAATTTCTAAGCGGGAGTGTTATAAATATAGGAATTACTAATAGTACAATACTCATTTTCGGATTAATAGCGCCCTAAAATAAAAGAAAAAAGAATTATTCCTTAAAGCACTATTTGTTTTTTATTTTTCCCAAATATCGATATTTCGGAGATAAATGATCTCCTTCCTCAGTTGCGATATTCTGAAGCTAATTGCTGTTTACATGGCCTTTTATAACAATAGTTTTTTCCCTAGAGTAATTAAACGGTAATTAACAACAGAAGAGTCTTATAAAAAGGGGTTTTAACAAAATAAGGATTTTTGTATGGAAAGGAGATATTTTAAGTGATGGCTCACACCAACTTCATTAAGTAACTATACCCGTTGCCAACATCGGTGTTCATTCTTTTGTTTTTCGGAACTCGAGATATCCACAAACTTTCGTATCCATCCAGTTTTCTCCAATCAGCTACTTCCTGCACAATCTCGAGATTTTCCCATTCGATTTTATGCTTTTCTTCGACAATGTGCCTCGCTACCGCCGATCTTGCTGTTTCTGTTGTACCTCGTTTGATTATTTGTTCCGCTTCTTTGATGTGCTCCTGCCACCGGGTTTCTGAAGCTAAATAAGACAATCGGTGGGCTTACAGAGGACATTAGGCTCTTGAGATCGTGTTTGAAGTACAAGATGACCCCAAAAAGCCATCGAATATCTTTAAAATCGTCGATTTTTGAAACCAAGAAAGAACGGAAAATGGTAGAAAGGAGTCTGATAAAGAGGAGTGTGAATCAACTGTACGGAAAACTGCATGCGTTAACATTAGAGTGCTACTCGCTGCACCTGAAAATTGCGATGAACGGCACAGGACAAAAAGGCGACATCAATAACATCATGGAGAAGGTACAACGTGCAAAACAATGTGAAAAGGACAAGAAGCGAAAAATTTTGGACAACAAATTGAATTTGCTGAGGGGAAAAACAAACCTAGAGCAGGAACAAGCGACCACATCAGAACCGATAGGAAACTTCGTCATCAACAAATCAACTGAAACCTTCACACAGGAGCAATTTAATCTCCTCAACAAAGGTCTGAAATATGCGGTCAATAACGGTACCCTTCCGGTGGAGGATATTGTTTTAGATGTTGAAGCGGCAATTAGATTCATGAACAACGAAACAAAACAAAAAGTAAGGCAACGAACGGCGGAAGCGATCAAAATATCCCAGGCGAAGAATGCGAAAAACAACGCAGAATGGAAAGTGCTCAAAGAATTGAAAGCGAAACCAGTGTACTACCTGAGAGCGGATAAGGGGAATTCGATTGTCATAATGGACCGAAGCCACTACGAACAACTTGTTATGGACAAACTAAATAATGGAAACTACCACCAGCTACGTACTGATCCGCTTCCAGAATCAATAAATAGAGTGGAAAAAACTCTAAAAGAGTGCAAAGCAGTGATTGGTGATATCAAAAGGCTTCGAGTATCAAACCCGTGTCTGCCAAGGGTTAAATGTGCACCAAAGGTACATAAAAATGGTGAAGAAATGAGGGAGATAATTACGGCGACGAATGCTCCTACAACCAAAATAGCGAAGTGGCTGCTACAAGAATGCAGTAAAATCCCATACAAACCAAGCAAGCGCTCCGTCAAAAACAGGGATGAGTTGATCGAGATTCTCCAAACAGTGCAAATAGCGGAGGATGATATACTGGTCTCATACGAAGTCAAATCTTTGTTCCCGAGCCTACCAGTAAAACAAGCCTTGGCACTGTTCGAAGACTGGGTGCTCAAACATGATAAGTCTCCAGAGTGGAGGAAACGTGTAAAATGTTACACTAAATTAAAAACCTTATGTATGAGTGAGAACTACTTCATGTTCAGAGGAAACTTCTACAAAGCAACAGTAGGAGCAGCAATGGGAAACCCTCTCTCACCTATCTTAAGTGACATCTTTATGGACTGGCTCGAGACGGAGCTCGAACACAAAGAAATAATGCCACCTATCTGGATCAGATATGTAGATGACATCTTCACGGTGATCAAAAGTAAGGAAGCGGAAAAACTTTTGGATGAGCTGAACAATATACACCCATGAATAGCGTTTACAATGGAGAAAGAGAAGAACGATTGGATACCTTTCCTGGATATCAGCATAATAAAAGTCTCGGGCAAACTTGAATTTGACATATATAGGAAAGAAACAACAACACAAAGAACGATCCCGAGCACGTCAAACCACACATATGGACACAAAATGGCAGCGTACAATATGATGATTCACCGGATGATCACGGTACCAATGACAAACGAGCGACTACAGCTGGAAAAACACTACATAATGGAAACAGCGATGAAGAATGGGTACAGCACAAAAGTAATCGAACAACGGATAAAGAAAAAGGAGCACGAACAACGCAAAAATCAGCTGACAACATGATTCAAACAGGAGCAAGAACAACAGGTAAGCAGGATCTCACTCATCCACACAACAATTTCGAAAATGCTGCAAAGGATAATAAAAATGACGGGAAACAACGCAGCTTTTACCAGCAGAAAATACAGCCTAGAAACAGCCTTAGGATCAGCGAAGGACCCGAAAAACAAGGAAGAAAAAGGCGGTATCTACAAGATCACTTGCCCGGAGTGTGGCATGATTTATATTGGGCAAACGAAACGACTAGCGAAAACCCGGTGGCAGGAGCACATCAAAGAAGCGGAACAAATAATCAAACGAGGTACAACAGAAACAGCAAGATCGGCGGTAGCGAGGCACATTGTCGAAGAAAAGCATAAAATCGAATGGGAAAATCTCGAGATTGTGCAGGAAGTAGCTGATTGGAGAAAACTGGATGGATACGAAAGTTTGTGGATATCTCGAGTTCCGAAAAACAAAAGAATGAACACCGATGTTGGCAGCGGGTATAGTTACTTAATGAAGTTGGTGTGAGCCATCACTTAAAATATCTCCTTTCCATACAAAAATCCTTATTTTGTTAAAACCCCTTTTTATAAGACTCTTCTGTTGTTAATTACCGTTTAATTACTCTAGGGAAAAAACTATTGTTATAAAAGGCCATGTAAACAGCAATTAGCTTCAGAATATCGCCACTGAGGAAGGAGATCATTTATCTCCGAAATATCGATATTTGGGAAAAATAAAAAACAAATAGTGCTTTAAGGAATAATTCTTTTTTCTTTTACTAATAGTAGTTTAAGTTCTTGCTCATAGATGTCGCACTGGATAAGCGTGCCGCGCGCACTTAGCTCTGGGCTGAGTCAGATTCATCTTGGACCTTGACGCGTTCACTACTCACTGTGTAAACTTATTATTTTATATTCAATAAAGTACTTGATTAGAATTAACTCCACTGTGTTTAACCCTTATTTAATAAGAAATTCCTTAAGGAATGATAACATTTCTTTGGATTCCCCCAATGATGGATACCGTCGGCTTCTCCATGCCACCGATAAAAATAACTTTGCTTGGTATCGCCTAGAATTCTTAAATCGGCTTCTCGCAACTTGCGAATTCCAATTCAAAATTAGTCAAATTGATCATTTAAAATAGTGTAATATTTTTTTCAAATTAATTTATAATTGAGATTTATACAACTTTAATGTGAAAAAAAATTAATGACAAATACACGCCTGTAAGCAACAAATACTAGACATAGAATATCTAGCCGTGATGTAGCTTACATCAAGAACCTGTTAGTGTATCTTCAATAAATGCCTTACAGATTAGCATATTCTCGTGTGTCAGATGATGAACGATGCGGAAAGGCACGCAACATAGTTGGAATTGAGGAAAATCGAAAAAAATATGAAAACTCGTCCGTCGCCCATTACATCTCACATCCGGATTGTTTAAGGTTGAATGGAAGAAGTCTGAACAAATCATGTTGTATGTGTGTATGTGGACAGACCACACGAAAGTGGACAAGAATTCAAAAGGACTGCAAGGGTTCGGGGATAGTTTAGATTGTGTATATAATATTTATTTATACAGCGTGGGAATGAAATGTTGCGTTTCCGTCTTACACGACCCGAATTCTATCTTTCCTTATTGCCGAAAATGTTTCGTAAGTACAGTTATTTTATTTTGTCAGGCTTTATTCTGGAATAATATTATTTCCTGCGGAGTGGGGTAATGGTAGAGCCCGAAGTGAATATTAGTGTGCAGGGTAAATAATGAATTCTACCCTTTCTGTGTGCACGTTAGCCGGTAATGTAAATCTTTGAATACTATGCGGCAAAGAAGGATAATTAACGGACAGAGGTAAACAATAGTGGTATCACGCGTTGTAGGCGTTCACCGTTCTCAGATTGTAATTATAGTACAACGTGTTGATAGAGGGAAAAACAAGAAATACCACAATCACAGAAAATATAGTTATTGTAGCTCCTTGAACTCTGGACTTAACTCAAATTCATGCCAACGTGGGAGTATCCTTTCGTACAATCTACAATAAGCTGAAATTTATGATGCAATGGTATAATTATTGGTAAGCACAAGAAAGGTAACTGCTCCACGGAAACTTCTAAAATACTAATTGAATTAGAGCACAAGTACCTTCATTTTGATTAATTGCTTAGTGGCATATCAATATTCTTTGACATATCTTTTGATCTGGGCACGTACTACATAGCAAATTATGGATAAAACATTATGTAAATCATACTTATTGTTAGATTGAAACCACTGCATAGCTGCTGATTTATTAGATTTAAATGTCCTGCGAAACCATTTAAAGCCCCATTGGTTATGAAGTATATTTGCGATTTATGATGGGAGCATTCCGTGAATTTAGGAGTTCAGATTGTTGTCAAATACAAAATTAGAATTGATTTTAGAAGAATGGAATGGATAAAAAACTGGTTCTCCTCATGACCTTTTTGCAGATGCTACCGATATCCTTTTATTTGTTTTTATTTTGCTAAGTTGAATGAGAAACAAGTGGAGTGGGTAGAAGTATGCTTATATCAGAAGAGTTTTGTACTCTTCATCTGAAATGCAGATACCAGTTATGAATAAATCCAAGAAACGCTTCAGCATGAAGTAGGGTAAACTACTCTAATCTTGACACTGTTCTAAATATTGATACCCCCAAAGTGAAGTATAGTTATTAATGTTCATGTCCACTGATGATACGTGAAAACGAAAAAAAATACAGTCAACCTCGTGTAATGAATCATGCGACGCCGCTGGCGACCACTACTGACACACCTTGCTGCTAGGTGGCTTGTCATTTCACGTTGGTTGTGACGAGCGCACATCCCAGGTCAATTTTGTCGTGGAATGTCAAGAGGAATTGACAGCCACATGGCAGTGAAGTGTGTACGTAAAGGCCGTCACCCAAGAAGAGTCGGGTTGCACATGTTCGCGAAGAATCAGTTTACGAACCAACCGAAAAGGATCATTTGCTGGATGAAAGAGCAGCCCGTGAAAATTTACCATCTGATATGCATCATGGGGTTAGCGATTCAGTTCTATTCAACGTGCCATTAGAGGATCGATTGGCAGTTGGTTCATCAACAACTATCAAACGACGAAGACTAGCAGGTTAGTGTAAAATACTAAACGTGATGAATATGTGATGAATGTTATTCGTACAGATTTAACTAACTAACAAGCAACAAAAGCTTTAGTTTTGGCCAATTGGGATATTCGTTTGGAAGAACAACTAATGTTGAAGAAATTTAGAGGTTCTATTTTAAATGCCCTCAATGATCGTGTCTATATAACCGGGCATAACTTAGCTGTATCACACCAACAACTATTACTGTCAATTTTACCAGTACTACGACAAGCTGATCCAATAATTCGTGAATTATGGTGTAATATTCATCGCGAAGACAAAACAAAGATGAATGGGCTCTTGATGGAAATTCAAAAAAGCTCAATTTATGAAAAGAGATCAGAAGGTGAGCGGGCGGGATTTGATGTAATACGAGACTATGCGTTTCAGCGCTTTCGGTTTGGATGTGTGGTGTGGTGATTAGAAACGCGAAAGATTGAAGTTGTTGCTGTTAATTTGTCAAGAGTCCGGATAAAGATTGGTAGCGTGAATAAGAATTTCTGAATTCCCTTCCGGCAAAATCTTAGATTGTGTTTTGAACGGCGGTTTGAATCAGAGCCTTGAGGATAGCAGTTCCAAACAGAACACAATATTCGACATAAGAGTGTGTTGTTTTTAGACGAATTAGGGTGCGAATTATTTTCAAGTTGAAAACATAAAATGCCATGTAAATTGATAAAATTTTAAGTCTCTAATAGGAAGGCATAACCTATCCTTTTAAATTTACAAGTATGAGTAAACCAAATCTAAGCTAAATATTGGCTGCAGAATTAGGCGCAGAAATATTTAATACCTTTTATAATGTGGTGGAGCTTTATTTGCTTTGTATTTGCAAATAATGATGCACTGAATTGCTTCGAAACAATTCAAACGGAACAGAAAAGAACACTTTGGTGATTTGGGAAAACTATTTCATTCTTCCTTAGTTTATATTTAGAAATGAATATAAAAAAAAAATTCGTTCTACTCTGTAGACGCCTTCCTTAAGATTTATATTTTGTTGGTTCAACTCGAGATACCATTCAAAAAAAAAAAAAATTTACAGCACAATTTTCAAATCTAATATAAAAAAAAAATTGAGACGAGAAGTTTAAGAATCGTAAATGAAATATTTTCAACTTCAAAATAAAACAACAAACTTTATTTCTCAGAAAATATTTAGCAAAAAAAATTAAATGACGTTTATTAATATTAAGTATAATAGAATATATACCCGATAGGTTATCTTCCTTTATTTTAAAGCGCTTTTAAATTTTGGAAATAGCTAATATTAATTATTTTACGGTATACTATATTTCTTCCTCTCGCTCAACCGCGTATAGAAGAAACAAGTAACTATTCCGCGGCCTGTTGCAAGTGCTTCGGTATAATAAAGAAAGAGATTCCATTGAAATATTGACTAGATTAAATTGTATTGATTTACACTAAACAAACTTATTTTTGAAGTGGACGATATATATACATTATAATTTTTTTTGTAAATTTGTAATGTTATGTAATTTTCTTGTTTATGTTGAAAAAGAAAACATGAGAGCAGCGTTAGTTAAGTATTTAAATGGTTTTGATGAAAACGATGTATTCATTTTGTTTCATCGAATGTTTAACGTACACTGACATTGATACGTATCAATTGTTGTGAAAATTCATCATCCAATTTCAAAAAGAAAAGACTATTATAATTCTTTAGTTTTTGTTCCACTCCCTTAACATGCCGAATGTTATATTTTAGGTGAAAAACGAAAGAAAAAAAAAATTTACTTGTAATGGAAAAAAATTTATTTTACTTGAAAGAGAATAATATGAATTGCTAACTCAAAACACGATTTTCCTTTCCAGTGGTCCTTTCTTTCAGCGGGAAGTAGAGTGCATGGTAAGTATGCCGCCGCGAGGGTAGGGTTTGAGAAAATCCGCTGAGGTCGGTTTCGCGTCGCGCGCGGTACGCGGTACCTTAGTTGATTTTGGTTTTTCTTTAGCGTAGCTTTTTTCGGAATTACGTTAACATAGTTTTTTTTCGGTACCGCGTCGGAAATTCGGGAACGCGAAGTAAAGATTAGATCTTTGTCCTTTGACTGGTTGTATGAAGAAATACGATGTAACGTAAAGTAGGTTTCCTCTCCGTATGGTTTTGTTTTGGTGACGCGTTTGACAACGGGCATGTATTGGTGGCTGAAGATTGTAAATGAGCGTAATCCATTTGGAGACCCGCGACCGAAATCCTCACCGATCTAGCTGGCCAACAAGCAGCCACCGCGAAAATGGATTACGGTGCACGGATTGGTTGACCGGTTGGTACCATCCGTTGGCACTCCTCAGACTTAACGTCTAGAACCGATGAGAGGTCGGTTCCTCGTCCGGATTTAGACATCAAAATCATTACACTCGGTCATAACGCACCGGTTTATAACGAATCCTCGCATATAATCTAATCTGATTTCCACTATTTTCCTTAGAAATAGTACTGGTTACAATAATCTGGTCTATAATGAACATTGGTTTATAGTGAACATAATATTCGCGCAATTGGGTCATAATTATAACGAACTTCTGGGTTACCATTATCGGATATAACGAACTTTTGGTCAAACAATTAGGGGAATACCCGCATATCAATAATTCAGCGCTGGTTTATATGCTTGCGTAATTTGGGATTTCCCATTATGTATAGTGGGATTTCAGATTTCAGATGGCTATCGGTAATTTTCGCAAATCTGAATGAATCTGGTAGCTCGCAGTTGATACCGCCGTTGTTTTAGTGTTATATCTTCGCGATCGCCTGTTTTTAGTTAAATTTCTCGAGAGAAATTTTTTTTTTACAGTGGGAGCAAATACATACAAAGTATGAGTGAAAAGCGAATGGTGTTTTCCCTAAAAGAAAAAGTTAACATAATCCGCGAAATTCAAAGTGAGAAAAAACAAAGCGATATGTGTCGTGAGAAAAATATAAACAAGTCGACAATTGCGACAATGTGAAAAAAAGGACGAGTTCCTTCTTGCCTTTGACAGTGTAAATAGTGGGACAAAAAAATGCATAAATCGTTGCATGATGATATAAAGATATTACTCCTGAAATCAGGCTCGTAGCCAGGGGGGGTTTTGGGGGCTCAAACCCCCCCTCGAAATTCCTGAAAATATATATATCTACTCTGAAAATATATATATCTACTCTTTTTCGGAAATGTGATTTTTTAAAAGAGTGATGACGCATTAGACTTTTTTAGAAAAATGTGTTGTCGAATCTGCCTACATCATTTTTGTCTCTGGAGCATAAAAAATTTTCTTCCATATTCCAGAATATGCAGGGTCCAAAAATTTTATTTATTTTATTATCTTTACGGACTTACAATATCTTTTTATCTTTTTCCCCGAAATTCCTTAATTAGCATGTATGTCCCAAATATCTGCTGATAAGATGAATAGTGGCATCCAAGCTGACAATGAGCGAAGAATCTATTGACTATGGAAAAAAACACCCAAAACTAATCGTTTCGACCTTTGGTACAGACAAAAATATATACCTGTTTTGGCTTATCGTTAGGATGCGACTTTCATCTATTGAATTTCAGTGGTGAGCAAGGTCGTTGAACTGATCTTTTTCCAATGATAAAAAGTGTCATTTTGGAGTTCTAGTATCTTTGTCTGGAAATGGATATTCGTAAATTCTTTCAAGAAAGACCACGATTAGAAAGTTGTGACGTAAGTATTAATTGTAATTACAGTTTTTGATTTAATTTCAAATTCAAAGTGTATTATTAAATGAGAAAGTTTTCATGCCCTATACGTTTTTTACATTCGGGGTATAAATATTGGTATTTTCTTGTTTAGGACATCCGGGAGGAGCCTGGTCCGTCATTTTCGAATTCGATACTGCCAACAGTCGAATCATCGTCATCCAAGCCAAAACCTGCACTGGTAAATACATATACTCGTATATTCTTGCTTGTGGTTTTAAACTTATAAATGTCATGTTTTAAAATGTCAGAAACCTTGGATTCGGCCTGATTTTTAAATTAAAAATTGAAAATTTTAAATTTCTAAGATTGAAATAATTCAAAATTTTGTGATTAAAATGTGAAGGTCAATACAATATTGAAAAATTAAGTTTGTAAAACTTACTGTTTTCCCCATTTTTGTCATTTTCATAGTTTAACGAGCGAAATCGGAAACGTTTTTGCAGGTTCCCCCAAAAGATGTGGCAACTTTTTGTCAAAAACAACTGGATTATAATGAAAAATATGAATTCCTCGTTCATGCATGGGTACCAGATGAAAACTTGAATTCCCAACTTCAAGTTATCGAAATTTAAGGTTCCAACTTTTGTGGTTACGTTATTTTCCGTGGTTAGCTTATTCAGCTGCAGTGGACGGAGCTTTCTGTAAAGTTTGCATACTTTTTCCTCAAAAAAATACTGGAAAAGGGAATCATCAAACTCTGAAATTTCTTGTGGAGAGTCCGTTCAAAAACTGGAAGAAAGCCCTTCAATATTTTAGAGAACATCAAGAAAAACAGTATCACAAAGATGCTTGTATAGACGCACAAAATTTCAAACTTATTTTCGAGAACAAAAAAGACAATATCATAAGCGAAATAGACGCAACAAGGAAAAAAGTGCAACAACAGAATCGACGAAAGTTGACTCCTATTATCCGAGCTGTCCTTTTTTGTGGTAGGCAGGGGCTTGCACTTAGAGGTCATCGTGATTATGGCTTAATAGAGAGAGAAACTGCAGAAAAAAATGAAGGAAATTTTAGAGCATTGTTACGTTTTGCTTTGGACAGTGGTGATAATGATTTACAACAACACTTAGATACTGCTTCTGCAAATGCTACATACTTAAGTCCTCAAATTCAAAATGAAATAATAAATGCTGCTGGAAATATCATTCAACAACAAATTATTGCGCACAGCAACAAGTCACGATGTTTCACGGTAATCGCAGATGAGACCATGGATATCAGTGGGATTGAGCAGTTTTCTATTTGTGCTCGATACGTTGAAATGGCAAACGAAAAATACCAACTAAAAGAAGATTTTTTGTGTTTTGTACCTGTCCAGGATGTCACCGGGAAAGGTCTCGCGAAGCACTCCTCTCTACTCTAACGAACATAGGCGTTGATATTCGGCTTATGGTTGGACAAGGTAAATTATTTCAGAAGATTTTTGTAAATGATTTTAGCAGCAATGTGTATAACACTGTGTGATATCAAGATCTACAATAAAATGAAACCTTTAAAAAATTATTCGTAATGACCTGTTAAATACTTCCTGTAAACGATTTTTCGAAGTTAGCTTTGGTTTTCCAGTTATTAATTAAATGAGTATTTGATTTAAAGTATACCATCAATTAAATATTCATTCAATTATAAACTTGAAACGTTTTCATTGTATTTTTCGTCTACAAGCTTATTCAAAATTGGTTAATAATGAATTTTCGTTAATTTGTCTGTCACAATTTCTTCTGATTGTTTGAATTTTTTTCCACTTTTTTAAAGGTTATGACGGAGCACCCGCTATGAGTGGAATAATCAAACGCTGTGCCGTTAAAGTTCAAAAAGTGCAGTCACAAGCTGTTTATCTCCAGTGCGCAAATCACAGCTTGAATTTGGCCATAACCCACGCATGCGACATTCCAATAATCATAAATTGCTTGGGAACGATAAAAGCAATAGTAAATTTTTTTCGACAGTCGTGTAGAGCCGGAGTCATGTTGAAAAATCGAATTGAAACTGTTGCTCCAGGTGCAAAGCGAACTCGCCTGCAAAAATTTTGTGAAACACGATGAGTTGAGCATCTCAATTCCTTGGAATCATTTCAGGGCTCATACGAATGTGTTTGCTTGACACTCTAAGAACCGGATGAAAAAATCACAAAAGTTGAAGGAATTCAACCTCATGCACTGCTAACATCCATGCAGAAATTTTCATTCATTATTGCTTTGACAGTTTTGAAACCGATATTTACACTGACAAAAGATTTGAGCCTACTTTTACAAAAAGAAAACTGCGCTCTCAGTATCTGCATTGCTTATGCAAAAGACTTGCTTGATGAAATTAAGGAGATGCGTCGTGAGGCGGACACCACGTTCAAAAAGATTTTTGAAGAAGCAAGTAAAATCGCTGAAAAAGTCGACGTCCCGCAATGTATCCTTCGAGTTGTTGGACGGCAAACGAATCGTCACAATTTTGAAGATGGCCCAGAAGAATATTATCTTAAGTCGATTTTCATTCCATTTTTGGATCACTTTTCAGAAGAATTGAACTCTCGTTTCCTCAAACATCGAGAATTTTTTTCGAAGATTGAAAATATATTGCCATCAAAATGTCATCAATTGGATACTGAAAAGGTCAAATCAACCAGAGAATTTTTTGAAAATCAGTGGCCCAACAACACTTCATCTTCAGAAGAGTTTGAAGCTGAAATGAAAATGTGGCAAAGGTATGCTTTCACCTCGCTCTCATAAAACTCTGCAATTCTTCAAGTATAAATGTTTCCTTCACTTTTTCATTCCTAAATATCTGCCTATATGGATTTTCAGTTTTTCAAAAAAAAGGTTCCATCAAAAAAATTTATGTTAGTAAATACAACAATTATAGTTTAATTACGTAGATTCATTGAGTTCTAACTTTTTTAGATACTGTTTGAAAACTTCAAAAGAAGAGCGGCAAAAGACTTTCATCGATTCTTTGGACATTTGCAACCAATCGTTCTACCCGACAATGCATCGATATTTGCAAATCACTGCTACTCTTCCAGTGTCAGTTGCGCCGAGCGAAAGATCTTTCTCTTCACTTCGAAGATTAAAATCTTATCTACGAAGTACGATGGGCAAAGAAAGGTTGAACGGGCTGGCTCTTTTGAACATCCATCAAGATTTAGAAGTGGTCCGACGAGATCTTAGATAACATGTCCAAATCATCGAGAAAGTTGGACATTCTTCTATAATTTCCATATGAAACATTCACACAATTTCATCACGCATTGTTAAAGCGAATAAAAAAAATCGTTAAGAAATTAGTTCGTACGAGTTATATTGAAAAAAAAACAATGCATAATAAAATATTCTATGTGTAAAAAAACATAGTACCTATATTTATTACTCAGTAAGACTTCCAAGAAAACCCCCTCCGAAATTTTTTTCTGGCTACGCGCCTGCCTGAAATGGTTCACACAACAAAGATTTTGTAATGTAACAACTAGTGGGGCTGTCTTAAGGGCAAAAACAAAAGAATTTGGTCGAAAAATTAATGACGAATTTGTCTGCAGTGAAGGCTGGATTGATAGGTGGAAGACACGCAATAATATTTGTAACAGCAAAATTGTTGGTGAATCTGGATCCGTAGGCATAAATGTTGTGAACAATTGGATAAGCACTGTTTGGCCTACAGTTAAAGAGAGGTTTGGCGATGATGATATTTTTAACGCTGACGAAGCCGGTATTTTATACAAGTTAACTCCCGATAAAACTTTTAAATTTAAAGGCGAACAGTGCCAAGTTGGCAAATTGGCGAAGGAAAGGCTACTGTTATAGTGTGTGCCAACATGTCCGGCACGGAAAAATAAAAACTACTCATTATCGGGAAGTCACAAAGACCCCGGTGTTTCAAAAACATTAAAAGGTTGCCTTTTGATCATTGTGCTAATAATCGAGCTTGCATGACATCCGAAATTTTCATCAAATATGTACGCGAATAGGACCAAGAGCTAACACAGAAAAAATGAAAAATCGCACTATTAGTTGACAACTGTCCTGCGAATTCCGTAAAGCTGGTGTTTATGCCACCGAGCATCAGTTCAAAATTACAACCCATGGCTCAGGGTGTCATCCGTTCGTTGAAAAGTCATTATTGAAGCGCACTTTTGTTGAACATTGTTCAAAGCATTGATGCCTTAATGTCACATGCCTTAATGTCAATCTTTTGCACAAATCTTGGCACAAAGTATCTACTGAAACAATAAAAAAGTGCATATAAATATGCAGCACTATTGGTGACCAACAGGAACGATGAATTTGATGAGGAGGATTTATTACCGCTTCATGAATTAAGAAGCATTCCAAGCAGCAATATGTACATATGAACAACCTCAAGATTTCCATGTCCCATTAGATTACCTCACTGCTGATGACAGCCTTTTAGCCTCGACATTTTTAACGGATGAGAAATTAGTTGCTGATATTCAAGCCATGGAGAACAATGGAAGCTCTGATGGTGAACCTGAGGACGAGTTAGCTGAGGGTCCAGTTACAACTACTACATCAATAGTGCAAAAACTTACAGAAGTTCGTCGATTTTTCCAGTTTCATGGTGTACTACAAAATATTTTAAATAAATTGGTAGAAATCGAAGCTTATACAGACACGCTGAAAATTCAAGAGCTTCAAAAAAAATAACAGACTAATTTAAGTAACGAATTTACGCATTCATGGACATTTGATATTATATTTTGGATTAATTGGAAATTGAGTTTGCGTTTTGGTATTATCTTGAAGTACATTCATACATATTTATTTTGTTCATTAATGAAAATATTATTATTTTGCTTTAAATAAACTCACGGACAAATATTTCTGGGTTTTTGGTTTAATATTTGAATATAACGAACTTCGGTTATAACCAACCAATTCTCACGGCCCCTAGAGGTTCGCTATAACTAAGGTTGACTGTATATAAAAACTTACAGTGGTTGTTTATGTTAGCATCTCAACAGTTTATCTTTCTTGATAAACTTCGTTAGTCATATTTGTCCGGATCATCGACAAGTCCGATTTGAATAGTGCTAGTGCCAATTTCGTTTGAAGTTTGGTAATATAGATAACTACTGAATTAAAGTTAACACACATTCCTAAACTTGATACATTTCCATATTTCCTACTGCCACACATTCTTCCCACATTTTGCATGTTTCCGGTAAAAAGCTTACGCGAGAAGGATGATCTGTAATCTTGAGAGGCTGCAATAAACTTTTAACTTTAAATCGAAGAAATTTTTCATTTGCCCTATTTCCTAAAGAAATTTCTGCTGCATCGATTAAATTTCTCACTTCTATAACAATAATGCATTCTTATTGAATTTTCTCAACTTTTGGTTGAAAAACAGAGATCACTGAGTGCAACAGCCAGAGATATGCCTCAGAAAGTTCGTCGTTAAAAAATCTACTATCTTTTAAGGAGCCTTTTCTTGTTTAAGAAAATATGACTTCAAAGCCGAATACAATTTGAGGATTCTTTCGATGGCAGGAAATAAACTTAGCCAGCGAGTCTTGCAATGCCTTAAAAGCTGCTGATGTTGGATTTCAGCAGCATCACAAAATTCCTTCAACGCTTCTGTTCTCATCGCATAAATTGAAAAATAATTGTATATTTTCATTGCTATTGAATCTTTACCCACGCTTGATTGATCACAGCCATGATGAAGAGAATTGTGTAGAATATGTGATGGACATCCGAATGCATCAAGTTCTGTACATAAGCCATTTCTTTTTAATAAAGTGAATATATTTGATCCTGGATATCTGTTGATTCCTCCAAACATAACGTCAGTGTTTTCACCACTAAATGCCACACGTATTGAGAAGAGGTAGTATTTTTTCAAAGTATCTATAATATACGAAGATATCGTCTCAGCTTTCTCATTTGCAGTGCATTGCAGCTCTAGTATCTTCATTTGAATTTCTTCCACTTTCCAATCAAAATATTGAATAAGAATCGGAAACCGCTTTATATTGTTATGATTACAACCATCTGTCGATAAGCTGAAACATGATATATTCTTCATGGCTTCCACTACATTGGTTAGCGAATAAGCTGCGGAAACTCCTTTTACCATTGCCTCGGTTTTCATGCGAGCACTAGTAATTTTTTTCGCACTATCCGAATGTGATGATTTATCATATGAAAGGCCATAGTTCCTTCGGCTGCCCTTGTATTTACATCTATCTTGAATACTGGCTTCACAAAAAAATTGTTCACTTTCGAAGAACCTGCTAAAGTTTGGCGATGTTTTCCAGTTTCCCAATGCAGTGCTAAACTTAATTATTTTTTGTTTTTAACGGATATTTAACAGTTATATATGTCATGTTTTGCCTCGAAATTATTCCGGCCTTTTGAAAAATTGCTAATTTTGGAATCTCTCCGTTGGTCACCAAATGTGTACTTTCTTTTTTCACTCATTTCTGTTTTCACTCCCTTAAATAAATTCAACGCTTATATTTAATTCCTTAATAATTAACTTACTGTTTTGAAATCAGGGTGCTTATTTCGAAATATATATCATAATCTGTAAATTCTCAGAATTTTGGGCAAGTAAACTTACACGATCTTCCAAAATTCTGAAATGTTATGTTTTATGCCATTAATCACTCACAATTAATAAAACACGCTTTAGCCAAATTAGTAACCGCCGATATTTAAATTCTGGTATGAATTATGGCACATATGTATTCTTTTGAACGTTACTTTGCTATATGCTTTATAACAGAGCCATTCAACTTTGAACTGCTAAGGAGGCATTGTTTACATTATATTTTGTAACCATTTGGAAAGTGGTGCTCCTTTGCGACGCGGTTTTCACTACTTAGCGCTTTGCAATATAATTCTCAAATTAAATTTTGTGCTGCAGTTTGAATTGATTGATTTGAAGTTTGAATTATATTACTTTTCGATGAACATGTTTTAGCTTTAGTTCAATATTTTCAAACGAGAGATTCATTCATTATCAGGCAGACAGACAATTTCCCGTTGTCCAAGTTGGTTAGGCAGCACTGAAAA
Organism: Odontomyia ornata; assembly: GCA_963969285.1. Classification (NCBI taxonomy): domain Eukaryota; kingdom Metazoa; phylum Arthropoda; class Insecta; order Diptera; family Stratiomyidae; genus Odontomyia; species Odontomyia ornata. The sequence goes on along the minus strand of OZ017742.1, from coordinate 61,362,179 downwards.
CTAGATGCGAAAAATGCATGCAATTTCTTGCTTGCTTGTACTCATGAGAGCTTTGTTATGAGGAATCCTTCAGGTTTCCAGACGCTCTTTGGAGTCAAGAGAGCTGTGGTCTATCGGCATAGGCACGAGCCGATATAGATTGATATTAACAGTTTATGGTTACCAGAATACGACCTATCTATACTCACTTATACTCGTTGCAAATGCAAATATGTTAAGCGCAACGATTTGTTCCTTAACTTAGAGAAAAAGGAGGACATTTTAGCATATACCAAAAAGGAGGGAGGATAGAGGGCACGACCTGTAAAAGGAGGACATGTCCTCCAAAAGGAGGATATCTGGTCACCCTGTACGTGAGGATTTTTACCCCCAGACGTGGTGTCCTATTCTGAAAATTCTATGTGAACTTTGTTTTCATTCTAATTATATGTAAAAATTTCTCAAAGTGGTACCTGCTATTGAGACTGCGAAAACTAAGAAATAACAAACAAATCTAAGGGAATCAGGAAGTGAAAAAATTCAATAAGAAGCACCGGAGAATAAATAAAACCAAAACTAGTGGCAAAAACTAAAAAGAAACTGATATTAACCGCAACAACAAAGAAGCAGAAAACAAATCAACTAGTGAGAAAAGCCGAAGTTTAAGAGAAACAAATATTAAACATTACTAAATGGAAATGAAGAACAAATCAAATCTATTAGCTAGTGTCTCAGCCTATGCTCAGTAAATTTCTGCCAATTTCCTAGCCCAACAACAGCAGGATCCAAAAAGGAACAACAAGAATGGTCCAGTGCACCCAATCGTATTGTAAGTTAGCATTATGGATAAAACAAAACTTGAATAATAGTTGTATGACAATGTATACTTAAATCCACAGTAGATAGTCCCAAGCCCATTTTAGAAAGGAGTAGGGATCCCTTTGTTTTTCCTATCCACAGCTTCCATGATTCTGTAATAAAGTTAATATTTTCCTTGAAATCCGTGTAAGACTTGGGTGCCGATTGTCTGGTACAAGTGTTAGCGAACTATAAACAACACCGAGCTCAGGTAACTGGCTTGGCTAAACGACCGCGTCCACGTGTTTGTTGACTAGCATTTGCGGGATCACATGAGGCGGGTTCTTGTCGAGCCACGAAGCTATACTATGAAATATTTATCACGCGTACTCTACTCTACGAGACGTACCAATCAATTTTTAATTATCTTTAGAAATGATTTATTATGTGTCAATTTGGCTACTCTACAGTAATTCAATATTTTTTTGTCTCGTTAAAGTCAGCAGACACGGAGGCTTGAGACAAACGCTAACATTTTACAAAGAGTAACCGTTACTTTCTCCGAAGAAGGTTGTTGCATTACAAGGGGAATGTCAAACCTAAAGATGTTAAAGTGGCTGAAGTGAACCACTCGTCTCTGCCTAAAGGATGGAAACTTGACGGATGGAGTTTACTTTTACCCAGTAAAACAACGAACTAAGCAGTTTCGATGGGGTGACTACCTTTCTCTTCTAAGGCAGCCACTCTTGCTTATGTTTTTTACAATTCCTCATCCTAAATTTCACGACCAAATGGTAACAAATGGTCTCGTGTTCACACCATTGAGTTTACTGGTTCTCCAACAATGGGATATTAAAAACCGAAAGCTGCCAATAATTGTAAATACACCTAAAGTTCTGCTACGAAATCCTACTTACACCTCCTTTGCGGGGACGTAGGTGGATGAAGGCTGATAGCTAGATGCCACCAAAACGGACGTTAGGCGACGGGCTAACTTCCCGTCCCTGGAAAATCGAACATTGTCTTAAAACCTGTAACAGAGCCACGGAAACGATTGGATCTACGGCAGTGACCTTGCAAACGAAAAAATGACTACGGCATTGGTTCCTGGAATTTCAGAACATTGAACAATCCTGGTGTTGTTAAGGACCTTTTAAAATAGGTCAGCTAATATAAATTAAATATACTGGCAATAGGAAACGAACGGGACTGGAGGTGAGGGCCAAGACATGAGGTAACACACAATGTTCAAAATAGGGAGGCCTACTGGAAAGCGAAAGCACAGAGTGGCCTTCATCATGGAAAGGGAGTTCAAATCGTACGTTATTGATTTTAAGACCGTCAATGAGCGATTGTGTGCGATCCGTATAAAAGTTAAACTCTTCAAAATCTGGCTGATAAATGTATAGACCCCGGCCAAAAAAAGGACAAAGAAACGAAGGAAACATTCCACTATTACTTGGAGGGATTAGTCAACTCATTGCGTATAACTAACACAAAAATAATTCTGGGCCAGTTCAACGCTACGATTGGCAATGAGTAATATCATCTGGAAACGACTGGAGGATATAGCCTCCACAATTTAAAAAATGTCAACTGCCAGCACCTGATCGACTTTGCATGTAGCAGAAATCGATGCTTCCCTCATCGACGCATACATGAAATGATCTGGGTATCACATCACAAAACCAAATCGATCATGTTCTGATCCAACAACGTTGTGGCTCGAGAATATATCATAAGAGTTAAGGATAAAAAAATACTGTGACCACCAATTAAGAAGTATCAATGTAAGTCCAGCGAGTTACAACACTAGATATGCATACGAAGCAGTGAAAAGCTTGCAACGAGATTATCAGCCCTAGACCGTGCTCTGTCATGATGCCATCGACAACACCATCGCTGATGATAATAAGATTGAGGAAAGATGAGCATCATATTTCACACAGCTCCACAGCATCGAAGCCCAAAGATGTTTCATGAGAGCTTCCATCGGCACATCCACTCTGGATGAAATTTGGTAGTAATATTCAAAAAGCCATCCAGAAGCTCAATCAGCACATTTGGGGACAAGAACATATGCCGAACGAACGGGGCTAATTAATTTTATTTTCTATTGTAGGAGAAAAGAAATCTAACGATAAAAATTTTAAAACCGAACTAACCATTGTGAACCAAGTAATTGTAAACAAGAGAACTAGTTGTCAAGAGCTGTCAACAAAGAACTTTTCTTTTTTCTATTTTGAGGTAGCTAGTAAAACAGAGCGGACGTGTTCATCAGTTGATCTCGGTTTACGCCACAAAAGGTCAGGAGGGAGATAGTCACCAATTGACGAACGAAAAGACGCCCACGGCAAACGTGTTAGTGCCAAAAATGGCAAACGAAATCGTATAACACAGAAAAAAACGAAAACGTGTAAAAACAGAAAAAATCGAAAACGTGCGAAATAGAAAGAAAACCGAAAAAGGGTAAAAAAAACAGAAAAACAAACGAAAAATGTGAGTGTAGGCATTGTGATTCATGCATATTTGCAACAAAGAATGATTTCCAGATAAATATGACTGTATGAACGTGCGGTTGAGTTTTGTGCGAACTGTGTTGCAAAGAATTGGACGCTTAAACGTGTGAAAAAACCTAGCCATGAAGAAAATTAGTACGAGTATGCAACGACATGGAACTCAACAGTGATGGCAGTGTACGTAAGTTGGTAAGCCGAATTGAATCAGCACGACAACAAACGTATAACAAATCGTGCTCGAACGAGAACGACAATGTAAAGCAGCTTGGAAACGTCATCCATAACATGGAAACGAAATCAGAAGGCTTGACCACAGCCATAAACCTGATCTCTACATGATTAACTATGGGCTGGAAACTAAGCATAACCTCAACACTGGCAAATACAAAGTCAACGATTCTAAGCACAAATACAATGATACGAACATGAATTCGGTGATGCAAATTATGAGCTCAACGGTGCCAAGCAACTCAACGTTGCCGGTAACGGCACAATATACGCGCAAGTGTGCAACTTCCATATAAAACAGACGTAAATCAGCACTTGCTGCACAACACCTATTCACATAGCTTAGCAAAAATTATCATACATCACAACGCCGTTTCATGAATGACGTAAGACCGAAAGACATCATTAACGAGATACCTACGTTTAACTCATATAAAACAAGTTGATTAATCAGCCAGCAGTTTATTTCCAGAATCAGTATCTTCTTCGTAGTACTACAGCTCCTCTTAGGCCTTCGCTTCCTGCAAATAGCGTCTCCAACTGTCTCGGTCCATCTGCCGCATTCTCCAATTTCAAAATCCGAGCAGCAATGAACTGTCTTCGTCGACCGGGTCAGACCAGCATTTCCTCAGTTTCCCCGCTGGTCTCCGGCCTTCAGTTCTCCCAGCGAATACTTTCTTGGGTATCCGTTGTTCGTCCATACGATTCATGTGTCCAGCCCATTGCAGCTTCCGCAGTCCAAAAATCGTTGAGACCTCCCGTTTTTCAAAAATTTCATACAGCTCATAGTTGTATTGAATTCGCCATTGGTGCCCATCTAGTTTTGCTCCGATTATTCGCCTCAGGACCCGCGATCAAAGGCGTTCAATATATTGTTAAACAAGTGGAAAACGCTATTGAGGACGTTAACCGTCAAGTATGGAATAACTACCACAAGAAGCATGTACAGCTGGCAATAAACCTTCAGCAAATCGCTGGTAGAGAGCTAGAATCAGTTAATGTACAAATAGTTTTAAAGCTAAATAAGCAGACTGACGATAATATAATAAAGATAACACATATAATTGAAGCAATGATTTTCTGTGGTTGCCAAACTATTCCACTTAAAGGGCACCGATACCATGGACCAATTGATTACAAAAAATAACCAACTGAACACGACGGTACTTTCAGATCACTACTAAGTTTCTGAGTAAACAGAGGAGATGCAGTGCTGAGCAATTATTTGCATTCAAGTGGCAACAACGTCATGTACATTAGTTCTCATGCTCAAAATGAGTTGATTGCTTGTTCTTCGTTCTGACATTACCGTGAAAAAAGTTGTGAGCAAAATCGATTTGGCAAAGTGCTTCACTGTACTTGCAGATGAAGCAACCAACATCGTAGGAAGGCAGCTGATGTCTTTTGGCACTAGATACTTCGATGCAGAAACAGAAAAGATGAGGAAAACCTTTCACAATTTGTCCCGATTGAGAATGCTTCTGGACTAGCTGACGCAATTTTGAATACTCTGTCGATAGTAAGAATAGATACGGCATACATGCGTGGGCAAGATTTCTATCGTGCTAGTGAAATGAGCGGACATTTTAACGACGTTCAAGCTGTCATCAAAAAAACATATCACTTGGCTTTGTTCATGCACTGTAGCTCTCATATTCTAAATTTGGATTTCTCAGATGCATATAATGCCCAAGGCATCAGAAATTGTTTGGGTACCACCAATAATTTCCACATATCTCCCAAGAGGCTGAATGTTCTTCAATAATCAATAGAGACATAAGAAGCCAATTATTTTCTTCATTTTATATCTGCAGGCCAATTCTATTTTTTCTTGAGAAGTCGTTGAGCCTTGCTTTTTGTATGAGGAGACGCGTATTGACTTTTTTGAGACATCTTCAGTGTCCAACACTGTTGCAACCACGAAAATCACCGCAGTTGAAGACATTGATATTTCTGTTCGTCTGTAAAACGCATCTTTTATTAAAGTTTCAGAAAAATCAAGCTGTAAATAGCTAAGTTGAAGACTACAAAAAATTTATTAATGATAGCAACAATTACACGTATTACTGTGTAAATACACGTTCGCAAAGTACCCAAACACTACAGATGTGTAAAGGTTTTGATTAAAATTTTAGAAATATTTTAAAACAATGATATTGTCGCGTATTATGGAATTTTAATGTTCCGGGAAAGTGAAAACGCAATGTCTTTTGAATAAAATTAAAATAGTTTATTTCATTACTTAAAAATGCACAATCACTTATTTAACTATTTCACAATTTTAATTTTCACAATTAAAAGTCTAACTTCCACTTGTCCGTAAATTTCTATCGCAATTGTCTTCTAAAATCACTTCACAATCAACGAAAATCACTTTCCGATTACTCGATCATTATTGCTTTTCTATTCGCTCCACACTTTCGCAGTTTTTACTATCGCGGTTCTAATGAACGATCCCCCCATTCATTCAGCTCGCTTTTATATAGGGTCTCTATACATTCAACCCATTTCTCGTACATTGGCGAATGTTCTGCCGAGAGGTACCTGGTATATTCGAGCAGCTTAATGAATGGAGTGACGTCACTTTCAGATGTTGATCATGCTTGGTGGGTTCTCGTGGTTTCGAGTAAACTCACTTTGTTGATCATGAGGTTCTTAATGGTTGTGAGAACAATTTCAACAGTAGCTCGCAGAATTATTCGTGCATGTAACACTGCCCCACCTCAGTCCTTTTCGCCCCGAAAAGATGTGTCGCCACTTGTAGTCAATTCTCCCTGGATGTTATATGGGGTAAGACGGTCCAGGTGCACGATTTACATTTTGGCTCTAGGCTTACAATGATTCTGTATTCGGTATATGACGTCGTTGATTCGCTTTGTAACTTGGTATGGTCCCTTCCAATTATGTTGCGACTTTGAGACCTACCCCTTTGCCGTTGCGGGTTATATAGCAACACCAAGTCATTTTGCTGGAAGCCAGTATGATGAATGCTTCTGTTGCTGCGTCATCTCGATGTTCTGGGTCGTAGGCTGGGTAAGCCAAAAGCGCCAGTCGCTCAATGTCTTGGGCTAGCTGCTGTAGGGTTTCACCAGATTTCTGCATCCGATGCCTTAGCTGTGACCGATAAACCTGCTTCAGATGATCGTCTCCATAACGCATGTCAAGCGCATTCATTACAGCAACCGAGTTTGAGTGCAACTCAACGGGGATAGTCTGTAAATGCTCGGCAGCTGGGCCTCTTCGAGCAAAAATTAATGCAGTTGCTCGTTCCTTCTCATTCCAGTGATTTGTCCTAGCGGTGGCTTCAAACTGTGTTTTGGAAATACTCTAGACCGTTTGCCCGTCGAATATTGGTGCTTTCACATTTTTGGATATACTATGCGCTGCGGTTACAAGTGGGACTGGTGAGGTGGTTACTGCTGCCTTCGCTGCTTCCAATTCCTTTTTCACTTTTTCCATCTCATGGTTGTTTCTCTCCTCGACTTGGCTGACCTTTTCCTCCACCTGGTAAACCTTTCCCTCTACCTGGTCAACCTTTTGCTCGACACCTTTAATTTGTTTGTTCAGACTACCGAGCTCCGCTTTTATTTTGGTTAACTGTTTCTCCAGCTTCTGTGTGATGTCTGCCTTGGTTTTGGTCGCTTGTTGGTCCAGCTTCGCTGATTATTCATTAAGCTTCGCTGATTGTTCATTTAGCTGCGCTGATTGTTCACTAAGCTTCGCTGTTAAACTGGATGACTATTGTCGCTGCTCTTGCTGCATCAGCATTAAAATTTGCATCAGTGCATCTCCTGTTTCCTTCGATTTTGGCACTGCTTCTCCCTTAAGCTCCGACATTTTAAATTCATTAATTTTTAAAAGTTAGCTTCGCGGTATTTTTGTTATTTCGGCTTTTATTTTTGTTTCCACCAGTTTTCACGTGATATTTCACTATTGTACATTTTTAAAAAAATGTTTATAAGTTTTCACTTTCAAAATTTTAATCCCACTTCTGACACCACTGTCGCGTGTTATGGTTCGCGGCCAGTCATTTTAATATTCCGGGAATGTGAAAACGCAATGTCTTTTAAATTAAGTTAAAAGAGTTTATTTACTAAGAATGCACAATAATTGATTTCACTATTTTACAACTTATCTATCAATTTTTACTTCAACTGTCTATCACTTCACAATCAATATCGCTTTTACGACGAGTGTTCACTCAGTGTCGATATGTTCTGATTTAATCAGATCATATTATAGCTGAGCAGGCACACGGGAGCATGGTACTGACCAAACCAACTTCCGAAAAAAAATCAATACGGTCATGAAAATAAGAAACTCTAACTATCTCTAAGCGAAGGCCCGAGAAGGGCTGTAGTGCTACAAAGAAGAAGAAGAATGGAGCAGTCACGTCGCTTTCAGATGCTGATCATGCTTGGTGGGTTCTCGTGCTTTCGAGTACATTCATTTTGTTGATCATGAGGTTCTTCATGGTTGTGAAAACAATTGCGAACGTATCTCGCAGTATTATTTGCACATGTAACATTATAAATAATTGTGAACGATGCCAAACCCTTAAACAAGATCGTCATCCTCAGAAAATTAAATACCATACTCTGAGTATCCTTGCGAACCCTTAGACACAACCAATATCGATATATATACAATCAATAAACGACCAGTCTTAACAATAATAGAAAGTTTTTCTAAAATTGCCACAGCCTACTCACTTACGTCTAAAAATAGTTTCAATATTACTAGATGTCTCAGAGATTTTTTTAATATCCATGGTATTCCTAAGAAAATAATCACAGATCAAGGTACCGAGATGACCTTAAACCTTTTCAAGGACTTTTGCCAACAGTACTCAATCGAACTACCCATAACATCCTTTCAACAGACCAGCAGTAATGCATATGTAGAGAGACACTCCACAATGACTGAAATATATCGTATTATACTCGAGAAGCGTAAAATAATAACCTTGATATAGACCATGACGATATCCTTAATGAAGTTATAATTACATACAATAACGCCATTTATTCAACTACCAAGCTAACCCCTTATGAACTATTTACTGGGAAAAACTATACATTTAACAAAACCATTCAAATCAATCAAGAACATGAATATTTGGAAGCACTCAATAGCTTTAGATCAAGTATATACCCCGTTATCAAAGATTAAGTAGATAAATTGGTAAATCGACACCTTGAAAAGATTAACATAAATCGTACTGACTCCTTACAGCTAGAAGAAAATGAAATCGTTTTCCGAAAAGAATGTAGGTGCAACAAAATGACTCCCAGGTTAAGCAAACACACCGTTCAAAAGGACAATAAAGTAACCCTTATAACTAAACGAAATTAAAAACTTCATAAAGCTAAAACTAAAACAAGGCGTAAATTTCAGGCTAATACTAGCAACTCACGGACAACGGATGGAAATTCAGGACCTGACCAACAGTAATGAACTTCTACTTCTACAAATAGGAACGGCAAGGACGAAAAACTCCTACCAAAAACCGTCTGCACATAATACGACTTGAACCAAATGAACAAACACTCTCTCAGACTTCAAATTCACTGGACGATTTTGGAACACTTGAAATTCTGACTGACTTTCTAGAAATAACTAAGGCTAAATTTAGAGAAACTCAACATAAACTGACGACTCTTACGCCGGGATACAAAATGCGACGAGGACTAATAAATAGGCTAGGAAGCGTCACCAAAGCAATAACAGGTAACCTTGACGCGGATGATGCGATTCATATAAATACCGGAATCGAAAAGATCCTTAATAAGGAAAATGAGCTGCAACAAATGATTGAAGGTTTCAAGAATATCACCACACATGTTAATCAGCAACAGAAAACGATAACATCCTACCTAGAATACTTGGAGAAAACCGTAAAGAATAAAATTATCTCGAAGATCTTTCAATTCGCTTTTTGCAATACCTGAGTTAAATTAACTACAATCTTGAACTCCTTGACAATTACCTAAGCAGTATACTCGAAGCGATCACTCTGGAAAAATTGAAAATCATATCAAAACATATCCTTAGCCCAGCAAAAATTTCGGAAGTAACATCAATAGAAAATATTTACGATTTATTAGATCTCCAAGCCTACTATAATAACACTAACATCATTTTCAACAGCCAGGTTCCCTTGATCTCCACCCAAATATACTCCATCTATCATATTATACCGCTCCCTACAAACAAAGGCACCTTTATCCGTTCCAAACCCTACCTAATTATGAGCCCTAACGAAACCCAGTTCCTAGACAAAAAATGCCCACAAATCGAGCAAATCTTCTATTGTCGAGAATCACCCTACAAGGAAGAAACGGATGCTTCTACATGCATCGGAAATATCATAAATAACAGATCTGCGTCCTACACATTCTACTATCGAAATATCAAAACGGAAATCTTCCAACCGAGCAACACTACCTAATACTGATAAACAAAGCAGAAATCAACTTCAACACAAATCATTCGTGGAACACCAGAAACTCTTTAATAAAATTAATATCTCATCAACAAACACTAACCAGATTCATCTTAAGCAGCTGAAATAATACCAACTTTTAGAAAGAAGCTCTGTAATACTCACCAAGCCTTATTCAATCAATAGAGACATCATCAGTGCCGTTACAAAAGCATCTATAATAAGCTGCATCATGATAGCCACTTACCTATGGATCTGCAATAAACTGCGCAATCGATTCATCATCAATCGTCAATTCGTCAACAATAATTGTCCTGCCCAGGAACCCAAGTTCATCTAGTCGTCGCAATCTACGGGGGAAGGAGTTATATCCATCAGATATCCATAAGTTGTATCCACCAGATATCCACAAAACACAACAACGTGAGACGCCTATCACGTGGCCATCCAGACGTGGGAACATCAGTCAGAAAGGAATGCAGACGACGTCCTGCACAGACAAAACATTTAGTATTTCATTTGATATTTTCTAAATTTCAAAAATGTACCTACTTTTAGATTAAAAAAAAATTAAAATCAGTCAGTTGTAATTAGTCAGTGAAATAAAGAAGTCGATCTTGTTTGTAATCTTGCGGTTTTTTTTTTGTAGAAAACATAAGAAGAACCTCAACTCCCGCAACGAATGCTAGACGTAGGATAGGTTCTGTCCCTTGGACTTGTTTAAAATCATTGCGAAGCGAACAGCTACTAGAAATTGTATGCGCTTGAACCAAAATTGACGTTAGAAAGGAAGCCATATGGCAGCAACGCTTACTACCACACACATGACCATTAGTAGGCCGATTTTGCTGGCTAACTTACACGGCGGTTTATGAAGAATTATGGAGGTGCCGTCGAAAATTCGAGGTTTTGTACGGTTTTGAGACGGATTCATACAGTGAAATAAAGATGTCCCGTGGAGAACCCAATAGCGCTCCTAGTGAAGTGAGAATTATTTCAGTTCTTTTAACCCGTTTAATTTTTATCGCCTTCCAAAGCGAATGAATAGGAGTTTCTTTACTTCTCAACACTGAGATATCAGTGGAAGGTGGAAAACACGTCCTTCATTTGGTCGTCTTGAAAAGTTTAGGAGTACTAGCCCAGTCATATTAGGGCTTTCACCTCGGAATGAAAGATAATAAGCTGCAAATTGGTATGAACCTTTGTTTTGTCATTCTAAATGTTGTCTCAAAAGTCAAAATCATTATCGTGTTCGCGTCTCAAGATATTCAAGGTCAAAGGTCACAAAAATCGGTTTTTCGCGAATATCTGGCTTCCTATCGGTTAAATGAGATTTGCATTTATTATAAAAGTTGTAGGCTATAAAATTCCCTACAACTTTTGTTTAAACTTTTTTTTCATACGACCAACCGTTTTGAAGGTAGAGCGCGAAGAGTGCACATCGTACAGTCATATACGGCCTAATGCAAGGTCAAGCGTGAGTTATGGTTATCAGTACGTTATAAAGTCAATTATTTACTTGGAAATTATAATTATTAAACAATGCCTATTATTTATGTACTAACTATTAATTATTTATATTTAATTAAAGTAAGTAACTTGATTATTTATATATAATTATTCATATTTAACTATTTAAGTATAAAATATTATTAATTCTGGATTATATATTTTAGTTTTATTTTAAGTTAAAATGATAGTAAGAGTATATATTTTACACATATTTTTATTTATTATTAAATACGGCATAATATACATTTATCAAAATGTGAGTTCAAATATCAAAAGTATCTTTGTTGATTTTAATTGTAATGAAATTGGAAATGGAAGCTAATTATCTTCTTCTTGTTCGTCGTCTTCTTCTTCTTGTCGCTCAAACATGTTCGATTCATTGTCATCATCCTCATTATCTGTCATGTTCATCTCCAAACCTTCCAGAATATCGGGATCATATGTATTTTCTTCATCGGGATTACTTGGATACAGTGAAGCGTTGAGGCAAGCTTGTCCGTTGCACTGGCCGCAAGCTAAAGAACATTGTAGCCCTGATTTTCTGCATCCACAGCGGGAACCACAACCATTTTTGTAATTGCAAAATATTACGTTTAGTAGTTCGGCTGGTGCTGGAGGTAATAACGTTCGTATGGGCTCCAGGATTTCATTTTCAAGCATCCAGCCCCATTCTTTAGGTTCTAAGTCCTTCCCTAACCACGTTTGAATCTGGTAGTAGACACGTTTTATGTGTTGATGAGCTGCTACACTTGTTGGTGGAAGTGTTGACAGTTGTACAGGTTTATTTAGTTTTGTAAATTTGATGAATTGCGTGTAGCGGAAATGATCAATGTTGTCCTCAGATTTTGGAGCATTATATAATGCCAACAAGATGCGCACTCCATTTTCTAATAATGTTTGTTTTGGGCAGTTTTCTTGTTGAAATACTTCCACCAGTTTATCTAAATCAGGAATTTTTTCCAATGCTCTAGTAACAGTTATTTTTCCTTTTTTAAATAGCGCAGAAGTCGTGTCACAGCCACTGAATGCGTGTAAAAATAAAATGTGCTTTTTAGTACGAGGATATTGGTCAAAACTTTTAGTAGAATATATTTGTGTTTTGACATTGCCTTTGCCAACTTTTTTCAAAAAAATTTCCTGATGATGTGACTGAGTACGTCCAATTAAAATAACGAGCAAATCGATATCTTCTCCTATGATGACAGCAGTCTTTTGATGTTCTGATAAGGCAATAGCTGTGTCAATGATGAGTTAAATATGAATAATTATATATAAATAATCAAGTTACTTACTTTAATTAAATATAAATAATTAACAGTTAGTACATAAATAATAGGCATTGTTTAATAATTATAATTTCCAAGTAAATAATTGACTTTATAACGTACTGATAACCATAACTCACGCTTGACCTTGCATTAGGCCGTATATGACTGTACGATGTGCACTCTTCGCGCTCTACCTTCAAAACGGTTGGTCGTATGAAAAAAAAGTTTAAACAAAAGTTGTAGGGAATTTTATAGCCTACAACTTTTATAATAAATGCAAATCTCATTTAACCGATAGGAAGCCAGATATTCGCGAAAAACCGATTTTTGTGACCTTTGACCTTGAATATCTTGAGACGCGAACACGATAACGATTGTGACTTTTGAAACAACATTTAAAATGACAAAACAAAGGTTCATACCAATTTGCAGCGTATTATCTTTCATTCCGAGGTTGACCCCTTTTTTTACCTAATATGACTGGGCTATACAGTGGACAGTGGAACGTGAATTTATAGCATGCACGGAATGTGTTTCGTAAGTTTTCATTCGGAAAATAGCATATATTACGCAATATAAACATTTGCTAATGCCACATAGGGCTGACAACTCACGAAGCTTGTCCATAGTAGGCCGACTAATACATATGCAAAGTGCTATCATATGGCTTCCTATCGAACGTCAGTTTTGGCTTGAACTTGAACGAGAAGTTATTACGGATGAGTAGTATTCAGGGAATAAAAAAATGTTCACCTAAGCTCAGCCTAGACCTTTAAGTCCTCATTCAAAGGTCTTCCCCTGAAATCCAATTAACATGTAATAAAGCCTATGTTCTGCCCCCAGCCATACTTTACCTACCTGTTAAAACCGCATTAAAATCTGTTCAATGATTTAAGAGACGTGTGCGAACAAAAACCAGACAGACAGATCGATAAAAATTTTTGAAAATCGTAGTCTCCTCCTATATTACCTTTCTCCTATCGTCCTCTCTCCATTTTTGATACATACTTTTAATGTACCGACACACCGGCTTATGTTTTATTATACGAGTAGATAATATAAAATTACGTACGAAATAACTTTCAGAAAGAAGGAATCCATTTTAAACACCCTTAAAAGGAAGCAATAAATTTAAAGGAAACAGTATCAATCGATTTTCATGTTTCGTTGTAACGGAATGAAACATCATAACCACCGTAAATGAAAAGAAAAATACTAATTTGTCAGTCCTTTCATTGACTTTATTTTTAAGTAGATTTTTTCGAAAGATATTTTTGTTAGGTTATACTTAAATAAATGCTTTCAACACGCAATTTAGAAATAAAAGTTTATGAAATCACCTGTTGAATGCTTAAGCAGAATCTGATTCCTCGAACCAGCTCTCCATGTAGAATCATTCACACAATTAGTCGTTTCAAATTAATTTGCAACTCAAAAAAGTGGAAAATTGGCGGAAATATGCAATCACGGAAATTAATGCGACAGCAACGAAGCAATCTGCAGTCAACGCCGAATGACTTGGCCGTGTTACGAAACAACTGCAACAATTTTCCCATCATATTTGAATACACTGCCTGTGCCTGCATCCTGAAAATCCACTAGAATATTTCGCAGATTAAAATTCTGCCATAGTGTGGTAATTTTTTAGTAGTTATCACTTATCATATTAAATTTCTGTCGATATCTCATAAATCCACATCTTTGGCGCGGCCATCATGCTTCGGCAGTTTATCATGACTGCATTGTGGCCCAGAGCTGAAAATGAAGTTAAATGAAAGGCGCTTTGGATGTACTCGTAGTGGCCGCGGAGAGTAGGAAAAGTAGATGAAAATGGATGCTGAACTGCGAATAGCAATTTCGAATGGTCCATACGCCTCTGCACGAAACGAACGGAATCGTACTTCCACCGCCCGGTTGCATGTAACTTTTTCATTTGGGATTTTCAATAAAAGACCAAGTTGAACTTGGACCGATCGGGCCACGCGGCTCCACCGCAACGTTTGCAAAAGTCTATTTTAATTAGTTTAACGAGTCAAAATGGCAACGACCTTTCTCCGTCATTATGGCACAGTCTCACTGTCGAAATTCCAAACCGCGAAATCATTCTATGATTGTTGGAACGGATTCAGATGCAACTTTAGTGAGCGTTGGAATTTGCAATATTTTTCTTTGGGGCGCAAAAATGTGGAGCTGCAGTTACTTTTGCCCAGGGGGCTTAGGACTTGGGGGTTTTTGCGGCCACTGCATCTCGTGGGAGTAACTTGGAATGGGTTGAGTGCAGTGGAGAATGGAGAGCTGCGTAGTTGGTCAATTTTTTTCTTCTCTGAAATTCCTTCAATCCTTCTATTGTTGTCGGTAGCATGGACGTTAAAGCAATCATCATTATCCTTAATATGAGTTTACTGTGTTACCATATATTTTAAATTGATCAAACAACAAACAAATTTAATCACACAAAAATTACAAGCTAATGATAATACTTGTGATAAAGTGTGAAGTAAAATTGCTCCTAATTTATTTATACAAGTAAAATACCGTGATGGACAAACGTTTACACACATAGCTGTTTGTTGGATAAAAACAACCAAAAGAAAGTACTTAGATAATTCTTTTGAGAAAATAAAATATTTATGCTTAAATTTTGTAACGTTGGCGAGACAGAAGTTGAGAGATTATGATTGTTCCGTGGAGTGTGAATTGAGGAGATATTGAACTGAAGAAGTTATTTTTGAAGAAAATACAGATAACTTTTATTTAAACTTAGTTAGCAACTTTACATTGAACTACCCACTATGCTGGTTTTACAAGAACTAAAAACACACTCTTGATTGGCAGTTGACCAAGGAACAAATAGTGACATCTATCTCTTACAATGTTACCAACCATGGCAAAACATAATAAAATGATATTGAAATTTCGACTGAATAAAGTGTCTAAATTAAACATATTATTTTCAACACCCCTACTTTTAGTTAAGGCACTTTCTTCATAATTCCCACCTGAACAAATTGACAATATTTTACAATTTACGCTAACGAGTTTGTTAAAAAGTCTGCTAATTGCTCATTATATGGTACATACACTGTTCCAATCGCATTATTTTGCACTTGGTGACGGACGTAGTGCTATTTCACATCTACATGCTTTGTCAGCTTATGATGATTCGAACTTTTCACTAAATTCAAGGCACTTTGGTTGTCGTCCCAACAACTTTGTCGGTGATGTTGCCCCTCCTTCTGTTTCGTTGCGAAACGCTCGTAGCCACATGATTTCTTGTGTTACGTTGGATGCTACAACATACTCCGCCTCTGAAGTTGACCGTGCTACAAATTTTTGTCAAGTCAAGTCAAAAGCGCTTTATTTAATACTAATCGTTATAAATTTTAAAAGAATATAAAGCAAATTCCAAACAATAACAATAAAAAAACTTAATGGCCCGAATGGCTCTCTAAATTTATACGTTATCATTAACACATTTCATCAAAAAAAACTATAGCAAATTCAATTGATTAAGATTATTACATATTTTTAAAATTTAATTGGAAGAAAGAGAAAAAACCAACCAACACTATCCTAAAATTATTTATAATCTTAACACAACAGTGAACTTTAATCATACACCTAATATGTTTTAACTTAATTCTAATGAAATGCAATCAAAAACTTTATCTTATACTAAAAAAATTCTATAACAATGTTCCTAACCTAAGTGTTTAACCTTATCTCTAACAGAATATAGTAAACATAACATATACCTAACCTATACCTAATTGTAAACACAAATAAACAACACTAAATGTAGCAATAATGAGCTGAAACTCAAAAAACGAAATAACGAAAAACACCAGAACTGTAAAATAAACACGAATAATTTAGACATTGTCATTCAGCCACCAATACCTGGACTGCGCCATCTCAACTCGATCAGCTTCAACGAATCTAGCAAATGAGTATCTCCATTGAAATCGTTGGTCTCGTGAACTCAAATTTGGAGGATATTTTATCTTCTTATCGGTGGCCCGTCGATATATGTGATATATGACTGGGACGCCGTCAGAATCAAAAACATATCGATTCATGTCCAAATACACGAATGCTTCTGGAGGAATGAAGCCAGTAGCGAGGCAAGTCGCTATATACCCGTCTGTAGGGTGGAACGGCTGTGAAATCCAAGGGTTTTCACTCACAGTCACAGATCTTGCGATATGATTCCGAAGAAGCTTCAATATGAAGATATCGACCCTCGTCACTTCAGCAGTTTTATAAATTCTTCTATACGATATATAATGTTTCCAATCCGTCTCAGGCTTTCTGTACAAACCAGTACATGCACGAAGACATTTCCTTTCGAAAACTCTTAATTTTTCCATAGTACTAGCGCTCTGGTTGTACCAGATCTGACATCCATATGTCAAAACTGGTCCAACCAGTGTCTTGTAACAGATAATTTTGACCTTATGATCAATGTATCTGCAATGAAAGAGCTTTCGAAGGGCCATGACTACTTTAAGTGCCTCACTGAGCATGATTTTCACATGTTCAGTATAGTACAGATACTGATCGAGATAAACACCGAGGTATCGAACTCAGGATTTATGTGGAACTCGTTCTAAACTACCCTCGCCAGCCATGATGTGGAAATCTTTCCAATTACGTTTCAGGTCTTGACTGACCCCCTGCAGCGTTGTCCGAAATAAGATTGTTTCACACTTCTGCGCATTGATTTTCATTCGCCAATTATCAGTGTACAGCTGCACATCATTGAACATTTTTTGGAGATTGCTCTGAACTATTGTAGCTTTTCGGTCTGCCGCATAACTGGTCAGATCATCAGCAAACGCTACCAATGATCGCGTTGGCGAGACGTTAAAATCAAAGCCGTTCAATAGCTTGCAAATGAATATTGAGAAGAGTAGAGGCGCAGTAACTGTTCCCTGCTGTAGACCATTCAAGACCTTGAATTCACGCCTTGTCGTCAGATTTCCATCAGTTATAACAACCGATTTCCCATACAACATATTGCGCATCATGGCGACAAGGTGTCTGGGGAGCTTGTCCTGAAGGTGTTTAAAAATTCATCCATCAAACCACACCGTATCGAAGGCTTTCTCCATATCAATGAGACATGCTCCAACACATTGTCTATCATTTAGTTTCCAACAGATGTCTGAGGTTACTTTCGTTATTGCATGTGTGGTCAAATGCCTGGGCCGAAAACCAAATTGGATATTCGGCATCAACTCATATTCCTCAATGCGGGCGTTTAATGCTCTGTTGAGTATCACTTCTAACACCTTTCTGATGTTGGGCAGCAAGCTGATTGTGCTTGTCGGGAACGAAGATTCTTTTCCTCTCTTCAAGATCGGAAATACCTTAGCCTTTTTCTACTCATTTGGGAAATATGAATTGTTCAACATGTTGTTGAACAATATGCAATAATTCCTAATAGCAACCTCAAGCAAATGTCGGAGAACTACATTTGGAATACCATCAGTACCACATAATTTCTTGTTGTTTATCCTGCGAAATATGAAACATAAGTCTCCATAGCTGACAAAATAATCAATAAGATTCAAGCTCGGTATGAGGTCAGATGTTAATGTTTCATTGAAATGAAGAATTGATTGGCCGTTCAGGCTTGATTTGAAGTCGGAAACTTTTGCTTCAACGACTTCTGAAAATATTTCGTTCCCTCTCTCAGGGTTTGGTAGATGAAACCAATTCAAAATGTGTTCCAATCAGGGCAAGTTTATCCAACCCTTCATAAATAATCCTGTTTCCATTTCTATCCAGAGTCGTACTATCAATTTCGATACCAGCCCTATCGAGAAGATTTATCTCATCACTAGTGACTTCAAGATTCAATACCTTCACTCGAGACTTCTTACGGAATATGCTATTCACTTTCGCGAACACGCCGTCTGGGTCCTGTGGGCTAATACCCCTCAATTTTTCCGCCCATTGATTGCTGACCTCACTGCTGAAGTATAACCGGATTAAGTTCCAGACATTCTTCAGGTGTAATTTCAACAAAGCCAACGAGGGATGGTTGTAGTCCGAAAATCGCCGATAAATATTGTTGACGCGTGTGAGAAGAAGGCTTTTCAATCTTTTGAACCTTGCGATGGTTTGTGTTTCATATCCTTCCATATTGTTTCGATGCTTAATCTTGGCAACTACTTTCTCAATCGTTTCCAACGTCAGCGTCTCTAACTTCGACAAATAGACATATATTTCATCGTTAGTTGGATTTCTGTCATGAGGAACCATTGAGCAAGAGTTGCGACCATCAGAAGGGGGACATTGCTTCTGGCACTTCCGATTAAACTTCTTTTGAAACTTTTCCCAGTCTGTTTTTTGAAATTGAACCGATGATTTTCATGTTGAACTGGAATGAGGAAGAAATCATCCCTGTGATGATTGATTTCCATTACAATTGCGCTATGGTCGCTATCATAAGGAAGCACCTGCAGTTTCCGTTAAGGACTATTAAAGTTGAATTCAAGTCTTGCGTTAGCAATGCAGAGGTCCAAATATGAATTTGTCCTAGGGTATGTTGAGAACTCCGACCGATATAGATTGCACCCGTATTCAATTTGGTTCTCTGTTATCCATGATTTCAGGAATACACCTCTTGGATTATTAATGGCGTTCAGCCATGATGTATGCTTGGCGTTCAGGTCACCAGCAAAAATATAAGAGCTATGCAGTCTGTTCAATTCGAGTATTTCGAACAAGGAATTGAGCTCCTCCTTGAGCTTGAGAGCAGTTCCACCAGTTGCATAGGCAGAGATAACGAAGAGGTTATCCCCACCTGGCAGTGAGATTTTGATAACGGACACTTCAAGAGATTCAAAGCTTTTGAATTCGACTTTTCCAATATTTTGGAAACAATAGGGTCTTCGAACTAATATCGCGGTGCCACCTCCCCATCACCTATTACCCTATCGTTTCTTACGACTTCAAAATTCTTGAATGTCATGGAATGCATTGAACTGAGGTGGGTTTCGGTGAGAAGCACGATGTCAGGCTTTTGCCTGACAATGAATTCAAGGAGATAATCACGCCGATGTAAAGTGACAATGGAGTTGACGTTGATCGAGATGAGATGAATCCTATCCGTGAGAATGTGGCTGGATGACAACTTATTTTGAGGCATATGAAAGCCATAAACGCTGAAAAACAATGTTAATTTTTGAATCTTGTTTGTCGATGCTCTCCGATAAGAAATTTAATTTCTGATAAATTTTAAGGAGCAGCTCATCATTGCCACTTACATTATTTATTTTATTTACATTGTCTGCTGGTCCTCGAGTGCAAATGACACCCCGGGCTTGACGAAGTTGGTAGGTATCACACTGCGGTGTCCCTGATTTTGTTTTGGAGTGACTTTAATCTTTGCATCTTGATACCGGGGGCATCCTCGATATGATGCTGGATGACCAAAGGCACCGCAATTCACACAATACAGTTTTTCTTTTGGCTCCACCTGAGCCAATTTGCACTTGCCGGGAGCATGGATGTCTTTGCATTTAACACACCTATATTTCATGGCGCAATTGGCAGCCGAATGCCCGAATCTTTGACACCTGTAGCACTGGTTGACCTCACTTTTCTGGAGGCGTTCCCACCTCACCATGCGGAAGTTCAAGTACTTTTTTTCTGCATGGTACTAGTTCGAGTACCCTGCTGGAAATCTGGACTAAGTAGTGAGGCAAGTTTTTGCGCTCCACAATCGATCTTCTCGTTGCAAAGTTTTTAACTGAAATAAACTGTATTTCTGGTACAACTTCTTGGAACACCTGAAGGAGATCAGCTGTGTCCTCACCATTGTCCAGACCCTTCAATAAAAAGGTTTGGTTCTTTTCGCTTTTCGGGGTGTACGTCAAGTGCGGAACGTCTCCAGAATTTAAGGCACTTTTTGTTGCCAACGACTTACTCCTTATTTTCAATTTATCGGCATTGACTCTTTTTATCTCAAAATCTTTTAGCTCATTTTCGGCTGCCAAAAGCCGAACCATATATTTGCTCGTTTGCCCAAATACATTGATTGGTGGGACTTTTTCTTTTTTTTAATTAATCTTAACGGAAGGACCAGTAGACGGACCAGCAGACAAACCTTTTGGTTTTTTCTCCCGATTTTTAATTTTAAGGTATTCAATGAACTGATTATCTAGCTTAGACGTTTAACCTGGATCCTCTTCAATGTTCATCGTTTCTTCAAGACCAGCTAGCGCTGCATAGTGATTTCTGCTGTCGTTTGCGCCTCCTGCGCTGAGGACATCCTCTTGATTAGCTTCTTGCTTTGGCTTTTTAGTTTTCTTGTCTTCAGTTTTTGAATTTGCTTGTCGGCCTTTCTTGGTTTCTTTATCTTTGTTGAACGTTAACGTTCCAACAAGTGCTTCTAACGATTTAACTCGAAGCTTGAGCTCTTCATTTTCTTTTGCAATTTTTTCAGCTTTTTCTTCGTCCTTGATCAGCTGCTCGATTTCGATTACCGAATAGGATTGTCGGTTTTTCTTCTTTATCGTCGTATGTTCTTTTTAGTTTTTTTTTCGCCCGTCATCGTTGGTGATGGGCACGAACCTTCTGGTTGATGGCTGAAGCCATCGGGCTCCTCCATCTTGTTGCTTTTGCAGCGAGACTAGAGGGAATGTTCTCAGACAGGGACTTCCCTTGAACGTATTTCCACTTTTGATATTTCTTCAGGAAATGAATTTCAGGTATTCGATAAATGTTCGAATAATTCGACGGTGATGGTTTTCCCAATAAAATCAAAATTTGCTTTTGACTGGCTCGTAAAAAAAAAATTTGCAATTATTTGAAACTGACTTTTGTGAAAAATTAATTAATTTTTAAAATTAATGACAGGAGCGATTAAAAACACCGCTGCACGCAACGGGTGCTAGACGTAGATTCTTCTGTTGTCCCTTTGCAATATCATATGACCTCATTCAAAATATGCCCATAACCTGTTCCATTTAATTGCACCTTATTCTTTAAACAAAACAGGGAAAAATCATAAATTTTTGAGAAAAAAGCATTGGTCCATTATTTTTGTGAATATTTTAAGTGAAATGAAAGAAATGTGCATGTGCATTGCATAAATTTTATTTTGTAAAATAATTGTAAATTAAAAAGTAGCAAATTAATAATTTTCGTTACTTCTTGATCAAACATTTTATATGTTTATTTCTTCAATTTTTCAAATAAAACTGATAACCGCTAAACGGGTTAGCTGCTTTAATTTTATAAATATACACTTCAAAGAAATTTGAAAGACTTGCTAACCGCGTGTCAAATTTTTTGATTAAAGACGTAATGTAACTTAAAAAATACATCGAATGCTCCAATGAAGTTATTGTGCACCTCTATTATCCACCCGTCAAAGTCAAAGTCAAAGTCAAAAGCGCTTTATTTCATACTAATCGATATAAATTTTAAAGAATATAAAGCAAATTCCAAACAATAACAATCAAAAAACTTAATGGCCCAAATGGCTCTCTAAATTTGTACGTTATCATTAAACACATTTAAAAAAAAAAACTATAGCAAATTCAAATCAATGAAGATTGTTACATATTTTTAAAATTCAATTGGAAAAAGGAGAAAAAACCAACCAACACTATTCTAAAATTATCTATCGTCTTAACACTACAGTGAACTTTGATCCTACACCTTATATGTTTTAACTTAATTCTAATAAATGCAATCAAAAACATTATCTTATACTAAAAAAAAAAACCTATAACTATGTTCCTAACCTAAGCGTTTTACCTTATCTCTAACCTAATATAATAAACATAATATCAACCTAACCTATACCGAATTTTTAACAAAAATAAACAATAACACTAAATGTAGCAATAATGAGCTGAAACTCAAAAACTAAATAACGAAAAACACCAAAACTGAAAAAAACACGAATAATTTAGACATTGTCATTCAGCCACCAATACCTAGATTGCCCCGTCTCAACTCGATCAGCCTCAACGAATCTAGCAAATGAGTATCTCCATTGGAACTGTTGGTCTCGTGAACTCAAGTTCGGAGGATATTTTATCTTCTTATCGGTGGCCCGTCGATATATGTGATATATGACTGGGACGCCGTCAGAATCAAAAACATATCGATTCATGTCCAAATACACGAATGCTTCTGGAGGAATGAAGCCAGTAGCGAGGCAAGTCGCTATATACCCGTCTGTAGGGTGGAACGGCTGTGAAATCCAAGGGTTTTCACTCACAGTCACAGATCTTGCGATATGATTCCGAAGAAGTTTCAATATGAAAATATCGACTCTTCTCACTTGAGCAGTTTGATAAATTCTTCTATTCGATATATAATGTTTCCAATCCGTCTCAGGCTTTCTGTACAAACCAGTACATGCACGAAGACATTTCCTTTCGAAAACTCTTAATTTTTCCATAGTACTAGCGCTCTGGTTGTACCAGATCTGACATCCATATGTCAAAACTGGTCTAACCAGTGTCTTGTAACAGATAACTTTGACCTTTTGATCAATGTATCTGGAATGAAAGAGTTTTCGAAGGGTCATGACTACTTTAAGTGCCTTACTGAGCATGATTTTCACATGTTCAGTATAGTACAGATACTGATCGAGCTAAACACCGAGGTATCGAACACAGGATTTATGTGGAACCCATTCAAGACTACCCTCGCCAGCCATGATGTGGAAATCTTTCCAATTACGTTTCAGGTCTTGACTGGCCCCCCGCAGCGTTGTCCGAAATAAGATTGTTTCACACTTCTGCACATTGATTTTCATTCGCCAATTGTCAGTGTACAGCTGTACATCATTGAACATTTTTTGGAGGTTGCTCTGAACTATTGTAGCTTTTCGGTCTGCCGTATAGATGATCAGATCATCAGCAAACGCTACCAATGATCGCGTTGGCGAGACGTTAAAATCGAAGCCGTTCAATAGCTTGCAAATAAAGATTGAAAAGAGCAGAGGCGCAGTAACTGTTCCCTGCTGTAGACCATTCAAGACCTTGAACTCGCGCATTGTTGTCAGATTTCCATCAGTTACGACAAACGATTTCCCGTATAACATATTACACATCATGGCGATAAGGTGTCTGGGGAACTTGTCCTGAAGGAGTTTAAAAATTCATCCATCTAACCACACCGTATCGAAGGCTTTCTCCATATCAATGAGACATGCTCCAACACATTGTCTATCATTTAGTTTCCAACAGATGTCTGAGGTTACTTTCGTTATTGCATGTGTGGTCAAATGCCTGGCACGAAAACCAAATTGGCAATTCGGCATCAACTCATTTTCCTCAATGTGGGCGTTTAATGCTCTGTTGAGTATCACTTCAAACACCTTGCTGATGTTAGGCAGCAAGCTGATTGGGCGATAGCTTTTCGGGCATGAAGATTCTTTTCCTTTCTTCAAGATCGGAAATACCTTAGCCTTTTTCTACTCATTTGGGAAATATGAATTGCTCAACATGTTGTTGAACAATATGCAATAATTCCTAATAGCAACCTCCGGCAAATGTCGGAGAACTACATTTGGAATACCATCAGTACCACATGATTTTTTGTTGTTTATCCTGCGAAATATGAAACACAAGTCTTCATAGCTGACAAAATAATCAATAAGATTCAAGTTCGGTATGAGGTCAGATGTTAATGTTTCATTGAAATGAAGAATTGATTGGCCGTTCAGGCTTGACTTGAAGTCGGAAACTTTTGCTTCAACGATCTCTGAAACTATTTCATTCCCTCTCTCAGGGTTTGGTAGATGAACCAATTCAAAATGTGTTCCAATCAGGGCAAGTTTATCTAATCCTTCACAAATGATCCTGTTTCCATTTCTATCCGGAGTCGTACTATCAATTTCGATACCAGCCCTATCGAGAAGATTTATCTCATCACTAGTGACTTCAAGATTCGATACCTTCACTCGAGACTTCTTGCGGAATATGCTATTCACTTTCGTGAACACGCCGTCTGGGTCCTGTGGGCTAATACCCCTCAATTTTTCCACCCATTGATTGCTGACCTCACTCCTGAAGTATGACCGGATTAAGTTCCGGACATTCTTCAGATGTAATTTCAACAAAGCCAACGAGGGATGGTTGTAATCCAAAAATCGTCGATAAATATTGTTGACGCGTGTGAGAAGGAGGCTTTTCAATCTTTTCAACCTTGCGATGGTTGGTGTTTCATATCCTTCCATATTGTTTCGATGTTTAATCTTTGGAACTACTTTCTCAATCGTTTCCAACGTCAGCTTCTCTAACTTCGACAAATAGGCATCTATTTCATCGTTAGTTAGATTCCTGTCATTAGGAACCATTGAGCAAGAGTTGCCACCATCAGAACGGGGACATTGCTTCTGGTACTCCCGATTAAACTTCTTTTGAAACTTTCCCCAGTCTGTTTTTTTGAAGTTCAACCGATGATTTTCGTGTTGAACTGGAATGAGGAAGAAATCATCCCTTTGATGATTGATTTCCATTACGATTGCGTTATGGTCGCTATCATAAGGAAGTACCTGCAGTTTCCGTTGAGGACTATTAAAGTTGAATTCGAGTCTTGCGTCAGCAATGCAGAGGTCCAAATATGAATTTGTCCTAGGGTATGTTGGGAACTCCGGCCCATATAGATTGCACCTGTATTCAATCTGGTTCTCTGTTATCCACGATTTCAGGAATACACCTCTTGGATTATTGGTGGCGTTCAGCCATGATGTATGCTTGGCGTTCAGGTCACCAGCAAGGATATAATAATTATGAAGCCTGTTCAATTCGAGTATTTCAAACAAGGAATTGAGTTCCTCCTTGAGCCTGAGAACAGTTCCACCAGTTGCATAGGCAGAGATAACGAAGAGGTTATCCCCACCTGGCAGTGAAATTTTGATAACGGACACTTCAAGAGATTCAAAGCTTTTGAATTCGACTTTTTCAATATTTTGGAAACGATAGGGTCTTCGAACCAATATCCCGGTGCCACCTCCCCCATCACCTATTACCCTATCGTTTCTTACGAATTCAAAATCCTTGAATGTCATGGAGTGCCATGAATTGAGGTGGGTTTCGGTGAGAAGCATGATGTCAGGCTTTTGCTTAACAATGAATTCAAGGAGATAATCACGCCGATGTAAAGTGACAATGGAGTTGACGTTGATCGAGATGAGACGAATCCTATCCATGGGAATATGACTGGATGACAAACTTTTTTTGGAGCATGTTGACCTAAACTTTGAAAAACGAAATTGATTTTTTGGTCTTGCTTATTAATTCTATCTGAAAGCGATTCAAGTTGCTGGTAGATTTTAAGAAGCAGCTCATTATTGCCACTTACATTATTTATTTTATTTATATTGTTGTCTGCTGGTCCTCTGGCAGCAAGTGCAAATGATACCCCGGGTTTGATGAAGTTGGGAGGTAACAGATTGTGATTTACTTTGGTTTGCTTTGGGGAAAATTTAGCACTTGCATCTTGATACCGAGGGCATCCTCGGTATGATGCTGGATGACCAAATGTACCGCAATTAACACAATACAATTTTTCTTTTGGCTCCACCTGAGCCAATTTGCATTCACCGGGGGCGTGGATATCTTTGCACTTAACACAGCGATAGTGCATTGCACAATTGGCAGCCGAATGACCGAATCGTTGACACCTGTAACACTGGTTGACCTCAGTTTTTTGGAGGCGTTCCCACCTCACAACTCTAAAGTTTAAGTACCTTACCTGTTGGAGGGCACTCGGACTGCTGTCGTTGGAAATTTGGACCAAATAAAATGGTAATATTTTACCTTCTACAGTTGATCTCCTTGTAGCAAAATTTTTCACACACAGGAACTTAATAGCTGGTGCTGCTTCCTGCAACATCTCAAGGAGATCAACTGTATTCTCCCCACTGTCCAGGCCCTTCAACAGAAAGGTCTGATTTTTTTCCGCCTTTGGCGTATATGTAAAGTGGGGAGCTTGGACACTATTAAGAGCATCTTTCGCCTGTTTGAAGTCAGCCAGTGTCTTTGTCTTGATCGAGAGCTTATCACCGGTCACTCTCTTAATTTCAAAGTTTTTGATTTTATGTTCGGCTGCCAATAACCGAACCATATCTCCTCCACGCTGCCCAAAAACGTTTATTGGAGGAACTTTTTCATTTACCACATTAATTTTATTAGGAGGACCAGCAGACACACCGGTTGGCTTCTTCTCCTTTTGCTTATTTTTTAATTTTAAATATTTAATGAAATTATTATCGCTATCAATATTACCTATCTTATCGTTGCTCTCTATCTCGACGTCCATTTCTTCGTGCATTGCAGACAGCACCGCATAATAATTGGCGCTGTCGTTCGCTCCTCCTGCGCTCAGGATATTTTCCGCATCATGGATTGTCTTGCTCATATCTTGCGATTTCGTTTTATATGTTGGTACTCCTTTCCCGTTGGTCTTGCTTGTTGTTTCCTGTTTTTCATTCTTCTTAGTTAGTATCGGCTCTTCTTGGCCGGACGTATTCTGTGGCTTCGCTTTTTGTTTGTTCCCATTTGACAACGTCCGGACCATATCTTCTAAACTCTGTATCCGGAGTTTTAATTCGTCATTTTGTTTCGTAACCCTTGAATTCTCCATGGTTACTTTTTCATAATCTTCGCTTGAAATCGTAATTCGCTTTCCATGCTCACAATTGTCTTGTTCATTTTTCCGCTTGTTTATTTTATCATTTGTAATTTTCAAAATGCCTGGCTCTGGGTCCCCCAGCGGTGGGAAGCCGTCGGGCTCCTCCATCCCTCGGTGAAAAAAACTTTTTTCCTTTCTTGAAACTTTCTCGTAGGTAAAGTCAAGATACTCGATAAATTGTTCGAATAGTTCGACGATGTAATAAGTTTCTTTATAAAATTACTTTGTAATTGACGTTTTTAAAAATTATTTTAATTTAAAAATTCTTGACAGGAGCGAATTAAAAACACGTCTACACGCAACGAGTGCTAGACGTAGAATTTCTATTATCCACCCGTCAATCACCATATATGTATGTATATATTCTGAATCTGCTCAGAAAATTTGAGTGTCCGGCAAATGAGGAATGGTTGTTTCGTGCTCCCAGTACAGACTTCTTCGATATTTTCGTTCAACTGAGAAAAAAGATAAATTCTCGTACAAAACAAGAAATCTTACATCTATCCAGTAGACTAGAGGCTTTAACTCTTCTTCCACTACCATCTGCTCCCAACTCTCTGGGTCCTTGGCAACAATTGCGATGCTTCTTTTTAAGCCTCTGCTCGGAAGCAATTTTAAAAGTGTTGCAATTTTACGCAGGTCCCCTACAATAAAAATAAAAAGTAACAATTAAGGAAATTTGAAAGAAAAAGGGAGAATATAAAGAGTATTACAACTAGACCTACCACATTTAATAAATTCAAGATGTTTGTAAAAAATACTCCTGCAATATTTAGTTCGTTTAGCTCACAAATCCCTGAACGGTGATTTTCCAGCCAATCGAACTCTTTTTGAATCTGTTCAAAAATAACATCACTATATTCCTATGTAATTAAAAAATTCTAAGATCATTGCAATTGATCCTTTGTAGCTCAAAAATTGAGAGTACTTATCGAGCACAATCATCAAACAGCATTTTATTTCCTCTCGTCTGTCATTAAATGTATCCTTCATCAAATCTTCAATTATATTGAAGTTTTCAGCTGTTGGTCGCAAATGCTCTAGGCAAAATTCAATTACCCCAGAAGCTTTTTTCCGGTTGGTGAGACATTTACATCAAACCAGAGTACCTGATATTACAAAATTTGATTAATAAATTAAAACATTGCTTAATTCGTACATGTGCAGGTATATCAGGGCAGATGCATTGTCCTAAATGAAGAAAAGTATTTGTTATTGCTTTCGCCAAATTTCCTTTATCCGTATTTTATGGGTAGCTAAAAATTTATTTTTCTGTTAAAAAAGTAAAAAAGGAGTATTGATGATGAATACTTACAAGCCACAAACGTTGATTACGAGAAAGTCGTCTACCATAATGCGGTTGAAGGCATTGAATTCAGGCAATGATTGTGCCTCTTTAGCTTGAAGCTTCTGTCCTATTTTGCTCCGTTTTTCGAAGCCCTCAAAACTGCTACTAAAATTCGATCCTTTTAAATAAAATACAAAAAATAATAAATACAAATTTATTGAACTTTTGATTTAAGAGACCAAACCAGAACTTACCAATGAATATTGCCTTGTATATGTAATTATCTCAACAGCAGTAATTGAGGATACATCTGTCAGGGATGCATCAGACTACGACAATATAGTCGCAATTCTGTCGCAAGTTACACATGGTTAAATGGAAGCCCGCACACTGCGATTTCCGAAAATTTTGTCCTGGTCGGCAGTCACAGATATTTGCGATTTTTCTTAAAACCAGTTTGATACGTAGTTTTTGTGATATTTGCGCAGGCGCACATCATTTGGAAATGTGACGTTGACGAGCATGGAAATTTCTTGCATAGCGCACAAATGAGTTAGCGCATGTGTTCCTGGCAAAGACAGTTACGTGGACCAATTCGTCCACTCAAATCTCAAGATAAAAGGAAAGAATACTTTTTAAAAAAAGGAACACTTTCTTATTTCGTTTAACTTACAAGACTAACTAAACTAACATTTTTGAGTTCCATTTATATGTTTGCAAAATCTTATCTCCTAATACAATTATGTATATACGTTTTGCACATAACGATAATTCTTCGAAAGTATCATTAGGAAAAGGTTCTACTCTAATTACATTTTATTACCATGTGTCAATATTTCTTCTGAGTTTGCATGGTCATAAGGACGATGCTCATAAAATCTCAAATCTTATGCTATTACATAGTGAGTCATAGGGACTCATTATCCAACCACTTCTTTGGAATCGTGGTCATTGGGTGCGTCTGATGCTCAGACGTAACTAGACATACCTTCAAATGAGCATATTAGCTCTGCGCATGCCTGAAGTTCCTTTGGAAATCTTGTCGCAGTGCGTTCGTATTTGCGTTAAAAATCGCTGGTCACGACAGTAAAATCGCAATGTGGCCGAACCCTTAGACCCTCTTCGAAAGTTTAATTGTTAATAAAGTTTATCAGATCGACAGGTTCATTTGTTTTGAATTTATGCAAGACATTTATAAGCTTTTTCCCAGGTCTATGTTTTATCTTTAAGTCAATTAAGTCCTGCTCATTTATATCATCAACTATGTTTTCATCCACACCTTCGTCTAAATTCGTCATTGCTTATGCTTTTACAATTGTAAAACAAATATTTCACTTAAAACTAATGCAAGAGCTTATCGCTTATCCATTACATGTATTGTACTTAGTATCTTAGTTGAATACTTAAACTTTAGTTACATTCAACACAAAAGCATTTGTAATTTAATATCGATATTTAATTGCAACAAACTTTATTGCTGATCTATTGGCATGCCATATTACATTAGGTCGGTGGTCCACAACTTCATACAATGGAAATATTTTATAATCTTCTTAGTTTTAATAGATACTGTAGCAGAATGGTATGTAAATGTATCATGAAAATTCAATCTTTCCATTCAATCGGTTCCTTGCCAAGGTAAGGACACCAATGTTACGCTCCTCCTTTGCGTCACAGGGACTACTCTCTTGTGGCACCATAAGGATCGGGGTTCGGAAGTGCTTTTTCGTTCCCGCGTTTTCACAAGGTACAACTTGTCAGCCCACGGTGAATTCTGACCCGCAAGCAGCCAGTGTCTTATCATGGATAGTCTTGGACTAGCTAGGCAGCCAATCACGTGAAATTAAAACCCATGTAATGGAAGACACTTGAGCAGCGCTTGGGTTGGGGTGCAGATCAGA
Source organism: Odontomyia ornata (assembly GCA_963969285.1). Taxonomy (NCBI): domain Eukaryota; kingdom Metazoa; phylum Arthropoda; class Insecta; order Diptera; family Stratiomyidae; genus Odontomyia; species Odontomyia ornata. The sequence goes on along the minus strand of OZ017742.1, from coordinate 61,331,568 downwards.
ATCCGCCGCAAATATGGTGTTGGGATAACAACTTCCGAATACACATAAGGACTCTCATATCTTTTGGCCTTACTAGTCATACAATGGTGGTAAACCGCCAAAGTATAAGTCAAAGCATGTCCAAACGAAATTGATGTCCAAGGACAACACACGTCCGGAAGCTATTCAGTTGCTGGGGCACGATTTGTGCAATATCCCTAAGAAATTATCTACCCGCCAAAAATCAGGATACCTTGTAGGGTCACCTAGAGACGATGGTCTGTCTCATGCTCACGACTGTTGATACAGCCGGGCTTTTTGAGCCTCACGTTGGGCGCTTTTTTGTAGTGAAATGGGTGGATTAATGTCTGTGAAGGACTGCAGCGATGGTTTGCTGCCTTGGCGGAAGAGGATGTGGAGATCCGCCGAAATTGGCCTTGTCTGGGGGCGCATGAATGCGCTAGCAGGCTAGCGTTGCGGTGTCATTGGGCGGGTTCTTTCCTCGTAGCCCAAGAACCGACTACAAAAATATCTCGCATTCACGAATTAAAGGATCGAATGCCAATCAACTGGTATCGAGGCCGAGGTAACCAACTAAGGGTTGAAATTGCTATGTTTGTTCGAAGAACAAATTGTGCCAGGCAAAAATGGACGGACTCACAGGGACTTCATTGTTACCTGATGATTCTAGATGCCCCACTCTTGTTTGTGGGCCATAAGAATCATCGGGTGACGACGAAGTCTCTGTGAGCCCGTCTGTTTTTGCCTGGCATAATTTGTTTTTCGAACAAACATAGCAATTTCGATCCTTAATTGCTTGCCTCAGCCTCAACACCAGTCGATCGGCATTCGATCCTTTAATTCGTGAATGCGACATATTTTTGTAGTGGATCCTTGTGCTAGGGGGGATGAACCCGCCCAATGACACCACAACGCTAGCCAGCCAGCGCATTCACGCGTCCCCAGACAAGACCAATTTTGGCGGATCTCAACATCCTCTTCCGTCGAGGCAGTAGACAATCGCTGCAGTCCTTCACGGACATTTATCTACGCATTTCACTACAATACTTCAAACGCATTGAGGTTTTCTTTAAAGATATTTATTTTAAGTAAGCGACAGTTCAAAAATACCGTTACTCCGCATTCAGATATTTCTACAATTTCTGATAGGCATGAAAATATGCTTTCTTCACTAGAGAACTTATCATTGGGACTAATAATTAAATTAGTTCTGTATTCAACATCATTTAGCTAAATAGAAGAAATCAGTATCACGCAATGCGAATCCTGGTAGTTACTTGTTATAAAATCATAGCTTTTCAAATTTTTTTCTCATTATACTTGTAGAAATTAATCTTAATTTTGTTTGATTCATACATTGAATTAGTTATATAAGAACTTTGCAATAATGACTGACGTTTTGCAATGCTTTTCGGAACAGTTTTTAAATTTTTGGCGCTGACTATTTCACTTTTGAGGATGCTGTGTTTACTTTCGAAACAGAGGGAAGATGAATTACTCAAAGGACCCTTCTTCAGCATACAATCTGCATAATGCATTACATTGTGATGTTTATTAATCATTTTTTCGTTAGGATAAAGTCTTGCAAATAAATCGTGATGAAGTATTATAATTTCATTAAATGCGCAAACCATATTTTTATTAATTTTTTCCGAATATTTAATTTCGAGTACTTTTGTTAGTTGTATTAAAAAAGTTATAAATAGTTGCTCTAAATCGGTGACTTTATCGTACAGTAAAAAAGGTAAAGATCGTAATAATAATCAAGTCTGAACAGCAGATTAACTCCCTCATAGACGGTCCTAAGCCCTTTTGAGAAAGGAGGAGGGAACCCCTTGTTTCCCCAACCCATAGCTTCCATGATTCCTCATTCCAAACCCCCCAATTGAATAGTAACAAAAGGCTCTCGGGGTGCACATTGGGTTTACTGGTTCCCCAATAATGTAACATTAAATGCCGAAAAAGGCTAATAACTGTAAATACATCTACAGCTCTGCTACTAAATCCTACTTACACCTCCTTTGTGAGGACGTAAGATGGTGAAGGCGAATCTTCCGCACCTGATGACGGAATCGAACTAATAATCATGCCGCCGGAATGGAGGTTGGGCGACGGGCTAACTCCCCGTCCCTGGAAAACCGTTAATTGTTTCGAAACCTGCAGATACGCCTCGGAATGGATTGGACTCACGGCAACGACCTCGCAAACGAAAAAACGACTATGGCATTGGATCCTGGAATGTCAGATCACTCAATTACCCTGGCGCTGTTAAGGACCTTTTACAACATGCCAGTCAATATCAATTAAAAATACTAGCAGTCCAGGAAACCAATTGGACTGAGAACGACATTCAAGACATGAGATCGCACATAATATTTAAAAGTGGGAAGCCTACTGGAAAAGAGAATTCGGAGTGGCCTTCATTGTGGATTAGGAGTTCAAATCGCACGTTATTGATTTTAAGGCAGTCAATGAACGGTTGTGTGCGATCCGTATAGAAGTGAAATTCTTCAATATTTGGCTGATAAATGTTCACTCCCCAACCAAAGAAAAGGATGAAGAAACGAAAGAAACGTTTTACAATAACCTGGAAAGACTGGTTGACTCAGTTGTCTCATCGGGGAACGACTCGAGGATAAAGCGTCTACGATGAAACAAATGACAACGGCCAGCGCCTGTCCGGCTTTGCATATAGCGAAAATCTAGTCATACGTTTGGCTTGCTTCCCTCGTCGATGCATTCGTAAAATGACCTGAGTATCAGCAGATTGCAACACACAAAACTAGGTTGCCCATGTTTCCAACCAGCAACGTTCGACTTCGAGCATACTTGACGTTCATACATATCGAGGAGCGAATTGTTACTCAGATCATTACTTGATCAAATTAACCTATCGGTATCATATATCAAAGGTATATTCGGCGAAGTCCAGCCCGCTACAAAAATTTTACATCAAAATTTAACGGAGACCCTCGACAACCAGCTGGCTCCCATTTTATCAGATGGATCGTTAAAGATAAGCAACGAGCTCTGGATGGAAGTGAAAACGACTATTAAGACCGTGGCAGAACAGTCGATCAGTGCAAGAGCAATGACTGGTTTGATGATGAATGCCAGAATGCTTTAGACCAAAAGAATCAGGCGTACAAAGAATATGTAGGTAGGAAAACCAGGATTAAGAGAGAAAATTATGAAAATCTCAGAAGAGGTGCGAATAAGATTATTACGATTAAGAAAAAAAAAATACTATGACGACCAATTGAGAAGTATCAATGTAATTCTAGCGAGTAACAACACAAGAAAAGCATACAAAGTATGAAAAGCCTGAAATATGGCTATCAGCCCAAAACCACGCTCTGTCTTGATGACATCGGCAATATCATCGCTGATGAAACCAAGATTTAGGAACGATGGGCATCATATTTCAAGAACCTCCTTAATCCTCCACACAGGTACAGAACATCGTAGCCTATAGATGTCTGCGGAGAGCTTCTCTTAGCCCCACCAACTCTGGATGAAGTGTGTTCCATCATCAAAGCTTAAAAGAATAATAAAGCGATGAAATTCCAGTGGAGCTCATTAAATATGGTGGCAGCAGTGTTCATAAAGCTATTCACAAAGTCATCCAGCACATTTGACACCAAGAACATATGCCGAAAGACCGGAGCCAATCAATTATATTCCCTATCCACAAAAAGGGTCACAAGTTACAGTGCGAAAACTATAAAGGCATATCACTACTTTGTACGGCGTATAAAATATTTTCATAAATCTTAGAAAATAAAATTGGATCATGCGTCAACAGTATTATTGGAGAGTATCAAGGATTGTAACGTCATTTGTTTGGGAATTTCATACAAATGACGTCACAATCATGACAATTTGGAAAGGAAGTACAAGCACGCGACATACTTTGAACAATTCGCGGCAGTTGTTACCTACCATCTTGCGCTGCCTGACAGTCGACAGTACCTCCCAATGTTACATAACCAGTATACCCTATGTATACTGGTATGAACTGGGAGCTCGATTTGATCAAAGCGAGAGACCTGCCAGGGAAATTGACGTATGTTAGGAAAATTTAAGTCTATGCCTTCTAAACGTTATAAAAATTAGTATTTTCATGTTAAGTACTACATATTTACATTTGACAAAAACTACATGAAAGCAGCTACAAGATGACACCATAATTTTAACAATCGGATAGAAATTGCGGGCACAGTAAGCGACCAAACCTGGAAATCCGCACGAAAAGTGCACGTGTTCTAGAAACAGCCATTTCTACGCCTCCTATACGCTAGATAATTTGCCTAAGACATTTTCCGACCACCAAAACACTAGTTAGGGTTAAGCCTTTAAATTAAATCGTAAAAACGCAGAATTTGCACGTTTAAGGGGAGAAAAACTGATTTAAAGTTTTGGGGGGGGGGGGGGTGTTGACACATGGAAAATTGGAATTTTTTGCACTACCAACCACTAAAACTGCCCTCAAACTTTTCCAAAGTACCACAAATTTATACTTTTTGGAAAATTCAGACGCTGATCCATCCATTAAGACTAAAATACTGCAAATCGGTTGGGAAATGTAGGGGAAGAAGTTCCCAAAACCTGCCCCCCAAAAAAACATTATCTAGTTTATTAGACCACTTAGAAGAATAACTTTTATTATAGTTTGTTTGTTTACGCTCATGTATTGATTTTAAACAGTTTTATACAGAAAAGTTTGTTTTTTTCGCTGTATTCCTATTTGAACCCTCATAAAAATTACTTTTTTTGTAAATAATGCTACAAGTTTATAATTATCGCAAAGAATACACTAACAGCTACAAAATGAGACCAACATTTTGACAATCGGGTGAATGTGGATACAGTGAGCGATCAAAGCGAGAGATCTGCCAGGGAAATTGACGTATTTTAGGAACATTTAAGTCTATGCCTTCTAAACGTCATAAAAATTAGTATTTTCATGCAAAGACTCCCGGGGAGAGAGAGATCTTCCTGCATAACACATTTGTTGCTACTCTATCCATGTAAACCAAATCAAGGAGAGAGGAACAGTATGAGAGAAGGAGAGAAGATTAGTAAAAGTGGATCTACCTTTGATAAAACATTGTTTTTCAAAGGCTAGATAAGGAAGTAGAAGGGAATACAGCTTATTATGAACTATTCGTTCGAGAATCTTGCTAAAAGCAGAAAGAAAGGTTATTGGGAGATAGTTCGAGATGGAAGCTTTATTACCAGATTTATGAATAGGAAAAACAACTGATTTCTTCCAGAGAGAAGGAAAAGTACCAGAAGCTAGACTGTTGTTTAACAAAATAGATAACGGGACACATAAAAATGAGGAGAGAGCTTTAACAAAGATATTTGGGATACCATCAGGACCGTTACTGCAATTTACCTCTATTTGATTAAGAAGCAGCTCCACTTCAATTGGACTAATATTAGAAAAGGACGTGGCTTGTGAAAGTTGTTGGTCATACTCAACATACGAGGAAGAAGTCGACTTAGTATAAAAGGTAGAAAAATATTGAGCAAACAGTTCGCAAATCTCTTCATTATTTGATGTTTCGATACTACCAAGGTACATAGAGCCAGGCAAGGTATTGACATTTCTTAGCGACTTAATGGACGCTCAAAATGGTTGCGTTGCGTCTGGTTCTGATGAATTGAAACTTCAATATAATTAAGATACTCTGATTGGGCTACAGTAACGAGTCTTTTTGCTTCCGCTCATAGACTTCTGAAATTCTGGAAATCTGAACTGAGCCCACTGGTACGGGATGTTTTGTGAGCCCTATCTTTCACTTTTAAAGCTGCAGCAATTTGCGTATTGAGCCACGGCACAGCTTTGCTTCTTTTCAGGTGGACTGTAGGAGTATAAACTGCTATTAAAGAGCTAAGAAAGTGATAAAATAAGCGCACCGCGTCCTCAATATTCAGATTACGCAAGAGAGAGAACCAATTGATTTTGCAAATCTCATTATGCATAGCAAAATATTTAGCTTTGTCTAAGTTGTATCGACTAGGAGTTGGGCTCCCTCTATCAGGTAACTAGCTCAGCAGATACCACAAAATGAAGGGGAGAGTGATGGGGGCCATGATCAACATAAGACGAGAGGGGAGTGTCAAAGCGGATGGAGGATTCAGGAAGATTTGTGAAAATAAGATCCAGGATTTTATTGTTTACATTCGGTGACTAGTTCAGTTGTGTAAGGGAGCAAAGTAATAAGAAAGATGAAAGAGAAATAAGAAGTTGACATTGGAGAAGATAACAGTGTATTAGTGATTCTAGGAGATGCTAGGAAGGTTGAAATCACCCCAAACCAAAATGAAAGTTTTGGAATTGAGATTGTTAACATATGAAGACGACTCAGTGAAAAATTTTTCATAGATATACTCGTAAACGGCACTATTACACGGAACATACAAAGACACTATGAATAATTTTATTGCAGATGATAACAAAAACAGCGATCCTTTCAACTGTAATGAAAGGAATGAAATCGGTTCAGCAACTGGAAATAATAGACCTTCTCACTCCAACAAGTACGCCACCCCCGTCCAATTTTCTAGAGAGTATATATATTAACAACGAATTGATTAATTGACTATCAGTATTGGGTGAAGTGCTTTTCACTTAACTTGTCGTGCTTCACAGGTGGGCGCCAGCCTGTAGAGGGAATAAACCAGACGAGCTGGAATGCCAAAAAGCCGATTGAGGATTGCAGCTCAAGCCAACACCTCACCCCTTACCATTTTGTTGAACACTAAACAACACTTCCATCTGAAACTTCAACCGCGTAATTACTCGTATGTTTACACTGATAAATGGGTAGCAGCACGCTCCCCACTAGACTCGAACAGGAATTTTTGCCACAGCTTGCCCACGAACTTTAAATATCGTTCTTTCGTGAGCTTTCAACCTCAATTCTCTTGGAAATTGCCGAGTAGCCGAACAAGTATGCTCTCGTTCCACGAAAACTTTACCTTCCGGCTCCGTCTCACTTGCTCGGATGGCGAAAATGCGAAACTGGGGAAATTGAGCGGAGGAGTGCTTTTCGCTTAAACTTCCGGCTTTTTCACGATCTTCTTGGGTGAATTAGCGTAACTGGGGACATTGAACAAGAGAGCGTTTTCGCCTGGACTTTGAGTTTTCCCTTCAGCTTAACTCTCTTGGAAGCACATCCAAAGCAGAGCTTACTGGTGGTAAGGCTCATTATAGCATGTCATTCACGATGTGATAATCGTGTGAAGCTCATTGCGGGTTAATCTTTTTTATTTATTTTTCCGCTTGCTAATTTGCTTTTACGCTTGATCATTGGACGACATGCTTCGATAACAATGGGCGTATGTGCTTGCTTGCCTAATTTCATTAGCGAAAAGCGAGTATATAGGCAGTGTTTACCCTCTTGCAACTACTTCAGTGATGAAGCGTAAGTATATACAAATATGTTGTATTTGTTCGCTCACAATACCGATACACTCTCCAAGAAATGTGAACACACCCGCATGAACGCCATTTTGGTTTGCTAACAATTAAACTCCCCCTTTCGCACTCGCACGAAAGCCATTGCAGCTGGCTAGCAATAAAAGTTTCACTTTCGCACTCGCGCGGTGGCTATCAAAACAATAACACAAATGACAGTTCGGAGCAGTTCAACTTGTTGTGAGTAATTTTGTTGCAAGAAAAGGGAGATCAGTTGTTGCTGATCGACTTGTTACAAATCGGGTGGAAGTTGAATGTTGCTGAACAACTGGCTTAGGACCAACCTGAATTGAAATTCGGGTAAATGTTACAAGACAAGAAACGTTCCTGGACGATGGAAAAAATCAGCTTTCGGTGAAGACCACATACCCTCCGTTAGGGTGAAATGCATAAAAGGTTGTGGATTGGCACGCTCGCAGTCTGTTCTTTATGTGATAGTGATCCTGCTTGGTGGAAGTTTCAGTATAACCGTAAAACATTTTTTTGCAGTGTGAATTGGAAGTTTTGTTGGCGAATCACTTTTAACTGATAGCTGGCGTTCCAAGTTGGAATTCGGTTTGAGAAAACTCATTGTCGAAGGGTGTTTGGAGTGGCAGCAACAAGAAGTCCCCAACATTTAGGGCAAGAAATTACTAGGATCTAGGATTTATTGTAATTATAAAAAGAAGAAGTGTTTTGTGCTATCAAAAATAACAAGTGAATGTGAAACGAAATTGGAATCCGCGTGTTTTAGTTACTCTGCTAACGTGATTACTCTTGTTGGTTTCGAGTCGCAAAAATATTCAGTGCTCGCGTCCACGTGGCCACAAAGTGTGTGGGTTACGAGCAATTTTCTCTTGAGAAATATGGGGATTAGAATAGATTTTCTTTTTAAGCGAGGAAACCTATTGATTGTGTAACTTTAGTTTAGAGTTCGCGCTTGAAGCGATCAGGTGACCCTGGAGATAAGAAAAGTAAGCTCACGGGACCCCACGACCTGTCTGCGTGGGTTGGCTGGCAATCGCCGTGGTCACACCGTACGGCACCGGGAAATCCGGTGGCAGATTTTTTGCGTAGCAGTCCACCCGCCATGAAAATGACGTACATATGCTCCTTGGTCCGCGGCTCGATTATCTTAGCTTTTGTGACAAGTGAATATCGATTGAACTTCAGTGGCACCTGTAATTAGAGAATCTGCGTCTCCCAATTTATCGACAGCGATAGCTGATTAATAGAATCTAGTCACCTCATATATAAAAGAATAATGTAAATGCATGCAAGCACCCTGTAATTTCGCTTGAAGTTTCTCGAGCAGTTCGCATGTAGGGACTGCTCGATTACTACAGAGTAGGTCTCTATGAATACCCCAACAGCATATACCTGAGAGGTCAAAGTTCGTTCAAATTTTTAATGATAGTATGCTTTGCAAATTTCGCATTTCCTTCAATTCAACAAATAAGTAAATATATAAGGTGAATAAAATCTTCAGTTTTCATCAGAATCTAATTGTAATCAAAGGAAGCTACAGCCATTCAAAATTTCATGGATAACAACAGCAAGTGTATTTTCTGCGGTATGAGCTTTCTTAATATCTAACCAGGCAATACGATTTCGATCGGATCTTTTTTAAAATTTCAGATAAAATCATACAAGAAATTATCCTTAAGATTACTGAAATTATTGCCTCTTTAAAATTTGCCCAACAAAAACTCCTACTCCTATTAACTAAACTTGTTTTAGATTTCTTTAGAAAAAAAAGACTCATAGATAACAGTTTCGCACTTTTTATGGGTACGTTACCGATGTCCTTATTGGAAATGAAAAATTTAAAATCAAACAGAGTTTATATATGTACGTGAAAACCTTGTATATCGCTGCTATGTTCAAAAATCGTCCATTTTGGGTCATACTCAAATCTAAACACGTCAGCGGCACATTTCATTCGATATTCTCATGCAAACACTAGCACTGAAGTGAATCCATTTCATTTACATCCTTGCTTCCTAATTGGATGGAAACTACTCACTCATCTTAATGACCTACAAACTGAACGTATGACTTCCTCCATCCCGGTCTAATCACTTCAAAATGGTAACACAAAACGTAAAGCCGATTTTGGCCAAAAATTGGTTTGGAAGGAATTTAACGTGATGGTTGTCATAATCCACCACATAAGCCCCAACCGGATACCAATGGTCACCCTACACTTTAAACGGCCGATACCTACTTGATGCCTTGCACGCTTGGGGTGCACGAGAGCCAAGGCTGCTGCCAGGATGTCGAGGTGAAGGAGTAATGGTGCAAGAGGTCAACCGGGAGCTTACTGGTGGTAAGGCTCATTATCGTTCGAGCAAACAACTATTTCATTCGAAAATACTGCAGTGGCCAACAAGGACTGTGACGATGGCGATGATGGGGTCAATTTGGACGTGTACTTTTCGGTGGCGTAGCGCGCGGTGATCGGCAGGTCCTTGTCGACGGCCAGTTCAGCCAAAGGGTAGTTGGTCGTTCGGTAAGCATAGTATTGAGTACTGAGTGTAGCGAGCGAACGTTAAGGGTACATTATATGACCACATACCATAAGATATGTTGTCGGTTGGCGAACGGAGGACGTACCTCTGGCACAGGAGTATGAACTCACTCCCACTCCCCCGGCTGTCGTCATGCCGTATTGCTCCTCGACTATATCTGATTTAAATGGCAAACATGTGCCGTCAGGCGATTATTTATCTTCTGTTCGGAATGAAAGTTATCATGAATTCGGCAGAGTTGGCAATCAAAAGAAAATCGATTGCAAGATTTCAGAGCCAATACATACGAGCGCTGGCGTGCTGACAAACACACTCACAGAATCATGTGAGCACAATGCTACGCTCAAATTCGATTCACATCAGGATATGGAATATGAGAAAAAATGTTGCAGACATTTTTCGTTTGAAAAGAAAACGAGGAGAGACTATAAAATTTCTTTCTTTCTACTACAACTGATTGCCAAATGGATGAGTTAGTATGTTTCATTTATATTCAATGGCATAATTCCCACCAAATTTGCACTTTGACGTCTCCATTGTTTCAAAACATTGCACTCAAGTGGGTAGACGTGGGATGGGGTGTTGAGTTGAAATGAATCATTAAAATTACGATGAACTTGCCAAAAAATTTGTATTATTTTTAAAAAGATAGAAGGACTTGAGTATCTTTTAATGGATACAATATTTTATGGAGAATATATTGGATGTGTAGCATTCGCTTCTGAAATGAAAACATGATGAAGAGCCTAGACATGGGAATTGTTTTTCATTGGTCACAAAACTGCAATTTTATTCTGTAAAGTTTTGATAATAATGTACTAAAATTTCTTAGAGACCCATCCTTGAGTGGACAGGCTTAGACATTAATATTGCCATTAATACCATCACCCGTTAGCTGATGGCATAAAATTATAATGTGGATGCAATTTGCGGAATGTGCCTATAATTTAAAAAATCGTTAGATCCTCAGAGATCAGAGCCATTGTTTTAAATAGATGATACTTTTTTATCTTTATAAATAATTTAGGTTTTGCGGGTGTTGCACTCATAAAGGCTTCGATCCAGAATTTTTCAAAAAATTCTCTCTGATCAAAAATAGCTATCATAAAGATTTGACGAGGGGTACACTAAAATTTTCACACTTTCCCCCCTGTAGGATACTTTGCCAACGCGAGCTCAATTTTGCTGCTGACTTTTGATCGTTGCTGTATTGTCCTCCAGGGTGGCAAGTAGATTTGGTTGATACGAAGGTTTTGCAATCTTTCTTGATTTAGACTTCGTTTCGTTTTAACGGACGTTTATTCAGAGCTTCGCTGACTTTATTAACAAAGACTATTGTGTTATTGTTACTGAGTCTTGCATTTACTGTAGGGATAGCGTTTTTTAGTAAAAAAAATATTGTTCTCGGGGTTTCCGGGTTTCTTCATCTTGATCGGGCGATTTTTTACAACCAAATAACCCGATTTTCGGAAGAACAAATTTTTCGGGTTTTCTTAACGAATTTTTTAAATCAGGTATTGCTTATCAAAACTAAATGTATATTTTTATATTCATCGACTAATTTTTAGATTGCATCAGTTTTTTACTCACAAAATGATTTAAATCAAAATGAACTAAAGGATATTTCATCTGAAAGTAAGAGACTAACATATTGAGATCCAAGCCAATAACTTAATATTTAGCTGTAATTTAGTTACAGTATAAAGATGCTTCAGTTCAGTATCCAAGCACTTCATCCTAATGGAGAGTATATGTTCGTTAGCCAACAACTGATTTTTTCATCGTCCACGAACTTTTCTTTTCGTTTAACACTACCCCGAGTTTAAAATCAGGCTGGTCCATAACCAATCGGTCAGCATCTTTCAATTTCCAACAGATTTGTAACATGTCAATCAGCAACGGTGGATTTCCCTATATTTTGCAACAAAGTTGCTCGCAACATTGATGGTAAACTGGTTCGAATTGAACTGGTCCAAACTGTCAGTAGTGTTATTGTTTTGATGTCCACCGCTCAAGTGCGAAAGTGGAACTTTTATTGTTAGCCAGCTGAAGCAGTTTTCACGCGGGTGTGCCCACCTTCCTTGGAGAGTGTCTCTGGATATACTGTCGACTATCAGGCAGCGCAAGATGGTAGGTAACAACTACTGTAAATCACTTAAAAATGGTCGAGCGCTTGTGTTTCCCTTTCACTTGTCGCGATCATGATGTCATTTATATGAATTTTCCATAGACCATAGAATAATACGGAACTTATTTTTGCTGTGTGTTTTTGTTCCTGTTCCTGTACTTTCCTAGTCCGGCATATACTTTTGTGTAGTGTTGATTATATTTCAGAGACTTGGTACAGTCAGTTTTTACTCAGTTTCATTTCTTTAGCATTTCACAAGCGGCTGCACGATTTTGAGAGAATATTACTTTATCCATTTTATTTGAGGACGGACAGGTTTTATTGGTTAATCCTAGTAATCAGTGGCTTCATCGAATATTCCATTCTAGAAAAAAATTATTGCCTTCATTTTTGTATTGTTGAGCTTCAGCTTGAAGCGTGAGTCTCTCCTTCTTTTCTATTTCTTGTTTCTCCTTATGTGATGGATTTTTCTCGCTGGCTGATAGTGTTGAATCTCCACTGATTGTGACTGATTTCTCTTTTAAACTTTTTAAACGCTTTTGCTTTTTATGTTGAGTCGGTCGTGCTTGTCTGTAGATATAATAGCCTATTACAGTTGCTACGGGCGTGCCGATAAGAAAAGCCTCCCAATTAGGAAATGGTTGTGAGTCTGTACTGTTGATAGTCATCATTGTAAGAAAAGTCGAAAGCAATAAGAGTTCCAAGCAACTCCCGAAGTTGATACATGGCGAATAAATTGCACCAAACCTTCGTCCAATATCTTATTGATAGATAAGAATCAGCCCAGAACCCTACCACGGAATTTGATTTCGCTTCCATTATCGTACTTGGCCATAACCATCGCGCCTCTTTTCTTCTGGTTGCGTGAAACTGTAACTCCCCTTATTACATTTATCGTTGCGGCATTGTGTGCGCATGGTGCTACGGTAGATGTTAGAGCTTGGTTAATCTAACCCCACCGTGTGAACTAAAACGTTGCAATTATACAACCTTGATTAAGATTCACTCTGAATAGCCCAAAGTGTGTGAGTTGCAATACAGTAATCCCTTAACTTATGCAGTTTTCGTTATTCACGGGTGATAAAATGAGGAAAAATTTAATAAGCACGCGACCGGATTTCATTATTTACGGGAAAGAAACAAAAAACTTGTGTAAAAAATTCGATTTCGGTATCGCATGGATCGGACACAAATTCCAAATTCATTTTTCCTTCTTTTCAGCTCGTTTTGTTCTCTCGTGGAAATTATGTCCCGTAAAGCCTCCTCTACCATAACGTAAAAAACTGAGAAAGAAACAAAAAGCTTGTGTAAACAATTCGATTTCGGCATCGCATGGATTGGACCCAAATTCCAAATTAATTTTTCCTTTTTTTCAGTTTACTTTAATTTCGCGTGGAAATTGTATCGCAAAATGCCTTCTCTACCAAAACGTAAGAAAACTGTCTTAACTCTTGATGAAAAAATAAAAATTTTAGACAAGTTACGTGCGGTAGAAAGTTTTGCCTCCGTTGGCCGCTTGTTTAAAATAAATGAATCCACAGCTCGTTCGACCAAGGCAAAAGAGAATTCAATCAGGGACAGTGTGGGTGATACTTCAGTAACGTCATCAAAAAGAGTGTCACAAATCAAAAATGAAGTGTTTGAAGAGGCCAATAAGCTTCAGGAATATGGATGGAAGACATGTCCCAAAAGAAAATGCCCTTAAATTCAGATCTGATCAGAGAAAAGGCCAAAAAACTGTACGATAGCATTAATGAAAATTCTCGTTCTGGACAGCAAGTCTTAGGAAATTATCAAGAGAGGAGGATATTTTCCAGAACAAGTCTTTAGCGCTGATGACACTGGCATCTTTTGGAAGAAGATGCTGAATCGAACATATCTTTCTAAAGCTGAAGGAACTGCCAAAGACCGTGTTACTATACTCTTATGTACAAATGCTTTAGGGGATTGTAAGATAAAACCTATGATAATTTAGCGATCCCAAAATCCAAGAGCACTAAAGGAAAAAAACAAAGATCAGCTAGCTGTTTTTTGGAGGCTAATAAGAAAACATGGGTCACTGGTGCCTTATTCCAGGAATGGTTTCATTCTTGTTTTATTGAAGAGGTAAAAAAATATCTTACTGTGCAAAAACTGGCTTTCAAGGTGCTCCTTCTTATCGACAACGCTCCGAGTCATCCTTTCAGTTTAGTTGGGACTAATCCGAATGTAAAGCTGATTTTGTGCCCCTGAACACGACATCATTAATACAACCAGTTAATCAAGGGGTGATCGCAGCTTTTAAGGCTTATACACATAACACAGTTTTAAGCGAATTTTAAATTCGATTGAGTGCTGTTCAGATGAAACAGCAACGAATTCGTGGAAGAAATTTAACATTGCCCATTGCATTGGTGACATCGATGCATCTTGGCAGGAAATGAAATCTAGCTCAATCAACGCTTGCTGGAGACAGATATGGCCACACGTAGTTGAAAAGGAAAGCACTGTACCACCATTCCAAGATGAGGAAGATGAAATAGTCCGACCAGCACATCAGATTGGTGGTGAAGGATTTGATGATATGAGACAAAACGAAATTAACAAATTACTGAATTCTCATGAAGAGGAGTTATCGGATGAAGACCTATTGCAACAAAAAAGAGAAGGAACTAAAAAATCTGAAGATGTTGAAAATACGGGTAAGTATTTTGGCCAGTTTTTATCAATTTGTTTTTTTCATTCAATATTATGTATGCAGGCCAAAGTTTTTCTTCAAAACAGCTCAGAGAAATTCGAACCTTGAGAGGCCAACTTGTTAAAAAAGCAATGGATTTGGATCAAAACTGACGTTAGATAGGCAGCCATATGGCAGCAGCGCTTACTACCACACACATGACCATTAGTAGGCCGACTTTGCTGGCGAACTTGCATGGCGTTAAATGAAGAATTGTGGAGGTGCCAACGAAAATTCGAGGTTTTGTACGGTTTAGAGACGGTTTTCTACGGTGAAATCCAGAGAGAACACAATAGCGCTCCTACTGAAGTGAAAATTATTTCAGTTCTTATACCCGTTTAGGTTTTATCGCCTTCGAAAGTGAATTTATACGAGTTTGTTTACATCTCAACGCTGAGCTATCAGTCGAAGATGCAAAACGTGTGCTTCATTTGCTCGTCTTCAAAAGTTTAGGAGTACAGTGGGCTATACAAGGTGAATGCATGCACGGAATGCGTTCCGCACGTTTTTTATTCAGAACATAGTATATATGACGAAATGTAAGCATTTGCTAATGCCGCAGTTGGGTGACAGCTCCCGGAAGCTTGTCCATAGTAGGCCAACTAATACATATGCAAATTGCTACCATATAGCTTCCTATCTAACGTCAGTTTTGGTTTGGATCCATCTCTTAATCGAAGTTTGCAGTTTAAAAGGGATATCGAGGCCGCTTCAAATCCTTATGTGGAAATCCGTATAGAAGTTGATTTATCAGCACAGCAACGTTCAATTACGAGTTATTTGTTTCCATCTACATCGTGTAGTGAATAATAATGTTCAATATTGTCCGTGAAGGACCGCAGCGATGGTCTGCTGCCTCGGCAGAAGAAGGTGTCGGTATCTGCCGAGAATGCCCTCGTCTGGAGACGCGTGAATGCGCTGGCAGGCTAGCATTGCGGTGTCGTGGGGCGTTACAACGCCAAGCTGGACAGGCGATTCTTGAAGAGCCGCATAAAGAAGGCAATGGGACCTAACCGTTACCTGATAATGGACCCATCAGGAAAAGAAGTGGGGATATACCACGCGAAAGACCTGCGCCGATAGATAATTAGTCACGTCTGTTTGTCCGTCCGCATATATTTTCAAAAACGCGTAAGGGTTGTATACTTACGGGCAAACATAGACATAAGTCAGTCCGTCCGTCTGTCAATTGTGTTTTTCTTTTATTGTTCGTCATTTCTAGTCCCGACGCCGAAGACAACCCATGGTACACAGAAAGATCCTTCAGTTCCTTTTTCGCAGCCCGCATCGCCTTGGGATCGCGAGAAAATTAGCTGCCCTGTAGTAATCGAGTAGGTATGGCTCAAAAAGCCAGCGTGCGAGAGTTTGAAAGATGGTTCCCCGGCAAATTCGATATTTGGTTTCAATCCCATCAAATATTTCATGGGTTGGTGATTGCAGCTGCCTTCGTACATTATCACGGTATCACAGAAATGGCGATGTATCGCGTGACGGTTGGCGAATGCACGGTTCCTCATCCAGCCATTGCCTTCTAGAAGTAGCCAAATTAATGCAAGTTGCATGACCCAAATTGTCAGCAACAGCAGAGTAGTTAATGTTGATTGAATGTATTCAAAAAAGAAGGATGTCAGCTATTCATACTTCTTTCCCTATCATACAATAAAGAAAATTTTAAATGTCGTAAAACAATAAAAGAAAGTATAAATTTGATAAGAAAAACAAAATAGAAGACTCGATTCGTTATTAAATGAGTGAAATACATAATCACTGTTATTACGACAAATAAATAAAATTTTAATTAGAAAAGAACAAGACATATTGCAAACGAAATATCTACATATTTAATTATATCGTTTACATTTGAACGTCATTCAACAGCGCTCGTTGCCGCATGAATCGTCCAACAACAGTCACATTCAATTCAACAATCAAGTCAATCATATAAATCAATTCAATAGGTACTTGGTGCAGAACGCCTTACAAAGTGGGAACGTAACGTACTTGCCTGCCAACATCACCATAATCAACAGCATTAAAAATGTACCGAGCACATGTTCCCACATACTCATTACAAATTCTCCGAGTAACATGGTGACCGCTGCTTCAACGCTGGGCGGCAGAACAGTACCCTTGAAGGTTGCAGCGCTTCCGCAGCCTAACCAAAGCTCGCCACACTACGAACAAACCCCATCATCAACACAAATTCATCGCGGAATCGCACTCACCTCTTCGTCAAGAATTCCAACCCAAACATTACTAGAGTGCAGAGCATCGGTATCGGAAAAACTGGCTTAAATAAACTTAAATTCTACTGTTTCGTATTGGATTGCAATTTCAACCCAATCGATTCTTTGGAAGAGTTTCGAAAGCATATGCGTACACATCAGCACAAATGGACCGGACAGTGTGTTGCTTGTCGAAAGAAAGGATCAAAAAAATTCTTATCAATCGATAAAGAATTTTTGCACTTGGTCAATGATCACCTTCCGCAAAAATCGTATGCATCAAAACTGCTTCGACCATGGATCAAGAACGATCCTTCCGATTGCTATAAAACCAAAGATATTTGTGAAATGCTCCTGAAAGAGTTCCATTTGGAGAACTTGTGCAAATGCATGGGGCCTAATTGTGTGTTTACAACCAACTCGCAGAAAGATCTACAATTCCATATACAACTTAATCACAGTGAAGATGTTAGTGCCTTGTATTGTTGCTACTGTTCGGAACATTTCATTTCATACCAACGGACTTGTCGATCATATCGGGAAAGTTCACGGAGCGTCACGCTATCAATGCTCGAAATGTTTCTATCGTAGCTGTGCTGCGTATAATGTACAAGCAGCAATTGAACCCATTTTCCCGCTAGTCTACGAGTTCCGCAAGAGACGTACAGTGGAAGATTTAGAATTGCGAAAATGAAAAGAGCCCGTCGGAGAAGAAAGGGGAGTCGAGTTGCAACTGCGAACGCGCGTGGACGCGAGGAGTGCAAGTATTCTTGGACCGTCTCGCTTAAATTTTTTTTCATGAGAAGGGCTAATAATTGCATTAAGTATTGAGACTAGATGCAAAGTGAATAACTGAATGTGTAAACAACCTGTTAGCGCGCAAGCAGTGATTGGTATCGGATGAGTGAAAGTACAGCGATCACCAAGAACAACGGGTTCATTGCAGTGCTCTATTTCGGTGATGTTTGAGAAAAACGTTAGTGTGAATAGCGTTTGCATTATTTTTGCCCGAAACACTTGCAAAGTCCGACGAAATAAGAGTGAATGTACAGCGATCACCAAGAACAACGGGTTCATTGCAGTCTCTATTTCGGTGATGTTTGAGAAAAACGTTAGTGTGAATAGCGTTTGCATTATTTTTGTCCCAAACGCTTGCAAAGTTCGACGAAATAAGAGTGTGTAGCTTGCTTGCAAAGTGAAGGATGCAATTCTGAGTTTTGTGGTGCCCGCCTGTTTTGTGTGCGGAAATTGCGAGATTTCCAAGTGTACGCTCCGTTTGTGGCTGTTTTGTTGCCAATTAACGTAGACAAATCATCTCCACGCGCTTTGCGCTTTAATTGCCATACACATTCGTGAAGTTCGCATGGATATTGCAACCACTTTTCCTTTCTCATTGGCTACCACGCACCCTACGATTGCTTTCGCAGCCTTGGGACTTCATCGCGTAACAATGGCCGGTGCTAAACGAGGAACGCCCATGGGGATTTGATGCGTACGCTCAAGTCAAGGACATGACGAATTATGCGCTGGGATTTTTCTTCTCGCACGAGAACTGTTTGCAAAATAAGACATTTAAAGGATTATCAGGCGATTTTGAATAAAAGCATTTATGAGACTTCTGTTTATAGTTTATGATTAAAGCTCTCAAATAGCTCATGAGTAGTATTCGGGAGGCCGAATTAGATCGCATTATTGTCAAGATTTATAGTATAAAACGTGAATTTGTTGTCGTAATCATATGTAAACGTGTCGGAGAATATTAGTGGACTCGGGAAAAATCGCGAAGTGTTACTATAAATAAAAAAAAGGAAATCAAAATAATAATAATACCAAATTTGCAGGATTTACCCGCCCCAAACACGAGCGCTCGTAACAGGAGGTTGGGGTAAGTACCCTTTCTTTTGTTCAAAAACAAAAAAAAAAAGAAGATTTCCCTTTTGCATGTTTTTATTTTTATTTTTGTAAATTGAAAAATTTCAGCCGTACATTTGGTGCTTTGACACCTAAACGAAGTTCGTTTTTACTTTTGTCTATATTCGAAGAGCGCGTAAATTTAATCGAATATATCAGTTAGTATTTAAATATATTCTCCATCACGGGATCAACGGAAACAGTCAACGGATGTTGATAGAATCCTGTTGACTATATTATACTCAAGTATTATAGTTCGATTCAAAGTCCGAAAAAAATAATAAAGAAATGTCAAGATTTTGGAACTTATAAGAGTCTGAATGAGCGTGTATTTGAATTGAAATTAATGTGTAACGTACTCAAACTTATCAGTTTTTTTTGTAATCGTATTTGAGAGAAAACAATAAAAGAATGAAAATGTCGAATTAAACTATACTCTTCGGTCTTTCCTTTCTTCCGGCTCTGACCGGGTATAGGACTCGGTACGGTGGCAGGCTGCCCCTAAAACCATGAGCCAGCCGCCGGGTACAACTTAATCCTTCTTGTTTCAGGTGATGTCGCGGGTTGAGTGGCCCAAGCAGAGTGCCTCTTTATGGCATAGAGTTATGCATTCCAATTGTATAATTCTATGGCATAAATCGGTCACCGGGGTACTCCCCTTCTGATGGGAAAGTTCATGCAATTCAAGTTGTATGAGTTTTCCACTCAGAAGAGGAATACCTGGCCACTGCAACAGCATATATATGGATTTATTCCGGTTGGGTGGGTGCGAAGGGGCTCCACCAACACCCGTTCGCCCCTCTTTCATTTGTGGGCCATGAACTTCGTCGGGTAATGACGAGGTTACCCCAAGTCCGCCTTTTTTTTCAGGCTCCACTTGTTCTCGTAACAAGCTCTAATTCTCTCTGTGGAGTTATCTACAATTTTTGCGACTTCGGTTGCCCCTGGATCTCCAGCAGTCAAATTCGTGAGTGCGAAATTTTTTTGTAGTGGGTCCTCGTGATGGGGAAATGAACCCGCCCCACGACACCGCAATGCTAGCCTGCCAGCGCATTCACGCGTCTCCAGACGAGGGCATTCTCGGCAGATACCGACACCTTCTTCCGCCGAGGCAGCAGACCATCGCTGCAGTCCTTCACGGACATTTTTGAACATCATATTATTCACTACAATCGAAAACTAACAATGAAAAAACTAACATGTACCTACACATTTTGTTCATTTTATTTTTTGTTTAGACACAGTAATTTTGAGCAAATGTTTTTTTAATCTTGAATTTTATATCAATTGTTGCTGTTGTGGAACGTAACTTATTACAAAGGAAAGTAGAATCAACATTCACGGAAGTTTTCAGGATCCTAACCCCCGCGAATGTTAAGGGATTACTATATATATATATATACACATATATATTCATATATATACATATATATATATATATATATATATATATATATGTGTGTGTATATAACATATATATTTTTTTTGCACTCCCTTTATTTCATTTCTTAGGAGACAAAGCTTTGTAGAGCTGAGGACGGAAATTAACCGCGCCTAGGCGCCATCTCGGCAGAGTGGCTCTTTCGGTTTTATTTCAAGTCATACTTATTTTCAGCCGGCCACATCACCCAAGGAATGCAGCCGAATATATTATTCTCATCGTCTTTTCGGTGCCACAATTAGGTAGTATCGACGGCCAAATTCTTTTCTGGGCCAACAAGCAGAAAACCCATCGAGCCACTAGCCCAGGAAGGAACAATCAGTGATCTCTCAAGAAGTCGCCTCGAAATTTTTAACCTTAAATAGAAGTTTAAATTCCTCATCGACATGTGAGCGGATATCTTTGTCGTTCCAGTTTCTCTCCTGCGACCCATCTAAAATGCGTCTCCGTACAAGTTGTTTGCGGCAAAGGGAACGGTCGTTAGTACATTCAGCGGCAGAACCCTTACCCTTCCGCTGGACTTTCCGTGCTCATTTTGTTGGCGTTTTTGTGTTGTCAAAGAGTCGTATTATATTTTAGATACTGATTTTTTTGAAGCATTTTGACTTGATTGTGCAACTCAGGAACTGCAAGCTCCTGGCCTTCACTAACCATGCATCCACATCGGGTGCATTTTCCCCAACAAAACCTAGTTCCTTCCTTCATACTAACTAATTCTATACAATAGCTCCCAATAACAAATTTTATTTTTTTATACTAACGAAAATTCATTCAGGTTTCCCTACTAACAAAATTCAATTTCATACCCAGATGCATAGTTGAAATGGCTTATTAGATGAATGGGAAATCAACAAAATATGGCTCCGTTGATAGCGTCGTGGATTCTTGACCAGGGGTCTGCTAGGACCCTGGGTTCAAGTTCCCCGAGCGCAGGGAAGCACTTTTTTCGGAGTATGGGCAAAACAATAGTTTCCGTATATGTATGTGTGACACTTTGCATCTAATCAAACGCTTCTTTGATTATGCAAATTGCCATATATGAAAAAATTGAAATTATTGCGTTTGTCGGTACGAAAAGATGTGTGGATAGCGGAATCGAAATGTAATGAACTTCGATTACGTAACCCAGATGCGGCAGCTGTAATGAAAAATGAAAGGATTGCGGGATCAGATTTGCTGGAGGTGAAATGTGAGATTGAGTTCTTGAAATTGGGCGCGGTTGGTATTTGACTGGCAGATAAAAGGGATTGTGTTTGGCGGTGCGAGAAGAAAAAGTTTCATTTTTTTTAAGTTTAAAAAGTGGAGTCAGTATTGGAATTTGGGAATAAAAGGGATTGGATTTTGTGTGGTGTTAGAAAAAAAGGTTTTATTAATTTAGAGTGCGGGGACAAGAAAATCGTGATTTGGAAAAAAAGATTTTGTTAGTTTGGAGTGCGGGGACAAAAAAGATTTTGATTTGGGTTATGAGATGAAAGTGGGATCGTGAGTGGACGAACATTTTTGAATGAGATTTTTAGTGTCGGAATTTTTGGATTGGAATTCAGTGGAAAAAATCAGAAGTGAAAGGAGTGAAGTTAGAAAGATATTGAAAACTAGTAATTAAAATTTAAATATGCTCGTGTAAGCTCACCACCCACATTGTGGTGTAAGAAAAAGAAAAATTTGCCGCTAGTATACGGAGCAAAGGAGTGCTTATGAAAGTGGCCGTTGCGTTTTTTTTTGCTTTAGTGGTTTTAACTTACAATTTAATTTTCAGCGACCCCAAGCTTCTTTTGTTGTATTTCACCGGGCACTCGGAGTTCTACAAGGAAAGAAGTGAGTACCAATTTTGTTTTTGTTTTTTTAACATTTTATAAATTATAATATTTTCCAGGAGTTTGTTTATTATATTCTTTATAATATTGAATTGGTTTATGTTGGTATATTTTAGCTTATTTTTTTATGTTGTTTTAAATTTCGAAAGGGGTTTTTAGTAGTTTTTTTTATATTGTTATTCTTGATATATTTTGGTTTGAATTTGAATTGTTGAAGTAAATAAAACGGCCATGTTGCATTAAGACTATAATCTTTCATTTCTCAAGATGACCTCCCCTTTCCCGTCCTTTCCCCTTTGTGTTAGTTATTATATGTAAGGTGGCTCAGCACGAGCAGAGGGTGTCCCGGAAGACCCACGGCACGACTGAGCGCTAGCCGGCCTCAGTATGCCACACCGGGTTACTCACCCCTCTGCTAATATTTAATGTCTGCAACTGCGGTGACTTCCGTGGTTGCAACAAAGCTCACCATACTCATCCCTACTTGAAGAACCTCCGTGCCTTACAAATCCTACAATCGCTGCACATGTATTTGCGCATCAAATTAAGCGTTTTATTATGGCCGTGGACCCGCAGGTGGGAAAAAGCCCTCTTTGACTGAATTAAAGCAAGCTACGCTAACAAAGCTGAAAACCCAGTTTTTGCTGGATAGAGGATTTTGCCAGGCTTCTAGAAGTCCCAAGTCAGTTCCCCTTCACCTTGTTCTGAAAATAGATGTGGCTTGGTATCTTTACCAGAATTATAGTCACCTCAACGCCGTTACGACTTCGGATAAATAACGTATGTGGCTCACCGAGGATATTTCCTTAAACATCAGTTTCTCAAAGATCAATCTGTTGTGGGTATTTCATCAAATTCTTTAGCACTCCCTTTGGATTATTTGAATTCGCGGCGATGACGTTTAGCCTTGGTAACACTTCTTTTCAGCGTTTCATGGATGAGGCACTCTGGGAGCTTGATTTTTGCGTAAGCTACCTGGGCCTATATACTAATCGTGTCGAGATCGGGGGAAGAGCATGTTCAGAGCTTGCGACTTGTGTTCCAACGCCTATCGGAGTTCAGTATTATTTTAACGTATCTAAGCGCATATTTGGAGTAAGCGAGGTAGAGTACCTGGGCCAAATCATCGGTAAAAAAAAGGACATGAGCCTACGAAGTCTCAAGTAGAAAGAAATCCGTCACTTTAAAAGATCTCCGACGGTTTTCGGGAGCCATCAATTTTTATCGGCAATCAACCCAGGCACCTCAATTACATATCGCAGTTCACAATAGACTCCCGTTTCATCTTCGGCGCCAGCAAAAACGTTGTTGATGCACTCTTTTGGGTGCAAACTATCGGGATGCCCACGCTTATCAGTGACGACAAGCTGCCTCATGAGCAGAAACGGGAAGTTAAACTTCAGGAGCTGCTCCGCAACAACACCACCTCCCTAACACTTACCCACCGTTCCCGTCGCTTTTATCAAGATTGGTACGCGACAGTTCTCTAAGTTTTCGTTTTCAATATATTTCAACAGCTGGTGCATCCCAGCACGAAGGCTATTAGTAGGGTCTTCGCTGACCCTACTTTTTTTCGACTGCAGTGGATTCGCTGAATATGGTTTTTTGGGATAATCATTTTATATTTAGTTCCAAAGTACAAATTAATTTAATGAAATTGAAAATTTGTTTTTAAAATTAGGTCTTTATTACTTAAGCGTTAACAATAGACTGAACTATTTTAATTCATATTTTAATTGAACAAAAGATGAGCTGCATCGTGACATGCCGGATATTTGCCAGACGAATTCGTCAGGTTTCAGCTGCAATTGCGTCGCGCATCAGCTTTCAGGTTTAATAGGATCATTAGCAATTTCGTGGGAACGACCGTTGAAAGACGTTGATTAAATGGAATTTTGCTGTTTCGCGTGTCTGTCTGGAATTTTAGGAATTTAATGGAAAATCTAGAGGATAGATTCATGGTTTTCGTTCCTTTACTAGATATATGTATTACGTTCCTTAACTTACACCATGTCTCACAGAGGCAAAATATACAATTGTCCTTTAAATTAGCAGGTATATCATCAAGTTACTTAAGACAATTGGAATTACAAAATAGGATTTTGAGAGAAGAGATAGCAAGGGTAAGTAAAATGTAAAATGTAAATGAGGTTCTAAAGTTGACAGCGGAGATGTTTACTAAATACCCCAGCCACTCGTGGGAGTTCTACAGTCAGTGTGTAAATGACATTCACCCCTCCCAATCACAAAAAAAGGTTTTCATATACAAGAAAGTTTACACATTTGTAATCTCAAATCATCGGCCTTTTTCTCGGCACTTTCCCTCACCACGTCCCAATGACAAATATGAAGGTCTCAACCTGATGGACGCAAATGAAAATTCACCCTCCCTGCCATAAAACTTCCAACCGTAGAAACAACATTCATGAAACCAACAAAATATTTAGACAAGCTTCAACAAACGCAGTTAGAACTGGAAATACAAATGTTAATTAGAAGAAAAATAAGTCCGCGGTCCCGAAAGGTTACAGCAATATAACTTCCAAAGGAAGGATGCTAAAGCCTCAGCCAAATTTATCAGAAAACATCAGAAAGCTATCCAAAACTACTTAGTTCATCTATACCGAAGTAAGTAAGTAAACTTTATTGAGTCTTTTTATAACTTGACATTACAGAGTATGCTTAATGACTGTGTGACATTTGACAGTGTATTGATGTCAAATAAACTTCGACGGTTAGAAAATATGTATATTTATTTTACATCTGTGTTTTTTAGATATATAGACTTTGCCATTTGCTCATATGGCTTACGACTTGAGTAGTTTGACAAATAAATACGTTAAACCTTAATCTAAATCTAACCCTAATAAAAATTAAATCTATTCCTACATCTAACCTTAAACTATAAGCTATTTAGTACAGCACTCGAATTTATTTACATTTATTTATATTTATCTTGTGGTTTTATTTTATAACACTTATGCACTAACTAAATTTACAAATATTTTGTTTAACCCCGGTATGTGTTCGGTTCAGATGAAACGTAAAACGCCGGTTTATTGGTAGTTATGGAATCAAATGGGATCGTGATGGTATTGTTCAAGGATTTTGAAGGGACATAGGTAATAGGGATTATTATTTGCGGTGGTAGGCTCGAAATACATTGAAGGGGGTGCTTCCGCCACTTCTCTAGGATTTTCTATCTCCGTATCTTCGTAAAGGATAGAATTCCTGTAGTCCTCTCGAAGATTTAGATTTCTTCGGCCGCAGTAGGCGAGATTGTTAGTCATGCCGGAAACGCGCAGGTAATGTTCGGCCTAGTAAGAGTTTTGTACATTAACACCCTAACTTTTGGGCAGACTGATTTCGATTTAATTCGATTGTTAAAATGGACTCCAAGGTATTTGATATTTTCCTTGAGAGGGATGATTTCACCAGCAATATGTGCTTGCACATTCCAACTTTGAGACACGGCAAGGCGGTGCCCTCTCTCGTTGGCATTTCTGAAGTAGATCAGTTCCGATTTGCTGGCATTTATTTCGAGCCTCCAGTACTTCAGATATTGAAAGATGTTGAGGACAGAGCGCTGCAGCTTTATTTGGGCCATCTCTAGGAGGCTATGGGTGACCGTGAGGAGGATATCATCTGCATACATTGCTATATCGATAGTCGAGCAGTTTGGACGTGGGATATCATGAAGGAAAAATTTGAACAGGGCGGGACCAAGGAGAGAGCCTTGTGGGACTCCCGATTTGATAGGGATAGGATTTGAAATGAGGTTCCCCAGTTTAATTTGGGATGTTCTATCCGAAAGGAAGCTGTATAGGATTCTAAGGATTACGACTGGACAGGATGCCATTTTCAATTTGTATTTGAGCCCGTTGATCTAAACTGAGTCGAACGCTTTTTTCAGGTCTAAAGCATAGGCCACTGTGCACTCTTTCCGCCGAAGATTGCCGGTGACCCTATTGTGCAATAGCATTATTGCATGCTCCGTGGATCGTTCACGTTCAAATCCAAACTAAAAATTGGGGATCAGGGGACTAGTAAATTCGTTCAAGTTTCGCTTTCAAGGGGTTTACCCATGTTGGGCAAAAGGGAAATTGGCCGAAAATTATCAATGCTACCTTCGCAGCCTGGTTTTGGTATTGGTATTAGTTTGCTAACTTTCCAAGGTTTTGGAAAGTATCCATTATTAATACAATTATTGTATAATATCGTCAAGAAGGAGGAGATGGTCTTTCTGCACTTCTTGAGTATTCTGCTCGGGATACCATCAAGGCCGTGAGATAGCTTGCTATTTAAGGCATTTAGGAGGTCTTCTACTTCCGTTTTCGAGGTGAAAGATCCGGCGAAGATTGGATTTTGTGGAGAGGATGCTTTATTATAACTAGAGAATATAGTTAAATAAGAGGCCATTATATTGAGATGGAGGCCATGATGGTCCGATAATGAGGTAAATGTGGAGCAAGTGAAGGGAATTGTGGGATCGTTGAAGTCAGAAGATATTATGAAGTTGTCTAAAAATGAGTTCCCTCTGGGAAATGTTGAGATCCCAGCATTTGCTATGGATGCTGAGAGGAGGGCGTCCGCATGGAGCCATTCAAATAGATAGTTCCCGTTGGTATTTCTTGTGGAGTCCCCCCAGTGTTGGTGTCTGGCATTAAGGTCTCCTCCTAGTATAAATGAAACGTGGGATGAGGCCGTTGCGAGGATTTGGTTAAGTGTAAATGGTATCTGGGGACGTAGATTGCACGGGAGGTATAGGGAGTCAATAAGGATTTTGGCTGGGTTTCCATTGGGTCGCTTGGTGTTGAGCGTTGCTAATGTACATGAGGAATTATTTTGTTCAAAAGGGATTTGATGGATATCTTAATCATCCCGAAACAGTATCGCGGTACCTCTGCCACTGTCATTCCGAAGCACATGGTAGTTCTCCAAACGGACTTTGTGGTGATGGTTAAGAACTGTTTCGTTCAGAAGAAGGATGTCGGGTTGGGAGGCTTTGACCAAATCAGCAATGTAGAGCCTCTTATCATGTGAGATTAGGGATTTTATATTAAGGGATAGAATAGTTAGTCTATTTGCAACCATAAAGGTTGAAATAGAAATTGAGGAGCGCCATTGGCTTCTCTTGGTCAGGAGTGGTGTCAAAGTATGGAAGGAAAGTCTTGACCTTGGATAGGAGTTCACTGGAAGAGACTCCCAGCCACTCCACGCTTATTTGTTGTAGATGTTCGACGGGGTTAGGAGTTGGTGAAATAAAATTATGGGTCGGAGTTCCACTCCTTAAAACCTCTGAATATGAGGTCCGATTGGAGGGAGGGGCAAAGTGGTGTGGGGTTGTAGGGGCTGTTGTAGTATTTGGGTAGCTAGGGAGCGGTGAGAATCTGTTCTGAGGTGCCGTCCGTTTGGCTTTATTTTCGATTGCCCTGTCTAACAATCTTTTCCGTTCGGGACAGCCAGGAAAATTGGCTGGATGCCCATGGGTCTTGCACATGGTGCAGAATGGCGTGGTTTCCGTCTTGTCCATATTTTTTCTGGGGCAGCTTTCGGAATTATGCCCCTCCCCACATGCTACACATCTCATGTGGAATCCACGATTGGTAGATATGTGCCCGAATCTTTGACACCGATAGCATTGCACCAGATCACTCCTTTTGGGGCGTTCCTATACAGCTCTCTGGTTCAAAATGTAGCGCAGCTTTATCATCTCGTTCTTATCAGCTTGCGATCCCACTGTAATCCTAAATAAATCTAGGTCGATTTTATTCGCTCTCGACCATGCAGTTGTAAGTGGACTGACAGTCTGGAGGCCTAAATTCGGGTTTTGTCTGGCTATGACCTCTCGAACAGCCCCCGCTCCAAATCCTGAACTAATACCCCTTAGAATAACGACACATTTTTTCTTTTTTTTGGGGTGAATGAGTATCCCACTGCTTCCGTGTTTTTAAGCAGGTTCATAATGTAGTCGTGCGCCTCGAGTCTGTCCACTATGACTTTAAGTCGAGAGTTTGGCAATTTAGTGATTCGGTACTCTAGACGGGTACCATCTGTAAGGGTGTATCTGTCTATGATACCTTTAAGTACCGTTGCTTTTAAATTTTCAATGAATATTGGTGGGAACCATACCTTCTTTACTCGACTGTTAGCCGCGTTTGAGTTATTTCTATCGTTTGCCAGTGCGCTGAAAGGGTTAGTGCTAGGTGTGGGTGGGATTGGTATAGGAACCAGGGTTTTACGTTTGGTAACTAATTTACCCTTTGCTACTATAAATTCATATACCTTACAGTTAATGAGGTTACTATCTTCGTTGAAGCTTTAATTCTTTGCTGTTGTATCGTCCGCATCCATCATGTCCGAAGGCATTTCCTTGCGGGCGACTTTGGTCTTTGGTTGCTCTGCCATCGTGCTCGCTTGCTCCGCTATCGTGTTCGCTTGATTCGCCATCGTGTTTGCTTGTTAACAATAACTACTCCATTTTGCCGCCTTGGTAATACTAGCCACGGTGTATTTTATGGGCGCTCGCCCAAGATGAAGTTTCTGCTTTCTTTCGGTCTTCAACTTTCAAACTTTATGTATATGATCTTGTGTGATGAAACATACTTATAAATTTTTGTTTTCTGATAGGTTTTTTAGGGTTATGTAAAATAATTTTACAAAACCCTACTAGTTTCGCGACCAGTCTGTCCGTCCGTCCGTCTGTCACAGCAGTTTTTCTCGGAAACTACTTGAGCTAGAAACATCAAATTTTGTGTGTAGGTGTAAAGTGGTGATCTCTTCAAAGTTCAACTACAAAAAAATTTTATAAGGTATTTAAGGGGGTCTCCCCATATAGGAGAGTGACCCCCGAAAAAAAATTTCATTGAAGGTAGCTGATATGGGTATCAAATGAAAGGTCTTGATGAGAACTTTTCAAAACAGGTCTTAGTTTGGCAAAATTTGCTTCGAGGGGCGCACAGGGAGGGGAAATACACGAAAAATTGGTGCCCCCCCTTCGCGATTGGACACCTGTGATCCGAAAAATCTGAAAAAAATCATCAGGAATATAGGCCTTGGTACGTACAATAACAACAAATACGTGAGAAGTCGCAATCCACTCAAATTTGTTAGTAATAGTATGATTTATCGATTTTGTGTTTTCTTGAATAAAATCTTAACGGTACCCTTAAATTTAATGAAATTCAGAACGTAGATGTCTATTTATAAGATTAATCTATCCTGAAAGCTTCATAAAGATTGAATAATATTTAGCGAAGTTATAGCGGTTTGAATTTTCCTGTATTAATATGCGCTGCATTTATTACTATGGCAACATATAGCTATGGAACAACATGCGCTTTTTACTGACTCAGACACTACCGTCTTGCTAGGATTTGCATGAAAATTTCTGAAATGATTGGTGTCATGTATTGTAGTGAATAAGAATTTCAATAAGTCCGTGAAGGACTGCAGCGATGGTCTGCTGCCTCGGCAGAAGAAGATGTCGGTATCTGCCGAGAATGCCCTCGTCTGGAGACGCGTGAATGCGCTGGCAGGCTAGCATTGCGGTGTCGTGGGGCGGGTTCATTTCCCCAGCACGAGGATCCACTACAAAAAAATTTCGCAATCACGAATTTGGTTGGAGATCAAGAGGCGACCGAAGTCGCAAAAATTGTAGATAACTACACCGAGGGAGATAGAACTTGTTACAAGAACAAGTGGAACCTGAAAAGAAAGGCGGACTTGGGGTAACATCGTCATTACCCGACGAAGTTCATGGCCCACAAATGAAAGAGGGGCAATCGGGTGGTGGTGGAGCCCCTTCGCACCCACCCATATATATTTTGTTGCAGTGGCCAGGTATTCCTCTTCTGAGTGGAAAACTCATACAACTTGAATTGCATGAACTTTCCCATCAGAAGGGGAGTACCCCGGTGACCAATTTATGCCATAGAATTATACAATTTGATTGCATAACTCTATGCCATAAAGAGGCACTCTGCTTGGGCCACTCAACCCGCGACGTCACCTGAAACGAGAAGTATTGTTTAAGTACCCGGCGGCTGGCTCATGTTTTGAGGTGGAACCCTGCCACCGTACCGGGTCCTATACCCAGTTAGAGTCGGAAGAAAGGAAAGACCGAAGGGTATGGTATTAATTCATTGTTTTAATTCATAAAGAAAATATATTAAAAAAAATAATAAACAAGACCTTTAAATTATATAAAAATGGAAAACAACAATCAACTTTTCCTTCTTTACAAATATGCTCAATTCATTCCAGATGGTTCGTTCATACGTTAAATTTGTTCAATTTTTACCCAAACACTTGCGTAACAGAAGTACGTTAAGAGCACCGTTCAAATCAAAACTACAGGTTAATTTCATTATCATCAGCACGTATAGAAATTTGATCTAACATACTTTCATTCATTTTATTTATTAGTCATTATTCAACAATACATCATATTCTTGTACCTCATGGATTTGTTCAGTCTCAAATCGATTCATCAAACAAACTGTACTGATTTGAACGATGCCTGACGGTCACAAAGCAACTTACGCTAGGCCCATCTGACATATCAACTAATTAACATGCTTCAGTGTGAATTTCGCATCACGAAATCTCCAAAATTATTTCAAACAAGAAATATCGGATAAAAATTGTGCACCTGCAACTCGAACCTAGCAAATCGAAAACAACTCTCTCATTTCTATCAACTCATGAAGTCTTATCTGCGTTACTTTCAGCGAAAATAAATCTCAAGGAATGTTTTTCTTATTGTTTGCTTTCATTTTATATCGCCTTAAATAAGTTTGCTATAATGTGTATGTAGTAATTGTAATGAAAACGTAGTAAACAATTAAAATGTTTTTTTTTTTTTTTTTCTTTAAAAGCCGTCGGGCCTTGCTTAGTTGTGTGAGCAGACGCGTTTCGACTACTTTGAGTCATCTTCAGTGTCTAAAGGATGTGTTGAAGGGAGCGACTTTATATAGTCGTAGGATGGGTAATTAGCGAATAGGTAATTAGCGGATGGGTAATTAGCGGATGGGTAATTAGCGGATGGGTAATTAGTGGATGGGTAATGAGGTCAGGAAGTAACTTACTCAATTATGCCACGTAGGGGGATGTTATGTTTTTGTTTTTTTTGCTTGTTGGCTGTCCGTTTGTTCTGTTTCATCTCGTTTCCGTTTTCGTCTAAGAGTGTGGTCTAGGACTGAGAAAATTGCGTCGGAATTGGTAACAAGTTGTTCGTTGATAATGTCACCGTCTGTCTTTCTATGTTTATAAATTTCAAGCCTTTCTAGGATGTCAAGTCTTGGTCCTTTGTTTTGTTTGTGTAGCAATTTCATAGAGTTTGTCATAGCATCAGGCTCATGTGCGTGGTTTTGAAGGTGCGTCGCATAATTGGAGTCTGCCTTGTTGTATAAGAAAGATCGTAGGTGCTCTTTGTATCTTGTCGTTAGTTTTCGTGTTGTCCTTCCTATATATAGGAAGGACAACACGAAAACTAACGACAAGATACAAAGAGCACCTACGATCTTTCTTATACAACAAGGCAGACTCCAATTATGCGACGCACCTTCAAAACCACGCACATGAGCCTGATGCTATGACAAACTCTATGAAATTGCTACACAAACAAAACAAAGGACCAAGACTTGACATCCTAGAAAGGCTTGAAATTTATAAACATAGAAAGACAGACGGTGACATTATCAACGAACAACTTGTTACCAATTCCGACGCAATTTTCTCAGTCCTAGACCACACTCTTAGACGAAAACGGAAACGAGATGAAACAGAACAAACGGACAGCCAAC
The DNA here is from genome assembly GCA_963969285.1 of Odontomyia ornata. Lineage (NCBI taxonomy): Eukaryota > Metazoa > Arthropoda > Insecta > Diptera > Stratiomyidae > Odontomyia > Odontomyia ornata. Next base: position 61,299,528 of record OZ017742.1, on the reverse strand, counting down.
AAGCAAAAAAAAACAAAAACATAACATCCCCCTACGTGGCATAATTGAGTAAGTTACTTCCTGACCTCATTACCCATCCACTAATTACCCATCCGCTAATTACCCATCCGCTAATTACCCATCCGCTAATTACCTATTCGCTAATTACCCATCCTACGACTATATAAAGTCGCTCCCTTCAACACATCCTTTAGACACTGAAGATGACTCAAAGTAGTCGAAACGCGTCTGCTCACACAACTAAGCAAGGCCCGACGGCTTTTAAAGAAAAAAGAGGATTGGCCTGCGGATATCAAATAAACAAAGTTATTGAATTAAAATGTTATCTCTTTTCAATTCTTTGTTATTTTATCATGTTTTGTTTTTGTATATTATTGGGATTTAAATGAAAAGTTCTATTTTGGCGCAATCGATTTGCAATATTTTAAAATAAATTCCTTTTGGTTTTTTTTTAAATGAAAAAAACATGCAAACAATATATATATATATATATATATATATATATATATATATATATATATATATATATGTATATATATATATATATATATATATATATATATATGACGCAATAAAAGGGTACTCACCCGCATGGTCTTCCGAGCGCTCGACGACGATGCAGATGGTCCTGTAATTCCGACTCTGTAACATCTATTTCACCTCTATATACAAAATCAATTATAGTCTTTAGATCTCTGTAGATTATATCTGCGGGTAGTATAATTGTTGGATGTTTGCATGGATTCTCTAATAACAGTTTTTGAAAGTATGTTGAACAAGCTCAACAAATGATTGATCTTCTCGCAATTGTTGAAAAACGGTGGGCATAGTACTTTGATAGTTGTTCCATCTTCAACTAAAATACTGATGACTTCTTACGGCCATTTTAATTGGTTTTATTTCATTAAAAACTTTGCACTGTTCTCCACTCTGTTCAGTTTTCACTTGTTCTATCAGCACCCAAGCATTCACCTTTAGTCAGTTGTTTCGTCTCCTCGTTCACTTTCTTCGTTCTCTCGTAACAAGTTTGGTTCCTCGCCGCTGCGCCCGATACGATAATGCTTGCGCGACCAAAACAAAAATAAAAATTCCACTACCAATACAACAACGTTCAATCGTGAGGGAAGCAGGGGTCGACAAACAATCGACAATCGTTAAGCGGCTAATTATCTCTGCCCGATAAATATTTAAATTAATCGCTCGTTCGTCTTACGACAACTTCCATTTTTATGTTATCGATTTTTCCGTCTACGGTTTATCGGTCTTTTCCGTCGGAAATATGCGCTCACACACCTCGCCCACTATCACGTGCGCCCTGGACGCACACACAAACACGATCGCAATTGTTTCCCACTTGCGAACGAGGACGACGAACGGCAGCGATCACACACCAGACGACAAAAAAAAGAAAAACTCCTTTTCGGAGCATCGAGCCCTTTTTCATTTCAAAATTTCAACTGCGCTCGCCTTCGCCTTCCACCAAATACGTGCGCCAATGCATCAAGTTCAATGTTCAGACGCGGACCTTTTGCACTCGCGTTTGACATTTGCCCCGGCGGCAGCAAATTTGATTTTTGCCACTTTACACGCCTTTTCTTGCATGTCCCTGGACGTGGGCAAATAAACACTTGTCGCCGCACTTACTGAGAGGAATTTATGCAGTGGTCCGCCATTCGCATGTCTAATTCGCAATTCGAGAAATTCCTCGGCACCAAAGCACACGTCCGAACCCCACGTCACGCATATAAACATGGAACATCCACGGAGCCGGCACACAGAAGTCGCAAGCCTGTTCCTAAACCTAAAATACACTTTTGGACTCTGCCTTTTGCCAAAACGTTCGTGTTTTAAGAGCGATTGTTTCTTACACCGCCGTTTATTCGGAATTTTGCTTTGCACGACAGATGAGCCTTTCGTTTAGATGGGACGAATGAAACTATCCACCGATTTGACGAATGCAAAGGATACAACTTATAGATATTCACTTCGTTATGAGATTAACAAGGATAATAGCAATAAACTTTCAGCCAACAAATATCCGAAAAAGAATTTACACAACGGCGGCGGAGTGACGGAACGTCGTTCAATTGACGCTTCTCATTCAGCCGGCAACCTTTTTGTTTCTTATTCAGTCGATTTAAGCTATTATTATTATATTAGAAGCAACACGACGACGAGGCGGATTGCTTTGACGACGAGCAATTTTGGTGATGCGGTGTTTTTGTGGGACTATTGCTGTTGGTGCGTTGCCGCGGAGACGCAGTCGAGCCAATCGGGGCACTCTATTGGCGATTCAACTCAGTTTTACGGCGATGAATGTCGGTCAAACTGATTTTAATACCGTTCAAAGGACCGCTTCCACTCCTGTGGTGCGATTGATTCGCCTGACTCTGCAGTGAGTCGTTCAGAAGACCGATATTACAACTGTTGTTTATTTTACGGTGCTTGCTTCTACTGCTGCTACTACTGCGTGCATCTTTCGAATCACTCTTCACACGTGGCCGACAGGCGGGATAGGTTTTACCGTTATCGTTCGCTAGCAAGGACTTGGACTCGGCGGTTTTCTCGTCCAAATAGAGACTCAAGTACTTGTCACTTGGCTGCAAGGAGTTGTCAGGGACCGTGTTGGATTTCCCTATGATCTGGCTCTTGGGGTGTCGATGGCTGTACTGCTGCGCGCCTTGAGAGAGAAATTGCGTAACTTCCGCGAATGTTCTTTGCTTTTGTTAGCATTCAGGAACGATGGGCTTTTGGCAATATTTCTACAAATATTGTTTGATTTTCGCACCAAATGCTGGGACTTTCTGCCAGTACCGTACAGGCTATGTTTTGAGTAGCTATTGCAGTTCCTGTAATGGGTCTTCAGAAGGAGACGGTTGGGGTCAGCTTCATTGAGATGACTGTAGCGCGTTATCGGGTCCGAACTGCTCCGATTATGGGCAACTATGTTCCTGTACTGGGTGTTGCAGTAGATGTGAGCGTTAGTGTAATTTAAATTATGGAAATCATTACCTGAACTATCACCAGCACCGGCACTAATTCCCAAACGGGGGTTATCTCGCAAGTCTCCTTCCTCACTCAATGACAACTGCCCTGTCAAAAGTATTTCATCGTACCAGATCAATCTCAAATCGTACCAGTTCGATCGTAAATTGTTCTAGTTCAATCTGAAATTGTTCCAGTTCAATCTGCAAACGTACCGGTTCGATCGTTTCAATTGATCTGGGACATTTTATGCTTGAGTTTTTCTTTAACCCTTTAACTGCTCGATCACTACAGTATACGTTTGAGAATCGGTTCAGCTAGTGGTATCAGTAATCGTAAAACAAAATGGTGGCTGTTTTAAATGCGAAGATTGAATAATTTTGAGTTATTTTTTCCCAACTTCAACCTTTAAGGTGCATGCTTTGAACACTTGATTCAATTTAATGAATGACTGAAGAATTAATGCTCATAAGTGAAACAAGTCAAGGAGGTGGAAGAGAGCTCCTCGCAAAAGGGTTTTGTAACCATTCTAGGATTCGAAAAATTTGGCCATTAATCGATGATAACAGTACAGGAGAGTGGCCCCTGAAAAAAAATTCATCAAACGTAGCCGATATGAGTATGAAATAAAAGTTTTTACGGGTGCTCTTCAAAACAGTTGTTAAACTGTCCGTTTTTGCTTCAGTGGGGGCACAGGGGGGAAATACATGAAAAATGTGTTTCCTCCGTCGCGGATGGACATCTGAAATAATTATCAAGGGAGATATTTATGACAAAAACCTCAGAAGTCGAAATTCGTTCAACTTTGTTAATAACAGTATGATCTTCGTATATCATATTTTCTCCAATAAAATCGTCTTTGACATGTTTCTTAATTTGATTCGATCTGGTGACTGCATTTTGTAAATTGAATACAAAACCCTTCTGACATGAGCGTAGGTCTGTTTACCCAACTTATTTATAATTTCGATATTGACAAATTCACATGCTTGTTGACCGTTTCAACTTCCAAACGTCAATCCTCATCTATACCGACAAAGTGAGTAGATTCACCATTTATGTAGATGACAGACATAACTGAAGAGCCGTTCCACAAATGCTTGGGAAAAAAACTAGAAATTGTCTGCTCACATCAAGTCCTGAAGTTGTTTTCACAAATTTTAAGGATACCATTAGCGACATCTTATGGAGAATGCACAAGAACAATATCAGCCTTAGAAGATGCCATATCATCAAGATGGACATCCCCCATAATAAAGGGCAGACAACAATACCAAATAATCCCTCGCACGTCTACAATTTAATCAAAACCACCACGTTCTCAGATGTCTATTAAGCCATCAAGGATAAGATCGACTGAATTTGAGACTTAGCTGCCCAGAACACCAGCCCCAGAAAATATTCGCCAAAACTATCATTGGATCTCATACCCCAGAAAGCTTGGTATGAAAGAAAAAGCGCTACGGCCAGATTTGCCAGCAAGACTTCCAGGAAGAGTTAAGGGCCCAATCATATATGACTGAAAGTCATACCAGACAAGACTAGTACTAGACCCCTATTAGTACTATTATCTTTCGTGTTACTAGTGTCCCTACGAGCACAAGTGTCACTACTGGTACTATGATCTTACTAGTACTAGCAACCTTACAAGGCTTAGTACCCTTACTAGTACTTATACCCTAGTAATGCAAGTAGCCCTAGTAATACTAGTATCCTTCTAGTGGTAGAGCCCTTAGTACATTTACCAGTACTCCTACTTGCACTAGTACCTCTACATTTCGCAGCTGATCGGCTTAAATAAACATGAATGATGACATTTCTAATCTTGAATCATACATTGAATTATATTCAACAGCTCTTTAACTTCTGCACCGCAAATAATGACAGCATCAAAAATTGCATGATCAAACGAACCTAGACGGCTTTGTGTGAATTGTAACACCTGTGAAGAGTATTCGATCGTTGAATTTGATGAATCATTGCAATGGTATGCTGATTTTTTGGCGCGACCGAGCTTTTTTTAGGCAAGTGGGTGATTGGGTTTTTCCCAGCAATTGTTCAAAAACTGTCAACATTGCAAATTCTTTCAATTCGCATAACCTTCAGCCATTTTTGGCATACCAACAAGCTAACGAACGAAAGGTAGCTTAACGAGCGAATTAGATACCTCGACGACGCTTCAAATTCGTTAGATCTCCATAACGAACTACAATAATTTGGGGTTCCGCAAAGCTTGAACGTTTCGTTGCTCGTGTGTGCAGGTCCATTGTGCAAGCCATCGCTCGGAATTCCACTCGACACGGATGTAGACAAGTTTTGGTAAGGCCACGTAACGCACTTCAGCCGTTTGCATAAGTTGCAGAGCTCGAGCTTAGCTCAAAAAGTCCAATGTCTGTCTGCACTTGAGGTGTGCTGGAGCAAAAGCACTGTGTGAACCGTAGCAACTATTTAATAGAATTCGATAACTGCTGATTGTGTAAGTGTCCAGAGATTGACGTCAAACAACCCATAAAACGCCGCTTTACAGCACAAATCGTTGATCTTTTGGCTCTCCATTGTACCAGCGATGCCAGTGGCCAAACCAGCGATTCGTCAAACGCCAACTCTAAGGCATACTCGTAAGCATGCAAACCTCGAACGCTCATATCTACCTTTTACCTGACCTCCACCAACATTCGCAATGCTCATTCGCATGCACCGCCAAAAAAAGCTTAGGCAAGGTGTTATTAATTAACCGTTAAGTGTGTGGAATGTGCATGGGAACTTTCGAAAAATGTTTCCCATTAACGAAACGGATCATCTGCGATTTTCGGTTGTTCAGCTGTTCACATTGCAGCATGATGCGATCTAACGAGTTATTCCATTCATGTTTGAATTTGGCTGATTAACCCGTTGATGGCTCGAATGAATGTGTAGGTTATGCGCATTTGAAAAGAACTGTGAAAAAATATTTTAAACTTGCTTGCATTGAGTATTTTATAGATTTGGCGAAAAATCGACTTTGTAATTAGAAAGACTATATCATCGGGCACAGTGTCCGATCAGTTATCTGATAAATGTGTCCAATTTGAGATTTTATGGCATCTCTTTTACGTCTTTTGGAATAGAATGCAAGAAATCGCCCCACAATTCTAGGCATATTGTGTTGCCAATTAGAGAGTCAGACGAAGGGACACCTATAGACCGAAAAATCTGAAAAAAATCACGGATGTAGGTCATGATGTTCACTAGGACAACAAATAACTCATAAGTCAAATTTCAATCAATTTTGTTAATAGTATGGTTTGTGAATTTTTCACAGTACGCTAAAACTTTAAACCACTCTAGACCCCTTAGGAATGCAAATTAAGAAACGGTGATAATATTGGGGGTCAGCAAATCGTTAACAAGTATCAGTTTCTATCTAGAATGCACAGGAGCCGAGATAGCCTAAACGGCCTGTGTGAGACTAGGAGATCTCCTATTTCCACATCTTTTTCTAACTTTTTACTGCTTTTGCCCCTTAGAAGTATAAATTTTTAAAATAATGATTATTTTAACAAACCTTAATCGAGGAAATGTTTTGCGGGTCGGAAAATCGTTAAAAGTATCAGTTATTGTCTTCAGTGCACCAAAGGAGAGGTAGCCAAACGACCTGTGTGAAATTAAAAGACTTCCTATTTTTACATCTTCTTCAAATTTTGAACGGGTGTAGCTTCCTTAGGAATGCAAATTTTAAGAAACGGTGATATTTTTAAGAAACTTAGTTGAGGAGGTATTCTGGTAATTGGACAATTATTAGAAAAATCGGCCTGTGTGAAATTGGAAGATCTTACTTTCAAATTTTTTATATGTATGCTTTCGTCGTATTTATTTAATTCTCCAAATATATTTGAGCCCTCATATTTATATGAAGTGTAGAAGCGTAGCTTTGGCAGTCAATCTTATGACTGTCACTTTCATTTTTATTCAACTTATTTGAAAGTAGGGAGAAAATCCGAAGAAAATATATTGAGTTCGTATTGTATAGTAGTCAGGGTGCCCGCTGCATAAGCTGAGGGGTCTCTAGCTTGAACCCCCTGCGGTGACAACGAGATCTCCTTCGCGTGATTCTTTGGATGGACTATAAGCCCGTTCAGTTACGATACGTATTGGTTTTGAATCAGAATGTATCATAGCTGCTACGAATTAGCGGCCAAGGCATGTTACTGACCATATCATCTTATCGAGCTGCAATACATTCGATCAAGATAATAAGATACTCTTACTTTCTCCAAGCGAAGGCCCAAAAGGGGCTGTTATGATAAAAAAAGAAAAAAAAATACTTTATGATTTCGTTCTATATAGTCTAAAAGATGATATGAGTTGTTTTTCAAGTTGCTTGCTTTTGCCTCATGATGGTGGGCTTATGGCTTGTCGTTGGGTTTTGAAATCTACTAATTATCGAATTCCATTGATAATCGATTCACATAGAAGAATATATAGTTTTGTTTGCTTTGTATTTCGCTCAAGCAATGTGTGAAGTATTGAATTTTCTTCGACCTTTAAAGTTGATCAGAGCTTAAAGATTGTATTAACATACCTAAACAAATTTCACCCATACTTAGCAGGTACCAATCACCTATATCTGTACCTGACAAGGAAGCAAAAATATTGCCTTTCTCATTTGGATCAAATTTACGAAGTGGAATAACCAATGAAATTTCGCAAACTTGCTCGTGTGTAGTATTTACACTGCTGGCAAGTAAGGATTCATATTCTTCAGGATAGACTGAAAACGGTCGGAAAAATAAGAAAAAAAATTGGAAAGAAACCTCTCCATCCTTAATGCCTCTAAGTGCTCTTTTTTTCACAGCTAGAACCACCCTAAAGCTATATTACACAAAGATCTATTTTTGACAAATCCAAGCATCTGCCTGCCGTGACTCCCAGGAGAGAGCTCTCTTAATTACTGTATTAAGCGACCGCACAACCTACTCGAACATTTTTTCTTCATCTTTGGCTTTCACTTTCTACAATAGCACCCTCAACTGTCTCGGTGCATCCATCGCATCTTCCGATTTTGAAATCAGTGCAATGATGAACTGTCTTCATCAACCCATCTCGACAGGGGGGTCATCGGTTTTCCGACTGAAATCCATACTTTCTAGGTATCCATTTTCTACGAGGCCAGCTTATTGCAGCTGCCATATTTTTATAATCACTGAACCTTCTGGCTCGTCAAAAAGTTCATACAGTTCATGGTTGTATCGAAAATAATATTAACCTCCGTCTATTTTCGCTTTAATTATTTACCTCAGGACCCACCTATTGATGGTGTTCGATATGTTTGCAGATACTTGTAGCATAGTCTATATCTTATCATAAATTTGAATACTTGAAACTTTATTTTCCTGTGTCTGCAGCTAATCTTCACGATCGTCAAAACTGAATAACATGTTTTATTTAAGAGCTGTATTCTTCGGTGTTTTTGGTCTCTTTCCATTCCGTTCTTCATTATTTTGGCACCTAAATACACGAGTTTCCTCACTTTTTCGCTCATAATCTTTTTAGGTAATTGCAGAAAGTTTCCTTTGTTTCTTCGATTGAGGCGTGTACGTTTAACAGCCAAATTTCGAAGAATTGCGCTTTTATACGGATGACACGTATTCGTTCATTGACTACTTTAAAACCAACTAGGTGAGATTTGATCTTTCTATCTACAATAAAAGCTACTCTTTATTCTTGCTTTCCAGCAGACTTCCCACTTTTGAATACTGTATGCGATCTTACAAGTATATCTTGAATATCACTCCCGGTCCCGTTCGTTTCCTGGTTTGCCAGTATGTTTAATTTATATTTATATGATATTCCAGGATCCAATGCCATAGTCCTTTTTTTGGTTGCAAGGTCCAATCTATACTAAGGATCTTTGACAGGTTGCGAAACAATTTAAGGTTTTCCAGGGACAGAGAGTTAGTCCGTGTGCTAGCCTCTATTCGAGCAGCATGGTTATTACTTTCAATTCCATTATTAGGTACGGAAGACTCGCCCTAATCCTCTTATGTCAGCCTTTTGCAAAAAGTAAAAGTTACCGAGGATCACCATAAAGAAAGTATAACAAGGATTTAATAGCAGGGCTGCAGGTATATTTGCAGTTATTGGCATTCCACGACATTTGATGTCCCTTCATTGGAGAACCAATAATCTCAATGTATAATTTCGAGACCAGTTACTAGCATTGTGTCACCAGAAGAGGCTTGGTTAGACATGAATAGCCCTGCAATCTAATCCTGATATGGATTTGAAAGATAAGAGCCGTGCAGATTACGCAAAGTATTTTTTCATGTGAATTTCCATGAACGTAATTTCATTTTAAAACACTTGATCAGCAATGTGTCACTTGATAGAAATTAACTATCGATTGATTGTATCAACTTGAATAGCAAAGCGTTTGCAGCGAAAGCTTCATGGATGACTATCGGCAAAGTGAAATGGCAGCAATGTCTCCAGATTGTTGACTATGCTAAGTTTTTGCGGTGGACAAGGATGGCCTGGGATAATCTGCACTGCACTATAGTATTATACTCACATAGTATCCACAGCTTCCATTTACCATGTGTTGCACACTTCCTGAATTTTCCTAGGGGCCTGATAGCTTCACTCGAGTCCGAAATGTTTGGTTATATATCTACATTAGGGTTTATGCAGACCGCAGCTGTATGCACTCTTGCATTTAGTCATGTGAATTGATTATCCCGTGAATTTCGAGCTCCTGTCTGCAAGCTCGTCAAGACCAATTACGTAAAAAATTGTTGCTACCAATTGTTGGGCCAGTGTTCACCACTGTTCAGTTTTTTCCGGAACGTATATGATACTATGAGAGTTTACTGTGCTCTGCATCACTTTAAAAATCTGAATTAAGTAAACACTAAACAAAATTAGGGAAAAGGTTCGCTGGAAATCCTAATGGGCTTTTATTTAGCCCATTGGACCATTTAGGGCGTAGTCGCGGTCAACATTTAAACGAGGTAATCTTATAAAAGTAAATATTATAGGTTGTTCTTTTGATTCACAATAAAATTTTTAGTTTAGAATTCAACTTTATACCTTTTCTTTGAGATTAAAAACCTGTACTAACCACCGATCTCGCGGAGTGATACACGACAGAGTCTGTCCTCCCTAAACAATTGCGATCAGCTGGCAAGTGTTGGATGATAGATCACTGCCACTGAACCGCCACTTGAGTTGATTAACACCTGAACCTCTGCCACTGAACCGCCACTTCACGTCGGCAGTGTGGTGAGTTGATTAACACCTGAATCTCTGCCACTGAACTGTCACTTGACGTCGGCCATGTGGTAAGTCCATTAACACCGTAGTATCCCAATTTTCTTGTGTTTTCATGAGAAGTTGTATGTATCGCTTGTTGATTTAGTTGCTTGAACCCGCTGAAAGCGCAGGGTTTGTGCTAGTTGTGGCATTGCCCTGTATATAAGGGTTGAGTCTTGTCACGCGGCTGTACAATAGCACATGTTACTTAGTGCCAAAGGGCCAACAAGAACAAAGGCAAAGGTGGTGGCAAGGCCAAAGAAATAAAAACATAGGTAAGAAACTTTTAGAGAATAAAATGGGTAAATTGTGAGGATCATAAAATTAAAGGTCATCGGTAGAAGAAGGTACCTTACCTCCCGGAAAGAATTTAAAGGTAACCGAAATAAAGGAAGTTCCAGAAGATAACAAGCCAGATACTCTAATATCCGATACTGAAAACACCAACAATGGTGATCTACGTCTGGAGCTGCAAGTGCCTGATAAAGAGTTCATGCAAAGCATCATAGATTAGAGTTTCACACAGCTTGCAGGGTGTATGGCAATCGACCCGAACAATCCAAAGTACAGTAAATATTTTAAGGAGTACAAGACTAAGGTTTGGCGCAGAAGCTGCCGTGACGCTTACGCGAAAAGCCTTAAGATAAATAAAAAAATTATTTTGCGTTATTTTTGTTTTCTTTTTTTTAATATACCTTTTCAGTAGATTTTAAGATCATTTATTGAAGTGTGTTAAGTTGAATCCTTTTTAATTCAATATAGTCGCGTTTCTGATGTACAGCTGAATTAAGTTGAACGGAATTTATGTGCAATTACTTGACTTGCAACGATTCTTTTTATGTGGAAACCTTAATAATCTAAATGAAGTAAAATTTCAATTTTCAAAAAAGTTAAGGCTGTCAAAATGTCGATAAGTCCACTCTACTTTTCGTTTATCTCATGTCTATTCAATTTCACCAAGTTTTCGTTATTTTTTTTTCAATAACTGTACAATGTAGCGTGCAGCTATACAAACGTAAACGGCAACGGCTTAGTAAAATTAGCTTTTTAAAGTTTTGTACTAAAATGCAAAACTCTATTGCAATCACTACCTGTGTCCATCTGTCCGTCCGTTCGTCTGTATGTCACAGCACAGCTATAAAACTTTATGGAAAGGTCAGGAGTGGTGACTTCTTGAAAGTTTTGGGGTAGAAAAAATTTTCAAAGGGGTTTAAGGGGGTCTCCCCATACAGGGAGGTGACCCTTCACAAAAAATTTTCACCATTGGTGGTCGAGTAGGGTATCATTGGAAAGGTCTCAATGAGGTCTTTTCGAAACAAGTCTTAAAATTGCCTTAACTGTACTATGGCGGTGAAAGAAAGCGGAAATGAACGAATTTTTTGTGTACCCTCCCTCGCGATTGGACACCTTTTATCCGAAAAATCTGAAAAAAAAATCATGAATATAGGCCTTTATGAGTACAACAACAACAAATACGTGTGAAGTCAAAATTCACTCAACTTTGTTAGTAATAGTATGATTTATAGATTTTACATTTTCTTGAATAAAATCCTAATGTTGCCTTTGAATTCAATATTCAAGTGGCTATTTATAAGATTGACCTGTCCTGAAAGTTTCACAAAGATTAAATGGTATTTAACGAAGTTATAGCGGTTTGAATTTTCCTGTATTACCATGGAACAATATGCACTGTATTACTATGGAAACATATGGCTATGGAACAATGCACGCTTTTTACCAACTCAAACACTACAGATTTGCTGGGATTTGCATGAAAATCTCAGGAATGATAGGAGCAGTAAGACACCGCTAACGCGTGCAACACGTTCCATCAAAGTAGAGCGTAATGCAAAACAGCGCTAAACGAGGCAATCTTAACATGTAAATATGTTTAAATAAAAACAATACCAAATATTTATTTCTTACAAACATTAAAACAATATGAACGGATGTACTTATAAAAACAAATGAAATTCTAAGTCAGTCAGATCATTCAGTCTATTCTTGTGTTTCCAATTTTCTGCCTTTTTGTCAAGAAGGCATCTAATGCAGTTTGCGTTTTCCTTTTGCGTTCTGTTAGAAGAAGTTGATAAGTAGATAAAGCATTTATAACACCCCGTCTTGCTTTTGAACTCCTGTCGAAATTTGGATCATTTTCAACAAATTGGTCCATGATTTCAGTTATGGTGGTCAAACTCCTTTCTTCAAACGCCATCGAAAGTTCTTTTCGCTCTACTTCGAAATCACTACTATCAATATTTTGGTTTTGTTCTTGCTCAGTCAATTCCTTGAGCTCATCATTAGAAAGACCAGCTGCTGTTTCTTGAACTATTTCTTCGACGTCTTCCACATTTACCTCATCTAAACTGGTTTGTTTCCCTAATTCCACTGTTTTTTCCACTATTCCATCCATACGACAGAGTGTCCAGTGTCTGCGCTCTTACTTAAATCTGGCCAAATGTTCTTCCATACTCCTTTCAAAGGTCTTTCGATTATCTCATTCCTAGAAAAGTTTATGTTTTCTACGGCATTCATGATATTGTAGTTTTTCTGAAATTTTCTTATTGATTGCGTCACTTCTCTGTCTGTTTTTACAAACATCTGCTTAAATGTTTGCCGCAAGTAATAAGCCTTAAAATTGGATATAATGCCTTGGTCCATTGGTTAGATTAAGGCAGTTGTGTTAGGCGGCAAGAAAACCACTTCGACTGAAATGCATGTTGTTGTTGTTCTTCTTCTTAGTACTACAGCCCCTTTCGGGCCTTCACTTCCTGCAAACAGCGCTACCAACTGTCTTGGTCCATTGACCGTGCCTTCTAATTCCAAAATCCGAGCAGCGATGAACTGTCTTCGTCGATCGAGTCAGACCAGCGTTTATTCGGTTTCCCCACTGGCCTCCAGCTTTCAGTTCTCCCAACGAATACCTTCTTGGGTATCCGTTGTTCGTTCATACGATTCATGTGTCCAGCCCATTGCAGCTTCCGTAATCTTACAATCCTTGAGACCTCCGGCTCGTCAAAAATTTCATTCAGCTCATGGTTGTATCGAATTCACCATTGGTCCCCGTCAAGCATGTTGCATGTTGTTAAGTCTGATAAATTTGTTGGGTGGCTTGGAGTATTATCAATTAATAGTAGTGCTCTTTGTTCAAGTTTTTTAATGTCGCAATAACGTTTAACAGATGGGCAAAAATGATCGGTAAACCAATCCTGGAAAATTTTCATAGTTATCCATGATTTTTTTAATAGACTTTCAAATTACAGGTAAAGTTGATTTAACTAGATATGCCTGACATCGCTCTTGGGTTTTTGGGGTGGCAAACTAGTAGTGGCTTTAATTTGAAATTTCCGCTTGCGTTACCACCCAGCAAAAGTGTTAAGCAATCCTTTGCAGCTTTACATCCGGGTGCTCGTTTCTCTTCATGGGATAGAAATTCCAAAACAGGCCTGTTTCATCAACATTAAAAACCTATTCTGGAGGGTAGTTTCCTTGATCAATTATTGTTTTTAATGTCGCTGGGGATTTAGCCGCCACTTTCGTATCACCACTTACTGCTTCTCCTGTAATCTTTCTTTTCCAAATTTTCAGATAAGATGAATGACAAAAGTACATTTAAGATTCAGATCAACCAATGATTTTAGTAATATTGGAGCAAAATGCTGGCTGGAGTTCTTTTAAAGCAAGAATATATTTGAATCGGTTATTTCAGAAACCCCATAAGTCACTTTTTTTCGAATTTTACTTTTTGTTATAAATCCACAACCAAGCCCAAGTTTCACCATTTTATAGAGAAACATTAGTTCAGCCCCCCCATTGGCAGTTGTGGATGTTTCCAGTTTCCGTTTAGTGCAGAAATCCCATAAGTCACTGACTTATGGGGTTTCTCCTCTTCAACAACTGCAGCGCTAGTGGGAACTTGTTACAAAATTATTGTTGTTTTACGGAGGCAAATGCAATCAGTCTGTTGACGTCGTTATAGGATGCTAGTGACATTAATCAAACAAAAGTGGTTTTTGTAATAGTTCTGTTATCGTGACCATTTTTTTATTTTTCTAATATACAAAAAATTTGAATATCTATCAGAAATGAGTGAAAGTAGTGTGCTGACGGTGAAAACAACATTGATACTCCACGGCGGAAAAAGAAAGGTATTAAAAGGCCAAACGAATACAGAAGGGAAGTTATTAAAAACGCAAGAGTAAAGGGAGTTGAATATGAAAGTTATAGCGGTAAAATTATTCATGCAATATTACCACCATCGACTGAAGATTGCATGTAAGTACTTTACCATTTTTCAAAAAGTAAATAGTTTTACAATTTTTTCATACATCAGTCTGAAGTGAATATTCTTGTCTTTCAGGTGTAGAAAAAAATGCATGTCAGTTTTTTTAATCGACGAGAAAAAGCAGATTTTTGAACGGTTTGGAGAACTAAACACAAAAACTGAGCAAGACTGCTATTTGCAAGGACTCATTTCGGTAAGTGAAGTGAAACAACGGCGTAGAAGAAAGAACCATGTAGAGTCATCAAAGCCGGATAGAGGTAACAGCTATGTTTATTTAATTAACACACAGAATCAGAAAGTTGTTTGCAAAAAAGCCTTTTGCGACTTATATGAAATATCTTTTGAGAGAGTCAAAAGACTTTGCTCTTTGCTAAGCGTAGGGCAATCACCAATCGACAAACGAGGGAAGTGTGTCTCTGGAAATGCAATTCCTGGAATTATAATGGATGCTGTTCGCGAACACATTAACTCTTTCCCCTCTAAAATAGCTCATTACACTACCCAAGAGAAGGCTTACTTAAGTGAGAAACTTGACATTACCATAATGTACAATATGTTCAAACAGAAATTCCCTGAACATGAAAGAGCTAAGTACTCATATTATAGGAAGGTTTTTAAGGAAGACTTTGATCTGTCTTTCGGTAGGCCACAAGTAGATACATGCTGTACCTGCGAGGAACTGTCCGTCAAAATACAAAGCAACGTATTAAATGACTGTGCAAAGAGAGTTGCAGCTGCTGAAAAATTAGTTCAAATACGCCAAGCCAAAAAATTTTCACAGCAGATGAATATTGTTGCATAAATAACAAAGTCAAATGGAGAAGTTGGTGCTATTGCAATTGACTACATGCAAAATCTACAATTACCACATATTCCTGTGCAAGAAGTTTTTTATCTTCGCCAGATAACAGTGAGCGTTTTTTGTATTCACGATCTAAAAAATGGACAAGCAACATTCTTTTTATATCATGAAGGTCAAGGTACAAAGGGACCTAATGAGGTGTGTTCGTTTTTATGCGGTATTTCACGGAAAACATGAAGTCGATAGAATACATACATGTTTTTTCCGATGGGTGTGGTGGCCAAAACAAAAATCAAACTGAACTTAGATTTTTCTCTGCTTTGGTCTCTTTGGAAAAGTTCAAGACTATTGATTACTACTTTCCTATTAGAGGACATTCGTTCTTACCCTGTGTTAGGGATTTTGCAGTGCTCAAAAGAAAAATAAAAAGAACAGACCGAATATACACGATAGAAGAGTATGAACGTTCGATAAAGTCATCATGTAAAAATAGCCGTTTTTCTGTAGTGAAGGTAAGAGCTGAAGACGTGGTTGACTACAAAAATTGGTGGCCTCAGTATTACAAAAAGACAATGCTGTCTGTGGGATCTGCTGTAGGAACACTCCAAGAGACCGCAAGGTTCAGCTAAAAATCAGCCAATTTATGCATATTTCACACTCTTATATGCACAAAAATTTTGTTAAAGCATACCCGTTTATTAACTCCATAGTCACGCACACCTTCAGATTGAACAACAATAACAGAACGCCACTAAAACTTCCCGAAGCATTATCGTACTCCAGTGGAAAGATACCAATCAATCATAAAAAAATTGCAGATATAAGAAAACTAGAATCCTATATACCGGATGATGATAAAATTAAGTCCTTTTACACCGAAATATTCAACTGGCCAACAACAACAAGCACCACAATGAGTGATGAGGACGACTGAATGCTGAGTTTAACCTTTTTTGTCTTGTTTTATTTCTTTGATATTCTAATGATAATGCATGTACAATAAATGCAATTTTCTAAAGTATTTTTGTTTTTTTTTTCACTCATTGAATGATAAATATTGATTTTCTATGAAAATTACTCAGTGTATTTCAGAAACAACATAAGTTATTCTACTTTGAAAGTCACCCAAACTGAAATTAAAAACCACAAAAATTCAGTAACTAGTATTTAATATGTATTTAACCTATAGGAATCTACTCCAGTTAAAATATTTGGAATTTAAAAATTTAGATTGAAATGAAACAGTTTTTTTAATTTCCCAAAAATCAGGGTCATTTGACTTATGGGGTTTCTGAAATAACCGGTTCATTTGTTGTGTATGTCATAAAAGTTTTTCTTGAATTAAAAATTCTATTTGTCCACATATTGTAGGTACAAAGCGTTTTTGAGATGAACGTAGTTATGTCTACCCAACTTGTTTAGTTAGAGTAGATTGATTCGGTTTTGAGCTCAAGTAATTTATTTTGGACACCGCGTCGGTGAACATTCCGGAGCGCGTATTTTTGATTAAAGGTTTAGTGTTGTTCTTTTTCTGGAATCAAATGGAAACAGAAGTAAAGTAAAGTAAATTAAAGTCGAGTTGGTGGAAGTTGTTCGACGTGTTTTAAATTGGGTATTTGAATCGGTGGCTGAGTCCTGTAATTTTGACTTAGTCTGCTGGCGAAGGACTTGTGACCGAATTCCTCTTTGAACTAGCTAGCCTGCCAGAAGCCACCTCGGAATAGACTAAAGAAACTTGTTGACCTGGTGAGTACAGTCCGTTTGGCGTGTTGCCCGATTTCACGTCCATAACTGCTGAGAGGTCGGTTTAGATTTCCTTCGGGAAATCTTGAAACGAGATGGACAAAGAAGTAAATTCATTACAAACTCTACTTCATTTTTCATGAATTTTGCTTCGGACTGAGCAAGGACTAAGAAACACATCCCGAGTGAATTGAAGTTGAAGAAAATGGTGAATTTTCATTTATTTTTTGCGGCAAAGATTTGAAGGTCTGGTTTGTGGAGTACTTTTCACCCAGTGGAATCGCGATAATTTTAAAGTAATTCAAGTGAGAAAAATTCATGGAAACTGTCTCCGAAACAGCTAGGCTTATTGTATGGCATGAGACTATGCACACAACTGACCCAAAGAACCCTTCTTGTAAGCACCCCTTGACTTAAGGTAGCCGTTTGCAGGAAGTATTCCAAGTGGTAGTTCAATCAGAAAACCAGGCTTGAAGGACGCAATGAACATTGAACTAAACCAATTACCCTTGTAAAAATAAACACCTCATAACAGTAAAACGTCATACCTTTTGACTTTATATTTTAACAAGAACTCGCAGAATATTTTGTCTACGTAGGGGCACAGCTCTTAACATATGGCAGTGAGATAAAAAGGCCCAGCAACGCATATAGCAACAAACATTACTTGGCAGCTCTCTCTCTCTCTGATGCAATCCAAGAGACTTCATTGAAAAAGTAATTACAACCGGTCACGACGAAAGCCACTTGACTGTTGCGAGGACTCGATTGAAGTAGAAAGCAGAATACTACTAAAAATTCCAAATTGGAGGATCCGGTAATAGATCAACAATACTAAGCGCAATGTATTTAAAAGACCAAAGCACGATTCGAATTCTACTGCTATCGAAGGAGAAGAATGGTTCTTTAAACATTGACCTTTTGTGGGCTAAAAAATAGGCTTTCTCTTCCTTAACAACAAGAGTATATTATTATTGCAAATTAACCAGGATGCGCCACATGCCATGATATAATTCATAGCACTGACTTATGCACTAAAAATTCTTCTAGTTTGGCCCCATGAATCAGTCACTGCAGAATATTTTCAGCCAGTGGCGGATTTAACAGGTTGGCAAAAGCGCGCTTGCCGACTGGGCCCCCCCGACAGGAGGCATTAAGGGCCCCTCTTGCTAAAAGTTACACTTCCTTTTTTTTCAATGTTTCAGTGAGTCTTTTTTAGACAGCACGAGAAAAATTTCTCCTCAGGGGCCTCTGTTATCAAAACACTTGCAATGCTTCGTAATAATCATAAATTGAATATAAAATTAAAAAAGTTGTGTAATTAATCAGTTAATAAAAACGTCTACGATTTAATCACGTTCGGCAAATATTTTTGACTCGTCAAAAACGTTCTGAGGGGTCCCCGGGGGCCCCGGGTATCAAAATTCAGTTGACTGTCAACTGACAGTCAGTTCCGAAAGTTGAAATTTCCGCGCCCAATAATGAGGATTCACCGCGCATGCGCGGGAATCATCAGGATACTGAATCAGTATATGTACCCTTCGTAACAAAACTTCTTCTCCGAGTTTCGTGTCAATCGAGTTCGTACTACTTCGTCAATCATTTCTGCAGTGTTTACGAACAAGTGCCGCAGTTGTTTGCCATGGTCAATGTCTGAGCATATATCCAAGAAAAAAACTCTGGCTCCAGATATTTCAAGGTATGTTCATTGAATATTGCTCAGTGTGAAAAGTTTGTTTACCATAACATAACCTAATAATTTATTCTTTGCTTTGTTATTTTCTGTCACCAGTGTCACAAAAATCAGTGCTTCTATCATTTGATCATGGTTCTAGAAGTCATGGAAAATACGAAACAAAAAAGTGGATTCGAAAAGCGAAAAATTAGAGAAAAAAGAAAATTGGAAAATGCTGGGATCAACCCTAAACAGACCAAAGTCAGCAAATTCTTTTCAACTCCAATACCAAAGTCAACATCAGTTGCAGTTCAAAACGATGACGATAGGAACTCTACGGACATCGTATTTCGTGCAGCAGAAAAAGAATCCCCATCGAATCAATCTACAGAATTACCGCTGATTCACCCGAAAATCAATAATGACGAAGGTATGGTAAATATATGAATTTACATATATATTATTACTCAATTTCTACAAAAATGATTTCAAGAGAGTCATACAGCCTGTGCAATTCAATATGACTAGGGATTTTGTACTACTTCAGAGAATTGTTTTATAATTTTATATTTGCATTGTTACAGAAAACATGCAAAACAAGAAAATGTAGAGTGGATACAATGAACTGACCAGAACTGAACTTGAGACTAGTTGTGGAAAAGAAAAATCTTCCGTCGACAGAAGTGCTAATAATCAACCGTTTTTCGATGATGGAGAAAAAGATAATTCCGCATCCACTGATTCATTTGATGAAGTTTCCGAACCTGAATCATCATTTTTCGCGAATGCACCGCTGATACTTTCTAAATTCAATAATGACAAAGGAATTTATGGCAATCAAATTTTAAACGAAGAACAGATAAGGATGCTTTTGCTCGCTGGCCCTTGTCAACCTACAGAAGCTGATATGCTCAATGGCAAATTCAAACATACAGATAATGGGCGCCATTTCAACTCACAGTATTATCACAAACGTACGCAGAAGCCTTTTGAAGAAAATGATCTTTGCCCTTGGTTATCATACTCACCGACTCAACATTATGCTTATTGCCATTATTGCTGGCTATTTGGAAACGAGGATACAAAAAAAGGCAAATGGTGCACTGGTTACACGGACTGGAAACATTTTCAGAAATCCGTTTCGATACACAATTTGAGCAAGAGCCATCTCCAGAATGCAGTTGCGGCAGCGAATTTTCTCAAGAAAGCTGATGTAAGTCACCGAATAAATCAACAAATCAGCGAAGAAGCGAAAAAATGGCGTTACGTTCTCAACATTTTTTTTTTGATGCTATAAGAACTTTGTCTGGCTTGGGTGTCGCGTTTCGAGGTCATCGTGAAAAAATAGATGAAGAAAATCCTGGTATATATTTGTCCATCATCAAACTTATCTCTCGACACAACTCGACATTACGTGATCACATCGAATCTTCGAATCGGATAAAGTATTTGAGCAAAACGATAACATTCGAATTATTAAATATCTTGGCCGATCAAACACGAAATGTTATCATCAATGAATGCAAAGAAGCAAAGTTTTTCACACTGATCGCTGACTCAACAACGGATGTTGCTCACTTGGACCAAATGGCTATATTATTGCGGTACGTCACGATTCAAAAAAATGAGACAGGAGCCAAGATACTATGCATCAAAGAGAGTTTTTTATGTTTCATCCGAATCAAAAAAGGGGATTCTGTGTCAATTTCTCATGAAATTATTGGAGTCTTGTTTGAAAAATATCTATTCGAAAAGATTCATCTATGTGGTCAAGCATTTGATGGCGCACCCGTCATGTCAGGAGAACTGAATGGATTGCAAGCTCTCATCAGAAGATATGTTGGAGAGAAGGCCTTCGTTCCATACGTTCACTGTACAGCGCATCAACTCAACCTGGTTTTATCTCATGCAGCTGAAAAATTTGCCAGCCCTTCAATCAAAGTATTTTTTGCAACATTGCAGAGAATTTTCAACTACTTCTCGCAGTCTCATCGGCGATGGGAAAACCTTTTGGAAGAAAGCAAAAATCTGTCCCAAAATAAAAAATCTTTCGGCATTCAACTTCTGGAAGAATTGAAAAAAGAAATTTTCGAGACAAATTCTGACTGTGGAAGAGAGACACAGGGTGGGCAGTTTCATGTGCCATTAGAAGATTTCGAGAGTGAGGCGCTGTCACAAAAACGAAAACTCCACATCAAAGGATTGAGCGGGACTCGTTGGTCTGCACGACTGAAAGCAGTAGAAGCGGTTATCCAAAATCTTGACTGCATTGTCAACTGTTTAGAACGAGAAACATCAAGAGAAAAGGCTACTGGAGAAGATATAATGGACGCAAATTCTCTACTTTCGGCGATCGATTGGCTCTTCTTACTCAACCTGACGTGGTGGCATTCAGTCTTACCATTCATCGACGTTGCTGAAGTTGAATTACAGAAAAAAGAAGTGGATCTTTTGATGGCCCAAAATTGTCTTGAGAATGTAATGGAGAATTTGAAAAACTTGCGCGCAGAAAGCAAGTACGATTTTTTTGTGTCGAAAGCAAAGTCTCAATGGGAGAACATGGGATGGAAGAATCCAGATTTTCCGAGCACCAGACGACGACGGACGAAAAAAATGCCCGGTGAAAACGCTGACGACAGTCCTCTGGATATGGCAACGAAACATCGCATTGCATACTACGAAGTTCTCGACAGGATGTGCAGCAAATTACAAGAAAGAGCCGAAGGTTTTTATGAGATAAACTCACTTTTCGGATTTCTTAAACCTGAATTCTTCAAAAACATGGATGAGAAAAAAGTTGAAAAAAATGTTTGCAACTTGATAGAGAAATATCCAACTTTTTTCACAATTGCCCTGAAGTATGAGTTAATCAGTTTTGCGGATTTGTACTTCTCACAAGAAAAAGATTCTACTGGGATTCTACTGATGAGCAGTTTTCCGGAGTGTTGCAGTTTATTGCGTTTATTATTGACACTTCCCGTCAGCACAGCCAGCGCCGAACGAACAATGAGCTCATTGAAGAAAGTCAAAGATCGTCAACGTTCCACAATGAGTGCAGAAGCATTAGACGATTTCAGCATACTTTTCATCGAACAGCATGTCGCAAGACAAGTTGATTTGGATGCTACTATCGAAGTTTTCGCGGAGAAGAAAGCGAGAAGAGGATTCAAAAATATGTAAATGTTCTCAATGTAAAAACAAATCCAACATTCAAAATACTCGATGAATAAACCGAAATTATTTTATATCTATCAATTTCTTGAAACACATACCTATCACCTCCAATGAAACACTTGAGCCAAAATAAATTCTTGTGTATACAATTTAATAGGGGGGGGGGGGGCCTAATGAAATTTTGCCGACCGGGCCTTTTTCCTTAAATCCTCGCTGAAAATTTCAGCGAATATACAAGACCACGACAAGTGAGAGGTAAATCGACAGAAAAGTATTCTTTCAAACAAGAAGAAATAAGACCAACTCTATAACAGCTCGGTGAATATGTTATTCATATTAATTAGCATTTTTTAAAGTTACTTATCAAAGAATTTTGTACATATTCGTAACAAATCCGTTTATGCATTCTCAAACAAACTGTCTACGGTACAAAAAAAATTGATCACATCTCGTTAAGACCTGCTTTAAAGTTTACAAAAAAATTCTTCGCAATTTGAGATCGAAAGGGTTAACAAATAGGCCAAGCATTCAGTCGTCAACCTAGCACATCTCCGCTAAAACGCGAACCGGAGCTTGAGTCGTTTGGTGACTATCGAACTTTGCGGAAGTCACTGATCAGCTGCTGACTTTCAATGGCCGCGTGTGCACAGGTAATTACATTCACAAAAGTACTAAGGCCAACACTCTTAAACATTAAACAAATCAATTATGTAATTTTATAACTGCTCAAAAATTCTGCCCACAAATACCATCAGAGCTAACTAGCAATGGAGCTACACAACTGAAATACAAGACCTGGGTTTGGAGCATGGATGGGCGTAACAGTTACAGCACAGTCATTGATGAGTCCCTTGTGGTATGCCATAGGTACCACAATAGTAAGATCGTTTTCAGCATTACAACATTATGAATGGCAATGTCTTACCAATATACGAACTACTACTGGATCCGGATGCAGTCTCAACCGCGAAGTATTTGAATTTGGCATAGCAGTGTGGCGTTTGAATGGTTCGGAGTGGTACTAGCTGACAATAGAGTGCGTCCAAAAATAGCAGTTTAAGCAAAAAACGGGTTATCATTGAAAAGGCCGAACTTTTGATTGCGTTCACCGCGATGGAATGTAGGTGGATTATGTAGATGGAATGTTAGGTCATCGAAGTAGTCGCTATGGAATGCGCTGTGAATTCTTTTTTTGGACTGCGTTGTCGAAATTTTTTTTCAAACGGTTTTGATCGTATTGTTTTGTGATTTTTGCTTGATACATTCAGCGCAACTATTTTTAGTGGCTCTCAATTACCTTTGTATCTTTGAAGATGCATTTTTCTGTTGAGTGCCCCCTGACCTATATTGCAAAATGCAGTCGGTGGCATTGGAATTTTTGAAGCTTTGATTTTTTGCACATTTTAAGTTTTATTGAATAAAGACATGAAATTATTTGAAGAGTCGAATTCCATACAATAGTGTCATGTTACTTAAGTTTGGATTGAGTTGAGCGAATATGAATTCATTTTTTTGAGGTTTTGAAGATTATATGCTAAGAGGCTTCAATACACTATATATGAATTCTACAAAGAAAAAAGAAGATTAAAGGATTTATTGAATTTTTAATTGGTAATTATTACTGACACGATTTGAGAAGGCGGGAGTATATTCCTACTAGAAGGAATTTAGCACTAACTTGTCATACGTTTGTTTTTCCCGAGTTTTTTTTTTTTTATTAATATAACTTATAATTACCTATATTGCTACCTAATCGAGACAGGTTTATTAAGATGTTCTAAAATGGCATCAACAGGACTCTGAATTGAGGGTACAGTTGCGGATGAAGATACGAAGGAAGTTTTCTGTAGAGGTAAGCCTTGTGCTACTCAGCTAGGCTATCATTTCCCAGACTATCTGTCTGCTTCTAGAACAGAGCCGTGCACTACGTTATAAGATAGTCTGGTGTTTCATCTGCAAAATCTGCACTCCCCGTTTTCTTTGAGACCCATTTTCTTAAAATATCATCTGAGTTTACAATGCCCTTGAAAAGTCTTCTAAAGATTCTAAATTAAATCTTTTCAGGTTTAATGCACGATTTGAAGTATTTCTCATCAGAGGCCTTAAGATGTGCTGGATGCTTTCGATGCCTTAGTTCCTGAATAACTTCTTCAGGGATCGTTATGTTTCTTAACTTATAATTCCTTCAGGTGTATACGAACATAGTAGAATACTAAAGTTTTAGAATTGGAGGACCTCCTTGTACTAATAGGTCAGGACAGGCAGAGGTGGTTGAAGTTAAAAATTAAAAGATCAAGCTTCCATACAACGTTGGAGTTTTCCCAATGCCCAATAATAAAGAAAGGTCCGGTTGGAACCCAATCAAAGGAGATTGGCAAAAACGGACGAACAACGAGAATAAAGTATTGAAGACTCACGTTTCGTTGGAGGAGGGCTCAGATGGTACTACCTAAGGCAGCGAAGAAAACGGTCTCAAAGTCAGAAAATGAAAAGCCTCCCGAAGAACAGAAATACAAAGCATCATTGGATACGGCTCAAGAAACCAAGAAGAAGAAGCGGTGCAAGCGTATTGGGCCGAAGCTGCTCGTCAAAACCTCCAGCGGCAGATCCTGCGCGGATGTTCAGTGGCAAATTAAGGGAAAAGTTAGACTAGAGAACATCCAAATTGCTATCAGAGCTGTACGGCTGACTCATTCAGTTGATCTACTCTCAAAGTTAGGGACATTGACTGCATTACGGATTTACTTCAGATAGAAGACACCTTAAAACGAGATTTCCCTCGTAGGTCGAAAGTGAGGTTGACCATTGTTGAACTCACAGAGAAAGAAGCCGGACAGTTGTTAAGAAACGGAAAAATCAAAATAGGCTGGGTTATCTTTAGTGTAAGGTGAAAGCCAATTCCGCTCCGGTGCTTCAAGTATCTTGGATATCGACTTACCAAAGAGGGCTGGAAGGGGACTGGTAAGAGCTTCTGGTCCTTTTATTGCGAGGAGAGAATGTCGGGCCACTGATCTAAGACCAGGCAAACACTTTCCAGATGACAGCTATTTCCAAGTTTTCCAAGAAGCTCTAACTAAAACCAAATCACTTCTACTGCGAGCTGTATTTTAATTTATTTATTTGACTGCAGTTAACAGAAAATATCCAATTACAAAATAGAGACAAATAAACAAACAAAGCGGCAATTAAAAAGACAAAAAAATAAACAGGAAGAATAGCAACAATTAAAGAAATTAACGAAAATATTATTACAAGCAAAGATTGAAAATGATAGATTTATATAAAGTTTTAAAACAAAGTCGGGAGGAGGAAAATTTTCAAGCTGAAGATCATTATGCTTGCGCGAGATCCTTAGCATAGTGGAATGAAAATAAACTTCGCAGTGCGCGAGTTACGTTTTGAGCGTTACAATTGTTTAAAATATATATGTTCGAGACTTCTTCCCCGTAATCTCTTTGATAAAAACACTTTGGTTTTCACTTTTAACTTATTTTATTAAATTAATACTTTTGAGTTTACAGCAACAACAACATTTCTTAACTTTAAACTTGAATATTCAAACTATTCAATTTCAACTTTAAGAATAACTCCAATGAATACTCAACTTGAACTTGTTGATACTCAACTTCAACTGATTAATTGATTCTGTAAGGGCTGCTTTTTAGGGTTTTGTACTAAAATACAAAACCCTATTGCAATCACGACCTGTGTCCGTCTGTCCGTCCGTCTGTATGTCACAGCACTTTTTCTCCGAAACTATAAGGGCTACAGCCATGAAACTTTGTAGAAAGGTCAGAAGTGGTGACCTCTTGAAAATTCAAGGGCGGAAAAATTTTTCAAAGGCGTTTAAGGGGGGTCTCCCCATATAAGGGGGTGACCCCTCAAAAAAAAATTTTCACCATTAGTACTCGAGTAGGGTGTCATTGGAAAGGTCTCAATGAAATCTTTTCGAAACAAGCTTAAAATTGTCTTATAAGTACCGAGGGGGGCAGGGGAAGGGGAAATGTACGAACTTTTCGCGTACCCCCCCTCGCGATTGGACACCTTCCATCCGAAAAATCTGAAAAAAATCATGAATGTAGGCCTTAATGAGTACAACAACAACAAATGCATGAGAAGTCAAAATTCACTCAACTTTGTTAGTAATAGTATGATTTATCGATTTTGTGTTTTCTTGAATAAAATCTAAACGGTACCCTTAAACTCAATAAAATTTAGCACAGAGATGACTATTTATAAGATTGATCTTTTCTGTAAGTTTCATAAAGATCGAATAGTATTTACCGAAGTTATAGCGATTTGAATTTTCGTATATTACTATGGAGCAATATGCCCTGTATTACTATGGAAACATATTGCTATGGAGCCATATGCGCTTTTTATCGACTTAGACACTACAGCTTTGCTAGGATTTGCATGAAAATTTCAGGAGTGATAGATATCATGAAGATGAGTACATACAATTGAAACAAGTCGAAAAGGCAGGAGAGAGCTCCTAGCAAAAGGGCTTTGTAACCATTCTAGGATTCGAAAAAATAGGCCATGCATCGATGATTACAGTGCAGAGAAGTGGCCCCTGGAAAAAAATTTCATGAAAGGTAGCCGATATGAGTATCAACTGAAAGTTCTCTATAAGAGCTTTTCAAAACAGCTCTTAAACTGACCGTTTTTGCTTTAGTGGGGGCAAACGGGGGGGAAATACATGAAAAATGTGTTTCCTCCCTCGCGAATGGACACCCGTGATCTTAAAAAATCTGAGAAAATTATCAAGGGAGATATTTATGGGTTTAACTATAACAAATACCTCAGAAGTCAAAATTCGTTCAACTTTGTTAATAATAGTATGATCCTCGAATTTCACATTTTCTCCAATTAAATCGTCTTTGACATGTTTCTTGATTTTATTCGTTGCTGGTTACTGCATTTTGTAAGTTGAGTACAAAACCCTTCTGACATGAGCATAGGTCTGTCTACCCAACTTGTATAATGATAAGAATGCTGATGAAGCATTCTCTTTGTTACTTTGATTCAAGCTAAGAATTGGACTTTAATATACTGATGTCAGCAATGCGAGTAAGCGAAATTTGATATTGCAATAAGGAGATGTTAACATTAGATAGATCAAGTTACTGGATGACGGGATATGGGTCATGGATGATCAATACATGAGTCATTGTGTTAAAAATTTTAAATAAAATAATTTAAAATTTGTATGCACCCTGTATGTGATTGACAGTTCATGGAGAGATTCTCTTTGTTAATTGTAACAAACTAAGAAGACTATGTAGAAGAGGATAGGAGAGAATCTTTCACACGTGAACGAGTCGCCGACAGTGAAAGACAGGCATTAGACGTAAGTAATCTTAGAGATTGTAAAGTGAAAAAAAAAATTATTATTTGTTAACTTGAAAATTCAAACTTTATTATAGATTATTTTAAAATGTGAATCGCATAATAAAACATTTTAGAGTTTGTCAAACGGAGTAAAATTTCGAATTTTATTGGAGTCAGCAACGATTGGAATCTGACGGGAAATTCAGGTGATCAATTGAAAATCAATCCGCAAAAGAAAAGCCACGCGGATAACGTGAACCATATCACAATGACGATAACTGTAAGTTTCTGATTCCCAATTACATGGTCACAGTCGTCAAGAGCGAAAGTGAAGTACATAAAAGAATCACACAAATTGAAAATGAGTGAGAGATGTGACATTTGCAGTGAAGTGTTGGTGAACCCTCATTCAACATCTAGTATCGCTGTATGTGGAACAAGTGATTGTAACAAGATAGCACATTATACTTGTATGCCAGCAACGTCAGCAAAAAACATGGAAAAATATGGAAGCGTAAAAACCATCACGAAGATAGTGATGGAGATGAGTTAGAGATAGAACGAGATAAAAACTATAACAAAGATGTGATTCTTTGTCCGTCAGAAAACTCTGGGATGGAATTGAACAGTGAAAAGCATGCAAAATTTGTAAAGATGCCACTGATAACTTAACGTATGTGACATGTTCAACCTGTCAAGTCATTTTCATCGCAATTGCTTGGACAACAAATCAAAAAGACCAGAGTTGGAAGGAAGAGTATTCTGTCGCAAAGGCCGTGAACATGAAATCAGAAGAATAGAAGGAAAGACTAGAAATGTTCCTAGAACCAGCGAATTATTTACACCCAGAGGACGAGCAACATCCTCTCGAAATAATAGCAGAGACAATACATCAGATGACAATAACGTGACTCGCAGAACCAACAAACGAACAACAGTTTTTAATCGAAGCGCGTTCAATAACCCAGTGGAAGCTACCAATCTAATGCTCGATAAGTTCACTTACAAGAAGTTACCTGAGTGCGTTGATACACGAGAGACCTGGCAGACCTTCTATATGAGCTATTTAGAAACTAAAGACATATTTTCTACAATAGAAAATTTAAATAGAGTCCAAGAGGCAATAAAGTGCGACGAAATCATGAAGGAAAATAAGGCTGGACTGTCTAGTATGATTACCTTCGAACGAGTATTAGAAAGATTGAATACAAGATACCAGGATAACCCGACAATATTAATGAGCGAATTCGAAGAATTAACAAATGCTTTTAAAATAAGTGAACATAATTTCCAAAAGTTGTATGAATATTTAAACAAGCTAATCATTTTCATTGAAAAGACTCAAGCTACTGGAAGGTATGGGTTGATCATTGGAATGTAAAACATAAATCGCTTGACACGTAATTTGCCTAACAACATATATAAAAAGGTAATAAGCAAAGTGATGGAGAACAGGCGTCGAGAACCATCAATGATTACTGTTTTTCAGATGTTGATAATGGAAACTGAAACAGCTTGGCAATTGGTAAAGATGAAAGAAGTGAATCAGGAAAAGATTAAAGGAAATATGGCGAAAAATAAAAACAACATTCACGCCCATGTCAACCTTGAAAATGAAGACAAAACCATTGAGAAAAGATTATATTGTTGGTTTCATAAAGATGCAGAACACAATGCTGGCAACTGCTCTTTCTTATGGAGGATGGATGGTCAAATAGTCAAGGAGATGGCAAAAGAAAATAAAAGATGCATCATCTGTGGAACGAAAGAACATGATCATTACCCAAATGCAAACAAATTAAAATGTAATATCAATGGATGTGAGCAGCGACACTACTCACTTTACTGCCCTAAACGAAAAGGAAGAAAGTATGAGACAAACACAATAAATGTTAACCATGCAGATGATGACGTACTCGTTGAGAATGAAATAACAGAGATGTTGGAAAATGCCGTAATTTTCAACCAAGCGGAGAACGAAGATGTAAACAATTTCAATTTAAACATTAATACTTATACCAGTGAAATCATTTTAGCTACCCTCACATTAAATTTCAAGGGAGTAGATTTCACATTTTTGCTAGATACGGGTTCAACTACATCATTAATCGAAGAAACACTTGTGGAGAAGCTCAATCTAAAAGGAAGAACATGCCTTTAAAACTGTCATGGACTGGCGATATTGGACATATATACAAAGATTCCAAAAACGTTAAGCTTAGATTTAAGGCTAAGTATGATGATGATGTAGATTTATATTTTCGATCTATTTTGAATTTAAAAATAAGAGATCAGTATTTCTCAGCCCAAAATTACAAACAACAATATCCATTTTTAAGTAATTTAAATTTAAAATCACACAAGAATATTGTAGGAATAATAGGAATAGATAATCCAATCTGTTTCAAAAACATGAGATCAGTGCATTCATTAGAAGAGGATGCCCCAATTGGGTTTGAAACAGATTTGGGTGACTTCGTAGTACACAATGAAGCATTAAAAAATTTATACACAAATGATAGATTACGACAACAGCTAGGTGATTTCAATAATTACACTTATAAGATAACGGAGTTAAAAGAAGAAGAAGAATTAGAGTACAAGTTGATGGAAAAATCAGCGTTAAGGTGATTAGAAAATGCAACTGAAGGTTGTAACGATAGAATTTTATACGACGATTAAAAATCATTACATGAATTAGAAAACACTGTTAAAAAGATGGATGGAGAAAATAAGTATGAGGTGGGCGTATTGTGGAAAAACCCAAATCCTTCATTGCCGAGTAAGGAGTCATTGAAAATAGCGATAAAAAGATTTTTCATCTTAGAGAATAAATTGTGCAAGGAAGGCATTATGAATGAATGCACAGAAGAGATTAATAAAATGATAAGTAAAAATTATGTTAGAGAACTTTCAGAAAATGATATGATAAATCTGACTCCACGAACTTATTTCGTACCTATATTTTTTGTGAAAGGAAAAAGATTACGTTTCATTTGGGACTTAGCATCTAAAGTAAGCGGAAATTCTCTAAATGATTTAGTAAGGGTAGGTCCTAATGTATATAATAACATTCTAAAGATTTTATTTCAAATGAGAGAAAACCCCATTCTCATAACTGCCGATTTACAAGAAATGTTTCACCAATGTGTTTTAAGAAAGGAAGACAATAAAGCCTTTTGCTTCGTTTTTAGATTTCCAAACGAAAAGAAATTAAGATTTTTCCAAACATTAGTATTACCGTTTGGATTGACTTGTTCCCCTACTATCGCAAAATTTGTCAAAAATAAGATTGCTAAAGATTTAAGAAGCTCAGATCCGGAAATAGCTGACTGCATAGAAAATTGCTCATATGTAGATGACTTTGTAGACTCGGTATCTTGCGAAAATGATGCAATAAGATATATAATCAACATGAAAAAGGCCTTTAGAAATGGCGGATTTAATCTGCTGAAGATAAATTCCAACTGTGAAAAGCTTCTAGAAACGCTGAGAAAATACTTCATCCTAAATAATTTAGATGAAGAAAAATTAATCATGGCTGAAGAAAATAGTAGAATCCTAGGATATGGATTAAACATCTTAAATGATATGGTCACGTTCTCATATCAGGAAGCTAAATTGTCAACAGAAGAAATTACTGGTGGCAAGAGTCCTACCAAGAGACAAATATTATCCTTTCTGATGAGCTTGTTCGATCCACTTGGGCTTATCGAATTCGTGAAGGTAAATTTAAAGCTATTATACAGAAAAATCTCCTCCCCCGAATTCGATTGGAATGCCAGGATTCCCGATGATTTGAATAAAGAATGGATAAAAATACTTAAGAGGATTAATCAAGTTAAATTTATAGAAATTCCTAGGCTGTATTGCGGCAGCAAATATGATAAAGTAACGCTGCACGCCTTCGGAGATGCTGGAAAGCATATGACTTGTGGCTGTGTATACGCGCAATTTTGGATGAATGAAAACATAGTAAGAGTCTGTTTGTTACACGCTAAATCATATACTGTGCCAATCAAAAAAGAACGCACGATTCCTGAACTAGAACTTGACATTGCAAGCAAGCTAGTGAACATCACACAGCCAGTTAAAGATAATCATAGAATAAGATTTGATAGAGTTTTCTATTATACTGATTTCAAGTGTGTGTATTACAAAATCAATAATGAAACAAAAAATACAATTTATGAGCAAAATAGATTAAATAAGATTTTGAAAGGTACTGATAAGGCCGATTGGAAATGGAAACCAACTGAATTAATGCCTGCTGATTATGGTACTAAAGAAAATTTTAGTATCGCTATGAATAACGCAAATAAGTGGTTTAAGCCAGACGTTCTGTTGAAAATGTACGAAGCCTCACATAATAACCATCTTCATCATGAAATATCGCACACTGAAGACATTGAAAAGAAAACCTCCTTTGAATTTAGAAACTTCAGTTCGTTGAATGCTGCTATAAGAGCAGTACAAAACGGTTACAGATTCAAGCGCAGGGTTCTTAGAATAAGACCTAAAATGAAAAGGTTAAAGGAATTAGAAAATAAAATAAACAGAGATTCTAGGATTGAAAAGAGAGAATTAAATGTTATGTTGAAAGAGAAATCAAACAAGATCAATGATGTCAACTATAAATTCATGGAAGCCGAAAATGCTCTTATTAGATTGGCCCAAAAAGAATCTTTAGACAAAGATTACAAAACCATTATAGAAGGTCATAGGTTAGATAAAAAGCACACACTTTATAAACTAGATTTGACTGCAGACGAAAATAATGTTATAAGGTCTCAAACTCGTGTGAAGATTGGAATCAAGAACCGAAACTTATTTTGGTTTGACCGAATTTATCCCATATATTTACCAAAAGGGCATTATATAACTGAATTGTATATATTGCATTATCATAGTATCAACAAACATGCTACTGAAAAGAATGTTTATGTAGCTATGAGATCAAGGTTTTGTACATTACATTTACAAACACAAGTGAAGCGAATTATTAGAGAAAGATGCATATACTGTATAATGAAAAATAGCAAGCCTATAACACCCAAGATGGATGATTTACCAAATGCTCGATTGAGTGCGAGAGTCCCACCAGTTACATACACATACTCAAAAAAGTCTGCGTACATCTCATTAATACAAACTGAATTATGTTGGAATCGTATGAATCAATAATGTGATCTTGATTTAATCATTTCGATAAAAGAGCCTAAACTGCAAGAAATGTATTGAAGCAGGTTTGTTTAAAAAATTCCCAAAATTATCGAACATATAGTAATTTCAATACTTGGAAGTCTGTGAGCAGCCCCAAAAAAGTCTGCGTACACATCACAAAATTTGGGGATTCCCCGAAATGTGCAATGTTAATGCCTTCATTTTTTCATTGTTCTGCGTGACAGTACTTCATTGGAAAACTGTCTGTGTGTTTTGCGTGAATAAAAGACTATTCTTTAAAATGGAAGTAAAAAATAAGGAAATTAGTGTTAGTGAGCGTAAAGTCATAGTAAAATTGCCTGAAAACGAGAAGTTTTCGTGAAATCGCAAAATTAGTTAGGAGAACCCATTCCTCGGTCCAAAGGGTTGTTGCTGATTACAAAAAAAGCGGTTTGATTATTTCACGGCATCGGTCAGGACGTCCTCCCAAACATACAGCACGTGAACGTAGGAGTATTATTAATGCTGTGAAACAAAATCCTCGATTAACCGCGTTCCAAATTGCGCAGGATATAAGAAAGAAATACAATAAAACAATAAGCGATGAAACAGTGCGCATAATTCTCAGAAAAGGCGGTTACCATGGTCAAGTCGCACGTAAAAAGCCGTTCATATCGGAATGGAATTGCCGAAAG
This sequence comes from Odontomyia ornata, assembly GCA_963969285.1. Taxonomy (NCBI): domain Eukaryota; kingdom Metazoa; phylum Arthropoda; class Insecta; order Diptera; family Stratiomyidae; genus Odontomyia; species Odontomyia ornata. The sequence goes on along the minus strand of OZ017742.1, from coordinate 61,266,382 downwards.
AGAGTGGAATTCGCCAAAAATTATGTAAATATGCGAAAAGAATTTTGGGAAAGCGTTCTTTTTTCGGACGAAAGTAAGTTTTGTATATTTGGGATAAAAGGACGCAAATTAGTATGGAGGAAACGCTCGACAGAATTCAATAAAGAAAATTTGATTCCCACTGTAAAGCATGGTGGCGGCGGTGTGATGGTTTGGGGGTGTATGGTAGCCAGTGGAGTGGGGCAAGTCGTTTTCATAGAATCTACAATGGATAAAGACGGGTACCTTAATATTTAAAAAAATAATATTACGCAAAGTGCCGAGAAATTGCGGCTGGGGAACGCATTTTTCTTTCAGCACGATAATGACCTCAAACATACAGCTGAAATAAATAGGCTTTGGTTGGCCTACAACGTCCCAAAACTCTTGGGTACACCTCCTCAATCACCAGATTTAAACCCAATTGAGCATTTGTGGGATTTACTTGAAAGAAAATTTCGAGAGCATGACATAACTAGCAAAGAGTCATTAAAAAATGTTATTTTGAACGAGTGGAACAAAATAACGGCCGAAGAAACATCAAAACTTGTTCAATCCATGCAAAATAGGCTAAAGGAAGTCATTTATAGGAAAGGCTATGCTACTAGATATTAAGGTTCAAAATCTGAAAGCTAATTTAGTGGTTTTCAAATAAAATGAATAAATTTTTTCAGGTGTACGCAGACTTTTTTGGATGGATTTTCATGACTTTGGAAGAAACTTTTTTATTTTAGTTATTCTAAACAGCGAACGAGTGATCAGTTACATATTTATGTACCATATAGTTTAATGAATATAATAAAGAAAAGATTTTAAGTTATAAACAAATGGCAAAGGTTTTTATATTGATATATTTGCTACGACCAGCAAGTGTACGCAGACTTTTTTGAGTATGTTTATACAATGACTGATTTAGCTGGACCCATAACAATATCATTAACTCGCAATATTACTGCCGAAAGATGGTTGCTACTATATGTTTGTCTGACAATACACGCATTACATGTCGAAATAATAGAGAAGCTGCACGGAAATGCCACGCTGATGGCTTTAAAAAATTGTTTCAACTTACGAGGTGTAGCAAAGGAAATTAGAATGGATCCAGGAACAAATTATATCGGCGCAAAGAGTCTCAGTGAGGAGATAGTGAACAAATGAAACCGAACCATGTTAAAACGAGGTATAATTCTTCAACCTATAAAATTTATATTCGGGCCAGCTAAAGGATCACATTTTCAAGGAGCAGTCGAGCGAATGGTCGGATTGACAAAAAATTGTCTAAGGAACACTTTAAAATGTTTAAAAACCAACACGATTAATTTAAATGATTTTACACTTCGATGTATAATAAATGAAACAATTGGAGTACTTAATAATCGTCCACTTGAATTAACATCATTAGAAGATGAATACAATGAATATTTTTCACCAAATTCCTTCATAATTGGAAGAAATAACTTACAGGAGGTGCCAGTTACCACGAACAATATTTCCATAAAGGACAATTATAAACTTGTGAGGGAGTACACAGCCCAGATCTGGTAAAAATGGGTGAAAGAATACCTACCAAAAATTTTAAAACGCGAAAAATGGATTGATCCTGCAGCTCCATTGGAAGTCGGAGATTTAGTTTTAACGTTAGATACTAAGATAGCTAACTCCAGGCGGTTAGGAAGAATAAAAGAGGTTAAAAAAGGTTCGAACGATCAAGCAAGGCAGTTTGTTGTAATTTTGGGTAAGAAGAAAAAACCTGACAAAAAATATAAAACTATGAAAGAGCTACAGAAGGATTATGTCAATGAACCACAAAGTGAGGTAACCAGACCAGCAATAAATGTAATAAAACTAAATTTACCGTCATATACCTAAAAAAAAAAAAATCTGTTATTTCAAATATCCTATTTGGCTGCTTATGTCTTTCCACTCATCCCTTTCATAATTGATAATGCTAAACATAATAAGAATAATAAAAAAACAAAAAAAAATACATAAAACCTAAAAGAATGAATGAAATCATAACAAAATATTGAAAACAATTTTCAAGAATTTGTTGCAGCTTAATGTTTGGATAGGCTAATTTCCCTCGCCTCGTAGTGTTAAAAATTTTAAATAAAATAATTTAAAATTTTATGCACCATGTATGTGATTGACAGTTCATGGAGAGATTCTCTTTGTTAATTGTAACAAACTAAGAAGACTATGTAGAAGAGGATAGGAGAGAATCTTTCACACGTGAACGAGTCGCCGACAGTGAAAGACAGGCATTAGACGTAAGTAATCTTAGAGATTGTAAAGTAAAAAAAAATTATAATTTGTTAACTTGAAAACTTTATTATAGATAATTTTAAAATGTGAATCGCAAAATAAAACATTTTAGAGTTTGTCAAACGGAGTAAAATTTCGAATTTTATTGGAGAAAAAATAAAACACATGGAACATGATGATGTAGGGTTGGTGAATTGTGTTCTAATATGCTGATGTAGGGATTCGGGATTATGTGTGACTCGCGTAGGCAATATCAAAAAGATTTGTTAATCTAGTTGAACAAATAGGGTGTCTCATTGGAACATGGCTGAATAGACGACAATTCAAAAAGCCATGACAAAGCCTACAAAGGAAACATTTATCTAGACAAATGCAGCGGAATTCTAAGGAGAAGATATCATGGAGAGACAAGCGAAATCATTGAATGTCTTTTGTAAACTGCTAAAATTTTCTTCAGTGCCAATTATCATATCAGAACCAATTTAACATTTACAAGGGCTTCTTTGAACAACTGAGGATGCAGTGGGCTGCACAAATTCACTCTTCCCTTGTGTGCCACATTTTGCTACATATGTTGTACAGAGAGCTTGTGTTTGGCTCTTTGTAGCTCTTTTTGGTATTGCCATATCCAAGACAATTGACGCAGTGGAGAATAAAAGGTCTTCACCGCATTTTGCAGATAACCCCATTTTCTCTTCTTACAAATTTTTTCGGCGTGCTTTCTACTCAGTTCAGCAATGGCTATGGGTTTTTTTTTCTATTTTCTTGCGTCAATCTTACATAGCCAGCTTTGACTAGAAACTTCTTAATATTGACTGCTTCGGAAATTTCAGACAAGTTTGTAACGCAGTTAAAATCTAAAATTTCGGGGGTTACCAAAGGCTCGAGTGAGGTTACTGTCACCTACTCACCAATGACCTTTTGACCACGTCATGGACAAATTCCTTATTTGTTGCCTTTTACACCTGATTGGCTGTATTCCCATAATGATTCTTTGGTTTTTTCTGTTTCGATAACATCTCTAATTTCAAGCAAAACGTCTGCATAGAATTACTCAATTGTTGATGGCGCAAGTAGTTTCTCTTTTAACGAACTACGCAGTGACTTATTTTTTGGTTTGCATGTTATAACCCTCACTTCCTCAGCTTTCTCCTTCAGTTGGAGGTTATCTTCCTGCGCATTAAGAAGGAGAGTGTTTTTGACCACATTTTGGCTGCTTTTGCGAGCAATGGCTGAAACGCATCGCCCAACATTCCCTGCCTATTAAATGCCTTACTTTTACTCTTTCCTGGTCTAATTCTATCGTTCTGCAAGCCAGGTTTTTAGTGGTGCTACGTAGACACTAACGAAAGTTTCCTCGGATGGAATGGGTTTAAGTTGTTCCTCTATTTTCAGACAACTTCAACCAAAGTTCCCAACATGGCTTAGGAGTATTCAAGCTCTAGGAACCCATTGCAGATATCTTTACTATCAGCATCACAGGTGGCTTTAATAATAACCGGTACCACCTTCCAAATAAGCTCGTCTTTATAGTAATGGTCGAGAAAGTTTAAGCAGTTAGGCTTAAGCAGGCAGGTATTTACAATTTAAATCACGTACTTCAGGGGTTTTGGCAACTCGTGGAGCAATATCTTCCGATGGCACATTTTAAACTTCCTAGTCTGGTCACTATATTATCTTTTTCCGGGCCTAGCCTAGCTGTTTCTTTCTGCACAAGGTACTCCAGTATGCGTGACATTTTTTTGTTGCTCCCGAAGTGGAAAAGCATCTCTGGTTGATACTTGCCCTCCATTTTCTTATGTTCGCTCATTTTTTATCTGACATTGTTATCTTTGTCACTTTTTCGCTACTGTTATGAGTGTTAAAAAAGTCAGTCTGATTAATCCACTCCTAGGAGCCGCTATCCCCATGCGTATGTAGGGCGCTGCCACCTGATCCTTGCTCACATTGTCTACCCCCATGGATCCTTGTTCACATTGTCTACTAGATCTTCCCAGCAGCCTATTCTTAATCAATTTGTGAAGGCATTTCCTGGTAGACTTATATGCTGCTACCCGGTTGAATACCTCGTCACGGTTCTGTGCCCGCTGAGCCTCTCACGATCCCCTCGGCGTCCATCCTTCCGATATTCCACTCAATTTTAGAAACCCAAGAGCATGGACTCCTCGAGTACTCTCCAATTGTGTAGCCTCCGTACTAAGGACTCCGAGGTAAATGTCGTATTCAGTATGCTTCCTTCACAGCCAATACGGAGGAATTTTCGTGTATTTCCGGTGCTTAGCACGACAGCGCCAACCTGGCCACCATTTCCAGAATTCATTTTCCCCACGAATCTGTTTGAGGCATGCCCCATTCGATTGAAGTCTCCCCTAATTAGCACGTTCCCGTCTGCGTTCAAAACAACGCCCTCCAAAGCATTCAGTTTGGCTTGGAAAGGTGATATCGATTCTTTTGGCATTAGCTACATATTAAAGAAGATGGTCCCTGAGCACCGAACCTACTTGAAACCATCCCCCCGTCCGTAACTGTCCACCTGGAAATCACTTTTCCAAACACATACGGTAGCAGTTCCAGTTTCATAAGGATAACATGATGCCGAACTTTTATCATGGTGTTGCTCACCCAGCAGCATGAAGCCAGCCCTAATGTCCCTCGCAAACTACTCAAGTAGGTTTTGGACGGTTGTACTGCGGTGTAGGTTTAGCTGCAGGATGCGGGTTATCCAAGTCTGATTTTGCCTAGGTCAGGGCTTTCTGGAAAACCGAAAATTTTCCTGACCCGAAGGCGTACCAAAAATCTGGTAATGGATCAGCATTCTTGCCAAGAATAGGGTGTACTTTCTTTGTACATTCTTTTCTTTTATGTCCCATTAAATCACATTTGTAACATAGGGGACTTCTATCAGGTCCTTTGCATACTTGTGCGGTGTGCCCATAGCCAAGGCTCTTGAAACATTGAAGAGATGCGTATCCTGCCAATAACTCACCTTATTCTTACTTTGCCCTTATTCAAGAATTGTTCGGTGTCCTTTTCGGTCAAGTCAATGATGGCCATTTGTTGTCTCCTTTGGCTTTCTGGTGTTAGCTTTGCGTTGATCCTGCTCACGCTAGTGAACTTCGTTTTGAAAGGCTCTTCCACCTCGGCCAGATCCATGACGCAGTCAATTTCTCTTATTTCGATCACTGCCATCAGCTTGAGTGAGGCTACAGTTGCGCTTTTGCCGAGGACTTTCTTTACTGCATCGTAGAATGCTTTCTTATTGATGGCCTCCGCTCCGAATTCGACCAGTATGTGGCCTGAACACGGAGATTGTACTGCTTTAATGGCAGTGTTGGTGTCTTGGGGCCTTATATTTTCCCTGATATACTGCAGCACCTCAGCGAAGGATCGGCCATCTTGGGGTTTCACGAGCAGTTTCTGCTGCCACGACCTTCGTTGGAGCTTCTTTCTCTCCTGTTTCACACCAGGTCTTTTTTTTGCTGAGTCCTGGTAATTTTTGAAGGAGTTTCTTATCGGCTTTCTTCGCTCCTTATGTCACACTATCTGGAACCCCTGTGACGTTCCACGCCCATCAAGTGCCTCTTCCTTCCTTCTGCTATCCCGAACTCCTTCGATTGGCTCAGACGCCATTCTTTTATTGATGTTTGATGGTGGAGCTATCTGCACGTGCCCTTTCGACTTAGCCCTCAGCGCTTCTTTAGCCTTATGCTCTTTTTTGCTCTTCTGGTCCTCTTCGGCCTTTAACCAGCTCCTCCAATAATGCCCTATGCGGGCTAGGAGCTCTTCTAGTTCAAGGAACCCAATCTTTGCTGTTTTGTGAGTCACACGCAGATTGTATTCTTTTAAGACATCTCCCAGTTTTCGGATTAGCATTTCTTCTTCATGTACTTTGTGACCACCTTTCTTGGGAGAGGTTATCGGCTTCCGTTTCCGAGTCTTTACTTAAGCCACATTTTCGACGGTGACGATGAAATCACACAACGGCGCTTTATTTGTCTGGTCACTCCTGTCTTTTCCTGCCACAATCTCTTTTTGGACTTCAGGATGAGTCGTTATTATTTCGGGATCTATGACCCTTGTTTCGGTTGCTTTGGTGGCAATCGCAGCCGTGAACATCGCATTCTCGATGTTCTTTATATTTTCCTCCCCCAAGTTGAACATCTGGCACGTCCTGCAGAGCTTCCCACTTTTCCTTTGTAGGACGCTCTGGCGTTCGCATCATTTTTTTTGCTGCACCCAAATGCGGCAAAAATCTCAGTCTGGACTAGACTGTCTGTAAGTCTCTGTTTTTCGTCCGTCTTCACTGTCATTGTACTCATCGTAGTTTCTGTCATCTTTTGTACCGCGCCCGATATGCTGTTAACATCGTGGCTTCAGTCAGTGGTTGCGTCGCCAGATAAAAAACTATTCTGCCATACCCGGAATTCCACGTCGTTCATTTGAGCAGTTTTCAGGCAGCGTTGAACCGCTACTCACGCTTAAGCTGCCGCCATTTTGGCAAAGATGCCCAACTTTGTGGTTCATGCAAGTTGAGATGATTGATTTTGCCTTTTTGGAGAAAGTCGCCGATATGAAATCGTTGCGTACATCGGACGCGTATGTGTCGTTAAAAAATGTGCTTGTATCTCACTTCACAGACTCGTCTGAAAAAGCGTTAACAAAAGTGCTAGAGACTTGGAACTTGGGGATAGAAGACCATCTCAACTGTGGCGCGAAATGAAATTTCTCTTGGCAAACCCACTCGAGAAAGATGCTGTACGTACTCTTTGGCTACGTTACTTACCATCGCAAGTGCGCGCAATATCAACAGAGGCTTCTGAAATCGGAATCAAGCTATTAATGTAAACGGTGGACAAAATTTTAGTAGAAATCGGAAAGGTCTCGATAGCAGCCGTTGGGAATAGTGCATCAAGTGTTAGTGATGATCTTAGAAATAAATTTGCCTCTCTCACGAGAAGACTTGAAGCTTTCGTGGTGCACAACTTAACCAGAGACAATTCACGTTCATTCTACCACCGGAAACAAAATCAATCGTGATCTCGTGAGCTGTTACCATCGTCAATTCGGTGCAAAGGCGCAAAAGTGTCGAAAACCGTATGCATTCGTGGTGGAAAACTAATATGCTCGTCATCGTGTATAGTAGGTGACGACGGCCAATATCTAAACCACCTATTCATAAGAGAACGTCGCGGTGGAACTCTATTTTTAGTCGACACTGGAGCTGATGTGTCAGTGATTCCTCCTGAAAAAACACTGCCTCTGTAAAACACCTCTAAACTACACGCAGCAAACAGCACCGTGATATGGTGAACGATTGACAGATCTTGATTTTGGATTACGGCGCCCGAGGAAATGCTTCTTCACTATCGCAGACGTAGTACGTCTAAATTAAATTTAATACAATGGTGCATTTAAGGAAGAAACAGTTGGTGAATAGCAATACGCATCTCTCTGCTCTCGCACAAGTTTGTAAGAATTCAGGGAAAATTATCATTTTAGCCCAGAACAATCAATTTTGCGAGCCACCATCAACAAACGCTGAAGTCACATCCTCCCCAAATATCAATGGTTCTCTACTGCACAGCATTTGCCACCAAAAACTAGCAATAGATGCACCAATTGCCGAAGGAATGAAACGCCTTCTTCCAAAGAAGTATGCAGCTACCAAATTGGAATTCAACTGCATGGTCTCGATGGGAATATGCCGTTCGACTAATAGTCCTTGGGCCAGCCCATTACATTTAGTCCAGAAAAAGTCTGGACATTGGAGACCATGAGGTGACTATCGTCGCTTAAATTCCCATCGCTCACATCAAAGACTTTGCCAATCATTTATACAACAAAACAGTTTTTACCACTTTGAATTTGGAGAGCGCATATCATCAGATTTCGATACAGACTGCAGTCACCACGCCTTTTGGATCTTTCAAATTTCGCCAAATAACTTTCGGTTTGCGAAACGCTGCGCAAACATTTCAAAGATTTATAGACACCGATTTGCGTGGCCTTAAGTTCTGTTACGCCTATCTTGACAATATACTTAATGCGTCGAGGAACCTAAAGGAGCATCACGAACGCCTGAAGGTAGCATTCGAACGTTTGAAGGCATATAGCGTTAAAATAAGTACAGCCAAGTGCATTCTCGGAGCAGCGTTGACGCTACTCAATTTCAAATAATAGCACCAAGCACTTACTGGATCGAATTGCAACCATTATCGATTTTAAAACACCTAAAAAACTCATTGAGCTTCGTAGGTACTTAGGAATAATTAACTTCTATAGGCAATTCGAGTGGAATGTGGCAGACTTACCCGCTATTTCAAATTCTTATTTGGATAATGAAAAATCTAATGACAAAGAACCGATTATTTGGAACGAAACAATCACCAAAGCGTTAGAAGCAATGATTAGAAATGAAGCATAATTGGCCCACTTAAACGATGGAGCTGCTTTGATTGAACTGGCACATCAGAAATAGCCATTGGTACAGTTTTGGAGCAGAAACAAAGTGACCCATGTAGACCACTGGGATTCTTTTCGATAAAATTAAACTCAGCGCTGATAAGATACAGCACGTACAACAAGAAGTTATTAGCTATCTATGAGGCTGTTAAATATTTCAGGGTTATGCTCGAAGCAAGGAATTTCTCGATAGAAACCGACTACAAGCCTTTAATCCTCCACATAGCTCCAGAACATCGGAGCCTATAGATGTCTGCGAAGAGCTTCCATTGGCACCACCAACTCTGGATGAAGTTTGTTCCATCATCAAAGCCCAAAAGAATAATAAAGCACCGGGCATCGATGAGATTCCAGTGAAGCTCATCAAATATGTTGGCAGTAGTGTTCATCAAGCTATTCACAAAGTCATCCAGCACATTTCGCAAGAAGAACATATACTGAAAGAGTGGACCCAAACAATTATGTTCCCCATCCATAAAAAAGGTGACAAGCTACAGTGCGAAAATTATAGAGGCATATCACTACATTGTACGGCGTACAAAATATTTTCCAAGATCTTAGAAAATAAAATCGTATCATACACCAACAGTATTATTAAGGAGTATCAAGGTGGTTTTAGAACAGGTAGATCGGCAAAAGACCAATTGTTCACTATCAAGCAGGTACTTGAAAATTGCTGAGGGTTCAGCATAAACGTACATCAAATTTTCATTGACTTTAAGCAAAAATCCGACAGTATTGAGATTGTAACGTACTGCACCAAATAATGCTCTGCTTTGGCATCTCAACCAAATGAGTCCGTCTTATTAAAATGACAATGACATCGACGACCTCCCAAGTCTGCATTAATAATCAACTCACTGATGCGTTTGACACAAATATCGGACAAAAGTAGGGAGATGAGCTGGCCCCATTGCTATTCAATTTCGCTCTGGAGAACGTCATAAGGAAGCTACCTGTCGATACACGAGGTACATTACTATACAAGTAGAGCTAAGTAGTAACCGATGCGGATGACATCAACATTTTGTCACGGTCGTTAACAACTGCCAAAAAACTCTTCCTGAAACTCTATAGCGAAGCAAAACTAGTAGGGCTATAAATAAATGAAAATAAAACAAAACATCACACAGCCGCGGAAAAATACCTCAAATACACAAAATATAAATCTTGGCGAATGCAGTATCGAAAATGTGAGCGAATTTGTGTATTTAGCGGCGACAAAGTAAAGACAACCGGTATGAAAGAGACGAAATTTGTCGAAGAATACAGCTCGCAAATAAAATAATTTTTTTTTTGAGTTTTGGCGATCTTGAAGACTAGCTGCATACATAGGAAAATAAAGCTCCAAGTATACAAATCTGTGATAAGACCTGTGTTATGTTATGGGTGTAAAACATGGACCCTAACCCAAGTATCCGCAAATATATTGAACACTTTTGAGCGACGGGTGCTGAGGCAAATAATCAGAGCAAAGCTCGAAGGAGACTGTGGAATCTGCAATGGGCTGGCCACATGAATTGTATGGGTGAACAACGGATACCCAAAAAGTTATTCGTTGGGAGAACTGAAGGCTGGAGAGCAGTGGGGTCGACGAAGACAGCTCATCGCTGCTCGAATTTCAAAATTGAAGAACGCGGTCAATGGACCGAGACAATGGGAGGTGCTATTTGCAGGAAGCAAATTCCTGAGAGGGGCTGTAGTGCTACGAAGAAGAAGAAGATTGCAGTCGTTCATGCTTGAGTGTCACTTTCAAGGTGCCACGCTATACAGCTAATTTATTGGTCAAATCATAGATCAAGGATCATTGCTGGGTTAAACTCCATAAGGCCATTAAGAACTATCCAGGCGGTCTGGACTAAACCCCCAAAGGTTAAAGGAACTGGTCTTTAGTAATGCAGATTATTTCATTAAAAATGTTGTATTGCTTTTCAAAAAAATTAATTTATTCGCCTGATTAAATCATATTTCAAACACCTTTGACTTTTCTTTTCAAGCATGCCACTCCATTAGAATCACTGCAAGCCATTCATTAATAATATTTTATACATGCTATTAGCAAAATTTTCGCTATGTTTACAGCCGGATAATAATCCAGCTCGCGTATCTTTTCAATCTTGAAACGGTTTTTCATTTATATTAATGAATAGTGCAATGACAACCACAGATTTTCTCTTTTATTTTTTTGAGGTGCTTCCAGTTCCTCTTGTGAACGGTTATTATCCTTGATTCCTATCCGCTTTATCTTTGCAACAATCTTTTGCTCGCGTTCTAGTCTTCGTCTCCTACCGCAGCCTCTCCTGCCTAGCATCCTCATTGCTATTAATATAATAGTGAGCATAATACGTAACATGAACACAGTTGCTGGCACGCCGTTGAAATGGACGACATTTTTACAGTCAGTGATAGCCGAAAAGGATCACAAATCAACATGAATTTAGGATTTTTGGAAATATGCCAGCATTCCGGACTTCTCTACTCAGAGGTGGATGAATATTTTTTTCAGATATATGTTTTTCAGGTCCTTGTTCTTCCTCTCTTATGCATTTTTCCATCAACCAACGACAACGATGGTTTGAATACGGGCACGAACTCTGAGAAGCTGTGTGTTTGGCTGACTGGTTTCCTTTTCATATTACAGTTCGTTTTTCACGTTTATTAGAGGCATGCATACCAGTATGTATGCATTCGTTTTTGGATCCATTTTGAAGGAGTCATATTTTCTTAATGTTTTTCAATTTTAAAGCGATTTACCTGACATGACGCCATGCTGGATAGTGCTAAGGAAAAATATTCAAATTGGTTTGTTGTGTTACAATCGGACGATTTTTCAGGAAATAGTTTATTGAATCAAGCAGGAAATATTTATTGCTTTTATGAAAGACTCGTTACTTGCGATCATGATGTATTGGACAGTCAGAATCATTTTTTTCAGAAAATGTGAAAGACTATATTACTTGAACACTGAATCATCGAGTATGCTAGGATAGGGTAGTAAGGTTTTGTAAGGATAAAAATATGCTTCAGTGCTGTAAAAAGGCGAAGATGTATTTCAAGAGTTCAAGAGAACTAGCAGTAAGAGGTTCAATTTTAAAAGTTCTTTCTCTCTATACTCAATCAAGTTTTCGGATGAAAACAGTCCTCAAAGTGAGTAGAGTATTGATTTCTTTCGTAAGAAGCCTTTACAACTCCACATGAAATCGCCCATGGCTCCTTCGAGAAAGAGGCAGGGCTGTTGCAACCACGCAAGTCACCGCAGTTACAGACATTAGTTATTAGCTGAGAGGTGCTTAACCTGGGGTGGCATACTGAGGCCGGCTAGCACTCAGTCCTGGAACGGGTCATCCAGGACACACTTTGCCCATGCTGAGCCACCTTACATTAACAACCTGTCACGGAGGCAAGTAAGGGATAGGAGGGGATTATTTTATGAAATGAACAATGGTTTTCTTTTACTAATACATGGCCGTTTTATTTCCCAAACAAATAGTTATTATAATCCCCACAACTTCCTGGCAAAACAAAATCAAGGGGAAATAAAAAGACCTCAAGAAAAAATCACTATGTAAAAATTATAAACAATTCTCGCTGCACTGAAAAACAAACCAAATTGGTAACACAAAGTGAAAAAAAATTTTTGCATACATGTAAGAAAATCAAATATTGTACTCATGAAGTAAAAAAATATAAATAAGAAAATCCAAAATTGTTCTCACCCCTTTTCATAACTATCTCCGAGCACTCAGTAAAGGACAAAAAAAAGTGGGGCCACTGAAATCTAATCTTCAATTTGATAATTAATGTTGCAGAAAACAAAGCACGGAGTGGCCACTTTTGCACCAATGATAACGCTCGGTTCGGTGCACTGACGTTGCATTCACTCCCTTCACTGATCAATAGTCCCTGCAACCCCAGTTAATACTAAATTCGAATTCAATCCTCACTAATTTATTAATAAAATAAAATATTCCTTAGAAAAATTTTCCTCTTTGGTTTGTTTCTCCTCGTGTTCATCCTCCACCTTTGAATTGTCCACTGGGTCAATTTAAACTGGTATTCCCTATTAAGTTATATTAATTTTATTTTCAACATAATTTTGGTGGTTAGATTATACCAGTATACTTCAGCCGTCATTAGTTTATTTTATGTTCACTACTTTCAATTTTATTTTGCCTTTCTCTTAGCCAACTAATCACAATATGGAAAAATTTGAGATATATTCAGGCCTTTAGCCTTTACTTTTCATCTAAAATCCGCAATCAAATTCTATTAACATATGCCAGAAGCGAAATTCCACTACTTTTCACAATCCGTACAACTTCTTCTCTTATCACTCCCAAACTTCCGCCACCAGCTTTCGCTATGGACTATATCGACCACCCGTCGTCACCAAAAACTGACTGCCAATCCCGCAACCCTATCCGCTACCGTACAGAGGTAACTGATCGAAGTTCAATACTCCTCAATCCCATTCCTCCATGCATCTTTTCACTTTCGACAAATGCAACAATTTCCATTTGCTTATATAGCAATTTGCATGTAACCATAATAACGCTTAGTTATATGCAAATCGTCATACACCCGGAAACAATTAAATCTGACAAATCTAAGAAGATTTTCTTGCGCCTGGAGGAACTCGATCCCAAGGTCCCAGCAGACCACTAGATTTAGAGTACGCCGCGCTATTACCTAGGCGAACTTGCGATACTTTCCTAATCAACCCACAAACAAGTTGACTTATGCAAGGCATTTGAAAGCCAGCATTGATATTAGTGTAATGGGCAATGGTATAAAATTTCGTTATTAGGAAGGGAAGAATGAATTTTCGTTAGTATGGTAAGGAATGAAATTTCGTTAGTAGGAAGTAAAGAATGGAATTTTGTTAGTGGGGAAGATATGAGTATTAAATTTTTTGTATTTAATAAAATAGGGAAGTAAAATATTAATGAAGATGGGGAATAAAAGGACGGGTAAATGATTGATGATCGTAGAATTTCAAATTACTGAACAACTCTCACGCTATTTGGGGGCTTTTATAACAGATCAGTCAATATAAACTAACCGCTCTGGTAATCCAGAAAATCAACTGGACTGAACGCGATATTCAAGAGATGAGATCGCACATAATATTCAAAAGTAGGAAGACTACTGGGAAACGAGAATTTGGAGTGACCTTTATTGTGAATAGGGAGTTCAAGTAATGCCTTACCGGCTCTGAGGTAATGAATGAAAGTTTGTGTGCAATCCACACAAAAGCCAAATCCTTCAAAATTTGGCTTATAAACGTACACTTCTCTTGAAGAAAGAGGGAAAAAATGAAGCAAACTCTTTACAATTATCTAGAAAGACTTTTCCATATATTGTCCACGAATGACATTAAAAATACTTTTGAGTGATCTCAATGCTAAATTTGACCATGGATCTCATTGGGGAACGACTAAAGGATATAGCTGCCACAACAAAACCAATCACAATGGCCAGTGCCTGATTGACTTTGCATCTAGCAGAAATCTAGTCATAATCTGGTTAGTCAGCGACAAAAAATTACCTCCAGCTTGCACTTAATTTGGCATAAATGGACATGTTCTGGCAATCCTCTTTTGAATGCTTGCCAAAGCATACATTTGGTCCAGTGTTTTCCTTGCTTTGAGGGTGACTCCATGAATATTATGTTCAAACCTCATAAGAAACATTGATCAATTTCAAACTCTTATCTAAACTGCATCTAATCTACGTACAGTGAAAATGCAATCCTCATCTATTTGAAGTGACACTTACCTCACAGTTTCAAAACCTTGGAAACTGAGTCCTACAAAACCATTTAAATATGCGTACACACACTTACAAAGCAAAAAGCTGGTTTCCTGCCAAAACTCAAAACGGCAGTTGATCATTAGGCACTTCTCCACATTTTACACTATTGTGGCAAGGCACATGGATACTCATTTTACTCGAAAAACTTATCTGTAATGATAAAAATTGGTTCTTTGTCAAGAACAAAACCATTTTAGATGATTGTATACTCTTGGCTTTCTAGGATTTCACCAGGTCAACTCAGCTCCTTAGAATTATGGCGTCTCGGAATTTCCCGACATCAACGCATCCCTCACGAGAAAAGCAAACTCTGGCACCAAGGCAAGTTTTCTCTTGAAGGCCAGATTCGCTTTCTGCCTGATAGCGTCATGATGTCTGGCTCCGCCATCAAGTAAATACATACATATGTGTGGCGCATCGATTTCAGCCTAGCTATGTATATAGAGTCTAGTGATCGAATGCAACCGCGAATTTTCTCACTTTGGTACACGAGCTTGGACAAATCCAGACGTGCTAGCCCGTACATATAGCAATCGATTATATATTCTTGTAATTAACGTTTGTGCAATTTTGTTGAATGAATTTTGTAAACTGTTTAAGCCCGCTTCACAATTAGTAATAAGGAGCGCGCAGTGATTCAAACCACTGTTTTCTTGTATGGATTCATAGGAGTGTAGTGTTTAGGCTCTTGTAGTGCATAAGGCTACACTTTACTTTTTCACGTTGGCAATATTACTGCGCCGTTGACAATACACCCCACCGTTGGCGGTCAAAAGCCCATTTGAGAAAGGAGGAGGAAACCCCCTTGTTTCCTTATTTTCCAACCCACAGCTTCCATGAGTCCTCATCAAAGCCCCCGAATTAAATGATAGTAAATGCTCTCGGTGTCAATGCTAATGTCCCAAAAATGGGATATTAAATGCCAAGAAATGCTAACAACTGTAAATACATCTACCGCTCTGCTACTAAATCCTACTTTCACCTCCTTTGTGGGGACATAAGAGGGCGAACGCGAATCTTCCGTGCCTGATAACCAAATCGACGTAATAACCATCCCGCCGGAATTGAGGTTGGGCGATGGGCTAACTCCCCGTGCCTAAAAAACCTTAAAATGTTTTAAAACCTGCAAATGGGCCTCGGAATGGATTGGACTCATGGCAACGACCTCACAAACGAAAAAAGGACCATGGGATTGGATCCTAGAATGTCAGATCACTCAATTACCTTGGCGCTGTTAAGGACTTTTTACAACAGGCCAGTCAATATCAATTAAAAATACTGGCAATCTAAGAAACTAATTGGACTGGAAACGACATTCAAGCAATAAGACCACACACAATATTCAAAAGTGGGAAGCCTACTGGAAAACGAAAATTCGGAGGGGCCTACATTGTGGATAGGGAGTTCCAATCGCACATTATTGTTTTTAAGGCAGTCAGTGAACGGTTTTATGCGATCCGTATAAAAGCGAAATTCTTCCAAATCTGGTTGATTAATGTTCACACCCTGATCGAAAAAAAGAACGAGGAAACAAAGGAAACGTTCTACAATCACCTGGAAAGACTGATTGACTCATTGCCATCAAACGACACAAAAATAATCCTGGATGACTCAACCCCAAGGTTGGCAATGAGCTATTTCATCGGGGAACGACTGAAGGGTATAGCCTCTACAATGAAACAAATGACAACGGCCAGCGCCTGATTGACTTTGCATGTAGCAGAAATCTAGTAATACATTTGACTTGCTTCTCACGTTGACGCATTCATAAAATGGCCTGGATTTCACTGGAAGGCAACACACAAAACCAGATCGATCATGTTCTGATCCAACAACGTTGGGCCTCGTGCATACTTGATGTCCGTACATATAGAGGAGCCAATTGTAACTCAGATCATTACTTGATCAAACTAATCTGTTGATGTTGGATGTCAAAGGCACATTCGACAAAGACCATCCCGCTACAAAAAATTGACACCGAAAGGCGTCTGTGGCCAAAAATTTCAAGGAGACCCTCGACAACCAGATGGCATCCATCTTATCAGACGCATCGATAAAGACGAGCAACGAGCTCTGGATGGAAATGAAAGCGGCTATTAGGATCGTTGCAGAACAGGCGATCGGACATCAACCCCGGCGCAAGAGAAATGATTGGTTCGATGATGAGTGCCAGAATGCGTTAGATAAAAAGAATCAGGTGTACAAAGAGTACGTCGGTCGGAAAACCAATATGAAGAGAGAGCATTTAGAAAATCTCAGAAGAGTAGCAAATAAGATAATTAAAATAGATGTAAGTTTAGCGAGCAACAACACAATAAAAGCATACAAAGTAGTGAAAAGCTTGAAACGTGGTTATCAGCCCAAAACCACGCTCTGTCGTGATGACATCGGCAATATCATATTTCAAGTATCTCCTTAATCCTTCGCATAGCCCCAGAGCATGGGACCTATAGATGTCTGCAGAGAGCTTCCATTGGCCCCACCAACTCTGGATGAAGTTATTTCTATCAT
The DNA here is from genome assembly GCA_963969285.1 of Odontomyia ornata. NCBI lineage: Eukaryota > Metazoa > Arthropoda > Insecta > Diptera > Stratiomyidae > Odontomyia > Odontomyia ornata. The sequence goes on along the minus strand of OZ017742.1, from coordinate 61,249,312 downwards.
CAAAGCCCAAAAGAATAATAAAGCGCCGGGCATCGATGAGATTCCAGTGGAGCTCGTCAAATATTGTGGCAGTAATGTTCATATAGCTATTCACAAATTCATCTAGCACATTTGGCAGCAATAACACATGCCGAACAAGTGGAGCAAATCAATTATATTCTCTATGCACAAAAAAGGTGACAAGCAACAGTGCGAAAATTATAGAAGCATATCACTACTTTGTACGGCGTATAAAACATTTTCTAAAATCTTAGAAAATAAAATCGGGTCATACGTTAACAGTATTATTAGGGAGTATCAAAGTGGTTTCAGAGCAGGTAGATCGACAATAGACCAATTGTTCACAATCAAGCAGGTACTTGAAAAATGCTGAGAGTTCAACATAGACGTAGACCAAATTTTCGTTGACTTTAAGCAAGCATACCCCAGTATTGATCGTAACGTACATTACCCACCTACCTGTCGCCCTCCTTGCTATAGAGCGCCGCGCTATTTACCTGCGCCGAAACGAGAATGCGAGGGAGATAGTTGTCCGCGAGGAGAGACAGCGCTCGCTCAACGATTGGCAGCAGTCTTGGAGGAATTGCACGAAGGGAAGGTGGACTGCGCGCCTCATCCTGGATGTGAGACCGTGGCTGAATCGAAGGCATGGTGAGACTGACTTCTACCTGACCCAACTTTTGAGCGGGCATGGGTGTTTTCAGTCTTACCTGCACAAGATCGGTAAGTCATGGTCTCCCGACTGTCAGTTTTGCCCTGGAGAGGAGGACAATGCCTGTCACACATTTTTTGCGTGTACAAAATGGGTCAGGCTGCGAAGGGAACTTTACAGGGAGACGGGAGAGCTCACCCCGAATAATATAGTTGCAGTGATGCTCGAATCGTTTGACAAATGGAACCAGGTGGCACATTATGCTCGGGTAGTCCAAAAATATAAAAGAGACTCACAGCAGCCGGGGACGCTGGGGCTGGGGGATCGCTCTTCTGGTATTTCATCCTCCCGCTAGGAGGGGGACTCCCCAGCTTGAAGGCGCCCCACGGCGTAACAAAAAGAGACCTGGCCCGAAGTAATGTGTCAAAATCCAGGCTGGGTTCTCAGGTTGACAGGGAAAAAAACGTACATTACCAAATAATGCTTTGCTTTGGCATCCCAGCCAAATAAGTCCGTCTTACCAAAACGACAATGACATTGACGACCTCCCAAGTCCACATCAATAACCAACTCACCGATGCCTTTGACACAAATATTGGACTAAAATAGGGAGATGGTCTGGCCCCATTGCTATTCAATTTGGCTCTGGAGTCCGTCATACCTACCTGTCGATACGCGAGGTACATCTTTACACAAGTCGATCCAAGTAGTAACCAATGCGGATGACATCAACATTTCCTCACGTTCAATTACAACCACCAAAGAACTTTTCCTGAAACTCGACAGCGAAGCAAAACTAGTAGGGCTAAGAATCAATGAAAATAAAACAAAGCTCATGAAGCAGTCGCGGAAAAATACCTCAAGTATACAAAATATCACATGGCGAATAAAGTATCAAAAATGTGAGCAAATTTGTGTATTTAGGTGCCAAAATAACGAAAACAGGTAATGAAAGAGACGAAATACGCCGAAGAATACTGCTCGCAAATAAAGTATTTTATTCAGTTTTGATGATCTTGAAGACCATCTGCATACATAGGAAAAAAAGCTCCAAGTATACAAATTTGTGGTACTCATAAGACCTGTGTTATGCTATGGGTGTGAAACATGGACCATAACAAACAAGCAAACATATTGAACGCCTTCGAGCGTCGGGTCCCGAGGCGAATAACTGGAGCGAAGCTATAGGGGGACCAATGGCGAATTCGATACAACCATGAGCTGTATGGAATTTTTGACGAACCGGAGGCCTCAACGATTGTAAGACTGCGGAAGCTGTAATGGACTGGCCACATGAACCATATGAACAAACAATGGATATCCAAAAAGGTTTTCATTGAGAGAACTGAAAGCCGGAGACTAGTGGAGTAGCCGAGGAAACGCTGGTTTGACTCGGTCGACGAAGACAGTTGATCGCTGCTCGGATTTCGAAATCGGAGGACGCGGTCAATAGACCGAGACAGTTGGAGGTGCTATTTGCAGGAAGCAAAGGCCCGAAAGGGGCTGTAGTGCTAAGAAGAAGAAGAATACTACGTGCCACCGTTTTTGTTCACCACCGGCGCTACACCAAAGTCCGGTCACCTCACACAGCTGCCTTGCCAAGTGTTGTTTAGGCACGCTGCCATCTTTCTGGCCAGAGTCCACTTGTGACAGTCAACACAGCAGCCTCGCGCCATTTTTCGGCATGGTACTTGGACAATACCTAGCCCTCAAAACAGCTTTCACCTCTCACCTCATGGACACTTTCGATCCAAAGCTGCATGAGCTACTCATAAGCGTTTAAATTGGCGATAGCTGACCTTCACAGCTGCTGCAATACGTGCGCTCTCTAGTTGGTCAAATGGCTGTAGGCTGTAGGAGACGAGGCACAGTAATGGCCACGTCAGCATAACCTGCCACATGCTCATCAACATCCTCATCTAGCCGTTCATTACTACGCAGTTCACGAAACTAGGTTGCCATCAAGCTAGCTACCTTGCACTTAGTGATGGTGCAGTTGACCATTTGACCCGCGAGATGCATCAGCAACCACGCACCAATAGCAACATGTAGTATGGGGGTCCTTCGTCATAAAGCGGCTTCCAAAGGTGAGCACGCTCTACCACTCCAGGACCAGAACCCCTCATTCAAGCAAGCAGCCTAGCGGCTTCCAGCTCAAGATGCTGCCACTAAACGCCTGAAAAATTAAGTTCGCCGGCACTATACTGAATGGATACTACTGACAACATCTTAGAAAAACGGCTTTACGTCTCCGATGATAGCACAAAAATTCAATTCCTGGTTGACTTCGAGTTTACTCTCCCGAGGTTTATCATCACCAGGCCTCTTTGGAAGCAGAGGCGCGTGATACATGTAACCAATAGCATGCAAATTATTACCTTTGGCACCCAGCAGCTCACCTTAGACTTTAGGTTAGACTACCCATCACACTGGTCGTTTGTCATAGTAGACGTCCAGATGGCTATCCTGGGAGCTAACATATTTAATTACCACAGCTTGCCCATCGGCCTACGCATTCAACGCATCTTAAATGATTACACTAGCCTCTGTATGGCCTCTATCCTCGGCCCAGCTTCACCAGTGCATAGCATTGGAATTAGCACCGTGGCCAGGCCATTGACCTTATAAGGCACCATTTGAGAGCAGATCATTGCCAAGTATGCAAAGACAGCTCTGTGTCCCTGTAAGTTGGCCTCGATTTTTAACCTATCCGTGCACCACCAGATAGTCATGAAAGGTTCACCTGTCTTCATAAGTCCTCGCCGCCTCACTTTCACTGAAGTGAAAGCCGAGTTCGATTTCCTCTTGAAATGAGGTATAATTTGACTTTAATCAGGCCAATAGGCTGGTCTCCTCTACATGATTCCCAAGGACGACGATCATTGGCAAGCTGCTCGGGATTATCGCCAACTCAATGCCTCCACCCGTCCAGACCCACTGCCCATCATTGAGGATCTAATCCAAGAGGCCAGTGGTACAGTATTTTGAGTCATTGGCCTCCAACGTGCCATTTATCATATCCCCATAGCTCCCGAGGACATCGGCAAAACAACTGTCACTACACCATTTGGGCTGTTTGAATTTATAGGGATGCCTCTTGGTCTACACAGTGCAGCCGAAACGATGCAGCGGGAGCTCATCCATCTGCTGAAGAAGTTCGGTTCCATCTGCGTCTGCCAGAATGATATTTTGGTGTTCTCAGCCAACCACGACCATCACCATCGTCACCTCAAGTAGCCTCCCTTGTTGCTGCAAGCTGCATAGTAGGCCTACTTAATATCTTGCGTGACAGAATATCAGTCACTGGCTCTCCAGGTGCAAGCCATCGTAGATTTTCCCAAACTTGCTGACCCCTCATCGCTGAGACGTTTCATCAGGATGCTGAACTTATATCACCATACGCTGCCGAGCTCCAAGTGCCACTCTCAGAGCTGCAGAAGCGTAGTACGACCGAGAAAGTACCATTCATTTGGACATTTGATATTGAACTCTGCAACTAGAGCAGCACTGTGGCAGCTCAACCTTTCTTTCTCCTTTGCATCCGTAGGCACTATGCACTAACGCATTCAGTTCCATAATTGGCACAACTATTACCATTTTAAAAGGGGTGCTCCGGTGAGGCTCTTTTCGGCCCCGGATAGCTTCGTTGGAGACGGTGCAGGTGCCACTCGTCTGCCTTTGGAGCTCGATTGGAGTCCTCGAACGAGGTTACGGCTCCCCGGAGAACAATGAGTGGAATCCTACCTACCCGAGATTCTATTTTACCAAATTGAAACTCCCTACAACACCTGGAAGAAACACTTGAAAAACTAGGAAAACCTTAAGCGTGACCTGACCACGACGGGCACTTGGCAATTCAAACCGACGCCAGTAAGGTCCCTTCTTGGGAAAAAAACAACTTCCAGCTCACGAGCAGAAAGTTCACAGAATCTAAAACTGAAATAAAAGAAGGAAAGGGAACAACCGGAAAAATCCAAATCAATTAGTCTTTACCTCCAAATATTAATGCAAAATTTACAAAAAACAAGTTGGGTAAACAGACCTACGCTCATGTCAGAAGGGTTTTGTATTCAATTTACAAAATGCAGTCACTAGATCGAATAATATTAAGAAACATGTCAAAGATGATTTTATTGGAGAAAATATGAAATTCGAAGATCATACTATTCTTAACAAAGTTGAACGAATTTCGACTTCTGAGGTTTTTGGTATTGTTATACTCATAAATACCTCCCTTGATAATTATTTCATGTCCATCCGCGACGCAGGAAACACATTTTTCATGTATTACACCCTTGTGCCCCCACTGAAGCAAAAACTGACAGTTTAACAACTGTTTTGAAAAGCTCCCATGAAAACTTTCATTTCATACTCATATCGGCAACGTTTGATGAATTTTTTTTTTCAGGGGCCACTCTCCTGTACTGGTATCATCGATTAATGGCCAATTTTTTCGAATCCTAGAATGATTACAAAGCATGTTTGCTAGGAGCCCTCTCCCGCCTCCTTGAATTGTTTCACTTATGAGTATTAATTGTAGGTACTGATCTTCAGTCATTCATTAAATTGAATCAAGTGTTCAAAGCATGCACCTTAAACGTTGAAGTTGGGAAAAAATAACTCAAAATTATTTAATCTGCGCATTTAAAACAACCACTATTTTGTTTTACGATTACTGACACCACTAGCTGAACCGATTCTCAAAGCCTATCATTCCTGAAATTTTCATGCAAATCCTAGCAAAACTGTAGTGTCTGAGTCGGTAAGAAGCGCATGTTGTTCCATAGCCATATGTTGCCATAGTAATAAATGCAGCGCATAATGTTCATTAGTAATACAGAAAAATTCAAACCGCTATAACTTCGCTAAATATGATTCAATCTTTATGAAACTTTCAGGATAGATCAATCTTACAAATAGTCATCTGTGTATTGAATTTTATTGAATTTAAGCGTACCGTTAAGATTTTATTCAAGAAAACATAAAATCGATATATCATACTATTACTAACAAAGTTGAGTGAATTGCGACTTCTCACGTATTTGTTGTTGTTATTGTACTCATCAAGGCCTACATTCGTGATTTTTTCAGATTTTTCGGAAGAAAGGTGTCCAATCGTGAGGGGGGGGGGACACAAATTTTTCGTGTATTTCCCCTCTCTGTGCGCCCCTCGAAGCAAACTTTGCCAAACGAAGATCTGTTTTGAAAAGTTCTCATCAAGACCTTTCATTTGATAGCCATATTGGCTACCTTCAATGATTTTTTTTTTCGGGGGTTCTCTCCCCTATAAGGGGAGACCCCCCTTAAATACCTTATAAAATGTTTTTGTAGTTGAACTTTGAAGAGAACAATACTTTACACCTACATACAAAATTTTATGTTGCTAGCTTATGTAGTTTCCGAGAAAAACTGCTGTGACACACGGACGGACGGACGGACGGACAGACAGAAGGACAGACGGACAGACAGGACGCGATTTTAGTAGGGTTTTGTTAAAATTATTTTAAAAAATCCTAAAAATGTACAATCGAATATTGAAAAAGGAGAAAACGGTTGGCCAACACTTATGACGATGATTCTGCTGCCGCTGATGTGGGGATCCCCAAATAATTTGATTTCGCTTACTTCACTGCCAATTTTATTGAAGCCCTTCTCCGCTAAGCTCTCAACCGCGGCCAATTTAGCTGCCAACACTCCCGTTCCTTCGTTCGATATTTGCGCCCATTAACTCCTTTTCCTAACCGGCACTCTTCACCGGATGATTTACACTGCTCAAAAGACATCCTTTCGTCCCCCCTTTCATTGGTTTTTCGATCAACGGCTCGTTCTGGTAGGTCGAGGACCTTAAAAATGTCACTACGTGTGGTCGGCTATATAGTTTTCTAACACAAGAATTGGTGCTTTTGGGTGTTCACGGGAATCTCACTCCTACTAAATCAGTTTGGGGAAATATCAGTGAGGCAATTCACTGACAGCTTGAGTTTGTTGCTGTTGCTGTTCAAATTCCTCAGATATGCGTGTCATCGCTGAAGTTAGGTTTGTAATTGCTACTTCAACATCTGCACTCGATTCTTCTCCTGTGTCAATTGCTCCAAAAGTTTGGCCACCTCGCGCAGGATATTCACTTTCGGTGCACGTTCTTTGTCCTTAATTCTCGGTATTTGTCATATGAGAGCTTCAAAGAGATTCTTCAAGCCAAGGCGTCACTGTCACTCCATGTCGTTATGCAAGTTTCTTTTTTCAATGGTATCAGCTTCATCTTGATCGTAGGAATTATGTCGTCGAATGGTTGACGATCGTTGACTTTTGCCTCCGCTACGTTTGTTCGATAGGGAGTAGTCATCCTTGTAGCTGGCAGCAAACGAATGTCGTTTGCGAACTTGGGAACTGCTTGCAGGATATTTGCCACTACTGCTATTGTTCACATAACGCTTTTATCCTTAAATTTTATCCATATCATATTGACTATTGCCATTCAACATAAACGACGAATCCAAACTGATATTATTCGATCCAACTACACACGCTGATAGATCAACTGAATGTTTCATTTCAGGCGGATCATATCCGAGACTTAGCGGACCATCAAGATGTTTTTGTAGTAGTTGCTGATGTTGCTATTGCTTTTCCTGCTGTTGCTGCTATTATTCTTGTTATTATTATGATATTGTGGGTTTATTTTATCACAGTTCGGGTTCGATGTACGTTGCAAAATCATCACACTCGGACGAGTTTCTAGTGAGGGTCCTTCATAATGTTGCAAATGTCTTTCCATTAATCTTGTACTTGGTGTGTGTGTCCGAACTCCGGCAACACGACGATCCAAATGGCCATGGCTCGTACCAGCCGCTCAAAGAATTTGTTGAGATCTTTGGTTATTATTTCCAACAAGGATATCATCGGTACCAAAACTAATGCTCCCATTAGGATATTGAGACTCTTTGGGACAACTGCCATTATTACTGTTTTGAACTTCGTTTGAAACTTGTCGCTTCAAAGTTAAGTCACGTCGCGGTGGGAGCCGTTTGAGCGGACTTGCCGCCTTAAGTAACGAATCATTTTCGAGTACGCCTTTGTCGTGTTCATCCTAGTATCGACAATTTCAATCGAATTGACATCGTGTAATCCGATATAAATATAGTGGGATTTTGTGCCGATTCTTTTGTACATTTATAACATGAGGCACCGATTTCAGATTCATTATTATTACTCATTAAATTTAAATTATTCGAGTCGTCGATTTGTTCCTTACGAAATTTTCTTTACGTTACTTTACGCTTTTCTTTTATGTATGTTGAGTTCACATAATACAAATTCATAATACTTAATACATTTTCGTGTAGGTTACTTTACGCTTTCTGCTGGTAAAGTTTGCGTTTATTCGCGGCTGATCCGTAACACAACGTTAGACCAGAAGGAGAATGACGGTACCCCTAGAGTTCTTCTCAAGGAAGCTATCTGAGATCAAGCAGCATCTCCACCTCCAACCACGAGCTTCTGGTGAGCTTTGCCACCATCAACTATTTCCAACACATTTTGGAGGGGGAGACACTCATCTACACTTACCATCGGCCACTGACCTTTGCTTTGAAGCAAAACACAGACAAAGCCTTGCTTTGTCAAAAGGGACAGTTGGACTTCATCGAACAATCCAACACGTGATTGGATTACACACTAGGTGAAGATAGCCTCGTCAACTTGTGTTCATGCATGCAAATGGCTGCAGATCCGCTGCACTCACTGCTTTAGCGAGGCTCAAGGCACAAGCCACTAGTTGCCGTAGCTTCTGGAGAGCCCTCGTCTCAACTATATCTGTTGGAGTTGTGCGGTTACTCACCACACTACTCCAAACTCAGCGATTCTATTAAGCAACATACTGGCCAGGTGTACTCCACCACCAAGCCTTCAACACTGTCTACCAGCTCTCGCATCCCAGCGGGCATGCCATCGTAAAGACTACAGCGCTGAAATTCTTTTGGGTGAGTTTGTGGCTGGTTGTGTTTTGTTGAGGCAAGCAGTGTGTCTTTTGCCAGCTATCAAAAGTCCATCAGCACAACCGTGTTGAACTTGGTAGTTTCAAAATGCCAGAAGAGCGTTTTAACCCCATCCACGTCAACGTGATTAAGCTTCCGCAGTTTGAGGGCTACGAGAGCTGCCTCAACATCATCAACCGTTGCATCCCCTGACCTTTAGCAATACCAGTGCGCAACATCAAGGCCAATACCAGCGCGAAGGCATTATTTGACTACTGGATTGCCATATTCAGCACAGCAATCGAGACCGTCTCGGACTAAAGCCGTCAGTTTGAGGCCGACCTTCTAAATCAACTGGATTTCTTCCTGGGGCCCAAGCACGTCCATACCACACTGTACTAGCCACAGGCCAATAGTATGGTGGAACGGATGCACCACACTTACTTCCGAGACACCTTGGCTGCAAACACTTCCGGCGATCGTGTTGGGCTTGCTCACTACGTTCAAGGAAGACTTGCGAGCCTGACCAGCGGAGCTGGTCTTCAAAACATCAATGTTGATCCTCACCTCATAGAGCTCCAGCCAGCTGTCTACAGAATTTCATCGCAGACTCACGTCATCTGTTTAAAGCGATTTGTCCGGTTCGACCTGCCAGAACCACCGCACACCACCCGGTCAAGAAGCTGCTCGACCAGCTATATACCAGGCCTCACCGATACACATTTGAGAACCTTGAAAATTTGTGAATGCTAAAATTTTTGTAGTGGGCCCTTGTGCCGGGGAAAAATAACCCGCCCCACAACACCGCAACGCTAGCCTGCAAGCAGCGGTAGGGTTTTAATAATCCACGACTGATTGGTTCGGTGGTTCGGTTCGATTTCGCGAACTGTTTTACAGATTCTTATGGTTTATTTTTAGTAGACTTTCAGCTTTAGCGGTAACTGCAAGTGACACGATCAATATTCTAGGCAAAAAAAACCGTAGCTGCAGTGAATCTACACCGTAGATAATGTTACTTGCCTTAAAACGTGCAGATACTGTTTTTTGGCTTAAAATTATAAGCTTTCAAGAGTAGTTACTGCAGTCAAATACTCAAATATGTCGTAACAGGTGTCAGATTTATCATGGACTGAAACATTCGAATCGACTCTTAAAAAAAATGAAATTTTGTCAGTTACGGTCTTTTTGCTTAGCAGGGCAGTATTGATGGCTGCATATCGTAGGCTGAGTACGAAACCATTCTGATGTGAGCGTAGTTCTGACTAGCCAGCTTGTTTTATTTTGAGGCTGCATATATATTTCATAGGAAGATAATAATCGAATAATCGAATGAAGCTATGAAGCTCATTCGAGAGGTTGACAATTGGATCAATTCAAAAGACGGGTGCGATCTTTAGATGTTGGAGAGCTAGAAAGAAAGGAGCTTGTAAGGCACATTCTTCAAAATACACCATTAAGGTACTAAGAGATATTTTATAAGCGAAATTTTAATCACAAGTAAGTTATTTAAATCTAAGAATTCAATTTCAATGAGGTTTGTATAGGGTTTTCCAATAAGAGGTGTTATTTTGAATAGATCTTGTGATTTAACACTTTGCGACTTCTTTCTTTGGGGCCACGTGAAAGAGAAGGTCTACGCCAATAGCCCAGCGTCAATTCAAGACCTCAAAGATGGAATTTGTCAGGCTATCGAGGACATAGGGCAGCTACTTTGCGATTTGGTTATGAAAAATTTCATAAAAAGGATATGGTCCTGTAAGCGTGGTCATGGTGGTCATTTGCCTGATGTTATTTTTTACTATTAACGTCATACCTTCCTCTTTATAATGAAATAAACATCCGATCATTTGTATTGAAAAATGTCATTTTCTTTTAATGTTCTGATTGGAAAACCCTGTATCTGTTATACCACATCGATGGTCCGGACCAGCTATACACCGGGCCTCATCGATACACCTGTGAGAACCCTGCAAATTCGTAAATGCAAAAAAATTTTTGTACAGGGCCCTTGTACTGGGCGGAAAAACCTGCCCCACGACACCGCAACCACCGCTAGCTTGCAAGCAGGGGTGGGGTTTAAATAATCCGCGACTGATCCGTTCGGTGTTTCGGTTCAATTTCGTGGTGCCTTATTTTAGGTTCGGTATTTTTGTTAGCGTAGACTGTTTCAATTAGAAATAGAGAAGCTTTCGTCTGGCACCGCGTCGGTATGAAGATCGGGAACGCACGAATCCGTTGTTGATTGATCGAGAGCCTTGCAATGGCAAATTCGTAGTAATGGTGTATTAATCGAGCAGTTCGCCTCGTAAACTGCTCGATAATTCAGCTAATGCACCCAACTACAATACGTATGCTGTTTTGGCGGCAATATTATGCCACAAACTGTTGCATAGCACGCTTAGCGATATCCGCTAATGTTCACCACTTTATTTCGTGAGTACTTACGCTGCGTCTTATTGTTCTGAAGGTTAATATAATTTGTGTCGAAAATTCTAGTTGTTTAATAATTGATAATACACAGGTTAAAGCACGAAGCATTGTATTGGAATTCGCTCGCCAGTGGGGCCACGTTTCATTCGAGTGTGGTTTATATGGAAGGTTATTTTCAAGGAAGTGCATATAGTTGTGCATTGAAAGCGATTTATGTGGGAGGCTGCTCGAAATAATGCGGGGTTATACTGAGCTTACAGCTAAACATCCGAATTCCAAAGCATTTCATTTAGAAATTTGTACAATTTGAAAAACCATAGGGCGTTCCATTTAAATCCAGATGAATTTAAATACACGGAATGCGGGAAGTCATATACCATATAAACAAAAACTGAAAGCGCATACAGCGCGTGATTCCCATCCCATTTGTGTTGGTGATTAGATGGCCGGCATCCGCCATATTTGGCTGAGGTTACCGGTCTCCGGTTCAATTTGCATTCTAATAACTTCTAATGATGTACCTTCAGTTTTGCCTTGTGAAAGTTATGTTGTGTTTGAGTAATTTGGCATAAATAGTGACTTCAATTTAATGGTTTTCATGTGAAATTCTCAAAGTATACAAACAACTCAGATGATAAACAATTTTCGTTGAGAAATTTAATTTTCCTACTATTCTGTTTCAAAATTTCTGGCCGGACAGAAGCATTGATAAGGCGCGTCGAAATATTCTCCTACGAACTAACCTTAACTTGAATTTGAATTTGGTATTTGGCCTTTATTGTTATGCTGGTGAATGAAAATCCATAGATTAGAATTGTACTTTGTGAAAACATTCAACCAGTATTTCGCCTGTTTCGGTTCATTGAACACAAAAACATATTAGAATGTAGACGGCACTCGAGTGTCATTGATTCAAAACAAATAGAGCCATATAGATCTATGTTCACACACCAGGGATGACTGATTGCAGACGCTTTTTTTTGGTGAAGGTGCTGCGGATAAAATGGAACACTCCCAATTCGCTTTTGATCCTTGAAAGCAGAAATTGTTGGAAGCGCGCTTCCTTGGAGCTAGGCTCACACAATAATAAGGGGCAAGCCAATTTTCCTAATCCCGCGGGAAGTTTAGAGTTGAAAACATTCCAATGAAAGGTAGTTCGTAAAATCGCTAAAAACAAAAAAGGAAAAAACTTTTGCTAACCGCATACAATAGCAAAAGAAAGAGGGGAAAACGTTAAACTGTTACGAAATTTATTTCCCTGACCCAGTGCTTGAAATATTTGTAAAAATAGTAACAGCAAGTATGTTGCCACTCATCGTGAACTCTGTAGTAAGACGCACTCAATCAGAAAAATCAATTAAATAGCCCCAAGCAGGTTACAAGAGGCCTTCCAAAACCAGCACGCATAGGATTAAACCTGCCAAGGTACTTGACGTGCTTCAGTCTATCAATAAGAGTTGGCAGTCGGCGAAACAAATAAATTTGGCATCGAGGCGTATTGCAACAAGCATTTCGTCATCCAAAGTCTTACCAGCGTTGATAGCAAGCCCGAGAGTTTGAGACCAGTTTTTTTTCGAAATCTTGATTCCAGCATAAATGCAGCCAAGACGATTAGCGAATTTCAATTAAATCATTTTTGCAACTCGAGTGCTTGGTTTTTTGAGCAAATTGCAGGATAATATTTTGGAAACTGTTGGGGTAGATACTGTCACGCAACAGCTGAAATTTCACCGCCTGAGTGATCCAGATATCATCTGAGTCGGACTGACGTTGTAGACTTTGATATTTCACCAGTGCTTGTAGCGTGGTGCTAGTTACGAAAGAGTTTTCTAGCAGACAGTTTAAACAATATCGCAACAAGTTATTCTTTATAGGACAAGAACGATACGTTCAAAAAGCTGATCCATAAGGTCGTTCAGAAGTGCGCTAAAGACCAAATCTTTGGGGAGGAGCATCATCATATTGCGCAACTAATTTAAAATGTCCAGCCTCAACAAAGGGATATCATTTCATCCTTGAAATCCAGTCATCGAGATTGGTATGCTCGTTACTTCTCAGGAGGTATTTGTAAATTCTCAGAAAATTTTTCCATCTGAAATCATCGAATATTCGTATTAAGTATGAAATGAAACACGTCCATTAAGGGTTCGGCCACATTGCGATTTTTCTGCCGTAACCAGCGATTTTCAGACGCAAATACGAACACACTGCGACAAGATTTGCAAAGGAACTTCACGCATGCGCAGAACTAATATGCTCATTTGAAGGTATGTCTTTGCCAGGAACACATGCGCTAACTCATTTGCACGCTATGCAAGAAACTTCCGTGCACGTCAGCGTCAAATGTCCAAATGATGTGCGCCTGCGCGAGTATCACAAAAACTACCTGCTAAACTGGTTTTAGGAAAAATCGCAAATTCCTGCGACTGCCGACCTGGACAAAATTGTCGAAAATCGCAGTGTGCGGGCTTCCATTTAACCATGTGTAACCTGCGACAGAAGTGCGGCTAAATAGTCGTAGTCTGATGCATCCCTAAAGCAACCACTCCTAAGCCCATATTTTTTATGTCTATTCCTTGTCCTTCTATTTGTCTCAAATAGTGTAAATTGTCAGTGTTGAACAAAGCTCCGTGAAATATATGCGAGGGACACCACTTCCACTTGGTTGACCCACTCTTAGTGGGGATCATATGTGCTCAAAGTAAGGACGAAATCGTCTCGCGTCCCATGTAGTAAATTGCCTCGGCCTCGACACCGTCGTCGTCGTACCCATCTATGGTGCCCCACGACATCGCAACGTTAGCCTGCAAGCGCATTCACGTGTCCTCAGATAAGGCCAATTTCGGCGAGCATTAATACATTCGCTCGCTGAGGCAGCAGTCTCGCTGCAGTCCTTTACGGACCTGTTGAAGATCTTAAAACACTACAATGGCGAACATTTTTATTCGGGAAATCTTTGGAATGCGTTTTAAACGGGCATTTAAATCGGTGGCTGAAAAATTGTGTTCGGACTTAATCTGCTCGCAGAAGACCTGCGACCGATATTCCTTGCCGAACTATATGGCCTGCCAGCTGCCACCTTGGAGTAGGCTAAGGGTGCCCGGACTAGTCGACCTGTTGGGTACAGTCCGTTGGCACGTACCAAGACTTAACGTCTATAACCGATGAGAGTTCGGTTTAGATTTCCTCCGAGAAATCTCGAATGGACAAGAACGCGTACATTTGGTGAGCATAGAACTAGTTTGCCCAGGAATATTATTAGCGAATGGTAAAAATCTATTTACATTACTTGAATTTATTGGGTTATTAAAACTAATGTTGTTTCTTTTTGTTATTAATTTTTCACTAGCTGATTTAAAATTAATCAAGTCCTAATCTATCGAATCGCTGAGGGAAGAGGATGCATCAGTACCACGGGCAATACCATCATTACTTCTTTACTTTCGTCGGTTTTATTCATAGCATTAAATTTTTAGCTAAAGTCGCTTTAACCGACTTAAGTTCAAAATCTACAAACTGCTTAAAAATGAGCCGTTGCGGGCTTTTTAATTTGAATCCTATGATCTTGTCTTAATCTTCCCGACACCTTATGGAATATTGAAAAAATAACTACACCTCTCCCTTTGTTTCAATTTTTTTGAGTCCTTCCTTATATCTTGAACTTTCTTTCTCTTGTATTCAAATTTTCAAGATACTTCTCGTGTCTTGAATTTATCTTGAATTTTCTTTCTCCCTTCTTAAAATTCAACGCCAACTTCCTGGTTTCAATAGGAAAGCCTGCAAAATTAGGTTTTTCACCAAAGAATTTAATGTCAATTCTAGCCGGTTTCGTATCTAACACAAAAGCGGAAATCGAACTGTCTACCATCTGGTGTCCAGCATTCAAAGTAAACTAATTTCATTCCGCTGGAACGATTCCAAGATGGAATAAGTGAAAAATGTCATCATGTGACAGATTGTTCTGTCAGTGCCAAGATTTATTCGATGTTGCAAGTGGGTTGCGGTCAGTTTGTGTATGCGGTTTGTGTTGAAAGATTCTTGCTCTTCGTGTTCCGTATTGATTTGCAACCAAAATTTTTCTAGAGTTTACTCAATAAAATTTCAAGTAAAGTGACCATTCCGTGTTGTCTGATTAAAACAAGGAGCGGATACCTAGCAGTTGTCTTTTAAAGGTTATGTAATTGGCCTGGAACACTTGAGAATTGATAAGCTGTGAATTTTGTGAATTTATCCCCGCAAGAGCGCAATATAAACTCAGAATCCATAATGGAAACAATCCTTAAATCAAAGCTGCCCAAAATTGTCATCAGCACTGGAAACGTTCTCAATGTTAACAAGAAAGCTGGCCAGAAGCCCACCGAAGAGGTAATTAAAACGTTTTGTGTTTTCATTCTCGTTTCGTCGTCGCTAATTCAATTGTCGAATGGTTTTACGATTTATTTGCCTCAGCTTTCAGTGTTAACGATTTCCAATAAATTACGTGCACGAGTTCCAGGTTGTTAAATTATAAACAATTGCAAAGTGCAGTGTGCTCGCTTTACGATTCGCCTTGTTGGTCGTTGCGGCTGTCAGTACGCCAAGTCGGCAGACGAAATTCAACAATCAATAAAGTGATGACATCATATGTGAACACATGCGATTGTGTAATTATCCTCTCGAGATTCTAATTCGCTCGAATGACTTAGCATTTTCTCTTTTCCAATATGGCTCATTAGCTCCGAACTGACGTCACTTTGAGAATTTCATCGTTTTGCCATCGACTTGGGGCGTTCGCGCCCTTGAATCTTGCCATGCTCTATAAATATCGCGATCGCGCAGTAGCGAGCTAATTGTTAGCATTTATCATATTAGTTTGGCATGCTAAAAGCCGGAGGCTGTTTTGTGTTTTGTTATTTTGGATGTCGATTAGCCGGATGGAATGCGATGCATGCAAAATTCTGTAGCGGTGGCTAGGAAAAGTTGTACTTAATTATTAAAAAGTCTCTGCTATCATCCTTTTCGTCGCACACACTTAATAAACTGTTCACATTCAGTTATCTAATAAGAATGAAAGATAACATGAAGGCTGAGTACATTAGAGTATATTGTTTTCTGTAATCGCTAAATAGAAAACACTTCTCACAATAAAACTCAGCTTGGCTGGATATGAAAAATACCTAACGCTGCGGTAGAAAAAAACTGAAATGTATTTAAGGAGTGAATATTGAGATTCAACAATTGACGGACTTCGACAACGTCACTATTCGACAATAAGGACCATACAGGCGCAAATCACGCCTATATAGTGAAGAATGAGAACAAACTTAGCCATCAATGCTGGCGTCTAAGGGGGCCTTTTCGCGAACTCGCATAGCTAACTCTTGAAGTTTGGAGTCGGTTCTTCGCTCGCCCCGCTATCGACAATGGAGCTGAAGCTAGCATTCGATCTAGCAGCCAAAAACTATCATGCTTTGAACTTGTTAATTTATTTGCTTGACGTTCGTTACATATTAATGAATAAATCAACGTCTAAATTCCACAGAATCAAGAAACGGAAGACATGATAAAAAAAATTCAGAGTTTGCGTTGTGCGGAGATGCGTTGCTTATGATTTCATCATCTATGGTGGGACAGCCCAAGTCGGGCCTTGGCCTCCAGAATTAATCTCCTCACGGTTCTGTGACCTCGATCGCCAGTTATTACTCGGTCCTCTGTCTTCCCGCTAGACGACCACCTTGTGATCCAACCTTTAATGTTCTTTTAGGTAGCTGGTTTTTTCCCATTCTTTCTACATGGCCCACCCCTTGCAATTTGCGTATTTTACGTAAGTAAATATATTCATCGCAGAGGTACTATTCTGTCGCTCCGGCCATGCACAAACATATAAACTTGGAGTTGGAAGAAATGCTGGCGCTAAGGATAGTTGAAGCCTTCCACGAATGCGTGGTCTTCACAGATACTACTGGTGAAGAAGAAGTCTGGCTTGTATAGATTCTGCGCAGACTTCAAGAAAGGTGACAGACCGAGATGCCTATCCGCTTCCGTACATTTCAGCCAGACTTGTTAACATCAAATCAGCGTATCATGATAACGCCAAACGCCACACCTCTTTGATAATCCGTTAAAAAATAATGGAGCTCACTTGGGAACTGATGCAACACCCACCCTATAGCCCTGACTTAGCACCACCAGACTATTATTTGTTTCGCTACCTTCAAAACCATTTGAATGGTAAAACTTTCGATTCCGATTCCGATCTTCGCTCCTTCGAACGTGGAATTTTTCAACTTACCGAAAGATGGCAAAAGGTCATCCAACAAAATGGTCAATATATTATCGATTAATATTTGTTGTTAATATAAATAAATTGACTTAGAAAAGCATGAAAAAAACCACATTAATTATCCAACAACCCAATATGCTCAATCATCTGAGAAAATCCAGGGAGTTTATAGCTGTGTCTTTGTGTGATTTGGAAAAATACTTCGATCTCATACTTTCGTCGAGAATTAATGATTGGTTCATCATCACCGAATTGCGACGTTTAAGCACATTTTCAAAATCTAGCACCCCGTTGCCAATTTCAGCAGCTAAAGTGTTTATGGATGTTCAAAATGTCTGTAAAGGACTGCAGCGATGGTCAGCTGCCTCAGCGAGCGAAGTATCTGCTCGCCGGAATTGTCCTTGTCTGAGGACGCGTGAAGGCGCTTGCAGGCTAGCGTTGCGGTGTCGTGGGGTGTGTTCTTTCTCCCCAGCACAAGAGCCCACTCCAAAAAATTTTCACATTCAAGAATTGTACGTTAGAAATATGACACTTCGACGGTGTCGAGGCCGAGGTAACCTACCAAAAGAATTGACATTGGAAACCGACGCCGATGCTCGATTAAGCGCGCGGAACGTGAGACGATTTCGTCTACTCCAAACATTTACGACCCCCAAATAAGAGAGGAGTATCCAGGCGGAAGCGGTGCCCCCTCGCACTCCCTATCCAGATCAAGCTCCATTTTATACGTGGCCATTTACTTTAAATTGAAAAAAAAAATGAGAAGACCAAGTTGTATTGTTTAATAATTCAATTTTTTAATTCATTCTTGTTTGTTTGTTGGTTTTTGATGGGATTGTAGAAATTCACCAGCAATAAATCATTCGTTAAGTTTATTTTTATCATTTACTTGTGTTGCCCTCAAATTTAGAAATGAATAAATATAACTCTAAACAACAAAGAGTAATGGTTTTATTATTAAACATACCAATTATTTACAATTTACTTATTGCATTTCGAAAAGCAATTTTGTGCGTATCTTCGAAGATAACAGTAGTATTTTCAGTCATTTTTCCTTCGAAATTTCATTCATTTCATGGTTTAATGTCTTAATTATTTGCTTTGTAAAGAAAATTGTTAATCTTACATTAACTACTACAACGACAAAAAATTTAAGCTCGTTCAGTAGAACTTTGAGATTTTTTTCTCTAAATTAACTTTTTACGAAAGTCCAAACTAGCGTACTACAAACTTACGAACAAATGAATAGAATAAAAGAATTATAAAACGATTTAAATTTAAAGGTAAAAAAAAGAATTCTAATGATGTAATATTCCAATGATGTAATTTTTTGGGGTTTTTTATTGTTTTACTTTTTAATCTTTTAACCTTCTAGTCGTCTTATTAATTTTTCTTCATTCGTTTCTCTTGCTTTTGCATGTATACCGAGTTAATAATTTTTTGTTGCATTTCGCGTTAGTTTCGGTTGAAAATTGGTACAGTCATATGAATTTCACGACGATAATCTTCTTCGTGAATGTTGCCACTTAACACGGATCGTCTACGATTCATTGGTTGATCACAGATTGGCATATTATTGTCCGGTAAGTCGGTGTTTGTCGTAGAATTGAATTTAAAGATACACATCCAAGGTCTTTAATTTCGCGGCACAGCCTTGCGTTATGGGCGAATCATATTTGATCACAATTTCATGAATGTTTCTCGGTATAGACATTTGAAGAAAACTCATACTTGCGTGTATTTGCTTTCCCCCGCCTCAAGTTCGCCGAATTGGATTTCCTCGTATATTTTCCTCGTATATTTGATTTCGGGCAACTGTTTTAAGTCGTTCGCGACGAACCAGACACAAACACTCAATCCGACTAGAACCCGACACAGTAGCAGGACCACTCAATAAGGAACGTTCATTCCAAAATGAGGATTTGAAATCAGACGAAGTAAGATCTTCTGGAACCGTAGCCAAGTGGTTTTTGGTCTGGAGGCAATTGGGATAGAATGAATGAAGCTTGTGGCGATGGTAACTGTTGACTGCATTTATTCAGATTTTATCATGACTTGGATCGAACCGCATATCACACTTCGCTTTCTCGCACACACTTCCCCGGCAGCACGGGGTTAATGTTAATTACACACGAGTGCGGAAAATGTCGCTAAACCTGATACTATCAAGTCTTCGTTAGGTCCAGTTGTATAAATATTTCCCATTCTTAATCGCAAAAAGCACTTTCAATTGTTACAAAGTTAAATGTTTACTAACGAGCGCACTCACAACTCAGAATATTATGACAGGGAAATACCTGGGATGAGTAAGCTTCTAATTAGCGTATCGTCCACCCTTCACTTTGTTGAAAAACGAGTCTATTTAATTAGTTATATTTCGTCTAAATTAAAAGGGATCTAATATCGTTTATCACAAGTCAAAACGATAAGAACTCCGTGATATCATTTATCTGGGATCACTATTGCAATTTATGCTTGCCGAGGTATTTGCTATTGCAAAATAACATTAGGTGTAGTTGCCTGGCTAGTGCGTTTAGAACTAGCGGTTTTGGTTGGTAGATTGGAAGATTTGTTCGGGGACGGAGGAATTGATGTACTTACTTTTACTCGCTATCCCGCATCATCTGTCATAACCTGATGTATCCTGCATTCAATAAAATGCAGGATCCCTTCCTAAGCTCCGACGATTTTTCTTCCATATAAAGTTCTTCAGCATCATCCAACACAAGATTCATATACTCGTCAAATCCAACAGTGTGTACTTCGATCCGCAACGAAATGTTTTCATACAGTCACACTTGTACGCGCGAACGATTTTATAAATATCGGAAGTATCAAAAGATTCCACAATCAGCGTTTAGTGCGTATCTACGTTGCCCACAAATAATAGTCCTCGTCCTCGTCAAGCTGCGGTTCAGTGGCCAAAATTAACTACCCACACTGCCGACGTCAAATGTTGGTTGTGGCAGCTACCTACTCACCACTCTGCCGACGCGTTGCCTTCTTTCTCAGGCCCATAAAGAAATCAATTAACGTACCTGACGTCACTTTGCGTACCCGAAACAGCTACTCAGTAGCTCTAAATTTCCGAAAACAGCTGTCCAGAAAACTTAAAAGCAGCATCTCAATAAGCCGAAAGTTGGCTTTTGAGATTGTCAAGTATGACATTTCTCAGATGAAATTTAGCCGAAATGCTACAAACGAGATGGAAATACATATATTTGCGCACTAATGTCTTCGATGCCTCATATCTAAAATAAATTATTGACATGGTATTGATAAAATTTCAAACGTACAGTCATATGCACTGTCAAAAATCTTTAGAAAATTTGTTTGACTTGAACAGCACCAGATGGCGCTGATGAGGCTACTCGATGAGGTTAGTTCGCGGCGTGACGACATGTTTCCGTTTTCGATCCTGAGTAAGAAGGCAACAGCCGACGTCAAGTGGTAGGTAGCAGATATCTGTCATTCCAACACTTGTCAGCTGATGGTGTAGGGATGACCTATATGTGCCGGGTATCGCTACGCGGGTTATGGCGAATGTTTTTGGCATAATATTGCCGGCCAAAACAACAAACGCGTAGCGGATGAATTTTTCGGATACATTGGCTGATTATCGAATAGTTCGCGGGGCGAACTGCTCGATTAATACAAACAACTTGAGTAAAATATGCAGACACCAATAATGAATAAACTCAAGAAAAACTTCAACGACATCTACAACAAATAGATACTCGTTTTAAAAAGGAAGCCATCATTATACCATTTTAATTTGCTGCCATTTTATTGCAGTATCACTAACAACCATTGACTTAATGAAATCTTCAAATTATTTTTAATTTTTCATTTTATCTGGAAATTAGAAGATCTAATTAAAAACGTAGTGTCTGGTTCGATGGAAAGCCCGAATGGTAAAAAAATCATACCTTGTTTTGGTTGTACTCACAGAGCTTTCAAATGGCTATTACTTTCGTGAATGCGATTTAATTTTATTGAAACTTCCAGACTATAAGGACCTTTCCTTGAACTGCTTTGATTTTAACTTAAATGTACCCGTATGAATTCACAGGGAAAAATGTTATGTTTACAAATTCTACCATCATTAACAATGTTTAGTGAATTTCAACTTCTCAAGTATTTGTTATTGCTGTACTCATGAAAATCTATCATCATAAATTTTTCACCTGTATATTTTCATCAAGAGTTAATAGTCTGTACTTTTAAAGCTGAAGATGGAAAAAAATAACATAAATTTACTCAATATTCTCGTTTAAAACGGCCGCCATTTTGTTTTACGGTAAATAATATCACTCGTTGAATAGATTCTCAAAGATGTGCATGAAATACATCCTTCCTAAAAATTTTCATGCAAACCCTAACAAGCCCGTGGTGTCTGAGTCGATTGGAAGCACATATTACTCAATAGCCACTTATATTGTTGTTGGTAAAACTCCGAAAATTTAAACCACCATAACTTCGTTAAATAATCATTATTTAATGAAAAAAACGTTTCCTTTGGCTAAAATATTTCTTTATTTTTCCAGATACTAGTATTTCGGAAGCAACACGCCTCTACTAACTTACAAACTATTTCTACAGCTCTGTTTATTTGGAAAGCTTTAATTACATTTTATTACAAGACTTTAATTACATTTTAATAAATTCAACAATTTTGAGTCGTAATTACCTAAATCTAAATTTAGCCTAAGGTTGCCAGGTATCTTTTTAATATTAATAGTATCATAAAAATCTAAATGGCTTGGTTTGTTAATTCTTTTAAGCAATTCCAAATTACCTTCATTTATTTTATGACCGGTTTCGATTACATGTTGCGCTACTGCCAATTTGATGCTACGATTTACCTGCTTCCGTCCGTGTTCTGCTTCCCTTAGTTGCTCCTTCATCCTAACTCCTATTAGCTGCTTACTTTTTCCTATGTAAATTTTCAAATATTCTGGACATGTAATTTTATGTACACCGCTTGATTCATCTTGTTCAATTGGGTCTTTTGGCGTTCCTAGTATAATTGTTGCGTGTTAACTTGAGCCTACTAAATTTATTTCATACTTCTTCATCATCTTTCTTAATTCATTGAATCTTGCTGATGTAGGGATGCTAATTGTTCTCATCGTTTTTCCCTCAATACTTTTTTGCTGCTGGTATAACGTTGTCAATTGGTTTTCTCGTATTCTGTTTGCCTTTGGATTCAGTATGGCTTCTACAGGGTGCGGCAGCATAACTTCCTTTTTTCAAAACCTACTAAACATCCGTTTCAAAAGTAGGCTTCAACAACAAAAGCACGCTCCTCACTATTGTAACGCATGATAGCGACTGAACTGTATCAGGAAAAATTTTATAGTCTTACCTCTTGAAAGGAGCCACTAGCACTCCACTACACCATCAGTCAACTAAATGGCACGCATTTCGAAAAAGGAAGTTATGCTGCCGCACCCTGTATTCAGTGTTGAAAAAAGGAAGTTATGCTGCCGCACCCTGTATTACTTTTTTACCGTTTCCATTTATTTCCACCTAAATTGAATTGAATTTATCGCGTAGATAAGATTTTAAACAAGTTGGGTAGACAGACCTACGCAAATGTTAGAAGGGTTTTGTACCCAACTTATGAAATGCAGTCACCAGCAACGAAGAAAGTCAAGAAACATGTCAAAGAGATGTGCACGCTTAAAAGAAAATCCATTGTTTCTCTATTGTCAACAGTCGCCATTTTGTTGCAAACTAATAAAAATCACTCAAATCATGAATTCCCATAAATATTTGTTATTGATCATATTTGAAAATTTCAAGAATATCAAATCAAAACTGCAGTGTCTGATTTGATGGAAAGTCCATAAAATACCAAAATCGTAGGTTATTGTTGTTGTAATTGGAGAAATTTCAAATGGCTTCCCTGAATATAATTCGATTTTCATCAAGCTTGCAGAGTATTAGATTCTGTTGTAAGACTACTGAAATGACGGATTTCGTTGAGTTTAAGGGTATCCATACGATTTTATTGTGGAAAATGTGAAATTCAATGAGCATACTTTTATTAGCAAAGTTGAGCGAATTTTGACTTCTAAGGTACTTGTTGTTATTGTACTCATAAACACCTACCTCCATAATTTTTTTCAGTTTTTTCAGACCACAGGTGTCCAATCTCGAGGGGGGAGGGACACAAATTTATCGTGTATTTCCCCTTCCTGTGCGCCCCTTGAAGCAAGAAATACCAGTTTAAGACCTGTTTTGGAAAGTTCTCATCAAGACCTTTCATTTGATACCCATATCGGCTATCTTTGATGACTTTTTTTTCGGGGGCCACTCATCTACATAGGATGATCATTATAATTTTTTTTTGTGGTAGAACTTTGAAGAGGGCACCACTTAACACATAAGTACAAAATTTGACGACAAGCAATAGACAGTACTGATCGTAACCTACTGTACCAAATAATGCTTTGCTTTGGCATTCCAGCCAAATTAGTCCATCGTACCAAAATGACAATGACGTCGACGACCTCCCAAGTCCGTATCAATAACAAACTCACCGATGCCTTTGACGCAAATATCGAACTAAAGCAAGGAGATGGGCTGGCCCCACTGCTATTCAATTTGCCTCTGGAGTACGTCATAAGGAAGCTACCTGTCGATACACGAGGTACATTACTATACAAGTCGAGCCAAATAGTAGCCTATGCAGACGACATCAACATTTTGTCACGGTCGTTAACAACTGCCAAAGAACTCTTCCTGAAACTCGACAGTGAAACAAAACTAGTAAGACTACAAATCAATGAAAATAAAACAAAGCTCATGAGGCAGTCGAGGAAAAATACCTCAAACACACAAAATATTACACTTCGCAAAAACAGTATCGAATTGATATATTTAGGCGCCAAAGTAACGGGAACCGGTAACGAAAGAGATGAAATATGCCGAAGAATACAGCTCGCAAATAAAATATTTTATTCAGTTTTGACGATCTTGAAGACCAGCTGCCTACACGGGAAAAGAAAACTCCAAGTATACAAATCTGTGTAAAGAAGAGACCTGTGTTATGCTATGGGTGTGAAACATGGACCCCAACCCAAGAATCCTCAAATATATTGAACGCCTTTGAGCAACGGGTCCTGAGGCGAATAATCGGAGCGAAGCTAAACGGGGACCAATGGCAAATTCGATACTACCATGAGCCGTAAATAATTTTAAAGGATCCTGAGGTCTCAACGATTGTAAGACTGCGGAAGCTGCAATGGGCTGGACGTATAAATCGTATGGATGAACAACGGATACCCAAAAAAGTATTCGTTGGGAGAACTGAAGGCCGGAGACCAGTGGAGAAACCGAAGAAGCGCTGGTCTGACTCGGTCGACGAAGACAGTTCATCGCTGCTCGGATTTCGAAATTGGAGGACGCGGTCAATGGACCGAGACAGTTGGAGTCGCTATTTGCAGGAAGCGAGAGGGGCTATAGTGCTACGAAGAAGAAATCCCCTTAAATCATCGTAGTACAATAAAATGGAATTCCCCAAAAATTTAATATTACAATCAGACTTCTGTTGTCCCAACTAAAGAGAACCTTTGAGACTTGTAGCTTATGGCTTATACAATATTGTGCAAAAAATAAAAATGTGAATGTACACACAAATGGATCGATCCATACGGGTTGAGCAATGAATAAAGTCTCTAAGTCAGAAATCGCATGGATGTGCCCGTTCCTATTTCGTAAAGGTAGGCTTCAACAAGCTATAATTTTATTTATTTATTTCTGTCCTATTTGCACTTGCGTCGTCATAAATATTTAATAGCTTTAATCCCGCAATTGTTGTGCATTATATATGTGCATCTATGCAAGGAAATTAGTTTGCAGTGGATTAATAATATAATCCGCACGACTATTCCAGAGCTTTAGCGTGTGAATTTGCTGGAAGTTAATTTGTCGAGGTTTTCATTCGTCTCATTGATTATAAAATGAATATGACATTATGTTTATGCGCCTAATTTAGAATATAATCTATGAATAATTTCTATGTTAACGATTTTCCAATCAATGTAGATGTTTTGACTTTAATCATTTTAAAATGCTAGGAAGCTAGATTAATGACAATATAGTGAAAAAATTTGAATATTGAAACTGTTTCAAAACAGAAATTGACTGAAATTAGTCAGTTTTTATATAATTCATAAAACCTGGTCTCCGAATGTGTTGTCTTATTTACAGAAAAGTGGCAAGAAAAAATAATGTCGTTCAATCAGCTATTTTTGTACGAAGTCTTGGTAATTTTTTCAAAAAGAGACGCCACAGAGCTGAATTCTGATTACCATATAAAAATATTCGAACAGAAAAAGAATGAGTGACTTATGAGCGATTATCCTGGAAACAAATATCAGAGAATCACAGAATAATGAGCGATGACAAAAGGTCTGTACCTGCATAACAACTGCTGGAAATTACTTCTTTTAACTTAAAATAAATGAAATGGAAAATAATAGTCCAGCAATATAAGGCCGATAAAAAATTTAGGAAGAATTTCCTTATACGAGTATTCGTAAAATGATTTTTACGAATATTCTTTATATTACTCAATAGATATGGTTTCTTCTTTTATTCATTTTTAAGGTTTTGTACTAAAATACAAAACCCTATTGCAATCACGACCTGTGTCCGTCCATCCGTCCGTCCGTCCGTCCGTTTGTATGTCACACCACTTTTTCTCCGAAACAATAAAGGCTACAGCCATGAAACTTTGTGAAAAGGTCAGAAGTGGTGACTTCTTGAAAGTTCAAGGGTCAAAAAATTTTTCAAAGGGGTTTAAGGGGGGGTCTCCCCATATAGGGAGGTGACCCCTTAAAAAAAATGTTTCACCATTTGTAGTCGAGTAGGGATCGAGTAGGGTGTCATTGGAAATGTCTCAATAAGATCTTTACAAAACAAGTCTTGAAATCGCCTTACAAGTAACGAGGGGGGCAGGGGAAGGGGAAATGTACGAACTTTGCGCGTACCCCCCCATCGCGATTGCACACCTTCCATCCGAAAACTCTAAAAAAAATCATGCATGTAGGCCTTAGTGAGTACAACAACAACAAATACATGAGAAGTCGAAATTCACTCAACTTTGTTAGTAATAGTATGATTTATCGATTTTATGTTTTCTTTAATAAAATCTAAACGGCACCCTTAAATTCAATAAAATTCAGCAAACAGATGACTATTTATAAGATTGATCTTTTCTGAAAGTTTCATAAAGATCGAATAGTGTTTAACGAAGTTATAGCGATTTGAATTTTCCTGTATTACTATGGAACAATATGCCCTGTATTACTATAGAAACATATGGCTATGGAGCCATATGCGCTTTTTACCGACTTAGACACTACAGCTTTGCTAGGATTTGCATGAAAATTTCAGGAATGATAGATATCATGAAGATGAGTACATACAATAGAAACAAGTCGAAGAGGCAGGAGAGAGCTCCTAGCAAAAGGGCTTTGTAACCATTCTAAGATTCGAAAAAACAGGCCATGAATCGATGATTACAGTACAGAGGAGTGGCCCCTGAAAAAAATTTCATGAAAGGTAACCGATATGCGTATCAACTGAAAGTTCTCTATGAGAGCTTTTCAAAACATGTCTTAAACTGACAGTTTTTGCTTCAGTGGGGGCACAGGGGGGGGGGGGGGGGGGGGTGTTTGAATACATGAAAAATGTGTTTCCTCCCTCGCGAATGGACACCCGTGATCTAAAAAATCTGAAAAAATTATAAAGGGAGATATTTATGGGTATAACTATAACAAATACCTCAGAAGTCAAAATTCTTTCAACTTTGATCCTCGAACATGACATGTTTCTTGATTTTATTCGTTACTGGTTAGTGCATTTTGTAAGTAGAGTACAAAACCCTTCTGACATGAGCATAGGTCTGTCTACCCAACTTGTTCCTGCTTATACGGTGTCATTCTCTCTCCGTGAAACTAATTTCATTTTTGCCGCTCTGGGCAATTACCCGGCTTGCCCCGCCCTAGATCGGGCCTTGTTCCTTAAAGCCTATGATGAGAAACGATTTAAATCGTGCATCAAGTTAGGAAAAAATCAGCTTACAATCTTAACAGAAGTTCTCATGAGGCATTGTAAACTCGAAGGACATCTTAAGAAAATGGGTCTTAAGGAGAATGGCGAGTGCAAGTTTGCACATAAACACCAAAATAGCTTCTGACGTACTGCGGGGCTCTTTTGCGGAGGAAAAGAAGCAGTCTGGGAACTTACTGCCTAGCTGAGGAGCATTTTGGATCAATCACATTTTATGGGAGGTGGGTCTGATCGAAGAGCTCTAGATATTTCAATGAGAATGGAAGGAACACAATTAATCTGAAATGGTTGAAGTGTAAAACACCCAATTAATACAATCTACAATCTTTTCTAAGGAGTAATGCGTCATAATAAATTTGTAGTCCGGGTAGTGTAGTGCTTAAAGTATTCACTGCTTAACCCGAGGTTCTTGGTTCGAGTCCCGTAGTGACAACGAGATTTATTTCGAACAATTCTTCGGACGAATTTTAAGGCCGCTTAGTTATGATACGTATTGGTTTAAAATCAGGACGGTAGGCAGACGGGGATATGGCCCAAGCCTGATACTGACCATATCACCTTCTCGAGTGCCGATACAGTCGATCAAGATAATGAGATACTCTAACTAACATATCTCTAAGCGAAGACCCGCGAAAAGGGCTACAGTGCTAAAGCAAAAAAATGCGTTATAACATTTAACGCACGTAGAATGATGTATGATTTTCAACCATTTCAACCAATAATAATAGCAATAATTTTAATTTCCTTATTGAAAGTTCCTGAATAAAAGCTATAAAATAAATTATTAGAAGCGAATTATGTTAATGTTAATTAATGCTTATTAGGTAGAGGTGCATGATTAAATGCTACTTCTATAGAATCAAACTACTTGTAGGCTTATCTCATGAAATATTCATGCAAATCCAAGTTCAATTCTGTATTTATTAACGCTGTGTTTTTCGTAACTGGTCAGCTAATTTTTATGGGGGAAAATTAGAGTTATTGCTTATAATCCAATTAGTCTAGATGACATGGCTTAATAAGTCCTATTCGAAATAAACTTTTTTTTAAATCTACCTTATATACAAAATAAATTGATTATAATTTTACAAGGACGCAATTGAAACAAATATAAAGTATTTGCTTTATCTTATCTCAAAATTATCAAAGTATATGTGAATACTGAAACATCTTGTTTGTTGCATATAAATAGCAAAATAGAAATTTTACTGTAAAATCTTAAAAATCAAAATCATGGCAATATATATTTATAGCATGTCCATTCCCATAAAATTTCAATTAAAGCACCTTAAAAAAACTTCTTTATGACCACCGACCATTTAACTAGGGTAATAAAATTCCTCAACTTATAATCATGACTCAAAAAGAAATGCTTCCACCCCCCTACATAATCTATGTCGTCAATTTTAATTCAAGTGACGAAATAAATTTAAATTCGATGACCGAGCATGACGGGGCAAAAACGTTTTTCTTATCAGAGAAAACCTACATACTCGTACATCTTCATTATTTTCTTATCACTCAATAGAAGTTCCCATGACTAGCAGAATTGAGCATGTGCATAAGCAAGAATGTATTGAACATTTCCTGTGTGTTTCAAGGCAACCAGATTCCAACAAATTTTCTCTTTGGCAAATATGTATTATTAATAGAGGCGGATTTAAGAATTTCTAGCGTTTGAAAGAAGGAAAGAAGAAAAAAAAACGTTGTCAACGTAATTCATCATTTTTGGCCGGTTTACAAAGACTCAAAACCAATAGACAGCTGCCAGAATATGTTCCAAGGCAAAATGAATACAAATCCTATTTGAATTTTTCTAAGTGATTTCAGTTTAGTTTATGAAAATTGTATTTTTTCTGGTCAATGTGTTTATTTTCAAATTTGATTGAGATGGTCTTGTGCATGCGAAAACGGGATGATTTTTATCTTCTTTAAAAGTTGGAAAATATAGATATTGCGTTTGAAGAAATAATTTCTCAGAGACAGGTTCTCGGGGAAAAAATTGTTTATTTGGATGAATTCGAAAATTCGATTCCCACATATTTTTGTATCTTATCTTCTTTAGGCTTCTTAGTTTAGACACAACTAATGACTTAATTAACGTGAAAATTACTAGTTTTATTTTATGAGATATAACAACCTAAGAAGACTTAAAAATAAATACACTAAATGCCACTCTACGAAAAGGTGTTCATCAACGATCAAAATTTCTGGGAATTTTCGAAACCTTTATAAACTAAAAAAAAAAACATTGTCAAAATATGTAATAAAACAACGGTGTTGAGCGAGATCAAAAAGCAACTGAACTTTATTGAAAGAATACAAATGACATATAAGTTTGATTTGAAAATGTGTCAAACCAAAAATATCTAAATATATTTGGATATTTGCAACACCCCCGCTAAAAATATAGATTAGTTAAAATATATAAATTTACAAGAAAGAAGTGACAATTCCTAAAGTAATCAATTGTTTACAATGTTTTAAAGCACCCACATTTTTAGTGAGTAAATCTACAAGCATATCTGATGTACACAAATATTGTAATTAACACTAAAATTTTTTCATTTATTATTTCTCTGCAATAGTGATATCTAACATCAATATGCTTAGTTTTATTATAGAAAACAGGGTTTAGCAATGGTTTCTGCGCACTCATGGTGTCATTATACAAGATAATTTTATACATTTTTTGAGCCACTTTATACTCTAAGTTTCTTAAATATACTGCCTCTTCGTAGGCCTTTGAAATTGATACAAGTTCAGCTTCTGCACTTGAAACACATTTGTGTTTACTGCAACTCCAATATATGCCGCAGATCTGGTAATGCTGGATCACAAAAACATCGATGAGGAAAGCCGAACTGTCAGCCATATTCATAATGTTGAGGGTATGCTTTTGTCTTGTTAATAAAGGAACTTTTTCATCATTAAATAGTTTAAATCATACCACCTTAATCCCAACCCAATTCTGACAGTTCAGAAGTGGGATAATCAAATTATATGATACTAAAAAAAATTACATTTTCGCGAAAAGAAAAAAAATGCAATAAAAATTGTGGAAGCGAGGGAAAACAAACGATTCGTGACTGTGTAATCGTGCCGTGGATACACATCTACAAACCGTGTGCATGTGTGTTTCCATTTGTACAGTCAGAGTTTTTATGTGCAACGACAAGCCACATCATGTTTTTAAAAAAGCAACTGTTGTCGGTGTTTGCAATCGGACTGTTTTTCTCAGAAGTTTTTTTCAATGCCGCTCGTTTCGATCGAATCGTTGAAGCCCGTTGTGTTCAGGGAATGTGTTCTGGAATTTGGCAGCAGGAACGAGTTTGTTTTACAACTGTCTGCTATAATCGAGGGTGATACCGTCGAAGTCGCCTCGGACGAAGCATCTCAAACAAACGAGAAGAGTAATTTTTCTTTTCGTTGCACTACAGCCCCTTTCGGGCCTCCGCTTAGAGATCGTTAGCATATCTTATTGTCATGATCGAATGAATCAGCACTCCACAAGGTGATATGATCATTATCACGCTTTGAACGTGTCTCCGTCCACCCAGCTGCGATACGTTCTGATTTTAAACCAGCAAGTATCATAACTGAACAGGCTTATAGTCCATCCGAAGAATCACTCGAACTATACCTCGTTGACGCCAACGAAACTCGAACCAGAGACCTTCGGCTTACGGGCTTAGTGCTCTAACCACTACACCACGCGGAGATGAGTAATATTCATAGTGTAATAAGCGATTTAAAAGCAATGATGGCAAGTTTTCAACAAACGATTAAAACGCTGATTGAGAAGCAATTACAAAGTGCTAACGAACAGAGTGCTTTAAACGTAGCTGCGATATCTGATTCTACTGTGTCGCAAGATAATATACGTGAAGTTTTACCCGAATTATCTTTGAGCCGAGGCAATGCCGAGTTTCAAAATTTCCGCGACTATTCTAACATGTTGAATGAAACTTACGCGACGCGAAGTGAAGTAAGCAACGAATCGCCGAGACAAATTCGTAGTCTAATTAACAACGCTGCCGGGTTTCATAATGTTTGCGATATAATTGATTTTTCGCCCTAATTCGATCCTCAAGTGAACGAGTCTATCTATGCAGAACAGTTTGTGTAGCATATCGAGTCTCTGAAGGAAGTGTAGTGATGGAACGAATAATTGGTGCTCGTCTCTGTCCAAATGGAGCTTATAGGACCAGCGAAACTGTGGATGAATTCCATCAAGATATAGTATACATGAGTTGAAAACTTTGCACGTGATCTAAAAAGAGAGTGAATTGAGACATAAACTGAAGCTGATGTGCACATCCGTATGATGAAAGGAATCAGACAGCGAAACGAGTCGATTACGGATTACTTTTACCGAATGTGTGCCGAAGGACAAAATGGTACTTTGAGCGAAGGAGCCATCATTCGACACATCCAAGACAGAATCAATCACGTGGACCTGCAAACCACGATTTCTTGTGTAGACTTCAGGAATACGAGTGATTTACTTGCCGCGATAATGCGTTATTTAACGTACAGTCGACACCGTAATATCGCACAAGCTTCGGCGACCGTCAATAATAACCACCGCCGGATCAACGCCAATACCGCCAGTAACAATAATCCGCGCCCCAAATAGCAGCCCGAAGCAATAAATGTATTACATTTGCTGGAAACCGAGACACTTTCCATGAATTGTCCAATGCCTCAAAGTAAACCACGATGCACCGCGTGTCAAAAATCTGGAGATAAGTAACTCTTGTCCTTCAAAGACCGAAAATGCTCCGTTACCGCGAAATATAAACCACCTCGCCTTTATCGATCCTGGTAGCGACAAATTATTGATTCGTGAAACCGCCGCATACAATTTAAGTGCTTGTAAGCCGTTGAAGTTTAATGGATTCGCAGGTGGCAGTTTTGTCTGCTCAACGAAAATGAAAGCGTGTCTGAAAATCGACGAACAAACGATAACAATGAATCTACATATATGTAGTGTATGATAATCCTCTTTCAAATACATTGTTGTTGTGATTGGATTGCTTATGCGCAAATTCTCAACGAGTGATCATCGAACAACAACAATACGGAATCGAAAGTTGGAGCCAATTCTTAATATGGCAAAGTCGCCTACTCTCACTTTTCAGAATCAAATTAAGAATATTATTTCAAATTTCCGTCAATTATTTGCCGAGTCAATATCAGAAAAGGGAAAATCCGAAAAAAAACCTGTACGGCCGTATCGTATTCCGTTAGCCAAACGCGCAAAAGTAGAAGAGATCACGTCAGAACTTCTAGCAAATTGTATCATTCAACCGAGTTATTCTGTTTATTCATCTCGATCGCTCTGTTTAAAAAACGCTACGGGAAAGATCGCCTCTGTGTAGACTTTAGAGCTGTTAATGCTTTAACCCTTTATAGCTCATTAACATTTTATTTGTTAAAAAGTAGCTTCTAGGATATAATTTCGAAAATAAAAAAACACGTATGGGTACATTGCAGCAATATCTTTATCTACAAAGTGTCGAATGCTTTGAAACAATTATTTCGTTTATTGTTGCCTAATGCAACTCCACACTTTTCACAAATTGTCTGTGATTTCCCAGTGCATTTAGGGAGCTTGCATCGGAACCTCTTGTCGACCTATACTGGCCAGTGACCAACTTGGTCTTGGCGCACAGCAGCCGGGGCACAAATTGAGCTGGACCTCTGCATTTTTTGGCCCGTATGTCCGATTCATTGCTTCGGCGTTGAACATTTGCTTTTATCCCCATCTTACTGAGCACTGTACCACCCCTTCCACGAAAGTAAGCCGATGCCAACGGTGATTCATCCATTTTCTTGATCTTATGAACACGGTTGTATAGTAGCCAGACATTGGTCATGGCAAGGTCCAAAAAAAGGTAAAACATGCGAACCTGCCATCTCTCGCTTCGTAGTTTTATTTTATACCTACCCATTATGGTGTCGATGAGATCGACACCGCCCATATGACGGTTATATTCTTCCGCCACGTTTGGTCTATCAATAGTCATCTACGCCTTGAGGCTCTTGTCGTATCCAGCTACTTGTGATTTGGGTAGTTCACCCACAAAACGGGACGCAAGTGTTACTGTTTTGTTGTCTTTCCACCCACCACTGTAAATATGTTATATCAATTCCTTCAACACAGGCAACATACTCGGCTGAATAGCCACTTTCTTTTTTGGCAATTTCTTCCGGAGTAGTCAGTCCTAATTGGGGCTTCTCATCATGGGTACTTAGTGTCCAATATTTAAAAGATACAACGTAAATTTACTCGTTATTTGTTCTATAAATGTAAAATTAAATCTTCTGACACTTGAAGCGCGTCGTACTTTTCTGTATGAATGTCTATTGTTTAAGCTGACCACCATCTAACCTCTACACTCCTTATTACCCAGCCGGCGTAGACAACTTGAACATTCCGTTTGCAAGGACTATTGCCTACTATTATTCAACAATGGTTCGTCTGCCCCGGTTCCATAATGACCTTATGCTTGGTTCTTTTCCTCAAGTTTTCAAATCTTCGAAAACGTACTCAAATCAGTGCTTCATAGGTAATTAAATTTTTTTTTATGTCTTTGTTTTATTATATATCATATCTGTAATAAAGAGTGTACCTGTTTATGGGGTGAAGAAATAAATAAATATATAACCTTGTTTATTTTAAGAATCTTTTTGTCATCTGCCCATATATCTTCTTCTTCGCTACGGCCCCTCTCGGGCCTTTGCTTTCTACAATAAGCGCCGATAGCGCCCTCCAATTTCGAAATCCGAGCAGCGATGAACTGTATTAGACAACCGAGTCAGACCAGCGTTTTCTCGGTTTCCCGACTAGTCTCCAGCGTTCAGTTCTCCCCAACGAATATCTTTTGGGTATCCATTGTTCGTCCATACGATCCGTCTGGCCAGCCCATTGCAGCTCCCGCAGTCTTAAAATCGTGCGACTTCCGGCTCATCAAAAATTTCATACAGCTCATGTTTGTCTAGCTTCGCTCTGATTATTCGCCTCAGGGCCCGTCTTTCGGAGGCGTTCAATATGTTTGCGGATGCTTGGGTCAGGGTCCATGTTTCACAACCATAGCATAAAACAGGTCTTATCATATATTTGTTTGCTTGGAGCTTTATTGTCCTTTGTTATTCTTTTGGGCTGTGATGGTGGAACAAACTTCATCCAGAGTAGGTGGGGCCAATGAAAACTCTTCGGCAATATCTGTACGCTCCAGTGTTCTGGAGTTGCGCTTAGGATTAAAGAGGGTCCTTGAAATATGATGCTCATCTTTCTTTAACCCTGTTTTCATCAGCGATAATGTTGCCGATATCATTACGGCAGAGTGTGGTATTAGGGATGGCTAGAGTGGAATATTTTCCCCGGGTAATTAAAAGAAGTCGTAAAATGCTGACTTATAAAGATTTATTTAGCTCTATTTATTATTCGTGTGGTTCGTAGCTCGAAGGTTAACAATCGACTGCCACAAGTTGGTCCTCTTCCACCCCGTCCTCTCGCCACCCTCTGTATGTTGTTCTAAGTGTGCGTTGACAGCTCGGCTAATCCTGTACTTGAGCTTGGCCCGAGCTCACACTCAGCATTCTCGTTGTCTTCTGTCTCGTCCAGGTCTGGATGTTTTTCCGTCTCGTCCAGGTCTGGATGTGATTGGCACCACGGCTTCATTTTATCGCTTGGTACACTGCTGTAAATTCCCTCACAGATTGTTCGTTCTTCGGCATTCCTTTCACCACGTATCGGTCAAATCGAAGAACTTTCCTTATTCGGTAAGGTCCGCGATATCTTGGTTCCAGCTTTCGTGATTCTCCGATAGCTGCTAGGGCATTTTCGATCACGGCGAGATCGCCAGGTTGATACGTACGTGGTTGACGGTGTCGCTCCTCGAATCGGGCCTACCGTCGGTTCCGCTCGGTCATGATTGGTTCGTTTCTGCTCGATTGACATTGCTTGCGTCGAATCTTCCTGTTGAGGCGATGAATCTTCCTGCCAGGGCATTTTCGATCACGGCGAGATCGCCAGGTTGATACGTACGTGGTTGACGGTGTCGCTCCTCGAATCGGGCCTACCGTCGGTTCCGCTCGGTCATGATTGGTTCGTTTCTGCTCGATTGACATTGCTTGCGTCAAATCTTCCTGTTGAGGCGATGAATCGTCGTCAAGGGCCAATAAGAGATGGTTGTGGATTACATTCTTCAGTAGAAAATCAAATACTATTTCATTCAGGCTGAACATCGTGATTGAATTCTTCATGGAGCTCATGCTCCATTGCATAACCTTCATCAGCTGGTCCCACTTCCAGCGATCGGTAGTCGACGTCCGGAGAAAAATGAGAATGTTGCGATTCAGTTTCTCGACTTGTCCGTTTGCCCGTGGGGTGCGGACGGCAGTTTTAACATGATTGATATGGTGATCTCGGCAATAGGTCTCGAACTCCCTCGATGTGTATGCGGTTACATTTTCAATGATCAGTCGGTTCGGCACTCCAAAAAATGTAGTTAATTCATATAGCATATCGATTACAGGCTTGGATTTGGTCGGTCGTACAACTTTCAGAAATATGTACTTACAGAATGGGTCGGACGCGACGATGATGCGCATATTGCCTTTCGTACTACGCGGGAATGGCCCAAGATGGTCCAGATGTAACACACGGAATGGCACTGGATCGACATCGTACATGTGGAGTTGACCCTCTGGTTTCCCAGCAAGTGTTTTATTATAGCAACATTGCGAGCACGATGCAATGTCCGACTTTACATAATTTCGAATTCTTGCGAACCAAAAGTTTCGTCGAATTCGTTGCAAAGTTTTCTCTACACCAAAAAGACCCATGCAGTCGTGGTGAATCTTCACGACTCGCTAATGGATAGCATGCGGCACAACGAACCCTTCACGTTTTCCATCAATTCTATATAAGCGACCGTATTTGATTTTGTATTCAGTTACTAGTTGTTTCCTTTGCGGTAACGGCTGGTATTTTTGTATGATACCGATGATTTTTATCAATTCGGGATCGCAAGTTTGCATAACGGTGACCCAATTTTCGGTTTCGGTCTCGATTAACATCGTGCTGATGGTAGTGGCATCCTCGGGATCAGCACGTTCGGTATCAGTATCGTAGGGTGCAGTTTGGTAAATGGCGTAAATGTTGCTGATTTCGGCGCTCTCAAATTCGGCGTCAATTTCGAGTTCGATTTGCATTATGTTCTCGGTAATGTCGCCGGCATGTACGGCTCTACGCCCGTGCTCCTCGATGGGTGAACCGCAAAGAGCGCCCTCGTGTGGCATAGCGCTTCCCGGTCGATGTACAATCTCGCAATCATACTCTTGTAGTCTCAAGAACCATCTGGCTACGCGCGGAATCAATGGGTTTGATGTCTTAATTTTACTCACGGCAAAGCAACCAGTTACTATCCGGAATTGTTTTCCCATTAAATATAATCGGAACCGATCGAGTGCTTCGACTATGGCTAGTATCTCGAGCTCGTAGCTGTGGTACTTCTGTTCGCTGTCGTTACACAATCGGCTAAAGAAAAATGCAGGTTTCCAAATTCCAGTCTCGGCTTCTTGCATCAGAATGCCAGCGAATCCATTAGAGCTGGCGTCTGTGTGTAATTCGTGATCTCTTTTCGGATCATACATTGTCAGTACTGGTTCATCGCATAGCAAACGTTTCAGATGACGGAAGGCGTTTTCGTGTTCGTTCCCCCAACGGAATGTTGGATTCCCTTTCTTCCTCAGTAGATTGATCAGTGGTCGGGCGATCATTGCATAATCTTTAATGAATTTACGGAAGAATCCGGTCAAACCAAGAAATTATCGAACCTCAGTGAAATAAGTCGGCATCGGGTATTCTTTGATAGCGGATGTCTTTTCCGATCCGGGATTTATCAAATCGCTAATAAGTCGATGTCCTAAGAACGACGTTTCTTTCGCGAGGAAGACACATTTACACAGTCAAAGAGTCATTTCGGCACCTCGGACTAACTCAATGAATGAACGCAGACATTTTAGTCCTCCGTCCACGGTGCGGCTCGAAATGATGACTTGTCAACATACGGCACGGCTTCCCCGGGTTTCATCCTCTGGAGTAACGGTGATAGGGCTTTCTGGAACGAGCAGGCGCATTCTCCAGCCCGAACGGCATAACATTGAATTCAAACAGACCCTCGTGCTTTTTCGAGCGGTATCTGGTAATACCCAGCCATCAGATCTAACGTCGTGAAGTACTCGTTCCCAAAGATCATAGCTAGTTGCTCGTCCACCGAATGCATCGGGAATGGTTTTTTAGTCGTTATCGCGTTCAATGATAGATAATCGACGCACAGTCAATCTTTCTCATTAGCCTTCTTCACTAAAACTACTGGTGGAGTAATCGAATTCACTTCAACGAATGGTGTTATTCTGGAGTTCAGCTGTGATGCGGCTGACAGTTTCTTTTTTTGCCAACGGCACCTTATATGACCTCTGGTTTACGCTTACGTTCGGTTTAACATCGATCTCCATCTCGATGTGACGACATCGTCCTAACTTTGAAATATCATCGGCGAAACATTGCATTTATCATGGCGTACTCTTGGCATCGATCGTCTTCTTTGGCTTCGGCTCCCAGTTTCACTTTATTTTTTTGCACACGACATGCTCCAGACTGTAGAATCACTTGATAAGGTCAGTGCACAGGATGTCGCTACCTAGTAGTACGGGTATTTGTATGAGATTGTCATTCATTTATTGTTGATGATCATCGATGACCAGATTTACCTGTGCGCAATTGTCACTCTCGAATCTTCCCCCGGCAAATCCCTACAATATTACGCTATGACGGATTAACGATCGGTCGCTTCCTGGGTCTATAAATGCCGTAAGTTGTTGTCAGTTCACCGTCACTTGTTTATGGCAGCCACCTGATTTCGGGGTTGTTGCTACATTTATCGGTTGAATGGGTTGTACTCTCCTTGCGTTGTGGTAATGTACAATTTATTGAGACGTGGCATTTATTCCAACAGCTGTAGCAGACGATTTCCCTTGCATTGGTTGGTCGGTCGTTGCAGAGGCTCGTAGTCTCTTTGCTTATGTAAGTGGCGTTCTTTCGATTTATGCTATCGGTCTCGCGACGTCCGTATTTCGGTTGGTGTACATTCGAGAAGTAACAACGGATGGCGATAAGTAATTCGTTGATCGTTCGGAAATCCATACACGAGATTGTTGTTTGTAGCGCGGCGTGTCGGAGATTTGTTTGAACCTAGCGCGCCGTGGTCGGTTCGCTAACATTCCCCGACGAGCGGTCGCACACATACAATGAAAAAAATCTTCTATTGTTTCT
The DNA here is from genome assembly GCA_963969285.1 of Odontomyia ornata. Taxonomy (NCBI): domain Eukaryota; kingdom Metazoa; phylum Arthropoda; class Insecta; order Diptera; family Stratiomyidae; genus Odontomyia; species Odontomyia ornata. The sequence continues at coordinate 61,210,562 of OZ017742.1, read as the reverse complement.
CCAGCGGCTCTTCATATTGACAACAATTTTGGGTGCACATTACTCTCACCAATATCGTTCGGAAAGTCTCTCACTAAGTCGGAAGAGATGTCCATGATGTATGCGGTAGCGGGTCGCTGTCGAACCAATGTTTTGCATTGCTTCTCAACCTGGGAGCGCGGCGAGAAGGACGAGGTTGTCATCCAAGTTGAATGCTTGTTGATGCGATGCACGAATTGTCTTGATGTTAGCGACAATTCAGATGAAGGGTCGAATATCGGAAACATTTCGCTTTCTTCTCGGACGGTGTGCACATGTCCGATGTACTGCGAGATCGATGTCACAGGTGTTTGTTGTTCCATGGCGGCAGATTGTAGGACTGATGCGATGTTCGGTGGTGTCGTTACGTTCGATGCATATGCCGGTACGATGGTTCGCGTATCGGCGGCAGATAATTGCAATATCGGTGCAAAACTCTGTGGTGTGCTGGCGTTCGACGTGCGGTGGATTGCATTTCGGTGGCCAACGGGTGCGGTGTCGGAATATAACTCGGTAGCATCGTTCCGTTCGAAATGTCAGGCGGTGTGGTGGTTCGGATGTCGGCTGCAAGCGTTTGCGAGAATGACACAAGATTTGATGGCATCGTAGCGTTCGGTGCGATTGACAGTACGGAGTTTGGTGCGTTCATTTGCGAGAGCACACTATTGTTCGGTGGTATAGTCGATGTTGCAGCGGTATGTGTGTCTCCATTTGTTCGTTCGGCGGCAAGAATTTTCACGATAGCAGTAATGACGGCAATGTCGTCTCTCAACTTGTCGATTTCATCACGCGTACCGGCTGTTGATGCCGGTGATTCGTTCGGAGAGGCGCCCATTTCAATTTCGTCGGAGCCCAAGTCCTCACATACTCGATCGAACAGTTCCGACTTAGTTCCCGCCATTGATCGATTTTCCGTTTGTAGGACAGCGCGTAAATATTTCGCGGTTAGCGTTTCCACCTTCACTCTAGACATTTTGCACTACTCACTTTCTTGTTGCCACGATTTTATTACGGTTATCCCACTTCTGAAGTTGTCAGTGATGGCTAGAGTGGAATATTTTCCGCGGGTAATTAAAAGAAGTCGTAAAATGCTGACTTATAGATATTAATTTAGTTCTACTTATTATTCGTGTGGTTCGTAGCTCGGTTAACGATCGACTGCCGCGAGTTGGTCCTCTTCCACCTTGTTCTTTCGTCTCTGTCTGTTGGTCTAAGTGTGCGTTGACATTAGTCTTATGCTGATAACCTCGTTTCAGGCTTATCAATACTTGGTATGCTTGTCTTGTCTCATTGCCAACCTTAGCTTTGAACTCTCTCAGAATTATTGTTGTGTCGTTTTTAGGTAATGAATCGACTTGTCTTTCCAGGTGATTGTAGAACGTTTCCTACGTTTCTTTGTCCTTTTCTTCTGTCGGGGCACGCACATTTATCAGCCAAATTTCGTTTATGCCAAATCCTGTCCCATGCAGTTTCTGAGCCACTTCAATAGTTGGTGCAACATATGACGTCACCTAATTGCAATTTTCTAATCGAATAGTTATTAGATTCGTCAGATATCCGGTTTTTTGCTCACTGTTTACTATACGTAATAAGTCTGATTAGAAAACACACAATCTATTGTTCATCACAGGGAGAATGGACCTGGGCTCAAAGTCAAAAGCGCTTTATTCAATACTTGGGACCCGGGCTCATAACCTGTATTAAAACAATGTGTGTAGAGCGATATCATGAAGCAACTGAATTTTATTGAAAGAATACAAATGACATTAAAGTTTGGTTTAAAAAAGTGTTATCAGATGGCACTAGAAAGATCTATATTTTGATATTTACAAGAGAATAATTTTATAATCAGGCAAGATCGAACCTTGAAACTACATATATGTACCTTTAAAAGTCTCATTTTCCAATCCCAACGGCGCACTAGAAAAGATTTCTGCAGAGTCATACTTGACCGTAATTTTATTACCTAGTATAGAAATTTAATTCCTAAAAAATTTTAGATGGACAAGAATAATCGCTTCCAAATCTTTTCTTAAACAATTAAAACGTCAATTATTATGTTGATACTGATGATGACTCAAAACTCGAAACGCGTCAGCTCACATAACAAAGCAAGGCCCGACGGCCTTTCAAAAAAAAAAATTAAAACGTTGTTTTCTTAAACAATTAAAACATTGTACAACAAATTTATTAAACATTTTATCCTTCTCCCACTTGCAGCTGGTCGATTGTTTATCAATGACACTTAGCGAACCAATTTTTAACGAAAAACTTCACGAAATACAACGAGCCAATGATGATTTGGCTGAAAAAATGGTCGAGCATGAACGCGATAGTATTAAGATTGGAGCGAAAATTTTCCTGAACGATGATTCCGTTGAGTACCTGAACGAAGCTGTGATTGCGACTTTGAAAGTCTTAAATATTGATTGTTTGGATAATTTAATATTGGCTTATCATCCACTATCATCAAAATTAAATGGACAAGAAAATCATTTAACAAATGGCGGCAGTATTGAAAATTCAATTAAAGATGATACTTTGGAATGGGGTTCAAATAGTGCTGACGATATAAAAAATTTAAAAGCATTGTGGAAACAATTGGAAACATATGCAGAAAAGAAGAAGGTAACAATTACTTTTGATTGTTGAAAAAATTTAATATCATTATTCCGTTAATCGTTACAGATTTGCCAATTAGGAATTGCAGATTTGGATGTTGATACTTTGAAAGAATTACATGCAAATGTTGTTGTACCACCATCTGTTGCCCAGATCAATTTATCAGCTTGTTGTGTTGTGCCGCCGCCACTTCAGGAATTTTGCAACAAGAATGATATACCATTGCTAACACATAGTGACCCGAATGGTAATTACTCGTATAAATCTTTATTTTTATTGCAGTTTGAAAATGCTCGTTTACCATGAAAATATCAATTTTTCAATGTCTTCTTCCTTGTCCTGAAAATATCAAGTGTTAATTTTAATACTACCTAGCTTACATTTTATTGATTTTATATTATTCTTAAAATAATTCCCTTACCTAACGTGAACAATTCAATAACTCCAAAATAACTCGTCTCCTTGAAATAAGTAATTTGTTAGAATCGACATATTTACGGTTGGTACGGATTTAATGGTAATCTACACTCTTGACAATATTACGGCGGAAAATGCGAAATTTCTTTCACCGATATCATTTCAACACTTCTTACGTGCATGGCTATGAGCATTACGAAGTAAAGGAGCTTTCTAATACCACATATTAAAACCCTTCCAAGTTACTTAAGTCTCTCATCAATACTGAATGTTTTTAAAGGTCAATTACGTCAAAAGGTCGAAATTATTACAACAACTGAAGTGATCAGTTATTTCTTTGTTTCTTCAGGCTGTGCTGATATTTTTTGGCAAAGTCGCATTTCAGCTATCTTTTGCCATTTTCAGAGAACGAGCTGAAGATAATTAAAGATAGCCTAAACGCGTCCTCGCCAAAATCCAGCACGACCCAACGTACAGTAAAAAAGACAAATATGGGACACAAAAATTCATTCCAACTAGAACAGCTTAAACACCAACTCACTGCATATGAAACTACCACTGCATAGGAAACTACCTCAATTCTGTCCCTATCGATCCTGTACAACAAAAAATCAAGCTATACGTATTTACGAGCTTACAAAGTTGATGTTTTCTATTTCACGACTCTTGAAAGCTCCCGAAAATAAATGCCTTATTGTAACAAGGCTTCCTTCACATTCCACACCGCCAATTGAATCCCACCCCTCGGTCGGTGCTTTTTAGCAGACTTTCTCTGTCCCACTTCATTACAGGAAATGTAAATTTTAGCCAACTTTTGAAACATGTTGCCGTCCGTCTGACCGTTAGCGAGTCACTAGCTTAGTTTTGTCAAGCATCACCCAAAACCACAAGAGTCATTTCTGTTTACTGGTGAATTCAGACATGTAACTGCCTTCAAAATCCCATTATATAGTATATAAGCATCTTTTATTATTATTATTAAAATTATATCTCACTTATTGTAAAAAATGTGTTTGATACCCATAAAAAATTCAGTATTCGGCATCCTAAACATGATTAACTGGATCAACGTAATCCTCCAAAGACCACATCTTTGAAGATCTACTATTTATAAAATTCAGCAAAAAGCCAAACGAGCCATGCATCTTATCTTGTTCACTTTATTCAGACGCTTTATCTTGTTGAGTGCCACGATGTTGACATGACATGTTTATTTTATTCTCCAGGCTTCCAAGATAAGTCTTTCTTGTAATTAGGCTCCTCCCAAATTATTTTCACTTTTCCCAGGTCAGCCTGTAGTCAATTGATACGCAATGATTCACGAGTACTGGTTCTGTTGCTCAAGTTCGACTTATGCCCTGAAATTCTATTATTGAGGTAATGCTTGATTTCAATTTAGATCCGGTTGCAGTTTTCGCAGGTTATACTGCACATGATGCTTAATTCATATGCATGGGATATTTTATCTTTTTGCGACGAGATATACAGGGGGAGAGGAACGTACGAAATTAGATACTCCACTCCCGATTGATCCCCTTTAGGGAAAAAAATCTGGAAAAGTCATTCAAATAGGTCTTTATGAGTATAAGCCAACAAATACCTCAAAAGTCAAAATTCGACCTACTTTCTTAATAATAGTGCAATTTAAGATTTTTACGTTTTTGCCCATAAAATCAAAAGGAGACCCCCAAATGTCAAACGCCCGTATCTAAACTTCTTGATGTCAAGCGCATGTCCCCGGAAAAGTTCATAACTATCTTGTCGTAAACAGTTAAGTTACAGCCGATTGAAAATTTATTAATTACAAAAATAATAACGCATGATACTTCAGGCGTAAACATGTCAACCTACGCCATTAAAATGGAGAGAGAGAGAGAGAGATATGTGAGAACCCGGGCACTTATTCGTTACCCACCGTGTAGGACAGTCGCCGAGGAAGCCGATCGATAATTAGAAAATAAATGATGATTCCTGGCAACCATTAGTTTTAATTGAATGTTTTCCGCTCGAACACTTGGTGACTTTCCTCTAGCATTTGACAACTTCAGAAGTGGGATATTCCCTCACTGTACGCGCCGTTTAACGCGTAACTGATCGTAAAAATGCCGGAAGTGAGAATCGATTAATTGGTCGCGAAACAATTGCGGGTGAAGTTAAGGAACTAAAGCGCTGAATTTCGGGCACTAGGGCTAACCTAATCACGCGCCTCAAGGAACTGAAATTCGACGAATTGGATGACGAAGAGGACGATGAAATTGAGGAGGAAAGTTTTTCACAAGAGTCGCTATGCCCCATAACGCGCGGGGAAATGGACCAACTCCGAAACGACATGGCCATCATTCCATCGATGCTCAGAGAGCTCACCACAACGAAAACTCAGCAAACGACAGTCACCGCTCTCGCGCACATAGATTAGCCTACGCAGACAACTCCGGCACCGCCGATCACTACGATGGCGTAGATGCCTGTCTCCTTCTCGCAGTCAACATCTGAACCGTCACACCGTATAACACATCGCATGGAATGTTATTGCCGCATACCATTCCGACGACCGCCGATGTGCAGACGACCGTTCCAATACACGCTCCGAATCCGCAATCCGCTGCCGCCATGCACACCATTCCGGTACTCGCTTTGAGTTCCCAATTTTGGCCGTCATGCGGACCACCGTTCCGACACATGCCTCGAATCTGTAAACCGTTGCCGCCATGCAGATCACCGCTCCCAGACTCGCATCGACTCCACCGAACTTCGTATTAGTGCCACAAAGCACCGCCGTGGGCTAACGTCTGCCGCATAATGACAACCCGAGAAACCACGATGTAAACATGCCGAGACGAGAATCGAGGTTAAATCGAACGCGTCCTTGAATTTGAAGCCGTACAAGATATCTTTCGTCAAACGGGAGACCGTCAATCGAATCGCCGAATCGACCTTCTTCGAATAAACGTCATCCACCGAAGTGAATTCGATTGTTCGCCACCGATCGTCTTGGTGAAAAAAAGCAACAGAAAGGATCGATTGTGCATCGACTTCCGTACACTGAACGCCCAATGCTCTACGTGAAAGCGCAACTCGCTTTGATCACGGGGAATGAATTTTTCACCACGCAGGACCGGATGACCGGTTATTACCAGATACCGCTCGAAGAAACGTCCAAAAATTAGACCGCTTTCGTAACCAACGAGGGTCTCTTTGAATTCAACGTCATGCCGTTCGGTTTGGTAAACGCGACCGCAGTGTTCCAGAAACCTGCCGTTGCGTACGTAGATGAGGTTGTAATCCCGAGTCGAACCGTCAAAAAAAGCCTCCAACGCCTCCGCCCATTCGTTGAGCTAGTCCGCGAAGCCGGTGGGACTCTTCGGTTGTGAAAATGCATCTTCCTCGCCATTCTTGGAACATCGTCTTGTGGGTAACTCACCTAAGTCCACATCGGAAAAAATATTGGCACCGATCAATAGCACTGAACTCAGGCAATTCCTCGGGTTAATCGAATTTTTCTGCAATTTCATCAGAAACTATGCCATGATTGCCCGACCATTATCGAATTTGCTTAAAATGAAAGGAGCTCCAGAGTTTTTGTAGAACGAAAAACAGGGGAACGCGTTCTAACGCTTGAAGCATATATTATACAACGAACCAGTTTTAGTGATGTACGACCCAAACAAAGGGCACGAACTGCACACGGATGCAAATGCAAAGAGGCTTGCTGGCATCCTAATGCAAGAGGTTGAAGCAAACGTTTGGGAACCAACATTTTTCTTCAGTAGAATCTGCAATGAGGCTGTACAAATATATCATAGCTATGCGCTCGAAGTGCTCGCTATCATAGAAGCTCTCGAACGTTTCCGTATGTATTTGCTGGGGAAACGCTTCCGTAGAGTTACTGGTTGTTCAGGTATAAGTAGTATAAAAACATCGAAGCTGTAATACCCTGAGTAGCAAAATGGTTCCTGAAATTACAGGAGTACGACTACAAAATTGTCCACCGAGCAAGTACCGCGATGCCTTCAGTCGTGTTCCCATCGAGGGGAATAAGGACGTCCCTGTCATTGCAAACAGCGTAAACATAATCAAAGCGAAGATCGAGTACTGCGTCGCCACTATGAAAGCCGGTGATCCCGAAACTCACTAGATAATTGAAACACTCCATGGTACTCAATCATCGCCAAAAGCAACCCAGTTGAAGGTGGACTGCAAACAGAAACATGAACGATTATTCCCCATTGTGAACGGGCGAGCAAATTTCGGAGTAAATAAAATAATGCAACGAGTTCAACAATACTTTGGTCCGGCCGTACGCGAAATTATATTAAATTGTATATTTCATTATGCTTCCAATGCTGTTACAACAAAACTACAGCCAGAAAACCAGAGAATTAGATGTACATATTTGATTTCGAATCGATACCAGTCAGGGTGCTACACACGGGTCATTTCGGACCCTTCCCTTGTAGCATCAAGGGCAACATATACATAATCGCCACTTCTAATCCCTTCAACAAGTTTGTCATTCTAAAAACCGCCCGAATTATCAAAACAAGACCAGTCATCGAAATGTTTACTGAACTGACGTCATTCTTGGAGCTACTAAGTCACCTTATCAATGTCTTCAATCATGTAAAGACAACAGTCCATACTCCGCGGGCGAATTTTTCATCCATCTTCACGAGCGTAAAGTTAAAGTCATGGTGCCAGTTTCATCCCAAATTGGTTGAGGATGAGCTAGTCGAAAGCAAAGATGAGCTCGGGTCGAGCTCGATTTCATGATTGACCGAGCTGTCAACCTACGCCATTGGAGTCGCGTAGGACATTCGCCGAGATAATTAGAAAATAAATGAAGATTCCTGACAACCGTTCATTTTAATTGTATTAGTATTTTCCGCTCGGAAATTTTGTAACTTTCCTTGTAACTTTCCTTGTGATGAATATTTTAGAAATGTTTTGTAATATACTACTCGAAACAATGAGATCAACGCACTGAAACATAATTGAGCGAGTTCGAAATCAATTTATTGAATATCTGTATGAGTCAAGTTTTAATATTCCGAAGATGTTACTATTTTAACGCAATTTCGCCGATTGAATGTATTACTAATTAGTTTACAAAACCCTTCTAATAGGAGCATACCCCTTGTCTACTCGAGTAGTTTGTTGATGTTTGTGAGGCCACTAATTTCCAACGCTCTCGTTCACGTTCTTAATTTTTCCTTTCAGCTCTATCGTATAGGTGGTACGCAACTTGAAATTTACCGTGGGATCCCTGAATTCGTTTTCATAGTGTTTTGGTAGGTTGTAAGCAGTCGATATTTGATATTATTGGTCTCATTGAGCAGTTTACTTTGTTTATCCCACATCCTTGGTATCCAGGCGATGTAGGGGATAGGCCTAGATTTTGTTTGATTGTTGATTCCTGCATATTGGTGCATCCCCTTGGCGTTTTTTTTTTTTTGTTTTTCTGCAGTACTTTTAGCTGATTAGATTATTTCTGATGTGTTTAAACGGTGTATTCAGTTATCCACTGTATGCTTCATTTCTTTTCATATTCCAACAACATATGTAATGATTTTCTTCTTCGTCCGTCTCGTTTCTAGATTTCCCGAAGGAAATTTAAACCGACCTCTTCTCGATTATAAACGTAAAGTCTGGGAACGTGCCAACGGACTGTACCCCCGAGATCAACAAGTCCGGACACCCTGAGTCTACTCCTGCTGGCAGGCTAGCTAGATCGAAGAGGAATTCCGATCACAGGTCTTATCCATCCATCATGTAAACTGAATAATCATAGGTTTCTAAAAATATAAAGGCCAGTGTTAAACTTGGAAGCACTGGTTCAATTTTGGCGACGAAAATAGTTCATCGCTGCTCGGATTCTGAGATTTTAAAACGCGGTCGATGCGGTGTCGTAGCTGCGCTACTTTTATTGGAGCTATGATCAATATTAATACTGATCATATCACTTAGTCATCATGTGATACCATCACTTTCTCAAGTACCGCTAGGGAAACAAAATAAGATAATCTAACAATTCTCAACACCATGAAATGTCCCGCGATTGATTAATATCATCGTCACCACCGTCTTATTTCATCTGCTGAGAAGGTATTTGATCTTCCCTTAAGACTTGATAAAGATAACGTCCACAGTGTTTCTATTCTATTCCATATTCTACTTCAAAATTTACTTTAGGATAATGATTACTAACTTCATAATAGGCCATATTACCTCTGCTTTTGGAATTAAAATGTATTTCACCATTTTCACCATTTCAATGTAAATTTATAATTTTAACGCAACTTCGCCGATTGAATATATGAGCGCTCATTTAGCTTACTAGATCCTGAAGAAGTTCCGCCTCGTATCTTGTCAATATATCATATTTTTCCCACTCCCTACCAAAAGAATTATCTAGAAAACATGAAATTTTAGCTTTCATTCGGATTTACTTTAACTACTTTTTTGAATTTCGATTAATAAATTTAACTTTCTTCCATTTCCAGTAATCCTTCCCAACGAAGCACTACAATCAACACTCGGTCTTGCTAACTACGAACCCACCTGGATTGCCCGTTATCAAGTCCATGTGAAATGTCGTGGATTGCTGATCGTAAAAGGTTTCATAGTTGGAGCTAAGCGAAAATAAAAAAAAAATTAAAACCAGATTGCATATAAAGGAATGAGTAGAAAGGACCACATGGATCTAGAGAAAGCGGTGATAAAAGGCGTGTGTTATAAACATTATTAGAGTAGTAAACTATTTTGTATTAGACGCACTACCTGCGTGAAATTGCTTTCAACGTAGAATGTTGTAACTATGATTTTCTATACAAAAACAAAATAGCGAAATGCGACAAAATAGAACAAAATGAATAGCCCTTGATGAGCTTATCAGATCACAAATTCCATAAGTATTTTTTATTTTTAATTATAAATATAATTTGATGTGTTGGTTATGACCGAGGAAAAGGGTTGACTATAGTTGATATGGATATAATTCCTATTTTAATAGTTATTACTTAATAGTTTTATAATATTGTCATATTTTGTTTGTTGATCTTCATAATCTTTTAGCATACTAATGGTAGTACAATGTGCTTGCAACGCATATAATATTTTAGTTCCACAGTGTATATGTCAATATAGGCAATGAGATACAGAGAGACTGTTGTCGTTTTGAATTGCTTTTAACTTATAGTATTGTACTTCATTTTATATATCTTATATGCACTGTAACTATATCGATGTTTGTTTTATTTATATGGATATTTGTATCTATATTCAAAAAAATATATTTTATAATAAATATATCATCCAATGTAAACATATGGATTCATCTTTGATTAATATGTAAACATGATGTTATGTTGGTGCATAAAGTCAGATAATAGTTCTCAATCGACACTGGCGCTTTGAAGTCATTCTCAATATCTTAAAATATGTTAGCGCTTATAGTGCAGCATAGCATTTTCCCAGTTTTACAGTAGGCTCCCAGAATGTCTTCCCTGTTCCAGAAAAAAAAAATTCGCAGTAAATTACATGACATTCTAGTACTTTATCTGCATGTCTGTTCTCTCTATTCATCTGAAGATCTAAGATTTGCTGCCCGAGTTTACAATAAACCGTGTTAAACACAGCGCATATCTATAGGGTTTTCCATTAGAGACACAACAATTTTATATCTTTATATGAACGCACCCTTAAACCTTCTAATGAACTGTCAATGCTAAAACGTTAGTTAAAGTCATAGTAAAGTTCATGAACCAGCAATGTTTGGAAATTATTAAAAATTACAATCAAAATTCCGAGTCGGTGGGCGAAACTTTAAGAGCGCTTACTCCAATTTTCGGCCGTAATAATCGTCCCACCGGACAGGCACTATTGGACGTTCCGGTGCCAAAAGACGTATCGCTTGAAGCGAAGGATTCGATTCAAAATGAGCCAAATCAGTCGATTCCACGTCGTTCTCAAGAATTTGGCATCCCTCAAACGACACGGTGGCGTATTTTGCGAAAAGATCTTGGCCTACATTGTTACAGATCAAAGTTACTCTAGAGCTAAAACCTTTTGATCATTCGAAATGCCGAAACATCGCCGATTGGGCTCTGGCAAACCTCGAAGAAAATTAAGAATTTCATCGAAAAATCTTCAGCGATGGAGCTCATTTCTGGCTCAATGGCGTTGTTAATAAGTAAAATATGCGTTACTGGTCAGCGAAAAACCCACATGTGCTTCTTGAGATACCGTTGCATCTGCAAAAATTTACTGTTTAGTGCGGTTTTCATGCCGGAGGTGTGATTGGGCCGTATTTTTTTCGCGGATGAAAACGACCGTCATGCTACTATGGAGAGCGTAGGAAGTGTTGGAAGATTATTTGTGGCCGGAATTGGATCAACTTGACATCAACGATATGTGGTTTCAACAAGATCGACCGCTGTAAACGAGCTCGTGGTGGTCATATGACCGTAATCGAATTTAATTAATAAAATGAAATGCTCGCACTACACCCAGAATAAATTTGAACTCAATATCTCAAATATTTCTGTGTTTTATTAATAGTTAAAATTGTTATGTCCTTAATGGAAAACTTTTTACAAAGTTCGATACATGGGTTTACACTATTTTTTATCATATATTCCTAGGTAGGCTTTAAATGTTCTTAGTTCTTGATTATTTCCCCATTGTTTGTTGCAATCCTCTTTTTCTGACAATCCCGATGAAGATCATTCTGAGCTGGCTATACGGATCTGGACCGATATCCACTGGTATTAATCCTTTCTTCACTAGCATCCAGTACACAATAACCTTGCTCCTACTGAGTTTTGTGCAACATTGTTGAACCATCCTTGGATTTTTCGTTGTCTTCAACTGAAAACACAGGTGCAAGTTCAAGAAAAGACAGTTGGCTGGACCAAATACTACAGTGCTTCAATCCTAAAATTAATGATTTTCATTTACCTCAAGGGTTCTAAGTCACTAAGAATAATCGATGATGGTGGCTTCAACTTGTTGGAATTTCATTTAAGATATTTTACAGCAACAATCGAAAATACTGTTAAAATTGGAAAATATAGAAAATAAGTGTAACTTTTTAGAAGAAAAATTACGATTCAAGTGCAGAATTATGCAAACAATCAGAAGGTAGGCAGTCCAAGCGCAAAAGCATCGGTAGGGCCTTCAAATCAATTTCCAGAAATCGTAGATCGTATCTCTAAGGTAGGCAAGTTTTGGCCAACGAGTTAATGAAATGATAGGCCATTAACGCGGCCTCGGAATAGATTGGATTCACAGCAACGACCTCGCAAATGGAAAGAGGGCTAGGCATTGAATCCTGTAATGTCAGATTATTCAATTACCCTGGCGCTATTAAGGACCTTTTACAACAGGCCAGTCATACTGGCAATCCACGCAAGGAACTGGACTGAAAATGATATTCAGGACATGAGATCGCACACAATATTCAAAAGTGGAAAACGAGAATTCCGAGTGGCCTTTTATAATGATCTCCATAATAGATACATTATGAATTCAAACAATTATGTAAATTTAGCAAATATTTGAATATGGCCGACTCTAGTATATTTTTCGTTCTAGTAGATTTAACATCTAGCAATGCCTTTTTTTATAAGCAATATAATATTAAGTATAGTTTGTAAGCAATTATGTTATACAGGGTGCGTACGGTATTTGAGGGCATGCATAAATGTGACTATAACTTCGCGATTTTTTTTTATTTATTTTCCTTTTCAGATAAGAAATGCCGGATTACAACATCACTCAAGAAATGAAGAGGCATGCTGTCATCGTCGCTATATGTGCGAACCAAACAGATTTAGAGATCTCTATTTTTCTTAATTGCGCCCGTTATTTCGTGCATAAGGTTCGCCGTAAATTGGAAGCATCAGGAGGCGATAGAGAATCGGTTGCAAAACGCAAAAAGCACGAACAACGTTCTGACACTGCAGAATTTTTAGAGCAAGTGCAAGATAGCATAGACGAGGACCCTTCAAAATCGATTAGGATCCTTGCGAGTGAGCTTCATGTTTCTGAGCGCTTTATTTGTAGAGTTGTCCACGAAGACCTTCGCTATAAGTCTTACGTGATGCACAGAGGACAGTTCATGTCGGAACGAACACGGGAACAGAGAGTTCTCCGACCAAAACATGTTCCAAATAAAATCAAATACCCTGAGGCGCCCAAAATATTATGGTTTTCTTCCGACAAAAAAAAAAATTTGACCAAGATCAAAAGACCAATCGCAGAAATGACAGATGGCTATGTTCAAATCCTACGGAGGTTCCTGCTGCTATGCACACAAAATTTCCAGCCACTGTTATGGTTTTAGGTGTTGTCAGCAACGAAGGACATGTTATGCCACCACTCTTTTTTACTCAAGGACTTCGAGTGAGCTCTGCTGCATGCATCGAGGTTTTGGAGACGGTAGTGAAACCCACTATTTTTTACTCAAGGACTTCGAGTGAGCTCTGCTGCATGCATCGAGGTTTTGGAGACGGCAGTGAAACCGTGGATAGACAATGTAAGCGGAGGCAGACCATACAGTTTTCAACAAGACTCTGCTCCTTCACATAAAGCGATGGTGACACAAGATTGGATGGTCGAAAATTTTCATGACCACATAACAACGAACCTATGGCCACCTAGCTCGCCAGACCTTAATCCTTTCAATTATTACGTATGGGGCGTAGTTGAGCGTCCTCATAATACCACTTCTTCGCTGAAGACTGCTATTAATGATGTTATGGTCAATATGAACAAGAAGCATTTCATTCGGGCATGCAATCGTTTCCGGACCTGGATCGAAGAGGTTATTGCTGCTAATGGTGATTTTATTGAATAACTTTATAGCCATATATTAATTAAACGTTGTATAAAAAATTCCTGAAATTTCATTAAGTTTTGTTAAAAATATGTACTAGCTAATTAATTTTACTCTCAAGTTGTCCTCAAAAACCGTACGCACCCTGTATTAATTTCCATATGTACTGTTAGGTTAAAATAGTATTTAAGTGGAAGCAACCTCAATAAAATTCTTTTTCTTTCTCGATACACTGGTTGTTTTACTGCGTGGGAATATCCCTTTGCTAAGGGCGCGTAAACGCTCACATGGTATTATCTTATTAGGGTAGATGCAGACTGGAAGGCGTTCCACGCTTGTGTCTGCATTCTACAAATTTTAAATTGTACAATTTATAAAAACCTTCATTGTAGGATACATGCAAGAAGGCGTCCAACGCTTGTGCTTCTTTCATTAAATCAAAAACGTTTCAACACGTATTAATTACATGGCGAACACACACTTCATTGTGGATAGGGAGGTCAAATTGCATGTTAATGATTTTAAGGCAGTCAATGAACGGTTGTGTGCGATCCGTATAAAAGCGATATTCTTCAAAATCTGGCCGATCAACGTACATGCCGGAACGAGGAAATGAAGGAAACGTTCTTCAATCACCTAGAAAGACTACAAACAACACAAAAATAATTCTGGGTAATTTCAACGCTAAGGCTGGCAATGGGTTATCTCATCGGGCAACAACTAGAGGATATAGCCTCTAAGATGAAACAAATGACAACGGCCAGCGCCTGATTGACTTTGCATGCAGCAGAAATCTAATTATACGCTTGCCTACGGAACGGGGTCTTCCCGGTACGATGGAAGGTGGCGAGGCTCGTGCTGATCCCGAATCGCCGTCTGCAGTCCACCCGTTATGCATGCTAGACACGGCTGGGAAAGTGCTAGAGAAACTCATCAAGAGAAGAATCACTGACAAGGGAAGACTCCTTGGTCCGGACCTGTGGAACGTACCTTACGACGGGTTACTAAGACTGGAGATGCCAGATGAATCACGCTTGATTGGCTATGCGGATGATGCTGGCGCTCCGGTCGCTGGACGCACCGTTGAACAAGCGTAACTAAGGCTAGGTATGCTAATGCACCGAGTGAGGGACTGGATGATTACTCGCGGGTTCAGTTTAGCACTGGAGAAAACCGAAGTGGTCATCTTGACAAAAAGAGAATCCCTTGAGTAAGGATGATCAGTATTGGAGACTTACGAATCGAATCGAAGCCATCGGTGAAGTATCTGGGGCTACTGATCGACTCGAAGATGAATTCCTATGAGCAAATCAGGGCACCGGCTGAGAAGGCTGTTCCGGGAGTATCGGCTCTGAGTCGACTTATGGCCAACAAAGGGGGACCCAGCCCATCAAGAAGACGCCACTTGATGAGTGCTGTAGGCTCAGTGCTACTGTACGGAGCAGAAGTATGGGGCGACGCTCTCAGCAAGGAGGTATACTGAAAACGTTTGGCAAAGGTACAGAGAAGAGGAGCACTGAGAATTGCATCTTCGTATCCGACAGTCTCTGATTGGGCAGTGAGAGTTATTGCAAGCGTGATACCTGTTGCCCTTGTTGCTAGAGAGCGCCGCACTATTTACCTGCGCCGAAACGAAGATACGAGGAAGATGGTTTTCCGTGAGGAGAGATAGCGCTCGCTCAACGAATGGCTGCAGTTTTGGATGAATTGCACGAAGGGAAGGTGGACTGCGCGCTTCATCCCACATGTGAGACCGTGGCCAAATCGAAGGCATGGTGACACTGACTTCTATCTGACCCAGCTTTTGAGCGGGCATGGGTTTTCAGTCTTACCTGCACAAGATTGGTAAGTCACGGTCCCCCGATTGTCGGTTTTGCCCAGGAGAGGAAGACGATGCCCTCCACACACTTGTTGTGTGCACAAAATGGGTCAGGCTGCGAAGGGACCTCTACAGGGAGACGGGAGAGCTCATCCCGGATAATATAGTTCGTTCGGGCAGTCCTAAAAGATAAACAGGCCTCACACCAGCCGGGGGTGTTGGGGCTTGGGGTCGCTTGTCTGGCACTTCCTCCTCCCCTCTGCTCTCCCGCTAGAAGAGGGATCCCCAGCTTGAAGGCACCTCAGGGCGTAAAAAAACGAGACCTGGCCCGAAGTAATGTGTCAAATGGTTCCAGGCAAGGTTCTCAGGTTGACAGGGGAGGTATTTAGTGGGTAGTTCAGTCACCTTCTTGCGAGCATGGGAGTCCCACACTCTGTGCGTAAATGGCACTCACCTCCCAAACACAAAAAAATCATACGTTCGACTTGCTTCCCTCATCGACGCTTACATAAAATTACCTGGATATCATGAGATGGCAACACACAAAACCAACAACGTTGGCCTAGAGCATACTTGACGTCCGTACATACCGAGAAGCCAATTGTAACTAAGATCATTACTTGATCAAAATAACTTATCGATGTCGTATGTCAAAGGCGTAATCATTGAAGGCCAGCCCGGTACAAAATTCGAAATCAAAAGGCTCCAAACGGCGTCTGTGGCAAAAAATTTCGCGGAAACCCTCCACAAACAGCTGCTTTCCTTTTTATCAGATGCATCGCTGACGAGCTCTGCATTAAAGTGAACGCGGCTATTAAGACCGTTGCAGAACACACAATCGGACATCAATTCCGGCGCAAAAGTTCAATGATGAGTGTCAGAATACGTTGAACAGAAAGAATCAGGTGTACAAAAGATATGTAGGTGGGAAAACCAGGACGAATCGAGAACATTATCAAAATCTCAGAAGAGTAGCAAATAAAATAATTAGAATCAAGAAAAGAAAATACTATGACGACCAATTAAGCATACAAAGTAGTGAAAAGCCTGAAACCAAGCTCTGTCATGATGGCATCGGCATGAAAATAGGATTTAGGAAAGGTGAGCATCATACTTTAAGAACCCTCCTTAATCCTCCGCACAGCTCCAGAGCATTGGAGCCTAAAGATGTTTCCGGAGAGCTTCTATTGATCCCACCAAGTCTGGATGACGTTTTCTGCATTATCAAAGCCCAAAAGAACAATAAGGCGCCGGGCATCGACGAGATTCCAGTGGAGTTTATCAAATATGGTGGCAGCAGTGTTCACAAAACTATTCACAAAGTCACCCAACACATTTGTCAACAAGAACATGTGCCGAAGGAGTGGAACCAATCAATTATTTCTCCTATCCACAAAAAGGTGACAAGCTACAATGCGAAAAATACAGAGGCTTATCACTGCTTTGTACGGCGTACAAAATATTTTCAAAGATCTTAGAAAATAAAATCGGATCATGCGCCAACAGTATTATTGGGGAGTAACAAGGTGGTTTTAGATCAGGTAGATCGACAAGAGACTAATTGCTCACTGTCAAGCAGGTACTTGAAAAATGTTGGGGGTTTAACATAGACGAACTACAAATTTTTGTGGACTTTAAGCAAGCATACGACAGTATTGATCGTTACATGCTGTACCAAATAATGCTTTGCTTTGGCATCCAAGCCACATTAGTCCCTCCTACTAAAATGACAATGACATCGATGACCCCCCAAGTCCGCATCAATAACCAACTCACCGATGCCTCTGACACAAATACCGGACTAAAGCAGGGTAATGGGCTGGCCCCATTGCGATTCAATTTGGCTCTTGAGCACGTCATAAGAAAGCTACCTGTTTATACACGAGCCAAGTAGTAGCCTATGCGGACGACCTCAACATTTTGTCACGGTCATTAATAACTGCCAAAGAACTTTTCCTGAAATCCAACAGCGAAGCAAAACTAGTAGGGCTGCAAATCAATGAGAATAAAACAAAGCTCATGACGTGGTCGAGGAAAAATACCTGAAATACACAAAATATCACTCATGGCGAACACAGTATCGAAAATTTGAGCTAATTTGTGTATTTAGGTGCCCAAATAATGAGAGCTGGTAAGGAAAGAGACAAAATATGCCGAAGATTACAGCTCGCAAATAAAATTTTCATTCACTTTTGACGATCTTGAAGGCCAGCTGCATACACAGGAAAACAAAGCTCGAAGAATACAAATCGGTGAAAATGCCTGTGCTATGCTATGAGCGTAAAACATGGACCCTAACCCAGGCATCCGCAAATATATTGAACGCCTTTGAGCAACGGGTCCTGAGGCGAATAATCGGAGCAAAGCTAGAGGGGGACCAATGGCGAATTCGATACAACCATGAGCTGAATAATTTTTTTTGACGAGCCGGAGGTCTCAACGGTTGTAAGACTACGGAAATTGAAATGGGCTGGCCACATGAACCGTATGGACGAACAACGGATACTCAAAAAGGTATTGGTTGGGAGAACTGAAGGGTGGAGACCAGTAGGGAAACCAAGGAAACGCTGGCCTGACTCGGCCGACGAAGACTGTTCGTCGCTGGTCGGATTTCGAAATTGGAGAAATTTTGCTGATGACTTTCCTCTCTCATTTGTCATTGCACATTTCGAGAGTAGCAAGCTTCCATATTCTGTAAAACAGCTAGTTCAACGCCCGGGCGCCATCCAACCAGTAATCGGCCTCTGCACCCTCTGGCCACACTTTGCATGAGTGAAAAGAGCAAAATTGTAGAAAATGTATTTTATGTTTGTCGACAAAAAGAAAATAAGGCACGAAACTGCAAAACCACGAGTGAAGGCTGAGCTACAATGAACATAAGCAGGCATAAAGCAAATGTCAAAAAAGTTGAAGCCGAATATTTTATAAGGCATTGAGTACATTTGACATAAGTATGACATACGCAACATGAAAAGTTGAAAGCGAACCAACTTTTTATATCAGTATGTCAAATATATTGTTTACCTTAGGGAGGGAAGAAAAGGAGTAAATGATAGCTCCAAAAATTTCCGAATGTCGGCTTTGTGTTTGTAAGGTTTCTTTGATTATAGTGGTAGTGGCTTAAAGCATGGGTAGTCTCATCACAAGAGGGGCAAACTTAATCATATGGCGGGAAAATTCAAATTGATAGCACCATGCCGAAAATATTTAACTAAAAATAAATTTACTATTTTATTAGTTTGATAAGTAACTAAACTTTGGATTAAAATGCAATCAAAGAAGATGTATTTTTAGAGGTTAGTGAAAAATTTGAATTAGATAATGAAGAGCCACTGTTTAGTTTTCTGAGGTTTATTTTTCAGCAGATTCCAATCGCCTTCATGCTTATTATTGAACATTAATCTGATAATAATTTATAATGATAATAATGTATAAATACATTCGTAAATAGCCAACATACTCTTTAACTAAATCAAAATGCTATGTAAATTATTCTGAGTTATTTCCAGGCCGTTGGAATTGTTGGTATTTTATTGATAAAATAATATTAACGGCAATACTCTTTCTGTTGAATATTTTTTT
The DNA here is from genome assembly GCA_963969285.1 of Odontomyia ornata. Taxonomy (NCBI): domain Eukaryota; kingdom Metazoa; phylum Arthropoda; class Insecta; order Diptera; family Stratiomyidae; genus Odontomyia; species Odontomyia ornata. The sequence continues at coordinate 61,191,270 of OZ017742.1, read as the reverse complement.
CTTACATACCGTAAAAGCGAATTGTTTTATTCAGTTTTTGGTGGATAGAATATCTTTTTGACTTTTTTTTAGACATAAAATAATACCTGGTGTTGAGATACTTTTTGATGAACAAACATAAAAGGGAGTAATAATGACCACTTATGATCATACATTGTTTGTACTTAGTGAATAACAGCTTCTCTAAAAAACGTTCTTTGATTGATATGTTATTCGCCTTTTTAGAAAAAATGTAGCATTTAATTACCATCCTAATCAAACAGAAGAAATCACATACAATGCTCACGTGGCATACTTTAGTAAAACACTATTGTTAGTATTAAACAAGCGGAAAAATTATCTACCCTAAAATAAAATCCTGCAAAAAAATTTTCTTTTATTTGTTCAAGCTTGAAAGTGAATCCTAATGCTTAGATAAAATCAATCTTCCATCTTTTTGATTAAATTACTTATATTATATAAAAAACCATTATAAGAATGAAATGCAAAATGGTACCTTTTACTTCTTTATTTTTGTTTATTATGTCCAAATTTAAGGTGATGTATTTAAATTTACATTAGTACTGCAAGCCGTATGAACCATCTCCCGTTGACTTTTTTCGTTTAGAAGCCTGAATAAAAAATGTCATAATTGATGCTACGTATCATATATTAAAACTTACACTTTCAAGGCTTTCCATAGACAACGTTGCTGCTGATTAATATATAACTGGAAAATTATCATGACGACATTATACAAAATATGAAAAGGTATCATGGGCTTCGTCAAAAGCATGTTCTAAAATAGAGGGGATTAAAATTTACATTAAAATTTAGGATAAGGAATTCATACCTTCTCCAAATTCCGTTTAGATTCCACTAAAATATTTGGGTGAAGACAATTGGAGATTTCGTCATTTCCGGTCAAAGAGTCCTGAAATTGAGGGTGTTAAATGTAAGGTGCTGGCAACTATATGACACTTGAACTTGTAGTAATCTAGGAGCTATGGCTCTAAAAGCAGCGCTGACACAGGCACACCGCACCAACTCAATTCAACAAGGAGTAACCCTTCAGTCACCTTCCTCATCGCGACACTCGTTTTTTTTTTTCTCCTCTCGCATGAAAAATAATTAAAGGGAAAAATTTCTTTTGTACTTAACACCCGGGAAACAAAATTCTAAAACTGTTTTAATGTGTAGTGATTTTATTACAATATCTTTTGAACATAATTTAACTAATTGGGTGTAATGCGGTATGCAAATGCGTAGAACGAAACGGTTAACCCCTTAAATTATAGGAACGATAAAATCATTGTATCATTTAAACCCCACAAAATTTGTCAAATTTTACCCTTTCCAACCATAATATTAATTAAAAATTGTTTTGTTTGTGGGAAATTAACGCGTGCCTGTCCTATTCTTTCGATTTATTTCCGCCTTAATTACGCCTAATAATTATAAACATAAATTGCTTTCAATTGAAAACTTAATCGAATCTACAAAAATAAACAATTTCGAATTTTAAAAAATAACCGAAATGAGTGTGCATTATCACCACCGCATGTTCACACATAGATGGCACTTTTATTTCCATATGGTACGAGCGAGGTTATTGCGTTTGCCTCGAAGATGTTTTCAGGGAACAGTTTTCCCATAAACCGCTCCGTAGATAAGACGGATTCGATACAGTGCCAACAAGTGATTTGTGTGCTCGTGGTGGTCCTTGGAGGAATATGGTTGGATGGTTGACGAGGGTGACGTGCTAAGAAAACGTTTGTGGCAGAGACATCTTCTACCATCCTGTGGATGCACAGCGGAAAAAGAAGAAGAAAAAAAAAAAAAAAGGAACTTCAGATATTGCTACTTTTTCTACGACCGTGCCTGAAAAAAAATGATAGCAACTGCCAATATCGCCATGAGCCATCAGCATTAGGTCCCGAAGTGGGGTGCAACAGGTGGTTGGAAGGCCGAGGTGAAGATCTTCATATTACGGAGCGGCACATGTTGATTGGGAAACGGCGGGACCGTACTCCCTGTTTCTGGGAAACCACACCGTTTGTATGCAAAAAGGCGCATTGTGTATTCAAACATAGTTCAACAAGGAGTGATAAATCAACTGGAAAGTTAGATCCAGAAGAATTAGTCAAATCACTCAATCCATATATTGACCAACGGATTGCATATAAACGCAATATTAAACATTAAAAGCCGTAGAAGAAGTAGCAGCGAGCATTACCACGTTCGAAGACCATACGGTTCTGATATTCAAGGAAGTCTATATGTATTTACACTTTGATAGCTGAATTTTTTAGATGATTTTATACACCCTTAAGAGTTATTCTATGTCTTAATACTCGTGTGTTAAAAATTTGATGTATGGACGCGATTCTTCACTACCAAAAATTTCAGGACTTGCTTACCTCCACATCGTCAGCGAGCGCTCGTCGTCGAGGGAAAGGTACTGTAAGTAACCTCTTAACATTTTTTAATTAAATACTTATTGAAATTTTTTAAACAAAAAAATATTTATCGAATTTTTTTAAAAAAAAAAATATTTATTGAATTTTAATTAAATATTTATTGAGTTTAAAAAAAAAAAAAAATATATTTATTGAATATTTATTGAAATATTTTTTTTGAAAAATATTTATTGAATTGGTAAAAAAAAAAGAAAAAAAAAAAAAAGAGAAGAAGAATCGTCGTAAAAAATCTATGTAAGAATTTTTTTTTTACATAATGTATGTAGGGTGAAAGTGTGGCATCTACAAGAGCTAACCACAATAATTATAATACTACAGGAAATCAGAGAAAAAATGAATTTTCGTATAATGTTAATCTTCTTTTAATATCAATTTCCCTCTTTCAACGATTAAATGCTTTTCAATATGGTGTTGTAAATTGCTGTGCTGATTGCCATAGAAAAATCATACTGTTCCATTGCTTTAACGTTGTTCGAATAAAAACAAAAAAAATGATGGATTAAATGGAAAATCGGTCTTTTCTTCCGGTCTTTTCCAATCGGGTATAGGACCCGGTACGGTGGCAGGCTTCCACCCCAAAATATGAGCCAGCCACCGGGTACTTAAAAATTTTTTTTGTTTCAGGAGACTTTATGGGTTGAGTGGCCCAAGCCAAGTGCCCTTTTATGGCATAAAGTTATGCAATTCAATTGTATAATTCTATGACATAAATTGGTCACCGGGGTACTCCCCTTCTGATGGGAAAGTTCATATAATTCAAGTTATATGAGTTTTCCACTCAGAAGAGGAATACCTGGCCACTTCAACAGTTTAACATTGGATTTATTCCGGTTGGGTGGGCATGAAGGGGCTCCACCACCACCCGGTTGCCCCTCTTTCATTTGTGGGCCCTGAATTTACTTGGGTAAAGACGAGGTTACCCCAAGTTTGCCTTTCTTCTCAGGTTTCTCTTGTTCTCGCAACAAGTCGTAATTCCTTCGTGGAGGTTATCTACAGATTTGCGACTTCGGTCGTCCTCTCGAACTCTGCAAGCAATTCGTGAATGCGAAATGTTTTGTAGTGAGTCCTCGTGCCGGGGAAACGAACCCGCCCCACGACACCGCAATGCTAGCCTGCCAGCGCATTCACGCGTCCCCGGACGAGGGCATTCTCGGCAGGAATCAACACCTTCCTCTGCCGAGGCAGCAGAACATCGCTGCAGTCCTTCACGGACATTTAGGGAACTCAAAATTCACTACAAACTATCCAGGGCAATCAACTTATTCGCCACTGAAGGAATTGTTTGGAAACCGCACTAAACTTAGCTTAACCTCTGAAGTTGATTTCTGAAATAAAGATAAATATAAATAAAAAAATAGTCAAACATGAAATATACTTACATGTCCAAAAGTAGCTGGAGAGATGTTAGTATCTTCAACTTCACATCGACTCTAAAATATATATTTTATTTTGTGCGAATATTAATTTACATTTTTTTGCAGCTGTCACATCTAATGTAAGAATGTAAGAAATATACGCGTTCTTCGAATTTGATTTAGAGCCCACTAAATCATTCAGATGACATGCTCACAATTTCGTCGTTTCTGGTCCAAGAGTCCTGAAATTGAGCGGGCTAAATGTAATGCTCGGGAAACTAAATGACACTTACCCTATTCAGGCCAATGGACTTATTCCCCGAAACCGAAGAAATCGTTTCATAATCGCACTAAAATTAGATACTTAGGAACAAAAACGGCAAATACATGTAAACTTACACATCCTGAATTAAATTCGGAATTTGAACAAAACTTTGTCCTATCCGTAGTTGAATTCTAAAATAAAAAATTTGAAATCGGCATTTTAATCAATTATGAAATATACTTACATGTCCAAAAGTGGATGTAAAGGTGTTAATATATTCAATTCCACATCGAGTCTAAAAATATGAGATACTTGAATTTTGTGCAAAAGATTAATATAAGAATAGCTATCTTACACTTTTAGCTTAGATTCAATTAAACGACGTCATCATCCTTGAAATGATCTTCGCAAACTTGCGAACGTTTTATTTCCGAATTTATCCCGAGAATTCAGCGCCACTCCATTTTTGCACAAATATCATTCAGAATTCTAAAATGATAAAAAGTTACAATGAATTATGACCCCCTTAAAAATGCTCCAATTTTGTGCCGCTTCTGCCTTAAGCCACAAGATATGCGGCAAAATATGAAGCAACAAAACTTACGACAGATACAAGCCATATGGCAGCAGCGCTTACTACCACACACATGACCATTAGTAGGCCGACTTTGCTGGCTAACTTACATGGCGTTATATGAAGAATTGTGGAGGTGCCAACAAAAATTCGAGGTTTTGTACGGCTTAGAGACGGATTTCTACAGTGAAATCAAGATGATCCGCGGAGAACATAATAGCGCTCCTAGTGAAGTGAAAATTATTTCAGTACTTATACCCGTTTAGTGTTTATCGCCTTCCAAAGTGAATTTATAGGAGTTTGTTTACATCTCAACGCTGAGCTATCAGTCGAAGGTGCAAAACGTCTGCTTCATTTGCTCGTCTTGGAAAGTTTAGGAGCACAATGGGCTATACAAGGTGAATTTATAGCATGCACGGAATGCGTTCGGCACGTTTTTTATTCGGAAAATAGTATATATGACGAAATATAAGCATTTGCTAATGCCGCAGTTGGGTGACAGCTACCGGAAGCTTGTCCATAGTAGGCCGACTAATACATATGCAAATTGCTACCATATGGCTTGTATCTTTCGTTAGTTTTGTGAAGCAATCAAAACAATAAATCGCAAATATTTTTGAGCAGTTTTCTTGCGATTCACAAATTGAAACTATTGAAAATAAACTTTCTCACGATTATAAATCAATGAAACTATCAATTTTTACCAAAAGTACGATTTTCCGCTCGAGCCACTATTGAAATTCGGGCAACACGGAACCGAACAGTGCATTGTCGTTTTCTAATTTTTGAGTCACCTGATTTGATAAATTTTCACTATATATCGTGTGAAACGAACCGAAGCAGTATGTATTACGTTCACCACTTAAATATTCACTACCGTTTTCACGAAAATCGCGAGAAAATGATACTTTCCGCATATTGACAACGATGAATGCACGAAGCCGTAAACAAAATTTTGACGTTTGTTATGATTTCCCCTTCCCTCGCAAAAACCGCCTGTACAAGCAAAATATCGGAATTCACATACAGGATTTTACACGGATAGACTTACTCCTCTTCTCTCTCTCTTAGTTGTTTACTTTAAGTGACAATGACACATTGTTGCTTGCCATTTGAAAAGGTGAGTAAAATTTTATCCAGCTGTGAGGAATTATGCAGAAAACAGGTGTTCTCATCTGTTAAGCACAATTCCACTGTGGTATTGAAGTATTTAATTTAATATTTCCTCTACGCCGTTGAAGACTTTCATCAGCAAAATTATAAGACATTATCAAAAACATTAACATCAAAATCAATTCGAAATCATCCATTTTCCTCAATAACTTTTGCCACAATGACACTTCTTCGTATCTGTAAACATCACATAAGCGCGACTCGTATGAAGGCGAACTATGTGCGCGCTACGTTACTTGACGTTCCTTATTTTGTGTTATGTTAATTGTAGCACAGCGGTAACACTGCGTCGTGATTCGAGACGTTCTCTGTTCTTTTTGGTGTGGAGTCAGTAAATGTGAATCCAAATTAACGAAACATAAGTATCGTTGTAATCAAATTCGCTATATTAAAATTTTGAGTAGGAGTGTCGTGATTATTACCGGCACCTCCAAAATATAGCTGCAACAAAAGCAAACTGTGATGTCTCGAATTTTGATACACAAGGCCTCAGTTGGTAGCGTCCTGCTATAATTGCATAAAACGAGTTGATATTTTTACGTGGGTGTGCGCTGTTATTTTTCGAAGTGTTTCTTGGATTGTGTGAATATTTTCATAGCATCGGAAAGTAAAAACTTTTGATAATCATAATAAATTATAATAAATCATCTGTAATGAATTAATTTATTGAAAAAGCCTTGCCAAAATATTTTTCATTTCGAAGCTTGCAACATGGTCATGTTAAATTTTTGAACATTTTCATATCACCTATAAATAGTATTCTGAAAGAGTGCTCATGGTTATCTTGTGATTTTGTCTTGTTCAATGAAGCAAACATAAGAAATAGAAATAAATGATTCAAAATAAACAATTCATCGGAAACTATGCAAAGAAGTTTTGATTTTTTCGTTGATAGAAAAATTACGTTTTTACGTTAACTATTTCTGGTGTGAATTCTGAATGAAGGACACAACTGCTTGCATACGAGAAATAAACTTCTTAATTTCATCCTTTCCATTTCAAAATTGTGAAAATGAGTGATGGGAGAAAGCGACGTAGTGGAGCGGAGCAGAAAAAGAAAGCAAAAATAAACAAGAAGAACAAGAGCAAATTATACGAAAAACCACCAAAATTGACAGTTTTTTTAAATGAAAATCGTGTCGAAAAATTGGGAACCTCAACAATGCAATCTAGAAAAGATGAAACCGACTTGAAATCTGTTGCCCAACTGTAATCTGTTGAACTGTCGACTAAAGAAAAAACTGACAATTATGTTTTGGACAACGAGTGCTCCAAAATAGAAGATGCCTGTCAGACCGAGTCGTTAAATGATGATCGAATGGAAACGACTGTTGATCAAAACAGAGGTCCAGCTTTTTGGGAAATTAACGACACTTTGAGGGACATTTTCGCGAGATGCGGCTTTGATCAAAACAAGCCTTCTAACTTCTCTAAAAGTAAAAACTATATGCTGATCAACGTCGTTTTTTGCCAGTGAGTATCTTCCAAAGAAAAATGAAAAAAACAGAAATTGGTTGGTTTACTCTGAAAATAAGGGTTTCGTATATTGCGGACTGTGTTTGGCACTTGGTCCATTGGAGAAGCAAACTCAGTTCGAGAACGAGAACTCTGCACGTCATAAATCCAGTATCCTTAGCCTGAAAGCTAGAAGTGCGATTTACTGCATTTGCAAATTGACGAAGAAATTCATTATTCGAGAAACGTCCTTAAAAGGATTCACTACAAATCCAAACGTACTAAATTAAAACGCTTATGGTGTTTGAATTCCTGTCCCAATTTTAAAACACTTTTCAGGCGTTTTAATAATCAAAACAACTGAAACATTTTAAATTAAAACACCTAGACGTTTTAATTTAAAATACTAGGCGTTTTAATTAAAACGCCTACTGTTTCAATTAATTTAATTTAAAATTAAAACGTCTAGGCGTTTTAATTTCAAACGTTACTTACATTGTGCCTTTCATGAAAAACCTACGAAAATTATTACATTTATACCTCATAACACCTTTGCTCGTACTTCACTGCTTTGAACAGGAACTGTCAAGATTAAAATACCGCATCTTTTACTTTAAATAGAACTTCATTATTCGTTACACTATTTGCACAAAGAATTACTGTAGAGCACATATTGACAGACAGAAGTAAGTATGTGGACGAGAACTTGAAACCAAACTTTCCATCGCTCTTTATACTCACAATACCTTTTCTCGCACTTTACTGCTATAAACAAACAGTGTTGAAGCTTAACTACCACTTTTTCTACTTTAAACGATACTTCATTATTTTTTGCACAATTTTCACAAAAAATTACTAAAGAACACATTTTAATATGTGTCAGTCGATTGACAGACGTGTTTTGACGTCAGCTTGAAAGCATGTTCAATAAAACGCCTAGGCGTTTTAATTAAAACACCTGGTGCTTTAATTAAGACGCCTGGTGTTTTAATTAAAACGCCTGGTGTTTTAATTACAACGCCTGGTGTTTTAATTAAAACGCTTGATGTTTTAATTAAAACACCAGGCGTTTTAATTAAAACATTTTCCTTGATGTTATGTCAATTAAAACACTTAAAGTGTTTTTTTTCTCGAGAAAACGTTTGAATCGTTTTAATTTAAAATGCTTACCGTTTTATTTAAAACAATAAGTGTTTTAATTTAAATACCTCAAACGTTTTATTGAAACAAAAAAAAACACCAAACGCGTTTTAATTAAAGCACTTAGTTGTTTTAATTAAAACGCTTGAAGTGTTTTTTTTCAATAAAACGCTTGAGGCGTTTTAATTTAAAACGTTTGGGTTAGCAGTGTTGTTGCTGTAGTGAAGCGGATGTAATCAAGGGGTCTCGTTTTTAGAGGAAAAAGTGAAAAGTTCGGTGATCCACACAACGGAAATATTTTATGATTCTGGAGCTGTTAGCTGAGTGCGATCCTTTCTTAGCCAGTCATATTGAACGGTTTGGGAATCAGGGATCTGGAAGTACCAGTTACTTATCGAAGATCTTTTGTGATGTGTTTATACTCTTGATGGGCCATAAAGTCAAATTGGTAAATTAGAGACGAGATAAGAAGGGCGAAATACTTTTCTTTAATGACCGATTTGACACCGGATATAGCACATGTAGACTAGCTCACTTTCGTAACTATATTTTTTAGAAACAGGAGAACCGTGTGAAAGATTCCTCAAGTTTTTGTCCTCAGTGGGACGTAAAGTTGAAGAAATGTGTACTGCCATTACTTCGGAACTAAATACCTTGGGTTTGAATATTGAAGACTGCCGTGGACAGTCGTATGACAATGCCGCAAATACGTCTGGCCAATACAATGGTTTACAGGCTAAAATTCAAAGTCGAGCACCGTTTGCTTTTTTCGTTCCTTGCTCTGCCTACTCTTTTAGTGGCAGCTGCGACTGCTGAATCTTGAACAGAAGCTTGTCGATTCTTCATGTTGCTTCAAGAAATATACGTTTTTTTCAAGTTTGACACGACGCTGGAAGATATTGATGACTGAAGTCGGAGAAGGCGAAACAGTCAAGAGAGTGAACCTCACACGCTAGTGAGTTAGAGAGGATGCATGCAGAAGTTTGGCACGAAGTTATGAAAGCTTTGGAACAATCAGGAATGATTGCACCAAAAATCCTGTCACACGAAACGAAGCAGCAGGAATTCTTTCAAAATTAGAAAAACTGGAAACGCCATTAATGGTTGGAATGTTTGTTTTAGAAAAAATAAACAAAGTAAATGTTGAAATCCGTCTTCTACCGTAGATTTGATTACTATAGCTGATCTTTATGAATCTGGTCACAAGTACACAAAGACCTGGGAAAAAGACAAGCAAAACGAAAAAAATTTGCTGATGAAACACCCGATGAAGAAATGAGTATGACCGCGAGTGATACTTTCAGGGTTAATACATTTCTCGTCATCACTGACAGGCTCGTATCCGAATTAGAAAAAAGGAAGAAAGCGTACGACAATTTCAATTAAAAACTTTCATTTCTGACCAAAATGAGCGAATTGTCACCATTAACCCTTCCAAAAAACGCTCTGTCCTTAAAAAAAGTATGTCTTAATGATTTAGAAACTGAGTTAGTTCAAGGATGCATACATTTTCGAAGCCACATATCTTCGCAAAGCATTTTGGTAAAATCAGCTTCTTTATCATTAGAGAGTCTATCTTCGTTTCTGCGAACACAGAGTCTGCAGAACGTTTATCCGAACTTGGACATATCCCTTCGTATGGCCTTATGTACACCAGCGACGAATCGTTCGGGTGAGAGAAGATTCTCTTGTTTAAAAAGAGTGAAAAATTATCTGAGATCGACCTTGAGCCAAGAAAAATTAAACGCTTTAGACACTGACAGTCAAGGCGCAACTTGATAGTCCGAAGCACCTTGAAATCATCCGCAAACAAGGGACAGGTGAAAGAAGTTACTGAGGGGAGGTCATTGATAAACACAAGGAATAGTAGGTGCTCAAGGATAAATCCCTGAAGAACACCAGATGTAGGACAGAATGAAAAAGACGTGTTACCCCAAAAACTAACCCAACAAGAGCGGGACGACAAAAAAGACGAAAACCATGACAAAAGAGAATCCGAGACTTCAAAAGCTTCAAGTTTGCAGCAAAAAAGATGATGGTTGACTGAATCAAAAGATTTTGTAAAATCTGTGTATAGCACATCGACTTGATACTGACTGTCCAAACCTTTTGCAACAAAATCAGTGAACTGAATTAAATTGGTGGGCGCGGAATGACCTTTACGAAAGCCATGCTGCTCACAAGCTAAAACAGTTCTCAACAGGTCAGAGAGCCAGTTGTGGACTAAACGTTCAAGTAACTTCGAAAAGCAGAAAATCAAGGATATAGGATGATAATTACATACATACGAAACATCACCTTTTAAAAATAGGTACAACACGAGAGAGAGAGAATAAATCCGCAATTGTCTGGGGGGAAGAGCATTCTGGATCAGACGACGAGGTCTTTAAGGATTTAATATAAGACCAGAAGGGCTTCACATTACTAACATTGAGGGAAGCTTCCAAATTAGAAAAGTAATTCGTCACAGCAATTTTTATTTACTTTTTGGTATGAGAACGCAGCTTGCAAAACTTTAGTTTGTCCTCTGCTGTACCTGAATGCTTAAATTCACGACGTGCCCTATCCTAGGCATTTAAGGCTGTAAGAACGAGTTTCGTGAATCAAGGTTTTAGTTTAACCTTACGGGCCGACAGAAGAGTTGTAAACCTTCAGTTGAGGTGCTGAAAAGCGCATGAAATTTATTGAGAGCAGATTCGCAATCAAGGTTTTGAAAGAGCTGCGACCAATCCACAGATAAAAATTTTGAATTAATTGTCCCATAATCGGATTTGAAAAAATTAAATTTTGGGCAATGACAGGTTTTTTAATTATAAAAGGATCGACAATGAGATTAATGGTAAGATGTGGATGATATTGATCAGGAGGAACATAGGGATATGAAGAAGGAGATACAGATAGATGATGAGCAGAAACATTCGATAAGACAATATCCAGGAGCCGATCGTTTGTATTGCGGACTTGGTTGTATTGGGACAGAGCACAGAGAGAAAGAAGTGAAGAGATAGCTACGGAAGAAGAATAAGAAGAACAGATAGAGGAAACAGGTGAGTCAACCCGATCAACGGTTGGTAAATTAAATTCGCCACAAACAAATATTGTGGACTGAGAGTGACGTACTATGAGATAGGAAGCGAGGTCATCAAAAAAAGACCCATATAATTGTAAGGGAGAATTCCAAAGAATATATACCAAAGAAATCAGTAAGGACGCATTATTAGGTAGGGATATATTGACAATTATACATTCCGATACATGGGAAAAATTGAAATCAGTGCAACGGGAGCTAGACAGAGAATGACTGGTGGCAACCAAGACTCCTCAACCATCAGACTTGCTTGTGGCATTAGAGAATATAAGGTTTCAGCCACGTCTCAGAGAAACATATTATGTTATCATTCCCGAGCTGATAAGAAATTAAAGAAAGTGAGTCGATAATATCCGAATCAACGTGGTTGAATTTGAGTGAGATGTAAAGTTTACATGCTGGGTATATCTTATAGAAACTCTTATTTCTTTTATTTTGAGGCTAAACATTTCATGGGAAGATAATCGAATAAGCAAGAACTATGTGATGAAGCTATGATGCTTATTTAAGTGGTTGACAATTGGATCAATTCAAAAGATGGGTGTGGCCTGGAGAGCAAGGAAAAAAGGAGCTTGTGAGAGCAATTTCTTCAAAATATCCCATTAAGGTACTAAGATATGTAATATAGTATGATTTTATGAAACATGTCTGTATGCTAGTGACATCTAGCAATGATCCTTCCACTTAAATTAATCATGAGTACACTGCAAACTTTAAGTGTTTTAAATGACATAACACCAAAACAAACGTCTTAATTAAAACGCCAAGCGTTTTAATTAAAACACCAAGCCTTTTAATTAAAACACCAGGCGTTTTAATTAAAACACCAGGTGTTTTAACACCTAGGCATTATATTGAACATGCTTTCAAGCTCACGTCAAAACACGTCTGTCATTTGAAAGACACATATTAGCACGCGACAATGAAGCGCTTTTTTTACGCTTCATTTAAAAATAAATTCAAAGAGCTTGGTTGATTCTACGCAACCAGTTTCATTACAGGACCTGTCCTGTAACAAAACAAATTGCGCAGAATCAACCAAGCGCTTTCCCTGGAAAGTGGTCATTTTATTGAAGTGCGCGAGAAGACAAAGTAGTCAAGTAAACATTTTTAAAGTGATTTGTGCCAAGTTTTTTCCTGAGATAAAAATGTAAGTAAAAAGGCAATTAGATATGCATGACAAGAAGCGTAATTCCCATTTCTACCCAAATTTTTCGTAACCTTCACAACCTATGCGCATAAGTTAGGTAGTGAATTATTCCATGAGCAGGATAAAAATGCAAAATTTAAATCTGTTCGCAAAGTGTCCGTTTTTCGAAGGTTTGCTATCCTTTACAACCCATTGATTATAAAGAGATTATCCTAGCAGAACAGGGAAATATGTATTTGGTTACATGCTAAAAGCCCTAGTAATGAAAAAATTGTATTTTCGGCTTTACAGGTCGAATATTGAATCTTTTTATCGTTCATCGATTTCCAATGATTTTAAAATGCACCTCTGCACTATTTTCACCTAAGGAATGGGATTTTGTGTATTCCTTGGTGAGGTAAGAGGAAAAAAAAGTCGCTTCTTGTTGTATGGATATTCTTTTGTGAAAGTGTTAAGGTTTTTGCTTAGTATAACATTTTGTGTTTAGAGTTTCATTAAAAATGAAGCGGTGAATTCGCGGCATCAGTAAGCGACATATGAGGTGCTTAGTTGCGCGTGAAATATATATTAACAAAAACTCAAATATAAATATCGAGCAAAATCGTGACTTAATGAACGATGCCAAGCCTGCTGATCATGTTATTGCAATGTAGGAAAATGCAACAGAGTCTGGTTTTACTGTAAACACGAGTGAGCAGCAGGCAGAAAATCTAACGACGGCCGAAACAATAAGAGATGGCAGTCCTACTGACCAGGTTATCATAATGCAAGAAAATGTACCGCCAGAACATGAGAATCAGACAGGAAATCAAACAACAGCCGAACAAATAAGGCCTGTGATGAAATTTTGCATATAATAAAACAAGCCGGACTAGATGTATCATCATCAAATAAAACTTTATTAAACAAATTGAAATCTTCACACTTCCTCCAGGAACATACTTCCATTTTGGTCTGCGAAAAGCCTTAGAAATGTTGAATATATCTGTAACAGGAGAAGAAACATGTTTGCTAATTGACATTAATTGATATAGGTATCGATGGCCTGCCACTTTTTAAAAGTAGTGCAACTCAACTTTGGCCTATATTGGGATATACATTCTAAAATTAAATAGAAAACCGATCCTCATAGGTGGTTATGTTGGTCCTCGAAAACCGGAAAAAGTTAATGAATATCTGTCGGAATTTGTGAAAGATATACAACATTTAAACAGTGTCGCATTATTAATAAACGGAATCCCTAATGCTTTCAAAATAAATGCCATTATTTGTGATGCGCCTGCAAGAGCTTTTATCGTAGGAATAGTTGGTCATACTTCAAGTAAAGGTTGCTCTAAATGCACGCAAACTGCTGAAAAGAAAAACAATCGGCTTACATACGCTACATCAGTTGCTTCATTAAGAATTGGTGAGGACTTTACAGCAAGAAAAAATCAATTTCATCACATGGAGCATGGTACTGACCAAACCAACTTCCGAAAAAGTCAATACAGTCATGAAAATGAGATACTCTAACCATCTCTAAGCGAAGGCCCGAGAGGGGCTGTAGTGTTAAAAATAAGAAAAAGAATAAATAACGTTTCTCAGATTAAAATTAAAAAATCAAAAGTGCTTCCGAACCGTTCTTCCTTGGCTTATTCTGAAGCGCTTCCAAACCGTTCTTTTTGCCTTAGTTTGAAGCGCTTCAAAAGCGCTTCAAAGTAATCTAGAGGTAAGCGCTTACTTCTGCGGACATCAAATGCTAAAATGATAATGAACTCTCGTCTGAAGAGTAAGCGCTTTAGTGCTTCAGAACAAGCGCTTCTTAAGGCCTTTCGAAGCGCTTCGTTTCCCGCTGGGAAGTTTGATTTCGAGTTCTCGTCCACATACTTACTTCTGTCTGTCAATATGTGTTCTACAGTTGTTCTTTGTGCAAATAGTGCAACAAATAATGAAGTTATATTTAAAGTAGACGTGGTATTTAAATCTTGACACTTCCTGTTTAAAGCAGTGAAGTACGAACAAAGGTGTTATGAGTCTATAAAAGTGATAAATTTTGTAGGTTTTTCATGAAAGGCACAATGTAAGCACAATGACTTCTTGACAACTTGACCGAATACCATATTTGCCTTTTTTTCTCATCCACTCTATTGTTGAGTAAGGTAAAACCTATTGCAGTATGATCAAATACATATTACCAACAACACTTTTGGTGTTTTAATTCTCCTCCTAATTTGAAAGCACTTTTAATGCGCATTAATAATTAAAACACCTAAAACGTTTCAAATTAAAACACCTAGACGTTTGAATTTAAAACACCAGGCGTTTAAATTAAAAATGTCTGGTGTTTTAATTCAAACACAAGGCGTTTTAATTAAAACGCCCAGTGTTTTAATTAAAACAGTAGGCGTTTTAATTAAAACATTAGGAGTTTTAATTAAAACACCTAGTGTTTTAAATTAAAACGTCTAGGCGTTTTAATTTAAAACGTTTAGGTGTTTTAATTACTAAAACGCCTGAAAAGAGTTTTAAAATTGGGACGGGAATTAAAACACCAAAAGCGTTTTAATTTAAAACGTTAGGATTTGTAGTGTAAGCAGTGCGAGCTAAAGCTCAGATCAAGCCGAACAGTCAAGGCGACTGGTTCGTATATTCACGTGTGATAAGGTAGTCTTAATGTAATAAAGTATTCTAATAATTACAAGTTGTAATTATTATTGATTACCTTTTATCCTTATTTAATGTACTACAACTCTGCCAAGGTGGTAATATATTACGATTGGCGACGAGGATAAAAACGTTTTAAGTCGTTCCTTTACTGTTTGAAGTTGAACATCAGCATACGAAGCCTATTTTTTTAAAACCCCATACTATTCCATTCGCTTTTAAGGCCAAAGTTGGAAAAGAGTTGCAGTTACTCTAAGAACAAGGCATTATCGTAAAAGTCAATACTAGTGAATGGGGTACGCCTTGAGTG
The DNA here is from genome assembly GCA_963969285.1 of Odontomyia ornata. Lineage (NCBI taxonomy): Eukaryota > Metazoa > Arthropoda > Insecta > Diptera > Stratiomyidae > Odontomyia > Odontomyia ornata. Next base: position 61,175,655 of record OZ017742.1, on the reverse strand, counting down.
CCTGTTTTAAAACCAGATGGTGATATACGTGTTTATGCAATCTATAAATTGACTGTAAACATACACTTAGACGATTACAACTATCTGATTCCTCGAATCGAAGAGTTGTTTGCTGCTCTCGAAGGAGGGGAGGAGTACAGTGTTTTGGATTTAGCGCGAGGTTATAATCAACTTGAGGTTGATGATGAAACAAAAAAACTTTTAGCTTGGAGTACGCACAAGGGTGCTTATTTAGTTAATAGATTACCATTTGGTACGAAACCAGCTTGTGCTATTTTTCAACAAGCCGTTGAAGAGGTTATAAAAGATATATCTCATAGTTAAAAATTATTTTGATGATATTATTGTTACGGGAAAAAATAGAGTTTAGCATTTTAAGAATTTAGAGTTTGTTTTCAAGAGAGCTGAGAAGTTTAATTTCAAAAAATGCAAATTTTGGCAACCTCAAGTTGAATTCCTTGACAAAAATGGTTTGCATAAAAGTCCTTCTAAAATAGAAGCTATTCTAAATGCACTTACGCCAACTAATGTGCTGAAAGTGCAATCGCTCGTTGGTACGGTTAGCTATTATTCAAAATTTATGCCTGGTTTAGTAACAATGTTGAGTTGAATTTATGGATTGCTGAAAAAAGATAAAAAATTTAAATGGACAAGTGAGTGTGAATCAGCTTTACAAAAAATCAAAAATGAAATTGTTTTCGATAGAAATTAAGTTCACTTTAATCCAGATTTGGAATTAAAATTAGCTTGTGATGCTTCTAATGTAGGCATAGGAGCCGTCTTTTTGCATATTTTCCCGAACGGTGAGGAAAAACCTGTTAGTTTCGCTTCTCGAATGTTAGTTAATTCTGAAAAAAATTATTCAGTTATTCATAAAGAAGCTCTTGTCGTTTATTGGGGTGTAAAGAATTTTTTTCAATTTTTAAAAGGCACTCATTTTACATTAGAAACAGACCATAAGCCTTTATAGGCAATTTTGGGGAAAGAAAAAGGTATTCTTCAAATGGCCGCGGGAAGAATGCAAAGGTGGGCGTATTTTCTCAGTGGTTTCAACTATACATTGAAACATATTAAAGGTGTAAATAATGGAGGAGCAGATTTTTTGTTGTTTTTTGTGTTTCCTATAGATTATGTCTCCGTCAGTGAACTCGAAGCTGATTATTTTAATTTTTTTATTGAAAATAAGCTTCCAATTGATGCAAAAAGTCTGCGTATTGAGACTTGTAAGGATCCAATTTTAAGTAAGGTATATGAGTACACTCTAACTATCTCTAAGCGAAGGCCCGAGAGGGGCTGTAGTGCTACAAGGAAGAAGAAGATATGAGTACACTAGAAATGGTTGGCCAAGTAAAGTAGAAAAAAGAATTACAACCTTATTTTATCAGAGCTCATGAAATTACTACTAAACAAGAATTGCTCTTGTGGGGATGTCGAGTTTGAATTCCATTAAAATTTCGAAATGAATCTTTAGCCAGACAATATTTTTGGTGGCCACATTTAGACTTAGAAATTGAGCAATACTCAAAAAATTGTGATATTTACAATAAACTTGCTAGTAATCCTCATAAAGCTGCTTTAATTAAGTATGAACAAGCTAAAGAAGTGTTAGAGCGAGTTCATGTGGACTTTTTAGGCCCAATCAATAATAAAGCTTATTTTATTCTAATGGATTCATTTCAAAATGGCCTGAAGTTTATTATATGACTAATATAACTGCTAAAAATACTTTGTGTAAATTGAGAGATTATTGTTCGAGATATGGTTTGCCAAAGAAACTTGTGTCTGATAATGGGGCGCAATTAATCTCAGAAGATTTTGAAAATGTTTGTAAAATGAAGAAAATAAAACATGCGCTAACAGCACCACGTCAACCACCATCTAATGGAGCTGCCGAAAACTCGGTTAAATCTTTTAAATTCGGATTGAAAAAAGCCTTATTAGATCCTGCTAACAAAGGTATTAAAGTAGAAACTTTAGTATCGCGTTATTTATTTAGCTATAGAGTTACTCCTCACTGTACCACGGGAGATACTCCTGCAAAATTAATGTTTAAAAGAAAGATGCGAACTCGATTTGATTTTTTAAAGGAAAGCAGAGTTGAAGCTAACGTTGACAGACAAATCAAAAATTTTCGTGGTACTCGTTATGTCTATTTTGATGTTGGTGACATGGTCTGGGTACGCGATTATAGAAAAGATGTTAATAAACCCACATGGGTAAAAGCTCAAGTTATTCAACGTTTAGGTCCAAGAAATTATCTTTGTAGAACTATTGTTGATAAATTAGTTTATAAAAGACATTTGGATCAAATAAGAAAAGCTGGTATTTTATTTACTCAAGAATTGTTACAAGAGAATGAGAGGGTTAAAATTTATGACACAACACAAAAAAGTCAGCGATGTACAAGTTCAATAGCTGCTTCAATTGGAAAATTGCATGAAAATGTGTCTGTAATTCCTGAAAATCGTGTAACTAATGAATGTGAGAAAGATTTTGCAATTTATGCTGACGGAAAAGAGTGTGAAAATGAACAGAGTACTGAAAGTATTAAAGTTGAAAGTGATGATACTGAAAAATTATTGCAAAGAGATGCTGATGAGACAATAGAACAAATTGATCAAAAAGGAAATTTAAGTAAAGAGCCTATTAAACCTAAAGTCACTTGGAATGTAAATGAAAGGCTTCAAAGAATTAAGAAAAAGGTAGAACGTTTAATTGAAATTATTTTAAAATAAGTATCATCATAGGGTGGAGGAATGTAATAGAGTATGATTTTATGAAACATGTCTGTATGCTAGCGACATTTAGCGATGATCGTTCCACTTAAATTAATCATGTGTAAGCTGAGTGAGCTAAAGCCCAGATCAAGCCGAACAGTCAAGGCGACTGGTTCATGTATTCACGTGTAATAAGGTAGTCTTAATGTAATAAAGTATTCTAATAATTACAAGTTGTAATTATTATTGATTACCTTTTATCCTTATTCAATATACTACAATTCTGCCAAGGTGGTAATATATTACAAGAGACATTTTATAAGCAAAATTTTCCTCATAAATAAGTTACTTAGATCTAAGAATTAAATTTCAATGAGGATAGGTAGAGAAAGTTTCAAGTTGATTTTTAAATTATCTTTCAGAATCTTTAGTAACTTTTACGGGGGTAAAATTTAAGTATAAGGGGTTTAAGTAACATACAAAGGAAGCAATCATTGCCTTCTTCAAAAATGCTACGATAATTTAAAATAAAATAATAGATATGTTTAAATGTCGATTCAGGATAGAATGAATTCTAACATAAGTTTTCAAATTAAAGGTTAATACATATATTGAGTTACTTAATTGTGTTTTCAACTTGTTACAAAACTATTCACATACAATTGAGTACCTACTAATTCGCATGATTATTCGGATAATAGACTAAATTTTCACACTCAACTGTTGTAAATTCAATAATTATCCAATCTAAATTAACGCAAAACAACAATAGATGTTAATATCCGAAAACCCATTTGGCAAATTTTCATGTTATGGATGAGAATGTCTGAAAATGGGAGCAAACCCTTATCTAAGATGCGCTTCAATCAATCTACAAATTACACATGTGAACATATGAATTAAGCGTGTGCAATGGGTGTTCAGTGAAATGTCTTTTATGTGTTTAAGGCGCATTTTACCTTGAGCCTGAAGTCGTCTAAACGCAAATTTTCGAAACTCTCACTTTTTTCTTCACTCTGATTATTGCAAATTCCAGCAATTTTCATTGTCAGTGAATATGTCGTCGAATCAGTCTTTTCTGTTGTCTCTGCATCTTTCAAGCCATAATTCGCGCAACAAACATTTCAATCATGACACGAAGAAGTAAAAGAAAGACAAGTTGGTTTTCAGTAGTTTTCCTGCTCGAAATAAATCGTGTGACAAATTGACATTATTTAGGCTTGTAACGAACATTGCTGGATGGTGTTTGTAGAGCACCAATGTCGAATGTAAAAGTAAAATAGTTAAAATACGAGAATCAACATCAAACGCAAGTTGTCTGAATGCAGAGCAACGGATTAGAAATTGCCATTAAAAAGTGAAGGTGATTGCGCCTACTACAAACTGGTAATTAAATGGGTTTAAGAGAAAGTCGGTGCAAATGAGCGATTAATTAAGGTAATCAAATTTAGATCGCATACGATTCTCTTATTGAACGAGAACTCTCAGGAAAAAGTTATAGTCAAAATGGCTAAAAAACTCGGCTTATGTAATTCTATGTAACCTAAGGTTGGGCGATGGGTGTACCATACCCATAGTAGATGCAAAAATCGACGCGACTTTATTTCCTCTGACAACCTAATCCGACTGGCTACAATGAGCACAATTGGACGTTGTGTCCGTACTATGGTATAAGAAGTATACAGTACAATGGTTAGGATAAGCAGGGCCTTATTTTAAATAAAAGCCAAACAAGCAAAGCCTGTAATTATTCTTTTAAGAAGACGCGAATGGGAGCATGAATAACATACCAAAAAGATATCTTGTCAGGGTCCTTCTTTAAAGGAAATTGGAGAAATTGCTGACAACGTAACTCCACCCTAGTTGGTCTCAGGCTTGGTTGAGAAAGGACGAGGCATCCCCTCGTTTGTCTTATCCTCAGTTTCCATGACTCCTAACTTGAAATTCCACGAAAAACTGGTAGTAAATGGTCTCGGGGTCGCACATTGAATTTACTGGTTCCCCAATGATGGGACATTAAAAACCCACAAATGCCAATAACTGCAAATACACCTGCAGCTCTACTACTAAATCCTACTTATACCTCCTTCAGACGATGAAGGCGAACATTCCGTGCCTGATAACGGAATTGAAAGTAATAAACATGCCGCCAGAATGGAGGTTGGGCAATGGGCTAGCTATCCATCCCTGGAAAACCCTGCACTGTTACGAAACTTGCAACAGAGCCTCGGAATGGATTGAACATATGGCAACAACCTCGCAATCGAAAAAAAGGACTATGGAAACGGACCTTGGAATGTTAGATCACTAAATAACCCTGGGCGCTGTTAAAGACCTTTTACAACGGGTCAATCAGACAGGTAATCCAGGAAACGAACAGGACTGGAAGTGATACTCAAGATACGAGATCGCACACAATATTCAAAAGTGGGAGGCCTGATGAAAACTGACAATTTGGCGTGGCATTAATTGTGGCTAGGGTGTCCAAACCGTAGGTTATCGATTTTAAGGCAGTCACTTAACGATTGTGTGCAATTCGTATAAAAGCAAAATTCTTCAAAATTCGGCTGATAAACGTACACGCCCCGACCAAAGAAAAGGAAGAAATGAACGAAACGTTCGAAAATCACCTAGAAACGTTCTACAATCACCTGCTTGCAAACGTCACAAAAGTAATTCTGGGTGATTTTAATGCTAAGGTAAGGAATGAACTATCCCATTGGGGAACGACTGGAGGATATAGGCTCCACGATAAAACAAATGACAACGGAAATCTAGTCATACGTCCGATTTGCTCCCCACATCGATGTGATCTGGGTATCACTGAATGGTAACACAAAAAACCAAATCGACCATGTTCTGATCCAACAGCGTTTGGCCTCGAGCATATTTGACGTCCGTACATACCGAGGAGCCAATTATAACTAAGATCATTACTTGATTAAATTAACCGGAGCTTATTTTGCCTGCGCACAACTCTGGACCTTAGAGTGGGAAGTAAGGAGTAATATGCTTTATTTGCGGCATTCAATCTCGTCCTTTTCGGCACCTTTTCTATTCAGGTTGGCTCCAAGGTAGATAAAATTATCTACACTTTCAAAGTTGTAGTCGCCTACGATCACGTTTTTTCAAACTGAAGTTTTCTCCCTCGTTTGAAATTAGTTTTAGTTTCATTTACTTGTAGACCAATTTGGTTTGCTTCAGATTCTAGACTCAGAAATGCTTTTTTGGCATCTTAAAATTGAACAAGCCATAATATTGACATCATGAGCATATGCTACTAATTGTGTAGACTTAAACATAAGTATATCCGAGATTTCAGCAGATGTCTTCTGTGATGGCGTATTCCAGTACAATATTAAAGAGCATTGGGGCAAGGGGATGCGGACTAGTTTTGTTGGAACTGGTATCTCTTGCCCTTGTTTATAGCTTCAGTCGTTGTTGGGGACGCTGTGAACAGCCTCTGGAAATATTGCAGCCATCTGTTATCAATATTCATTATTCATTAATAATACCAGAAAAACTGATCGAGGAGTTTTGAAATTTCCAACATGGTGTTAGATACAAGTGCGTTGTTATATAAAATGAAACTAATCAGGAATTTGGATTTACTTACTGCATGAGAGTATAAATAAATGTTGTAGGAAATTCGGAGAAGTGGTGTTACATGAAATTAATTCTTTTGTAGCTCTAGCTTCCACGGGTCTAAGCTCTATTAAATGTCTTTTTTTGAACTAACAATACATTTTCACTAACATCTAAGTCAAATATGTTTTTGACATATTTTAAAATGTATTTACAAACTTGGTTACTTTTACTTAAGCAAAGATACATTAAGACTTTAGCACTTTATATTAATTTAAATAGTATGGTTTGATTATTTCTTACTAGTTGAATTGTGACCCAAAAAGAGAGAAAAAGTGCCTAAAAATATGTTGATTAGATCATAAATAAAAACTAAATTAAAGGTAAGATTCACTGTTCTTTCAAATAGTAGCGTTTAATAAAGGTCGAGGTCTGGCTGCTTTTGTAAAGCCAATTTATTGGTATGAGTCTGATATTTCGAATTTTTGGCTAATATAACTTAATCAATATGCTTTTCTCTGACAAAACCTAAAATCAGTTTGCCTTTTACTAAAATCAAGATCCAAAAATTGATAATACTCGTATAAAGAATATATTTATACAAAAAATGCCTTTTAAGCTACATCTTCCACTTTATTAGGAAACAGTCATTATAAGTCCATATCTTATTGCTTATTTATATCTATTCTGCATCAAATAATTTTCTTGCTCCTCCCCCCTTTTCCCCGAAAAACTCGTAATGTGGCTTAAGACTTACACTACATTAGCCATCCCCGTATCTCAAGAACAGATGCAGATAGGGACAATTTTGAGTTGGCATATTATATTGCTAGCTTATTGCTGGCAATATAAGTAACAACCAATCTCCCGAAATCATCTCTTCAACCCCTACAGCTTGTCTCACCCCGCCTCCATATTAAGCCAAATCATCCATTTTATTAGGGAACATTCATTATGTGTGCATATTTTTTTGGTAATTTATTACGCATCAAAAAATTTCATTGCTCCACCCCTTCTCCGGAAAACCAATCCCATGAACCCCCATCGTATATCTCTTCCCCGGGAATGTGTCAAAAGTTGTAAAAATATTTTTACATCCTGAATAATGCCTGGGGAAGCTATTGTTGAACTTCTACGCAGAACTTAATCTGACTGATTCATCCCTTCCCTCAGAAATGCTGCTAATGTGGCTGAAAACTTTTGCTACATACGAGTACATCAATCACCTTCGTATTTCAAGAATCAATGCACACGGGGACTTTATGGCGGTAGTACAATAGATTTTATTGTTAATTTATTGTTGGCGATCTAAGCAACAAACAAGCTCCCGAAATCATCCCTCCAACTCCTACCGCGTATCTTACCCCTCCTCCATATTAAGCTACATCATCCACTTTACTAGGAAGCATTCGTTATATGTGGAAACTTGTCAAAAATTGTAAAAATATTTTTGCACACTAAATAAAGCCAAGAGAACTTATTGCTGAACTTCTCCTTAAAACTCAATCTGACTGCTGCACCCCAGAAGGGCATTACATTACATATGCCTACCGAAGGGGAAACACAGGGTGTACTGTAGCAGATTATTTGCTTTATAAGACTTTAACGTAAAAGATAATTGCCTTATAGTAGTAGGTAACTTATGTATTCAAAAACGGAAAAGAAAATGTGAAATTCATAAAATGTTTTATTACTGCTAATGCTAACTTTTGACGTGCAGAGGTGTATTTTGATATTAAAAGAAAAATGCCATTTTTTAATATAAATGATCGGACGTTTATTTCATTATAAAGAGGAAGGTGTGCCGTTAATTGTGAAAAATAACACCAGGCAAATTACCACCACGACTACGCTTACAGGACCATATCCTTTTCATGAAATTTTCCATAACCAAATCGCAAAGTGGCTGCCCTATGTCCTCGATAGCCTCACGAATTCCATCTTTGAGGTCTTGAATCGACGCTGGACTGTTGGCGTAGATCTTCTCTTTCACGTGGCTCCAAAGGAAGAAGTTGCACGGTATTAAATCAAAAAATCTCTGTGGCCAATTGTGATCACCTCTTCGAGAGATAACACGGTCCGGAAACTTTTCCCGTAAAAGATCAATGGTTTCGTTGCTTGTATGGCACGTAGCACCGTCTTGTTAAAAGCAAACGTTTTTCAGATCAATACAATCCAATTTCGGAAATAAAAAGTCATTAATCATCTCTCGATAGTGCAATCTATTCAACGCGACTGTTGTTCCAGCCTCATTTTCGAAAAAGTAAGGTCCAATGACTCCACCCAACCATAAACCGCACCAAACAGTCACACGTTGAGGATAGAGCGGCTTTCCAACAATAACTCTTGGGTTTTCCGAGCCCCAGATGCGACAATTTTGCTGGTTGACGAGGCCGCCGAGGTGAAAATGGACCTCATTGAATTTCGGGTCATTTTCATGCATTTCAAGGACCCAACCAGCAAAGACACGACGTTGTTGATGATCAACCGGGTTGAGTTCTTGTGTTAAATAAACTTTATAAGCCTTAAGACCCAAATTTTTATACAAAATACGGTGTAATGACGTTTGTGGAATGCCTAATTCCAAAGAACGACGAGGAATGGACAAACCTGGATTTTCTTCATCACTTTCGGCTACAGCAGCAATATTCTTAGCTGTTCTTGAGTGACGTGCACGGGTTTTATTCTTCACATCACTAAGTTGTCCCGAGAGCTCGAATTTTACCACCAATTTCTGTATTGCGGTCCGACAAGGTGCTTCACGACGACCCAAAAATGTTCAGGTTTTACGAACCGTGTCTGCCAAATTTTCACCATTTTTATAGTGATTTTTAATAATTTTAATGCGTAGTTGAAGCGTGTATCATTCCATTTTTATTAATGAAGTAGTTTTAACTTGGCGAATGTAAAAAAATGACCGCTTCAAAAGTGACATCTACCGAAATAGCGGGCTATTCAAAATAACACCTCTTATTGGAAACCCTTTATTTCCTGCTTCCATGGTTTTTCCTTAGAGTTTTTGGATAAAAAATATCAAATCACGAGAAGAGGGGGCATTTCCTTTATATTTCTCCTCCCCCTGCACCTCTTAAAGTAAAAGTACAAGTTAAATAATGTATTTTTCTCCAAGACCTTATTGGCTTCCTAGGTACTCGTACAAACATTTTTTAAGGCTTTTTATGGGACGAGTCAAGTCGCGCGCGCCAACATGTAGTCCTTCACTACATTAAATTCAATACTTACAACTCTGTCTTTAGTTTTACCAATAAAGTTATGTTTGTGTTCTAGTAAAAGTAATATCCTTTCTTTCTCATGGGGATCGCGCATAGCTTACTAACAATCCCCATAGTGGTGACCCCTTTTTTGTTTACATTTTCGTTACACGAGTCATGTGCTCGCCATCTTTTTACTATCGCCGCAGGTTGTAGCTTCACGAGTCAGCGCAAGATGCCGCATGCAATCCCGACATGCCCGATCACGCACCAGACCGCCATACGCATGCCCGAACAGACGCCGCGTTCGCATGTGTACGTCACACCACCTCGATCGCATGTTCGATTGCGCCGCCAACACGCCGCACAGTGTCGCATGCCCGCCCCCCACAGTGTTGCATGCCCGACCCCGCACAGTGTCGCATGCCCGACCCCGCACAGTGTCGCATGCCCGACCCCGCACAGTGTCGCATGCCCGACCCCGCACAGTGTCGTATGCCCAACCTCGCACTGCAGCCGCACAGCAACATTCACGACATTGAAATCGCATCTTCTGAACACGTGCTATGCAACCCGCCATTGCTCCAGCCTCATTTACGGCATTTTCCAACGCCATTTTTGGATCGTGACATTCTCATCAAAATGTCACTTGGGGGGGAGTACTGTGGCGTCCACATGCTCACCGCAAGGAGCAGTTAGTGGATGCCATGTATTTCACAACTCATGTCAACGAGACGCTCACTTCGTTCGCAACCTCCGACGAGTCAAGTCGCGCGCGCCAACATGTAGTCCTTCACTACATCCAATTCAATACTTACAACTCTGTCTTTAGTTTTACCAATAAAGTTATGTTTGTGTTCTAGTAAAAGTAATATTCTTTCTTTCTCATGTGGATCGCGCATAGCTTATTAACAATCCCCATAGTGTTGTCAGCATATGTTTCCAGTCTGCAATTAGCTGAAAAAACAATAAAATCGCTCGCGGACGAGCTTAAACAGCTTCAAACCAAGTGCTCAAGTGCATGTCTGGAATTCGAGACCCTGTTGCGATTTACAGAGGACGCGTCACCCAAAACTCTGGCTTCAGTGAATATCACTGACGTAAATAACCAGACGCAATTACTTACGCCGACAGCTCAGCAGGTATGCATTAGGGGCTCAATTACGCCTGTACAAAGGCCTTCCATCCTTACTCGTAGTAAATCGCTGGCAAAGTTATCGGCTTCTAAAACCCCGAGCCTTGCTGCTGGTTCTAGCACAACTACGTCGTGTTCTAATTCTCCTGTGCCTTCAGCAGCAACTCAGCATATGGTTAGTAATGAATTACCTGTGGCATGTGATAGCTTTCCGGGACCCTCATCAATAAATCGGGGGGCGATCCCTAAAATCAAAAATAATCAATCGCCTAGTCTTCCGCCCTCATCTGGTGTTGACACCTCGGCTGTGGCTACTCTGATTTTGGATGACGAAGTCCCAACACTTGACATCGTATCCCCTCCAAAGGAGATCTTTATTTCGCGCCTAAGCTACCGTACAACTGCGGAATACCTTAAAAAACTACGTTTGTAAAAAATTTGGGCCAGCTGTTAAAGTTACTAGTTGCTACAAATTAACTAAGGACAATCTGCAGGACAGAGTGGTAGCTTCTTTCAAGCTTACAGCGCCCTCAAATTGTGATACTATTTTGAATCCTGAAGCTTGGCCGCCTGGAGTACTTACTAAACCATTCAGCTCAAGAAGAAGGAAGTCCTTTCGTGCACCGAGTAGACAGCAACCTACAAACTAGTATAAGATTTCATGACTGTAGCTTATCTTCAAATATTTCAGTATATTACCAAAATGTAAGAGGGTTAAGGACCAAGCTTGACAAGCTCTTTTTATCGTTACAACTCAGCGAAGATGTATTTATATGTCTTACGGAAACCTGGTTAAATAGTAACATCTTAAACTCGGAAATATCCCTTGATTTTGATATGTACCGTTGTGATCGGGACTTGGCTTCTGCAAATAAAGTAGATGGAGGTGGTGTTCTTGTAGCTGTTAGTAATACAGTGCGTAGCTCCCTTTGTGCTGATTTTTGCTTTTCCCGTGTTGTGGATTGTGTGATTGTCAAGATCTTCCTTCTTAACAATACATCTTTATTAGTTTCCTCTGTCTACATACCTAGTAACTCTCCTTTGTATGTGTATGAGACATTCTTTGACGAGTTTTCCTCTTATGTCTTATTGCGACATCCGCAATCTTTAATTCTAATATGCGGTGATTTTAATTTGGGAACAGTGCAATGGACGAAGAACCTTCCTTTCTCTGTTTCATCAACCGGTGCATCTTCTTTATCCCTCTCCTCGTTTCTATCACTCTGTTCACTATCGCAATTCAATAATATTCCTAATGCTAATGGACGGGTACTTGACCTTGTTCTTTCTAACTTTCCACTAAACTGTCTATCTGTTTCCACTGCATTAAATCCTCTAGTGAGTATCGATAGTCATCATCCGCCATTATCACTCGATCTCTCCATTACACCTTTGTCAAGTCGTACGTTTGCTTCTTCGCCAAAATTCAACTTCTTCAAAGCAAACTACGAAGCTTTAGCCTCCGAGCTGAGCTTGATTGACTGGCAGGAGTTTTTTGGTAATTTGGAGTGTGAGGAAGCTCTGAATAAGTTTTATAATTACCTCTATGAGTTGATTAAACACTTCACACCTTTACAATCTCTTCGCAAAGTAAAGCAGAAACCATGGCTAACCAAGCAAGTACTAAGTGCCTTGAATGCTAAAAGTCAGGCACACCGCCGTTTCAAGCGTTGTGGTACTGAAGAATCCAGAGCCCGCTTTTGTGATCTACGTCTTGCAGCAAAAAAATAACTAAAGACTGCAATGAAAAACTACTTCAGTAGCTTGGAGAGTTCCCTCATGGCGAATAATGCGAAACCATTCTGGTCATACATTAGATCCTTTAAGTTAGCTCTTCTCCACAGGATATTTCCAACTTGTTCTCTGAGTTCTTCTCGTCAACTTTTATTCCTTCTTCTCATGTCTCTGATCCAGTTAATACACCCGTACTTCACTCCATTGACATTTCTTCACTTTTCACTGACCATATCGAAGTTGAATCCCTCATTAATTCACTTAATCCTAATATATCACCTGGTCCTGACGGCTTGCCGAATATTTTTGTCAAGTCATTAGCGTCTTCACTTTGTATCCCTCTGGCATTTCTCTTCAACCTCAGTCTAAGGACTGGTATTTTCCCTACTTATTGGAAAAGAGCAAACGTTGCTCCTATTCTTAAAAGTGGTGATCCTTCTTCTGTGTCCAATTATCGTCCTATTTCCTTAATTTCCTGTTTCCCAAAATTACTTGAGCGTCTGGTACACAACCGGCTTTCAGTTTCATTGACCCCTATCTTGTCGAAAGAACAACATGGGTTTCTCAAAGGTCGCTCTACGACCTCAAATTGGATTGAATTCACCGATTTCATTGCTAAGACCCTAGACAATCGATTGCAGGTTGATGTAATCTTCACTGACTTCTCGAAGGCATTTGACACGGTCAACCATCAACTTCTCTGTTGTAAACTGAAAACTTTTGGGGTTGTTGGCCCTCTCTTATCATGGATGAGCTCCTACTTGTCTTCTCGTATATGTTGTGTTAGTTACTGTGGAGCTACCTCTATTCCATTCTATCCTCCTCTGGTGTTCCTCAAGGTTCCATTTTAGGTCCTCTCTTATTCCTATTGTTTATAAATGATCTTCCTTCGGTTATCGTTTCCAATTGCCTACTGTATGCCGATGATTTTAAAGTCTTTCGAGCTATCAGGTCTGTACATGATTGTCAATATCTTCAGATGGACCTGATTGCACTAAGTAACTGGTGTTCGTCTAATTACCTCTGTCTTAATGTTGCCAAATGCTGTCTTAATGTTGCCAATCTAAATCGTTCTTCGCTGAATTTTACCTATATGTTGAACGAAGTCCCACTCGCTGCTGTGAGCTCTGCTAAGGACCTTGGCGTTACTTTTGATCCTAAGCTCAATTTTGATGCACACGTTCTAATCGCGACTACTAGGGCCTCGAAAACATTGGGACTTATTTTCAGGCACGCTCATAAATTTAACAATATATCTACCCCTGTCCGCTTGTTTATCTGTCTTGCCCGTCCTATCCTCGAATATTGCTCTGTAGTTTGGTCTCCCCGACACTCCTACCTCATTGACTCGTTAGAGAATGTCCAGCGTAAATTTAATCGTGTCTTGTTTTACAAATTCAAAATCCCATATCAATCCTATGACTGCCGTTTATCCTTCCTACGTTTGCCTACTCTGTCATTTCGTCGCATGTATCTAGATCAGTGTTTTCTGTATCAACTCTGCCACAATCAAATTTCATTAACATTGCTTGCAGACCTACGTCTTCGTCAATCATCGCGTTCTTCTCGGGCAAATAATTTTTTCGTGCCACCGTATGCCCGTACAAATTTATATTTTCACTCTCCTATTATACGAATGGTAAGGAATCATGATAGGCTTGAGTTTGGTCCTTTTTCCGACTCATACCTAGTTTTTAAATTGAGGTTAAGAAGCCTGATTCTTAAAACTCAACTGGAGTAAATATTAGACTTTATTTTCTTTTTTTGTGTGCTTTAATTTAATTTTACACGCATATTTATTGTTGTTAGTACCATTGAATTTCTTTTTTATATTAACTTTAGCACTTAATTCTAATTTTCATTAATTTTCTTTTCTGTTTGTTTTGTTCCATTTTGTAATTGGATAATGTTTATCTGTTAAATGGAATTTGAAAAAAAAAAATGCCTTAACAATTTTTCTAAAACTTAAACTTTAAAGATGTTAACACGTTCGACTTGTCAGAGAATTTTATGGTAAAGTTATTGCAGTTTCTGAGAAAACTTGCAGTGACGTTTGGAAGAACAGGCGGATGGACAGATGTTTACTCGTACAAAGAAACGTTACATTGAGTTTGAAATTGAAATATAATTATGTTAAATTAGATATTGAATTGATATTAAATCTGGGATGTAACTATTATTTTACATGTACAAATAAGTATTAGATCTGGATCCGGCCAATGTTTGAAGCTTGCTGTAATCAGTATATATTTTTATGGCAAGGAACAAAAACGTAAATGATTCGCAATGTTTTTTCAATTTATAATGTGCACTAGGAGGCCCGACATTACACATAAAGGGTTTTCCATTAAAGACATAGCAATTTTATCTATTAACAAAATACAGAAATATTAGAGGAATTGTGTTCAAATTTATTGTTGGTACAGTATAAGTATTATATTTTATGAATGAAATTCAATTTCGGTCATAGCCCATTTAAAGCAGTCGATTCTTTGGACTCAATTTTCTACCACTCTGGCACACATTTCGACTGAAATGTTGGCAATTTCGCGTTGGATGTTGCCTTTGAGCTCATCCAAAGTTGTTCGCTTGTTGGCATAGACCAGTGACTTGATATAGCCCCATAAAAGGAAATCTAATGGCGTTAGATCGCATGAATGAGGTGACCATTCGACCGGACCATTTCTAGAGACAACACGTTCGCCAAATTTGCCTTTCAATAAATCGATTGTGAGGCGTGCTGTGTGGCTAGTGGCATCAACTTGTTGAAACCACATATCGTTGATGTCAACTTCATCCATTCCTGGCCACAAATAATCTTCCAACATAACACGATAACGCTCTCCATTGACAGTGACATGACGGTCGGTTTCATTCAAGAAAAAATGCGGCCCAATCACACCTCCGGCATGAAAACCGCACCAAACACAGACTTTTTGCGGATGCAGCGGTGTCTCAAGAAGCACATGTGGGTTTGTTGCTGACTAATAATGCAAATTTTGCTTATTAACAAAACCATTGAGCCAGAAATGAGCTTATCGCTGAAGATGATTTTTCGATGAAATTCTTCATTCCCTTCAATCCTTGCCAGAGCACAATTGGAGAATTTTCCGCGTTTTGAATGATCAGGTGGCTTTAGTTCTTGAGTAAATTTGACTTTGTAACCATGTAGGCCAAGATCTTTTCACAAACTACGCCACGGTGTGGTTTGAGCGATGCCCAATTCTTGAGAACGACGTGGAATGGACTGGTTGGCTCATTTTGAATCGGTGTACTTACGGTTGCAATATTTCATTTGGTTTGGGCAGTACGTTATTTTTTGGCACCGGAATGTCGAAAAGTGAAAATTTGGACTCAACGATATCTCTATAGTGCGCACAGCCTGTCGGGTGGGACGATTATTACGGCCGAAGATTAGAGTAAGCGCTTTTAAAGTTGCGACCACCAACTCAGAGCTTCGGTAGTAGTTTTTAATAATTTTCAAACGTTGCTGGTTCGTGAACTTTATCATGATAAAAACGTTAACAAACGTTTCGACATTACAACTTGTTAAAAAATTTAAGGGTGCGGTCGTATAAAGCTACGAAATTGTTATTTCCCTAATGCAAAACACTATATTTTGAGGTCAAAACCCTATATTTTGAGGTCAAACGATCATCATCATCGCTGAAGATGATTTTTCGATGAAATTCTTCATTCCCGTCAATCTTTGCCAGAGCACAATTGGAGAATTTTCGGCGTTTTGAATGATCAGGTGGCTTTAGTTCTTGAGTAAATTTGACTTTGTAACCATGTAGGCCAAGATCTTTCCACAAAATACGCCACGGTGTGGTTTGAGCGATGCCCAATTCTTGAGAACGACGTGGAATGGACTGGTTGGCTCACTTTGGATCGGTGTACTTACGGTTGCAATATTTCCTTTGGTTTGGGCAGCACTTAACGCGCTGTAGGGTTGTTTTTTTTTATACTTCTGATTTAGCTTTGTTTTTGGTTTTTCCGCCTTTTCCCAAATCCGTGCAATCTGGCTAGTTACTTGTTTGTTGTTAAATTTGAATTGCTTCTTGACGGAAGATTCGTATTCGGCATTGTTGTCGCAACTGTTGGTGATCGAATCGAATCGTTACTATTTGACCTTTATGGAACTGTCGGCCAACTACGGGGCTCCTTCAAGCCAAATGGTGGTAATTTTTGTTTATTTAAATTGATCGCACTACTAGTTACATTTCTTGATCTTGAAGCGATGGCACCTGTCTTGGCAGGTGATTTAGGTGTGGTTGCCTGGTTAGTGCGTTTAGGCCTAGTGGTTTTGGTTTGTATCTTGGAAGATTTGTTCGGAGACAGAGGAAGTGATGTATCTACTGGAAGTTCTGGAGTCGAAGGTTCTTGCTTCACAAATGTTCCCTGCCGTTCAAGTATCGTTGTGGATGTATTTTCCTGGAGATCTTTAGAACTAGACACTACTGAAGCCTTTGGAACTTTGAGTGTAGGTGTCATTCGCTTGTTGAGCAGATTCTTTTGAGCCACAACACTAGTTTTCATAGCTGTATTATTCACAAACCCCAGCTTCACTAAGCGGGTTTTGCTTCCAGTATCCTTACTTTTTCTCGCCACCTCCAACTTCTAGTCCACATATCTCTCTTGACGTTTCCCCTTTCTTCTTCACCACTCGGCCGACGTCTAGTTGTGGTTATGTGGCCGAGATCTATTCACTACAATGCCAACGTCTAGTTGTGGTTAAGTGGCAGAGATCTATCATTCAACACTTACCAGCTAATCGCCATTGTAGTTCGCGGCGGCGAACTGCTCGATTAACACAAATGAGGCAATGGAAAATTTCAAAATTTTATGACGTACAATCTTTAAAATTTTAATATACTTAATACTTGATGTTGTCCGCACAGGCTACCATTTGGCTTGACTTGTATAGTAACGTACCTCTTGTATTGACAAGTAGTTTTCTAATGATGTATTCTGGAACCAAATTGAATAGCAATGAGGCCAGCCTAACTCCCTGCTTTAGCCCGATATTTGTTTCAAAGGAGTCGGTGAGTTGGTTACTGATGCGGACTTGGGAGGTTGTCGACTTTATTGTCATTTTGGTAAGATAGACTAATTTGGATTGAATACCAAAGCAAAGCAATATTTGGTACAGTACGTTGCGATCAATTCTGTCGTATGCTTGCTTAAAGCCAACGAAAATTTGGTGTACGTCTATGTTGAACTCCCAGCATTTCTCAAGTACCTGCTTGACTGTAAGCAATGGGTCTATCGTCGATTTGCCTGCTCTAAGGCAGTAGGGGTTGAAGGGGTGGTTTTGGGATCTTGCTTGTTGCCTACATCCCCAGCAATCAATTAGCAATCAGCTATGCTACCTCGAATCCGTGGTTTTGAAATACGGGGGTAGCTGAAGTAGCTTAAGTCTTAAACCAAATCACTCGCTTTTCCAGGGGAAGGGGATTAAGTTCTTCGTAGAAGTTCAACAACAACTTTCCCGGCTTTATTTAGTGTGTGAAAATATTTTTACAACTTTTTGAAAATTGGCCGGGGATGAGATATACGGTGGAGGTGAGGGGTGGTTTTCCGGAGAAGTGGTGGGGCAATAAAATTGTTTGATGCGTAATAAATTAGCAATAAAATATCCACCTATAATAAAGGCCTCCCTAATAAAGTGGATGACGTAGCTTAATATGGAGTAGGGTCAGATACGCTGTAGGGGTTGAAGAGGTGGTTTTGGGAACTTACTTGTTGCTTATGTCGCCAGTAATAACCAGTTTTTTCGGGGGAAGTGGGCGGGAGCAATAAAATTTTTTGTTGCGTATAAAATCGGCAATAAGTTAGTATTAAAATATGAACTTATAATTAATGCTCCCTAACAAAGTGGATGATGTAGCTTGATAGGCATGAAAAAAAAGCCGGCGGAATAATATTTTAGTATTGAGTAAGTTTCATTTGGTGAATTCATAATATTGACAAAATTAGCTTGGTGAAATATATGAGTAGTTCCCGAATAATAAAGTGAGATATCATTACTATTGTACATAATACTTGCTTCTTATTTAAAGAATGTTGTAATATTGAAAATGAAAGAAATATATGAAAATGATTCGCTAAGAAAAAAAGCTCGGCCTTCTTCTTGCACTGATTGAAAGAACTGGGTGGAAGGTTCACAACGAGGATGAGGAATATTTCTTGCTGTTGTAAGGGATCTCGCCAGGGATGAAGTATCCTAGCACCAGGGTTCCGCCATCGGGACCTGTCGGGATGGGTGCGATGGAGCGGCCCCGAGGATGATGGGTTGCGGCAGTTCCTGAAGATTGTCCATAAACCTCGACGACTCCCGGGTTTTATAACAGGCACCAGTCCTTTTGCTGGAAACGCCGGTCTCCATCGGGCCAATAGAGGTATTATCATGTTGATAGCCAATATAATCCGGGTGAAGAGCAAGTTGTTTTCTCACTGACTGGTATAATTGTTCTAAATACTTTATGTGGACCACCAGTTCTTCTGCAAATAGTTTTTCTGTAGATTTACTCGGATTTAAATGGTATGTTGGGTGTATGCACGCATGCATATAAGGAGCCTACTCTCTTACTTGGGACCATGCAGTCGAGCTGCCCGAGGGTAAAATGTGATCATCAACCTGGACGAAACGGCAAAAAAATAAGGAAGCTTTGGATTCTGCCGACAAAGACTGTTTTTACTGGATAGTTTCCAGAATTGGAGCCAGTGTATACGCGATCCGATGTGCTAAGATAATGACGACGACTAATCAATATGAAGATTTCACTAAATAATATTTGATTTTTTTTTTCATCAAACGCCTAAAGTTACATAAGTCTCATTCTATTCTGAGACAACTTCTATTAAGAGTATGAAGGATTTTAAACTACATTTTAATACAAATTAACCACTTAATTGGCAGTAATACTATGAGTTTAACCACGATATCTCGAACCTAAATGATTTCTTCGCAAACTTAATTTTGATTCTTTCTTTCTTTCTTCTTTTCAGAAATACTTTCTTAAACCCATAAGTATTCTCATGAAAAATGTCAATACATACGAGTATTGATAGAAAATTCATTGTACGGAGTCCTTCATAATTTATCATCACTTGATATTATGATAAGAAAATGCCTGGAGAATTCAAAATGTAAATATTCACCACCTGAGTATTTTCATAAGGTCAATAAGACCGACTTGTTCGTATTCATAATCCTCGTTGGGTGGTTACATCTTGACTATCACTCTGATGAAAACCCATCAAAACATCTCGTCTCGCGAAGAATCCTCTCAAATCGACATCGGAATGTATACCTGCCAGTTTCGGTTCCGTATACAAAACCCGCGAGATTGAAGATCTTATGAACTTTATTATATTACCAAAGTGAAGTTCGCCAAAAGACGCAATATCAAAAATGCCTGATCCCAAGTCGCGATTGCGAGTTATTAGAGGCGTTCAAGGAGGTTCCACAACTTCGAATCCAGCATCCATATCACATTAGCGATTCTCGTCCTCTCCGCGATATTCCATCGCAATGCCCGTGGAAGGATGGGGTCGTTCAAAACAAATTAATTAGTGTGGGTGTAGTTTAATAAGATTTTTATTTGCCTATAATTATTGATATAGGGTCTCCACGTTGGGCAATAAAAAGGCCTTGTTTAATTGCGATCGCAGATTTAGATATCGATGCAAATGTAACGAGGCATCATGTGATAGACTCACGTACAATATGGAGTTGCAGTATGTGGTATGGTCCATGATGCATCAGCACTCGACTGAGTATCTGCCTCCATACTATCTCGCATGTTGAGCAGTGATCCACAACCGTTTCGTAGGTAGTTTCGCGGAGGGGACTATTAAGGTCATGTTGTTCTGAATGCATAACAAATGAGCAATCTTCTACTCCCAGATACATATTCGATACGAGATTATGTTGCAGGTCGGCATAACGCCTGCTTGCAAAATCCCTGGATCAAAGTTATGACTGCGTGCAGCTCCAATGATGATCGATGCAGGCCGAACCTCTTCTGCAATATGACAGGGGAGAGACTAATTGATGATCCGATTTGAACAAGGTTAACGACTATCTTGCGATGATTTGGTGGCCGGTACGGAAAACGCAGTCTTACTCAATCTGGAAATGGTAATTTGCAAGAAATACACATTCAATCAAATTGACTGATATAAATCAGTGGACATTAGAGCGGGCAGTAAATTGAGTCATATTGCGGCGGTCAAACGCGAAATGCTTATAGAAGTTGTTTTTCCTTGTGAGGGATTTGTTGAGAGTTTATGTAGGTACACACACGATGTAGCCTTTTGGGGAGGATTCACTACGATCTGAGTTTGGATGCATACGAAGTGTAATGGATATGATCGCTGCAGTTGTTAGAAATATTTTTCTAGCGATATCATGAGAAGATTTTAGATTTTCTTGGAAGATCCTTGTAGGCATCTGTACTTTTGATGATAATTTGTAAAGGAAACCATAACTGCAAAGTAACTATGGTTGTGGAAAGGATCATTTTCAATTCTTATGTTTCATGAAGATTTTTGAATAGAATTACAGAGGTCTAGGTAGTCTGCGGTTTATTTCTGAACATAATCTGCTCTTAGCTCGATACACCTCACGCAGCGGTGCTCCAAATTCTCCAACCCGTCTGAAAAATACGTTTTCTCAAGGTTTGTAAAGTAGGCCTCCGTGGCGGCGATGACCTTTTCATTCAACTCAAATTTCTGCTCGGCAAGTGACTTTCTCAAGTTTGGAAACAAAGAGAAGCCACACTGGGCCAAATCTGGAGAAAACTGTAGATTGGGTAGCAGTTCATAGCCTACTTCGAGCAATTTGGGCGTGGCCACCGCGTAGATGCGAGCCCGTGCATTGTCATAGTGGAAGAGCTTTTTTTTCTTCGCCAAAAGGGGCCTTTTTTCTGCAATTTGGCATCGAACCGGCCCATTAATTTAGGATAGCAGAGCCCTGTGACCATTTTACTCTTCTCTAGGTAGTCAATGCAAATTACACCTTGTGAATCCCAAAAAACGGTGGCCATCACTTTTCCGGTCGATGAGACAGTATTCGCCTTCTTCGGAGCATGTTCGCCGGGTGACGTCTACTGTTTCGACTGTTCCTTGGTCTCTGATGTGTACTAGTTGAGCCATGTTTCGTCGACGGCCACGAAAAGACGCTGGAATTCCTTCGGATTGCGCTTAAACAGCGTCAAACACTGCTCTGAAATGGTCTGACGGTTGTGTTAATTGTTCGAAGTAAGCAAACGCGGCACTTATCTTGCTGACAGCTTTCTCATGTCCAAAATTTCATGCGGAATATGACAAACGTAGTTTTTTGAGATGCCTACTGCCTCAGCAATCTTGTGCACCTTCAATCGGCTGTCTGCTAATACGAGCTCGTGGATTATTGTCTCGTTATCCTCCGTGGTAGCCATTTTCAAGGTACCTGGGTGTGGTTCACCTAAACCCAACGTAAGACCACGTTGAAGCTCGTTTCACCAATTTTTTGCAGTCACCATTGCAGGAGAAAGGCCTCTGTACGCTCTTTGGTTTCGCTGCACGATTGCTCTTCCAAAAACAAGAATAGAATCACCAACCAATTTTGCTCTTTCTCCATTTTTTTTTAAATCCTCGGACACGCCCGCTTTCATACATGGTGGGAACAAAACTACGAGCTCGATTTAGCTGAAATGTTGAGACTAACCATCTACAAGAATGTACTATATGATAGTGAATCTCTCTTACGATAGTGGCGCCATCGGACATTGAGGCTAGGTACTTACCAGACTGCCCTCGTACGGTGGTGGTGGTGTTCAGAAAGCCATTCATAAAGCCATGCAGCATATTTGGCAACAAAAATATATGCTGAACGAGTGGGACCAATCAATTATGTTCCCTAACCAATTCTCTCTTTATATATTTAGGCGCTAAAATAACGAAAACGGGTAGTGAAAGAGACGAAACACGCCAAAAAATACAGCTCGCAAATAAAATATTTTATTCAGTTTTGACGATCTTGAAGACCAGCTGCATAGACTGCTATGGGTGTGAAACATGGACCCTAACCCAAGCACCCGCAAATATATTGAACGCCTTTGAGCGACGGGTCCTGAGGTGGATTCAATACAACCACGAGCTGTATGAAATTTTTGACGAACCGGAGGTCTCAGCGATTGTAAGACTGCGGAAGCTGCAATGTGGTGGACACATGGATCGTATGGACGAACAACGGATACGGAAAAAGGTATTCGTTGTGAGAACGGAAGGCCGGAGACCAGTGGGGAAACAAGGAAACGCTGGTCTGACTCGGTCGACGAAGACAGCTCATCGCTGCTTGGAAATTGGAGGACGCGTTCGGAGATTGGAATATCCGGTATCAGCGTGTTATCGACTCCAATGGGGACTACTTTGAAAATTTCTAAAGAAAAATTGTACATATTTTGCCAATGAAAATTTCCTGAGGTCAGTCCGGTCACTTATTATTCTAATCCTGTATTATTGAAATTCAGAGGGTCAAGCGGCCCATTGAGTTTCCGAATACCCCTAATGTTGTGCAACAGTCGTTCAATAACCAGCTAATATAAAGAATTTTCCTTTGAACGACGCTGACATGGCATAAAAAGCTTCATCCGCTTTGAACCTCGTTCCAACCCTTCGTCAACCACACTCCACAGTTCAAATGCACCTGATAACTGCCAAATAGTCATCTTAGAGCTTCACTCATTTAAAAGACTTCAGAGAATATTGATTTCTACATAACCTAACAATAAACTTAATATTTCTAGCTGCGATTTTTAACAAAAATCGAATAATTTTGTTCTGTTCCGAATAAAACACCGATTAGAACGAGATTTGGCAGCGTAGTTGATTTGACCCTAAGACAGATATCTCTCAAAATTATCTTTAGTCAAACACTTGAGCTCACAATGCCAGTGCTCTAAAACTCAGTAAGTTAGCGAAATTCGTTATTTTAGTAGCAACAGAAGTGTTGAATATATTTTCATTAAAAGATTTGAAATGGCATTTGAACGTTTTTGTTTAACAGTGTTTGACTTTTAAATTATTATTTGCTTTTAAAAATAAGGGTGCCTATGAGAAGTTCGCCCTTCCTGCTGGCACCACCAATGAGGATTTTTTTATTAAGTTTAATATTTGCCATCAAGGATAGATGGTACATCAGATGTTATCCAAGGCTCTAGGACGGGCTCTTGAGTCTTGCTGGTGCTATTTGATGAATGTTGGAAGTCAGAAAAGCACAACTAAGGTTAAAAATGCTAATGCGCCAAGTGAGAGACTTAATGGCTGCCCGTTAATTGAATCGTTTATTTCAGAAACCAATTAAGCGAAAAATATGAAAAAAGTGTTTTTATTGGTACTCTACAATTTAAAGGTAAATACATCTTTTAGTGCAGAAATAACCTATGTTCCGTATCAGCAATGCTATTTGATAGCCTTGAAAATAATCCGTTTATTTCAGGAAGAACCCAAGCGCCATCGCTTAGGTTCTTTCTGCGGTTAATCTCACTCGTGACAGTTGGCGGCCTTGTTGATATCACTTTGTGGATTCAAAGGTTCATAATACAGTAACAATAACAGTTGATTCAAAGGTTTCCTAGCACTGAGTGGTTAGTTTTCGTGAGTTTTCGGTGAAAATTAGGTGTTATTTTGTTGTTTGCTATTACATTGTAAAGTTTTTAAGCCATGTCGGATACTTCAGATGATGAACCTAATACCAAGCGTAGACGTGGAGTTGTGCACGAAGAAAAATAAAAACGGAACATTATTCGGAATACTAGGCTCTCTAGGACTGCAGTACGTCTGGTACAAAGGAAAAGAAGTTCCCAGCAAAGCCCCGCTGAATGATGTAAACTGTAAGTGTAATTTGAAATGTTATTTTAAACTTACGGATGAAATAAAACGAGAACTATGGGAAACATTTTACTCTTTGGAAATAAAAATACCCAAGACACGTACCTCCAAGCTTTAGTGGAGGTTAGGCCTGTGAAACGTAGACAAAAAAACCGCGGGCCTAATGTAAATAATGAGCAAGCTCAAGAAAACCCTGATGACTTGCCAAACAAAAAACCCCATTCATACAAGTATATCTTGAAAGTAAATGGTGCTCTTACTCAAGTTTGTGGAGGTGTTTTTTTGAAAGTGTTTGGAATTTCTGACAATAGAATCAAAAGAGCAAAAACATGTTCTGTCATTCACAAAAGCCCTGTAGATATGAGGGGACGATATGGAAGTGGAAACGCTCTTCCAGGTAACGTTTGGGTTAGAATACAGCAGCATATTGAGAAATTTAATGTCAAGGAAACCCATTATGGGGGAAAACCTAAAAAATACCTTGACGCTAGACATGATGTCACAAAATTGCGTGCAATGTTCATTTTAGACAACCCTGATCCAAAAAATAAAGTAAAGTATAGTTTCTACAACAAATACTTTAAAGAAAACTTTGCTTACTGTTTAGGAAGACTGTAAGTTGATGTGTGTTCAACTTGCGGAAGACTATCGCCAAAACTGAAAGACAAGGGTTTGAGTGACTATGCTTAAAAAAAAGTAGCTGCTGAAAAATGAAACACTCAGGGCGAGCAAAAATGTTTTCCAAAGCTATGGATGAGGCAAGCAAAAACAAAGAGGACAGCTGCACGATTTTTAGTTTGGTTCTCGGCTTACGATGTTCCTGTATGCGATATACGATGTCGTTGATTCGCTTTGTAACCCGGTATGGTTCCTTCCAATTATAATGCGACTTCAGAGACCTACCCTTCCGCCGTTGTGGGTTATATAGCCACACCAAGTCATCTTGCTGGAAGCCAGTAGAATTTGCCTTTAGATCATACCTGGTCTTCATGCGGTCAGTAGCCGATTCGAGGTGTTTACGCACTGTCCGATGTATCTGTTTCAACCATTGCCTTAGCTCACTTGCGTACTCCGAGATTGTTTGGGGTTTATCAGGGGGTGTTCCGAACTTTATATCAGCTGGCAGATGAATAGTCTTTCCAAAAATGACTTTGGCTGGGGCTTGGACCGTCGATGCATGTTCAGCAGCTGTGTACGCCATCAAAAATAGTGGGATATGTCGGTCCCAGTCCCTTTGGTTCTCGTGAACCATCTTGGCCAGGTATTTATTGGGAGTGCTGTTGAAACGTTCGACCATTCCATCGGATTGGGGATGCAGCGGTGTCGTCCTCGTTTTCTGTATTCCCAGCAGTTGGCACATTTCGCTAAAAACTAGTAACTCCAAGTTTCGGCCTTGATCAGAATAGTAGTTGCTTCCTGGTTGGGAATGGGGTATACCTCGGGCAACTTGCTGAAAACTCGGCCACAACCAGCGTATATCGATTTTCCCAACCGGATTCAGGAAGGGGCCTGCGATGTCAACAGCAGCCCTTTCGAATGGCACGCCTACATTATAGGTTTGCATTTGTCCCCTCAGTTGTCGCTTTGGACCTTTGACGGAAGCGCAAATTGTGCATCGACGGCACCAGTCCTCTACGTCTTCTCGAGCGTGGAGCCAGTAAGACCTTTCCCGCAATTTCGCTAAGGTCTTGTTAACACCAAGGTGGCCTCCTGAGAATCCTTCGTGCCTCTTGAAACACATCGTGGATACGGCTTTTGGGAAGTAAAGTTTGCATCCTATAGAAGCTGCCATCCGCCGTTTCCCATTTCCGCTTGAGTACGCCATCCTGTGCCCAATAACTTTTCAGGGTGGTGCCGCGCATCGAAATGTCCTTCCACTCAGGTCGCCCAGTTGTCTCCTTCCATACGAGCAATGGCCCGATGTCTTCATCGGTTAACTGGGCATTTCGAATCTCCTCCGACGACCAACCTTCATCGAATTCGGCCGTTATCAATCGCAGATCAACGGGCGGTTCTTTTTCCTCAATCGCAACTTGTCCCTCGGGGTCTTTGAAGTTGAGCAGCCATCACAGCGATGCATGAT
Organism: Odontomyia ornata; assembly: GCA_963969285.1. Lineage (NCBI taxonomy): Eukaryota > Metazoa > Arthropoda > Insecta > Diptera > Stratiomyidae > Odontomyia > Odontomyia ornata. The sequence goes on along the minus strand of OZ017742.1, from coordinate 61,149,309 downwards.
CCGTTCGAAGAACAAATTTCTGGCCATATAGGTACTTGTGGAACTGCTTGGTGGCCTCTATTATAGCCAATAGCTTCTTCCTGGTCACGCGGTAGTTCCTCTCACTTTTTGAGAGAACTCGCCTGTAATACGAGATGATGTCATCGATGCGTGGAAGCGGGTAACTATCTTTCTTGGTGACGTCGTTAAGCTGCCTATAGTCGACACAAAAACGAGTGCTACCATCCTTTTTCTTGACTAGAACTACTGGCGTGGCCCATGGACTGACAGGAGGTTCGATAACGCCTTGTTTTTCCATGTCCGAGATCAGTGCGCTCACTTCTCCTTGTTTGGTTATAGGAAGACGTCTCGGTGCTTGTCGAACTGGCTTGGCTCCCTGTGTATCTGTGACGTGAGTTACCAGACTCATTCGGCCTTGGTCATCCGGGCTTGTTGAGAAGATGTTACTGTACTTGGTGACCAGATCAGAGGCTCGCTTGAATAGCTGCACTACCAATTTGACCTGCTTCAATATTACAGACGTGAATTCCCGGGCTTTGTCTGCGTCTTGCCTCCTTTTCCAATGATGGTCGTGAGTGGCTTCCAAAGAGGTGATGGTGGAAACAGGATGGCAACTGCCGATGACTTCTCCCGTTTTGATGCTCGTGGTTGAGTCCGCGGTGTTAAGGACTCTAACCGGCACGTATCCGTTCCCTATAGATCTTACAAGGCTTCGTCCTACAATCAAACTGCGCAATGCGGAAGTCTTCGTTGGCTCTATCAGATAAGATCGGTGGTCTTCAGAATCACCATCAAGTTTGGCCCATACAATGTTTTCGGAAGAATTCGGTACATCAGTGTCAGTACATACTACTACATTCATCTTCGGAATTTGGACGCTGGGATACTCCATCAATACTTCGACATTCTGCCATTTCAATACCCGTTTGCCCAAATCCAACGTGATTTCATGTGGTCGCAGAAAATCCATTCTGAGAATGCAGTCATCCATAATGTTCGCGACCAGAAAATTATGTCGGAACACAAGGTCTCCCAACTGTATCTGGAGGTTGACCTCTCCATGAACAGGTGCATTTTCTCCCGTAGCTGTCCGTAGGGAGAAAATTCTGCCCTTGTGAAGTTGTTGCTGTCTCACTAGGTCTGGTCAGATAATCGATCGGGTTGCACCAGTGTCGATTGTTATGGTGCAATGTTCTCCGTCAACTTGACCCGGAAGGCATAAGTCCGCTCCTCCACGATGTAGTCTTGACACGGTGATGGTAGTGCTGGGACGTGGCTCCTCCTAGCTAGCCTTTGCCTCACGAAGTTGACCCCGTCAGTTGGAAGGGCTTCTATTTTTGGCTCCTAACTCGGTCTGGATCTCCTCCATCCTGGACAATAGCTCAATTTTCTTCGCCTCTTGCAATCTCCTTGCAAGTGCCCCTTCTCACCGCAATTCCAGCATCTAGGCGCACCATTTGCATGTGGGCCTCGCTCAATTTCCACGCGCTCACACCTGCACTCGTCTGTCACTACCTCGCGAACCCGGGCAGTGGTACGGCTCATATTTTTCGTTGCCTCAAAGTTCAGACTATAAGCCAATGCGTCCTTAACTGTTTGCTTTTGAGCTAAGTGCACGCCTTGTTGCAATTCCTGGTCTTTTAATGCGCTGATGAATGCTTCCGTTGCTGCGTCACCTCGATGTTCTGGGTCGTACGCTGGGTAAGCCAAAAAGGCCAGTCGCTCAATGTCTTGTGCTAGCTGCTGTAAGGTTTCGCCAGACTTCTGCATCCGATGCCGTAGCTGTGACCGATAAATCTGCTTTAGATGATCGTCTCCATGATGCATGTCGAGCGCATTCATTATAGCAGCCGGGTTTGAGTGCAACTCAACGAAGATCGTCTGCAAAAGCTCGGCAGCTGGGCCTCTTAGGGCAAGGATCAATGCAGTTACTCGTTCCTGCTCATTCCAGTGATTTATCCGAGCGGCGGCTTCAAACTGGGTTTTTTAAATACTCCAGACCGTTTGCCCGTCGAATATTGGTACTTGCACGTTTCCGTATGAGCTTTGTGCTTCGGTTATAAGCGGAGCTGGTGAGGTGGTTACTGCTGCCTTCGCTGCTTCCAAGTCCTTTTTGACTTCTTCCATCTCATGGTTAATTCTCTCCTCGACCTGGCTGATTTCAAGGTTGATTCTCTCCTCGACCTGGTATACCTTTTCCTCGACGCATTTAACTTGATTGTTCAGACTACTGAGCTCCGTTTTTATTTCGGTTGACTGTTTCTCCAGCTTCTGTGTGATGTTTGCCTTGATGTCTTTCGAGTGCTTGATGGTCTAGCTTCGCTGATTGTTCACTTAGCTTCACTGATTGTTCATCTAGCTTCGCCGTTAGAGTAGATGACTGTTCATTTAGCTTCGCTGATTGTTCATCTAGCTTCGCGATTAGACTGGATGACATCAACATTAACTTTTGCATCAGTGCGTCTTCTGGTTCCTTTGATTTTGGCATTTCTGCGTCTCCCTTAAGCTCCGCTATGGTAAATTCATTTATTTTTATTATTTCGGCTTTTATTTATTTTTTCCCCCCACCAGTTCCCACATTAATTTTCACGATTGTGCACTTTAAAATTATTTAAACATTTTCACTTCCAAAATTTTCTTTCTCACTTCCTGACACCACTGTCGCGTGTTATGGTTCGCGGCCAATAATTTTAATGTTCTGGGAAAGTGAAAACGCACTGTTTTTTAAATTAAATTAAAAGAGTTTATTTATTTAAATAAATGCACAATCATTAATTTAACACTTTCACTAATTTTAGTTTTCACTTTGTCTATAAATTTCTCTAGAAACTGTCTTCACTTAACAATCAACGAAAATCACTTCACTTTTTAATTCGATCAATATTGCTTTTCAATTCTCACTCCACACTATCGCAGTTTTTACTATCGCGGTTGAATGAATCCCCCCATTCATTCAGCTCGCCTTATATAGGGTCTCTAGTCATTCAATCCATTTTTCGTACATTGGCGAATTGCCTGGAGCAGATTAATGAATGGGCAGTGACTCACTTTCTGATGTTGATCATGCTTGGCAGGTTTTCGAGTACTGTAGCGTGTAGTCTACTTGTATTTTTCGATTTAAGCATAGTAGAATTTTTTATTTTGTTTATTATAAAAATAAAACAATTTAAATAAAAACACTCTTGTTTTATACTTAAGTGTGTCTGTTACTTACCTTCGATACCAAAACAGGTAAAAATTAATGGTTTGACTTAATTCAAGAATAATTTAAAAAAAATCACTTTGGATTATCCACATATTACTCATTTATTGCAGAAACCATCTAAGTGCAATTTTTTCAAAAATTTGTAACTCAAAAACTTGAAGGAAAAAAACAAATTTTTAAAAATAATTATCCCATGGTTTTTGATTCGGTAAAAAAATATTTGAAGTTGACTAGACCTAAACTTAAGCTGCAAAATAGTTTTTTTTAGTTTTCCGAAAGTTGAAAAAGCGCTCGTATGTGGTTTCTGAAGTAAACGATTCAATTCAGCTTAGCATATTTTTAAACTGAAGTGATCATTCTGTCAAAAAAAAAACAGTTCCAAGAGAAAAGAGGATCAGTATCAGGAAAGTGCTGGCTGACTTGATACCAGCAATAAGTAACTGGGCTCGAGGACTAGTTTCTCTGAGCAAATCAGGGCAAATGGCTCAAACACCTTCAGTATACGTATAAGATTTAGTTGACTTTTGACCAATTTTTCGTGTAATTTTCCTCCCTGTGCGCCCCTCGAAGCAAAAAGTGTCAAATTAAGACATGTTTTGAAAAGCCCCCATAAAGACGTTTCATTTGATACTCATATCGGCTACCTTTAATGAAATTTTTTTTCGTTAGTCACTCCCCTATATGGGGAGACCCCCCTTAAAAAATCTTATAACATTTTTTTTTAGTTGAACTTAGAAGAGAGCTTAAGTAGTTTGCGAGAAAAAGTGCAGTGATATATGGTCGGACGGATGTTTCTAGGTTAAGTAGTTTGCGAGAAAAAGTGCTGTGATACACGGAGGGACGGAGACAGAGGGACAGACAGGACGCTATTTCTGAGTTAGCAGTGTTACCCATGCCCCTATATGCTAGCAAAGTCCACTTCCATGATAACGAAGGCGATGGAGAAGCTGTGATTTACGAGGGATGGCATATTGCACTCGGGAAGTTCTCGCAGCATAAAAGGATCAATTTGAGCGCCTGAAAGCATGGCAGGTTAAAGCTCTCCATAACTAGCAATGTATCCTTCTCTATTCTTCTTCCCACTAAAAAGAGATCCCTGTAACCCGATAGTATCTTAAGGTTCAGGAAAACTATATGTAGCCGAAGTAATATGTCAAACGGTTCCAGACTAGGTTCTGGGTGTATTGTGGGAGGTCTAGAAGACTTGTGCGTTAGGGAGTACCACACTCAGGACGTAAAGGTCTTTGTCTCCCAAGGGGGCGTTCAAGCATTACGTAACGCAATTCGGGGGGAGGGGGAGTCTCGTAAAACGTTACGATGCGTTACAGGGGCGGGAGGGGGTCTTTCTTACAACACGTTACGTAACATTGTTTTTTTTTTAAATAAAAAATTAGGGAATAAAAACTCCCAAATTGGCAACACTTTTCATTCACGTTTTACGGGGGATCCCTCGATTGTGTAGTCTGGTCGTCATCACGGTGAATCCCTAGATTGTGTTTTACGGCATTTAATGTTGTTTTCGTTGTCAGTATTCGTCAGTGTTTATGCAGAAGCACATTGCTGTAGTCGGTGTTATTAAAGTTCATAGTGTTCATACTGTAATGAGTGAGTTCATAGTGTTCATACTGTAATGTCTTCAAAAGAGGGAGATTTGTATCATCAGCTGTTTTTGGCCTATAAAGGCTCTCATGCTGACTTGCCAGCGCAACTGTGTCAAAAAAATGCCGACGCAATTTGGAAAACGGCTAACAAAAAACTAAAAAATAAAGAAAAGTTTAAAGAACATATAAATGATGTTATACGAGACTTGAAGGTGAAGGCCACGAAGAAGAAAGCAACAATGCTTGGTTATTTTACACAGGTAAGTTTACTGCTTAAATGTAATAATGACATAAGTATTATAATATTCAATCCCAACCTTGATTTTTCATTAAAGAACTGGTCATAAGTATTATATATTTCTAGCTACCTATGAAAACATCAAGCACGCCAGCAACACTAAGGCCCAATGTTCCCTCGACTTCGCGTGGTGCGTGGTGCATCTGTTTGTATATGTTGTATATTATGTTCTTTTTTATCGCATGTGTCAATAACACCTATTCATAATTTATGTTCTCTTGGTCTATAGGACTCGGATGTTGTAGCTTCATCCACGTGTTTATCTTTTAGGGAATCGATTGTCACAGTCGCTGGACAAGTAAGCACTGCTGTCAAACGAAAGATGAGCGAAACCCACAATGAGCAAAGTCAGAATACTGATGAGGAAACTGTGGAGACACTGTCTACGGAACCACACACGACTGATTGCTTCAGGCATCACTAAAAATGTTCCAAGCAAACCGGCTCAAGAAACTCTTATGAAGAAAATTGGTCTACTGCAACAGAGAATAAATGTTCTTACTGAAGCAAGGGACACTGGTATAGCCAAAGATGATGTTCACGACGAAAAAAAAAAGCTACGAAAAGAGTTGAAACAAGAAGAGAAATGTTTAAAGGAAAAACGGGACTCTGCTAAGCGTGCAAAAAACTTCCGAGCCAAAAAAAAAACTGGAGAAAACTGAACATCAGAGAAATAATCCTGCCGCAACACAACCTCGAACTGGCCCTGGACAGCCCCCTTTAGTTGATTCAAAACCTGCTCTCCTACAGACCATAATTAATATTGCCATTCATGGCAGCACTGCTGATGAACGCCGCCGAACCAAGATGATTAGAAGTTGTCTCACTCTGTCTGACCTGCATGAGAGGCTGTTGTTAATGGGATTCCAAATTTCTCGAAGCGGCACATATCTTCATTTACTCCCACGCATTTCTAACACTCAAGAGGGAAGAAGGCACGTACGTACCGTACCCGTAAAGTTAGCAAGACCACAGACCGAGATGCATAAAAAGCACGAGGATGGGGAATTTCGCACTGCCACAATCAGGTCATTAGAATTTCTCGCGTAGCTTCTGGGACCGCAGCAAGTATTCGTTCTCTCACAAGACGATAAGGCACATGTACCAATAGGTTTACTAGCGGTGGAAAGTCAGAGCCCTCTTTTAATGCATATGGAATACAGAATACTTTTACCTGATCATGACTGGGTCGTGGCAGAGCGGCACAAACTTATTCCTTCTGTATACGCCGGCGTCAACGTGGAACCTAACAGTTTTGGTAAGGAAGAAGCTGTTGGGTACAGCGGGCCGACACACATACCCATAAGGAGCGGGAAACACACATCCTCCACAGCGAACACCCATGCTTATGATTTCGAATCACTTTTATCAATACCGTCATTCAAATCCTTAATGATGACAGAATCGAACACCGTGAAGCCAGTGATCATCATCTTTGTAGATGGTGGGCCGGACGAAAACTCGTGTTATCGCAAAGTCAAGAACATTGCGATTGAACACTCAGAAAAATACAACCTGGACGCCCTGTTTATAGAGACTAATGCTCCTGGGCAGAGCGCATATAACCGAGTTGAGCGTCGGATGGCTCCCCTCAGCAAACGACTGGCAGGCGTCATACTGCCTCATGAACATTTTGGTTCTCATCTCAACGGCAAAGGAATGACTACGGATGATGATTTGGAAAAACGCAATTTTCAGCACGCTGGAGAAACACTTGCAGAATTGTAGAGAGAAATGAAAATTGATAATTACGACGTTTCGGCGGAGTATAGACAGCCCGAAGATAGCATGCAGGATCCAGCAGAACCAAATCTGGCATGGTATAGCGTTCGCGTCCGTGAATCGCAATATTTCTTACAGGTTATAAAATGCGCGGATGAATCGTGCTGTTCATCACCAAGAAGTGCATTGAAATCTGTGTTTGCGGACACTTTCATGCCGCCACCTTGCCCAATACTTCAAACCCCAAGCAAGCTCGTAGTACCCAGTTTGCTAGACAAAGGAACATCCGAGTTTTCGCCACTTCTTGTGAGATTGTCCGTTGATCTGTCACCTCCTCTAGAAGGGTTCAAGCAGATGCCTTACGATTTCTTTTGTCCATCTGTACAATCCGACCTAAAGACAAAAGTATGTCTAACCTGTGGTGTAGTAATCGAGCAGTTAAGGGTTAAAGGAAATTCAGGCATAAAATGTCCCAGATCAACTAAACGATCGAACTGGTACGATTTCAGATTGAACTGGAACAATTTCAGATTGAACTGGAACGATTTACGATTGAACTGGTACGATTGATCTGGGACGATTGAATATTTTTGACAGGAGTTGCCATTGGACGGAGGAGTGATAGGAAAGATTTTTCCTCAAGTGCACTAAACAGCGCATGTCCATCGAGAATTTGCAAAACTTTCACCCCTTTGCGGATGCAATGAATTGTGCTGAGGATACGGTACAGGACGGACTTGCGCACATGGGAGTTCAGCTCGCGACATACTAAGAGGTAGATCGGTCGGTCCGCTGCTTGGCGAAAGTGTTTCCAAGACGATTCCAATTGATGTTGGGTTTTCCACAGGACAGTTCGAAGGTTCGCATCGCGAACGGAAGTGCACGCATATAGTGTGGGAGCTAGCCAACACCCGCGCCCACAGCCCCAACGGTAGTTTGGCTGGTGGTGGAGTTACTCGCTGCTTTACGGTCTTCCACATTTCAGTTCTTCCCTGGCGGTCGACAGTTTTGAACCCTCACCACGAGAGAGGTGATCTGACCTACGTGTTTCCAGCAATCCGAATATTCCGCGCTTCCGTGGTTCCATTGAAAGGCCAAAGGACTTGAACATCAACTCCGACCCACCCGACCATTTCGACCGGTTTCTTGTTTTCAATTTGGTTTGATTTGTTTTGGCAGTGAACGATTCGCGGAATTCCTCGCCGAAACGCGACTTGGAGCTTCCTGTCTTGCAAGGCCAAAATTCTAATTAGTTGAAAGCGTTTTCGAGTAGTTGACCCGAAAGTAGTGCGACGCAACGGCAACTGCAGAAAATAGTTCGACCTAGGGAAACAAGAAAACCACACACAACTCCTCCTCATCATACGTACATCCTGCACTTAATAGGAGCGAGCGAAAGGGCACAATCGTGGCGAGCTCCCTATCCATATCACATCCGCCAGCAGGAAACAGTTTACTGGACTGCATCCCGGGCACCATTCCGTCTCCCACACTCGATGCAAGCAAAGTGTCCTGCCAGTAGCAGCAGCCGAGATAAAAAAGAAAAAAAGAAATCAATAGTGTTCAACGCAGTTCTTCGACGCTCCATTCACAGGCAATCGATTGAACGCCAGTGCCTTATTCCGGGACACAATTTTGAGGTGAGCCCCAGTCAAAACACTTGACAACAATCCATTCAAGGATTCTCTGCACGCCCCACTTGGAAAAACTGCTGCACACGACTCTCAAGCAATTGGAATTGAGAACGGGAACAGGAATTAATATCTAGGACTCGGTTTCTTCGTTGGTAAACAACAACATTGAATCCTCCCTGTTTTTGCTGGCTGCCACTTGAGGCGAGCGTAGACGTTGCGAAAGACTCGCATGAATTTGGGTTAGACGACGTTGAAGGAGCAGAAAAGTGAAAGAGCTCTCACGCGAGTTTTTTGGCAACGCATCCTTCTCTTGCGTTGCCTTGAAACTGATTTAGACAAATGCCTGGCGGTGATCTAGTGAGCAAACGCCCGAATCTACATACGAGTGTTGTGCATTACAAAGTGTAACGGTTCGATCTGAGACGAAAACTCGAAATCTTGTTGAAATCAAACACAAGAAATGTTGCCAAAGTTCCCATTGAATTAACGCCAAGTTTTTCTAGTTCATCGAGACGAAGGCGCGTATGATCGAACGAAACTTTTGGACATACTGTAAAGAGAATTTATTCTTCATTATCTTCATCCATCCCAAAGATAAATTCCCTGAAGCAACTAGTAAATGCATTTCAAAACGTCAAAGAAGGGGGAGTTTTGTTGTCTTTTCATCGCAGGTTGACGAAATTTAGCGGAATTTTAATATATGGTGAACGCGAATTTTGGTTTAGCCTTTTAGCTAAGTTCGGAATCGGATGTGGAGTGGGACCCAAAGAAACAGTTGAATGTCGAATCGGAATTCGTGTAAAAGCAAAATAACATCCAGCTGAGCGAAAGACAATGCTTTTGACTAAAACCCCTCGAAAAGGTTAGATAGAAGGCAGTTTGATTCATTTATAGATTTGTTCCGTGTCGTTTCGTGGTAAATTTTAAATTGTAGTTTGGGCTGGATTCTAGCGGGCAGAACTGTGAAGTCTCGCATTCCGAACTCTCTTCTTCACTTATTAACAGTACGTAAATTTCAACAATTGAAGGAAGAACGATACGAAGAGGCAGACGTAGTGACATTAAAATATTCTAATACACGGTGCCCCTAAATCATTTGGTAAAACTAGGAGCCAATCGCATTGTTTCTATCGATTTGCCGCTATACATCGAAGCTCCATTATATGCCCAAAATATCGGTGTCTTCAAAGGAGTAGGAAAGTCACTATTTCGTCAACTATTCATATGGACGGAAATTAGCAAGGGCAGCAACGATCAAAGAACAGCTGTTTGTCATTAATCTCCGATAATTTTGGTTGGAATTTTTATTGGAATCTCAGTATTCGTCGATGCATGTTAACGTTAGAAGTAGATTTAACGGCAGTCAAGTTGCATTACAGGACCACCCACATCGTCAGCGGGCGCCCGACGAGGATGTTAGCGTGAGTACCCTTACATTTTATTATTTATACATATATATATTTTTACCTAATGTAATTTTATTATAATCTTTTTTATATATATAAATTTTGCATGGGAGTGAGAGATTAATCATTGGAAATTTTACAATTAGAATTTTAAATATAAAAATATTAACATGATGTCAATGTTTATAAAGGAAGAAAAAATGAAGTGCTAATTCTCTTGAAAATCGGTCTTTCCTTTCCCAACCTTCTGACCGGGTATAGGACCCGGTACGGTGGCAGGCTAAAAACATGAGCCAGACGCCGGGAACTTAATTAATCCTTTTTTTTGTTTCAGGTGACATCGTGGGCTGAGGGTCCAAGCAGAGTGCCTCTTTATGGCATAGCGTTATGCAATCGAGTTGTATAGTTCTATGGCATAAATTGGTCACCGGGGTACTCCCCTTCTGATGGGAAAGTTTATACAAGGCAATTTGTATGAGTTTTCCACTCAGAAGAGGAATACCTGGCCACTGCAACAAAATATGGATTTATTCCCGTTGGGTGGGTGCGAAGGGGCTCCATCACCACCCGGTTGCCCCTCTTTCATTTGTGGGCCATGAGCTTCGTCGGGTAATGACGAGGTTACCCCAAGTCCGCCTTTCTTCTCAGGTTCCTCTTGTTTTCGTAACAAGTACTATCTCCCTCGGTGTAGTTATCTACACTTTTTGCGACTTCGGTCGCCTCGTGAGCAACATCCAATTCGTGAGTGCGAAATTTCTTTGTAGTGGGTCCTCGTGCTGGGGAAATGAACCCGCCCCACGACACCGCAATGCTAGCCTGCCAGCGCATTCACGCGTCTCCAGACGAGGGCATTCTCGGCAGATATTGTCATCATCTTCTGCCGAGGCAGCAGAACATCGCTGCAGTCCTTCACGGACATTTTTGGAACATCCTATTCACTACAGTGGGATCTACGGTGCGTTACAAGGGGAGGAGGGGGGGTCAAAAATCTTCAAAAATTGCGTTACGTAATACTTGAACGCTCCCCAACTACCAAAAAAAAACATTGGCTTCAATGCTCCCCATTTGTCTACTTGCTGGGCTGAATCCAAGAAGCCCATTGAAATTTCCTGTAGCAAGGCCACCAGGATTATTGCAGTCAACAAGCTCACTCCGATTACAGAACGAGGGTATATTAAAAGTAATGCCCTATTATTTATAAGTACGCAAAAACCCAAATTAAAATTGTTAAAACTAGATTCTTCGACTTTTCCTCTCGATGCAAGAAAATTTAGATAACACCTGAATAAAATTGCTTTATATCGATAGAATGAGTTTAAAGTGACAGTCTTACCTTCAAACAAATCTTAAACATTTACGAATTTATTCTTATCTATATTCTAAGCAATATATATTTCAATTGGTTTAAAGTGTCATGCACAGGCTAAGTTTGAAATCCCACGCGATATTTCCAAAACTTTGACATGTCGTGAGTGCAAGTTTATTCCTTTTGCGTCAAGCATTTGTATTTGACCATTTTATCCATGTTTCCAATAAATTTTAGCATTGCCTACGACTACGCAGTTTTCTTCTTCATTTTCTTAAATCTCAATCACAACACAAATTATTATGAAACTCGTTGCATTTTTCAAAGTGTTTCGCAGCGAGTGGCTGGATCTTCCGCAAAATGGCACTCCAGCGAATGCAACTTGCAGCCGCGAAGATAGAAGATACTTTGGTACGTAGATATAGTACTTTTTGGATAGTCGAGCCGCGATACAGATATACTACCCAACTATTGAAAGACCATCTTCGATAAAAGTGTACTCGCAACGAATTCGCATGATGGCATGTTTGCAGTGCGGTAACAAGTGCTATTTGGATGTCACTTAAACGTACTTTCCAGAGGCAATTTTACCGCGCGTATTCGCATTTTCTTTTTCCCGTTAAAGTTAAATGCATGCCGACATTGGATTTTGCGATCTGTGCGGTAGAAAATGGCATTGGTCTATTCCGTGGAGCAGCATAAATTATGCTGCAACGAGCAGTCGCTGATATCAATGCCACCTGAATACCAACATAAAACCAAAAAGGAGAACATTATACTACTTTGAGGTCCGTAGTGGGTTCTTGCCAATCCAAACGAGGTTCGCTAAAATCGGCATGAACATTTTGAAAGGATTTAGTGCATAACCGAGACAGTTTGAGCGGAGCGCGACCTGAAGCGGATGACTGTGTAGTAGCGTTTAAAAGGTGTGTCCTGGCCGATGATGTCTTACCCTTTATGCATTTATCAGTGCACATTTCAATTCCGAAGAATTTATATCTTTTATTTAATTTCGTGAAACGTAAAGTCGTTGATGCTTTATACGCAATCCAAACAACTTTCAACTTGCATTTCAGCTCCCTTTTCACAGCCTACAAGAAAATGTTTGAGCTGGATACTAAATAGCCAAATGCCCACAAGTACATATTTGATGTCAAGTTATGTGATTTTTCCTTTAACGGAATACTGGCTAGTTGCAGAAGTAACATACATAAATATTAAAGCAAACACACGATATTGCCATGAGCTAAATTGATTACGCCTACGATTTCATCTTTATTTGCTCACATGCACTTACATACATATACGCAAGCGCAAACGCATGACGACTTTCCTCCGCTTATAAATTGGTGTACCGATTATCTGTTCGAATGATCGGGAAAAAATTTCAGTTTTCGCAGAATTTTGTTAGACCCACAATACCTACCAGCAAATAATTAATGAGGTGCTATTTGTCAACGAAGAGGCATCATTTTTGCTGGGAGTAAGGATTTTTTTAAAAGGATGTCCAAGGTGATGTTCAAGACTTGATGGATTGTGATAAGAAATTGATATTTTTTGACTGGTCCTTGATGATTTTTTAATGTCACTCATTTTGATCTTGTTACTTCGGATTTTTAAAAAAATATGTTCTGATAAATATAATCACAGTTTCTTAGAATTCTAGAATCAATGAAGTTTTCATACGAATAATTATTCAAAAATTGGAATTAAAGCTATCATAATCGCGCCACAAATTAAAAAAACACACATAATACCAAAATGATCCTGTTAACAACAGGGATGATACGAATTGGTAGTAAAACTAGGATATTTTCTCTGTTGGGAAGCAAAACCACTTCAAAAACAGGTGGAATACGAAGGATTTTTTTTGTGGTAGGGAGGTGAATGCCATTTATGCACAGAGGGTGGGACTCCTATGCTCGAAAGGAGGCGACTGGACTACCCACTAAACACCTCCCCTGTCAACCTGAGAACCCAGCCTGGAACCGTTTGACACATTACTTCGGGCCGGGTCTCGTTTTGTTACGCCGTGAGGTATCTTCAAGCTGGGGGTTCCCTTTCATAGCGGGAGGGGAGAGGGGAAGAGGACGTGCCAGAAAAGTGATTCACCAGCCCCGGCTGCTATGAGTCCCTTTTATATTTTAGGACTGCCTGAGCAAAATGTGCCACCTGGTTCCATTTGTCAACCGGTTCGAGCATCACCGCAACTATATTATCCGGGGTGAGCTTTCCCGTCTCCCTGTAGAGTTCACTTCGCAGCCTGACTCATTTTGTACACGCAAAAAATGTGTGGCAGGCATTGTCCTCCTCTCCAAGGCAAAACCGACAATCGGGGGAACGCGACTTACCAATCTTGTACAGGTAAGACTGAAAACACCCATGCCTGCTAAAAAGCTTGATCAGATAGAAGTCAGTCTCACCATGCCATCGATTTAGCCACGGCCTCACGTCCGAGATGAGGCACGCAGTCCACCTTCCCTTCGTGCAATTGACCCAAGACTGCTGCCAATCGTTGAACGAGCACTGTATCTACAACCATCTCCCTCGCATCCTCGTTTCGGCGCAGGTAAATAGCTCAGCGCTCTCTAGCAAGGAGAGCGACAGGTATTACGCCTGCAATAACACTCACCGCCGAGTCAGAGACTGTCGGATACGAAGATGCAATTCTCAGTGCTCCTCTTCTTTGTACCTGTGCCAAACGTTTTCGTCGTACCTCCTTGCTGAGAGCGTCGCCTCATACTTCTGATCCATACAGTAGCACTGACCCTACAGCACTCATCAAGAGGCGTCTTCTTGACGGGCTTGGTCCCCCTACGTTGGCCATAAGTCGACTCAGAGCCGATATTCCCGAAGCAGCCTTCTCGGAATACGAAGGAATAAGGCTACTTTATGCAACTGCATCTTTTTACTTTTATGTCAGAGTAATCAAATTGCAAATTAATTTTAAAAATTATTGATTCTTATCAAATCCAACCCGTCGTTGGCAAACATGAGAATTCTCTTGCTTTAAGCCCGATACCTACTAGATATCATATCATTTAGCCTCAGATGCAACACTTACTGAATCTCAGTGTAAAGATAGCAGACTGCAGATCTTAAAATATATATAAAGATTGTTTGATTATTAAGTTCTATTAATTAACAATATTTGATTGATAACAAGCTTTATTATTGACAATATAATATTTTATAGTTAGCAACCTTTACTAATTGATTCTATACTTACGCATATGAATTAGGTTTTAGAACTAATATTCAAAAATGAAAACATACATATGTAGCGTTCACTGCACTAAAAAAGAAAATTCTAAATAAAATCTCATTTGAATAACCAGAAAATCCAAAATTAACAACCCTACATTTACAACTCTAAAATCTGGTAAATGGAATCATTCCCGCCATACGGGAGAGAGAGAGATTCTGACAGTTTTCGATTGAACTAGACACGCCGGAGTACGCCAAGTCACATTTATTCTCGAATAAAAGGTGATACAAATTCATCCGTACTTGTTAATTTTACTCGCCACGTTGCATTCGCCTTAACCCACAAATTGGTGACAAGGACGTAATATGAACACGCAGTGTGCGAAAACGAGGAATATTAAAGAACATAGAGGGCAAAGAAAAAGTCAAGTGCCACTAACAGTGGCGAAAGAAAATGAAGCTCAGAGTGCTAATGTGGTCAGTGCCCAATAGAGTGCAGTGACAGTGAAATTACCGGAGTTCATGCCTGGTAGTCCCGCGCTGTGATTCGCGCTCTTCAAACGTTAATACGAAATGGCAAGAATTACGACCGAAAAGGCGAAATTCAGCCACGTAGTGTAAGCTCTTGGTGGGCATTATATAATCCAAGTAGAAGACATAATACTTAACCTACACCCGACGAATCCAAGTATAAAGAACACAATAGTGAATTGCGCGAACTACTCGAGAAAGCTGTGATGGGCGACCGAAAACCATCACCATTTTTACGTGAGTTACGTGGCTTTGGTGGCACAGCGACGAAGTGATATACACAATTTGGTTGCCAGTGAACATCCAAGCTCTATTTGTGGCAATATTGGTGGCCACAGGGAGAATGCCGGCCGACAAGAGTACTCTTGGAGGTTAGCATTTTTTGGGGAGTTCCTTCCCCACGTACTCGAGGAAACTCCGCACGGGGAATGTTGGCTGACAGGAATACTCTTGGCGGCTAGCATTCTTTGGGGAAGTCCACCCCCATGGACCCGAGGAAATCCCCGCTGGTGGAAAGCCGGTCGGCAAGAGCACTCTTGGAGGCTAGCATTCTTTGGGGAGCGCCACTCCACGGACCCAAGAATATTGGGGATATCGTGAGGAGCCCTCCTGGGATAACAGGTAACCACACCCACAGAATCTGTACTATGCTTTGGACAACGAACTGGAATTTATGCTTGGGGCTGGCAAATGTGATGGTTTGGACCTAGTTGCTTTGCAAGGTAGCGCCCATGTAACACTCATGCGTGAACGGCTCCAATTCAACTATCATACCGTCTCCGTCTCAGAAAACCCTTGGCAGGCCTCGGGATGCGTTCGAAGTTCGCACCATTGAGTTATGGGTGTAGGTTTGGTTGATACGGACTCCTGATTAGCGCTGGTCTGGCTCTGAGCACTTGTCCCCATAAGAGCTTGTGCCAACCCTCATATGGCCTCCCTGCTCTGCAAATATATCCATGAGACCAAAAATGCGACAAAACACACAAACGGAGATAGCGGCTCACAGGGGGGACCCAATCAAACTGGAGCAACCAACAACCATTAAAAAATTTAAAAAAAAAAACGCAAAAAAAGAAAGAAAAAGTAACAACAACGACGACGCAATCAGCGGCTGCAGCCACGATGCTAACAGCACATCGGAACCGGTACTAGCGATGACAAGAACGACGATTAATACAATGACAGTGAAGATGGATGAAAAAAGGAGATTAGCAGACAGTCTTGTCTAGACTGAGATTCCGGGGCGTTCGGATGCAGCAAAAAAATGATGGGCTCGGAATGCCATATCAGGGGTTCTAGACAGTGGTGACAAAAAAGGTGGTGAAAGCTGCAAAGAAACTCCTTCACAAATTGCCAGAAAACAAAGTCCGCACGGACGCCGAACTAGGAAAAGACCTGCTGCGAAACCTGCTGAGAAAGAAGCCCCGACGAAGACCCCGGCAGCAGGCACTGCTCGTAAAACCCCAAGATGATCGATCGTACGTGGAGGTGCTGCGGGATAGCAGGGGAAATCTAAGGCCCGAAGACACCAACACTGCAATTAAAGCAGTACGACCAACGCGGTCGGGCCACATACTGGTCAAATTTGGAGCAGAGACTGACAATAAGGAAGCTTTCTGTGACGCAGTAAAGAAAGTCTTCGGCAAAAGCGCAACTATAGCCTCGCTCGAGCCGATGGCAACGATTGAAATAAGACACATTGACTGTGTCACGGATCTGGCCGAGGTAAAAGAGCCCATCAAAAGGTAGGTCCCTAGCGTGGGTAGGATCAAAGCGAGGATGACACCAGATATCCATTAGGGGCAACGCATGGCCATCATTGACTTGACTGAAAAGGATACCGAACAATCTCTGAATAAGGGCCAAGTTAGAATCGGGTGGGTTGTCTGTAGGATACGGCGAAGAGCAGCGTATCTTCAATTTTTCAAATGCCTTTGCTATGGTCACACTACCCAAGTATGCAAAAGACCCAATAGGAACACCCTATGTTACAAATGTGGTGAAATGGGACATAAAAGAAAAGAGTGTATGCAGAAGGCACACTGTAGTTTTGCAAGGATGCTGATCCAAGACATGATCTTGGACACGTCTTGGGATCAGGAAAATGCCAGGTTTTCCAGGAAGCCCTGGTCAAGGCAAAATAAGAACATTGATGACCCGCATCTTGCAGCTAAACCTACACTGCAGTTCGGCTGCCCAAAACCTGCTTGAGCAGTTTGCGAGGGACATGAAAGCCAACATTTAATTGCTGAGTGAACAACACCATGATAAAAAGTCGGCATCATGATATGAAACAGGTACTGCTGCCATCTGGGTTCGAAATTATGATTTCCAGGCGAAGACCTGTGGACGGGGGGATGGGTTTGTTTGGGTTCGGTGGTCAGGGACTGCCTTCTTTAGTGTGTACCTAATGCCGAACGAATCGATATTATCTTTCCAAACCAAGCCTAATGCTTTGGAGGGCACTGTTCTGAGCACAGACGGGGACGTTTTCATTGGGGGAGAGTTCAACGCTAAAGCAATCTAATGGAGTATGTCTCAAAAAGATCCGCAGGGAAAACGATTCCTAGAAATGGCAGCCAGGACGGCGCTCTTCGTACTAAACACCGGAAACAGGCCGAGTTTCCGCCGTTTTGGTTGTAAAGGAACCATACCGCAGCACAGCAGGTGCGCCGCTGCATTGGTGGGCTAACTAAAATTGCTGAAAAGTGAAGAGAAAGTCACAAGCTTCAGCGAGAGGTTCAATGGGCGCGGAAGCTTGACGAAGCTTTCAACTTCAGCATACAAGTCGACCAGGAAATGTCTTCGCAAACTGATTATCACCAGCAAAGCTCACTGCTGGAAAGACCTAGTGAACAATGTGAAAAAGGATCCGTGGGGCCTTGGCTTCAAGTTCGTTATACGGAATCTTGGCCCCTATGAAAGCCTTGCATACATGATGTGGAACAGATAGACGAGATAGTGCGGGCACTCTTCGCCACTCATCTCATCGTGTTGATGTTGTCCATGGTGAAACAGTAGTCGAGCATCCACTCTTCACACAGTTGGAACAAGTGAGCTAGGCTCCAGGTCCAGATGGTGTTCCAGCTGAGGTGTTGTAGCTTGTCTATCACCATTGTTCTGACTTGCTGCTCAGCACATTCAACGTTTGCCTACGAGGCGGGGTTTTTCCGGTATGATGGAAGATGGCAACGTTCGTGCGGATCAGCAAGGGGAAGGGAAATGATACTGCTGTTAAAGTGCTAGAGAAACTCATCAAGGGAAAAGTCACTGACGCGATTTGTGCTGCTTGGGACCTATCTGTACGGTGTACGGTGTTAGAGCAGGACGTTTAACCATTGATGCGATTGCAGAGGTGATGAACGTGATCCAAAAAGCAGAGGCATATAGACGCACCAAGCGACAGATTGTTGTGTTCATGACACTCGACGTTAGGAACGCCTTCAATTCCACTAGATGGGTTTGTATTCTGGATACGCTGTAAACCTATTTCAAGTTCCAGCATGTCTAATCTGGCTTTTGAGGGGGTACCTGGCGGACCGAAGCCTGCTTTATGACACGAAACATGGCCAACGAAGGATAGAAGTTACATTGCATGTTGCCTAGGGATCTATTCTTCGTCCAAACATGTGGAATGTGTCTTACAATGGGCTACTGGACTGGAGATGCCAGATGAGTCGTGCTTGATCGGCTATGCGGATGATGTTGCGGCTCTGGTCGATAAAAGCAAATCAGGGCAATCGCTGAGAAGGCTGCTTCGGGAGTATCGGCTCTGAGTCGAATTATGGCCAACGTAGGGGCTCAACCCCTCAAGAAAATGCCTCTTGATGATTGCCGTAGGGTCAGTGCTCCTGTACAGAGCAGAAATATGGGGCAACGCTCCCAGCAAGGAGGGATACTGAAAACGCTTGGCACAGGTAGAGAGAAGAAGAGCACTGAAGATTGCATCTTTATATCCGAAAGTGTCTGATTCGGTGGTGAGAGTTATTTAAGACGTGATATCTGTTGCCCTCATTGCTAGAGAGCGCCACGTTATGTACCTACGTCGAAACGAGGACGCGAAGGAGACGATTGTCTGCGCAGAGAGGCAGCGCTCACTCAACGATTGGCAGTAGTCAGTCGGATGTGGGACCGTAGCTAAATCGAAGGCATGATATGACTCAAAAGCTGGATAAGATCGAAACCCAGCTTTTAAGTGGACGTGGGTATTTTCAATCTTACCCGCAGAAGATTTGTAAGTCATGGTCCCCCGACTGTCGGTTTTGTCCAGAAAAGGATGACGATGCATGCTACATACTTTTTGCGCTCACAAAATGGGTCAGGCTGTGATGAGACCTCTACTCTTATACTCATACAATGTTAACACAATATTCCTAGCCTAGACGTAAATAAATAAATAAAAATAACATATACCTACCCTATATGTTGAAACCTATCCCTAATCTTTAACATAAGCAAACAACAACGATCAATGTAGCAATGATGAACTAAAACACAAAACAAAAAGAAAAATTAACCACAAATAATTTAGTCGTTATGATTTAGCCATCAATTCCTCGATTGTTCCATCTCAGTTCGACCAGCATCAACGGATCTAGAAAAAGAGTATCTCCATTGGAATTGTTTGTCTCGTGAATTCAAATTCACAGCATATTCTATATTCTTATCGGTAGCCCGTCTATATATGTGATATATAGTATAATCGGGATACTGTCAGAATCACAAACATATCGATTCATGTCCAAATACACGAATGCTTCTGGAAGGATGGAGTCAGTAATAAGACAAGTCTCAATAAACCCATCGGTAGGGTTGAACGGCTATGAAATGCAGGGGCTTTCACAGATAGTTACAAATCTTGCGATGTGATTTCAAAGAAGTTCCAATATGAAGATATCGACTCACGTTACTTGAGCAGTTATGTAAATTTTTCTATTCGATATAATGTGCTTCCAATCCATCTCAGGCTTTTTGTATAAAGGAGTACATGCACGAAGACATTTCCTTTCGAAAACTCTAGATATTTCCGTGGCTGATCTGACATCCATATGTCAAAACTGGTCTAATGAGGGTCTTGTAGTAGATAACTTTGACCTTTGATCAATGTATCTGAAATGAGAGAGTCATCGAAGGGCCATAACTACTTTTTGTGCTTTACCGAGCATGATTTTGACATGTACAGTATAGTACAGATACTGATCAAGATGAACGCCAACGTATCAAAGCCCGTCCTGAACTACCCTCACCAGCCATGATGTGGAAATCCTTCTAGTTGCGTTACAGGTTTTGACTGGCCAACCGCAATGTGATCCATAACAAAATCATTTCGCACTTCTGTGCATTGATTTTCATTCGCCAATTGTTGGTGTAGAGCTGCACATCATTGAACATTTTTTGAAGATTACTCTGAACTATTGTAGCTTTTCGGTCTGCCGTTTATATAATCAGATCATCAGCAAACTCTAACGATGATCACATTGCGGAGACGTTGAATTCAAAGCCGTTCAATAGCTTGCGAATGAATATTGAGAAAAGCAGAGGCGCAGTAACTGTTCCCTGCTGTAGACAATTCAAGACCTTGAATTCGCGCATTGTCGTCAGATTTTCATCAGTTACATCAAACGATTTTCCGTGAAACATATTGCACATCATGGCGACAAGATGTCTGGGGAACATGTCCTGAAGGAGTTTAAAAATTAGTCCATCTAACCACACCGTATCGAAGGCTTTCTTCATATCAATGAGGCACACTCCAATACATTTTCTATTGTTTAGTTTATAACGGATATCTGAGATTACTTTCGTCATCGCATGTACGGTCGAATGCCTGGAACGAAAACCAAATTGGCAATACGGCATCATTTCTCAGTATGGGCATTTGATGTCTTCTTTTGTATAACTTCCAACACCTTGCTGATATTAGGCAGCAAGCTGATTGAGCGATAGCTTTTAGGCTACGAAGATTATTTCCTTTCTTCAAGATTGGAAATATCTTAGCCTTTTTTCGTTTGATTAGAAAGTATCGATTGTTCGACATGTAGTTGAACAATATTCAATAATTTCTAATAGCCTGTGGCGTAACTATAGGGTGGCAGGGCTGGCCAAATGCCACGGGCCCCCGACCTAAAAGGGCCCCGGCCCAAGATGCTGCGAGCTCAGAAATAATTTTTTAACATTGTACCTGAGTATTTTATTTTACTTGGAAAATATATTTTTTATTTTTTTAAGTTCTGCTTAAAATCCATTAAAGTGAGACAACTAAATACCATAATACAATTTCAAGTGAATCTTTAAGCATTTCAACACATCCTAAACAAAAATATGTTGATCAATTTTAGAACGCATCCATTAGTTTCTACATTTTTTGTCGCGGTACGTTGGCCACGCGGGTGAGCTTTGATGATCGAGGAATTTTGTTAACCAAGAAAGTAGCCGCTGGGGCGAGCTAGCAACACTATGCTAGGGGAATCTCGGATTTGCTATTTTTTTATGAGGGCTATACTGATTGCTTATTCTTGGTGTGATTGTTTTGACAATTGGTCATTTGTATCTTTGATTTTTCGTCTGTAAATCTGTAAATGGTGGCAAAGTAAAGTTAATTGTAAAAGTTAGATATTAAAATGTCTAGTTCCAGAAAATATTTAAGTGGGAGCGAAAAACGAAAGAGAAAGAGGCAGACTAAAGAAAAAAATTAAAAGACACCTAAAATTAGCCAGTAATTGAAGAATGATGACTTTAATAATGAAAACTCGAGTGAACAGTGCTCGAAAAGTGAAGAATTGGACCTTACTAAAAGTATACCAGAATTACCAAATGCAGCACCCAACACCAGTGTCTATCCAGATCCATAACAACCACAACAAGGTCCTAGCAAAAATAAAAGAGAATTTTATTTTAGCGTGAACAATATTGTATCTTCGCCATATGTTACTGATAAGGGTAATTTTAAAGAGCTAACTGATCAAATGAAAAGGTTCGTGATTAAAAACGGACACTGCAAGCCTAAGGGCCCTTTGTTAAAAGATAGTCACAATCGATCTTTTCTAGAAAAACATTGCTATATTGTTTTCAAGTCTGGCGTGAAACTTGAACATTCATGGATATCTTATTCGTGAATACTTCAGAAGGCGTATGGTGAACCGTGTTGGTTATTCGCAAATCGGGCATCTTAAAAAAAAATACAAAATGTTTAGATTGAGGGCTATGACGACTGGAAACATATTGTAGATGCCATAGAAAGACATCAGAATGCCACACGATTCTACTTTATCATATGCGATACAACTCAAGATATTTCAACTTCAATAACATTGAAAACATTAAACCCTACTAGATGGGCAGGACGTTATGATGTTGTTTTTGCTTTAAAAGTTCGGTTTATTGAAGTCCAAAAAGCGCTAACGAAAACAATTCTGTTAAATTCCAAATCAGATGTAACAAATAAAGCTGTTTCACTCAAGAAGAAGATCGAAAACTACAATTTTATTATATTATTGGTTTTCCATTGCAAAATTCTACAAACTACCGATGTAGCCTCTAAAGCACTTCAGTCTAAAACCACCGTTCGTTCAAATTCCTTAAAACGTTTGAAAATTTGTCCAGAAGAATTGGAAAAGTATCGACATAAATTTGTAAGTTTAAAAATGATTGCAAATAGTGTAGCAGAAAAATGGCCCGTCACCCCTGAATTTTCTAAAATACGTCAGAGGAAGGTAAAACTCCATTTTGACGAGCTTTGCGAAGATTAGCGTCTCTAAGATTCGGAAAGTTTGTTCATTATTAATCAACTGAAATCGCGCTTCCTTCCGATGAATAAAATTTTTTCAAATTTCAGTATTTTGCAGCGTTTAGCTTTACAGGTTTTAGACGATACTGATCTGTTAAAAAAAGCTGTAAATTTGGTGATATATATAAAAAAGACATATCTGAATCATTTGCCAGGGAAATTCTCAGTTTTCGGTCCACGTTCAGAGATGAAGTAGAAAAGTTTTCTTGTATTAGAGACCTTGCTGATTTATTAATAATAAAGAAACATTTTATGTCCTGCAGCTTTCCTGAAGTGCACTGCATTTATGTCATTTGTTACAGTTCCTGTGACTACAGCTAGTGCTGAACAATCATTTTCAAAACTAAAATTAATAAAAACCTATTTAAGAAACTCTATGGGACAAGATAGGCTAAGTAACTTGGCTATTTTGTCTACTGAAAATTCAATGGCCCGATCTTTAAACTTTGAGGATATTATAGACACTTTGTTGGAGCAGAAAGCTCGAAGAAAAGATTTTTCTTAATAAATATCTTATTAAAGTTAAATTTTTATTTTTATTTCATTGTAAATGTATGCAGGTTTCCTCACGAGTTTGTTCCTTCACCGAAAAGCTAGCGAATGGAAGATGAATATGAAGTCTCCAATCCGCATTGGGCTAGCGTGGGGACTATAGCCCATTCCCTCTCGCCTAAGAGGAGGCCTATGCCCAGCAGTGGGATGTATATAGGCTGGTGAATATGTATGAATGTAAATATATAAGCCCATGCTCTTGAAAATAGAATTGTTATTAGTGTTGGATAACTACTTAAGTGGTTTGTTAAGATTCAACTAAGTACAACGTGACAAATTTTACTGATAGGGCTCCCCAGCAAAAGAATTAGCCACGGACCCCAGATGTAATTTATCCTCCCCAATATGAAACACAAGTCTTCATCGCTGACAAAATAATGAATAAGATTCAAGCTCGGTATGAGGTCAGATGTTAATGTCTTATTGAAACGAAGAACTGATTCGTCATTCAGGCTTGATTTGTAATCAAAAACCTTTGCTTTAACGATCTCTGAAAATATTTGATTTGGTGATGAACCAATCCAAAATGAGTTCCAATCAGGGCAAGTTTCTGCAATCCATAATATATAATCCTGTTTCCATTTCTATCCGGAGCCGTACTATCCGTTTTAATACCAGTGCTATCGAGAAGATTTATCTCATCAATAGCGACTTCAAGATTCGATACCTTCCCAAGAGACTTCTTACGGAATAAGCTATTCACTTTCATGAAAACGCCATCTGGGTTCTGTCGGCTAATACCCCTCAGTTTTTCCGCCCATTGATTGTTGACCTCACATCATGATGCACTTGCAGTTTGGCTTGGAATAAATTTATCTTTTGAATCTTGATATCGGGGCATCTTCGATATGATGCTGGATGACCAAATACACCGCAGTTGACGCAGTGGAATTGTTCTTCATGCTCCGTCTGAGCCAATTGCACTGATCGGGGGGATGAACGTCTTTGCATTTTACGCACAGATAGTGCAAGGCTCAGTCGGCAGCCAAATGAAGAAATCCTTGACAATTATAACACTGGTTGACTTCTCTTTGCTGGAGGCATTCCCACATCGTTACTCAGAAATTTTAGTACCTTATTTGTAGCAGGACACTTGGACTGCATTTATTCAAAATTTGTACCAGGTAAAGTGGTAAATTCTTCCTTTTTACGGCCGGACTTGTTGTCGCAAAAGTTTTGATGGAAGTAAATTCAATTTCTGGTTTAGCTTCTTTGACAATTAAAGAAGATCGACCGTTTCCTCTTTACAGTCGAAACCCTTCAACAAAAAGGTCAGATTTTTTCACTTTTTGAGGTAAAGGTGGTGTGGAAACTCTCTAGAAATTAGCGCATCTTTAGTTGATTGGAAATTAACCAGTGATTTAGTTTTAATCGTTAATTTTTCTACATTAACTCTTTTAGTTTGGAAATTAATTAGTTTATTTTTAGCTGCCAATATCTGAACCATATCTCTTCCGCTTTTGCCAAATTTATTTATTGGCGAAATTTTTTCTGTCTTCATGCTGGCTTTTTCTGAGGAACCAGCAGAGCTGTGAGTTGGTTTCTTCTCCTTATTTTTCAAATACTGAATTAAATTGATATCATTATTTTTATTAGAATTACCTTCGATACTTTCTTCAACTTCCATTTCTTGAGTTAACCCGCTGTAAAATAGGTTTGACAAAACTTAGGATTTCTTTCGGAATCGCTTGTTTTACACTTTTCTTCGCCTTTGTTTCCTTTTGCGTTTGATTTTGCGACTGCAACTTTTGAGGTTTCATCACTTTCTTGAAAAGATGTTTGAAAGATTGTATCTCTAGCTTTAGTTTGTAATTTTCTTTTTGTAGTTTGGTTATTTGTTCATTGTCCGCTATTATTTGTAGCTTGCATCCGCCATCTTTTCTTTTATTGATTATTGCCAGTTTCGTATTTGTCGTTTCCCCAGGTTGCCCCAACGGTGGGAAGCCGTCGGGCTCCTCCATACCAGCGATCCTGAAGTTTTCTTAGGTTCTTCGCTTTTCTGTACTAATCGAAGTACAATAATATTCAATACAAATTTCCTGCGTCGATTGCTTCGACAATATAAGCATTTTCCAATAAAAATTAACTTCGGACTAACGTTCTAAAAAGCAAATTTTATTTTTGAAAATTGTTTTTTAAAAACACGTCTCTACGCAACGGATGCTACACGTAAAAAAGAAAGTAATTATCACTAGATAAATATAATCATACTATTCGATTATCTCTGTAAATACTTATTTAGCAAATAATTTATCTTTTGTCGCTTGGGAAAGTAATTTTCCAGCATAGTCAGCGCATAGGATGGGTGTTATTTGCTATTATGATAATCTGGACTTCTTCGGTATATTTTTTGCCAACTAATAAACTAAAATATACCTGAAACGAATTTCGTAAATTGTTTAAAATAAAATATTTTAAATTACTACTCATAGCTTTACGATCCTGTTTAAATTCATTTGCCACGAAATAATTCATTACCTCAAAGATCTTAGATATGCAAATGAACGCTAAAAGTTGTGAAATAAGCACGGAGCCGATTGCAAGAACATTCATCGACCACCGGATACTAACGCTTCGAATCACTTAAAGATATGCAACATTGCCGATCAAAAACACTCTTCGCGCAAAATACACCTGTGATGCGATGATACTCAATTAAGTCCAGTGTAGATGAACCATCATCATCCGTTGATTACAAGAAAGATTCAGCAAAGTGTTAAAGTTACGAAATGATATGATTCGAAATGCGAATGAAGGAAACATTTCGCAGCTGTGAAAATGGCAATAACTATTAGATTGATGTTGAAATCCATGACATTGGAGAGGATAATTAAGCAATGCTGAAAGACCTTTATCGTGGGTGAAGGTATTCGGTACGTGCGTAAGTCTTTCGAATGCAATCAGCTTTGATTCTTCTATAGAATAATAAAATTAGGATAGAGCTTAAACTACTCAAATCACTTTTACATCTTTAAAACTTTTAGGTAAACATCTGAATTTGGCGTCATTAAGCCTGAAAACAGCCTCTCCTGTGTTAAGAATAGCTATAATATTAAATGAGCACTAAACCCAGTCAAATCCTTCTTAATTTGATAATTGTATTGTTAGTTTATCTGAAATTGTATCAAAGTGACAACTTGATTTGATAATTTGTTGCAAATCCTAAATCAGTTCGATCTAAAATGTAGCACACATACGAGTATGTGTACTTATACGACTTGGCAAGCAATTTGCGATTCGTTTATTTCTTAGTCTTTCTTATTATTTTTCTCTACATAATGCGAGAAAAACGCTCAAATTATTTACATAGCCATGTAGCCGTGGATGGAAAATATACGATGATATACACGGTTGGAGTTGGAAATGAACGAAGAAACTTTCAAAATTCATGACTTGGAAAATGTATGTCAAAACATTGCTTCACGCTAGACTTGGGATGACTTCACTTGATAATGACATCGGAACGTGTGTTTACTTATTCAGTGTATGAATAATTTGATTCAGTTTGAATTTGCTAAAGAGTTTGGTTTGGAACTTAAAACGTTCAAGAAGAAAGTAAACAATTTGTAACGGATAAAATTCACTAGAGCAATAATCAAAATATTACAAACTAAAAACGTTATCAATATAAAAAACGAAGCGCCAAATTAACCCTTTATAAGCTGAGAACTCGTGGACCCTCTGATGACGTGCAGCGCTGAAGCTTGCCAGGTTACCAAACCTAGGACACAATGACTCATTACTGGAGAGCTTTTCTTTTCTTCTTCGTAGCACTACAGGCCCTCTCGAGCCTTCGCTTCGTGCAACAAGCGCCTTCAACTGTCTTGATCTATTAACCATGCTTGCCGATTTCAAAATTCAAGCAGCGATGAACTGTCTCGGCCGAGTCTTCACCGTTCAGTTCTCCCAACGGATTCCATTTAGGGTATCCGCAGTTTGGCCATATGATTCACATGGCTAGCTTATTGCACCTTCCGCAGTCTTACAATCGTTGAGATCTCCGGCTCGTCACAAATTTCATAGAACTCATGGTTGTATCGAATTTGCCATTGGTCCCCATCTAGCTCCGCTCCAATTATCCGCCTCAGTATTAGTCTTAAAAAGGCGTGTAATATGTTTGTGGATACTTGAGCTAGGATCCATGTTTCACACCCATAGCATAGCACAGGCCTCATCACAGATTTGTATGCTTAAGGCTTTGGTTTCTTGTGTATGCAGCTGGTCTTCAAGATCGTCAAAACTGAATAAAATCTTTTATTTGGGAACTGTATTCTTGGGCGTATTTCATCTCTTAGATACAGAAATTCATCCACATCTTAGATATTGTATTCATCAGATGAAACATTTTGTGCGTTTGAGGTATTTTTCCTCGACTACGTCATGTTTTTTGTTTTATTCTCATTGATTTATAGTCCTTTTAGTTTTCCTTTGCTGTCGAGTTTCAGGAAGAGTTCGTTGGCGGTTGTTAACTACCGTGACAAAATGCTGATATCATTCTTATAGGGTGCCACTTAGCTTGAATCGTATACATAGCAACGAACCTTTTGTATTGACAGGTAGCTTTGACGCTACATCCCGTTTTACTTTTTTTACTTTGGAACTACAGCCCCTTTCGGGCCTTTGCCTAGAGATAGTTAGAGTCTCCTTTACCTTCTGCGAATGTAGCGGCACTTGGGAAGTTAATATGGTCAGTGCCGGGCTTTGGCCATGTGCCTGTTCACCTAGCTGCGATCCGTTCTGATTTTAAACTAGTACGTTTCATAACTGAACGGGTTTATAATCCGTCCGACGAATCACTCGGAACAAATCTCATTGTCGCTAACGGAACTTGAACCGGACACCTTCAGCTTATCGAGTGAGTGCTCAAACCACCACATCACGTGGACTACGATCAACTCAATATGATGCATAATTATTTCACCACATGGAACTATGAGATCGTTTTTATCTTTGGCGTGACGCCGCAAACGAACATTTGGGTGAAGGACAAGTATTCTCGGGTTAAACTTCACCAAATTATACGGATCAAACATTACGACATTAACACTCCACCCCCGTATCAATTATGAAAATAATATCGTTTTTATAAAAGCACACGTTAAAATATCGACTGAATTTAAACGAATTATTATTTGATGATTCGGATGAAAAAATTTTTTACACATTAACTTCACCTTCCTCGGTTTCATTAACAGCAACATTACACAGCCACACAAAGGAAAAAGTAGGGTTATACTTTTGGCCTGCTGAGCACGAACCCGAATCCAGAATTGAGCTATCCCGTCCTGATTTTTTTCTAACCTAAAAAAATGGGTTAAAAACAGAGAAAATCGTGGAAAATACACTCGTGATATTCGAGAAAAATTTATTTTTGACATTGAAACCCATATTCATATGAATTGAGACCTGCTGAGCATGAATCCGTGACCAAAATTAAGCCATCATGTCCTGATTTTTTTCTAACCTCAAAAAATGGGTTAAAAACCGAAAATCACGGAAAATACACTCGTAAAATTTGAAAAAAATTTATTTTTAACCTTCAAACCTATACTCAAATTATTATAATTTATATTGAATTTTAATTTAAAACACATAGTTTCAATTATATTTCACAAGGTTTATTACTTATCAGGTCAAGCTCACGGTTACGACTAAAAACTTAATTCAATTTTACAATGTATTAATAGTATGAATGAGAAAGTATAGTAATGATAGTACAGTAAGCAAATGCAAAGAGAGGATATGATACATACATAGTATTTGATTGTATTCCAATACCCCCACTCAATAAAATACTTGGTTAATTATGACAACAATTCATAACTTTAGTTTTTAAATATGTAAATTTTACTTTAGATAGACCTTTTGTTAGAATATCTGCTTTCATTTCATTAGTTGGAACAAAAATAATATTAATTATACCAGCTTCATTTAATTCTCGAATAAAGTGATGTCTTATATCTATATGTTTTGTTCGCTTATTTGTTGTGTTATTCTTTACTAAATTTGCAGCTCCTTGGCTATCAGAAAATACATCAATTGGCAATTTAACATAATTATTCAAGTATAATTCATTTAATAAGCCTTTTAGAAATACAAGTTCTTTAGATGATTGGCTTAATGCCATGTACTCTGCTTCTGCACTGCTCAGCGCCACTGTCGGTTGCTTTTTCGTTTCCCAGCTAACTGGTCCATTAGCTAGCTCGAAAAGGTAGCCAGTGTAAGACCTTTGGTCTGTTGAGTTGCTTCCCCAGTCCGCATCTGCATAACAAATAAGGGACTTTCCTGTTTTCTGGAAATATAAACCATGATTGGTTGTTCCCTTCAAAAACCTTAAAATTCGTTTAGCTGCGTCGAAGTGCTCCTTGTGAGGCTTCTTATTAAACTGCGACAAGTAGCTTATGGTGTACATGATATCTGGCCTCGTGTAGATTCCCAAGTACATCAATGATCCCATCAATGATTGATATTCGCTTGATTTAATTCGATCACATCGATCACAGGATTCTGCTTTGCATTGCTGTAGCTGAAGATTTGTTTCAACGGGTGTTGAAACCTCCTTGCAGTTGGTCATATTATACTTTTCCAAAAGGGCTTTAATATAATTCACTTGTGTTACAGACACATTATTTTTATCGCGATTAATTTCAAGTCCAAGTGTATATTTTAGTTCACCTTTATCATCAAGTTCAAATTCGCGTTTTAATTGATCTTTAACATTATTAATTTTATTTAAGTCTTTTGACAAAATAATTATGTCGTCCACATATACTGCTATTATTATTTGCTTATCCTTTATGTAAACACACGGATCAGATTTTAATCGTTCAAATTTCATTTTTTGTGTTAGAACATTATTAAGGGCTGTATTCCATTCTCTACCGGATTGTTTTAAACCGTATATGCTTTTATTTAATTTGCACACTTTATTTATATTATTCGCGAAACCTTTCGGTTGTTCCATAAATATTTCGGCGTTTAGTTTGCTGTTTATATATGCATGTTTAATATCGATCTGATGCATGATAAAGTTTTCTTCAATTGCAATGGCTATCAGCACTCGTAGAGTCGAACTTTTAAACACAGGACTAAAAGTTTCATCCATCCATCAGATATTTTTGATTAAATCCTTGCGCCACTAATCTCGCTTTGAATTTTTCGATTTTACCATTTTTATTATACTTTGTTCTGTAGACCCATTTCGATCCTATTATATTTCTATCCTTCGGACGATCCACTAATGTCCACGTATTGTTTTCAATTAGAGAGTTAAATTCCTGTTCCATTGCTTTTATCCATTCCTTTTGATTTGGACTGTTTATTGCTTCACAAAAGTTTTCGGGATCTTGACATACACTAATGTTGTTTAACTGCAATCTTACTGGTTGTTTTAATTTCTCTCTATCGCGCAACACAATTTCGGACTTCGGTGTTGAGAAATCTTCGTTCCCTTCGTCCTCATCGAGATCATTATAATCATCATCCTCCTTGAAAAGCTGTTGTAATGCAGTGTCTGCTTGCGCCTTGAGATCCGATCCTTTTTCCACTTGATTTGAGTCTTGCGGATGAGCTAACGGGGAAGTCTTGAGATCCGATACTTTTTCCACTTGATTTGAGTTTTGAGGATGCTCTTCATCTTCTGCTGGGAATTGGCTAATGAATACACTGCTTGGCTTAACATCTTCGAAGAATTTAACATCTCGCGTGATAATTATTTTATTAGTTTGCTTATTCATCACCCTATAGCCCTTCTGTTCCTCCGAGTATCCGACTAAAATGTACTCATGTGCTTTCGGAAGGAACTTATTATTCCGCCGACCGCTTCTTATTGCGATAACTTTGCTACCGAAAATCCTCAAATGATTGACGGTTGATGTTTTGTCATAATACAATTTGTATGGTAGTAACCCATTTATCGCTTTACTCGGACACCGATTTCTAATATAAACAGCCGTACTGACTGCCTCGCCCCATAATTTTTCGTTCAAATTGTGTTCAGCTATCATACATCTCGCCATCTCAACCAGGGTGCGATTCATTCGCTCGGCGGTTCCATTCTGTTGCGGTGTATATGGAATGGATGTCTGATGCTTGATTCCGTTTACTTTCAAGAAATCTTGGAATAAGTTATTTTTATACTCACTGCCATTATCAGTCCTTAATGCTTTGATTTTAAAGCCAGTTTCATTTTCGGCAACTGCTTTGAATTCTTTGAATCGAGCTAACGCTTCATCTTTTGATTTGATCAAGAAAATTTTGGTGAATCTACTTTTATCGTCAATGAATGATATAAAATATTTTGCTCCGCCATACGATGAGCAACTAGCTTGGCAAATATCGCTATGAACGAGCTCCAGTAGATCCTTCGCCCTGTTTTCACTTCGCTTAGGAAAAGGCTTTGCAGCAAGTTTTGCTCTAGCACAAGTTATGCAATCAAAATCGTCAGTTTCCACGTTTGTTATGTCACGCACTAGTTCATTTTTTATTATAATATTTAAATCACTTTTATTTAGATGTCCTAGTCTTTTATGCCATTTAACAATTTCAAGGTTTTTAGCACTGATTGCATTCAGTTGATCACTTTTACAGTCTATTATGTATAAACCATTTCTATTAGTTGCACTTAATATAGTTATTCCATTTTTCTGAACATAAGCTTTGTTTTTTACGAATTTCACTATACATCCACGCTGTACTGTTTTAGATACTGATACGAAATTCATTTTTAACGATGGGATGTACAATGTTTCAGTTAAATCCACTCCTCCATATATTGTATTGATTGACGCTACACCGCTGATACTAGTTGTCACTTTTCGTTGGTCCGCTAGTTCTATTTCGGCAACAATTTTATGTGTTTCAGTAAGCAAATGCTTTTTGTTAACCATATGGGAACTCGCTCCACTGTCTAAGCACCACAAGTCAATTGATTTACTGCAATTGTAGACTGATGCGAAAAGAACCTGTTTAGTATGAGTGTTTTTGTATCTACACTCATTTGCGTAGTGCCCTTTACGCTTGCAAATGTAGCATATACCTTTCCCTCTTTTAGTAGAAGCTGATATATTAGTATTACTAGGAGGATTGAACGATTTTTTATTTTGCTTAGTGTATAGCACCATTTCACTTCCACTCTCATTGACGTCATCGTTGTTCTTTCTTTTTTCTTCTTCAATCAACTACAATTTTAGGTCAGAAAGTGATGGCAATGAGTCTCTAGTTTCTATAGCGATTACAAAATTTTCATATTGTGGTGGTAGTGAACATAGTAACATAATGGATAATGTCTCATCATCCATTTTGATTTGGAGTTCACTCATTTTGTCAACTATTTGCCCAAAGTTACTTAGATGGGTTTGCATACTATCGCCATCCTTTAAACGCAATTGTATTAGTGACTTATACAAAGATACCTTTTGCGCGGGAGAATCCCTCTTGTAAACCTTCTCGAGGGTCGACCATGCTTCCTTTGAAGTCGAACTATATTTTATATGCATAAGTTGGTTAACTGTAACACTTAATCGGATATTTGCAAGAGCCTTTCGATCCTTCGTCTTCGTCTGGACACTTAGTTTCACCGGACACATAGTCCCATAGACTCTAGACTACTCTCCATTTGCAATTTCCAACTTTCGTAGTTGGACTCGGTCAACTTCTCGAAATTCGCCATTAGAGTCGCCATTTTAATCGATCACTTTTTGATCACCACCGATTTTAATTATTTATTTTTGGGTTTTATTTAGAGCACTTTATTTTAATAATTATAGTTATAGAGCGACCTGGGCCCATAACCTATTATAATTTATATTGAATTTTAATTTAAAACACATAGTTTCAATTATATTTCACAAGGTTTATTACTCATCAGGTCAAGCTCACGGTTACGACTAAAAACTTAATTCAATTTTACAATGTATTAATAGTATGAAAGAGAAATTATAGTAATGATAGTACAGTAAGCAAATGCAAAGAGAGGATATGATACATACATAGTATTTGATTGTATTCCAATACAAATGAATTGAGACCTGCTGACAACGAATCCGTGCCCATCCGTGGTCCTGATTTTTTTCTAACCTCAAAAAATGGGTAAGAAACAGTGAAAATTGACAAAAATACACTGAAAAGCATTTTTTCCTTCTTTTAACTTATGTTCATTCGGATTTGGACCTGTTAAACATGAATTTGTGATCAGATTTAGATCATCACGTCCAGATTTTTTCCTAACCTCAATAAATGTTTTGAAACCAGCAAAAATCGGGACAAATACATTAAAAAACATTTTCTTTCACATTTCAACCGTTATTCTGTTAACCTCAAGCCCTGGTCAGGTAAAGCCAGCCCCCCCTAGCCCCCTCCGTTCTAAATCCTGCCCTGTTGAAATCAAATTCCTCATAATACATAACCACCAATCCATACTTCAAAACCTGAGACCTGTCATCTTATTACCCAATTACCCGTTTTGAACATCCATATCCAAAAATCTTAATGATTCATACCTTTATACCCAATTACATACACATAATATGTCTAAATTCCAACAACCCTTATGCCCAAAATCTGATGCCTAATAAACTTAACCCATAACCACAAAATCACACCCAACACCCGAGTTGAATAACCTAAAACTTTGAAACTCAATACCCTGATTAAGTGATCGAATATCACTGCCTACCCTATTTTTTTACGACGTTCTCTTATCCTCAAAAGACCTTTTTACAGATTTTCTTCCCGATTCATTTCATAGCTTTGGGTTTGTCTCTTTTTTAAGTGACCACCAATAGTCAGCCAACAAATGGGCATCCCATCGTCCTTGATATCGGTTTTCGATGACTTTAATGTCTTGGTGAAAGCGCTCTCCTTTTCTTCACTGTAACCACCGAAATTGTCGGGGAAATCATCGATATGGCAGAAATTTAATTTTAAACTCGTTAGGCATCCTAATTTTCGAAAATTCTTAAACATTTTCTTAACTATCTCTTGGTACTTAGGTCTTTTACTATTTCCTGAAAAGTTTGTTGCGACTTCTTTAAAACTTAGCCACGCAGGTTTTTCAATCTCGTCTGTTTTTGTAACGAATATTGTGTCCTGAAACAATTTCCTTATTTGTGGGCCGTCAAACACCCCTGCATTGATTTTTACATCAGAATATTTTGGAAACTTTTGGAACAAAAACTGGAAACATTGGTCATTTTTAGGTCTTTGTAAAAATTTTTTTTACAAAGACCTACTAGTTTCGCGACCTGTCTGTCCGTCTGTCCGTCCGTCTGTCCGTCCGTCCGTCTGTCCGTCTATCTGTCTGTCCGTGCGTCACAGCTGATTTCCTCAGAAACTATAGAAGCTAGAATGCTCAAACTTTGTGAAAAGGTCAAAAGTGATGGTCTCTCAAAAGTTAAGGCCTCAACAAAAATTTTAAAAATGTTTAAGGGGGGTCCCCCTTAATAACGAATTGGTCTTGACAGAAACTTTTAGAATCTGAAATAAAAAAATCATTTTATGAATTAGGGGGTCCAGGGGAAGGCAAAATGTACCCAAAATTTGTGTCCCCCCCCCTCGCGATTGGATACCTTTCAGCCGAAAAATCTGAAAATTATCACGAACGTGGATCTTTATGAGTACAAGGGCAACAAATACCTTAGAAATCGAAATTCGCTCAACTTTGTTAATAATAGTATGATTTGTAGATTTTACATTTTTGCCCATAAAATCAAAACGGTACCTTTAAACTTCTTGAAATTTCGCAATTATATAGACTAACATAAGATATATATGTTCACAAAATTTAATTGCGATCGAATCATAATCATTTCAATTATATGGAATTACACCAACAATAACACGTGTTTATGGTTGATATAGGGTTTTCCAATAAGAGGTGTTATTTTGATATTAAAAGAAAAATGCCATTTTCAATACAAATGATCGAATGTTTATTTCATTATAAAGAAGAAGATATGCCGTTAATAGCAATAATGAACATTGAGCAAATAACCACTACGACACGCTTACAGGACCATATCCTCATGAAATTTTCCATAACCAAATCGCAAAGTGGTTGCCCTATGTCCTCGATAGCCTCACGAATTTCATCTTTGAGATCTTGAATCGACGCTGGGCTATCGGCATAGGCCTTCTCTATCACGTGGCTCCAAAGGAAGAAGTCGCAAGGTGTTAAATCAGAAGATCTATTCAAAATAACACCTCTTATTGGAAGGCCCTATATATATATATATATTTAAAATTGACTTAGGAACTTTTATTTTCTTTCAATTTTCATGAAAATTTAAGGAATAGTGTTTAACTTGAACATGTTCAATCGGCCGAGCATTCAGAAAAATCATTTAAGCTAGGTCGAAATGGCGGCTGCACTGTGCTTATGAAAGAAACTGTGCATTTTTTGTATAAATTTGAACGATTTCATATCTAAATATTGGATGAATAACTCAAGTTATCGATTCACGCCATTAGAAAACTTGTTTCTAACCCTAGGATGTTTACAAAGACCTTCTGGTAGGAGCACTCTCCTGCTTACTCAACTTGTTATTTAATGCTTTTACAAATTACTTCATCAGTTCAAGTTTTATGTGAAGAGGAGGAATAAGTACTTTTTCTGCATCTACTAAGGGCGTAAAGATTACATTTTCTTCACCAGGAATGAATGACTCACTTGCTGGCCACATGTTTTTTTATAGTGATTCTCTCCATCTCTACTGTTCCAAAGGCATAAATAGCAGGGACAACACTTAAAGCCAACAGTCTGGCTTTACGTGTTGTGAAGAAGATTTTGAGATCTCCACAGATTTTCCAGTTGCGATCAGCATATTTAATTTTTTCTAAAAGCTTCTTCATTTTATCATAATGTTCTTTTGTCACTGTGGAATATGCAATTGAAACAGGAGCATATACGTTAGTGTTGTGTAACAAAACTGCCTTGATGCTTTGTTCAGAAGAATCTATAAACAATCTCCAATCAACAGGATTATAAAGGTTTCCCTTCAATTCATTTATTAAGCCTTTAATATTAGTATAATATGCTAGTGACAAATCACCATCAAATTTTAAATATTTGCGATATTCTTGATCCCTATTTCTGTAAAATGAAACTCTAGTTTCTGGCTTGAGCAGATTTCTTTTCTTCAAAAATTAAGCAAGATGCTCTGCACCAACTTAGGCTAAGTCGAAGTCTCTAACTAGATCGTTGAGTACTGACTGTGATATGGGTACTGGTTGTGGTTCGCGATTGTATGGTAGATATATATATGTATATATATATATATATATATATATATATATATATATATATATATATATATATATATATATATATATTTATATATATATACATACATATATATATATATATATATATATATATATATATATATATATATATATATATATATATATATATATAAATATATATTCACTACTATTTACACCATTATCACGATTATTTGAGTCGTCAGTCGATTCGTACTCATCATTATCTGATAAGGTAGAATCATCTACTTCCATAGCATCAGCAACCACAGCATTACTTAGTTCAGTAGATGAAATAGCTTCGATTGGTCTTGTTATTGTCAAAACATCTGTATAAATAATGCTACTTTTATTCTTTCGGTTATTACCAAATTTGTCATCTACAACATTCATACAGAAGAAACATTCACTTTCACAGAAAAGTCTATTCCATATCGCAGGTCTGATATATTTCACGGCCTTCTTATGGGAGTTATACAACATTATTTTGCAAGAATTGCAAATGATGTGGGGACCCCAATCTGTATTCTGGTGCAGTAACTCTATACCGAAGGTATCTTTATACAGATTCTTAATCTTATCTGTTATAGCTATTCGCGTTTTGATAAATACATATTTACAACAAATATAACAAAACATATCACACTTTTAATCACAGTGATGAACTGCCCTTTTAGCCTGCGATTTTTTTCTTGTAGCATTATACCCAACATGAGCCAATTATCCAGACATCAGCAAGGTGTTTGAAGTGATACCAACAGAGCATTAAACGCCCACATTGAAAAATATGAGTTGATGCCGAATTGCCAATTTGGTTTTCGTGCCAGGCATTCGACCATACATGCAATAACGAAACTAACCTCAGACATCTGCTGGAAACTAAACAACAAAGAATGTGTTGGAGCATGTCTCATTGATATGGAGAAAACCTTCGATACGGTGTGGTTAGATGGACTAGTTTTCAAACATCTTCAGGACAGGTTCCCCAGACACCTTGTCGCCATGATGTGCAATATGTTGTACGGGAAAACGGGATTTGTTGTAACTGATGGAAATCTGACAACAATGCGCGAATCCAAGGTCTTGCATGGTCTACAGCAGGGAACAGTTACTGCGCCTCTGCTTTTCTCAATATTCATTCGCAAGCTATTGGACGTCATATATCACATATATCGACGGGCCACCGATAAGAAGATAAAATATCCTCCTAATTTGAGTTCACGAGACCAACAATTCCAATGGAGATACTCATTTGTTAGATTCGTTGAGGCTGGTCGAGCTGAGATGGAACTATCTAGGTATTGGTGGCTGAATGACAATGTCTAAATTATTCGTGTTTATTTTCTGTTTTTGTGCTTTTTCTCGTTACTTTGTTTTTTAGATTCATCTCATTATTGCTACATCTAGTATTGTTGTTTATTTGTATTATAAATTAGGTATAGGTTTCAATATAAGGTAACGTTTTTTTTTTTTTGATTGAACTTATTTAGAATTAGGGTGTAACATATTAGGTATAGGATATATGTTTATTGTTGTGTTAGTAGTATAAGTAATTTTTGAATAATGCTGCTTGGTTTTTTCTCTTTTTTCCAATTGAATCAAAAAATATCTAATAATATTAATTAATTTAAATTTGCAAGTGTATTTTTTTCATTAAATGTGTTTAACTGATAATGTATAAATTTGGAGAGCCATTCGAGCCATTAAGTTTTTTATAGTTTTATTGTTTGGAATTTGCTTTATGTTCTTTTAAAAATTTATAACGATTGGTAATAAATAAAGCGCTTTTGACTTTGACTTTGAGCCAATTATCCACACATGAAGAGCTACGGCCACTGGATGACGACGGTTGCGGGCCCGTTTTCACACCCTGACCAATCGCCAATACTGGGTTTCCTAGTCCCTGCATCATAATTCTCTTCCTTCTACCTGCCATGACGGCCGTTGTCCAGGAACTTAGCCGGATAGTCGAGCAGCTCCGTTGCCCGCCGTTACCGCGTGGAGGTGCCCTGGATGCAGGTAGAAAGCGATACAACCTTAAGCTAGCTAGCTCCATCTTTCTGAACAACGGTAATCGGTTTTATTCAACTGGGTTTTTAGGTTTTAAAATATTGAATTACAACGATGCGGCTTGGAAAAGCATAATAAAACCAAATATTACGCAAAAACTGCGTGCGCTGTATTTGATTTAAATTTATTGCCAATAATCCAATCACCTCAACATCCCCAGTATATAAAATTTAATGTAAGTTACTTGAATTTCGGAAACTGCGTTTGCGTCTATGATCTGCCAATACCCGTTAGTATAAATAAAGGCTTAAATGTGAAAAGAAATTATTTTTCGAACTTTTACGAGTGCATTTTCCACGATGTTTCCTGTTTTTAAACCATTTATGAGGTTCGAAAAAAATCAGGACCTGATGGCTAAATTCTGGTTACGAATTTGTTCTCAACAGGTCTCAATTCATATGAATATAAGTTTAAAAGTTAAAAATAATTTTTTTTCCAAATTTTACGAGTGTATTTTCCGCGATTTTTGGGTTTTAACCCATTTTTTTAGCTTAGAAAAAAATAAGGACATGATGGCTCAATTATGGTCATGGATTTGTTCTCAGGATGTCCCAATTCATAAGATTATAGGCTTAAATGTCAAAATAAATTTTTTCCGAATTTTATGAGTGTATTTTCCACGATTTTCTCTGTTTTCAACCCATTTTTTAAGATTAGAAAAAAATCAGGACGTGATGGCTCAATTCTGGACCCAGTTTCGTGCTCAGCAGGCCAAAAGACTACGGATATGACATGTGGCATCAAAAGTATACGCCACTTTTTTTGTGTTGCTGTGTTATCAGTGTTTTAGCACTGCGACTGGCATTACACACTTTAGCGAAATGACTTTTACTTTCTTTCAATTTTTTTAAGTTGCCTGGTAGACCCAGTAAAGTTCCGGTCCAAGAAACGACCTGGACTAAATAAAAGGCAACGGCCAATGCGTTCGATACGTTGTCGATCGCTACAGAACTGGTTTACATACGAGTACTGAGCCCAAACACAGGCGTACAAAATATTTGTTAGTAGTAAATCTGAAATTTCGTAGTGTCAATGTTAGATCAAAACTCATTGTGGCAATTTATATGAATTTATTGAAGAAACTTAGCTCAATTCCATTTGTTTTGTATGTATCACATCGAAAAAATTTGTGATCAAATTTGTCCACTTCATTGCAGCGCCTGAACATCTCAGAGTCGACGCGTTTTGCCTGGAACAGTTTCAAATTGTTGTAACCTCGGTTGATCTGGACTCTATTTATGGACTTGATTGCAGGGCTGCAAGTCGCCTAACTGTGGAACCATCGTTTTCACCCTCTCAAGTGGTGGGTTCTTTTCCAGATACACTCCGTAAGCCCTCAACCCTTGTCTAGGCAACGAATTCTCTAGTCACATTTAATGCTTGAAGCAATAATATCCATAATATCATCATGCTTCAAGTGTTTTTACCGTAATAATTAACTTCTTACGCCACTTCTATCCCCCTATGCCTGGAGACCCAGAGAAACTTAAATTTGGCATTCGGTTTGACGTTGGTCACTTGCCAGATGTCAAAGATTACTTATTTATGTTATTGTATTTTCAATGTTCATCAGTGTGACCCTTGAATCTGTGAACAAATTCAACACGTTATAAGAGGATCCTTCAGGGCAGCCAAAATAGCATGCAGTTCAGCAATGAGTACTCGTAAAGAAACGCGCTCATTTGGACTAAAATGGGACGCCTCACTGTTTATGTGGTTGCTGTAGGCACCATCAACACCGACAATATTCTTTGCTCCATCAGCAATATAGATAAGCTGAGACGTGCTCTCTTGTCGTTAAGTTGGATGCCACTGAGGTCATTTTGTGCGTTTCACATAGGATTACTAACCCCTAGAAATACATGGACATAGCTGTTGGCTATGTTCTTTACATCCGTCAACTCTGTATCTGGGAAATCGTTGAAAAAGCTTTGCTTAGCTCTCTTGGCCTAAGCTATTCAGCTCTATCCTGTGTCAAGAGTTTGTCGGCAATTTTAAATGCCTGTACATTGGTGAAACTACATGGGAGTCCAAGGTAGAGCTTCAGGACATTTGTTTGACGGCGCGACGTCAATTTTGTCGAAAAAATTGTTTGGAGCGTTTGCAAAAACGGTAATTCCGTAATCAAGTTTCGGTCTAATTAAAACTTTATATAGATTTAACACGATGGGTGGTTTGAAATTGCTCATTGATTTACACAACATGCGGATCAGATTTTGTTGGTTCTGTTTGCTGATGATTTCGTCACTCCATCCTTTAAAGGATCCTGCTCTGTTTATTTTCCTTCTTAGGTAAAGCATACTGCTTTGCTATACAATCTGAATTCCATTCATGCCGGAGTTACGTTGGGGGGTGTTGGGATTTTGTCTGAAAAAGATTATTGCTTGTGCTTTTGCAGAGTTTACTTTCAAATCCAGGGAGTCACAAGCTCTGCTGAAGTCATTTAATTTACTTTGTAAGGCATCGACGTGTTATAAATAATGTGTAAATAGATCCGACCACTCTTGACCCTTGCGGGTGGCAATCGAATACCTGAAAGGTTCTTCCCAATGGAGAAAAGGAAAAGATCTGCGTTATCATTTTTGCTTAAAACGTTCCTATATTAATGATAAACACAACGACAAGGTTTGTGTATTCCAAATGGTGTAAGGTCCCCTAACTTGTTCCGGGCTGGGCGGCGTTGGCGATGCTTCTCAGGTTGCTTCTTGCGAAGCTGTTTCTGGAGGGCCTGGGCTTTGTCGTGGAAACAGGCTTTCTCCTCCGGTATGATACTGACC
This sequence comes from Odontomyia ornata, assembly GCA_963969285.1. Lineage (NCBI taxonomy): Eukaryota > Metazoa > Arthropoda > Insecta > Diptera > Stratiomyidae > Odontomyia > Odontomyia ornata. The sequence continues at coordinate 61,107,954 of OZ017742.1, read as the reverse complement.
CGAACTAAAAGCAGCAGCTTCCCCAGTTGGTACCGCAATTTCGTCTGCTGACCTTCTCTGCGTGGCTTAAAGGGGGTACTGGGGAGGTTTGTCGCTTTCGCCCAGCTGTGGGCTTTTGTTTCCGCTGCTTTTGAGCCCTATACTCTTCCCACTCAATGAGCCGGGGGGCCGATTGATTTTTCGCAACAAGAACGACGTCGAAGGGGAGCCTAATAGTCGTTAGTGGTGGAACTATAGCTCGGCAGGATGCTGGGCGGGCCGGGACAGCGTAGGAAGCCTTGGACCACTCCTTTGTTCCTGAGGTTGCTTCTTGTGACACTGTTTCTGAAGGGCCTGGGCTTGGTCGCGGAAACGGGCTTTCTCCTCCGGTATGATACTTACCCGAACTAAAAGCAGCAGCTTCCCCAGTTGGTGCCACAATTTTGTCTGCTGACCTTCTCTGCGGGGCTTAAAGGGGGTATTGGGGAGTTTTGTTGCCTTTGCCTTGCTGTGGGCTTTTGTTTCCGCTACTGTTGAGCCCTATACTCTTCCCACTCAATGAGCCGGGGGGCCGATTGATTTTTCGTAACAAGAACGACGTCTAAGGGGAGCCTGATAGTCGTTGGTGGTGGAACTATAGCTCGGCAGGATGCTGGGCGGGGCGGGACAGCGTAGGAAGCCTTGGATAACTCCTTTGTTCCTCTTGAGTGGTTAAATAGAAGAATCGGGGCCTCTAGAGTGGAAGCGGATGAGTTCGCGGAGCCGCTTACCATTGACCAGGCCAGGGGAGTGCCGAGGAGCCGATGTAACGAGAGGATACCCATGACCAAGCGTAAGCTAAGGATTCCTTTTTGATAGAGGGGCTGACGGTGAACGGCAACTGATGAAGTTCGGCCAGGCGTAAGCCGAGGAGCCATCCTATGATGGCCAGGACTAGGCGTAAGCGGAGGAGTCCAATTCGGTGGTGGAGCCAGCGGCGAACGGCGACTGATGAGGTCCAGTCAGGCGTAAGTCGAGAAGTCCTACTCGATGGTGGAGCCGGCGGCGAACGGTAACTGATCAGGTCTGGTGAGGCGTAAGCTGAGAAGGATGCAGCAACACAGCGGATAGGCCAGGCGCAAGCCAAAGGATCCAATATAGTTGAAGTTGAATCTACCCAGGCTAAAGCCGAGGTGCCAACTTACGTCTTCGCTTGCTGGGAAAACACAGAGAGCGATTTCTCCACCCCTTGCGATCTTATACAGGTAAAGTGTTGACGTTGCCGATCAGGGCTATTGATCTTTTCCTCAATCGATCAGAATTCCACCTTACCTTTCTGCTGACCGGTTATTTTTGTCAATCAACTATCTTTTATGAATAGAGTTCAATACTCTTTGCTGGTTAAAATGCTGAACTTGCATTTGCTTCAATCGAATTACCTTCATTAAACTTAGTTTAATACTTCACTCAGGTGAAATGCTGAACTTGTATTTTCTTCAATTCAATTTACTTCATTGAACAGAGTTCAATAATTTAGTCAAATGAAATGCTGAACTTGCACTTTGTTCAATTCAATTCAATTTATTAAACAGAGCTCAGTAATTCAGTAAGGTGAAATTCTGAACTTGCATTTTCTTCAATTCAATTTTTTTCTTCCGTAAAATTACTAACCATAGTCCACTAAACGCTAGCAGAGATCAAGTTGCATGTCCAAATACATGCTTTTGTTTTTATTTTGAAACGTAAACATTCATCCGCTAACGCGTTTGTCATGATCAAATTTCCAACTTCATACGAGGTGTGCCAATTTAGTAATGAGACTGATTCCATGAAAACCGTACATTTAAAAATTATTCTTCAACTCTGCCATCACCTTCAAAGTAGTCCCCTTGGGCAGCTATACAACGATTTCAGCGCGTTTTTCATGCTTCGTAACATTTCTTGAACACTTCGACTGGGATGTCCGCAAGTACCCTCGTCACGGCCGCCTGGATGTCCGTAATCGACCCAAAATGGGTTCCTTTGACCACCGATTTTGTTCTAGGGAACAAAAAAAGTCACAAAATGATATATCGGGAAAATAAGATGACTGTTGCAACACGGCGATCCCTTCAGAGGCCAAATACTTGGACACGCCGAGGGCGGTGTGGTGTGGTTCTTTGGAAACATCTTCGCGCACAACTTTTTCATCCCAAAATCGTTGGTTAACATTCGTCTGACTGTTTCACCGTTCATACCAAGTTCCGAGACCAATATTCGAACTGTTAAACACCGATCTTCACGGATTAGGGCACGCACACGCTGCACATTTGCGTCAGTCCACACCTCGACTGGTTTTCCGCTTCGTGCCTCGTCTTCCACGCTTTCACGCCCCTCTTTAAACTCTTTATGCCATCAAAACACCTGGGCACGATTAAGAGCACCATCACCATGCAATTTTAGCATACGTTTTCGAAGCAGTTTCGCCCTATCTGGCGAAAAATTTCATCACAACGCGTTGCTCTTGATTTCGTTTCTCCATTTTCGTGACGAGCACCACCAACACACGTCTACTCAACACGACGCATCAGGCGAACTAAACAAGCTAGAGCAATAATAAATATAGCAATGGAGACGGGAAGGATGCCAGGGAAGGGAAAGGGAATTTCAAGGTCACAGGATTACCACAAGCGCGGTAATAAAATCAGTCTCACTACTTAATTGTCACACCTCGTATTAGTCTGTTGTCTCATCGATGACCGAGGCTTCATTATTCTTTTGGGCTTTGATGGTGGAACAAACATCATATAAAATCGATAGGACCAATGGAAGCTCTTTAAGAATATCTATACGCTCTGATACACCTTAGGTGTGTGAGGGATTTAGGAGGTTCTTGAAATGTGATGCCCATCATTCCTTAATCATGGTTTTCCTACCTAAATATTGTTTGTATGCATCTTGGTACTCATCATCGAACCAATTATTTCTTTTGTGCTAGGCTTGATGTCCGATTGTCTGTTCTGCCATGGTCTTGATTGCCGTTTTCACTTCGACTAATAGCTCGTTGCCTATCTTCAGCGATGAGTTTGATAGGAAGCAAGTAGCTAGTTGTAAAGGGTTTCCGTGCAATTATTTATCACTGATACCGTTTGGAGCAATTTCTATAAAGGGCTGATATTTGCCGAGTACACGTTTGACATACGATATCAATAAGTTACGTTGATCAAGTAATGATCCGAGTTACAATTGGCTCCACGATATGTACAAACGTCAAGTATGCACGAGGACCATGGTTTTTGGATTATAACATGCTCGATTTGGTCTTGTGTCTTGCTATCCCGTGATACCCAAGCCATTTATTTCGTCGTGGAGGCTACGTCCTCCAGTCTCCGATCAGATAGCTTATAGCCAAAATTAGGATTAAAATCGCCCAGAATTATTTTTTTATTGTTTACAGTGTAATGATTTTAACTTTTCAAGTTCGAACGCGGAACCGACCTCTCATCGGTTCTAGACGTTAAGTCTGAGTAGTGCCAACGGATGGTACCAACAGGTCAACCAATCCGTGCACCGTAACCCATTCACGTGGTGACTGCTTGTCGGCCAGCTAGTTCGGAGAGGATTTCGGTCGCGGGTCTCCGAATGGGTTACGCTCAATTACAATATTTCAGCCACCTGAACATGCCCGTTTTCCAAACGCGTCAATAACTACTCATCGAGAACGGGAAACCTACGTTACTTTAGTTCTGGATGTGATCTCTCCACAGATCTCAAATCAAAACTCTACAAAATCACCATAGGCGCGTTACCGAGTCACCGACGCGGTACCGACGAAAACTACTCTAATGAAAGGACGAAACAATCAAAGGTACCACGTACCGCGCGCGACGCGAAACCGACCTCAGCGGATTTGTCGAAACCCTACCCTCGCGACGGCATACCTACCCTACACTCTCTCTTCCCACTGAAAAAGAAGAACCGCTGAAAAGGAAAGTCGTGGTTAAGGTTTAGCAATTCATGTTTAATTTTCCCATATTTCTTTCTTCTATAATTAACAGTTCTTTTCTATAATTAACAGTTCTTTTCTATAATTTAACAGTTATGAATACTTCTTGTCTTCATTTTTTTATTAAACATTTTTCATATAACTTTAATCAAAATTTCCGACAAGTATCTTAAAGCTACTTTTAATGGGGCATTTTCGAGATGAAATTTTTGTCTGATGAGTTTTCCCTTAAAGTTTAGATAAGTTATCTTTTTAAATTTGATTTTAGTACATTTTCGTTATGTTACAAGTTCTGCGTGATTCAATCAAGACAACTACTTGGCTTCGACCTGAATGGTGTCTTCAGTTCTCTTATTCGACCTAAGGTCACTATGAGAGGTAATCAAGCGGCCTCTTTTTTTATGTATTCTTTAGGAAATGCTGAATAATTGTTGTTAACTAACCTTAATTACCAAAATGTAATCGAGTAATAATTTCCCGTTTCTATCAATATTCACCGGTATTTTCCAAAAAACATATATTTAAATGGTTCGAAGATACCTTTTTTTCTAAGAAACTACACCCTATCGAATTCGATTCGAAGATAATATAGAATTCAATAAATCATAAATTGCAACCCAGAATATGCGATTGTAACGATATTTTTTTTGTTCCATGCAATCTTTTAGAGTATTTCCAGCCGCTTATCTATTTATTAATCTCCATGTATGGTTCAAATTCAGTTCGGAAAATTAAGACCAGGGAATGTTGTGAAGGTTTAAAACCAAGCAAGCAGAGACTTTATTTTAAAAATAGTATGCCTTTATTTCATTGTAGAGAAAGGTTAGAGTTATAGAAGAAGGCCACATAGGATTATAGGAATTCAATCGATGTGCACATGACTGAAGATATATAGTAGGGTTACAGAAATTTATTTCAAGCTCTAGTGAGCCCTCCGTTCGATAGAATACAATTAAGAAATCAAAAGCAGTCAAAAGCTTTTTAGATAATCTAACTCTTATAACCCTTTCAAAGAATCACTTGCCTTTATATACTTTATATACTATATCTCATCTACGTCAGATTTCTAATACTCCATACATGAAGAATTTATTCTATGAAATATACCAAGCAAATATAACCTAGTTTCAAACTCGTCACAGAACTCACTCTAAACTACCGCATAGAAATTGATAAAACAAACAATTTACGTTAAAATTCAGCCCAATCACTCATGTTTTGCGAAAGCACATGAGAATATATGCCTTATAAGTTGATTCTTCTAATGATTCAATCTACTTTGATACTTATTGCTTTCTACAACTATTTGTTGCAATTTACTTTCTATTCGTTCAGACTTAACGCCTCTTTTGTTTTTTTTTTCTTTTAAACTACACTAAACAAAACGGAATAGATAACCAGTGGTTATCGATGGTATTTCAACTTTTTCTAATATATTCTTCCTTTACATTGGTAATTATTTTTGACTTTATTATTTTGAACAACTATTTTCTATCCAGCAGGAACTGTTTTGTTCGGCAGCCGACGACCGTCTTGGAGCGAAGAAGTCCCTCTCGCCAGACAAGCTGAATGCCTGATGCTGTCTCAAAAAAAACTTTCCTTCAGTGTTTTCTGCGAATCCAAACTAAGTTTGCGTTTCCTTCTGCGTGTCAGCAATCCAATTCATGGGGCGATGAGCTGCAACAAAACATGGTAAGGCATTCGTCGATGTAACTCGAACGAAAAAAAAATTACCTCTAACTAGTTTTAACCTATTCCAGGACCGCGCCACATTCCGCCACCGGCACGTTTTTCTCTTTCTCCATGTGGCTGTCAAATCCAACCGGCTGTCACATCGGACAAAACAGATGTGTGTGGAATGGCACGCCACATCGCGGCAATGTGCCTCTCCAGTTGTCGCCAGTGGCATAGTTTTCTCGATGGCCACGGTGGAGGGGCATTTCCAGATGGATATGTCTCGAAATGTGCCGGGGTTTGGATTAATTTTATATTTCGAATATTTATATCCACATATCTAAATATTTGGAAAGAAAAGAAATATTTTCTGTGCAACGATATCCGCACGACAGATGAAGTCCGCCGGCACTTCGAGGACATACCCATCTGGCCGGTTGCAAGGGTTCGGGATCGGAATCACTTCGATTCCCGGGCGTAGGCGTCACATTACAACAGGCAATGAGTCGACTAGTTTTTCCAGGTAAGTTTAGAACATTTCTTTTGTTTCTTCATCCTTTTCTTCGGTTGAGGCGTGTACGTTTATCAGCCAAATTTTTGAATAATTTCGCTACTATAAGGATCGTATACAGATCATTGACTGCTTAAAATTAATAATGTGCGATTTAAACTCCCTATCCACAAATAAGGCCACTCCAAATTTTCGCTTTTCAGCTGGCTTCCCACTTTTGAATATTGTGTGCAATCTCTTATCTTGAATATACCTTCCAGTCTCGTTCATTTCCTGGACTGCCAGTATGTTGTTGCAAAAGGTCATTAACAGCGCCAGGGTGGTTCAATAATCTGACATTCCAGGATCCAATGTCATAGTCCTTTTTACGGTTGTGAGGTCATTGCCGTAGGTTAACCCATTCCGAGGCTCTGTTGCAGGTTTTGAAGCAGCCCTTCCGATGGTATGTTTATTACTTTCGAATCCGTGATCAGGCAGGGTAGACTCGCCTCCACACACTTATGTCTCCGCAAAGGAGGTGTAAGTAGAAATTTGTAGCAGAGCTGCAGCTGTCTTGAAGTGTTGGCACTTCTCGGCATTTAATGTCCCAGGATTGGGGAACGAGAAACCCAATGTGCGAACACGAGGCCATTTAATACCGTCATGTCGTGGGACTTAGGATGACGAAACATGGAAGTTGTGGTCTAGGGGAAACAAGGGGATCCCTCTTCCTTTCTCAAATGGGCTAAGGACTATCCACGGCGGAGTTAGCATACGTTACGCCATGCAAGCATTTGCTTCTGCTGAAGTAGGGTGGCATCTCCTGGGAGCTTGACCAAAGTAGGTCAACTACTACATATGCAAATTGCTGCCATATGGCTTTCATCTTACATCGGTTTGGTTTCGTGGTATGTTCTCTAGAGTCAATAATGTTTTGCCATCGTATAAGGACAGACTCGAGTCGCTGGGATTGCGATTGTTATCTACGCGAAGAAATGTAGTGGATGTAATTGTTTTTGCTTTCAACGGACAAATTATGGGATGTATCAGCCAATCGTTAGAATGAGACGGATTTTTAATCAGTCGTATCATCTCACTGATTTTAACTTCAGTTTAAATCTAATTTTATTTCTACCCTACAAATATTTTAGAAACATGTGATGAGTTTATAACTTGTGATTGAATTTTATAATTTGTCCACACGATCTGTAAAGTCTACTCTATGTTATGCTTTAATCGTCATTTATTATTGTAGCCTATGGAATAATTCTGTTCAGATAACAAACTCAAATCAAATGTTATATTGACAGAACGAGAAAAATATCTAAAAAGACCTCAATCTCAATCTTGTAAGCGAGTTTTCATCGATCTCAAATTTAAAAGTTTACCAAAAAGTATAAGTTCTAAAAATTCTATTCAATGGTGAACAAACTTGCAAAAGCTTCACCGCATGTACTCGTGACTTATATTCATAAAAAATTCACCATGCAATTCAGCGACGAACAAATCTATTCGATTTCACCTTTAACTTCCCATCAAACATTCCACAAACTACTCCTGCAATGCAGCATGACCCGAAAACACGTATCTTGATCAAAGCCAGGCGAAATGTTAGCCCTAATTGAATAAGCAGCATTAAAGTCATCATTTCTCCAACTCCACTGAATTAATTAGAATGAATCTGATGAAGCTGGAAAAAACTAATTTCATGTTGGTTGCGAACATGATTGCGCTTTGGTGTAGCGGTGACTGTGGAAATTAATTAAAACTGATTGCATGCAGTGCAGTTATCTCGACTTGGTAATTATCACGACCGCCTGCAAATAGACCATTACTCCAGTTATGAAGTTAGCAAAGGTGTTGGACGAAAGAAGTCACCCAACTTCATCGCCCGCGCCGCCACGACAGCTTGAAGTCCGTGTGAACCGGAAGCGGATTACAAATGGAAGAAAGCTGTTGTAGGGAAAAAAAATGAAGGCAACTCTACTTGGTGCAGTATATGTATCTAAATTGAAGTTAAGGTGTGTGTTAACGGGAGATTTTTAAGAAATGCTGCCAACTGCTGCGTATCTTTAGACAAATTTTTAAAGGATTGGAGATTTCTTAGATATATCTAAACATAATTAGAAGCTATTTTTAAATTTCTTCGATGTTAGAAGTGTTCTTTTCCAAGTTATTTATAAGAACAATTTCCAAGAAATAGTTATCAGTATAACCTGCCCTCATCTCTAAGGCGAACACATACACCTGCATATCTAACAACTAACACAAACTACAAGACCACCACCTTGTTCACCTGATGAGTTCGAAGCACTTCCACTCCATCATTGCTCTGTGCCATGGTATAATTTATTCAGGGGGAGTAAAATTCTTTTACGGTACCTGTCATGTTTGCGTTATTTTCCTTCGCATCAGCAACACCGTGGGAATTCTCTACGTAAACACTTTCGGTCGCACAACAAAAGAATTTTCCAAGTTTATGTATGTCTTATTCCGGCGCTTCGCGTTGCCACTGTGTACATCTTCGCTAAACGAATCTATCGTGTAGTGGATTCGCTCAATAATGTTGAGTGCTGTTGAACGAGGGATTCGCCCGCAAGATGACCCCTATTTTCGATTAAACGCCTTTAGGTTTTAAATTAAGAACAGCGATCGGACATATGGTCGCATCATATCAACACCTGTGTCATTATGACCACTATCAGGGTAGTCTAAGGAATGAAAGTGCTGTTATCACCATGTTCCAGAGAATGAACATACTTGGATGTATGAATTGGATATGATGTTCTTTTAAGTATATCATATCCAGCGTTTCATCTTCAGAAATAGGGAAAGATGTCTTTGTTTTGGTGGCGTTTAATTGCTATAGAGGCTGTGCCAGCCTGGAGGATCAAAAAGAGCATTAATTTGATTTAACTATGGGTAGGAATCCCTTTCAAAGGTGAAAATTCTTCTCTTTTTATTAAAAAAACATATTGGTCCCAAAACCTATTTTTAGAATGGAATCTCTTTCCATAGACTTATGGGGTGAAATTGAAAAAAATTGCTCTGCTATATAATGTTGAAAGGTGAATGGAGCAATATACACGAATTCATTGAAAAATATGAACCAATAAATTTATTTTAAAATGCATTGGGCAATTTTTTTCGTTCCCAATTATTTTGAGTCTTTTTGCATTTTGGTGATTGTAAGAAGAATGTCTGAATTGATCTTAGAATTTCAAAGTTCAAACCAAACTCTAATAAAATCGCAATATACCTACAGTTATTCAATTTGTTTGAGGAAAGGTTAGCAAGGACGATTTATTGAAAATACGGAGTGAAATATTCACAGTTTTTAGGGAGTATGTATAACGGTGATCGCTAACATTTTTTTTTGCCCTGAGGGGAAGGGCTGGCGGACGAGAGTAGCCTTCGAGGCTTGCCTTCTTTGGGGAGTGCCATTTCCACATAATAGAGTGGCGGTCTCCGTAAAGTTCTTCCGTAGACTGTGACGTGGCAATGATATCTATACTTTGAATAAGACATTGAATTGGGAATGAGGTTTTGGGCTGGTAGATGTGATATCTTAGACCTAATTGCATAATATGGTACTATCGTGGTGACACTCAAGTCCCAAAGGCACCAATTTAAGTAGGTATCTTACCATATCGGGTCCAGTAAACCCTTGACAGGCCTTGGAGAACATTCAAAGTTCACACAGTTGGATTGAGACGGAGTCCCGATCAATACTTGTCTAGCTCTGAGCTGGTACCACAAAACTGCCTACAGCACTGCATTCAGAGATTCTGCAGAGAGCAGGCTGGATAGTACAATAGGCATTGGGCATCACCAGGAAGAACGGCTAACCATAAGGTAGGAAGCATTCTGAAAAGAATTAAATCTACATGTAACTTGTAGAAAAACATTAGTAAAGATGCAAGGGTCGGATCTACAAGAGTACCTAGACTGCATTGGGCATGCCAGTTGGAGCTAGTTGAAAGCGGAGAAAGAACTGAGGCTAAAGAAGAGCTGAACGCCATATCTACACACAAAGTACAGACAGCTCCACTGCCAAACGCCATCAAAAGAATAGCCTCTAGCCCAATCAAAGCAGACCGGGAAACAAGTAGGAAGGTGTAGTATTTGTATGTGATTACTGTCCCTACAGAACTTGCCGTGATGTTGGGATGCCTCAGTGGAACAGGAGTTGGTTTTCACTGAGAGTGACTAAGTCCAGGGACGTGTGTATGCGTTGGCAGATTAGCGTCTGCGGTATCGCGGGGCTGGTTCTTACCCCCTGGCACCAAGTTGCACTGCAAACTTTTTATCACATACACAATTTGTAGGGTGACCTCTGTTCCTGCGTGAAAAAAAGTAATGAAACACAATTAGCAATTGATTGACTAGCAATGGTTTATTGTTGCCGCTCTGTCTTAATTTATACCTACATTTCGCTTTAACTGCATAAATTCTTAGCTGGCGCGTGGAAAGAATTATTGCCATTTCAAGCGAGTTCAATATTTTTCAATTGAACTTTGATTGACTCAATATTTGCTTGAATTGGCAGTAATTTCGCATTTTAATATTTATTGAACATTATGCTTACTTGCTGCAATTGCAAATTACAGGTAAATGAACTTAAGGTAATTGTACTACTTTTTGTCTTCTTAACGTTAGCAAATATCAACACTGTGGCGCCTAGTACACGCGTTGTTTGATTCGCTCTCAAAATTTTTCAAGTAAAATAAATAAAAGACTAATTAAATAAAATAAAGTTATCCTGAAAGTCACATAAGTCTTCTAGTTTAAAAATTTCAATTCATATTTTGTAGTTACAATCTAATAAAAGTTTTATCATTGAAAGAAAAATAAGTGATTGAGATAACCTCAATGTCGGACGTCAAGTGCTTTGTTTGCAAAAATACATCAAAAGGGCCTATCGCCAATATCGCCGAAGCTGTGCAATGTGATAAGCGTAAAGCTTACCACCATGCATCCTGTTATCCTCGTATTAAGAAACCTATACCATCCGGGATGCTTAAATGTTGTCTTGAGAAAGAGGCATCGCAACCCCTTGATAAAGGATCTTTTATTAAGGAACTACAGTCTTTGCGTAGCGGTTTAAAAGAAAATCATAATGATTTAGTGAAGCGCATAGATTCCTTGGAAGTTAAATATGAACAGCGCCTCAATAAAATTGAATCAACAGTACGGAATCATAACACAGAAAAACTCGATCTGACTGAAAATATTTCATATTTTCAAAAGAATTTGGATAATTGGAAATCTGAGTCTGAAGAGTTCATACTCGCCGAGATTATGGATCGGAATAGGCAAGAGTGTAATGTTGTTGTGTACAACCTTAAAGAACAAAGCTCAGCTGCTGATGATATTTCGCATTTGCTCACTAACTTTCCTAACGCGCCATTCAAAGCTACTGATGTTCGTGCTTTTAAACTTGGTGTTCCAAAGAAAGAGGTTAATCGACCACTGAAAGTGATTTTTGTAAATAAAGAATTTGCTCACTGGCTAATCGTTAATCCCAAAAAAGGTGTTGACACAAAGTTGAAGTGTGTTCCGGATAGAACAGTTTTACAACGTCAGCAATTTGCCAAAATACTAAAAGAATTCAATGAGCGGAAAGCCAAAGGTGAAAGTAATTTGACAATCAAATATATTAATGGCATCCCACAAATAAACGAGAAGAAAAATTCTCACATAAAAAACGGCAGTGTTACTTCCTAACAGATGAGCCCTCATCAACATTAAATATTTATTATCAAAACGTACGAAGCATTAAAAATGTGCCAAAGTTAAAAGAACTTAAACTAAATGTCCACACCAATACAATCAAATTTGATATAATCGCCTTAACAGAGACTTGGTTAGCTGAGCAAGTCTCTGATTCTGAATTGGAAATAACTGGTTATCAAATTTTTAGAGCAGATAGAGATCTCTTATACACTAATAAATGTCGTGGTGGAGGAGTATTGCTCTATATTAAAAGTTGTTTTAAATGTACCTTGCTTAAAATTCAACGATATGGTGTAGAGTTTCTGACAGTGTCACTTGACATTTCTGATTGTATAATATTATTTACTTTAACATATGTGCCTCCTTTTGAAAATAATATGAAATTAAACTACTTGTATAATTTGGAAAAATATACCTTCGAATTGGAAAAAATCATGCATGAGAGGACAAATTATAGCAGCATTATTTGTGGTGATTTCAATTTGCTGACATATGGTTCAGAAATATGGTCACCAAACGCACAATGGCTCTCAGCTGAAATCGAAAAACTCAACACAAGTTCTTAAGAACATATTCTTTTCATATCGGTTCTCCCATGTTGTTTGGTGATCATAACTATACTTATATGTTACAAAAAACTCATCTACCTACTCTTGAATCTGGTCGTACATATCAAGATGTACTAATATTGTATAAAATAATAAACTCTCTAGTTGACGCACCAGATTTACTAGATAAAATTAACTGGCATGTTTCACCAAGATATTTAAGACCTACCAATATTACGTTTGCAAAAAATTTAGACTCGAGTACTTACTTACATAGAAATATTATTAATAGAGCTTGTAATGTAGCTAATGAAAGACTTGGTAGTATTGATTTGAATCTTGCAACTCTTAATGATATGAAAAGAATATTGAGATCAAATATATTATTTCGAAATGAAGAATTGTAAAACAACATTGTAGTTCAAGCCACAAATTGTAAAACTTGTATATTGGGCCCTGCCCGTGAACTAAAATAAAAAAAAAAAAATTTTACATGATTAATTGGATACAAAGGTAACTGACTTTTATTTTCCTTAATACTAGTTACTCGTACATAGAAAGAAACATGAAGCGCAAAACGAAACAAAACAGACATTGGCCCAACTGGAAGTGTCATTGGTTGAATTCTTACCATCCTTATCTTCTTAACGTTATGAGAAGGCTGCGTTGACTTGACGAGAAAATTGAACTGCACGGAAAAAGTGGGGAATCGAAGTGAAGTTGGTACTCCCTCACACCCTCTCAGCTAGACTAAAGATTCTGATGGTGGAGTTCATGTGCAACCACTCTCTATCTCTATGGTGAGAGACACTACGATAAAAAGAATACCACAATCCAATGGCAGAGTTAGTGGACGTTTCTCGATATCGATAAGGGTCTTCTACTGGTCACGGTCTGAAATCACAAAGGACGATGTTTAAAGATTAATTAAATTTAAGTAAATCCCTGAAAAACCTTTCAATATTTCAAAACCTGCAGAAGGGCCTCGGAATGGATTGGACTCATGACAACGACCAAACGGAAAAACGATTATGACATTGATTCCAGGAATGTCAAATCACTCAATTACCCTGACGCTGTTAAGGACATTTTACAATAGGCCAGTCAAAATAAATTAAAAATGATGGTAATCCAGGAAACAGATTGGACTGGAAATTATATTCAAAACATGAGATCGCAAACAATATTCGAAAGTGCGAAGCCTACTGGAAAACGAAAGTTCGGAGTGGCCTTCATTGTGGATAGGGAGTTCAAAACGCACATCATTTATTTTAACTCTTTCAAGACCGCAGGCGACTTTAGTTGCCCACAGTCAGCACTGTTTTAATAACTCGGCAACCGATGGCGCGATTTCACTGCGACAAGTCACCATCTGTTGGGAAAAAAGTAAACTACGTGTTGGTGGCGTGATACCTTGGCGGCAAACCATCGCTTGGAGAAGAGCGGGTGGGGGAAGGAGGGAGGGACTGGGAGTGGCTTGTTCAGTGTCCCAACAAAGCCGACTAGTCAACAGACGTGCGCGCTTGCGAATACTTATTTCTTTTCGCCCGGACAAGACATTGCCATAGACGAGTCCACCATCAGTTTCAAGGGCCGGATTGTCTTCCAAATGTACAATCCTCAGAAGCCCACGAAATGGGGGCTCCGCATTTACACTATCACAGATTCTACGACCGGTTACATCGCTGGGTTTGTGCCTTACTTTGACAAACCAACAACAGAATCCCTGGTTCGTCCTGACTTGCCCTTCACTTACCGGATAGTACTGCATTTGATGCAAAAACTGCAAGATGACTGCGGGGCGCAGGGGCGCCATCTCTTTAACGACCGATTTTACACAGGCCCGGACCTCGCGTGTGAATTTTTGGCCATGAACACTCACACCACGGGAACAGTCATGCCGAACCGAAAAAATCTGCCTTGACTTTTACCAAATAATGCTAAATTTAGTTTCGAATCGTACCAGTATTTACAAAGTTTTTTTTATTTCAGGTATAAGGGGGGCAAATCAAGAAACTGAAGGTTGGCACAATCCTCGCCCTCAAGAAGGACAACACCTCCGTCATCACTTGGAAGGACAAGCGACCTGTCCTTGCCCTCACCACGTACCACGGCACCGCTACGGAGATGTTGGTGCGCCACAAAGCTGGAGGAGGGGTTGAGGAGGTTACGAAGCCGGTAGCTGTCCTAAACTACACTATGAAAATGTGTGCGGTGGATCGTGCCGATCATTACTGCGCATCCTACCACTTCGCGCGAAAATCCAAAAAATGGTGGCAGAAAATGTTTTTTTGGGCTCTGGAAGTCGCCATTGTAAACGCATACCTGTCCTCCAAAATGGTAAATGAAAAACAGGAAGCAAACCCGGTAAGCGGTATTGTTTTGAAACATTCACTTAATTTTAAATTTTCTAGAAGCTAATTGCCAAACGATTATCACAGATCTCGCACCTCAAGTTCCGGGAGCAGCTCACCAAGCAACTCATTGGCGACTGGCGAGCTCCAGTCTCCAAAAAACGCCCCAGGCCCTCGGAAGGAGACATATATCGCTTGACCAGGTTGTTCCACGAGATAGGGAAGAGGAAAAAAAGAGACTGTGCAGTTTGCAGAAAGAAGGGTGTACCGAAGCTAAGTACGTACTTCTGCGAGACGTGCCCGTCGAATCCAGCGCTCTGCCCTGAAGTGTGCTACAACACCTACCACACTGTGGCTAATTTCAAAAAGTAAAATGTGTAAAGTTATGTGCCAAACAGTGTTATTTCTAGTTAGTTTTATTAGTTTTATACTTCAGTATGTGTTTTGGGCGTTATTACAACGCTCTAGTCAGCTGTACCAATGTAAAACGAAATGTTACTCCAAACGTGCCATTTTCATTAAAAAATCTTAGTATGCTATGTGTTTGTTTTTTGCTCTAAAATTCTTGTGTCAATTCGTAGATCAAAAACAAATACACCATTAAAAAGGTAACAAAATTTCCAATAAAACTGTCGATCCAAAACGTACTTTCCGAAAACTTTATAGCAACAAAAATTTACATGAAATGAAAAAAATGTAAAAAAAAGCAATTTGTTTGAACAAAAGAAAAAGTATTTAAAATTTTTTTAACAATAAAGCTAGAAAAACAATATTACTTATTATACTCATGTGGGAGAAAGCCTGAAGTCTAATAAACAGTTTAAGACCCACGCCAATATTTTAAGTCAAAATTTGGTCAAGTTATGTTTAAAAAAGTAACCACGCATCGCTTAGCACACACTCGAAAGTGCTGCGTCGGTTACGCACAGAATCGTGCTACAGGCGCGGTCTCGAAACGGTTAAGGCAGTCAATGAACGGCTATGTACGATCCGTATAAAAGCGAAATTCTTCAAAATCAGGCTGATAAACGTACACGCCTCGACTGAAGAAAAGAACGAAAAAACGAAGGAAACGTTCTACAATAATCTAGAAAGACTAGTCGACTCATTGCCCACAAACGATACAAAATAATTCTGCGTGATTTTAACGCTAAGGTAGGCAACGAGATGTCTCATCGGGGAAAGACCGGAGGATATAGCCTCCACTATGAAATAGATGACAACGGCTAGCGCCTGATTGATTTTTCATGTAGTAGGAACGTATTCATACGTTCAACTTGTTTCCCACATCAACGCATACATAAAATGACCTGGACATCGCCGAATGGCAACACACAAAACCGGGTCGACCATGTTCTGATCCAAAAACGTTGGGCCTCGTGTATACTTGGCTTCCATACATACTGAGGAGCCAATTGTAACTCAGATCATTACTTGATCAAATTAACCTTTCGATGTCGAAGGAATCAGGCGTACAAAGATTACGTAGGTGGAAAAACCAGGATGAAGAGAGCATACTATGAAAATCTCAGAAGAGCAGCAATAAGATAATTAGAAGCACTACGACGACCAATTGAGAAGTATCGATATAAGTCTTGCGGGCAACAATACAAGACAAGCATACAAAGTAGTGAAAAGACTGAAACGTGGTTATCAGCCCAAAACCAGGCTTTATCGTGATGATATGCGCAACATCACCGCTAATGCAGCAAAGATTAAGGAATGATGGGCGTCATATTTCAAGAATCTCTTTGATCCTCCGCACAGCTCCAGAACATCGGAGCATATAGATGTCTGCGGAGAGCTTCCATTGGCCTCACAAACTCTGGATGAAGTTTGTTCCATCATCAAAGCCCAAAAAATAGTAATGCCGGGCATCGATGAGATTCCAGTGGAGCTCATAAAAAATGTTGGTAATAGTGTTCATAAAGCTATTCACAAAGTCATCCAGCACATTTGACAAAAAGAATCAACTATATTCCCTATCTACAAAAAAAAGGTGACCAGCTACAGTGCGAAAATTGTAGATGCATATCACTACCTTTGACGGCGTATACAATATTTTCAAAGATCTTAGAAAATAAAATCGGATCATACGCCAACAGTAATGTTGGGTAGTATCAAAGATGTGTTGGAGCACATTGATCGGCAATAGACCAATTGTTCACAGTCAAGCAGGTACTTTTAAAATGCTGGGAGTTCAACATAGACGTATATTAACTCTTCGTTGACTTTAAGCAAGCATATGGCAGTATTGATGGTAACGTGCTGTACCAAATAATGATTTGCTTTCGCATACTAGCCAAATTAGTCCATCTTACTAAAATAACAATGACATCGACGACCTCCCAAGTCCGCATCAATTACCAACTCACCGATGTCTTTGACATAAAAATCGGACTAAAGCAGGGAGATGGGCTGGTCCCATTGCTATTCAATTTGGCTCTGGAACACGTCATAACAAAGCTACCTATCGATACAAGAGGTACATTTCTATACATGTCGAGCCAAGTGTTAGCCTATGCGGATGACATCAATATTTTGTCACGGTCATTAACAATTGCCAAAGAACTCTTCTCAAAACTCGGCAGCGAAGTAGGGCTACAAATCAATGAAAATTAAACGCGTTCATGACGCAGTCAAGGATAAATACCTCAAATACAGGAAATATCAGTAGCGGTATCGCAAATATGAGCGAATTTGTGCATTTGAGCGCAAAAATAACGAAAACGGGCAATGAAAGAGACGAAATACGCCGAAAAATACAGCTCGCAAATATAATATTTTTTTCAGTTTTGTTGATCTTGAAAACCAGCTACAAACACAGGAAAGTAAAGAATCTGTGATAAGACTTGTATGTTGCAATGGGCGTGAAACATGGACCCTAACCCAAGTATCCGTAAACATATTGAACGTCTTTGGAAGACGAATAATCGGAGCGACGCTAGACGGGGACCAATGGCGAATTTGGTGCAACAATGAGCTGTATGAAATTTGTGACGGGCTGGAGGTCCCGACGATTGTAAGACTGTGAAAGCTGCGATGGGCTGGCCACATGAATCGTATGGACGAACAATGGATACCCAAAAAGGTATTCGTTGGGAAACCGAGGAAACGCTCGTCTGGCTCAGTCACCTTCAACTGTCTCGGTCAATCGACCGAGACAGTTGAAGGCGCTATTTGGAGGAAGCGAAGGCCAGAGAGGGGCTGTAGCGCTACAAAGAAGAAGAAGAAATGTGTTTTGATGTTATCCTTGTGTTATGTGCGGCTCTGGACATTAATTGTAAAATTTGGTTTGGAGATGGTTTCCACCTGGAAGATGGAGCGCTCCTGGAGTCCATACCTTCCAATTTTCTCATCCTGCGAAAAATTTTAAAAACTGAGTAAATAGATAAATAAAGACGTGAATAAATGAATAAATGTTTACATAAATGAATATATAAATTAATAAATACACAAATAGATGTTAAAAAATAATAAATAAGAATATGAAAAAATAAATAACTCAAAACTTTTATGAGCACATAATTAAATAAATATATAAATAAATGAAAGAAAATGGAGCTGACGGTTAGATGTTAATCTAGGGCGGCCCAATTCGCACCGATTTTCCGTCTCTGTCTACAATGTTTTTTTTTTCAAAGGTAAATATGTCTTCAACTAACATCTTTAGTAAATCTGAATCCACTCCTATGCAGGCACGGCCAAAAGATAATACGAGGTTTTTGAAAGCCTCGATGATCCTTTGTATTTCTGGTGTTTTGTGTTTGTTTGAACGCATCGGTTTTGGGTCCAATTGTATGTTTCCTACATCTGGGAAGACATTGTTTCTGGATGTTTGAATGGGAAGCGTGTCCTTGGGACGCCCAGCCACAATTTTTGCATGCGTGCATTTCAGTTTAACCTTTCTTACATCCCAAACAGGCTTACGTTTATTGGTGACTTTGTCCCTTGTCAGTTGTGTGAAATCCAAGTTAGTGATCTCTTCTAGATCTAGACCATCATATCTATTTCTATTAATAATGGTCTTTCTTCATCATTGGTAACGTTAATGAGTTTAACTGGCTTTTACTTCATGTTTGTATATATTCGAATCCCACATCTGGCAGTTTTAATCTGTGGCCATGTATTTCACTGCTATTGTAGAATTAAGCATATCACTTGAAACAAACTACCCTCATACTCTGCACAGCCACACTTTATACATTTGCATGTTTTATCCTTGCAAAAAAGGTCCTAGTCTGCCACAATTGCTGCACTGCCTTGGCCTGGATTTGAAGTATTCAACTTTTGCTTTAACGCACGCGATCTTTAAATAGTCCGGTAGAGTATTTCCCTCTACTGTGATCTTGATTGATTGTATGGGGATGTCCTGTGTGTGGTTGTTAGGATCCCTTCTCCTTAATCTGACAGCATTAACAATCTTGATATCCGTGAGTTTATTCCCGATTCTGTTAAATGGTTTAGCTAACTCGATGAACTCGATTAGTTCCAGGTCAAGATTAATATCCCTGACTACGCCATATCTGTATACTACCCGGTATAAATGCGTTGAATATTTTGTTTTTTGTAGGTGTCATTATCAATCGTCTCATTAGCATACTTTGGCGATCCAAAGAAAACTTTTAGTTCAAAACCATTCTGTTGTACATCGGACACGTGGTAGTTAACTTCCTTGTTGGTTAGGAAAGATCAGAGGAGGGAAAGTTTAATGAATTTTCTGTCAAATATTCTTTCAAACAAGTCTTTCTTTGGAGGTGATACCATACCGGCTAGTCTTGTTCTTGGCGTCACATCAGTGTGAAACATGCCATCTTTTGCTTTTGAGCCATTGGTAGTGCCTCCCGACCTCATGGACACGTTAGCCTGTATGCGGTTACTTGGCTGCACCATGTTAACGGTTAGTTCACAGACCATGTTATTTTGGCAAAAGTCTTTCTTTTCGCCTTTACTTTGTATTCTCTGCAGTCCAGAGATTGTACTTTTCTTTTCTCGTTTTCCCCATCGGAAACCATGGTATAAGCCTTTGTTTTACTACCCTTACTTGAGCCGGAGCTCGGAGGACACTCTCCCAACTTCCCCTTACTCATGGTTGCGCATGGGTTTAATTATAGCCCAACACAATTTACTTTAACAAAGTCCAAGATTTTAATGGGAGATTTAGAAAAATATTTAAATAATTCCATTTATAATCGTAATTTATAAAATAGGTTTCTTTCATATTATTATTATTAAATGTAATTTTATATCAATTTTCCTTTATATTAAATTCAAACGTTTCCCTTTAATTATATTCTTCATAAGATTAATTTTTTATTACTATTTAGAATCTTTTTCAGTTTTCTTTACTTCAGTTAATTTTTCTTGAAAAATTTTAAAGCTGCCAATTAAAATTTTGGACATGGGAACACTGATTTAGTGTACCTCAACGGGGTATTACATTACCGAAGGCAATCTAACTAGCCTGAGCGAGCAGCTGATGGATTTACCGTCTACACGAGAAACGAGAGAAAAAAATATGTTTTGGATGGATCCTGGAGTTGAGTGACGATCGCGACACGGGGATTATGCGAAGAACAACTGTGATATTTTCTTGGCCGCGTTTCAAAGTCGGCAATATTTAGGAAATTAGATCGAATTGGATCCGAAAATCATTTTAAAGTTTACAAAACGTACATGTAAGCTGTGGGAATTGATTTGCCTAGTGCTTGTTCAGTGGAAATTAGCGGCCCCATTTGTCTTCCGTTCCGCATATAGGATCTCGACACCTTACCCTTGAAATCAATTCGAAGTTGAATTTTTGGTTGTCTCCGAGTTCCATTTGATAATTGACTATAGCGAGTGAATGTGATGTTGTTGGAAAAAATGCAGTGCAATTTGAGGAGCTGATGTGGAAAATCTCGATTGAAATTCAAATGGAGAACATGTGATTTGTTCCTGAAATATTTTTTATCTCCCGGGAAACAGACCGAAAAGATTGTGGAAAGTGAGAAATAGATTTTGCCGGGAAAAATCGCACGAAAAGTGCCGGAAATACGAACATCGTAAGATAGTAGGGATGGAAATTGTGTAGAAAAAGATGTGGAAATTTGGTCAGTGAAATTAACTAGTATTCACAGGGAAGGAGCCATAGCCTAAAAATGAAAAAGTTGCCTTGCTACAATTTCGGGAAATATTCCACCCTACCAGAATTAATCCGGTCCCCAAAGGAGATACTGTGAGCGTCAAAAGCAACTGTACACCTATGTGTAGCATATTCAAAACCTCATAAAATGAGTTCTGGACGTCGGATTTTAAAAATGTTTTGTGTTTCGAAAAGGTTTTTCTGTTTTCTAATAACAAAATAAAAAATTTGATGATGAAACATTGCACTAAAAATTCAACAACAAAATAACAAAAAATACTTCATTTTTTAAGGCGTCAAAAATAAGTGTACAGCAAACAAATAAAGCAAACATCTGCAAATTAGTACTTAGTTTGCTTCCCTTTCGCCTTTAAAATAGCTTCTAGTCATTTTGGCATTAACTCAATCAATTGTATAGTCAAACTGACTGGAATTTTCTGCCATTCTTCGATTAAAATGGACTTCAACGACTCTTTGCTTGTTATATTCCGTTTTCTGATTTGTGTATAGAGATAGTCCCACAAATGTTCGATAGGGTGAGGGTCTAGGGATTGCGGAGGATGATCCAGCTACTTAGGTGTTCGATACAATAACCATTCTTGCACTAGCTTTGACTTGTGCTTTGGGTCGCTATCCTGCTGGAAGACCCATGCTGTATTTAACCCTACTTTTGCAACACTAGGTAGTAAATTGTCTTTCAAAATGTCCAAGTAATCATTTTCATTCATCGTAGTGTCAATAAAGATCAAATTCTCAACGCCAGATGCCGCAATACACCCCTAGGCCATAACCGAACCACCACCATGCTTTATGGTTGAAGTTATGTTCTTCTGATCAAATTCGGCGTTGTTATTTCTCCATATTCTGGGTGATTTCTTGGAACCAAATATTTCAAATTTACTTTCATCACTGTAATGTACGTTTTCCCAGAATGACATATGCTCTTTTTTATACTCTTTGGCATAAAGCACCCGAAGTTTCCGATCCTTTTCAGAAATGTATAGTTTTTTACGGGGTACTCTGCCATGTAACCCATTCCTATTAAGTGTTCAGCGGACAGTACTTGCGCTGACACTGACCCGAGAATCTACTGTTATGTTTTCCGGTATTTCGTTCAGCACATACGGACAACTTTTCTGGCCTACCGGAACGAGGCCGATCACTTACGTCTTTGAACTTCTCGAATTAGTCAAAAGTTTTTCACGGTGTTATGGCTTCTACACACCACTTGTGATATTTCCCGTAACAATTTTCCATCCGTTCTTAATTTGACAATAAGTTTTCGCGTTTCAATTGAACTTTGCTTACCCATTTTAGATAATGTAGAAACTGGACCGTTCTATGGTGCAAATAGAATTACGTATGATTGAATTATCGCGTCATGTCAACCAAGTTTGCATTTTTGAAGAACTTTAAACTGAATCTAACGGAAGTTTTCCCGATAAACACATCAAATACAGGATGTCCTGCAAGCTGTACACTTATTTTTGACGCGTAAAAAAAGAAGTATTTTTTGTTATTTTTATGTTGAATTTTTAGTGCAATATTTTATCATAAAATTTTTTATTTTACTTTTAGAAAATAGAAAAAGCTTTTCAAAACACAAAGCATTTTTAAAATCCGATGTCTAGAACTCATTTATGAGGTTTTGAATATGCTAAACATAGGTGTACGCTTTCTTTTGACGCTCACAGTACATTGATGTCGATTTGCGTTTTTACCGTATGATTACAGCGAATTAGTTTTGTCAAAGTGATTTGGCGCGAGGAAATGAACATGCGGCAAACGAACAGGATTCGCTGTTAATAGCACGATTTCCCGCAAAAGATTAACTTGAACTTTTAACAGCTGCGGAGCTGATTTATCCGTATGTGGATGGAATTGATTCCAATTGCGGCTGCCCACAACGCTGATCAATCACTGCAGGCTATAGTTACACAGTTTTTGAAACGGCATGAACTCCTCTAGATCTGATTCCGACGACGTTGGTTACAAATCATCAGTGATAAACTAACGTTTCAATGCTTTCATCATCACCTAACGTTTATGACCGAGAAATCGATGCGGCGCAACCAGCGCGTAGTATTAAATAATCTGAGTCGAACATAAGACTTAAAAAAAAATTGGGGGGGTAAACTTGTTGATTTGCATTAATTCCGTTGCCACGTGCACATTTTCACATTTTTTTAAATTGACCAAGTCTTTGCTTGTTAAAAGGGGGAAACAAATTCATGTATTACTATTGGGGTCAAATTGTATGAAAAAATAGATGCGAGGTTGTCATATATTTGTGTCTACATTAATGTATATTATTTTATCCAGCCCTGAATTGTTTTGTTTCGAAAAAAGTGAACAACTTCACACACATGGCGATTCCATCTTTTTTCCGTCCTGAACGTAGCCGTGACCAGAAACGTGTAAAAACCAAATTGAAAATCTTTGGTTGTCTAATAAACCTACCTAGCATAAATAGAAAAGACAGTTTTTCACTTAAAGTTACAACAAATTGGCGACGAGGATATTAAAACGTGTATAACGAACTCACAGAAAGATACGATACATAAAATTGTGACACTATGACACGTGTGATATTAATAAAATTCAATAAATCGTGCTCAACACAATTTTAAAATTCAATAAATTTCTCAAGACAATAATTCTAAAATTCAATTAATCGTGCCGAATATAATTTTAAAATTAAATCATGACGGAAAGTCAAAGTTCAAGTTCGGCAAACCAAAATTTTACAGCTCCGACGATTTCAATGTTCAATATGGAAACATTTCATAAAAATGAAGAAGCCGCATTCGATATTTACGGAGTGAAAGCTGCCCAAAAGAAAAATTTTCTTTTACATTGCATGGGTGTCGAAACGTATAACATCTTCTGTGACAAAATTACGCCAGAAAATCCAAAAAATAAAACTTATGGTGAAGTTGTAGCCACGTTAAAAGAATATTTCGAACGAGAAAAACTAGAAATAGTTGAACATTTTCGGTTTCACTTGCGCAAGCAAAAAAGTAACGAATCATGTAGTGATTTTCTTATTATTACAAAAGCTAGCAATTACTTGCAATTTCGGTTCGTATCGCGACACAGCGATAAGAAATCAATTTGTGTTCGGACTATTCAATCGTAGAACGCAGAACAGGTTACTTGAACATTAAAATCTAACAGCTAATACAGCATTAGAGAAAGCAGTAGCAATGGAGTTATCAGAGCAAGGTGGTGCCGTGTTTTGTGAAAAATCAAAAGAAAATATTAACCAAATCATAATAAAAACTATAATTCTGCGAATAAAAAGTTCCATGATAACAACAAAAAGCTAAATACAAAATTAAATCCAAAAGGAGAAGTCCTAAACAATTGCTGCTATCGATGTGGAGATCCGTCACACAGGGCGAATGAATGCCGCCATAAAAATTCTCAGTGCGCCTTTTGCAAGCGAGTCGGACATTTGAAGCGAGTGTGTTTCAAAGCCAGAAACAAAAATAATCGAATAAATATCCTGGAAGAAGACGGAAGGGATGATGTTGGTGCAGAAAAGTTGCGAGTGGAACAGCTATTGCAACTATCGGAACAAAGGAGAGTGAAGCAAAATGCATTAAGAAAAAAAAATATTTTGTAAATTAAATATTAATAATAATTTTATTTCTTTTGAAATCAATACAGGTGCGCCAGTGTCGGTGATCAGCAGGAACGACGCGAAGCGATATTTTGCAAAGTTCGAAGTTTTACGGAACGACACGCAACTGGAGAGTTATTGTGGCAACAGCATTAAATGTTATGGTTACATACACGTAAACGTTGATTCTGAGGAAAACTTTGGTAAGAAGAATTTAAAACTATATATTGTGGATTCAGACAGAGGACCTTTACTGGGTCGGGAATGGCTAAGGCAATTGAAATTGAATTGGCAAAAGATAGTTAGTGAAAATCTTGCAGTGATATCGAATATTAATCAAAGAACAGAATTGAAAAAACTATTAGAAGACTATGATAGATTGTTTATGAAGTCCATGGGTAAAATCAAGGGTATGCAAGCTAAAATTCACCTAAAGCATGGAGTAAATCCAAAGTTCTATTAAGCGAGGAGGTTACCATTTTCCTTAACATATGCCGTTGAAAGAGAGCTCGAAAAATTGGTAAAAAACGATGTTTTGGAAAAAGTTGACACTAGTGAATGGGCGACTCCGATTGTTGCCGTTCCAAAATTTAAAGGGGAAGTCAGAATATGTGGTGATTACAAAATCACGGTCAACAAATGTATTGAGATAGATGAATATCCACTACCTAATATTGACGAATTATTTAGCGGATTTGCAGGTGGAGAAAAATTTACTAAAATAGATATACATAAAGCGTATTTACATATGGTAGTACATCCTGACAGCCGGGAATGTTTAACTCTTAACACACATAAAGGATTATATAGGTCCAAAAGATTAATGTTCGGTATTTCAAGCCCTACACGACATACCAGGGGTTAAAGTATTTCAGGATGATATTAGGATTACTGCCCCGAATGACATTTCACATTTTGAAAGGTTAAGATTAGTTCTGGATAGATTAGATAAAATGGACCTTAAGATTAATAAAGAAAAATCTGAGTTTATGGTAAATGAGATAACATATTGCGGGCTTGTAAATTATTTTGCTCGTTTTATTAAAAACATGAGCACCATTATCTATCACTCAACAACCTGGTAAAGCAAAACATAGCTTTAGTTGGACTGATAAATGTGAAGAAGCATAGAATAAAATAAAAAAACTTTTACAATCTGATATTGTGTTGGTTCATTACGACAGCAAATTACCACTTATGTTGGCCGTGGATGCATCTCCAGTTGGTGTCGGGTGTGTATTAAGTCATATGTATCCCAATGGAACTGAACGCCCAATTCAGTATGCATCACAAACACTGTCACCTACACAACAACGATACAGCCAAATTGATCGTGAAGCTTATGCGATTATATTTGGTATAAAGAAATTTTACCAGTATGTTTACGCAAGAAAATTTACACTGGTAACGGACAATAAACCCCTTTCACAAATATTTTCTCCTCATAAAGGTCTCCCAACACTTTCAGCGACTAGAATACAGCATTACGCCATTTCCTTAGAATCGTTTGATTACGAAATCGGATATAAAAAATCAAGTGAAAACGCTGATGCTGATGCAATGTCTAGATTACCTGTAAAAACAAACTTAAGGTACGCAGAAGAAATTGACTACATCGAACTAGAATGTATCTAGAATTTGCCTGTAACGGTGTAGGAACTTGGTTCAGCTACTCAAAACGATGAGGAAATAAAAGTTTTAATCCAGTCCTTAAAATATGGTAGAATTTGTGAACCTAAATTTCGTTTCTCCATCAACTAGGATGAGTTTTCCCTCCAAAGTAACTGCCTCATGCGTGGAATTAGGGTTTACATTCCTAAACCTCTACGACAGGGAGTCCCCAAAGAACTTCACACCGCTCACTTTGGAATGAGTAGGATGAAGCAGGTTGCCCGAGGATACTGTTGGTGGAACGGCATGGATAAAGAAATTGAGGAAATGGTTAGCAACTGCCGAAGTTGTCAGTTAGTTAGACCTGACCCAAATAACGTCGCTCCTACTCATTGTTGGGAAAGGCCTAAAAATGTCTTCGATAGGGTACATGTAGATTTTTTCGGTCCCTTTGAGGGCAAACTATTTTTCATATTTGTTGATGCATTTAGTAAATGGCCCGAGGTTCACGTGATCCCAAATACTAAAGCATCAACCACAATCAACAAATGTAGGGAAATCTTTGCAACGTTTGGGTTACTTAACGTTTTGGTAAGCGACTTTGGAACGCAACTAGTTTCCCATGAGTTTAAAGAATTTTTGAAATTGAATATGAATTAGTAACCATTTTAATGGCATATAGGAGAACAATACACCCAAGTACAAATAAATCTCCAGCCCAACTCATATTGGGCAGACAAATGAGATCAAGATTGGATTTCATGATCCCGACAAGTGAATATAAAGATAGGGAAGTACTAGTGGCGAGAAGTTTCCAGGTGGGTGATGGAGTCACTGCCAGAAACTACTTAAGTGCTGAAAAATGGGTCTTTGGTAAGGTATTAGAGAAGTTAGGAAAATTGCATTATTTAATAAAAATTGATGACGGTAGGACTTGGCGAAGATACGTAGATCAATTGAGGAAAGTAGGTGAACACATTAAGGATAACAATTCGTTAAATCCTGATTCAGTTGACCAGGAAGCGATGCCAACAGCCATAGGCCGATCCAGTATCGAAGCACTGCCAAAATATGACGTTCAACAAACAACAACAAATGATGCTGCCACAACAATTGCTCTCAAAGTGAATATTATTGAACCGAGAGTCCCAGATGAAACGTCCCAGATGAAACATCAGCCGATCCCTGCCACTGTCTCTACTGATCGACCGAAAAAGATTACTCGACCCCCTAAACGGTTTCGCGATGAATTCAATATTTTTAAATTCACGATAAAAAGAAATATTGCACGAATTATTTTTTTTGAATTATAATAAGTAATAGTAAGATTAAATTTGAATTGTAAATTTAAAAAAAAACAACATCAACTACGTAAAATTATTTGTTATATCGAATTCAATTTACTGGGGGAAAGTTGTCATATATTTGTGTGTACATTAATGTATATTATTTTATCCAACCCTGAATTGTTTTGTTTCGAAAAAAGTGAACAACTTCACACACATGGCGATTCCATCTTTTTTCCGTCCTGAACGTAGCCGTGACCAGAAACGTGTAAAAACCAAATTTAAAATCTTTGGTTGTCTAATAAACCTACCTAGCATAAATAGAAAAGACAGTTTTTCACTTAAAGTTACAACAGAGGTCAAACAGTTCATGTATTGATTTGCTGGATTGTTTGTTTAACTCCCGTACATTGCTAGGTAATATCAATACGTTAAACAAGATACAATTTCGTAATCAAATAAAGAGCATTGAAAATTTGATTGTTTCTATTTTTCAACCGAGTAGAAAAATTTGATTCCGATATTTTGGTTACATATTTACTTGTTTTAGACTATTAAAATTTTGTTTTGCTTTAAGTAAGTTCTAAATCTCTTATATTTTATTGTATTTGGAGGAAATTCCTTTTGTTTTTTTGTTTTGTTCAATAAAAATTCAAGAATTAAATAATGAATCATTAAAAGAATATATCGGTTTTTCCATTAAAATTGACTTGTCCGGGTATAGGACCTGCATCGGTGGCAGGCTCCTCCACTAGAATGGGCTAGCCATCAGGCACGCCCTTCCTTTTCCTTCGTTAACAGGGGCTCTTGCAGGGTTGAATGGCCTTCCGCTCGCGTGCCCTTTTATGACATAGGGTTATGTGATTTCATTGCATAACACTTTAGCATAAATCAGTTACGTTTGTATTCCTCATTTGAGAGAAAAAGTCACGCAAATTATGTTTGTATGAGTTTTACACGCAAATGGGAAATACATGGCCGCATCTATGTTTGGATCTTGACCCGGTTAGGCGGGTACGAGGGGGCACCGCCTCCATCTGGATGCCCCACTTTTATTTGTGGGCCATAAGTCTCGTCGGTAACGACGAAGTCATCTTAAGTCCGTCTGTTTTCCCCAGGCAATACTCTTTGACCCTTAGTTGGCTACCTCCTTTTCGAATTCGGACGACACTTCTTTGACCCTGTAATTCATGAATGCGAAATTTTTTTGTAGTGAGTCCTTGTGCTAGGGGAAAGAACCCGCCCCACGACGCCGCAACGCTAGCCTGCCAGCACATTCGCGCGTCCCTAGACAAGGCCAATCTCAGCGGATCCCAACATCCTCTTCCGCTGAGGCAGCAGACCATCGCTGCAGTCCTGCATGGACAGTTTTATCTATCCATTTCACTACACTTATGTTTATGTACTAGGTACTCTTAATGGAGGCTAAAAAAAGAAACGGCTTTTATTTGATGGTAGAAGTGCCCATGCACACTGTAATGAATCAGGCGACGCCGCTGGTGACCACTACCAACACACCTTGCTGCTATGTGGCTTGTCATCCCAGGGTGGTTGTGACGTTTGCACATCCCACGTGAATTTTGTCGTGGGATGTCAAATGGAAGTTGATAGCCACATGGCAGTGGAGTTTGGAAGTGTGTCGCTCGCGCTCCGTCGCGGTTGCCTCAGTCGTCGCGAAAAATATTCTTGCGAGATGTGCCACTTTTCGTGTTGACTATTTTACTTCAAATTATTTCCTCCGAACAAACCAATCCCTGAAGTGTTTTATCTGTATACTCCGTGAACTCGATAATTCAACGAAGCACCACATATCGTAAATGGTGACACCTTCATAAGTGATCGATTGCCAGCTCCAAGGTTAGATGATCGTCAGATTGGTCGTGGGTTGAATGCGCTATCCCTGAATGGTGGCATCTACGACAGCAGTGGCAATCAAATGGAATGTCAAATACCTGCAACTTTCCGTAAGTTTTGAAATAATGCAAAAACCCACAAAATTTTCATAGGCTAATGAAACTAAACAAAATGTTATAAATACAGAACAACGCTGGGCGGCAGAACAGTACCCTGGATGGTTGCAGCGCTAGCGCAGCACAATCAAAACTCGTCACACTACGGACAAACCCCATCATCAACACAAATTCATCGCGGAATCGCACTCACCAATTACGTGTCTGATGGCCGAGATCGCCAAAAAAAAATAAATGTAGCAAACACTTAAATAAAAACACTTTGGTTACAATACACAAATATTACTTTTATCAAAAAACACATTAAAACTTCGAACAATAATTTTACAATTCAGATATTCAGTCGACCAGAGTTTCGACTTACGCGTCGCGGTACTGGGGGCGAAGCCAAGTATCCTAATGATTTTTATGCAGGTAATCTGCTGATGCAGCGTGAGAATGAACTTTGTAGTTTTTAGGTAAATCTGCTGATTCAAGTGCATGTGGCGAGCAATTTCCGTTTTCGCGTGAGAAATTTGAGCAAATTGTCTGCACGTTCCCGCTTAGGTTTGCGGTTTTTTCTTTTGAGGGAAAACTGAACGGATACGTAACTCACCTCATCGTCAATAGTAGCAACCAAATCCCATCCAACAACAGTGTCTCAATATTATGTTAATTCCTCATCCAGTCACCAGTCGCATTGCCTGAATAGCCCCAATGCAGCGACGACCCACATTGTTAACTCAACGGGAACGTCGCAACACGATGAAGTAGGGACCCTCAACGAAAAAAAAAACAAGGTACATGTAGTTATAAAATAAATAAAATGAATGTAGGATAAGGACTTGTTTCACACAACTAAACAATAAAAACGAAGTAAATGTTACTTTTCTGAAAATGAACAAATGCCCACAAACAAAATATACTCATACACAAAATATGATAATTTATAGAGATAAACAAAAACCAGGGGAACTCATTACAGAATAAATACACGAGTAAATAGCTCTTATCTAGATTACAAAAGAAATATGAAATTGCAACTAATGAAAAAAAAAATCTTTTCAATTTCTATTGTAAGGAGAAACATAAATAATTAATATTGTTATCAAATATTAATTATTTATTTATGTAACATCTTAAATGGAACATACAATAATTGCTGCGATGTGACAACAAGAATCCAGAAAAAAACCTAAAAAAATTCTTAACAATATGGAACTATTGTATAATGCAGCCAAAGTTTGTTGTTTGTAAGTGAAAAAAATGTAATTAGAAAAAAATAAGAGGAAAAAAAAACAATTAAAATTAATTATCAGATCATAGATGGTAGATCAATATTCAATCCCAAACAAAACTTGCAATATCTTGGAGATGTAAGCAAGAAGGTCTGTAAAAATCTTCCATTCCGACTAAAAATCAATCAATAGATTTATTTGCCATTCAGGTTGTGATGTAGACAAAAGCCTTCAATCGCTAACTACTGAGCTTAACTACTTCTATTACAAACTATCAGGATAATCGCGTTTTTGTAATCTAATCAACATTTATAGTAATTACTTTTTTTGAAATATAATAATCGAGTTTCTTTCTGTTTTCACTGATATGTCTGTTGAAAATACCGTGAATAGCCCTTAGATTTTAATGATCACATTAAAATCAGTCCAATCAATTGATGTTTTATATTACATGTTAAAACATTTGAGTCTTCTTGCTTGCAATTCTCACATAAAAATGCACTTCAATTTTTTAATACGAGTATATCTGAATATTATTCAAATTTTCTCAAGAAAGAAAAAAAAAATAAAGACAAAAAAAATCCATATAAAAAACAAAAAAATGCAGCAAAAGATAGTATTATTCAAACATATTAAGAATTATTCCTTTTTTTTCTAAAAGAAGTAAAGCTGCCACATAATGGTCAAACACATCCATAGAATGATAACGGATGAAATTGTGTAGTTCGTATAATTACAATTATATAATTAAAATCTAAGAAGAAATGAATGATAAAAATGAATAGTTATCATGTAAGAACGAAATTGTTTAAATGGTAAGGCAGCTTTCGTGTAAATTTTTACGATAAATATTCGCGTTATGAATTTTTCTTCTTATTTCATTCAATCCACACAATATCTAGCTATGTAGTATATAATTATTACCAGAATTCCCTCTTGTCTTCTTTTTCATGATATTATTATTATTACATAAATAATATGGATTGTTAAACCTTAACAACGACTTTTCTTTCCAGTTGTCCCTTTCTTTCAGCGGGAATGAGAGTGCATGGTAAGTATGCCGTCGCGAGGGTAGGGTTTGACAAAACCCGCTGAGGTCGGTTTCGCGTCGCGCGCGGTACGCGGTACCTTTGTTGGTTTTGCCTTTTTATTAGCGTAGCTTTCGTCGGGTTTGAGTTAGCGTAGTATATTTTTCGGAATAGATTTTTGTTCTTTGACTGGTTGAATGAAGAAATACGGAGTAACGTAAAGTAGGTTTCTTCTCCGTATGATTGTGTTTTTGACGCGTTTGAAACGGGCCACATAGGTCAATTTTCACGATCTATGCGGCCAAAAATATTTTTTCACTTTTATCATTTATATTCGGTTTTTATCATTTCTATGCAATATTATATGTCTGATTAATGAATTTTTTTTTGTTTAGACACCAGTTTTTTTTTTTGGTAAAATGTAAAAAAAAAAAAATTGGAATAAAAAAAATCGTCCTCGGATTCCATAAATAAAAAACACTGATATTCAAAAGAAATGTAAGATATATTTTATTTTCAAGTTGAGTAATACAATTTCCTAGAAAAACTAATACAAAAAATATGATGATAATACCTATATGTACAGTAATTATATTTTTATTCAAATAAAGAGTCAACTTGCTCTGCATCTAAATCGGGTTCTGAGTAGGGATCTGCCGGCAATAGCATTTCTATTGTTTCGGGGCAAAAACCTTTTGATATAGATGTCTTTTTGGGCCACAGACTGCTTATCAGTGGATCCGAAGTCAATAGTAATCTGTGATAAACATCTAGATTACAGTGTTCACTAGAAAACTTCCTAGCGAAGTTCTGACGATATAAGCGGAAATGTTTATTACGAGCCTCTGCAGCCTCCTCCGACAATTGACCTATTGGTAGCAAAGCTGTTTCAATGATAGTTGCTCCATGTATTAAAATTTTATGCATAGTCGGTGTCATAGGGTGCCATCCATATAAGTCTATATACAATTTTGCTGTTTCTTCGGCGTATTTTTCGTATTTTATTGTATCAATTCTATGGCCACTCTCTAATATAACTTTTAATCTGTAAATTAATTCGTAGTTTATACCGGTTATGTCTGCCGCCAATTGGGGATTTGCGAAAAATCTTCTACTGGTATTACCATCATTAGTATTTCCAAAATTAGTTTTAGGCATGTCCACCAGTAATCCAGTTACAATCCGAAACCTCTCTTGGATGTGCATTTTTTTTGTGCTTCTAGTTCTTTCTCTTTGTCAGTCTTCCTCTCTTTATATTTTTTAACAGGTAATTTATATGCCAAATGTAAAACACTTTCAAATAGTCTAATTCTGGCGTGCAATATAGAGAGCCCAAAATTAATACCAGTTGAACTTGACTCCTTTTTATCAATTTTGTTAAAGTCTTTCGATGTTGCACCACAGATATAGCACCGACTAGTAGACTTGGTTCCGGTTGCAGCGTTGCATATTTTTCCGTCCACCATAGTCATCAGAAAAGAATGGTTAAAAGTGAATTTGATATCGTTCAAATTTATTTCTGTTGCTTTTAGTCCTTTCACGGATTCTTCGACGCAATTTATTTCTTCCTTTGTCACATCAGTTGATTCTTTCAAAAATCGAAATCTTATTGGACGGCAAAATCGTGGGGACGAGGGCGTAGGGTTTTGCCATATTACTTTTTTATTATTCTTTCCACACACTACTTTAAGTGGCACAAATGAGCTCAAAAATAAATTAGCATCTGATTCCATATCATCACCGAATTTTCGTTTGTATTTAGCTTGCTGAGAGCCATCGCAACCCCATTTACAAATTATATTCAAGGAATTTCTCTCTTCTTCCTTAAGAGTTAATAGTACTTCTTGCAAGAAAATTGATAACCGCTTAACGGCATTGTCAACAAGGCTCTGTAAGCTGCTCTCCGCACAGGTGCTCGTGACCCGCAAACATTCCTTTGGAGGATAGCATTCTTGTTTAGCTTATAACAAAAGGTAATATGGAGGATAAAATGCCTTATTTGTATTTCGGATGATTTCGTACTGACGTCTTGTAAGGTCAGCCTCAACGAACATTGTCAGAGCTAGTAATGGTGTCAAAGGAGTAACACCATCTTTTTTTTCTTTATCTTCAACTGCTTTTTTATATTCGTGAGCTCGAGCAGGATCATTTGTTATTTATTTAAGAATACTCGACACATCTCTTTTTCCTTGTACTCTTAAGGTTGTTTGTGCAGCGTGGACAATGACGTCATCTTCGACATTAACCGAATTTCTTCAGTTTTTCAACGCTTAGTTCGTTCACTTGCTTTATCGAAAGTTTTCAAAGGCCGCCCCGGTCGATTCAACAATTTTGAAGGAAGTTTGAAAGTTCCCTCTAGCCAAGACTCGTTGTATTTCAAAAAATCGTCTTCCTTTCTGTGACATTTCATCCACCTTTCCTTTAATTTTGCTTTAAATGAAGAAAATCGGAGTTTTATTGCTTTTAAATCATCATCAGTAGTGCCATAGTTCGATAGTAAGTGATTTTCCAAATAATCGAGACTTGTTTCGAGATTTGGTAAATTTTGGTCCCTCATTATTCCATAAAGGTATCTCCGGGTAACAATTTTCACACCTGATGTGCTGGCAGTTCCTAAAATAGCGAAATACAATGATTATTCAAATAAGAAGAAAAATGAATATTTTATTGAAAAAAACTTTGTCGTTAAAAATGAGCCTCTTTTCATTATCTGCAAGCTTCTGCAGCTAATTTTAGTAATATTTACAAAAGGAAGGATGGTACTTCAAAATTAAAAATAAAACGAACACGGAGTTTAACGGAGGAATACAACAAATTCACTTACTACTCACTTATTACTCTAAAATTTGTCTAAGAAAACACTCTTTGTTATATACTACGTAATTATATTAAAAAATAATACCTGGGTTATCGAAATCCATCACCTTCACTTCAAAAACTGACACTGGTAAAGAAATATTTATGTTCAAACTTGTGGTTGCTTTAAACACTGTGACCTCGAAGAAGAGCGCACTTGTTGACGGTCAAGGTCCAACTACTGCTGCACGCTCGGAATGTGGGGGGGATCGTTTTAATGGGTGATTTAGGATTTGCTGAAATGTTTTCTAATCACTGATAATTTGTTTTAAATGGTTACCGTTAGTTTTTAAAATCCAATTTTGGGCGCGTAGATCGTTAAAATTGACCTATGTGGGGCGTTTATTGGTGGCTGAAAATTGTAGATGAGCGTAATCCATTTGGAGACCCGCGACCGAAATCCTCTCCGATCTAGCTGGCCGACAAGCAGCCACCGCGAAAATGGATTACGGTGCACGGATTGGTTGACCGGTTGGTGCCATCCGTAGGCACTACTCAGACTTAACGACTAGAACCGGTGAGAGTTCGGTTCCTCATTTGGACTTAGACTTAAAATCATTACAACACTATGTCCCGTAAATTTTCAAGTCACCATATTTTAGTTTATTTGTCCTTAGTCCCGGTTAAATTTGCAGGAAAGGCCCAGTTGAACCAAAAATGGCTCGAGGTAAATTCAGGGGGTGCATTTGGCCCCCTTCGCCCTACCCGCTTCCGGCGCCACTGGACGCCCACAATTAATTCAAGCAAACTTGCTATATTAATAATTGCTTAGAACTTCACTCGGTCAGTTGATTTGTCAATATTTTGTACGCTAACTTTAATCGTTTCTTCTATTAGAACTTACAATTCTGTTTGAAAGGTATAGAATAAATACATGAACAAATTCTAAAGGACTTCAAGTTGTGAAGTTTGAGTCAATAAAAATCATTCCCTTCTGGCTTTGATTTGTATCGTTTTTCTCCACACGACCTTAAATTCAAATGATCGTTGATTATTTTTAAAACAGCATCACAAAAATTGAGTAACTTATGAGAAATGTGGTTTTTAATTTAGGGCGCTCCGGTAGTTTCTGTTAGCACCTTTAAGTACATATTCTATACGCAGTGAAGACTTTAAACGGCACGATAATTCCTCATAATTGACAAAATAAAAAATTACTTCATGGCCGCCTCTCGAGCAAACTTTACCTATCTGCAGATTGCTTGAAATTATGGATGAAACTAAACATAAAGTCCAACTCAAAGAACATAATAAATGGCGATCGTCGAAAACTCCATATCTACAAAAATTACCATTGCAAGGGTCAATCAATCATATTATGAAAAAGATTATCTACTGAATAGTATGCGTCCCATTTCATCCGCTTTTAAAGTGAAGTTGTAATTGAAAGTGTGTATAATGCATTGAAGAAGAATTAACTAAAAAAAATTTAATCTATTGATTAAAAAAATGTTTCGCATCTCAAACTGATCTACTCTGACCACAAAAATCATAAGCGGCCATTTATAAAATCCACATTAGCCATGTCCGCAAGCACCGCCGCGAATTTATCTCTTGTCTTTTCACTGGTTTATGTGCACAGGTAACATCGCCACTGATCTGCACGGGTAAAAGAAAATCAAACCAAAACAAAAAGCGTGGTAATTTCATTAGTGGACAAGATCGGCCTCAGTTTTGGCTCAGGTTGGCCGTTCCGGATCAGACTCAGCCTCACCACTCACGCTTTAACCAATTGGATGGCCCCATACCCACTTCGGCCTTCCCCTTCCTATGCTGGCCAGATCATTGATCGACTACGATTAATTCCATCTCTAATTAACCATATAGTCTTCATCTCCTCACCTGAGATTTACCTGTGCGAGGCATGTGTGCGTGTGGGCTTCTCTTTTGCTCGTTCGGCGCCCAATGTGGGCTCGACTGGTTGCGATCTCTTTTTGGCTGGAAGAGCCTCTGAGATTTTCAGCCTATGGATTTTCTATCTGTATCTCATTTACCAGCATTGCATCCGCCTTACCCGCTATCTCTGTTCTGCCCGATCTGTGCCGAACTGTACTGTATCTGTGGTGTACGAATTCATAGTACAAATCCATGAAAACACAGAGAATGATAAACGTACGATTAATTTCACGGATTGCGCAAACACACCTGTGCGACTGCTCAGGTAAGACTTGGCGGCTGCTCAACTGTGAAGAAAAGAAAAAGAAAAAGCGCTCGTTGGAAATGGAAAATAAAAGAAAACGGCTAAGGAAAAAGAACTAAGAAAAAACTCGTTTCACATTTGGACGTGTTGTCTCCGCGAGGAAACCTGC
The DNA here is from genome assembly GCA_963969285.1 of Odontomyia ornata. Taxonomy (NCBI): domain Eukaryota; kingdom Metazoa; phylum Arthropoda; class Insecta; order Diptera; family Stratiomyidae; genus Odontomyia; species Odontomyia ornata. The sequence goes on along the minus strand of OZ017742.1, from coordinate 61,071,183 downwards.
GAGAGAGGTTCGCGTTCTTATTGGATCTTACCTGTATGTATGAGTGGTCTTGTATGATCGTACCGAAGAGTCAGACTGAATTAATTTTACCTGTTGCCGCATTAGTCGTTGATGGAACACAGTGCGGTGTTGGTATGCGCGGGACTTTTCGCGTGAACGCATCTTTTTCGTCGACATATCCTCTGAGCTTGACTCCTGCGCGGTACGTCTCAATATTCAAACAAGTGTGCTGGATTGCCAAAAGTGCTGCAAATTATGCATGGATTATTCTAAAGATGATCTCACTAAATATGGGGTGCACCCGACGCTCCATGATTGTTTAACAACTGTGAATAGTGAATTGGTGGATGCTTCATATCCTTTATTAGTGTGTACCTTCGGATGATTGATCGAGGTTTGATATTAAGTTTTGAGGTCATAGTGTGAAATTTCGATGAAAGTGAACAAAGTTGTGACTTGTCTAATTAATGTGCAATATGTAACGGAACCAAAAAGGATAACGACGGATTGCAAAGGATTAAAATTTTTATCGAGTATTCAAAGAAGTGTTAGGAAACGACATTTCCTAAACAGTTCATGTTGAATTCCAGTCACTATTTTTTATAAATAATTGGAATTACGATTTTGCTGTGTCCTTGAAATTAGTAGTGAAAATTCATCAGTGACGAGTAGTTTTTTTAAGATACAAGCAACTAATATGTATAGATACGTAAAGTGAGTTCTTCGAAAAAAAAAACAACACTATACATTGTTAAATGATAGTTGGCTGGATTTAAGTGTACCAAAATACTATTAAATCATTCTTCAGTGATTACCACCCACCCTGGTTTTAATTTCTCAACCTGCACAACGGGTTTTTTTATAGCTTGAAACTGTCTTGAATTTAATTTTGTAAAAAATGGATTCGGAACGGGAACACGATAATAATTTAAATAATTACAAGTAAGTGATGATAAGAATTTCCTGACGATTCTGTAAATATTGTAAATTTAATTTTTTTACTCCATGTCGACCATTTACGTATGTGAATAGATAACTTTGAGGTCTTTCGAGAGTATACCATGCCATTGACGGCGATTGTAGGATGAATTTCATTGCACATTTCAAAATTATTTACGTTTTTAAGTGATTTGATTTCATTTTTGCTTGGTTTTATTTTTCCGAAATCTCTTAATGCATGGCTTTAAAGATAAGACAACGCTATTATCTCTGGTAGCAATGAAGGCAACAGTTTACCTTTATAGCATCAAGCTTTTGTGCGAAGAGTCCTAAAGTAGGAAATATTTTGTCGAAATACTTTTAGAAGTTTTGGAATTATCACATTATGATTTTATTTGGGTATATTATTTGATTTTCAACTAATTTTTAGATATTCATATATAGAAATATTATTTATCCACCGAATTATTTATTCAGCTTTGTAAAAGTTGTCATTCCTACAAAATATGAGTTACATAACTTTATAGCGTATAAACTGCAAGAAAACATACATTTTTAAGAGTCTTAAAACCAGCACTTAAAAAAATGGACTGTTTTCAATCCGACTCTTTTTCAACAGTTTAACTCATAGATAAATAAAAAAAGTAGAGGCCGAATAACTGACTATTTTGTCAAAAGACATGAGTAGTAAGCTGCATGTTTCTGATATTCAAAACAAAATACTTACGCTTTCGCTGAGTTCATTTCCCCTGTTTCGTGATAATGACACTGGTCTAAAAAAGTCAATTTGTTTCTGTTATACAAAATCTTTTATTAAATTGAATCGGTCATTTCAAAAACCTCATAAGTCACACAATTAGTATTTTTCAGGAATCAATAAAAACTGTGCGATTCATCAAAAAACGAGTTTGAGAGTCCTTTTTTGGGCTTAATATAGTATTTGAATATTGAAAAATTGAAATGGTGGATAATCTGCACGTTTCATCAACAATAATAATGAAAAAAAAATTGAAGAACTGTTCTTGACTTATGTTGTTTAGCAAGAAACAGGGTTGATGGTATATAATTTAGACAAACCAATCAAATCTTTTATTGCTTATAATTGAAAATAGCACTTCACCATAAAAATATCAACTTGTTACATGTTTTAATAACTTTAAGGCACATAATCATATTCTCCATCATCCTCAATCGGATTATCTTCAACATTTCCAGTTATCCGGCAAAATATGTTCGCATAAAATGGTATATACTCTTCCGAAATGCTATCCTGTACTTGTTTCAAACCATCGATTTTTTTACAATTAATGGGCACTCTCAAATTATAAGCCTTGATTGATGAAAGTGGAACAGAAGTTGTGAGTTTTTTTAGTAGTATGAATGAATGGTTAATGAATCCATCAATAATCTCCACGGCTATGATAGTACCTTTTTTATCTGAATCATACTGTCGAAGGCGCGAATGATATTTTTTGTTCTTCTGGGACATTTTTTCCATACGACTCAGTTGACAAACATGTTTTTTTATATGTATATGGCCACCACTTCTTGAAGTCCCAAATATCATCAGTGTTTAGCTCTTTGACTGTAAATGTTGAGCTAGAGTTCAAAACTAAATTAATATATTGTTCTGGGACGTAGATACGATCATGCTTTCGAATAGTTTTTTTATGACTCCAAAACCACGGTCATTGGGTAAAAATGAATGACCACGTATCGAAAAATACTGATGTACTTTTTCAAATCGTTTAGGGTCAGTCAAAGCCAACATGAATCTCAACAAAGTATTATTTTTATTTTGACCGGGGCAGCTACCGGAAAATACATATAAATGCTTAATATGTGGCTCAATATTATTTTCAATATAATGCATCAACATTGAACAAACCTCATTTGCTCCCTTGTTAGCAATGCCTTCATGATACAGGTAAAATGTCGATTTGCCTGTATTTAAATCTTTGACGCCAACACAGTGAACCCAAATTTGCCGTAAATAAAAAAATATTTTGTATAGGTATGTGTGGCAACGGCAGATTTTGCATAAAATCGAACGTTATAGCTGCAACATCCTCTCGTGCCTCATATAGATCTTGAACTGATGAAACTTTGTTGTAGAACTTCTTGGTACGTTGTTTATAAATCATTAAAGTAGCGACTAACGAACGTTTTGCATTTTCTGATAAGTTCGATTGTTTTATTTTTGTTGATAGTTCTTCGCAAGTTATACATGTGTCGACTTGTGGTCGACCGAATCTAAGAGAAAAGTTATCCTTAAAGTATTTTAAATAAAATTTGTACTTAATATTGAGAACTGGATATTTTTCCATAAACGGTGAATGCATTTTTTTGACATCTAATCGTGCATCAAGATATTCCATGTCCTCTCCAGCATAATGAGTCTTTTTTCTTGGAAAACAAAGAATGTGCTCGTGTATTTTCTGTCATAAATTAGAAGGCATTTGCTTTTGGGTCACATCCTGTGTTATCTTTAGGGCTCTTTCCTTCATTACGTAAATCACAAAGCCTGCGAACTTTAGCTTCAGTAACTCCATATAGGCTAATAAATGCTTTCTTGCAGACTGTTACTTTACCAGTATGTTTTAAAATATGAAACTTAAAAGTACTTTGCCTCCATGCAGTATTTTCTTTCCGAGGACGCCTCTGTTTTACATGTAGCTTCTCTATAAGTGATTGAAGAAATATATCCTGCTCATTTTTTGTTGTAAACCTGTTAATGTTTGAAATGCAAGATTCCATATCGTCCTGGTTGAAATTTACAAAACATTCCTTTTTACATCTGCAATAAATATACGGTATATCGCAACTAATCATAAGTACAATGCAACAGAATTTATTGAAGTCTTAATGCACAAACGATTTTATAGTTTGTATTTATTTTAGAATTAACAACGACTGACAGAAATGTCCTCAAATCGTACTGAAAAGTCAAACTGAATAAAAGTTTGTAGTTAACTTGCCAGCAATTTTCACCCGTTGATCTTGGAGCTATTGGTTTTCCTCTATAATTGATGTATGCCTGTCCTTTCACTTTAGAATTTTTTATAATATTTCTTATATACGTTGACGAGTTGCACATTCTCTTCTTTTCCGGCTCACTATCACTCGCTGTTTCACTTGAAGACATTTTTAAGGCAAAATTAAGACAAATGATATTAAATGTCAAATTCAAGATATGAACACTGTTATTTAAACAAATCACAACGATGCAATTTTCAAACGTCTATCTCAGATTTTGGGGATACAGTAGGACCAAGTTCATAAAATAAAACGATTTATGTACTAACATGATACAAAAATTCATTCGGAACGACTTAAAAATGTTCTAACGATGTGGCGATTCGCTTGCGAGAGAGATATAACCAAGGAACCTTAAAATTTGTATCCTCTGTCGATCCTTGCGCTGTCATGTCGATGATCGTAGTAACGGATGTCACCACAAATCGCCATAAGATATAAAATCCACCGCCATTTAATTGTGCATGCAACAACCCCTTAAGTCACTGACTTGTGTTGTTTATGCTATGAACGTCTAATACGCGGTATTATTTGAAAAGGAAGGAATGTATTGACTTACGTGATTTATATCTACAGTACGTATCTAGTATCAAGGACGAGTTTTCAGCAAAAATAGCATGTTCGCAAAAATGTGACTTAAGTGGTTTTTGAAATGACTGATTCAATTTTAATTGCACTCTGGGTCCCTATCCAAAATATCTTAAAGGAAAAAAGTTAACATGCAGTACCTTCGCGTTGTTAAACTGAATATTTAAATGAAAATCTAAAAGTAACTGACAGTTTTACAGTTATAAGTAAAAATATTTCTGATTTTCATAAAAAATTGGCTTTTGTTAGGTCTTTGTAAGGGTTTTAGCAGCCATCAGGACAAATTGAAATGAGAGGTCCCTAGAGATTGTGCTATAGAGTATTTTGACTTCACTCTTGTCTGTGAGTGTTCAAATACTCACTGTCAAACATGGAAACTCATTCTTGATTTCAAAGTTAATATCTGGACATTCTAAGAGTAAATGCTTGAAATTGAGAGGGTTGGAGTTCGTTTTTATTAATCTTAGCGTTTTGTTAGAAGTACCAATTTTGTGATGCCGAGTTGAAGGATTCCATAAAGTTATTCTCGTTTTTTTCAGCCCATGGATGTCTATCGTCAAATGCAAGTCCTCAGTACTTAAAAGTCCAAGTCTGTCATTAGTAATCGTTAACAGACACGGTGTTCGATTTCTCTTCTGGATTATGAAAATTGCCTGAGTCGAATCAACATTTTTTTTAAATACCTCCATTCCCTACCACCTTCTCCATCACCTTTCTTCGTCGCACAACGCTTGTGCGATCTGCATTCACATTACGTCGCTTCGTCCTTTGTGCCACCCGGACAATGTTTAACACATCGGTATAAGGGGGCACACAATATAATGTGAACTAGTCCTTTTCATGAACATCTAGTCCAAAAATCATGTGATAAAAAAAATTCAATATAATACGACGCATTCAAAAAAACTCTGAGCAACTGTCACTTCAGTATCTCGCCGCTAGGGTAAAAAAAAAACGCCCTAAGATACTGGGCTCATAAAAGCAGAATTACAGGTCCACGCTTCAATCAGTGCTCATAAAAAGCTCCCTTAGTCTTTTCTTAAATACCAATAGTGAGCTTGCTTCCTTAACAATTTCTGGTAGATTGTTATATATACGCAGAGCGTCATTCGTTGCATCGTTCTTTAGACGATCCGTTTTGGCAAAAGGTATTACGAATTGATCTGCATTCCTTGCATTATATGGGTTGTTCTGTGATACCTTAATTAATGGTGCTCATTCCGATCCATTAGTTTTTAAATTTTTGTAGAAAAACTCTATTATAATGATTTCACTAAAGGGTATTGATTTTGCCAATTGGTAAACCAAACTAGTTTGAGTAAGCATTGGCAGCTTCAGAATGTTTTTATACGCTTTGGTCAGCAGCCTGGATATACTGTTTAAATGTTGCTTTGCTGATTGACTCCAAATAAGTACTCCATAATGTAATTTCGTCAGGACCAATGCATTTAGAACAAGTTCCCTGATGTGCATTGGAAAAGACTCATATCTTCTTAACATTCCTATTATTGGGGCTAATTGCCTCCTTAAGCTATTTATGTGTGGTAACCAGGTCATACGATGGTCTATAATAATACCAAGATATTTTATTTCTAGCACTCTTTGCAATTTTCCGCCGGCAGTATTTAGTTCGACATCTATGTCTACTTTGTTCTTTTGCTTAAAAACAATATATTTTGTCTTTGTAGTGTTCAATATAGTTTGTTCTCAATTAACCACTGATGGAATTTTCCTTGATCCTCGTTGATAGTGTTCTCAATGGTAGTTTTGTCTCGTCCTGAATAAAATAGAACTCTGTCATCGGCATATAGTGCGTGATACCCCGTCAGCCCACATGTATTTAGATTATTTGTGTATAGCAGGAACAAAGTTGGGCCAAGTATTGAGTCTTGGGGAACTCCTGTTGTCGTAGGTGCTTGTTTGCTCAGGACATTGTTTATCTGCGATTTGCGATCTTCCCTTCAAGTAACTCTTAAACAACTGCTTAGGACTACCCTGAATACCACACGATTCAAGTATACGAAGCAAAAGGTCATTATCAACGGTATCAAATGTTTTTTTCAAATCCAAAAAAATTGCAATGACATAATCACCTCTGTCAAGTCCAAGATTGATGAAACGTGTAACAGAATGTAGGGCGTCCAAAGTACTCTTGTTCTTTTGAAAACCAAACTGATGTTGGCTTATCATAGATTTTTCAACTAAGAATGATGTCAATCGATTGATTAGTATTTTTTCAAATATCTTACTAAATCCCGTCAGCAGCGCAATCGGGCGATAGTTACTTGGGTCGAGATGATCACCACCCTTAAATATAGGAACTATTTTTGCAAGTTTTTCTTCTTCTGGAAAAGTCAGATTACTAATATGCACGCTTATAAAATTTGCCATAATCTCGGCTATGTCCACTTTTATTATAAAGTAAAGCTAAAGAAAACACATAAAATATTCAGATGGAAACAACATTTTTTATTCAGTATAAAAATTGAACCTTGCTATTATACGTGAAATAGATACAACATCATTCAAATGTCTTCCACGGGACCTCTTACAGGCCTCAATCCTTTTGAGGTAATTTTCAATGACTTTTCGGCACATTTCCGGCAATATCTCGGCCATAACTTCACGAATATTGGTTTCCGATTGCTCAAGATTTTGAAGATTGTTCGCGTAAACACGAAAAAAATCCAAAGGTGTTAGGTCGCAGGATCTTGCGGGCCAATTTACATCACTCAATCTCGAAATAACTCGTCCTGGAAATTTCTCTTGCAAAAGTGCTCGATTAGCCTGTGTTGTGTGGCTTGTGGCTCCGTCCGTTGGAACCACATATTCTCCAGATCATAATCTTCAATTTCTCTCCAAAAATAATCGGTTAATATCCGTCCATAGCGTTCAGAATTGACTGTAATGGCTCTTCCTTGACCGTTTTAAAAAAAATACGGGCCAATAACACCACCAGACTATAATGCACACCAAACGGTCACTTTTTTCGGATGCAAAGGCCTTTCTACGATCACCTGAGGATTTTGAGAGCCCCATATGCGGTAATTCTGTTTATTTATTTAACCACTGAGCGAAAAATGAGCCTCATCACTAAAGAAAATTTTGTTCGAAAAATCGTTATCAATGGCTTGTTGTTCAATCACCCAATTCGCATACATTCTGCGTTGTGTATGGTTTTGAAGCTAAAGTTCTTGAGTGAGTTGGATTTTGTACGGATGGAAATGCAAATCCAAATGCAAAATTCGCCACAATGAGCCGTAAGACAAGCGCAAATGTTGAGCACGTCGAGGAATCGACAAATTCGGGTCTTTCTCCATACTTTGAGCAACGACAGCGATATTTTCAGCAGAACGAATGTTGCGATGATGCACAGGCCTTGGAATATTAATAACCGATCCAGTCTCTTCAAATTTTCTCACTGTGTTCGAAATTGTTTGCTGTGTATGTCGATTATGTCGACCGTAATCGGCTCGTAAAGCCCTAAATGTTGATACAGCAGAATCACCATTTTTATAGTAAAATTTAATAATTTTAACGCGTTCTTCGACTGTCAAACGATCATTATTTCTAAATGGCAAACCTTCAACTAAAAAAAAAACATGCTTTGGATGACATTTATTTCTGACAGATGTCAAATGGCAAGGTTATACTTTCCTACCACGAAATGGATAACCCTGTACTAATCTCATTCATCGTGATACTATCGATGCCTAGTGGCGTATTCTTTTTCAATTCATTGATTACATTTAAGACTTCCCTTTTATTTGTTTAATGAATGTGAAAGATGGAATTCATTGAGATATTTGTAGTATTTAAATTGCTTGCTGAACTGGCAACGATTTCTTTAGTGATTCTTCCAGCAATTGTTGAAAAAAAGTTATTTAATGAGTTCGCCGCGTCACGTGTACACGATGTATTAGAGGGCCCATCAGGATTCAGTTGAAAGTTTTTTGATATACTCTGGGTTGAAGAGTTATCCTTTTCCTCATTTATTATTTTCCATATTTCACGGGAGTTGTCAGTCGCTGTTTCCATTCTTTTTGAGAAATATGAGAATTAAGCCTCTTCCACCAGTCGCTTCGATTCTTTTATCGCTTGCATATATACAAACTTGAAAGCCTGGTTTCCATTGTTCTTCCTGTAGTCCATGTATGCCTTCCTTTTTTTAATACTTGCATCAATTACTTTATTCGTTATCCAAGTCCGTTGTCGACACATGATTTTTTTCTCCATTGTAGAGCTTTGCTTTATTTATTTATTTATTTCAGAAATTAACTTACAGTCTAGAAGTCTAATTACAAGTCAATTAATACAAAATTTAAATAGAAACATATGAATCCGAAATATGGCAGAAATTAAAGAAAAAAGATCACAATACGATATTAAAAATTAAGATTTATAGGAATACTTATAAATTTGATTTTTCAAAGAAGTTTTGAATACGCCAAGAGATTGTGGTAGAGGACCAAGACTTTGCTGGTTGTGCATACGAGGTAAGCGTAGCAAAGGAGAGTGGAAGAAGGTGTTAGTACGAGCATACGGAACTTGAAATTGAAGCAAGGATCTATTAGGGCGAGCCGCGTCGAATGTATTTATTTGCCTGCATAAATTTTGAGGTAAAAGGCAATAATGAAGCTTGAACAAAAGACATTCGTCAAGGAAAGATCGTCTGGACTCAAGGGTAGGAAGGCTCAAAGTATGAAGTCGGTCATCATAGGGGGAGTAAGGAAGGTTGAATTTGAAGAATAGGGACCGTGTGAATCTGCGCTGAACTGACTCCACAGCATCGATGAGCTTCCTGTGGTACGGACTCCAAATTTGGGAGCAGTACTCCAAATGACTACGTACTGGTGAGAAGTAAAGACACATACAGTATGTGATATGTTGAAATGACGAAGCGGATCGTAAAATAAATCCAGTTAAGCGAGAGGCTTTCTTAATAATTAGAGCAGTGTGGAGATCAAACTTCAGTTTACAATCGAAAAGCACACCAAGATCCTTGAAGGAGTTTGCCTTGCTCAAAGGGGTACCCAAAAGCCTATACGTTGAGAGAAGAGGACATTTTTTACAGGAGAATGTCATCTGATGGCATTTGGAAAGATTTAAGCAGAGATGGTTCGATTCACACCAGTCACTAAGACTCTGAAGATCGGTTTGAAGGATATCCACATCTAAAAAGGAATCAATAACTCGAAAAATCTTGAAGTCATCAGCATAAAGGAGACACGGGGATGTGATAACAGAAGATAGATCATTGCTAAAAAGTGAAAATAGTATGGGGCAAAGTATTGAACCTTGCGGAGCTCCCGAGGTCGAGTGAAATGAAGAAGAGAAGCAAGAGTTTAAAGTGACTACACATTGATGATTCAGGACATAAGAAAGAAGCCAGGAATAGAGTCAACTAAGGACATTGAACCCTAAAAGTTTCTCAAATAGGAGAGAGTGATCCACTAAATCAAAGGCTTTAGAAAAATCAGTAAAAATAACGTCCACTTGTTGTTGCTGATCGAGGGCAGCTGCATTACTATGCGTAAGAGAAAGTAAATTTGTAAGGGTAGATCTGCCTCTGACAAAACCATGCTGTTGATCCGCTAAAGATGGGAGGACAAGTGGATACAGCAAATCAAAAACTATCTTTTCAAGAATTTTACTAAAACAAGGAAGAAGGGAAATAGGACGATAGTTTGAGACGATGTTACGGTCACCTGATTTGAAAATAAGAAAAATGTGGGCGATTTTCCATTGGACGGGGAAAACCCCACAGGATAAACTCGAGTTAAAAATAATTGAAAGGGGAACACAGAGCGAAGAAGATCAAGATTTTGCTAGAAAATTTGGAATGCCATCAGGGCCCACACTGGTGCTGTTATCAAGATTATTTAAGAGTTGCTCAACCTGCAAGTGGTTTGTACGAAAATTAGTAGAGGAAAAAGCGCAAGAAGATTGGTTGAAGGAGGGGGAATGTTTAGCCCTACCAAAAAAGGAAGAAAAGTAAGAAGCAAAGAGTTCACAAGATTCTTGTGGAGAAGACAATGTTACGCCATCTAGACTAATATTATCAGGGGCATGATAAAAGGTCCTTAAAGATTTTACATACGACCAGAATGCACGAGTTTGATTCGACATTAACGAAGTTTCAATGTGGTTAACATATGCATGAAGTGCAGAAGTGGCAATTTTCTTGGCCGCGGCACGACGCTTTTTAAATTTAACGAGGTCAATTGGAAGACCACTGGATAAGAATTTTCTGCGGGCAGCATCTTTAGCTTTAATTGCAGTGGCAACATCTGAATTAAACCAAGGAGCATCTTTAGGTCTTCTTGCTGGACACACAGGAGTAAATTGCGAGATTAACGATGAAAGAAACATATAGAGCTTATCAACACAATCTTCAATGTGGAGATTGCTGAAGAAGGAATACCAATTCACGGCATTAAGGTTAGCTTCCATGCTCGACAAATCGGCTTTCAAAAAATTAAAGCGGGAAGGTGAGGAATTCTTCAAAGAACGAGAAGATGAGTTTGCAAGCTGGTGGATGGTGAGGATCAGGTTTGACAAAGGATGAGGGTGCCACCGATGCAGACAGAGAAGTAGGTAACAAGTTGGAAAGAACAAGATCAAGCAATTTGTTATTGGCATTGGGAAAAGTGTTGTATTGGGTGAAAGAACAGAGGCAAATAAAAGAAGAAAGCGCAAAAGACACGCTACCGCGTGTATTTGTTGCGTACATTGCTGTACCTCCACCTCTTCCAGTTCTGCAGGAGAATACCGCATTATATCCTTCAATATTGTAAAATCGTGCTTTTTCTGGGTAAATCCAGATTTCATTGAGAATAATCAAATATATGTCAGGATTTTGCTGCAGGCAAATCTGAATATCACTTAGCTTGTGTCTTAAGCTTCTTATATTAGTATACATGAGTGTTAAATTTGTTCCACTTGATTGATTTGAAAGATTAGCAATCATCGAAGTTGTAGTCGGTGCTCCTCCTGGCGATCAATATTCTGCGTTGAAGTTCCGGACACTCTACCGAGTCAGCTCTGTGAGAATAATCAGCATTTTTATTGTTACCAATACAGTTGGAGCACTTCTCAATCCTGCTTTTGCAGTCCTTTAGGACATGCTTTCCTCCACATTTTACATGTATTTGCTCCCCTTTAAAATTTGGAGGTTTGGTATTTGTATTTTTGACACTTACAACGCCTCGTTACGTTAAAGCCTTCCTTCACAAAATATGATCCATAATCTATATTAACGCATCTATTTGCAAGCCTCTTATACATGCTCCCATTTACCTAGATGCTGTGCAACCACCTTCCATTTCTTGTTCGCCTAGCATGCACAAGGTCCATAGAATCTCGCTCCTCTATATTGGGATTTAAGGACTGCATCTCATTTCTAAATTCATCATTTGAGTATTGTTATTCTAGTCCATTGATGACAAGTCTAGGCTTTCGCAATCTGGTCCCAGCAATAGCATACTCCTCTTTCATTGCCTCCATTGCTATATTAAAGAGCGAAGTAGCATTTACATTGGTTGATGTTTTGATAATCCCCCACAATTATGAATAGGCCTCATCAGTTGTAGAGGAATACTACATTTTGATAGCCTGATCTTCGACTTAAAATCAATCAGTGTTTTTTCTGAGGAAGAGTGATTTCTAGGCCTAATTATAATCCCTTTTTGCGATATTGTATTTGACCGATGCTCTGATGGAGGAGAAGTAGAATTTTTAACAATTTCGGCATATGAGGGCTTGCTCGCAGACGTAGATTATTCTATTAATAAGCTTACATTTGAGTTCATCTCTTCTTCATTAATTTTGACATTCCATTTATGGAAATATCTCAAGGAAATATGAATCGAGTTTTATAGTCTGAACCGTACATTATTGGGTTGATGTAAGGTGTAAAAATACAAGCATCGTAAGCACCCCAGGGTTTTTTTTTGTGTAAGTGGGCATAGTGCTCGCAGTTAAACTTGCATTAAAATTACTATTTAGAATAACTGAAATCGGTGATCCTTGAGGAACTCAAGCTTCAATTGGTCGCAAGACTGGTTTATCATCATGATACTATTCACTTCGTCTTGATTCGTCTATATTTCGAAGTCCTCAATTCTCAGAAGCCTCTTGCTCTTTCTCATAATGCATTGGCGGCCATCAAAGTTTACCTTATCAGACGCATTTTCTTTAAATTGAAGCTCTTATGAGTCTGGAAAGGCTTGGGGCCATGTGTTTTTTGCTATAGCACTTCAGCCCCTTTCTGGCCTTCGCTTAGAGATAGTATCTCATTATCTTGATTGAATGTGTTGGCACTTGGAAAGGTGATATGGTCAGTATCACGCTTTGGCCGTGTGCCAATCCACTCCGCTGTGATACGTGAACGGGTTAATAGTCCGTCTGAAAAATCAACCAAAACGAGTCTCGTCGGCGACAACGAGATTCGAACCAGGGGTGAGTGCTCTAACCACTACACCACGCGGCCATTAGAGCCATGTGTTGCGGGAGAATCTCATATCGAAGCCTGAAGTATTTGGTCACCTTCCAGAAATCATCATACCCAGGTAAGAGAATCTGCTAGGAGTTCTCCCATTTCTTATTTCAGAATGTTTTAATTTGACCTTGGGTTTTATTTGTTGACCGATTAATTTTTTCATGAAATCCAGAATGACCCGTGTTCCTAGCTCCTCTCTGAACTTGATTCGTCCTTATCAGACATTTGATGCTATGACCGATTAATTTTCTTGTAAAAGTTGTGACTGTGTGGTTATATTTTGCTTGCTTGACATACGTCCTTCTTTAGCATCCCGTTTGACAATAGCAGATTGATATATTAGGTCAAGATGTGATATGCCTAACGCAAAATATTTATTAAACATGGAAAATAAATTATATATAAACTAATTAAAAAACATGGTTCATTCAATTCATCATTGGTGCCTGCTGCACTTACAGTTGTATTCAACATCGCTATACGCGTATACTAAAATTACATTTAGCTCACAACACGTGTTTTAAAGTATAAGGATCTTTAATAATTGACAGTTAATGAAGGACAGTTTGATGAATTACAGTGAACAACAGTAGAGGCAGTTCTACCAACATCCCTATACTAATCCGATCGGTCTATATGTCAATAGTAGTATGCGTGGTGTAATGGTTAGAGTACTCACTGCACAAGCCGAAGGTTCCTGGTTTGAATCCTATTGTTGACAATGAGGTTTGTTTCGAGTGATTCTTTGGACAGACTAAAAGCTCATTCAGTTATGATACGTACTGATTTGAGATCAGGAAACTCGGTCAAAGCGTGGTACTGACTATATCTTCTTCAAGCGAAGACCAAAAAGGGTCTGTAGTGCAAAACCGAATTTAAAAACGTAGTAGCATAAGCTTTCGCTTGCTTCCCACATCGACGCATTCATAAAATGACCTGGGTATTACCAGATGGCAATATATAAAACCAGATCGATCATGTTCTGATCCAGCAAAGTTAGGCCTCGAGCATACTTGACATCCGTACATAGCAAGGAGCTAATTGTAACTCAGATCATTACTTGATCAAATCAATCTATCGATATCGTATGTCAAAGGCATATTGGGCAAAGACCAGCCCGCTACAAAAATTTGACATCAAGAGGCTTCAAACGGCGTCTGTTTCCAAAAACGAGTAACGGGTTCTAGATGGTAGTGAAAGTGGCTATTAAGACCGTGGCAGAGCAGACGATCAGATATCAAGCCCGGCGCAAGAGAAATGATTGGTTCGATGATGAGTACCAGAATGCGTTAGATGAAAAGAATTAGGCGTACAAAAAATACGTACGTAGGAAAACCAGCACGAAGAGAGAACGCTATGAAAATCTCAGAAGAGTAGCGAATAAGATAATAAGGATTAAGAAAAGAAAATACTATGACGATGACGATTAGGAAGTATATTTGTAAGCCTAGCGAGCAACAACACAAGACAAACACACAAAGTAGTGAAAAACCTGAAACGTGTTTATCAGCGCCGAAACAGTGGAGCCAATCAATTATTGGATATACTAAAAGGTATTGAGCCTTTTTTGTCGCTAGATGGGGTCGATTATCATATATCGGGTAACATTAAGCAGATTGAGTCAAACTGGAATGCGTTTGAAAGGTGACACTTCAGTCTACAATTTTTATATGGACAGTTTTGTGTTTCGTCATGCGTTTGAAAAGTTATATTCATTTAAAAATGAGTGAAAGATATGAAAAAAATCGTTATATTTTACAATATCACTACGATCAAGGTGAGAATGCATCGCAGGCTCGTGAAAAAAATTTGTGGTGTCTACGGTTAAGATACTTTATCAAAAACCATAGCCAAGAGATGGTTCGCTCACTTTCGTTCTGGAAATTTTGATGATAAAGATACACCTCGCTTAGATCGACCAATCACTGAAAAAGTCGATGAAATGTTACGAAAAATTGAAGAAGAACAACACATAACCAGCCAAGACATTGCTAAGGACCTGAATATCCATCACCAAACAGTTTTGAACCATATGCGTAAGGCTGGATACACAAAGAAGCTCGACGTTTGCTAATAATACGCAACGAGACCGAACCATATTTGAAGCAAATCATTACGCGCAGTGAAAAATGGGAAAGTCACGAGAATGTCGTTCGAAGAAGATCATGGTCAAAAAAGGTGAATTATCACGAACGACTTCAAAGCCAGGATTGACACCAAATAAGGTTATGCTGTGAGTATGGTGGAATTGTTTATCACAAGGTACTAAAACTAGCCAAACATTCAATTCGGGTCTGTACGGTCAGCAATTAACCAGATTGCAGCAAGCAATTCAAAACAAACCCGGCCAGAATTGATTAATAGAAAAGGCTTTGTCTTCCAACATGACAATGCCAGACCACACACATCTTTGATGACCCGGCAAAAATTGACAGAGCTTGGCTGGGAAGTTTTGATACATCCACCGTATAGTCCAGACCTTGCACCATCAGACTACCATTTGTTTCGGTCGCTGCAAAACTTCATTAATGAAAAGAAAATCACTTCAAAAAGGACTGTGAAAATTACATGGCCAAGTTTTTCGCTGATAAACCACAGAAGTTCTACACAGATGGAATAATGGCTCCACCCAAAAATGGCAAAAGGTCATAGATAATAATGGACAATATGTACTTAAATAAAATCCATTTTACGGTCTGTTAAGTAAGAGCGTGTCCAGCGTAATTTTGAAATAGTTTATTTAACAACAGTTTTTGACTTATACATGCATTAAATACATTCTGAGGTAACGCGCTTGCAGTTTAATAGTGAGTCCAATCACCACCAGCATCAATTATTGCTTGACATATCCGAGGCATACTTTCCACTAAATTTTCAGCGTGTTCGAGGGGAAGCGCCTTCCAAATGAGTCGAACTTGTCGGAAAGCTGCTTCAAAGTGTAAACACGTTTTCCACGAAACTTCTGCAAGATGTAGGCCCAGACTTTTTCGGTAGGATTTGCATCAGGCGATTGCGAAGGCCAATCAAGTGTCGAAATGCATTTTTCCCGTTTCCATTCAGTACACAGTTGGCCCCGGTGTTTGGGATCATTATCAGTACTCCACTATTTTTCATTGTTTGCGCACAGATTTTCCCGAATGGTGACGTGTGATAACTTGAGACCTTTTTGCTTCAACTTCGCTTATCCTTGAAGTAAGGACAAGTCACGATTGCGCGAAAACAAACCGACGATTTGCTTTTCGTCCGAACCACGATTTGGAAGGTTATCGCCGGTTTTTGGCTCTTTAAATCGTTGAATCCACTTCTTGACAAACGATGCAAACTTTTTAATGTATTTAGCCGCCAGTATATAGTTGATTTTTGGTCCTTCATGGTGTTTGCAAAGGAACACGGCCTCGAAGCGCTTTGCGTTAAATATTGACTTCGACTAAAAATTTTTTTTCAAAGCGCCAAAGACAGAGGTTCTCTCTACCGATCAAAAAAAAATTTGAAGTCGATATCACTTACCGATCGCAAGTTATGCTGGACACGATCTTACATAACAGACTATACATTAAAAAAAATGCAGGTTGGATTTACATCTCTGATTTTTGAAATCACATTATTACTTTCGCCGAACATAACGTTCGTGATATCAGCAGCAAATCCTATTAAATTAGCAAAGTTTAGATTTATTTTGGATAAGGCCCTTGTAAAACTATTGAATAAATCCTGAGCGCATTCACCGTTCAAGTTCACCATACACAAAAATGCTGTAGCGTTTTTCCAGAATAGTACTTTACTGCTGTTGCAAGAACTTTGGTAGTATTAATATGTGTATACCCGTAGTGCCTGAGTTGATTGGAAGTGCATATTGTCCCATAGCCATGTATAGTTGGTGTTGTAATATGGGAAAATTTAATCCCCCCCTAACTCTATTAAATACGATTCAATCTTTCTGAAATTTTCAGCGATAATTAAACTTATACTTATTGAATTTTAGGGTACCGTACGATTTTATTCAAAAAAGTGTAAAATCGATGAATCATACTATTACTAATAAAGTTGAGTGAATTTCAATTTCTCACGTATTTGTTGTTGTAGCGCTCATAAAGGTCTACACTCATGATTGTTTTCAGATTTTCCGAATGGAAGATTTCCAATCGCGAAGGGGTTGAGGGGGGGTTCTGGTATGCCTAAGTTTCGTGCATTTGCCCTTCTCTTGCCTTCCTCGATATTGATAAAGTAATTTTAAGACCTGTTTTGAAAAAATCTCGTTAAGGCTTTTCATATGACATCCAACTTGACCACCTTTGATGTTTGAGTGTCACTCCTCTATATAGGGGGACCCTCTTAAAACTCTTCGAAACATTTTTTTCCACCCCAAAACTAAGTTTTATGGATGTAGCTTCCATAGATTGGGAGAAAAACTGCTGTGTCATAAAGACGGACGAACAGACGGATACAGGTACCGATTTTAATAGGGTTTTGTATTTTAGTACAAGACCCTAAAATTGGGAAGCCTGCTGGACAGTGAGATTTCAGAGTGGCCTTTGTTTTGGATAAGGAGTCCAAATCAAACGTTATTGATTTTAAGGTAGTCAATGAACGCACGTGTGCGATCCGTATAAAGGGCGAAATTCTTCAAAATTTGGCTGATAAACGTACACGCCCCGAGCGAAGAAAGGAAGGAAATGTTCTACAATCACCTTGAACGACCATTCATTGCCTACAAATGAAATAAACATAGTTCTGTGCGATTTCAACCCTGAGGTTGATAATGACCTATCTCATCGGGGAACAACTGGAGGATATAGCCTCCACGATGAAACAAATGACAACGGCCTGCGCCTGATTGATTTTGCACGTAGCATAAAATGACGTTGGTATCATCGAATGGCAACACTTAAAACCAGATCGATCATGTTTTGATCAGACAAAGATGGGCCGCGAACATACTTGACGTGCGTATATACCGAGAAGCCAATTGTAACTCGGATCATTAGTTGTTTAAACTAACCTATCGATGTCGTATGTCAAACCCGTATTCAGCGAAGATCAGTTCTCCGCAGAAATTCGACATCATAAGGCTGCAAATAACGTCTGTGGAAAAAAAATTCACGGCGATGCTCGGAAACTAGCTGGCCCCTAAAATATCAGACACATCGCTGAAAACAATCAACACGGCGGAAAGCAAATGACTAGTTCAATGATGGGTGCCAGAATGCGCTAGACAAAAAGGACAAGGCGTAGAAAGAATATATAGGTAACAAAACCAGGATGAAGAGGGAACATTATGAAAATCTTATAAGAGTAGCGAATAAGATACTTAGAATTAAGAAAAGAAAATACTTTGACAGACAATTAAGAAATATCTCTAGAAGTCTTGCGAGCAACAATAGAAGACAAGCAGACAAAGTAATGAAAAGCTTGAAATGAGGTCATCAGCCAAAGATCACGCTCTGCCGTGATGAGATAGACAAAATAATCGCTGTTGAAAACATTATTAAAGACGAAGGGCTTCATATTTCAAGAACCTTATGAACTCCCCGCATAGTTCCATAGCATTAGAGCCTGTAGATATTCCCAGACAGCTTCCATTGGCCCCACCAACTCTAGATGAAGTTTTTTTCACCATCAAGGTCCAAGTGAATAAAAAAGCGCCGGGCATCAACGAGGTTCAAGTGGAGCTCATTAAATATGGTGAGAGAGGTGTTTAGAAAGCCATCCATGAAATCATCCAGCACATTTGGCAACAAGAACATATGCCGAAAGAGTGGAGCTGAACTATAACACTCCCTATCTACAAAAAAAAATGACAAGCTACACTGGGAAAGCCAGAAGGCCTTTCAATACTTGTACGGTGTACAAACTACTCTCAGAGACCTTAGAAAATCAGGTCATATAACAAGAGTTTTACTGAGGAGCACCAAGGTGGCTTTGGAGTAGGTAGATCGATGATAGGCCAATTGCTTACAGTAAAGCAGGCACGTGTACTCGTAGGTTCAACACAGACGTACACCAAACGACTTTAAACAAGCGCACGACAGTATTGACCATAACGTACTGTAGGAAATAATGCTTTGCTTTGGTAACCCAGAAAAACTTTTCCGTATTAACAAAATGACAATGACGTTGACAACTTCCCAAGTTCGCATCAATAACCAATTCATCGATGCCTTTGGCACAAATATCGAACTAAAGTAGGAAGGTGGTCTGGCCCCATTGCGATTCAATCAAGTTCTAGAATATGTCATAAAAAAGCTACCTGCTCATGCAAGAGGTACATTACTATACAATTTTAACCAAGTAGTAGTCTATGCGGACGACATCAACTTTTTGTCACGGCCACTAACAACTGCCAAAGAACTCTTCCTGAAACTCGACAGTGAAGCAAAACTAGTAGGGCTACAAATCAATAAAAAAAACTAATCTCATGACGCAGTCGAGGAAAAATACCTTATATACACAAAATATCACACTTGGCGAACACAATATTGAAATGTTGGCAAATTTGTGTATTAAGACGCCAACATAACGAGAACTGGTAATGAAAGAGACGAAATGCGTCGAAGAATACAGCTCGCAAATAAAATATTTTATTCAGCTTCGATGATCTTGAAGACCAGCTTAATACACAGGGAAACAATGCTCCAATCATATAAATCTGTGAGAAGACCTGTGCTATGCCCTAGGTATGAGAAAGAGACCTTAACCCAAGGATCCAGAAACATATTGAACGTCTTAAAAAAACGGGTCCTGAGGCAAATAATTGGAGCGTGACTAGATGGGGACCAATGGCAAATTCAATACAACCATGAGCTGTGTAAAATTTTTGACGAGCCATAGGTCTTAAAGATTTTAAGACTCCGGAAGCCGCAATGGACTTGCCACGTGAATTATATGGGCTGATAACGGATATTCAAAAAGGCATTCGTCCGGAGGACTGAAGGGCGGAAACCAGTAAGGAGACCGACCAAAATTACTATCTGACTCGGTCGGTGAAGACAGTTCCTAGCAGACATCAATGCTAGGATTCCAAAATTGGAGGACGTGGTCAATGGACCAAGACAGTGATATTCGCTATTTGCAGGAAGCGAAGGCCTGAGACGAGCTATAGTGCTACGAAGAAGCAAAAAAAAACGTGCTTACCTTAATGCATTCAATTTTGCGAACACGAAATTTGACATTGCTTTCCACAAATAGTACTGTTGTCCAAGAAACACAACACAAGCACTTTCATTGTTAAGGTAGCATTCGTAGGCAATGATTTTTGATTATTTGATGGTGCAATAAATTATTATCAAAATGTGCAAAGTTAACATAAGAACATACTCGTGTGTATTTAAATTTATATACAGTAGATTCCTTTTATAACGATGCTCAAGGGATTGTTAGATTTGCATCGTTATAAACAGACAGACTGATCAGAAAGGTCTATCATTCCTAAATCCATTCTATTGAAGCCAGCGTGTTGAAATCAATTTTCAATACATTTTTCTGACACGTTATTCCAAGTATTCTCCAGCATCAAAATTGCATCAAGAACTGATATTTTTTATTATATATTTTGTTCCAGTCTATTTGTAATCTTCATTACGATCCTTTTTCTAAATTTGGCTTTGAGTTTTCTGATTATTCCCTGGTCCATGAGCTGTAGTATACTGGTCACGTTAGGGGGAAGCAAATGTAGCTCGATATTTTTTAAATTTTGCACGGCTAGATGCGACGGAAGGTTATCGACAGTTAGTAAGATTTTTCGATTTTGTTTACCAAGTTTCTTATGCTATTTTCTTAACCACTCAGTGAAAATATCACTTCTCATCCACGGTTTATTATTGTTTTTGGAATCTACTGGTAAATTGAAATTCTTGAAGCACCGTGGTGTTTTTGATTTGCCTATCACGAGAAGTTTTGGTTTATCAGACGCAGTCTTATCGCTAGCTTTGTTATATTGAGCTACAAGAAGTGTTTTTTCAGTTGAAGAAAAGGGATTACTATAATTGAGACACGTCCAAACTCCACGTCTTTGGACACTTAATTAAGCCCTTTTTAACTGTCATGACTGCCTTAACGTCACGTCCTACATGGTTCCATTTGTGAAGTGTTCTGAGTAATTTTTCAGTTAGGCTATCTGACTACAGAGGTCAAGGTGCTGCCTCACACATGTTTAACGCACAAAAATTGTATGGCAGGCATCATGTAATGTGCGCATGATGTGCAGGCGGGAGACCATGACTTACCAAACTTGTGCATTCATGCCTGCTCAACAGCTGAATCAGCTAGGCGTCAGTTTTGCCATGTGTTTTATTAATCCATGACTTCAAATCATGAGTGAGCAGCGTGGTTCATCCTCCCCGCGTATTGCTCAGCCAGTATAGTAACCAGGCATTAAGTGAGGGTTGTTTCTTATCGCAAGCAACTGTCTTCCTATGACTTTCACGTCGATGCTAGTCGATTCTGCTGTCGTTTTTAAGCAGGGAGGATGATGTGTATCACCTCTGCGATAAATAGTACCATCGACAGACAAACTGCCCGATATAAGGATGCAATTTATAGAGCTTCTTGCCTCCTCACCTGCGCCAGGCGTTTTCGGTAGAACTCATGACTGAAAGCGCCCCCGTATATTTTTTATCCCTACAGTAACACAGACTGTACTATACTCATCAAAAGAAATCTTCTTGATAAGTCGAGTCCCCCTTAGTTGGCCGTAAGTTAACTCATAGCTGACACACCCAAAGTAGCTTAATCTGCCACCCTGATTTGCTCAAAGAAATTCATCTTCGAGCCTTATCAGTAAGCCTATTTACTTTACTGCTGATTTCAATTCGTCTAGCGCTTTTTGATTCTGATCGCCCTGACTCTGGGGGTTGTCTTCTTTATCAGCAGCGCAAAATCCATTAGCTGATGTATTTGCGTCTAATGAAACGGGAAGTTTTTGCTCATCTAATCAAAATTAAGCTCATTGTCTTGGCATTTCTGTGAAGCGCCCATGTTATCTAATTTGCCGATCCCAACTTTTTTACATTTCTCCAAGAAAGCGTTTGCGAACGCGTATACATACCCAAATAGGTTTTGAAAATTGAGTAGCCTTAGATTGGAAATTTGTTCAAAGTGAACTCGCTTGTCAGTTTAAGATGATCCTAGTGCTAAGCTGAACCCACTTGGCATATTCCAATAAATAGCCCAGGTTGCGGGCAGTGCAGTTTCTTTGGGGTTGTCATTTGATTTCATCTGTAAATTTTTCAAGCTAATACCTTTTGCGGTGCTCATTGTTGATTCATTAATTCTAGAGTCCGATACCTCATATGATGACTAAAGCAAAATCTTCCAAGCCTGTCCATATGTTATGAATACTTAACCTTAAGCAATCAATTTTCTCAAAATCCAGATTATTTCGTAGAAATTTTTGCCTAAGCCCTTAGATCCAACTTCGGAAAACTCATTTATAAAATTAATCTGCATCCTGCTGGTAAGAGGATCTACTAGCGTTTAAGAGCTTTTAAATGAAAAAGGTGAATTATTATTCTAGTTGATTCAATTCACTCTATTTAAATTATTTAGAGTTTATCTGGAATTTCCTTGCCAAATCCTTATTTCTACATATCAATGAATTTAAATATTCACTTATCCTTAAGTTTTATAAAAAGTTGATAATAATTTTAGCTATTCTACGCAGTAATTTTCATTCTTAGTAGTTGATAAATAATTTTAAAAAATTTTACCTGAAATTCCGCCGACTTTTTCACCTTTTCGTAACACCTATAATTCGAATGATTTATTGTTGCGAGTGATCCAAAGTATTAGGAACTAGTAATTTCAACTTTTTAATAAATATAAACAGCTGCAGTGTGTTGTTAACCCTTAATAATCATGTCAATGGTTGCTTTTTGAAATTCTACTAAGAACGTTTTGTGTAAGTGTTTAACACTAATTTCACCTCGATGTTTGTGCTTCAATGCTCTAAAACGTTCTAAATAATACCAAACGATAAACAAACACTAATGGGGGGAACTAATGATTTTACTGTAAGAACTAAGGGTTAAATAAAAAGTTGCAGTAGCCTAATACACTACTCAGTCTAATCGTTGCTATCATTTTAATTGATATGGGGAATTCAATTAGACTTATTTTGGATTTAGCGCAATGTCCAGATAAGACATCAATAGATGACCGCCTGCATGATGGATATATTTTGAATTCTTGGTCTTCACATTGTGATTAAATGATTTAGTTGGGCGTAAAATAGCAACGATTAAATTTATATTAGACCTAATTGCTTTTGACAAGATCTGAATATCTTAAACAGCAATTACATCAGTCAGTTTTCGTTTCCGGAATTAACCTAACTAACCTATAGAAAATTTAACGATGCGAAAATCAGTTTCTATTTAGTTTTATTTTCCTTTTTTCGAAAAAGAATATTTCTCATATTAGCCGGAAATGCCATTGAATGATCAATTTTTTTACCTTTAATTTGTCGGGACTTTGTTAACCTCGTATTTCAGCAAACATTGCACGTACTGGACTGTGCATCACAGTACCTTCCTTCTCAGTATTCCGCTAGCCACACAGGTCTAACGAGAGTGCAAATAATAGTTTAGTTAAATTTTTTAGAGTATGTGATTACATACTGACACCGAGTCTTGACCTTTCGAAAGGAATTCAAGTGATTCCAGAGGGCGTTGTTACCTATACATCCAAGGTCTAATGATTGAAAACTAAAACCAAATGCTATGTATACAAGCAAATTTAGTGGTAATGAACATCAAAATAGATTTAAGATTTATGAGCAACTAATTGATCACAATTTCCAAATGCTTCTTATGAGGTTTATACATATTTTATTGTAATTTATTCTATTGTAGTGATTAATGGTATTTACTAGTCCGTAAAGGACATGCACCGATGGTCTGCTGCCTCAGCGAGCTATGAGATAACCAAGCTCAGCTGGATCGGTCTTCCCCGACGACGCGTACGCGTGCTGGCAGCTAGCTTCTGCGGCGTTGTGGGGCGTCTTCTTGCCGCCAGCGCAAGAAATATACTACAAAAATTTTTCACGCGTACGTGTTGAACAATCTTAAGACGCAAACGAATCAATAGGGTCAGGACCCGAGGAAGCAACCGAAGGTGCCGCAAACTTCCGTTACGGAACCTATCTACTTTTTCTTTTGACGGTTGCGTGACCGGAAGAGCGATCTCGTCCTGAAAGGGTATTTACGGCCCACAACAAGGATCGGGCATCCTGCTAGTAGTGGTGCTCCCATGAACCCTCCCAACTGAATCTAAAATTCAAAGAAACTTGTTCACGTGCGAGCACCCATTATCCCAAGCATGAGTTTCTGAAACCTCGAAAGGAAGGAGCTATAGCCCGATGGCTGGCTCAATAGTGGAGGAGCCCGCCATCGATGTGGGTCCCATACCCGTTCTCTTAACAAATCATTTTTAGGGCTTTGTAAAACCAATTTTTCAAAAATCTTCTAGTTTCACATCCTGTCTGTCCTAAGGTGATCCTTGTGTGACTTCAGCTAAAATTTGGTACAGGCTTGAGAGATAGTTGTCAATTTTGACACAAATTGATCTGCGTTTTAGGAAGGGGCCAACGATTTTGGAGGGCTGTAGTGATATTTGAAATTCATGCATTTTGTAAATAAGCTTTTCCAGACTTTCTCAAAAGCATTGGCTATATCAAACATAACCAAACCAATTGGCTTCCTGCGGTTCCAATATATTAGACCACTCTAGTAAGCTGAAGTTCTCTGGAATATGTTGGTTTGAAGCCTTGTTGTTCTTCTGGAATTATTACTTTTTCAGTAATAGTCTAGGTTAATCGATTGAGTAGCACCCGCGCTACTATTCTCGGCAGAAAAGATAATATACTAAAAGTTTGCCAGTTTTGTGGGAACATGAGGTTTTTACCGGGGCTTGGGATAACAATAACAATTGCCGATTTCTATATTTTGGGATAGTTTCACAAGCGTTAGATCGCGTTTTTAAGTCATTGTTTGCGGTTCGAGAATTTTTTTCGGGAGCCATTTTACCATGGTATTTGATATCAAATCAAAACCTGATGCTTATCGTCTTTTTAGCACTCGTATGATGTCTTTTACGTATTGAAGAGAGGCACTGCTTATTTGGTCGGAATCTGCAACGTCTGCTCCGTGAGTCTACTGGTCAGTCGATTAACATGGTCTGCATATTCGTCAAGGTCCTCCTCATGGGATGTGGTTTCATCAAACTATTATTCGAGAGTATCTGCGAAAGCTTTTGCCTGACCGGAACTGGTGAAATTAATATGTACTTTAAGGGCCATGAATTGGTGGTATTCGTAGCTTGTTTTTTTATACGAAAATACTAGGTTATACTTCAGAAACTATCACACCTAGGCTCCATATATGAAGATGGAAAAACTTTTATTAATTTATACTTACTGGGAGAAATGCCAGGCAAATCATTTTTGAGATTTCGTCTTTGAAGTACTCATCAGATGCTTACTCTGTTTTCAATGGGCGAGCATGATCTCAATTTAGATGTTAACTTTTTAACTTTTATTTAAGTCAATTATATTTGACTGTTGCATTTGCTAGTTATATCGAATATAAATATTATGATCACTTTTGAGAGTCACCTAGCGCTTAGTAGGCGACATGTTATTAGCTGGGCTTACTAAGGCTTACTTAGGCTGTCGACTAATAAGTACTAGCTGACTCTCACAAGTGATCGTAATATTTATATTCGATATAACTAGCAAATACAAAAATCAAATGTAATTGACTTAAAGAAAAATTAAGCTAAGAACATTACTCAACATTTAAATTGAGATCATGCTAATCCATCGAAAGTAGAGTTAGCATCTGATGAGTACTTCGATGACGAAATCTCAAAAATATTTTTTCATCCATTTCTCCTAGGAATTATGGTATCCGATCAAGAATTTTATTTATCATTGAATTTGTTTCCTTCTTGCGTTATCTACGATCAGTTGTATTCTTAGCTCTTCTCAAAACTCGATTCCACCTCCTTATTAATTCTTCGGTGTCGTTAGGGAGTTCATAGGAATTTGATATTCTTGTCAGAGTTGTGACTGTGTTGTCCTCTTTTGTCTGTAATTCCTTCTATCATTTTTTAGTATCGCTGGCTATTTTTGGTGTTTGAGTAATGGTTTCTTTAGCCAACGCGACTTGGAAAGCTTGGCAATCAGTTTTCTTCTTTACTTGTAAGGGTGCGTTTATGTATATTCCTCTTATTAGGAAGAGCACCGGCTTGTAAAAGGATGAAAGTTTGTCGAGGGCTTCGATGCGTATATCGTGTTTAAAGGTACGTAATATACCGATATCGAGACCATAACCGTTTTGGTAGCCGTAATGTGTTGGCTCGTTAGAGATATGCAAGCTAAGTGGATTATCTGTGATGAGCCAGTTTAGTTCAGTCCCAGCACGGTTACTTTTCACAACTCCTCCACTTCGGCGATAGCATGTAGAAGGCCGAGACTTTCACGGATTTAAAAAAAATCCGTTCACACTTGAATTGCAGTGACTTCTAGAGTTTGACCATTGGCCATTCTTGTGAGAAGAAACGAGAGCCATAATTTCATATCGACCTATCTATATGAAATTATGGCTCTCATTTCTTCTCACAAGAATGGCCGTTCCATCTCCTCTACCTGTTGTTCTATCGTTTCTGTACAGAAAACTGTAAGGAAAGCGCACGCACACAGTTTGGCTTTCCTTACTTTTTGACGCATTTTGAAACCTGTTGCAGCCCATCGCAATTGACACGACGGGCCTATGCATGGCAGTTTTTGGAGGAGAGTCCAAACTGCTGACAGCTGTGGCACATGATTTGTCCTGTTCGGGGATGTTTCGATAACATAGTACCCTTATGTTATATATGTATGTCTCCATAGGACCTTCACTAACCTGGATGGCCCATCCCTTAGTTTGATGTTGTGGATTTCGATGAGCTGGAATCACTGGCTTTCTAAATCTTCTTTGATATCCTCATTCGATAGTCTATACAGACCTCTGATAACCATATTCAGATTTCTTTCTTTGGGAAAAAAAGTGTGGTGCTGTATTTTTGCGTCGGTGAAGTATTTTGTAAGTTTCCTGTGATCTTGTGTTGTTTAGAGGATTATTTGGAGGTCCAAGTAGACCCTTTTTGCAGATTCATGTTACTCCCATGTTTTTTAAAATAATTTTAACAAAACCCTACTAAAATAATGTCCTGCCTGTCCGTCTGTCCGTCCGTCCGTCCGTGTGCCACGCCACTTTTTCTCGCAAACTACATAAGCTAGGAACATACGATTTTATAAGAAGGTGTAAAGTGGCGCTCTCTTCAAACTTTCGCCACAAAAAAAATTAAAATTTTTTTAAAGGGGTTGTCCCCTGAAAGAAAAATTTCATCAACTCTAGGCAATATGGGTATCAAATGAAAGGTCTTAATGAAAACTTTTCAAAGCAGGTCTTAAAATGAAAAGTTTTGCTTTGAGAGATGCAGGGGAAGGGCAAATGTACGAAAATTTGTGTCCCCCCTCGAAAAATCTGAAAAAAATCACAGAGGAGCATAAGGGCAACAAATACATCACAAGTCGAAAGTCGATCAACTTTGTTTATGATAGTAGATTTCATAAATTTTACATTTTTGTCTATAAAATCAAAGTAGGGTCCTTAAATTACCCAAAAGCTACAATTTAAGTTTTCTGATGGCAATTGTATTGTTCCTGAATATTTCACAATAATTGAACTATAAACAGCTAAGTTGCAGCCGATTAAATATTTGACATTTACGAGTTCAACAGCATTAACACGTGATAAAAGGGAGATACACGTCTCTCAGGGACCTTGACACTTCACATATATAGAAATTTTGATAAAAAATTTTAGAATACGGTTTGTAGCATTGAGGTGTTATCATGATTCAAACACTTGAAATAAAATGGCGGCAAATTTAAATGCATAATAATCAGGATATAGTTTTTGGAACTCAATTTGCGGAATCTGTATATAAGTCAAGTTTTGATATGCAGAACAGATTATTTGATTTACTAAGTGTTTCACAAAACCCTTCTGACAAGAACACTCTCCAGCTACTTCAACTCGTTCATTTCTTTTATGACTTTGGTCCATTTGTTGGGCGAAAAATAACGGGTAGCGTTTGCATGAGGGCTGTAGAAGAAGCTCTGGTAGAGGCATTGGAGGACCTATCGGTAGCATAGCACAAAATTCTTCATCCTTCTCAGCAGAGTCCTACTGCATTGGCTCATTTTCCTCATCTTCTTCTTCTATAGTTTCCTCTTCCATTGCTTTTTCGTCCGAAGAAGTAGGGGAGGGCGGATAGCTTTCTGTTAAAGAAGATGAAGACTCAATTTTTTTTTAGATTTGGCCAGCGCCAAACGCCTCGATTGCTCCAGTAACTCATTATTAACATGGCTTTGTGTTTGTTTCAGCTATTTGTTGATGAGCCTGTCTCAACTACTGGAGTACTTCGTTAAGTTGTGCCTGCGCAGTTTGCGAAGCTCTTTATAGTGAAATCAGCACATCAATCTGCTTAGCTTTGTCCATTGTCTTTTCAAACAAAACTTCATCACGCTAAAAAACCTATCCAACTGTTAAATGTTTGTATATGGACTATTGAATGATTAAACAAAAGAATATGGTCTCGCAACTAAGGAAAGCAAGAATCACTCACCCAGAAGACTCCTCAATTAATTTTTGATATCTCATTATCTTTCTGCCTCAGCCCTATCTTGTTCAATTGAGAAAAGACAAGAATCTTTCTTTCGCTGGTGATGTATCACCCTACGTAAGAAATTTTGGTCAATCCTTTAAGAAGGTAAGGTTAGGGGTAATGTCACGATTGTTGAATATTTCTCGGATCATCTGGGTAAAGAGGTCGGGTATATGCAACCTAGGAGTACAAGTGTCAGCAGCAAAGGGTCCCCACCGCTACGGAAATCAGTTGAAAAATTAATTCGTTTTCTAGTATAATCATTCCTAGTTCCAACTGTAAAATTATGTTGCTTTCCACTATAATCATTTCTAGAGTAAAGAGAAAATATTTTCCTTGTTTTGATATCACGCTTCGAAAAATTCATTCCAGCGGTGCGCCGAGAAAGGAAGTCAAAGGTAATGATAATTTCCTTATAGGTATAAAACAAGCGGATCGCTTGCTGACGGTGGTATGGAAGGGGGCTCGAACATATTTATTTAGTCTTCCTCTCATTTACTTGTTCCCCCATCATGCTCACTCTCGTGAAGATATTTGCAGCAAAGTAAGGTGGATCCAGAGCTAGCGAGTGTAGGCTCGAGTATGTAGGATGAAGCAGGGAGACATTGGGGTCCGACGAGACATATTCCCGCTTGGCAGTTAACGGAGAGTCGAACAGGCAATGCGGGTGGCGTTCAAGTCCACCTTTTGGTGGCCCACCGAGACCGAGGGCCTTCCCGTCGGAGCACTCTGACCATAAAGAGTAACAATACGTTCGGGCAGGAGGCGAACTTGCAACATTTGAGAGTCGCTGGTGATGGGGATGGAGTTCGGGGTAAGCCTGCTTCAGACGATTGCGGACTATCAATACAATCAGATGGAGAGGTTTTATTTATCAGTACCGTGTCAATACACTTTGTGCTGTCACTTCTTCGCCCGCTTAAACTGCTATATCTTCCAGTTGTGAAAACGTTTGGTTCAACTGCGATGTGCCGTTGAAACGGAGATGAGGATGATGAGATAAACGCTTGCATATCGCTGTTGATTATTGGGTCCGGAGGTGTATTACAGATGATCAAGGGGCAGTGTCGCTGTCGATTGATCATCTTATTTGGTCCAGTTTGATTGAAGCCAATACGATCCTGCCAATGCCTCTGATTCTCCGGTCAAACATCATCTAATTTCATTTTCTAGTGATTGTTTTGTTTGGTCCGGTGTGCTTGACACCAGGGTAACTAGCTTATGCAATCCTGCCAATGCCATCCCTCCGCTAAAACATCTACTTTCGTATATCAATCAAATTATTTTCTTCAGGAAATGGGAGTATGTGAGTGGTTAAAGCTCAAACTATTATTAAATATTCAAATTATCCATTGGAATTGTTTTGAGTCTCCTAATCAAGAGTAATATCACAACTACAAAAAAATTTTATAAGGTGTTTAAAGGGGGTCGCTCCATAGAGGGAAGTGGCCCACGAAAAAAAAAAATTCATCAAATGTAGGCGATATGGTTAAATGAGAGCTTTTCAAAACAGGTCTTAAGCGGAGAGTTTTTACTTTGAGGGGCGTACAGGGAGGGGAAATACACGAAAAACTTGTTTCACTGTTTCTGGAAGATTGTTGTATATGCGCAGAGCATCATTCGTTGCATCGTTCTTTAGTCGATCAGTTTTAGCGTAAGGTTTGACAAAATTGTTGGCATTTCTTGAATTATATGGATTTATTTGCGATACTTTTATAAAAGGACTTCGTTCCGATTCACTGGAAATTAAACATTTGAAGATAAACTCAGCTTTCTCCATAGTAATGATTTGACTGAAGTGAATCTACATTAACCGCAATATGCCCAGAAATATTTTGGATTTTTACTTTAGTTAATATGTTTATGTTTATAAGGTCCTTTATTAGTATTGCATACTTTTATTAAAAATAATAAGTGCTTTGTTTGATATAAGTTAGTAAAACAATGAAGTTATAATGTGTTTATTTATTACCAATTATTATTTTAAATCGAACTTGTACTAACTCATTAAGAATGAAATGCAGACTTCACATTTTTGACAAAAAGTTACTGTCAGACTTTTGCACTAGGCGCATCGCAATCTACTTAGTGCCTTACCGATCGTGTGCCCGGCGTTACGCTTTAGTACTGCAATGGATACATTGGTAGAAATTCGTTTGCTAGGTCTCGGGCGCTGCTTATCATTACCGTATTTTCGAAGTATAGTTCGCGCAATGCTACGTCGAAACTCCAGCGTGTCTACACAATTAGGTAATTCCGTGCTAGAAGAGTAGCATTGTTGTTTGCAACATCTATCAACCAGAAAAGTAAGGGAAAATACCACTTTTTGCCACTAATTGCTATTTGTTAGGTACCAATATTTGCGTCTAAGCAATCAAACTCTCCCATAAAACGATTATATTGGTACATAACGTTGGGTGGTTTTTGAATAGCGGAGTGTCTCCTTGCAGTTTGTATCGGTTCCAAGACATATTCACTGGATATCTGAGTCACACCGCTGTTATCATTCCAGCGTACAGCACAAACACCGCTTTTTAAATCGAGCCGACTATCATGGAAACCTCGCTGTTTCTTTTTGCATAACTTATCGTCTTTCAAGAGACACTTCTCTGTACGATTACTGCATACTGTACCCGTTGCTAAAATATATTTTTTTTTTCATTGCTGCTATCAAGAGTAGTCCTGTGAAGAAGTTGTCGCAGTATACAGAGAAAGTTGTTTCTTTGTACTCATTCTGAATCTCTGTCATCAGTTTTTGCACAACGTGTTGTCTTAATCCAATACTTTATAGCGGCCTTGATATGGATCGGCATACAAGAAATATCTCAGGTGTAAGGCCGCAATCATACCCCTCCGCGTCTTTTGTGATCTGCGGTGACTTTAACATGCCAACGGTTGAATGGGATTTAAGCTCTAGAACGATTGTGTCACATAATGAGATATCAATTTCATTCTCATCCTTTTCGCCTCTATGCTTGCTAACGCAGTTAAACTATTTCCCAAACTTAAACAATAGATTGCTGGACCTCATTTTTACTAACAATCCCATGAGCATTATCTCAGTTTCTCAATCATCAACCCCTTATGTCGAACCAGATTCTCACCATCCTCCACTTGAAATGCAACTATCGCTTTGCATCTCACGCCATAGGAATAACAAAGCTATTTCTAGATACAACTTCTACAAGACAAACTATGAAGCTATCCAATTAGAGCTTTCTGAGATCGATTGGCAGTTTCTCTCTCATTTTACTGATGTCAATGATGCTGTCACGGCCTTCTATAATAAACTTAATAATATTATAATGAATTTCGTTCCCCGTAGTCGTCCTCCTCGCAAAAAGAATGCTCCTTGGTTCACAACAGAAGTTTCAGAAGCTTTAAAGCTAAAAGACATAGCGCGTAAAAAGTTACAGCGTTTCGGTTCAGAGACGTATCTCTCGTCTTATAAACAACTACGCAAGAATGCCAAAATGGTCATCAAGCGCGCAATGCATTCATATTTTAACACCATCGAGGCCTCTTTACAATCAAACAATCCTAAATCTTTCTGGACATATGTCAACTCCCTCAAATCCACTTCAAATATACCTAGCTCTGTTAGCCTGCATGGGAAACAAGCGGCTGATGGTAAGGCCATATGCGATATATTTGCAGACCATTTCGCTTCTGTTTTTCAACCATTTTCGTTACCCTTATCCATTCTCCCAACTAACCACTCCTCTCATTTGAGCACCATTTTGACAACACCTTCCGAAGTCGAAAGTATAATCGACTCCATTGATGTTAACGTGAGTTCGGGCCCAGATGGAGTCCTGAACTTTTTTGTGAAAACACTGTCCTCATCCCTAAGCTTACCCTTGTCAATATCATTTAATATCAGCCTGACTGTAGGGACATTCCCAGCAATTTGGAAAAGAGCCAACATCTTTCCAATTCACAAATCAGGGGACCATAGCTTAGCACTTAATTACAGGCCTATATCCCTACTCTCGTGTTTTGGAAAACTTTTCGAGAGGATTGTTCATAACCGAATATATGATGCAATCTCCAGTGACTTCGATGGTTTCGTTAAGGGACGGTCAACGGTAACCAATTTGGCTGAATTTACCAATGCGATTGCCCTATCACTTGATGAAGGTCCGCAAATGGACGTGATTTACACGGACTTCGCCAAAGCCTTTGATATGGTAGACCATAGTCTATTACTGAAGAAACTTTGATATGGTAGACCATAGTCTATTACTGAAGAAACGGTTACTTGGTGTGGTTGCTCTTCGGACGTTTTCTCTCCTTCTTCTGGAGTACCTCAAGGTTCAATCCTCAGCCCTCTTCTATTTAATGTTTTCATAAATGATCTACCAACTGTGTTGACATCAGATTGTCTGCTCTACGCAGATGATTTAAAAATCTTTAAAGTCGTCTATTCACAAATGGACTGTAGTGACCTTTCGATGGTGCTCTATGAATCGCCTTCCTCTCAACGTGTCCAAATGTCTGCGCATTGTTTCACCAATAAGCGTAAGCCTCTTGCCAATGCGTATTCAATTAACGGATCACTGCTATCTACGGTGGATCATTATAAAGACCTAGGTGTTATACTGGATACACATTTAAAATTTGATGTACATATAGCTGACATAACCTCTAGAGCATCGCGAATCGCTGGTTTTGTACTACGATGCTCTCATAGAACATTCAGTATTCATACCTGTGTTCGCCTTTTCATCCTGTTGGTTCACTCCGTTCTCGAGTATGTCTGTCAAGTATGGTCACCCCGTTTCATTTATCTATCGGAAGCTGTCGAATCAATCCAACGCAAGTTCACACGCACTCTCTTATATAAATATAACCTTTCGTATCGCTCCTACAGTGAACGTCTAAATTTCCTTCATATCCCACCTCTCGACATTAGAAGACAATTTTTAGATTTATGCTTCCTTTTTAAGCTCTCCAGAGGCCTCTTAGCACCGGACCTATGCAATGCATTACATGCACGTACGCCATTGAGGACACGATCATCCGATCACTTTATCGTTCCATTTGCAAAAACCGACACGTATCTGTACTCGCCTTTGGTGCGATCTATAAGAGCCTACAATAATCTTCAGCTTGGTCCTCCACCGCATTCTTTGCGAATTTTTAAATCAACAGTACGGAATGCTCTCAATATTAATGGTTAACGTAGCCTTATTTTTTAATTTTGTTTTTGTATTTTCCTTATTTTCGCCTATTTTGTAATTGGATTAAGTAAATCTGTAAATAGGATTTTCTAAATAAATAAATAAATCCATGTTTTAAAACAAATCTTTGATATGTTGTTTACAGTCGCGTCTATCATAGTAAGGTATCATAGACTCATCTATGCTAATATCCTTTTCAATAACTCCATATTGCAGAAAATTCTTTTTCAGCATCTCAAAAAGAGGGCGCACTTTAGCCATTTTGTCGTAAGAGTAAATGGCAGTGTTATCGACCACATGGAAACAACGCAAAATTTCTTCGAACCGATTTCTTCGCATTGACTTAACCACCAATATATTATGTGTGTCTTCATTATTTTTCCAATACATCCTACGCCGCGGCAAATGCGAATATCCAGTCAAAATTAGAATATCGATGAAATAATAAATAAATAAATGAAGCCTGTTTTTCCTTTTAGTGCCGCATACATAACTGAGTAACGTACAATGTGAATGATAGCTTCATATCTAAAAAAACAATGCAAAGTAATCCAAAGATTCTGAAGCTTCAGATAGAGTAATTACTGATCTTGGTAACGGTGTGATCCACTCATCCTGATTTTGAGATAAGTCTCTTTTCACCCGTTACGGGCTACTTTAGGTGGTTGAGGCGTTAGCGAGGGTCTAGCTATCGATTGAAATGGTATGCCTCGCTTACGGGTTGATAACGGCTGTGCCTGACTTGACGTACTTTGGAATAAAACTTCAGTATGTACTGCTGCACATTGCGGCTCGTTGGCAATAACCAATGTATTTCGTGTAGTAAGATACTTATTGGACTCCGAAATTACTTCATCCTCAGAATCGCTGTCATCACTAATATTTCTTAAATATAACGTCAGTTCCGCAGCCGCCAAAAGTTGGCGACGTGATAAATTTGCAAAACTTATGTGTGTTTCATCCCCTGAGTCCAAATCCGACACAAGTCCGTTACCTGGAGGGTCGATGTATATGTCAGCTCTTGTCGTCTAATCATCTGAAGCTAACTCATTGAGAATGTCAATTATTTTATTTGTAGTCAAATGAACACGCTGTCTAAAATACGAAAAAAAATCTTAGTACTAGTCTCATCCGCATATTTGCCTGATGTATCGTTTTCCCAACACTAAAGTTTTATACTCGTATATGTTAGGTATTTATTATTTAGTATTTACTCATTATGTGTACACTTAAGACAACATGATTTTTGCACGATGAAAAAAACAACACGACTTGTCATGTCTGTTATTTGAACCAAACGTCAACCACAATCAAATCTGACTATTGCACTTAAGAGAGTGTTGCATAAGCTTGCGAGAGGTGTCTTTTTTGCGCATTTTACCGTACTTACGACCAATTTCCGAGAGCTTTACAAAAGCTATATCTTTTGTCTCGTTTTCGACTCACTGCGTATATATGGGTTAAGTAGAGATGGTCAGTATAAATCAAATTTTTTAAGTGATTTATATAAATTTATATTAAAAAATCTTTTTGATATTTCCTAGTAATTGACTTAACACTAAATCAAAATGAATTTTTTATACCTTATCTACACTCTTTCTAAATCGAATACTCATTGCAACCGTCTCAATCCACTTCAGATTTATTCCCAAAAAATTATCTCTATTATTGATAAAATCATGAATTAATATTAGAAATATTAATTATACCTTAAGCCGAGATTAGAACAAACTTTTTCTATTGATTTTGTTTTTCTAGAGCACAGATTGCCGCTTGCACGTTGATTACCGCACATTTCAGCAAATTCAATCAAAATTCATTGCTCCTCGTATTATCTTTTATAATATTTCAAAATACATTTGTAATATTGGTCAGTTTGTATATAAATGTAAGACTTCTGGGCTTCTGTTTTTTTTTTGTGAACATGATATGGTCAATTTCAGCGGAATATGGCTTGATAATGGGTATCGATACCCCAAAAAAAAGACTGGAAAACTTGAACAGTAGAGATAAAGTAAAAATCACGTTTCAATATTCACGCATACTGATAAAGTGGATGATAGATGAATTTTTTCATAAATTTTTAATCAATCAATCAAGTTTGATTTTAAAGTCCAAATTCTTGTCCATCCTATAATTAAGGTTTATACGGCAGTAAAAAAAAAGATAATTACTATCATTTAAAATAGGGAAAATTAAAGCAATATCAAAAGTAAACAAGAGAGTTGCATAGAAAAAGTAATTAAGTGATAAAATATTTGATTAAAAAACCAATCGTTTTGATGTGGTTTGAAAGAGTGTTGTAACTGTGCTTATTTTTTTCAGTCACAAAATTAGTTTATTGGTAGATTAGAAGCATTTCCTGAAAAATATATTCCGTGGTAGATAATTTCATAAAAACTGTCACATAAAACATTGTTTATGAAAGTAGTTATGGTTCGAGTTAAATTACTCTGTAATTCTAAGGACGTATAAACACAATACTTTGCTGCACAATAATTATCCACTATATAAAATTTAATTGCAAAAATGATGCATTTATTCTAAAATTGTAAATCACATGGAATTGTAGTGATTGAGTCTCTAAGATGCGCCTTATTTCAAACTTGCTATATTATGGTTTTTACCCTATGCAAGCTATGTTATGCTAGAGTGGTAGCCACAGGCTTAGTGGGACGGTGGACTTTCACTGCAGATGTGATGCGGGACTCCTCCTTTCCGTCCTTTTATCCCTGAAGTTTTTCGTTTCGACAGTTGGTTGTTAGCCGCATAGTGAGATCGACGACACTGAACTGCAAATGAAAAATCGGGAAAATTCGCGGTAATTGAAAAAATTTATGAGTGAAAAGTATTATTAGAAGAAGTGCAGCATATTTGGAATACCAATTTGCAACTCAGGAATAAATAGAAGTAGGAATGGATGTGTCAATTAAAACAAAAATTATAAGAATGAAAAAATAGTTATTTAACTAAAAATCTTAGAGACCGTACAAATAGTAGTCTTATGGTGCAAGTCTGGACTATACGGAAGATGCATCAAAACTTCCCAGCCAAGCTCTGTCGATTTTTGCCGGGTCATTAAGATGTGTGTGGTCTGGCATTGTCAAGCCCTTTCTACTGATCAATTCTGGCCGGTTTTTTTGAATTGATTGTTGCAATCTGGTTAATTGCTAACAGTACATAGCCAAATTGAGTATTTGGCCAGGTTCTAGCACCTCATGATAAACAATTCCCTTTCAATCCCGCCATACACACAGCATAACCTTATTTGATGTCAATCCTGGCGTTGAAGTCGTTTGTGATGATGCACCTTATTTTGACCAAGCGCATGGTCAAAAAAAGGTGAATCATCACAAATGATTTCGAACGATATTCTCGTATCTTGCTCATTTTTCATCGCTCATAATGATTTGCCTCAAAAATGGCTCGATTTCGTTGCGTTTTATTAGCATTTCGCAAATGGAAATTCGGACGATCAAATTTTTTTTGTGTTAATTTATGCAGCTTCCAAACGTCGAGCTTCTTTGTGTATCCAGCCTTATGCAAATGGTTCAAAACTGCTTGGTGACGGATATTCAGTTCCTTAGCAACATCATGGCTGCTTAGGTGAGTGAGGTGCATCTTTGACCTAAAAATCTCCAAAACGAAAGCGAGTGAACCATCTCTTGGCTGTGGCTTTTGATAAAGTATTTTGACCGTAGGCGCGACAAATTTTTTCACAAGCTTGCGATGCATTCTCACCTTGATCGTAGTGATACTTTAAAATATAACGATTTTTTCAGAAATTTCATTCATTTTTAAATGAATACAACTTTTGACACAAATGATGTAATACAAAACTGTCCCCATAAAAACTGTAGACTGGAATGTCACCTTTCAAACGCATGTCAGTTTGACTCAATCTGATTAGTATTGCCCAATATATGAGAACGAACACTATCTAGGGACAAAGAAGGCTTAATACTTCTTAGAGTATCCAATATCTTTGTGAATTGAAAGTTACATTTTTTGGCTAATTCATACAATAATCACAGATATATACTCGTACATCGGTTTCATAGTCACCGCAAGCACCGTGAACCCACAGATCGCTCATTAGACACTGTATCCATTCTTCGCCCTCCTTGTCATTTCTGTATTTTCCGTTGCAAAAAAAAAACACTCAGCGTCTTCGTCAGTAGGGACTGCAGCTTCAGTCGTTATTGGTATATCGTCAGAGAAATCAGTTTTATTTCCAGAGATAGCACCAAGACTCGAATCTGTTTCTTCTGAGTCTTTTTTTAAATATTTTTTACCCTTTTTCGCTCTTTCAAGGTCCTTCTTGCATGGGAAACTTGAAATTATTGCCGATCATCCTGGCTTACGCCCTCGACTGCTGGGTCTTTTTATGACTGATAGCACGGTCGAAATTTGAAAGGGAGTAACAAGAGGGTGATGTTCAGTCGCAGTAGCAGACGATCCTGGTTCAGTTTCATGGAAACTCTTCAGTTGCTGAAGACTATGTTCAACAATTGTTAAAGGCGTTGTCGGAATGATTGGAGAACTTTTATCTTGTTCTTCAAAATCGACATCAGATCTATGTAATCAGCTGCCACCAACGTTAAAGCTATTTGCTGCAATATATCCAGTTTGACATTTTACATAGGCTTTTCCAAACAGCTCAACACGTCAAATGATGTTTCAGACGTATTATTTTACGAACTTCTTCGCTGTAGTACACTTTCACTGGATCAATGAACGTTCGATCCAATGGTTGTACTTGTGCGTGCAGTGAGGTAGTAGTGACAGGATTGTCACATAATGTTGTTTGGCGAGATCGATAACCTCTATATTCTTCGTATGGCTGTAGTGTCTTCCAAGAATCAAAAGCACTGGTGAAGCTTTCGTTGGTTGGACATATTCCACAAAGTGTTGAAACCATTGCGGAAAAAGGTTAGTTTTAATCCAACCAGAAGAGTCTGCTCCTCCTATGGAGTCAACTGGAGCAACTCTCATTAAACCTTCCGACGTATTTTTACGCAGAAAAATGATCATGGGTGGAACAAATATTCCAGCTGAACTCATGCAAATAACTAAATTTATTAAGGAGCCCCTTTTAACAGACGTCATTGACCCGTTTGTTTTTTTCCTTTACGTCCTATAATTTTTGGTTTTTTGCTCTAGATTGTAGAGAGACTACATTCATCAACAATAAAGGTGCGTGCCGCAAGAAAAGAGCTATTAGCCTGGATTATTTCGCGCTTGTCATAAAACTTATCTATCCTTTCTTTGGTGAATTCGTTGGCTCTTGCTTGACAAATACCAGTCGGTTGTCTTATGGGTAAAACTTGATGGTTTCGTTTCAAAAATCCCTTTAACCAGTATCTCCCGGCATAATCTTCCATCAGAGAATTTTTAATATTGTTTTTTGGGGCTAATTGATTGGCCAAACGTCGTAGATCCATTCTAATGAGTCCGTAAAATTTGCTTTCCATTACTAAAATGTCCTCAACTAGTAGTTTTTCCATGTCTTCGCCCAAAACTGTTTTTCGGCCGATGCTCGTATGTTTACTTACTATCGACTCAATCGATAAGTCCTTTTCATTGACTATTTGAAAGAGTATTGACCGTTTAGCTGCCTTCAAGTATCTCATTCTTTTCTGACGAAGCAGGCATTTCCAGACTGTCCAGCTTCTTCCTCTTCCTGTATTTGTTGCTTGTTGACATTTCTAGAACAGAAATAACAAAAAAACTACTTACCAACAAAAAACGAGCAGCAAATTTGAAACCTTCCATATTATGTTCACCTTCAATATTCTATGGGAACCTAGCTGAAAACTTGATGTCACTTTTTTATACTAAAAATAATGATAAAATGAAGACTAAACCATAAACCACATGCATCGCTTAACAGTCTAAACTATATACTAACGAGTTCACATACTCTGGATTATCAAAAGCTGCACCCTTACCGAAAATATTTTGCAGGTACTCATTTGGCTCCCATGCAGCTGTCAGCAGTCAAAACCAAACTGAAACGTTTTCTTTTGTTTTCAAGCATTTCATTTATCATGTCATATCATGCTTATACAACAGAACTCAGACGGCTTGTATATTTATAGATATACTATATAAGACTTCTCCAAATTAGCTGCAGTATTCCAATTATGCTGCACTTCCTCTACCGTCCGGAGCAGCAACAAATTGCACATCGAGTACTATATATGAAAATTAATGCAGAGTAGTTAGTTACGCAAAAAATTTGAAGAAAAAAAAATTGTGTCCGATTGCAGCGTGCGCGTTCCGCTAACATCAAATACCTGCAGTAGCAACTCACTAGCAGCCTAAGAAGCAGTCAAGGCAGTGGATTAACGGTGCGCTATCTGCCTATTCGGGGAGGTGTTAGTAAGTCATCGCACCGAAGTCAATAAATATTTTGGGCATTTAAGGTATTTTTTCTCGACTATGTCAGGAGTTTTGATTCGCTGTGGAGTTTCAGGAAGGGCTCTTTCTGGTTGATAATGACCGTGACAAAATGCTGATGTCGTCCGCACAGGTTACTACTTGGCTCGACTTGTATCACAATGTACCTCTTGTATCACCAAGTAGCTTTCTTATGACGTATTTCAGAGCCAAATTGAATCTCCCTGCCTTAGTTCGATATTTATGTCAAAGGCAACAGTGAACTGGGAGGTTGTTGGTGTCATTGTCATATTGGTAAGACGGACTAATTTGACTGGGATACGAAAGCAAAGTATTGTTTGTTACAGTACGTTACGATCAATACTGTCGTATGCTTGTCTGAAGTCAACGAAAATTTGGTGTAGATTTACCGTGGATCTAGCTGCACTAAAACCACCTTGATACTACCCAATGATACTGTGGGCGTATGATCCGATTTTATGATCCAAGATCTTCGAAAATATTTTGTACGCCGTACAAAGCAGTGATATGCCTCTATAATGTTTGCACTGTAATTTGTCACCTATCTTGTGAATAGGCAATATAATTGATTGGCTCCACTCTTTTGGCATATGTTCTTGTTGCCAAATGTACTGGATGACTTTGTGAATGGCTTTATAAACACTGCTGTCACCATCTTTGAAGAATTCGCTGGAATCTCATCGATGCCCTGCGCTCTATAATTCTTTTGGGCCTTAATGGTAGAGCATATTTCATCCAGATTTGGTGGGGCCAATGAAAGCTCTCCGGAAACATGTATAGGCTCCGATGTTTTGAGGCTGTGCGTCGGATAAAGGAGCTTCTTGAAATATGATGCCCATCTTTCCTTAATCTAGGATTTATCAGCGATGATATTGCCGATGGCATCACAACAGAGCGTGGTTTGGGCTGATAACAACGTTTCAGATTTTCACTACTTTGTATGCTTGTCTCGCCAGACCTACATCTACGCTTCTCAATTGGTCGTCATAGTATTTTCTTTTCTTAACCCTGATTATTCTTTTCGCTACTCTTCTGAGATTTTCATATTGTCCTCTCGTCGTCCGTTTTTTCCGACCTACGTATTCTTTGTACGCCTGATTCTTTTTATCTAACGCATTCTTGAACTCATCATCGAACCAATAATTTCTCTTGCGCCGGATTTGATGTCCGATCGTGTGTTCTGCCACAGTCTTAATAGTCGCTTTCACTTCCATCTAGAGCTCGTGGCTTGTCTTTAACTATGTGTCTGATAAGATGGTAGCCAGCTGTTTATCGAGAGCCTCTGTGAACATTTTTATAGCGGGCTAGTCTTCGATGAATACGCCCTTGACATACCACATCGAAAGGTCAATTTGATCATGTAATGACCTGAATTAGAATTGGCTCCTCGGTATGTACGGAAGGTAAGTATGCTCGAGGCCCAACCCTGTTGGATCAGAACATGGTTGATCGGGTTTTGTGTGTAGCAATCTGGTCATACGCAGGTAATTTTATGCATGCGTCGAGGAGGAAAGCAAATCGAACATATGATTGAATTTCTGCTACATGCAAAGTCAATCAGGTGCTGGTCGTTATCATTTGTTTCAT
This sequence comes from Odontomyia ornata, assembly GCA_963969285.1. Classification (NCBI taxonomy): domain Eukaryota; kingdom Metazoa; phylum Arthropoda; class Insecta; order Diptera; family Stratiomyidae; genus Odontomyia; species Odontomyia ornata. The sequence continues at coordinate 61,029,219 of OZ017742.1, read as the reverse complement.
CGTGTAGGCTATATCCTCCAGTCGTTCCCCAGTGAGATAGCTCATTGCTAACCTTAGCGTTGAAATCATCCAGAATTATTTTTGTGTCGTTTGCATTCAATGAGTAGACTAGTCTTTCCAGTGATTGTGGAACGTTTCCTCCGTTTCTTCATGCTTTTCTACGGTCAGGACATGTACGTTGATCCGTCAGATTTTGAACAATTTCAATTTTATACGCATTGCACACAACCGTTCACCAACTGCCTTAAAATCAATAACGTGCGATTTGAACTCCCTATCCACAATGAAGGCCACTCCGAATTCTCGCTTGCCAGTAGGCTTTCTACTTTTGAATATTGTGTGCCATCTTATGTCTTGAATATCAGTTCCAGTCCAGCTCATTTTCTGGATTGCCAGTAATGACCTGTTGTAAAAGGTCCTTACTAGTGCCAAGGTATTTCAGTGATCTAACATTCCAGAGTCCATGCCATAGTCGTTTTTCCGTTTGCGAGGTCGTTGCCGTGACTTCAATCCCTTCCGGGGCCCTTCTATAGGTTTCGAAATATTGTAGGGGTTTCCAGGGACGGAGAGATACCCCGACACTCAACCTCCACCCTGGCGTTATGGTTAATACTTCTATTCCGTCATCAGGCGCGGAAAACTCGCCTTCACCCTCTTACGCTAGAGTTGTTGATGTATTTACAGCTATTAGCGTTTCTCGGCATTTAATGTCCCATTATTTGGGAACCAGTAAACCCAACTTGCAACCCCAAGACCATGTATGGTCATTTAATGGGGGGGCTTAGGATGAGGAACCATAGAAGATGTGGATTGGGGAAACATAGGTTTCCTCCTCCATTTGCAAACGGGCTTGGGATCGTCTAGGGCGGAGATATATTTTCTAATAATCTTTTATTCATGTCTAATTTTCACCTCATTGCCAAGACTGTTGTATTCTGTAGTATTGCATAGGTGTCATTACATTTAATTTAAGTCACGTGTCTTACGGTATAGCAATCTTTAATGACTGACACTATAATAAATGACGTTGAATGCTAGTTTAATGAAAGACTGCAAATGACAGTAGAGGCCGTACTGCCAACATTCCAATACTAATACAATCGAGATATAATAGCCTCCATCAAGCTTCACTCCAATTAGTCGCCCGAGGGCCGATCTCTCAAAAGCGTTCAATATTTTTGTGGATGTTTCGGTTAGGGTCCATGTTATACACCCATAGTATAGCCCAGGTCCGATCACAGATTTGCATGCTTGAAGGTGTCAACTTTTCCTTATTTGTCATTTCCAGTTGAGCACTGCAAAGTGACGTTTTCAAGTGAAGGTATCGCTCTCGCTATCCACAGGGATGTTGAATTTTAAAATTTTTGTCTGAATCTGACCTTCAAAGTTTACAGGAAGCCCATTCAACTCTAGTCAAAACATCTCTATTTTTCTTTTATAAAGTTTTTAGATGGCACATGCTTGTATTTACTCATGATTAAAGTGAAATAAATTCTGGTTAACATTAGATCAATTTATTATTTTTTATGTACGATGTTTATTATATAGGGCGGGCAAAATACAGGTTTCTTCTTAAAAATGCAATAAAATGAACAATAAATAAATATTTTAGCTTTATTTGCGAGAACAAACCTTCACGTTAGCTGTGAAATAGAATTTCATTCATATGGCTATCATAGCTAGCATGACAGTAGGCCCTCCTCTCAGCCCGATTTTCTAAGACATTATTGATAGTGCTGAGCCCCATCTGAGCAATGGTTTGTTGAATGTTCAATTTCAATGCTTAAATCGTTTGGGAATTTCCTGCATATCATCGATCTTTCATAGCACCCCATAAAAAGAAGTCCAACGGTGTCAAATCGCAGCGGGTAATTGACATCGCCAAGGCGGCTGATTACACGATTTCCGAACTTTTGCAAAAAATATCGATTGTTTGATAAGCTGTATGGTATGGCGCGCCATACTGTAGAAACCAAAGGTTAGTCAAGCCCAAATCCTCATTTTCGGACCAAAAAAAGTCGGTTATCATTCCTCTGTAGTGCTCCCCGTTGACTGAAACAACATTTCCAGCCTCATTTTCAAAGAAAAATGGTCCAATGATGCCACCACTTCAGGATCTACACCACACTGTCTCTCGTTGAGGATGCATTGGCTTCTCAACAAGCACGTGTAGGTTCCCCGAGCAGTTTTGTTTGTTCACATAGCCGCTAAGATAAAAATGTGCATCATCAAAAAAGTTTTCAATATTCCCTAACGTTTTTGAAGCGAAAATCGATACATTTTGTTCCGCGGATGGTTAATACCGACTCACTAACATAATTTTGAGCGGGAAACAGTTTTCAATCTCAAAACAACATGTGATTTAAAAAGAAACTACTATATTACCTACCCTGTACATGAGTGCACTGCGTTTTTTCCTGTAAATACGTCATCAGCTAAGCGATTAATTTACTATGCAGTTCATAAATCATGCGGTATTATTGACGGAATGTTGCAAATCAAATTCAATTACTCATCAGTAATTAGTTCTGTGTGGCACCATTGAGTCGTGCAGTTCTTGCGTTCTGCCAATTTCCTTGAATTCTTGTGATTTTTTGCACGTTTGCTCGTGGTGTGCTTCCGGGTTTTGTGCCTTATTGCGTTATATTGACTATCGTGTTCGTGGTGGTGCGATTCCGCGTTGCAGTACCGTGGATTTTTAGTTTAAACATTTTCGCATTTTAAGACATTTTCATTGTTTTTCTTTTGTTGATGTGGCAGGTGTGGAGTGCCATCTAGTGGTTGATTTCTTCACTTTCCATGGCAGTGATCGATTTGTTCAGTTTTTAAACTCTACTTGGACACGAACCCGCCTGTGAGTATTTAGTGCTAGAGTGCCGTGATTGAGCTTTGTAGTGCTTCTTCGCTCATTTTTAGTGTTGTACTGTTTGAAGTTCATTTATTTTGAGCATTTTGGTACACTTTATTTTCACCTACCCATACTGAAGTGATTTTGTAATTGCTTATTTTATACGCAAAGTCTTAAAATGCCATCTTGTTCGGCTTCACAGTATGTTGAAACAATCGATAAAACTCCTCTTATTGTATGTTCGGGCTTCTGCGCATGTTCCTTTCATGCTAAGTGTGCACAGATCATATTGCTGATGCTATTGTTAGTTGTGGTGCGGGAGTTTTCTGGCTTTGTGTCAGATGCCGTGGACTTCCCCTTTCAACTTATGTTAACAAATTGAAGAGGACAAATGAGATTGTTAGCACGCTGAATGAAGACTTCCTTTGCATGCAGAAAAAGTTCAAAGATGCAAAAAGAGACATTGCCAAGTTATTGCAGTCGTTGCATGTCTCCGAAGATTTATCAAACCTGATAGAGCGAGTGCCGTGTGTGTCGTCAGTTATCACTAGGAGTAAGAAAAATTCTAGAGTTTTGCAAAATCCACCTCCTTCGGCTGCTACAGTTAACACTCCTGTAGATAATCAACAGCAGAGTGAATGCATTTTAGTTGATGCTGTAATTGCTTCTCCTTCGCCTTCCGTTAATGATCATCGTGGACTGCAAAGTACGAGCATTTCATCAGACCCGAACTTGGTTGTTCGTCCCATTGCTTACGGTTCCGGAGTTGCTGGCTCATTAGTCGCAGATGGTTCTACCAATGGGAACCTTTTATTATATTCTGCATCAGATTCTGCCTCTTCTTCCAATCTGTCATCGCCGTGATTACGCAACTAAAAGGTATAAATTCATGTGATGCTCCATCAAATATCTTTCCAGGCTCTCTAGGCTAGTGACTGCATCGAATTATAAACCCAAAGAAAAGGGGCGTTTGGTCGTAATATCACCGCCTTTCAGTGTATTTATTTCTCGCTTGGATTATGACACTACTCCCGATGATATTGCTGATTATATCGAATCGAAGCTGGGGTCATCTTAATGCATCATCAGCTGCAAGAAGCTAACCAAGGAGAAATTACCTAACAAACTCCTTGCTTCTTTTAAGCTTATTGTGCCTGCGTCCATGAGTCAACTAAAGAGCCAGGAGTTTTGGCCTCCTGGATTGCTTGTTAAACCGTTTGTTGCCAGTGATCGTCCTAATTTTTTAGAGCTGGAGTGCCCAGAGAAGCGTCTTTGCCGTTGATAAATGTGAACAGTCATTTCTCAATTTATTATCAAAATGTAAGAGGATTGAGAACCAAGCTTAAAGATCTTTCTGCTTCAAAAATTACCGCTAATGATGATGTTTTTTGCCTAACGGAAACATGGTTGAATGAATCTGTTTCTAATATTCATATCTCCCCAATTCATGACATTTATAGACAAGATCGTTGTTCGCTTTCTAGTTGCAAATCAGTTGGTGTGCCTTGTTATGACTTTCTTCCATCTGTTCCTATTATTGCATCTATTTATACACCGTGTCAATCTCCACTGATTTTAATGCACCTCAGATTGACTGGGATCCTCTTAACTATGCACAAATCATTAATTCCAAACGTCTTTCATTTATTTTTCTCTCCTTTATGTCCCATTGTTCCCTTTCCCAACTAAATCAAATTTTGAATAGTAACGACCGCATTCTCGACTTAATTTTTACAAATAGTGCTGCATCTATTTCACTGTCATTTCCATCCGTGGACGTCTATGTGACTGCAGACAGTCATCATCCACCACTGTGAATGGAGTTCTGCTCCCCTTTGTTAAAACGTCGGCATGGTGTGCTCCCTTGTAAATATAACTTTCGTAAGGCTAATTATGCTGCCATTGCTGAGGGTCTGTCTTCTATTGACTGGTGTTCATTTTTCCTTAATTTGGACGTTAACTCTGCTCTTGATGAATTCTACTCTTAATTGAATTGTCTTATCGAAAGAAATACTCCAGTCTACTGTCGATCACAGTCTTCGCATCCACCATGGTTCACTTGTAGGGTTCTTGCTGCGTTGAAATCTAAAGATAGAGCCCATCGATTTTCTAAATTGACTGGCTCTAATGAAGCATATGCAGAATTTTCAAGACTCCGAGATTTGGCTAAACTTGAGATTTAGACTGCGATGAAAAACTATTACTTTTCCATTGAGAAATCATTAAAAGCTAACATGCCTAAGCCTTTCTGGCCTTACATTCGCTCTTTAAGGAAATCGTCCACGGTTCCTGATGTGATGCATTATGAATGTTCTAGTGTTGTGCACCAGTTGATATTGTAGGGCTCTTTGCTCAATATTTCGCGTCTATTTGCCACAACGCCAATGTATAAAATTCGTTCCAGTCTGATTTTTCATATCCACAGTGCATGTCTTCCTTTTCCATTTGTCCTAGTGATGTTGAGTTTGTGATCTCTAATTTAGATGCAAGCTTGGGTCCGGGTCCTGATGGGGTTTCTAGCTTTTTTGTTAAATCACTAGCTCCTGCCATTTCCCTTCCTCTTGGTATTCTCTTCAATATAAGCTTAGAAGAGGCCTCATTTCCATTTGCATGGAAGCCTGCGTTTATTACACCGATACTGAAATTATTTCGTGCTTCCCCAAAATCTTTGAAAAATCATGTATGTTAGACTCCTTAATTGTTTTTCACCGTTTTGTTCTCAATCGCAGCACGGATTCCTTCCTCAGCATTCGACGACTAGTAACTTGTTGGAACTCTCTAACTTTATCGCCAAATCATTTGATGCTCGCTCGCAAGTTGATGTTATATACACCGACTTTAGTAAGGCATTCGATATGGTCCCGCATGATATTCTCTGTAATACGCTGAAATGTTATGGTTTCCCTTATCCCATTGTATCCTGGATTTTCTCTTTTCTATCAAATCGGTCTTGCTCTGTATCCCTGCGTAATGTGGTGTCACCACCATTTTATCCAACGTCAGGTGTACTTCAAGGCTCCATTTTAGGCCCTCTTCTATTTATCATATTTATTAATGATTTTCCGCATCGATTTGAGTCTAACTCACTTCTTTATGCGGATGACTTAAAATTGTATAGGTTTATTAATACACAATCAGATTGTGGATCTTTGCAAGATGACCTCGTTGTCCCAAGGAACTGGTGTGAGTCAAATAAACTACCCTTAAATGTTTCCAAGTGCAAAGCTATGAGTTATTCTTTCAAGCCTCATTTCCTTTCCTTTACGTATACTATAAATAATCATCCTCTGCTATTGGTGTCTGAAATGAAAGATCTGGAAGTCGTTTTTGATTCCAAACTCATGTTTGATAATCATGTATCGCATGTCACTTCTAAAGCGGCTAGGTTGTCTGGATTCATTCTCCGTCATATTAATATTTTTAGCGAAATATCCTCTGCCTTGCTATTATATACTTTTCTGGTCAGGAGTATTCTGGAATACTCTGTTCAGATTTGGTCTCCGCACCATGCCTACTTAGTTACAGATCTTGATAGTATTCAACGAAAATTCACAAAGTGCTTGCTTTACAAATTCAATCTGCCTTACAGAGTTTATAATGAACGTCTTGTCTTATTAAAACTTCCTTCCCTTGAAGCTCGACGTACGTTTTTAGATGAGTGGTTGTTATTTAAACTTCACCACCGCCTGAGTTATTCTCCACTGGCAAATGATATACGATGGAAGGAATCTGATACACTAAATCGTCTTCCTTCTCAACTATGTATACCTTTTGCAAGAACGGAATTATACTATAATTCAACTATGTTGCGTCTGCTCCGGGTACACAATGAACTAAGGCTTGGTTATTTTCCTTCTAGCTTTCTTATTTTTAAGAACTCACTTAAATCTTTGCTTTTTGGATTTTCTTAATTATTTTTTTTTGTTACTGTTTAATTTGTTTTAGGATTCTATTCGCATTAGTCTCTTTTGGCTGCGAATTAATGTATTCCTAACTTTTTAATATTTTATTTTTTGTACCAACTCTGTAATTGGGATTACTCCTGTTGATCTTGGCCTAAATAAATAAATATTCAGCAAGCTCAAAAGACCGCTCCGGGGACACCGTTTTGATACGATAGAGGAGATTCAAGCTGCAGCGAAGACGGAACTGAAGGCCATCCCGGAAACGAGGCGTATCTCAAAAACTAATGAATATTTTGATATGTAAATTTGACATACTCGTAGATGTTACTGACAGTACTACCAAACTAAAAAAAATTCTCCAAATCCTTCAACGTGCGCAGTTTAAATTCAAATGCCACCTTATTCTTTGGTCACAGTAGTATAAACAACATTCAATTATGAATATTGAATAAATCTGTTTAAACAAATCAATGATCAGCTAGATTTGGTTTGCAACAGTCCGTTATTGAAAGCATTTAATTTTTTTTTCAACTGTATAGAAAAAAATTAACGATAATAGTTGAATTTGATCTGCAATATTCCGTTAATATCACATCATTGAAATCAACGCACAGATCCATGGCGGGCGAAAAAACTTTCTGACACTAGCTGACATTTGTGGTTCCTCTTCTATTCAGGTTAGTGTAGCCCGTGAAGCAGTGGGTTACGGCACACTCCGCTTGTGCAGCAGCTCCCGTGCTTAAGATTCGGTGGCAGCATCGAATTAGAGCTGTAGTGGGTATTAATTGAAAAATTAGGTAGTAATCACACGGTTGAGCGTGATATTCACCATATCACCTCGAGTTCTTTTACGGCCATGAAATGAGATACCCTAACAATCAATCTCAACGCCAAGGTCCAGATTTAAACTGTTGTCGATTGATTATTATTGTTGTTATTATTTTTGTTATTTGTTATTATAATTCTATTCAGGTTGACTCTAAGATATACAAAACTATCCACACGTTCAAAGTTCTAGATTTCTACCATCAGGTTCTGCTGAACTGCTCTTTCTCGTTTGAGCCATGAAGTTAGTTTTATGAACTCGAAAGCCAATCCAGTATGCTTCAAATTCTAGGCTCAGAAATTCTTCTTTAGCATCTGAGATTGATCGTGCCATAATCTTGACGTCATTAGTGTATGCTAAATTTTGTATGGACTTAGACCTTAGTGCCTCAAAGATTTCAGCTGATGTCTTCCCAATGACTCATTCCAGAATAATAATAAAGAGCATTTAGGCAAGTCTATCCTCTTGTTTTAAGCCTGATTTCGTTTTGAAACTGTCCGTTAGTTCACTTTTTATCCTGACCTGAGAGTCTGTGCTTATCATCTTTACTTTGACCATATTTACTAGTTTTGTGACACGCTAAAGTCAAGCATTATTTTCTACATGTACAGGGCGAGCCAGAAAGAATTGTGAATTTGAAAAAATCATTAAAAAAAACTGAGTACAATTCACATACAAATTTTTATTTCTATAAAAATTGACACCTGGGAAATTCATTTCTTAAAAATAACGTCATCCAGGTGTTCACCATCCCGCTGCAAACATTCTTCGAATCTGACCCTCAAATTGGTAAAAACTCGCTGGCACATTGCACGGGGACTAGCTGCCATTTCTTCCCGGATATTGGTCTTCAACTGGTTAATCGTGGCTGGGTAATTGGTGTAGACTCTACTTTTTAGGTATCCCCACAAAAAAAAGTCCGGTGGCGTCAGATCCGGACTTCTAGGAGGCCATGCAATGTCACCTCGGCGCGATATCAGTTTCCCAGCACACATCTCGTTTATGACCGCCAAAGAGGCATTAGCTGTATGGCATGTCGCGCCATCTTGTTGAAACCATGTCACACGATTATAGGCTTCAAATTGTTGCAGTTGTGGAAAGAAAAAATCCCTTAACATGGCTATGTATCGGTCAGAATTTACAGTGACAGATTGGCCTTGTTTTTTCGAAGAAGTAGGGTCCGATAATTCCGTTCTTGTTGACCTTGGGCGTCCTGCAGGCTTCTGTTTAAGAGTCGAACCAGTCTCTTCGAACATTCTGACCCACGATCGAATCACACTTTCTTTCGGACACTGATTTAGGTCATGTAATCCAAACTCACGCCGAAATAAACGCCGAACAATAGCGCACGAATTGTGATTTTTAATAATGTTTAACGCAGAATACACGTTGCGCTCCGGTGAAGTGATCCATCGCGACTAAATTTCCGAGAACCGAGCTACTTAACCCCACCACCCACGCAGTCCCCTCTCTAAAGCTTCAAATGCAAGAGTGTTTTTAAAATCGTACGCCTTTCTGGCCCATCCTGTATTTATCGTAAGCTTGCTTGAACTCTACAAAGAGTTGTTGCACGTTGATGTTATCTTCCCAGCGTTTACGAGCTTTCTGGAGACTCACCTGTGGAAATTTCATAGTACGGCTTTAATTTTCTTTCTATGGTTTTGGAGAGCACTGTTTATTACGTACGCAGTCATGCAATCCCTCTATAATTTTCACACGTTAATTTTTCATCCTTTTTGCCAGTCCTCTGACAACTGCTCCTTTGAACGTATTTTGCAAGTTAATTGAAGGAACAGTTCTGCTGGCATCCCGTCTATTCTAGGAGCCTTATTTTTTCTGCTCTTCGTCTCTGGTTGGTGGCGCCACTGGGACCTCTTGCCCTGCTTTTGGAATGTTCAAAGCTTCAGTCGTTTTTGGGGACGCTGTGAATAGCATCTGGAGATATTGCAGCCATCAGCTTATAATTTTGACTGGGTTATCTATTGCTCCTTGTGCACTTTTTTAAAAACGTGTTTGTGAATTGAAGCCGCCACTTAATTGCTTAATAGGGGTACACGCTGATCTGACTTAATTCTATGATAGAGTTTGCATGACATACACACTTCTTGTAAAGTAATTAGTGTTACGTGAAACCTTGCTGCGAGTATTAGATGCAATATTTTAATACGTTTTACGAGTATTCAAATTTTCAAGGGCCATAACCACTTTTAATCGTATATATCAAATCAACTGTAAATATCCTTTTAAAGAAGTCGCAAGCCGATTTAATATTCTCTAATGCTTGATGGATCTACAACTACCATTTACCGCCCCATCACCAACATATTATCACTTCATCGTTACAGAATGTTCTAACAGCGTAACCTCCAGAATAAATGCATATTAACTCACCTTCAACCAAGTGTAATATATGATTTGTACAGGTTAACTATTGCTACTAGCATGCTGCATCACTTTTCTTCATTTCCATCTTCGTTTGCTCATCAAAGTGTGAATGATGGTCATTTTCATATTTCACGCAAATTCAAATTTTCCAGTCAGTGAGCAAAAAAACGGTCATTTAGTTAAAACACTTACTCAACTATGGTATTTTCTATTAGACATGCTCTCTATTTCCCCTTTTTCGCCACCCATTTATATTCATATGTTGTTGATGTGTGTTTTACCAGACCCGGTCAGGAAAATAGCCGTTGCTGTCCATCTTTGAAATGATTGTTAATGGGGTCTGGTGGTGTTACGAAGAATAAATTTATGAAATCGGATAAAGTAAAATGAGAGATAGGAAAAACGTTTTAGAAAAAATATGATAAATGCGTGGGTTATTACCGGTGAAGGAAGTCATAAGTTTGGAAACCGTTTTGCGGATTTGATTTTAATTGCTACGTTTTTTTGGTAAGAAGTGAATGCATTAACAGATGGAATTGGTAATGGTTGGACGCATTCGTTTAACTTGGCGTTACATGGTATTTAAACCGCTTAAGATATTCTAATTTATCTAATATGAATTTTAAATGCTTTTTTTTTGTGCTATTACAAACTAAAGCAAGTATCATTCCCCCAGGAGTCTAGCTCAAGGCTTTCCGTCAATTCAAATCAATCATCAAAAAGTCGGAAAAACCAGTGACCAAATAGAATTCTGGCTCTAAATACAAAATAAAAACAAATTTATCAAAAGTGATTCATTTTTTCATTAGTGGTTTTAACATTATCATTGATGTGCGATCAAAGATAACGTCTGTCATATTTCCTCTTCAGTTTAATTTCACTATCTCAATTCGAAGCCTTTCTTCCTACACTTTGACGCACAAGAAACGTAGACTTTGTCCTGAAGCATATTAACATGAGCAAGTGCCGATTTTCTTTGCAAGTGCCTTCACATAATCACCTCCAATTACCACCTGTAAGGTGCACACGCAATCATAAATTCAATGCACCAAATGCAATTTTTTGCATTACATTCAATCAACACGTAGTAGTTTTCTTGCCAACCTAAGTTTTCTTCTATGCCGTCATTTGTTGGCCTATTATAGAGTGTCGTCAGTTTTTTCATTAATTAATAATTCACTCACACCTGCTTTATCACAACTTGGCGCCGATAAATTAATTTTCAAATTCTTATATGGACTTGTTAGACTTGTTGCCGCACTTAAATCAATTTTCCACCAAACGTGGATGGTCGAGTTATATCGGTCACCAAAAACTTATTCGTTTGACAAATTGCTCTGATTGATCGCGAAATAATAAGCGGAATCTGTTTGTTGAAAATTAATCGTGAAACTCGGGGGTGATCAATAAATTTGACTATGATTGAACGATTTTTGGGTGTGTTGCTTGCTACGTACATAAGATATCATTTAAAGATGCCATCTGGTGATCTTTGGTCACTAAACTCAATTTATCGTTGAAAAGACGACTTTGAAAACTTAAAAAATTTAGTTAAAGAGATCGGAAAAATCACAGTCATAGATTAGGTAAATACGCGTACATCGTTGGATAGCTGCCATTGTATTTGTTATATCAGAAAATTCAAATGTTTGGAAATTTGTTAAATTTGATCAAATGTTTTTGTAATTTAATTAATTTATTTATAGTTTACTCAGTTCGAACAGTTTAAGTATCCATAAAAAAATGAATTTAAGTTTCTAGACCATACACAAGTATAAAATTTTAAATAACTTATTTCAATTGTTTTTTCAATTATCAGGTGATTGATGTATTCTTAGGAATTGGTAAAAAAAAATAAACCCATTACTAAGACGCTAGCAGTTATTTTTTATTCAGATATTTTTACTATTTAGAAACATACAATATTAAAAACCATCTCTGACAAGCATTTGATTAAGCGAATTTTTTTTTATATCATGAAACTTTGCTTACGTTTTCCTTATGTATTCGTTTTTCCTTCTTTCTCGTCGGTTATATACGTGAAGTCTTGGAATGTGCCAATGGACTGTCGCCAACAGGTCAACAAGTCCGGACAACCTTAGTCTACTCCGAGGTGGCTGCTGGCAGGCTAACTAATTCAGAGAGGAATTTCGGTCATTATCAGCCACCGAATCAAATGCCCGATTGAAATACGTCAAAACACTCCCAACAACATTATCTTTCTTTACCTTAATTCATTTTCATCTCTTTAAGATCGTACGTCAAGTCCAAAAAAGAAAAATAAGAGGGAGACATAATCAACCAAAAACCACGCGATCCCGATTATTCACCGACGCGGGGCCAGAAATAAACTACTCGAATCTAAAAACCAAATCAACTTACACTTATTAAAAGCACAAAGCCAAGCTACGGCACCACGTACTGAACCAAATAACCGAGCCGATAAGTCACAGATTATTAAAACTTTACCCTCTCGGCGTCATACTCACCTGCCATCTTCTTTTTCTCCTGAAAAAGAACGGCTATCTACTGAGAAGGGAAGATCTTTTTGTTTAGTAATTCATTTTTGTGACCTCATTTCTTCGTTTTTGGGTGAGTGCATCAAAATACACAATTTTGAGCATATTTTGATTATCACTCTTCGTCAAAACAATATTTCCTTTCGTTTACCAAACATAACAATGTTGTTTTACGTTAATAGCTAATTGGAAGACATTGATCGCTCATCCGGACTAAAAGTACTCGTATCTGTCTCAAACAATCTCAAATAACATTGTTGTGTACTAAGTGCTTACAAAATGAAAATGACCCTTTAAAAAGTAAAAAGATTTTATTTGATAATAAGCATGTCCTTCGAATAAAATAATTAAATGCATTTTGAATCATTTTCGTAAATAATCCATAAGATAACAAACGAATTCGCGGAATGCAGAACTGACTCCAAATAACTATCAGTTCATTTCAAAGCAGATTTTGGATAACGTCAAGGATATGTAATTGATTTCGAGCACTTATAGATGCTTTTTTATTTACGTATTAACGTTTTGGAGACAACTTTGCTGGATTTAATTGTTTATCTGTAAGATTGAAACGCGCAACTATAGCTTTGCCCGAGCCGATGGCAATTATCGAAATAAGAGAATCTGGCCCAGGTAGAAGGGGCCATCAACAGGGAGTTCCCTAGCGTGGGCAGGATCAAAACAAAGATGACACCGGAAAACCATTGGGGACAACGCATGGCCATAATTGACTTGACCGAAAAAGACGCCGAATAATTTCTGAATATGGGCAAAGTAAAAATCGGTGGGTTATCGGCAGGATACTGCGAAGAGCAGCGCCTCTTCACTGTTTCAAATGCCTTGGCTACACCACCACACAAGTATGCAAAGGACCGATAGGAGTTCCCTATGTTACAAATGCGGTGAAATGGGACATAAAAGAAAAGAGTGTACGAAGGAGGCGCACTGTATTCTTTGCAAGGTTGCTGATCCAAAACCTGATTTTGGATACGTCTTAGGATCGGGGAAATGCCGGGTGTTCCAGGAAGCCCTAGCCAAGGCAAAATCAGAACTTCGATGACCCGCATCCTGCAGCTAAACCTACACCGCAGTTCAACCGCCCAAAATCTGCTTGAGCAGTTTACGAGGGACATGAAAGCCGACTTTATGCTGCTGAGATAAAAGTTCTATATCATGATATCCCGATGAAACTGGTACTGCTGCCATCTGGGCTCGAAATAGTGACTTCCACGCGGACAGCTGTGGACGTGGGGATGGTTTTGTGTGGGTTTTGTGCTTAGGTACCACCTTCTTTAGTGTGCACTTAATGCCGTATGAACCGATATCATCTTTCCAAACCAAGCTTAACGCTTTGGCGGGCGCCGTCTTGAACGCAGACGGAAACGTCCTCGTTGGGAGAGACTTCAATGCTAAAGCAATCGAATGGGACATGCATCAAACAGATCCGCGGGGAAAACGATCCAAGAAATGGCGGTTAAGACGGCGCTTGTCGTACTAAACACCAGAAATACGCCGACTTTCCGCCGTTTTTGCTGAGAAGGAACCATAGCTGACATGACATTTGCCTCGAAGTCCTTAGTACGGAGGATACACAATCGGAGAGTATTAGAGGACTAATCAGCCCGTATTCACCAGTGCATTCTACTTAAGATCAGTGATGTTGTCTCCCAAAGTCCTTGCTCTCAATTTTCTACAATTGGATGCTATAGGTTCATCGAGGCGCTCACAGCAGGTGCCCCACTGCAAGGAGATTCGCAGGGGACAGAAGAACTGGGAGCTCAAGATGTGGTGAACTCAACTATGAGCATGATCACGACTGCTTTCAACGCTTCTATGCCCCGTTGAAAACCCCGGCACGTCAAGCCCTCAATGTACTGGTGGTCAACTGAAATCGCTGAATCGCAAAGGGTGTGTCACAAGCTTCGGCGTGACGGAAGACTCGTTGACGCGATACGTTCTGCTGGGGACTTATCTCCTCGGCAGTATGGCTTCAGAGCAGGACGTTTCACCATTGATGCGATTGCAAAGGTCATGAGTGCGGTCCACAAGTCAGAGATATATAGCCACACTAAGTAGCGGATCGTCTTGTTGGCTACACTTGAAGTCAGGAACGCCTTCAACTCCGCTAGATGGGTAGATATTCTGGTTATGCTGGAAAAGCCTTTTTAAGTTCCAGAATATCTGATGCAGCTTTTGAGGGACTACCTAAAGGACTGAACCCTGTTTAACGACATGACACAGTGCCAACGAAGGATGAAAATAACATCGGGTGTTGCCCAAGTGTCTATCCTTTGTCCAGACCTGTGTAGCGTGTCTTACGATGAAGTACTGAGATTGAAGATGCCAGATGAGTCGTGAAACAAGCACAACTTAGGCTGGGTATGCTAATGCGCCGAAAGGGGGACTGTATGACTGCTCGCGGGCTCACCTTAGCACTGGCGAAAACTGAAGTAGTCATCTTGACAAAACAGAAAATCCCTGCAGTAAGGATGATCAGTATTGGAGACATATTAATCGAATCGAAGCTAGCGGTGAAGTACCTGAAGCTAATGATCGACTTGGCCCTGAGTCGACTTATGGCCAACGTAGGGGACCCAGCCCATCAAGAAGACGCCTCTTGATGAATGCTGTAGGGTCAGTGCTAATGTACGGAGCAGAGGTATGGGGCGACGCTCTCAGCAAGGAGGTATACCGAAAACGATTGGCACAGGTACAGAGAAGAGGAGCACTGAGAATTGCATCTTCGTATCCAACAGTCTCCGACTCGGCGGTGAGAGTGATTGCAGGCGTGATACCTGTCGCCCTCTTTGCTAGAGAGCGCCGCGCTATTTACCTGCGCCGAAACGAGGATGCGAGGGAGATGGTTGTCCGCGAGGAGAGACAACGCTCGCTCAACGATTGGCAGCAGTCTTGGAGGAATTGCACGAAGGGAAGGTAGACTGCGCGCCTCATCCCGGATGTGAGACCGTGGCTAAATCGAAGGCATGGTGAGACTGACTTCTATCTGACCCAGCTTTTGAGCGGGTACGGGTGTTTTCAGTCTTACCTGCACAAGATCGGCAAGTCACGGTCTCCCGATTGTCGGTTTTGCCCAGGAGAGGAGAACAATGCCTGTCACACATTTTTTGCGTGTACTAAATGGGCCAGGCTGCGAAGGGAACTCTACAGGGAGACGGGAGAGCTCACCCCGGATAATATAGTTGCGGTGATGCTCGAATCAGTTGACAAATGGAACCAGGTGGCACATTTTGCTCGGGCAGTCCTAAAATATAAAAGGGACTCACAGCAGCCGGAGGCACTGGGGCTGGGGGATCGCTCTTCTGGCAATTCCTCTTCCCCTCTCCCCTCCCGCTAGGAAAGGGACTCCCCAGCTTGAAGGCGCCCCACGGCGTAACAAAACGAGACCTGGCCCGAAGTAATGTGTCAAACGGTTCCAGGCTAGGTTCTCAGATTGACAGGGGAGGTGTTTAGTGGGTAGTCCAAAGGTATCCTCCATGGGAGTCCGACACTGCCAGACTCGGCGGGCATAAAAAAAAGATCGACTTGAAGATAAGTTTCCCTGAGCAAACCAGGGCAACGGCTGAGAAGGCTTCTTCGGGCGCATCCGCTCTAAGTCGACCTATGGCCAACGTGGGAGGACCCAGCCAATCAAGAAGACGCCTCTTGATGAATGCTGTAGGCGCAGCGTTACTGTACGGAGCAGAAATATGGGGCGATGCTTGTAGTAAGGAGGTATACCGAAAACACTTGTCGCAGTTACAGAGAAGATTGCATTTTCGTAGCCGACAGTCTCTGATTCGGCGGTGAGAGATATTGCAGGCGTGATACGTGTTGGGTGAGTTGCACGAAGGAAGGGTGGTTTGCACGCCTCATCCCGGATGTGTGACCGTGGCCCTCTCGGGCCTTCGCATCCTGCAAATAGTGCCTCCAACCGTCGCGGTCCATTGACCGCATCCTCCAATTCCGAAATCCGAGCAGTGGTGAACTGCCTTCGTCGACCGAGTCAGACCAGCGTTTCCTCGGTTTCCCCACTGGCCTCTGGCCTTCAGTGCTCCCAACGAATACCTTTTTGGGTATCTGTTGTTCGTCCATACGATTCATGTGGCCAGCCCATTGCAGCTTCCGCAGTCTGACAATCGTTGATACCTCCGGCTCGTCAAAAACTTAATCCAGTTCTTGGTTGTATCGGATTCGCCATGGGCCCCGTCTAGCTTCGCTCCGATTATTCGCCTCAGAACCCATCGCTCAAAGGCGTTCATTATATTAGCGGATGCTTGGGTTAGGGCCCATGTTTCACACCCATAGCATAACACAGGTCTTATCACAGATTTGTGTACTTAGAGCTTTGTTTTCCTGTGCATGCAGCTGGTTTTCAAGATCGTCAATACTGAATAAAATACTTTGTTTGCGAGCTGTATTCTTCGGCGTATTTTGCCTCTCTCATTACTGGTTCTCGTTATTTTGGCGCCTAAATACACAAATTCGCTCACGTTTTCGGGACTGTATTTGCCAAGTGTGATATTTTGTGCATGTAAGGTATTGTTCCTTGACTGCGTCATGAGCTTTATTTTATTTTCATTGATTTGTAGCCCCACCACTTTTGCTTCACTATCGAGTTTCAGTAAGAGTTCTTTTGCGGTAGTCAATGACAGTGACAAAATATTGATGTCGTCCGCATAGGCTACTACTTGGCTCGACTTGTATAGTAATGTACCCTATGTATCGACAGGTAGCTTCCTTATGACGTACTCCAGAGCCAAATCGAATAGCAATGGGGCCAGCCCATCTCTCTGCTTCAATCAGATATTTATGTCAAAGGTGTCGGTGAGTTGATTATTGATGCGGACTTGGGAGGTCGTCGACGTCATTATAATTTTGGTAAGACGGACTGATTTGGCTGGGAAACCAAAGCAAAGCATTAGTTGGTACAGTACGTTACGATCAATACTGTCATGTGCTTCCTTAAGTCAAGGAAAATTTGATATACATCAATGTTGAACTCCCAGCATTTTTCAAGTACCTGCTTGACTGTAAACAATTGGTTTGTTGTCGATCTACCTGCTCTAAAACCACCTTGACTGACTTTTATCTGACCCATATTTTTGAGTGCCTCTGAGTGCTCATGCGTTCATGAATGATTTCGGGGCTGGTTCAAAAGGATCTAATACTTCTTAGTCTCTGAAGCACTCGCTCACTAAAATGTGTTTTGAAGTGCAGTTATCGGGCTAGACAATAACCGGCATGGACAAATCTATTAACTCGTATATTATTAGAGAATTTCCGAGATGGGTCCTGCAACCATATGATGAGCGACGTGTAGTGTAATCCTGATAGCGTTCAATCCAGTTTGGTGCAAGGGGTTATGTTTGTTCTGGACATTCGTGCGAAATTTCCTTGGATTTGAGAAAATTACGCTTGAAGATTCTAATTTTTTCTCCAAGAAACTTCCTTACACAAGCAGTTCTGGGTTTCACTGCTTAATTTGGGGAGCGATGATTTTGAAAGCAACATTTTAGATGAACGTTATGTCATAAGAACTAATTATTCATTTCCTCATTTTCGAAACGAATCTAGCCATTCCACGCAAATGTCTGTAATAAACATTAGCAGTCGAGCAGCCCCGTGATGATCAGGAGTGGCTGCTCCTGAAGAGATAAGGTGGTCACCCCGTCGAAACTGCTTAGTTTGTTGTTTTACTAGTGTAAAGTAAACTGCATCCGTCAAGTTTCCATCCTTTAGGCAGAGATGAGTGGTTCACTTCAGCCACTTTAGCATCTTTAGGTTTGACATTCCCCTTGTAATGCAAGGACCTTCTTCTGTGAAAGTAACGGTTGCTTTTTGTGTAATGTTTGCGTTTGTCTCAAGCCTCCGTGTCCGCTAACTTTAACGAGGCAAAAAAAATATTGAATTACTGTAGAATAGCTTAATTGACACCTAATAGAACTTTTCTAAAGACAATAAAAATTGATCGGTGCGTCTTGTAGAGTAGAGTACGCGTGATAAGTATTTTGTAGTGTAGCTTCTTGGCTCGACAAGAACCCGCCTCATATGATTCCGCAAATGCTAGTCGTCAAGCACGCGTACGCGGTCGTTAAACGAAGCTAGTTAGCTGAGCTCGGTGTTGTTTATAGCTCGCTGTAACTTATGCCAGACCATCGGCACCAGTGTCCTACACGGGCATTAAAAAAATCATTACATGTCCACAAGAAGGGCGTGTCTTTCACTAAACCTGATTGAATGTCACAAAACACGCTTCGTCTCCCAAATCATACTAGTGTACCGTTTGCGAATAAATTTCAGCAGAATAAGCTTTCGAAACAGATGCGATTATCTTTGGAAATGGAAAATAAGCATAGGATTAACAGTCTAACATTATTGTAAGCGTGAGAAATTTCTTTAGTGGTATGGTTTGGCAGGTGAAAGAATACTGTATTCGCTGATTTCTCTCTTATGACATAATGACTTCTTAGATACGCCCCACACGTATCTAATATTTACTTTTTACTGCGCATTCTTGAGACCAGAACCATTTCAAAACATACTGCCAACTGCTTCATTATTCTGGGAAAAGTCCAATGTTTTGGACATTTTGGTGGGTTAGTAAGGGTTATTATTGTCAATCCAGAATTCCACAATTGCATGTGTACTGCGATCTTGTTTTGTCACCAGATTTGACGATGTAGAGATCAAAAGAGCGTTGACCGTGGGCTTAATTAGTGAAATCCTTACCTTTACCCTTCCTCAGATTGGGGCAATCCGAGATAAAAGGCTGCTCTTAAATCCACGATTCCTCCGAATGGTGGATTTAAATACTCGACACCGAAAAATTCTTGAATTCTCACTGTGAGCTCAGAACTTTTCAAGTATTTCAATCCAGTACGCATCCTAATCGAAAAATTAAACCTGGTCGCGATGTTCATTTATCTCCTATCAAATTTGAAAACTAAACTCGTACCCCACTCACGCAATCGTGCCAATCAGCAGTCTGTCAATGACGTTACCCGACGACAACCGTGCCAAATGAAGCTGCTAAGTCTCGTGGCGGCTCCTGGTCAGAGATCTATTACTCCGGCACCTATTGAACCGATTGGGGTTGCCAAAGTGCCGAATACCAGATCCCTCTCAGGAACCAAGCCGCAAATTATTACATATGAAATATGATAAAATAGGTCTTGGTTATGATACAGTCGAAACATTTTGAATTCTCATAATTTTGTATTATAGGTCAGCTGTTCCATGATGCCTTTTAAGTCGTTTGCTTTACTACTCGTATTCAAAATTTCCACGAGAAACTCAGCGTCAGAACTTTGGATCTAGAATTTATGCAAAAGTGGACAGTCGGCTTTATGGGTTGGATATGAGTTGATTGAAAGCAAAAACAACGGCTGCAAGCTTCTCAGCCATGGCCCTGATTTGCTTAGAAAAAACTAGCTTTAAGAATATTGGCAAGCCCAGCTATATTACTGTTTGTTTTGACCCAACTTGCACTTCTCCGATAATTTTTCTCCTTAATCTGGGGAAAAATTTCGCTATCACTCTGATTTTTAAGCACAGCTATACTGATCAGCGCGCTATTTCAATTAACATCTACTGACGAGTGCCGAAACTTATTCGTATAACCGGTTAAGAGCGACTCATCTGTAAGCTTAAGCCTCAGTAACTCGTCAAACTAAATGTTTCATATGTCAAGGCCTTCTTTAGGTAGTCCCTCAGAATCCACTTCTAATACAATAGAATAGCTATGCTGAATCGCTGTAAAAGAAAGAAAAAAGAATTGCACAAAACCATTGTAGTAAAACAGAGCAAAATGGACGTCAGAAGTGACATCCGAAGTAGAGAAAAAACGCGGGAGTGTGAGTGCTCTGTCGGTACAAAATGTAGAGGTTAATTACTACCAGTTGTGGAAATTGGTTGAAAATTGGTGTTTGGACGCGCAATTATTACAGCGTAAGAAAATTTATTGTATGATAAATTCTTAAATATTAGTGGCTTATAATTGTATGTTTAGTTTGGAAGTGAAAATCATCGGATCCACCGTCTGTTCTCACCCTTGCTAAATGCATTCGCAATCCCGGCATCCTTTGAAGCTATCTTCATCGGCGACTTGATAATTCTAACATTGGTGAAAATACGAAATTCCTCTGGGAAGATCGTGTTAGCATGTGGTCATAATTGTGATTTTGCCTAAAAGACTTCATGAAAGTCGTGAAAAGCGGTGATAAACGTCAACAAAGTTGCTTTGCATGTGATTGCCTTCTTTATTGGCAGCCCCCATCAAATGTTGCTTCCTTCGCCCGAGAAGCTGGGACAGTAGTTAAGTGGCATAAATTGTGGAGCTGAATACCAAGGCCTGATGTTGTCGGTAGAGTATACCGATGAGAGCCTCTGTTGAGTCACCTGTGAACCTTCGATGTCCTGTACGAGATAACTATCATTTCCGAGTACCTTCGCTACCATGTAAGTGCCTCTAGCTACAGGTATAGAGAAGAAGAGTACTGAGAATTTGCATCTTTATATCTGACAGTCTTAGATTTGGCAGTGAGAGTTATTGCAGGCGTGATACCTGTTACTCTCCTTGGCAGAGAGCGCCCCACTATTTACCTGCGTCAAAGCAAGGACGCCTGGGAGACGGTTGCTCGCGAGGAGAGACAGTGCTCACTCAACAATTTGTAGCAGTTTTGAGTTGGTTGCACGAAGATGAAGTGAAATGCGCGACTCATCTTGGATGTGACACCGTGGTTAAAGGCATGATGAGACTGACTTTTATCTTAGTTGCACAAGATTGGTAAATCACGGTCCCCAAACTGTCAGTTTGGCCCAGGTGAGGAAAACGATGCCTGCCACACATTTTTGCGTGCAAAAAATTCTGCAAGGAAACAGAAGAGCTCACCCCGGATAGGATAATCGCGGTGATGCCTGAATCGGTTGACAAATGGAACAATGTGGCGCATTATATTCGGGCAGTCCGAAAAAATAATAGAGGATCGCAGCAGCCGGGAACTTCGGGGCTGGGGGATCACTTATATGGAAATTCTTCTTTGCCTCTCCCCTCGCACTAACGGAGAGATCTTTCAGCTTGAATGCACCTCACCGCCTAACAAGAACGAGACCTAGTCCGAAGTAATGTGTCAAACGGTTCAAGGCTAGTTCTCAGATTGACAGAGGAGGTGAGTTTAGTGGGTAGTTCAATCGCTCACAAGCATGGAAGCCCTACACTAAGTCAACATAGAATTTTGAACGATGTTTTGTAATTTAAAATCAGACTACAGTCGTTTGAGTGATGCTCAATTCAACGTGGAATTGTCTCATTTGGCCCATTTTGAATCGATGCACTTGCGGCTGCGATGTTTCCTTCCCTTCAAGCGGTACGACATCAAAACCCTATACAATGGCTTAACACTCCTCTATTCTTTCCTTTTCTGCTGCCATTTTTTCTGGCACGGATTGTTCCAATTTTCGATCTTCTTGTATGTGGCTCTTTAGCATAGGAACGGTTTTCTTACTGCACTCAAATGGCGCAAATAACACATGTCCGCTCAATTTATGCTTTTTGTGTTTTGGCGTCCATTCATCGATTTTTCGGGTGTTTTTGATGCTTTAGCCGCTAATGCTAGTTTGAATATGATAAGACGAGCACTAAAGACTTCAATTTTGAAGCATGAAAATTCATTCTACTATCCGATTCTTTGTTATTATTCCCCAAAAAGCGCGAATGTTTTCAAAAAACTTCACCAGTTTTCAATGCATCGTGGTGTGATAAACTTCGACCCTCTCGCTTCCTGCAAAAAGCACCTCCAATTTTAAACTGTCTTCGTTGACCGAATCAGACCAACGTTACCTCGGTTTCCCCACTGGTCTTCGATCCCCAGTTCTCCCAACGAATTACTTTTTGGGTATCGGCCAGCCCACTGCAGTTTCCGCAGTCTTAGTTACGACTATTTGCCTCAGAATCCCGTCTCTCGAAGGCGTTCAATACGTTTGCGAATGAGTGAGCTATGGTCCATTTTTCAAACCCATAGCATAGCACGAAGTTGGTCTTCCTATGCACGAAGTTGGTCTTCAAGGTTTTTAAAACTGAATGAAATATTTTATTTGCGAGCTGTATTCTTCGGGTATTTCATTTCTTCATTATGGGAATTTGACATATTTTTTCCTAGCACTCAATAAGTTTTGCTTGATTCTCATTTATTTGTAGCCCTACCAGCTTTACTTCACTGTCGAGCTTCAGGAAAAGTTCTTTGGCTGTTGCTAATGACCGTGTCAAAATATCGATGGCGTCCACATAGGCTACTACTTGCCTCGACTTGCATAGTTGCGTACTCCGTGTATTGACAGCTAGCTTTTTAATGACGTACTGCAGAGCCAAATTCAAAAGCAATGGGACCTGCCTGGTTTATTCCGATATTTGTGTTAAAGGCATCGATAAGTTGGTTCTTGATATGGACTTAGCAGATTCCCGACATCATTATCATTATGGTAAGATCGACTAATTTGGTGAGGGTACCAAAGCAAAGCATTATTTGATACAGTGCATTAGGATTGGTACTGTCTTATGCTTGGTTAAAGTTAACGCAAATTTGCTGAGCGTCTATATTGAATTCCAAGGATATCTTGAATATCTGTTTGGTTGTAAACGGCTGGTCTACTGTCAATCAAAATGCTCTAAAGCACTTCAATACTCCCCAATAGTACTGTTGGTATATGGTCTGACTTTGTTTGTAAGATCTTTGAAATTTTTTTGTGCGAAGTGGTGATATGCCTCTATATAGTTTTTGCACTCGAATTTTCACCCGTTTTTGAGGATAGAGAATAAAATTGATTGACTCCATTCGCTCGGCATATTTTGTCAGAGCGCTGAATAACTTTATGAATGGCTTTCTGAACGCTGCATATTTAATGAGCTTCACTAGAATCTCACCGATGTCTGATGCTTTATTATTCTCGTGGGCCTTGAGGGTGGAAAAAATTTCATCCTGAATTAGTGTAGCCAATAGAAGCTGTCCGGAAATATTTATAGGCGCCGATGTTATGGAGCTGTGTAGAGGATTTAAGAGGCTCATGATATATGAAGCCCAACTTTCCTTAATCCTGTTTTCATCAGCGATGATGTTGCCGATATCATCATGGCAGGGCAAGTTCTTGGGCTGCTACCATGTATGCTTGTAATGTGTTGTTACTCGCTACACTAACGTCAACGTTTATCAATTGGTTTTCGAAATGTTTACTTTTTTTGCTTCAAATCTTAATCACTACTGCTTTGAGATTTGCATAATGTTGTCTCATCGTCCTGGTTTTCCTACCTTGTTTGTACGCTTGATTCTTGCTGTCCAACTGATTTCGGTACTCATTGTCAAACCAATCACATCTTTTGCACCGGTTTTGATGTCTGATCGTATGTTCTGCTACGATCTCAACTTTCAGTTGCATCCGCAGTTGCTTATTTTCGGCGGTCTATCTGATAGGATAAAAGCCAGTTGGTTGTTGTTTCCGTAAAATTTTTTGTAAAATTTCTTAGAGGACTGATCCGCGCTTAAACCGCCTGTGACATACGACATTGATAGGTTGATTTGATCAAGTAATGATCCGAGTTACAACTGGCTTCTGGGTATCTATGCTCGAGGGACATCTTTATTGGATCAGAACATGGTCGATCAGGTTTTATGTGAAGCCATCCGGTTTCAGGTATTTATTTATTTATTTACTGAATTCTATATATATATATATATATATATATATATATATATATATATATATATATATATATATATATATATATATATATATATATGTATATATATTAGAAAAATCCAATTATAATCTAAAACAAGAAGAAGTTATGAAAGAAATAGTTTTTTAATAAGTATTAGATGATCCACTGAATTGAAGGCTTTAGAGAAATCTGTATAAATTACGTCTACTTGCTTTGATTTATCGAAAGCTGACGCAAGAGTGTTTGAAAATGAGAGCAAGTTCGTAAGAATGGACTTACCTTTGACAAAGCCATGCTGTCCACTAGCAAGGATGAAAATAAGAAGGGATAGACCTGATCATATACAATTCTTTCAAAAAGTTTACTAAAACACGGAAATAGGGAAATAGGACGATAATTAGATATATCAGACTTATCACCCGATTTTTAAACTGAAAATACATTAGCCTTTTTTCAAAGAACAGGAAATTCATTGCCAGAAAGACTAGGATTGAAAAGAATGGACTGGGAACACACAAAGAAGATGACAAAGATTTGGCAAGAATATTAGGAATTCCATCTGAACCATAGTCAATGCTATTATCTAGACCTTTTAGTAATGGCTCTACGTCGAGAGGACTTACATAGAAAAAGGGAAAATTTAAGGATAAAGCGATAGCATAATAAGCATTTTCAGCAGTTGAAGAAATGAAGAAAAATGTTGAGCAAAGAGCTCACAAATCTCTTAATTATTGGATGAAGATAATCCATTATAGTGCATCGAATTCGGCAAACCACTTGATTTTTTAAGCCCATTGATGTATCACCAGAAAGGTTTGCTCAGTTTCATTCCAATTGAATCTTCAACATAATCTATATACTTTTTTGAGCAATATTAATCAATTTGTTACCCTCTCTACGTAAACTTTTATAGCTAAGAACGTGAATCGCAGACCCAGTAAGACGATACTTAGTACAGGCAGCATTATATGCTTTTAAGATAGAGGTAATATTTTTATTTAGCCAAATAGCGTTTTTGGATCTCTTTCGAAAGCAGACAGGCGTATATTGTGAGATCAGAGATTTAAGGAAGCTATAAAGTTTTTATAAGGCATCATTAATATTTAAATTAGACAAAAAGGAAAACCAATTAATGGAGTTTATTTCAGCCTCCATTTAACTGTATTCTCTCATGAAATTAAAGCGGGGAGAAAAAACTTTCTTCAGAACAGTTGTGGAAGGCAAGAAAATTGAAAAATGAAGTGGATGATGGTGAGGATCAGGTTTAACGTATTCACTTAGCGAAGCAGAAAGAAAAACGGATGATTTAGCAATGTAAGACAAGACTAGATCTAAAGTTTTGTTATTAACATTGGAGGCATTGTTGCATTGGGTAAGTGAAGACAGGGCGATAAACAAAGAGCAGGTAAAGGATAGTCAATTGAGCTCATTTCAGAAAATGATGCATCCCACACAATATTTCAGAGGTTAAAGTCACCACAAATAACAAGCAAAGAAGAAGGAAAGTGGTTGAAAATAAAGGAGGAGTGCTCCGAAAAGAATGTTTCATTGACATGTATAGAGAAACCAGGGGGACTATAGACTGTGAGGATTAATAAAGAAATATTAGACGATAGGGGGATTGAAACACTAATGCATTCAATAGGAGTAGGGGGTAGAAAGTCGCAAGAGTAGGCACCTAGAATCGATCTATGAACGCCAATCAAAACACCACCTCCATCAGACTTACCAGCGCTCAAACGATTCCGGTCATTACGAAAAACATTATAAGAAAGCAAAATTTCATTATCATGAATATCTTCAGTGAGCCAAGTTTCCGTGAAGCAAACAAAGTTGTCAAAGGACACCAAAGAGGAAAGTTGAACATCATTGGTCTTGGTTCGTAAGCCTCGAACATCCTGATAATAATATGAGAACGAGTTATCTAAATTAGTTTTTAAGTTTTGTTTCGCCAACGAACACTCGAGCGAAAATTTTTCCGAATATCATTGACAAATTCCTTAACAAATACACCGTTTGGCAAAAAATCAGGTCTTAGAAGTGCTTTGAGTCCCGTGCTTGTAGTAATACGGAACGATCAGACGTTAATTTTTGCAGAGCAGTAAAGAAAGTTCAAAGCCCAACTTCGCAATAACAAAGCTTTTGATAAGATCAGGGCACGTATTATAGGCCAGACAAGATATAAATGCGTTGATGTGGGAAGCAAGTCGAACGTATCACTAGATTTCTGCTACATGCAAAGTCAATCAGACGCTGGTCGTTGTCATTTGCTTCATTGTGGATGCTATATCCTCCAGTCGTTCCCCGATGAGATAGCTTAATGCCAACCTTATCCTTGAAATCATCCAGAATTGTTTTTGTATCATTTGTAGGCAATGAATGGAATTGTCTTTCCAGGTGAAAATGTAACGTTTCCTTAGTTTCTGCGTAATTTTCTTTGGTCGGGGCGTGTACGTTTATCAGCGAAATTTCGAAGAATTTTGCTTTTATAAGGATCGTGCACAGTTGTCCATTAGCTGCCTTAAAACCAATAACGTGTGATTTGAGCTCCCTATCTACAATAAAGGCTACTCCGAATTCGTGGTTTCCAGTAGGCCTTCCACTTTTAAATATTCAGTATAATTTCATGTCTTAAATGTCATTTCCAGTTCAATTCATTTCCTGGATTGCCAATATGCTTAATTTATATTGACTGGCCTGATGTAAAAGGTCCTTGACACTTCAGTCATCTGATATTTCAGGATTCAATATCATGGTCCTGCTTTCGGTTCCGAGGTCGTTGCCGTAGGTCTAATGCATAACGAGGCTCTGTTGCCGGTTTTAAAACAACATAGGGCTTTTCAGCGACGAGGAGTTAGCTCGCCACCCACCCACCATTCCGGTGACGTGGTTGTTACTAATGATTCCGTTATCAGGCGCGGAATAGTCGCCTTCACCCTCTTACGTCAGCGTTTTACAAAAAGTACGAGGGTGGTTCAAATATGATGGAGACAAATGCTTTAGATGGCGCACATGTATGTTTTGAAGACCGTGGCTTGAGTATGTGATAGCTGGGTCCCTTACGAACAGTGTGGCATAGTTTTCGTCGGAAGTGCATGTTTCAGGCGCGTGCCACGATAATGAGTGAACTTTAAGTGCCGACCGCCGATGCGCAACGTATTGTCATTCATCATATTTGAACTGCCCTCTTAAAAGTTTCCAGCGGTCACCAAAAGGGAGGTGTACTTGTACTTATTCGCATTTATTGGCATTTAATATCCCATCATTGGGGAACCAGTAAATCCTATATGCGACCCTGAATACATTAACTACCATTTAGTCGCCAAAAGCCAATAACATCTTGACAATTTATTACATACGAGTATCTAATCACCTTCCAAATTTGCTTCCTTTAGCCAAATCCTAACATTTTACATTTTAAAGCTTCCAAAAGCACAAAATACGTAGACAAATAAGTAGCCAGATCTACGTAATGAACAAATCAAATCAATTTCTCTAACATTGAAAAAGATGAACGCTCGGTACTTTTATAGCCCATAAATACAAGGCAAACAGACATATTTGCCATGTTTTCAAACATGAAAACCATCTCTCTTCTATTGTCTCGGCAAAAAAAGCATTCTCATAAAATAATTCATATCAAAAGATGACACTAAATGCCACTGGCTTGCCCTTTGTTTTTGCTACTCACATATCACCAATGTGCACGGCGCGGCTCAAACAGCATCATCGATCGTTCGTCATTCTACAGGTTTTCGCGCATTTTAATAAAGCAAACAGCCTCAGGGTTCTGGATTGTCACCATGTTTGTGTCCTTGTCTCAGGTGCCATTGCGTGGCATAACTCAAAGAACGCGGGATCCAGTTCTTAATCAAATGCATTCAGTCGCGATCGCAGATCCCATCGCGGGATTCTGGTTTTCCGAATCAATGCTGAAACGATACCAGTATGTGCATGTACTATACGTTCATAGATACAAATTTAAAGTAGTAGATACTTTACTGGTTCCCGATACCTTCCAATCCCAATTGACCATGGCGACGTCATCGCAAGGTATGCCAGTTTGCTGGCGAGAGACAAACAGGAGTCCATCTGATGTAAATCAAAATCAAAACCCTGCGCGGTGACATATACACAGAGATACTTCGTGGAAAACCTGTCAACTGGTAGTCTGGTATCATGAATTAACAGACTACAGTATGCGTTCCAGAGAGGTCTGGATTTTGGATGGCAGGGAAAAAGTAAGTATATTTTTTAATATTCAACAAGTAATCCTTTTTGGTCATACTATGGATCTCAGATTATTGTTATATTAATTACCTAGAATGCTAGAGCCAAAAAGTTCAAGGAATGTATCTTTGGCATTTAAATACATTGGAAATTTATAAAAATCTCAAGGGTGGTTTGCCATTTAAGAACTGTTCATTTTATCAGCTAAGTATCTGAAACACTTAAATTTGCAGTCATTTCTCCCCACACATTATATGTCTACACACGACTCTTACAGCAGTCACCTCCTTGCACATCCATATGCAATGTCCCCGATCTTAATTCTTCTGAGGTTTGTCCACCTCGTGACAGTTCGGTTCGCTTTCTTGAGCCGCGATCACTTGCATCTTCCTTTCGTTAAATTTGCGATTGCATATATGCGAGAAATAATGGTAATCCTGGGAAGCCTTTACTGATCTTAGCCGTCCGCATCATTGGCAGTTTGCCGTTTTGCTACTTTGGCTCCTTGTTGCTTCTGATCAGTATCCCGCTGATCATGCACTAAGGATGCGTGCAGTCCCATTGATACTGTTTTGACTTGGATTTAAATTTCCAAACAGAGTTAAGGGTAGATTACAAGGTTGATTGCTATCGAGCATCGGAATGAGGAATACTTTTTTGTGGCCTAACTTCAACCTATGATCTGAATGAGGTACTTCATTAGGTATTTGCAAGCTTTTTAAAATAAATTTGTACATAAAGTTCAAAAGCTGCTGTTAAATAAGATTTTGAAATTCTGTCGATATTCACCGTTACCATGCCTGACCCTCAATCTCTAACTAGCTCCCCATGGTTGCGAAAATTCAAAAGGGCATGCCGCGATCAGTACAGTTTCCTATCAGATCGCCAGATCAGTAAATTGCTTTGACCGATTTTCAGGTTCGGGGGTTTTTGGTCGCTTTTCGATTGAATTACGTGCGACTTGCGGTGACCAGTAATACGGTGACAGAATCCTCTCTGCAGCCTCAAATAAAAGATCTTTACCGGGAAAAAGGCAAACGAAAAACATAAAAAGTGTTCCTTTTTTGTCAACTCAAAACGACAGCAAAAGTCTTGAAAAGAAATTTATTGAAGGTCTAACACGACATATCAAGCAGTTTTTTACCGAATTTTCGCCCAAAGTTAGGGCCGGCCCAATCGTATTCATGTCGTTTCATTTGTTTTATTGAAGTGAAGACTGAGTTTAGTGGATTCGAAAGGATGTTTTTTGGATTCTTTTTTAAAGGTGGTTTAAATGCACAAATTTTATTTAGTTTTGAAGTTGACTTTTGACTTCTTTAATGCGACTGAATTGGAGCAGTTTTTTCGTTGCGACTTTGAATTATTAAAAGTGTCTACTAAGGACAACAGAAATTATTATGTAGGATAATGTTCACGAAGTTTTTGTTCCTTCGTTTGAGTTGCTCGTAACGTGGAGAATTCAGAAGAAAAATGTCGAAAATATGGAGAGGAAATTTATTGTTATAGTTTAAAATTCTGCAATTATAAGCTTAAGAGCTAGAGAGAATTGAGATTGTGGTTGTATGTTGGGGTTGTTCTGAAAATGAATAAATGGGAAAAAAATAGTTGGGGCTCTTTTATTCTTACCTGGTCTTGACGGAGTTACATTTAGCCATTATGAGGTCAGAAATCATAGAACTTACAATCGCTACATTTTGCATACATACCTAATTAGTATGGCATCTAACTAGGCAAATAAGTTCTTCAGAGAAAGCTAAATATTTAACTCGAACTCGTGTCCTTTTTGCTTTTCTCTATTCACCCGAAACGAAATCGGTTTTGGTGATTATGGAGCATCTTATGCTCGAAGAGTTTGTGAGTATTAACATTTCCTTATGTCTGGGATAATGAATCAATTACTAGAAAAATGTCATAAATTCAAATTGATCCATCGCACCCAAATACCCCATCTTTCAGACGCAACTCGATTGTTTAGATTTTATCCTGTGAGTACTCTAACACCTAATATTCGCAACCTGGCATAAGTAGAGGCTACATACAAGTACTTACATATATAGCGCAAAATTGTCTCATTTTCTATTAAACACTGCCGAAAAATAGGATTTCGAATCATACATTATTTTTTTGCTTTAGCACTGCAGCCCCTTTTGGTCCTTCACTTAGAGATAGTTAGATTATCCATTATCTTGCTCCTATGTAAAGGGTGTGTTTTTAGAGGTATAGAACTTTAAGTTGGCAACACTTTCAAATTCTACGTATGGTGTGATAGCTTTCATACATTTTATGGTAAGTTTGATTTGCCCTTTTACCAGGAATAAGTTGAAGTCTGCAAATTGTGCAGATTTATTTCGAAAAAAAGTTGCTCTATTCCAGAAACTCATCGCGCACTCCGTCAATCTTAAGGTTGACATAATCTTCTATCAGAATAAAACCGCCACATTTGGGGTGATGAGCAACTACAGGCGGTTGCCCAAACACCGTTATATCCGGATGTTTATGAGCCAGTGGAACCATTGGTTCATATGTCTTCAAAAATGCTGCTGGGAATAACATTACAGAAAATAATGACCGCTCTAGAGCCATGATCAATGACTTTGTCGTTCCAGAATTCCGCGCTGTTGGCGAGATACGGCCTTAATTATTGGTTAAAAAAGTCGAAATTGGATCTCGTTTGGACTTCCTCCGCGCCAGTCGTGGCGCTTACATGCCTGAAATCATAATTAAATAAAAATTGCGAAGAATTATCTTTCCAATAAAATCAATGTCATGGCAATCAAAATAATTTATCCGTATTTTATTTCATTTTGAAATTCTATAACTCTAAGAAAACACGGGGTAGAGGGGCACGCATCACAACATTTAAAAAGCCACTATCAAACCTGAACGCGCTGATAGTCTGCCCAAAGAATAAACAAACAAATCTTGTTGTCACCGACGGGATTGAATCAGGGATCTTTCTAGCAATACCTACTGTGTGCAAAAAAGCATGGAGAAAGTTATGTCTGATTCTTCTTATTCTTCTTACTCCTACAGCCCCTCTGGGGCCTTCGCTTCGTGAAAATAGCACCTCCAACTGTCTCAGTCTATTGACCGCGTCCTCCGATTTCGAGATTTGAGCAGCAATGAACTGTCTTCATCGACCGAGTCAGCCTAGCTCCGGCCTTCAGTTCTCCCTGCGAATACCTTTTGTATATCCGTTGTTCGTTCATACGATTCATGTGTCCAGCCCATTGCAGCTTCCGCAGTTTTACCACCGTTGAGACCTTCGGCTCATTAAAAATTTCATGCAACTCATGGCTGCATCGAATTTGCCATTGGTTCTCGTCTAGCTCCGATTATTCGCCTCAGGACCCGTCACTCAAAAGCGTAGACTATATTTACGGATGCTTGGGTTTGGACCCATGTTTCACACCCAAAGCATAACACAGGTGCTATCACAGATTTGTATACTTGGACCTTCGTGTTCCTGTGTATCCAGCTGGTCTTCTAGATCATCAAAACTGAATAAAATATTTTATTTGCGAGCTGTATTCTTCGACGTAATTCTTCTTTTCATTGCTGGTTCTCGTTGTTTTGGCGCTTAAATATACAAATTTGCTCACATATTCGATATTATATTCGCCAAGTGTGATATTTTGGGTATTTGAGGTATTTTTCCTCGACTGCGTCATGAGCTTTGTTTTATTTTCATTGATTTGTAGCCCTACTAGTTTTGCTTTGCTGTCGAGTTTCAGGAAGAGTTCGTGGAAAAATTTTGTTGTAGTCCGCATATGCTACTACTTGGCTCGACTTGTATAGCAATGTACCTTGTATATTGAGAGGTAGCTTCCTTCTGACGTACTCCAGAGCCAAATTGAATAGCATTGGGGCCAGCCCATCTCCCTGCTTTTTTTGTGGTAGGAAGGTGAATGCGCAAGAAGGTGACTGGACTACCTGAGAACCCAGCCTGGAACCGTTTAGCACATTACTTCGGGCCAGGTCTCGTTTTGTCACGCCGTGAGGCACCTTCAAGCTGGGGGAACTCTTTCCTAGTGGGAGGAGAGACGGGAAGAGGAAGTGCCAGACAAGTGATCCTCCACCCCCAACGCCACCGGCTACTGTGAGTCCCTTTTATATTTTAGGACTGCCTGAGGATAATGTGACATCTGGTTCCATTTGTCAACTGATTCGAGCATCACTGCGACTATATTATCTGGGGTGAATCTCCCTGTAGAAGTTACTTCGCAGCCTGGCCCTTTCGGTACACGCAAAAAATGTGTGACCGGCATTGTCCTCCTCTCCTGGGCAATACCGACAATCGGCGGACCGTGACTTACCAATCTTGTGCAGGTACGGCTGAAAACATCCATGCC
Organism: Odontomyia ornata; assembly: GCA_963969285.1. Classification (NCBI taxonomy): domain Eukaryota; kingdom Metazoa; phylum Arthropoda; class Insecta; order Diptera; family Stratiomyidae; genus Odontomyia; species Odontomyia ornata. Next base: position 60,996,444 of record OZ017742.1, on the reverse strand, counting down.
CGCTCAAAAGCTGGGTCAGATAGAAGGCAGTCTCACCATGCCTTCGATTTAGCCACGGTCTCAAATCCGGGATGAGACGCGCAGTCCACCTTCTCTTCGTGCAATACACCCAAGACTGCTGCCAATCGTTGACTGAGCGTTTTCTCTCTTCGCTGACAACCATCCCCCTCGCATCTTCGTTTCGGCGCAGATAATGGAGCGGTGCTCTCCAAGTAAAGAAGCCGACAGGTATCACGCTTGCAATGACATTCACCGCCGACTCAGAGACTGTCGGAGACAAAAGTGCAATCCTCAGTGCCAGGCGTTTTCGGTAAACCTCCTTGCTGAGAGCTTCGCCCCATACTTCTGCTCCATAAACTAGCACTGACCCTACAGCACTCATCAAGAGGCGTCATCTTGATGGGCTGGGTCCCCTACGTTGGCCATAAGTCGATTCAGAGCCGATACTCTCGAAACAGCCTTCTCAGCCGTTGCCCTGATTTGCTCAGAAAAATTCATCTTTGAGTCGACCAGCAGCCCCAGGTATTTCACCGCTGGTTTCGATTCGATTGATATGTCTCCAATACTGATCACCCTTACTCTAGAGATTCTCTTTTTTGTCAAGATGACCACTTCGGTTTTCTCCAGTGCTAAGCTGAACCCGCGAGCAGTCATCCAGCCTCTCACTTGGCGCATTAGCATACCTACCCTAAGTTGCCACAACATACACCACATCCGATCAAGCGCGACTCATCTGGCATCTCCAGTCTCAGTAACCCGTCGTAAGACACGTTCCACAGGTCCGAATCAAGGATAGATCCCTGGGCAACACCCGATGTAACAGCCATCCTTCGTTGGCCCTGTGTCGTGTCGTAGAGCAGGCTTCGGTCCTTTAGGTAGTTCCTCAAAAGCAGCATCAGATATTCTGGAACTTGAAAAGAGTTTTCCAGCGTATTTAGAATATCCACCCATCTGGCGTAGTTGTAGGTGTTCCTGACGTCGAGTCTCACCAATCGCTTGGTGTGACTATGTGCCTCTACCTTTTGGGCCGCGCTCACCACCTCTGCAATCGCATCGATAGTAGGACGTCCAGCTCTAAAGCCGTATTGCCAAAGAGGTAGGTCCTCAGCAGCATGAATCGTGTCAGTGAGTCTTCCCTTGATGAGTTTCTCTAGCACTTTCCCAGCAGTATCTAGCATGCATAACGGGCGGTATGCAGACGGCGATTCGGAATTTCCCTTCCCCTTGCTGATCAGCACGAGCCTCACCACAGGCCATTGTCAGGACAATGGTGACAGACAAGCCACAACACCTCAGCTGGAACACCATCTGGGCCTGGAGCCTTCCTCGCTTTCAATGAAAGGACTGCCTCCTCCAGTTCCGGATGTGTGAAGAGTGGACATTCGACTGCTGTTTCTCCATGGACAACGTCAACACAGACGGGATGGGCGGGGAAGAGTGCCCGCACTATCTCATCCATCTTTTCCGCATCATGTATGCAAGGCTTCCGCATAACTACCTTGTAGCCAAGGCCCCACGGATCCTTGTTCGCAATGCCCACTAGGTCTTGCCAGCAGCGAGCCTTGTTATTGTTCATGACTTCGCGAAGGCATTTTCTAGCCAACTTATATGCTGCCACCCGGTTGCATGCCTCGTCACGACCCCGCGCCGTTTGAGCCTCACGTCGAAGCTTGTGAAACTCCCTTCGCTTTTCAGCGATTTCAGTTGACCACCAGTACACTGGGGGCTTGCCATTCCGGGGTTTTCGATGGGGCACAGAAGCGCAGCAAGCAGTCGCGATGATGCTCATAGTAGAGTTCGCCACGTCTTGAGCTGCCAGTTCTTTGGTCCCCTCCGAAGCCCCATGCAGCGTCTCACCTGCTGTGAGTACCTCGATGAACCTCTTGACGTCCATCTTTCCGATGTTCCATCCAGTTGTAGAAAGCCGAGAGAACGGACGTCGGGAGACAATATCACTGATCTCAATGCACTCTAATACTTTCCAACTGTGTATTTTCCGTACTAAGGACTCCGAGGCAAATGTCACGTCCGGTATGGTTCCCTCACAGCCAATACGGCGGAATATCGGTGTATTTGCGGTGTTTAGTACGATGAGGTCCGCCCTGGCCGCCATTTCCAGGATTCGTTTTCCCGTCGGATCTGTTTGAGGCATGCCCCATTCAATTGCTTTAGCGTTGAAGTCCCCCCAACGAGCACGTTGCCCTCTGCGTTTGGGACAACGCCCTCCAGTGCATTAACCTTGGCTTGGAAAGATGATATTGGTTCGTTCAGCGTTAGGTTCACACTAAAGAAGATATTCCCTGAACACCGAACGCACACGAAACCATCCCCCCATCTACAACCTCTGCCTGGAAATTACTGTTCCGAACCCAGATGGTGGCAGTACCAGTTTCGCCAGGATACTATAATGTAGAACTTTTATCATGTTGTTGCTCACTCACCAGCAAACCGCTTGAGCAGATTAGGGGCGGTTGAACTGCGGTATAGGTTAAGCTGCAGGATGCGGGTAATTTAAGTTCTGATTTTGTCGTGTCTAGGGCTTTCTGGAAAACCCGGCATTTTCCTGATCCCAAGACGTGTCCGAAACCGGGTCTTGGATCAGCATCCTCTCAAAGAATACAGAGTGCCTCCTTCGTACATTCTTTTCTTCAATGTCCCATTTCACCGCATTTGTAATATAGGGAACTCCTATCGGGTCCTTTGCTTACTTGCGTGATAGCCAAGGCATTTGAAACATTGGAAAGGCGTTGCTCTTTGCCGTATCCCATAGACAACCCACCCTATTCGTACATTTACCTTGTTCAGAAATTGTTCGGCGTCCTTTTCGGTCAAGTCGACTATGGCCATGCGATGTCCCATATTGTTTTCTGATGTCAGTCTAGGTTTGATCCTTCCCACGGTAGGGAACTCCATTTTGATGGCCTCTTCTACCTCGGCCAGATCCGTGACGCAATCAATGTCTCTTATTTTGATCGTTGCCATCGGCTCGAGTGAGGCTATAGCTGCGCTTTTGCCGAGGACTTTCTTTACGGCGTCGCAATGGCAGTGTTGGTGTCTTCGAACCTTACTTTTCCTCTGATGTCCCGCAGCTCTTCCGCGTGGGATAAGCCATCTTGGCGTTTTACGAGTAGTGCCAGCTGCCGGGGTTTTCATCGAGGCTTCTGTCTCTCCCGTTTTGCATCAGGTCTTTTTTCTTTTTGGGCGTCCGTGTGAACTTTACTTTCTGGCACTTTTTGAAGGAGCTTCTTTACGGCTTTCTTTGCTCCTTTTGTAAGCACTGTCTGGATCTCAATGATCTGGTGTTCCACGCCCATCAAGTGCCTCTTCTTTCAAGCTTTTATCCCGACCTCCTTCGATTGGGCTAGACGCCATTCTTTTATTGATTTTTGACGGTGGAGCTATCTGCACGTGGCCTTTAAATTTTGTCCCCAGCGCTTCTTTAGCCTTCTGCACATCTTCAACCTTTAAACAGCTCCTCCGATAATGTCCTAAGGGTCTAGGATCTCCAATCTTTATTGTTTGCTGATTTTTGGGTTTGCAGATTGTATTCTTTTCCGAAAATCTCCCGCTTTTCGGAATAACCTTTCTTTTTCGTATCGCTGGACGGCAATTGTACTTTGCGACCACCTTTGGGAGGGGCTATCGCTTTCTGTTTCCGAATACAGTACTTCCGCCACATTTTCGACGTTGGCGTTGCAATCACACAACGTCGCATTATTTGCCTGTTCACTCGTTTCTTTTCCTGCCGTTATCTCCTCGTTGGCTTTAGGATGGTTCTTTATTATGTCGGGGTTTACGACCCTTGTAACCGTCGCTTCGGTAACGATCGCAGCAGTCACCATCGAATTCTCAATGTTCTTTATATTTACCTCCACCGCTCGAACACCTGAAGCGGCCTGCAGAATTTTTCGCTTTTCCTTTATAGGACGCTCTGGCGTTCGCATCAGTTTTTTGCTGCGCACGAACGCCGCAGGAATCTGAGTCTGGACCAGACTGTCTGCTAATCTCCGTTTTTTGTCCGTCTTCACTATCATTGTGTTAATCGTCGTTTTTGTCATGGTTAGTACCGCTCTCGATGTACTGTTAACATCGTGGCTTCTTTTTTTAGGTATTTTCAAATCCTTTCTTAGTATTTTTGGTTGCTCAGTTATATTGGGTCCCCCCCTCTCCGTTCATGTGTGTAGTCACCTTTTTGGTCCCATGGTTATCTTTGCAGAGCAGGGAGGCCATGCGAGGGTTGGCAAAAGCCCTAATGGGGACAGGTGCTCAGAGCCAGACCAGCGCTAATCAGGAGTCCATCTCAATCGAACCTACACCACCAACCAGATGGTACGATCTTCGAACGTACTCCGAGGCCTGCCAAGGTTTTACTGGAACTGAGACGGTATGATGGTTGAATTGGAGCCATTCACACACGAGTTTCACCTCGGCGCTAGTGTGCAAAGCGAATAGGTCCAAACCATCATATCCGGCAGCTCAAAGCATCAATTCCAGTTCGTTGTTGAAAGCGTAGTCCAGATTCAATCAGGGTGTTACCTGTCATCTCAGTAGGGAACCTCACGGCGTCACTCATATCCTCGGGTTCGTGGGGGTGGCGCTCCCCAAAGAATGCTAGCCTCCAAGAGTGCTCTTGCCGACCGGCACTCTCCCTGTGAGAATTTTCTCGGGTACGTGGCGTGGAACTCCCCAAAGAATGCTAGCCTTCAAGAGTATACCTGTCGGCCAGCATTCCCCCTGCGGGGAGTCTTTGCATTGATAATATACGCTGAACTGGGACAGTACCAGTTTACCGAGTGATGAGCCGGTGGACCCATTTGGTGTTACAGGAAAACGTATGTCGATCCTTATTAAGTTTCTCTCCACGATTAGATTGTCGTCTATGCGATTGCGGTACTGATATCGCCCCATTGATCTATACGCCTTGACAAGTGATGGGATTACGCCTACAATATGTAGAGAGGAACTCGTGTCTACTGGTACTTTGAACGGTGCCGAAAGTTTAGTATTACAGCCTACCTAACAAGACTTCAGAAAGCTAAGGAGACTATAGATGCCCTTTCGTCTGCAATACTTACGCAATGCATTACATACACGTGCGCCATTGAGGACACGGTCGTCCGATCAATCTATCATTCCATTTGCAAAAACCGACACGTATCTACACTCGCCTTTGGTGCGTAAGAGCCCACAATAATCTTCAGCTTGGTCCTCCACCGAATTTTTTGAGAATTTTTAAATCTGGAGTACGGGTGTGCTCTCAAAATTAATGATTAGCGTAACTTTCTTTTTAAAATTTGTTTTTGTATCTTCTTAATTTTCGCCTATTTTGTAATTGTATTGACCAAATGTGTAAATAGGGTTTTCTAATAAATAAATGAATAAACCTGATGTTTATGCTGGCGTTTCACTATTTTACCTGGCAGCCTCAATGAATTGTCTTCGTCGATCGAGTCAAACCAGCGTTTCCTCAGTTTCCCCACTGGTCTCCAGCCTTCTGTTCTCCCAAGGAATACCCTTTGGGTAGTCGGTGTTTGTCCATATGATTGATGTGACCAGCGCATTGCAGCTTTCGCAGTTATACCACGTTGAGACCTCCGGTTCGTCAAAAAATTCATACAACTCACAGTTGTATCGAATTCGCCATTGGTCCCTGTCTAGCTTCGCTCCGATTATTCGTCTCAGGGACCGTCGCCCAAAAGGCGTGCAATATATTTGCGGATACTGGGGTTAGGATCCATGTTTCACACCCATAACATAACACAGACCTTATCACAGATTTGTATATTTAGAGCTTTGTTTTCCTGTGTATGCAGCTGGTCTTCAAAATCGTCAAAACTGAATAAAATATTTGATTTGTGAGCTCTATTCTTCAGCGTATTTCGTTTTCGTTATTTTTGCCCCTAAATACACAAATTCGCTCAAATTTTTGATACTGTATTCGCCAAGTGCGATGTTTTGCGTGTTTGAGGCATTTTTCCTCGACTGTGTCATGAGTTTTGTTTTATTTTCATTGATTCGTAGCTCTTTTGGTTTTGTTTCGCTGTCATGTTTCAGGGAAAGCTCTTTGGCAGTTGTTAATGACCGTGACAAAATATTGATCTCATCCGCATAGGCCACTACTTGGCTCAACTTGTATAGTAATGTACCTCACGTATCGACAGGTAGCTTCCGTATGACGTACTCCAGAGCCTAATTGAATAGCATTGTGGCCAGCCCATCTCCCTGCTTTAGTCCGATATTTGTGTCAAAGGCATCGGTGAGTTAGTTATTGATGCGGACTGATTTGACTGGGATGCCAAAGCAAAGCATTATTTGGTACAGTACCTTACGATCAATACTGTCGTATGCTTGCTTAAAATCAATGAAAATTTGTTGTACGTCTATGTTGAACTCCCAGCACTTTTCAAGTACCTGCTTGACATTGAACAATTGGTCCGTCGTCGATCTACCTGCCCTAAAACCACCTTGATACTAACCAGTAATACTGTTGGCGTATGATCCGATTTTATTTTCTAAGATTTTAGAAAATATTTTGTACGCCGTACAAAGTAGTGATATGCCTCTATAATTTTCGCACTGTAGCTTGTCACCTTTTTTGTGGATAGGGAATACAATTGATTGGCTCCACTCTTTCGGCAAATGTTCTTATTACCAAATGTGCTGAATGACTTTGTGAATAGATTTATGAACATTAAAGCCACCATATTTGATGAGCTCCACTGGAATCCCATCAATGCCCGGCGCTTTATTATTCTTTTGGGCTTTGATGATGGAAAAAACTTCAACCAGAGTTGGTGGGACCAATGGAAGTTCTCCGCAGACATCTATAGGCTCCGGTGTTCTGGAGCTATGTGGAGGATTAAGTAGGTTCTTGAAATATGATGCCCATCTTTCCTTAATCTTGGTTTCATCAGCGATGATATTGTCGACGTCATCACGACAGAGCGTGGTTTTGGGCTGATAACCACGTTTCGGGCTTTTCACTACTTTGTATGCTTGTCTTGTGTTGTTGGTCGCTAAACTTACATGTATACTTCGCAATTGGTCGTCATAGTAGCGTACCACTAATTTCTGGTATTAAAAATAAATATTTCAAAGTCGGTAGTGACTCTTAAATATGAATTAGCATAGCATACAAAGTAGTGAAAAGGCTGAAACGTGGTTATCAGCCTTTTCACTACTTTGTATGCTTGTCTTGTGTTGCTGCTTGCTATACTTACATCTATACTTCTCAATTGGTCGTCATAGTATTTTCTTTTCTTAATCCTTGTTATCTTATCCGCTACTCTTGTGAGATTTTCATAGTGTTCTCTCTTCGTCCTGGTTTTCCTACCCACGTATTCTTTGTACGCCTGATTCTTTTTGTCTATCTTTATCGATGCGTCTGACAAGATGGGAGCCAGCTGGTTGTCGAGGCTTGGTATTTTATGGACTTTCCATTAAATCAGACACTGCAGTTTTGATTTGATCTTCTTGAAATTTTCAAATAATATCAAAGATATAATTTTTTGGGAATTCATGATTTTTGTTAGTGACGACCGTTGAAAGTACAGAAGCAAGGGGTTTTCTTATAAACCTGCATATCTAATTGACATGTTATTGCCCTTATTCGTTGCTGGTGACTGCATTTCGCACGTCGGGTACAAAACCCTTCTGACATGACCGTAGGTCTGTTTACCCAACTTGTTTATTTTTCTTACATGGCTTACTCTAATCAAATCAACTTTTATGTATGACGGTCTGTAAAATTGGGACAAGTGTTTTGTATGACAGTCTATAAAATTGTGACAAGTGTTTTGAATAACATAGCATTAATTTTGATACGTATTTTTATATGAATAAATTCAATATATAATATATACGATCCAAAAAATAATTTTACTTTTGATTGGTTTAAAAAAAAAAAGTGTTACACTGTCCTCATGGCAAATTTATCCCGTTAGCGACACTTTCCATGGACGACTCTGAAATCCAGCGACCTCTTACGCATTGTCTTCCGACTTTGCATCGCTTTTCCCTGATATTTGAACGTTGAACATCGTCGTTAAAAGCATCATCATCGTTTAGCAACTTCCTCATTTACAGGCTCTGGCGAGCGCGACGTGGCTTAGTTTCTACACAGTAGCGACTAGGGACGGCCGATACCAACGAAGGAATCGATTCCTCGGTATCGAATCTGCCTGAAAAGGAAGGTATCGTGGTATCGATATGTCACGTGAAAAACATCGATACTAAAAGGAATCGACTCGATTCTTTCAAATTAAAGTTAAAGAAGAAAAATTTACGGCATGCAAGATGTTTGACGCATAAAATGCTTGTACGAAATCGAAGCTTAAAGGTAGTTAAAAATCAGAGCAATCAAGCGAAATAAAACAGACAAATTTACTTTAGAAAAATCTTTATTAAAAGTTAAGAGCACATGTTTAATTTTTAGAACTGATAAGAAAGTCGAAAAATTATCGAATCTTTGAAGCTGTTTTCCACACTGCAAGAGATGTTGCCGCCAAGAAAGTTTCTTGGTGGAGTCGGTTGGCAGTTGTGCGGGTTCCGTTGTCTGTTATAATTAAACCGGCGCCGGAGAAGAGTCTTTCACTTGGGCACGACGTAGCCATCATGGAGAGAAACGGACAGGCAATGGGATATAAATTCGGCTACTCTCCCTTCAAAGACTGCCACACCTCAAAAGGGTTCGCTCGCACACTGTGGAGAGGCATGTTGAGGTACTGTCGCCGTTCGACAGGATAGCCACCAGGGAAGTCATCTCCAACCGCCATCTCACTCTGGCGTACAACCTCTTCGTGATCGCCCCAGAGATCATCAGGAGTCTCCTCATGACCAGCCTCGAATTCTCTCTCTTGCCGAGCTGCAGCACTGGTAGCTGCTGCTGTTTACATAATTTTTTTTGTCTAATGGAAAGAAAAAAAATATTCTCATTATTTATAAAATAAAAGCTGTATCAATAGAAAACAAGTTGGGTAGACAGACCTATGCTCATGTCAGAAGGGTTTTGTACTCAACTTACAAAATGCCGTAACCAGCAACAAATAAAATTAAGAAACACGTCGTGTTCGAGGATCATACTATTATTAACTAAGTTTAAAGAATTTTTAATTCTGAGGTATTTGTTAAAATTATACCCATAAATATTTCGCTTGATAATTTTTTCAGATTTTTTTAGATCACGGGTGTTCATTCGCGAGGGAGAAAACACATTTTTCATGTATTTCCCCCCCTCTCTGTGCCCCCACTGAAGCAAAAACTGTCAGTTTAAGAACTGTTTTGAAAAGCTCTCATAGAGAACTTTCATTTGATACTCATATCGGCTACCTTTCATGAAATTTTTTTCAGGGGCCACTCCTCTGTACTGTAAGCATCGATTCATGGCCTATTTTTTCGAATCCTAGAATGGCTACAAAGCCCTTTTCCTAGGAGCTCTCTCCTGCCTCTTCGACTTGTTTCAATTGTATGTAGTCATCCTCATGATATCTATCATTCCTGAAATTTTCATGCAAATCCTAGCAAAGCTGTAGTGTCTAAGTCGGTAAAAAGCGCATATGGCTCCATAGCCATATGTTTCCATAGTAATACAGGGCACATTGTTCCATAGTAATACAGGAAAATTCAAATCGCTATAACTTCGTTAAATACTATTCGATCTTTATGAAACTTTCAGAAAAGATCAATCTTATAAATAGCCATCTGTTTGCTAAATTTTATTGAATTTAAGGGTACCATTTAGATTTTATTCAAGAAAACATAAAATCGATAAATCATACAATTACTAACAAAGTTGAGTGAATTTCGACTTCTCATGTATTTGTTGTTGTTGTACTCATTAAGGCCTACATTCATGATTTTTTTCAGATTTTTCGGATGGAAGGTGTCCAATCGCGAGGGGGGGGGGGGGGTACGCGAAAAGTTCGTACATTTCCCCTTCCCCTGCCCCCCTCGGTACTTATAAGGCAATTTTGAGACTTGTTTTGAAAAGATCTCATTGAGACCTTACCAATGACACCCTACTCGACTACCAATGGTGAAATTTTTTGTTTAAGGGGTCAACTCCCTATATGGGGAGACCCCCCTTAAACCCCTTTGAAAAATTGTTTCTCCCTTGAAGTTTTAAGAGGTCACCACTTCTGACCTTTCCACAAACTTTCATGGCTGTAGCCTCTATAGTTTCGGAGAAAAAGTGCTGTGACATACAGACGGACGGACGGACGGACGGACGGACAGACGGACACAGGTCGTGATTGCAATAGGGTTTTGTATTTTAGTACAAAACCCTAAAAACACTATATTAATAGAAAAAAGCTGCATTATGAGCAAAAATATAGCCTTCAACCAAAGCGATAAACATTACCTCATCAGAAATGTAGGTGAGCACACCTGCGATGCACTGAGCACTTCGAAAATAATGCTTCTTGAAACGGGGGTCAAGAATCGTTGCGACCGCCATGTTCCTATTTTTTTTTCAATGCTACCAAAGTGCCTTTCAAGTTTAGATAGCAAATATTGCTTTAAATTTGCAGCGGTCATATTGCCCACAGGTACCACCACTGCATGCATTTTCTATCCAGAAACATAACATAAATTTCAATACAAGACAGCTGGCACAAAAATAGAAAGTACTCACCTCACGCAGGATGTGAGTAACTGGTATGACCTTGCTGAGCATTGTTGACTTTTCTGCAGAGAGTTCACTGGTCGCTTTAGCAAATGGCTGCAGAAGCTTCATGACAATCTCCGAAAAGCTAGTAGCGGCCAGGCTCACAATATCTGACAGCTCTTAAAACCTGAAAAGTAACTCATATTTTGAGCTCCACCTTGTGGAAACTTCTTGAATGAGGCGAAGGCATCTTCCTTCACTTTTTCCTCTCTCCATTTGCAACTCTTTCAAGTGGTTGCTTAAGTTATAGCTGTGCCTTGAAAATGTCACAATGATCTTGACTTTTTTAAGAAGATCCGTGACTCCGAGAACATTCTCCACTTTTTCCTTACTAATTTCATTTGTTCCATCAGTCAGGGTACTTTGGACAGGAGCCTCATGAGTTTCAAATGCGGTTTGTGGAATTCGGTGATCAAAGCATGGATTGTGACGGTTGATACCAAAAACCTGTCTCACTGCTTGCTTTATATTTTTAGCACTATCCGTTACAACCATACTGACTTTTTCATTTTCAATACCCCACTGCACTAAAATATCTTCTAAAGTTTGAGCAAGGTAAGAGGTGGTGTGCCTTTGCGTCAGATGAGTAAGGCCCAAAATGCAAGATTCCATTTCAATTCCTTTCAGGATTATGAAAATCAAAAATAAAATCATAAAACATTTGCATATTGCTTATGAAATTAATCAATCAATCAATAAATACATAAATTACCTTTCAGATAGTGAGCAGTGCATCCAAGATAGCTGTTAGTTGTATGAATCTCAGTCCAACGGTCTGCAGTGAGGCATATAGAGTTCGGCTTGCACAGAGCTTCTTTCACGAGCAAGTTGACAGATTCGTACTTGTCTTCCATTAGCCGGGTTGTTGTCTGGCGGCTGGGGGGCTTCTATAACGGAGCGGCCTTCTGGCAGAAGTACTGAAATCCTGGTTTCTCAGGTGTGGTCAGCGGCAGCCGGTCTTTGCACGCCATGAACAGCATAGCATCTCTCAACTCAGCTGATCTAGTGCATGTATCTATAAAAAGAAACCATCAGGTAGGGACGCAGCTGCATGAAATTTCAAAAAGTTAACCTTCAAAAGATCTTTGCTGCCCAAAGCTGTTTGTTATAGTACGCTGCCGTTTGTGAGGGGTCGCACAGGAACAACCGCAAGTTCTGCAAATTCCAAGCAGTGAGGATGGTCGTTGTAGCGTAACTGAATGTGGTGAAGTTGGTGGTGAAGTTGATTGTGACATTACGGATGGGTATGCGGAGAACGAAAGAGCAGAATTGGGTCTGCTAGTGCTTGCTGATGACGAGCGAGATTCCCCTGGGCTTTCATTAATGCTGAGCTGCAATAGTAGTGAAGCAGGTAACAAAAAGACATATTATCAAACACTCAAAAAATTTATAAAATAGTGCCATCAACTAGATGGCTCCATGGCATCCAACAACACATTTGGAAAATGTGGTGGAATCAACTCTGCGGAGTTCAGCCAAACACGTCCCATACCATTGTTGGCACTTCATTAGAATCAACTTATTGTAAATTCATTTTACTTACGAGACTGCTGTCGGCGTCCAAAATCTCCCAAGCAGTGTAATCGGCGGTCTCATTTTGTGGCTTCAAAATGTTATGCTTTCCTTTCAAATGCTTCCAAAAGTTGGACGTATTTCCGCACTTTTTAAGGTGCTTGAAACAATGCTTGCACTGTACTGCGTCAGCACTAACATTCGTAATATGCTGCCAAACAATACTTGATTTCGCCATTTGTGGCGACATTTTCAGTTTGCACCACACGTTATTTAAGTTCAACGTCTGCACTACACTTTATTCACAATTCAGCGTCTGCACTACACTTTGTTTAGGTTCAACGTCTGTACTAAACTTTAATAACATTCAATGTCTGCACTTGCACTACACTTTACTTACATTCAACGTCAAACGTCAATCAATTTTTATCACGAGGGTATCAAAATGTTATGCAAAAAATCGGGACAAGAATCGCCATGAAAAAATCGATTCCACTAAGAATCGAGCGAGTGGGTATCGAGTTCTTAGTATCGAGTCTTTCAGCAGCAAGTACCCGATTCTCCAAAGTATCGATTCGGTATCGGCCGTCCCTAGTAGCGACCTCCATCGAGGCGTGGATTTTCAGGAGCTCCCCTTCTTCTCTGGAAATATCTGCCTAGTTCTTACTTTCGAAACGTTTGCCTTGAAAAATCATATTGCAAAGCCATTATCAAACCAAGCTTAGATGCATCTGTTGCAATCACTCATATAGGAAAAAGTCAGAATTACTCACAAGATTTCCAGCTAAATTGAGTTTCTAAGAACATACATAGATAACAGAATGGTCAGCAACTCTGTCACAAAGCTAACTTACACCTTTACCAAGTTCAATTCACCGTTACCAGATCTCTTTCTGAATAACAAAAAGTTCAAAATTTACTTGTAATACCTGTTCTGTGCTGCAACTTATGATCACATTACCGAAAATGGTTCTTGGAAGCAACGGTTTCCAATGCGTGTGTAGCACGCGCCAAAATTCAAATAGTATACCGGTCAAGTCAAAGAGTCAGGTGAGCGAGTGCACTTATCCATTACACAGTCGTGTTGGCAACGCATTGTTGTTACCACATCGCACTACCGGCGGTCTTTCTTCATACGAATATCTGCCGGTGCTTTATGCTAAATTCAATTGTTCTATGAAGACGCTAGTAAGTAACATGTCTGCTAAAGATACACTCGTGTATCAAAGCATGTATGTTTGTATGCTTTCGGATCATGACAATAAAATCATGAAGACCGCTAGCAATATTTTTTTGTTCATCCCCGATATGAACTAAAAACCACTCTCACTTGCGAGGACTTCGACAGTCTTGGTCTTGTATGTGATGATGGTGAGGTTGCCGAGTGTTAGAGTGTGTTACAAGCATCAGGTAGTACTTGTTGGTACTCACGATGACAAATGATTAAATTTTCATACAATAATCGATTGTTCTTGAACAGCTGGCACACTGTGGCAAATGTCTCGCCGTGCAAGACAAAGAATCAGAATCGGTGGAGCTATTCGAGTAACATTCCATGCACGATTTATCCGCGTTGATATGTGTAAACAAATAACAGCTTGACGTTGATATACCTAGAAGACTCCCGAACAGGTAGCATCTAGCAAATGGCTGGTTGGGTGATGGTGGCCGGAGTTCCTTGAATGAAGACTGCTCTCATTTACACACGAAGACATTGTGCCTGCCTTTGATAGTCAAATTAGACGATCTGATCCCGATTTGCATACCACATTTACTGAATGAATAAGCAGCGAGTGGTGAATGAGCGTGGATGGCGTGCTAATAAGATGCTGAGATCTTGGAGCTAAATTATAGCATAGAATCCTCAGATAAAGTACAAGATTATGTGATTATCTAATGTCCTTAGGGCGGTAAGTGATATCTCAAGCATTCCAATGGCCTAATTTAAAACCGATACTACAAGGATGATGCCAATGATGCTGAGATGACTACCCCCATCTCAAGATTATTGGGATGCTCCCCGTGACTAGACAACACACGTTCGAGGTAAGGCCAAACAGCTAAGATAAATGTGGTATCTAGTTCGCTAGTCTATGTCAACGTCATTGCTGCCGCTCGATCCTCTATTGTTTAACAAAAGAATTTCTTGCATTTTCACAGACTTATTGTCGTCGTCTCCGTCGTTGTTGCTGTTGTTATTGTTGTCGGTGTCAATCTTTTGTCGCGTCTCAATAAGAATCGTTTTGTCAACTACTCGATTCGTTGCTGCTGCTACTGCCATTTGATCGGATTGACTTGAAGCACAAATGGTTAGACTTGTTTTGCGAACAATGAGCAGTAATTAGCTATTAAATTGTACAATTGTTTTCAATTGTTATCAGTAAATTTTTGTCAACATACTCGTATACTTACCTTACGCTGGAGTGTTGCGAGTACTATAGAATCAATTTCTGAATGAGCAATATGAATGAATTGCTGAGATGGAGGCGCTAACGCATATGTTTGTGAAGTGGAAAAATGTTTGTTTAGTAAAATCAATGGATAGTTTAGAAACAGTGGCAAATAATGAATTAACTCGTTAAAATTATTATTCTCCGCTATAAACGAAGATTTATTGTTAAAAGAAAAGGGAAGGTTTGATGTGGTTTTTATTCAGTTGTTTTATGCTTTCATGTCACATTTTGTTTCTGAATATTAATTCATAATATTTTAACTAAAATACATCGTTTCAATTTTTTTTTTTTTGCATTCACGAATCTTCCACAAATTCAGAATTTTGCGTGCTACACCATGCATTCTGAAAGAATAAACATTCTCATGCTGTCCGAAATAGTATACACCACTGGTTTATGATAAGTGTTTTCTAAATTCATTCTTTGACCTAACGAGCCTGAATATTGTAATTTGATTTCTGCTCTGCGGCAGACTCCTGATCAATATTTCCATTAATTCATCTCTTATCTCTTACATCAGAGGATGCTCAAATAAAAAAATTAAAACCTACTACAGAACAAAATGTATTAGGCGCCAAAATAACGAGAACCGGTAATGAAAGGGACAAAAACCGCCGAAGAGTACAGCCCGCAAAGTAAATATTTTATTCACTTTTGACTATCTTGAAGACCAGCTGCTTGCACAAGAAACCAAAGCTCTAAGTATACAAATCTGTGATAAGACCTATGCTTTACTGTAGGTGTAAAACACTGACCACCACCCAAGTATCCATAAATATATTGAACACGCCTTCAAAGACGGGTTCTGAGGCGGACAATCGGAGCGAATCTAGACGCGAACCAATGGTGAATTCGATACAACCATGAGCTGTGACAAGGCAATTGCGTTAATATTCACGATTCAAAATGTCGGATAATCAATCGAAAATTCGCAGCGAGCAGTTACGGGACGGCTAACTGTTATTAAAAGCCCACAATATCCAATACAGCGAAATTTCCGTAGGATCCCACTTCTCGAAACTGTCAGGAATAAAAGGACAGTGGATGCTAGGGAGTTGCTTTAATTTGAAGATAGCACCGCCTTGTTTCAGTAATGAATATTAACGATCCGTCACAAATTCACGTTAAAAATATCTTTTACCCTTGTACAATTACATCACCTAAAATTTGACAAACCATCAAAATCTATAATAAAAATCATACAATGTATCATTTGATACATTGTAACATTTACCAGTCATCCTAAAATTCATGCAGCGTATGAGCTGCAAGGAACTCCAGACGAAGAATCGAGTTAGAAGTTTTCTCCCGAGTCACAAATTACTCGACCAGACTTGAAACATTTGTACTTCCAGAGATTGTGTCCAAACAACCATCAAGGCATGTTAATATCAATTCATGGTCAATACTAGCAACAGTTTCCTTAGCCGACCCCACTTTCAATCAACCTGAACATGTAGACATCTTCTTAGGGGCTGAATTTCATCATCAGCTCCTAAGATCAGGCCAAATAAGACTAGCCGAAGGCTTGCCGATTCTCCAAAATACCTTCCTTGGTTGGATGATGTCCGGGGGGATCAACGTAGCCGATTCATCTCATGTTACGTGTGGTGTATTCACGCCAGAGGAGCAAGGTATCAACGAGCTTGTCGAGAGATTCTGGAGAATTGATGAGGTTGCGGACAATCAACCATCCCTGTCGTTGGCCGAGAAGCTTTGCGAGAGCCACTTTGTGGAACACACTAGGAAGATGCAGAATGGTCGTTTCATGGTGCGATTGCCTTTTTTGGATGGAGCCGCCGCGTTGGGAGAGTCAAAGAAAACGGCATTTAATCGACTCTGTTCTCTGGAGAAACGATTGGCAAAGGACTCATCCTTACGTGAGCAATACAACAATTTCATGAGGAAGTATGAATCATTGGGCCACATGTCCAGAATAAGTGCCTCCGAGTTACCAGACAATCATTACGTCATACCACACCAATACGTGCTGAAGCCCGAGAGTTCAACCACAAAGCTTCGAGTGGTTTTTGATGCATCATCAAAAACCACGTCCGGCATGTCACTTAATGACATATTACACACTGGACCAACAGTTCAACCGGAGTTGTTCACCATTCTGCGCCGTTTCCGCCTTCCAACCTACGTCTTTACTGCCGACATTCAGAAGATGTATCGTCAGATTTTGATGCATCCAGAAGATAGAAGATACCAGCTTATCCTGTGGCGTGATAATCCTATGCAGCCCGCTAAATACTATCAACTGAACACTGTCACATATGGTACCCGTGCTGCAGCCTACTTGGCAACCAAGTGCCTCCTGAAGGATAACCACCTGAAATATCCATTAGGATCTGTCGCCCTGAAGGAACATTTCTATGGGGATGATGGATTGGTGGGCTCCAACTCATTAATCGAGATGCAAAAACAATTGTCTGAATTACTGGGACTCGCTGGTTTTAATTTGCGCAAATGGTGCGCAAACAATCAGAGACTTCTGGATCACATACCAGTTGAGCATCAAGAGGTTGACTTGGATCTGGAGGGACTTCAAGCAAATACCATCAAGACATTGGGGCTAATGTGACCAATTCCTCATAAGAGTCAACCAGTCTGCTGAGCAAGCAATCACACGGCGCACCGTTACTTCAGAACTGGCTAGGATATTCGACCCCTTAGGGCTACTCTCACCAATAGTAGTGACCGCAAAGGTGTTCATTTAAGAGCTATGGCAACTAAATGGCTCTTGGGATGACCCATTATCTTCAGACTTGGAAGCATTGTGGAGATCATTCTGCGACGACATCAAGTGTTTGCAGGACATACGTTTTCCATGGCACATGTTCTCCCAGCAGACGCCCAGATCAGTGCAGGTTCATGTTTTTGTGGATGCTTCCCAGAAGGCTTATGGAGCGGCAGTTTACCTCCGATCTATTCATCAGGGTGGGAAGGTGATTGTTCGGCTTCTGTGCGCAAAATCTCGAGTGGCACCTCTTAAAACACAACCAATAACACGCCTGGAGTTGTGCGCGGCTCTTTTGGGAGTCGAGCTTGCCACAAGAGTGAAGAAGGATCTGAACTACGAAGAACGTCCAATGTTTTTCTGGAGCGATTCGGAGGTGGTTCTCGCATGGATCAATACACCATCATCATCGTTTGAAACCTTCGTGGCCAACAGAGTGGCTAGAATCCAGGAGGGATCATTATCGGATCAGTGGCGTCATATGAGATCCGCTGATAATCCAGCTGACATAGTTTCCCGCGGAATGTCGGCTTGCAGGCTGGCATCATCAAACAGTTGGTTCTATGGTCCCTTGTTTCTGCATGGCAGTGAGGCCTCGTGGCCAGGCCCTTTCCACAAAAATATCAATCAGATAACATCCAGCAGCTCAACAGAACTCAAACAGAAGAAACCAGAAGTGACCGCCGCTGCCGTCGCAACACCAGTCGATATCATCTATCTGATCAACCACCACAACTCCTTCACAACCTTGCAGAGGATAGTTGCATACATGCTTCGTTTTAGCCGTCACGCCAGACAACCACAATCTAACAGAGCTGCACATATTTCATTGGCACCGGAAGAATTACAGAAGGCCCTGATTTCCATCGTTCGCACCATACAGGCAAACGACTTCAAGGATGACCTGAGCCACCTCAAGAAACACAACATGGTAAAAAAAGGAAGCCATCTTTCGGATCTGACACCATTTATCGATGGAGACGGAATCATCCGAGTTTCCGGTCGTCTTCGAAATTCGTCAAGCTCATATGATGCCAAACATCCTATGCTGCTTCCTTACAATGACCCGTTGGTCAAATTGCTCATGAGGAGCATCCATGATCAAAACTTTCACTGCGGCCCACAAACGCTGCTTAACCAAACCCAGCAGAGACTCTGGCCCATTAAGGGAAAAATCATGGCGGGATCAATTGTGCACCATTGCGTAACCTGCTCCAAGGCAAAACCAGCTCTCATGAGTCAAATTATGGGAAATCTGACGAGAACTAGAGTCCAGCCTGCTCGATCGTTCATAAACGCGGGTGTGGACTTTTGTGGCCCATTTTGGGTGCACTATAAGGTCCGAGGTAAAAAACCTCAGAAGGCCTACATTGTAGTATTTTGCTGCTTTGCCACCAAGGCCGTCCACCTGGAGCTGGCAACTGATCTGTCAACTGATGCGTTCATTGGCTCCCTTATACGATTCTTAGGAAGGAGAGGCCATTGTGAAAGGCTCTACTGCGACAACGCAACCAATTTTGTTGGCGCAAGGAATAAGTTGGCTGAGCTTGACTCGGTGATATACTCACAACCAGCTCAGGAGTCCATCATCAGGGCATGCAGCTCAAGAGGAATCCAGTTCAAATTCATTCCTCCAAGAACACCACACTTTGGTGGCCTGTGGGAGGCAGCTGTTAAATCAGCGAAGCATCTCTTGGTGCGCAGTGTTTCGTCGGCCTCACTTACATATGAGGAACTGGAGACCGTTGTGGTTGGGGTAGAGGCAGTATTGAACTCTAGACCAATCACTCCCATGTCAACAGACCAAAGAGATTTAGAAGCTTTAACACCAGGTCACTTTCTAATCGGTGAGCCCTTAACAGCACAAGTTGACATCAATGCGGGGCCTCATACCTCCGGTTTGTTGCGTCGATGGGATCTTGTAAAACGGCTAAGAATGGAGTTCTGGAAACGCTGGTCACAGGATTATCTGAATCAGTTACAGGCCAAGCAAAAATGGCGTGATCGATCTGCCAACATTGAACCAGGGATGATGGTGGTCAAAAAGAGGACAACTGCCCTATACAAAATTGGCCACTTGGCCGAATTTCAAAGGTCATCAAGGGTGATGATGGAATGGTGCGAGTTGTGGAAGTCAAAACAGCACAGGGGATGCGAACACGATCAATACATCGATTAGCTCCATTACCCACTGAAGATTTCTTCAGTCTACAGCGGTCAACTCCCACCATTCCTGAGGACTCTAAGAATGCGCCTGGACCATCCCATTCAGGCAGGCCTTCTTCCCAGCAAAATGTCTAAGATGAATCAGGACCATCACACCCTAGCTATGAAAGGCTATCTAGCTCCAGCGATGATTCAAACAGTCAAGCCACTCCAAAAAAACGACAAAAGATGACAATGGCTCCAGGAATGTTGACTATCTTGATAGCACTGCTTACGCTACCAGGTATCCATTTTGAGCGAATGCCAACCATCCAACCAATGGCAGGCGAATGGAAACTAATAATTTATTGTGACGTCAAACCCATTTGGAGGGGCTTAACAGCAACGCACAACGGTAGAGACGGGCTACAACACCTATGCGGTCTGATACAACCTAATGCCACATGTAACTCCCTAGGCAAGCAATTCGATTACATAATTGCCGAATTGGAGCTAAACGAAGTGCTATTAACCAGGAAACGAAATAAAAGAGGCGCCATTGACCTGGTGGGTAACATCGCCCATTCACTCTTTGGGATCCTGGACTCAGAATATGCGCAAGAAATAGCCAGGACTATTGACCACGTCAAGGCAAATGAAGGTCATCTCCTTAAACTCATAAAAAACCAGACGTCAATTCTCGATGCCACACTAAATGTTATCAAGAAAGATCAGGCACAAGTTAACGAGACTTTCGGAGACGTGGAAAAGCAGATCCAAGAACTAATTAACAGGATCCAAGAATTCGATGCTCAGGAGAATCAGCAACGCATCACTCATTTAATTACCACGATTGCCATCCAGCTGACACTAAGAGCATCCAGCCTACAAAGCACTATTGATAGATGTCCTTGTTGATACACATCATGAAAGACTTAGCCCAATGCTATTGCCAGTCAGCTAGATCCAACACGAAATACACAAAATAAAATCTCATTTGGCACCACCGCTTCAAATACCTATTCAGGATGACGATCCAGCCGCATTTTACAAATTGATGACCATCAAAAGTGCCGCCACCCGGGACTACTTTATCTTCAACGTAAGGTTGCCACTCACAGCCCAGGAACAATCTCATCTGTTTCGGATTACGCCTATACCAATTATAATCAACAACACCATAGTGGCCATTGAACCGAAGTTCTCATTATTAGCGGTGAACAACCATGGGGACAATTACTTACCCATCACCTCCGAAATACTCGAAACATGCATGGAGAGCAAGACGAACCACCTCATTTGTCCCAGGCTACAAACAATACATACGTCAGCTTCCAGCTATCTGGCGTGCGAAATCGAGCTTTTCAACAACATAAGCAGCACACTATGCCCCTTAGCACGAGTGATCGATCAATATGTGTGCGTGAAGCTGCAAACCAGGAATCAATGGATATTCGCATTTAAGGAACCCGTCAAACTTAACGCAGTATGAGGCACGAAGACATTCCAAATCACATTGGAACATGCAGGGCTCCTTGAAATTCGTCATGAGTGTTCCTTAAGAAATGCTCAACTTAATCTGTACAGCTACAGCGTCTTCAATACAACCGTGCATCTAACCTATACAGCTCTCACAAACTTCAACATATCTATGGATTTACCGGCCCTAGGCTCCTTGAAGTACCATGCTGCAACACCATACGCTACCGATATCGATGAACTCACCGCACTACAGCAACTTCTAGAAGATCAACGGAACGCCGAGCTACCCAATGATGTCCAACAAACACACCACCCCTTGATAGTCAGTTACACCACTTTGGGGATACTGATTGTAATTGCTGTCATAATTTGCAGTAAGGGACAATGCCAACAACAGGGACACGACAATTCCGATAACTTGAAACCGACACCAGCACCACGACGGTACTCCAATGCAGATTTCACTATCAATGTGTAAACCAGCGGTTGAGGAACCCCTCAACGGGGGGAAGGAATGTACAATTACATCACCTAAAATTTAACAAACCATCAAAATCTATAATAAAAATCATACAATGTATCATTTGATATATTGTAACATTTACCAGTCATCCTAAACTTCATGCAGCGTATCATTTCATATTTGTTTGTTTGGTGGCTTCGAATTTTGTATCGAAATGTAATGCATGGATCCCACATAGACGCATCATCAGCACTTTTACCCGCGATTAGACCATATCAAGTATCGCTTGATATTCTCGTCATCCACAAGCGTCAGCACTTTTGTAGCATACAAAGTGCACGTGCGTCTATGTGGGAATAGTGCAATCAGCAATTCTGTTAATTGTTAAGCGTTGGATATTGATGGAATAAAATTCTCATTCTAGTTTAAACCACGAGTGAAAGCGGTTGTTTCATTTCGTGCAGTGGAAGAGTTTGTGTTGTGATTGACTCGTGAATATACAAGAGAGACCAGCCAGTGCTTAAGTGCTGAGTGCATTTTGTGTAGTTTATAGAAGTGAGTGATAAAAAAAAACATTATATTTGGTGCACTAGTTAAAGTGCCTGAGCATCAAAACATTTTACTTCGCGAAGTTTGATGAGTTTATGTGCTCATCAAACTAATTAATTTTCCTGCTTTTGTGTTGAAAGCCAGTTTGCAACAACCCTTATATCATAGTATACGTTGTTCCTACGAACCGCTCGCTTGGTTCGACTCGACTCGACTAACTGAGTACCTCGCTAGGGTGTTGCCAAGTTGGAGTTGACAGCTCCGCCCTCCTGGCCAGAAATTGGCCCGATTTCTTCGAAGTTTTCGTAGGTATCCAAATCTGGGCTGAGTCGGTAGCATGGTTTCATTTTATCACTCGTGAACACGGAACTGAGCTTTCGTTTCTGATCATCCTTGAGGCTTTTGATAAAATACCGATCGTTTTTCAAAACTTTGGCCACTTCATATGACCCTCGATACTTTGGCTCCAATTTATGGGACTCCCCGGTTGCTATTGGTTTGTTCTGTATAACCACTAAATCGCCTTCTTCGTATAAAATAGTTTAGATCTGCTGCAAAAAGAGAAGTAAACTTGGCAAAAGCTTCTTACTTCAGGAGTATCGAGTCTTCGCTTAACTCTAACCAATCCAAGCCATTTTGGAAGTACATCCGTTCTCCCTCCTCAAATTATCGCCCCATCTCTTTATTGTGTTGTTTTTCCAAATTACTGGAACGTATTGTTTAATCCAAACTGCTTGCGGCTGTGGAGGATAAGCTGATTCCTGAACAGCATGGTTTCATCAAAGGTCGTTCTACTATGACCAACCTTATGGAATTTACTACGGTTATTGCTGGAGCCTTTGAGAATCGATTTCAGGTAGAAACCCTGTATCTTGATTTTTCTAAGGCCTTTGATTCGGTCAATCACCATATTTTGCTCAAAAAAAATCATGCACTTGGTGTTGTTGGCAATTTGTTCAAGTGGCTCTCCTCCTACCTTTCGAATCGAATATGTCATGTTACTTTCAATGGTTTTACCTCTTCTCCTTTTGTCCCGTCTAGCGGCGTTCCCCAAGGGTCCATTCTCGGTCCGCTTTTATTTGTCATCTTTATCAATGATCTGCCTTCAGTCATTAACTCCTCCTGCCTTCTTTATGCAGACGATGTGAAATTATTCAAGGTCGTATCCTCGCAAAATGACCTTGACATACTGCAAGCTGATCTAAATTCCGTGGACCTTTGGTGTCAATCTAATCAGCTTCCTCTTAACGTTTCTAAATGTATACATGTATCCTTTTTCTCCAAACCTTATCCATTCATTGGCCATTTCTTCATAAAAAATAAACGTCTTAGCACTGTGACTCATATCAAAGATCTTGGAGTCACCTTTGACTCCAAACTAAAATTCGATCTTCACGTCTATGATATTGTTTCCAGAGCATCACGTGTATCTGGATTTATTTTAACGTCACTCCATCATATTTTCTGATCCATTTTCTTGTATTAAGTTATTTGTAAGTTTAGTTCGTTCTACCCTTGAATACTGCTCCCCAGTCTGGTCTCCTCATTTCGTTTACCTTAAATCCTCGATCGAATCTGTTCAGCGTAAGTTTACGAGAATTTTACTGTAAAAATTTCGTATTCCTTATTGTTATTATCATGTTCGTTTGTCTATCCTTGGTATTCCTTCTTTAGAACACCGCCATATTTATCTGGATGAGTGTTTCCTTTATCGTCTCTCCTTTGGTTACCTTAACACGAAGTTGGTAGCTGAACTCCCAGTCAGAAATGCTGTCCGTCCCAACAGAAGTTCCAAACTCTTTGATGTTCCGTTTGCCAGGAGCATGCCTTATTTTCACTCTCCTCTACTAAGGATTACGCGTAAGCACGATGATCTTCAGCTTGGATCTTTCTCCACTTCTTATCTCCATTTTAAAAATAGAGTAACTTCTGCACTCACTAAGCTTTGAATTTTTTCTTATATGTTTTCTATGTCTCTCTATCTTTTACTATTATTGCTATTTTTGTAATTGGATTATATCTGTAAAAATAGCAATGAATAAATAAATAAATAAACTTGGCCGTTAGCACGTGGAGTTCGCACAGGCACTTCACATGATGAATATCATACGTTGCACAGTAATCCTCGAATTCCTTCGATGTAAATGCCGACCCTCAGTCGCCTATAATACGGATTGGTCATTCAGTCTATGACGTGATATCCCTCAACATGGTAATTACTGGTCGACTGTTGGCTGCTCTCGTGGCTCGAACCATTCTGAATTTACTAAAAGGGTCCGTTACTGCGATTATGCATAGATTGCCTTTGTTACTCTTAGGAAATGGTTCTAAGTGATCAATATGCAATACCCTGAAAGGTATAGGTTCAATGTGTTCGTAAAACAAGCGATCTTCGGTTTTCCCTGCTGGTGTTTTATTGAGACAACATTCCGGACATGAAGCGATGTCCAATTTCACGTAGTTGCGCATTCGAGTAAACCAGAACAGTTCTTGTATCCTATGGACCCTTTTATCAACGCCAAAATGACCGGCATCGTCATGGCAACTTTTTACTAGTCTCCAACGGACGGCTGATGGCACTACAAATTTAAAATCGCCGTTTACTTTTCGCAGCAATCTTCCTTTCTTAAGAGTGTAATCGCACTTTAATTGGGTGAATTGAGCTGATTTACATACTCCATCAATTGGGTCCATAATTACCTTTAGTTTCGGGTCCTGTCGCTGTAATGATATCAACCAGTAGTTCTGATCGGGTTTTTGTATCGGTTCTTGCCGTTGTTCGTGTGGTCGACGACTTAATGCATTGACATGGTTCATATTGTTTCCTGCTGGATGTACCACATCAAAGTCGAATTCTTGGAGTTTTCGCCACCATCGAGGAACTCAATTGCTACGTGAAGTGGTCAACTTCATCGTCGATATCGCATTACAATCGGACACCACTCGGATGTGTTTTCCAATCAAATAAAATCGGAATCGAATTCACGTTTCGACGAGTGCCAATACATCTAGTTTGTGGCTACTGTACTTCGTTTCAGCATCGGTGCAATGTCTACTGAAATATATTGCTGGCCGGAATGGTTTCTCCTGCGTAGATTGACCAATAGAACTGGCGTCGGTGTGTATGAACGGGATCGCTACAGAGACGAGTTTTGACCTCGTTGAAGCTCATGTCTGCGGTCTTGTCCCATACAAAGGATATCTGTTCCTTCGTTTTTAACAAATTCATTAGCGGCTTAGAAATTTTTGAGAATCCTTCGATAAATTTGCGGAAGAACCCCGCTAATCCAAGAAATCTTCTGACATCGGTCACATTTTCAGGCGTTGGAGATTTTTGGATAGAATCAATTTTCTTGCTTCCAGGCTTCATTCCGTCTCTATGTATGCGATGACCCAAGAAGGTTAACTCGGATGCAAAAAAAAAACACACTTTGACGATCTAAATGTAAGACCCATTTCTCGTGAAATTTCCAGAACTTCCCTCAGAGTTTTGAGGCCCTCAGAAGCAGTCACACAGGGCATAATGACTTCATCCATATAGCTGACGATATTTCTTGATTTCATACGACGAATTAAGTCGATCATGACCTCTTGGAAAATCATAGGCGCATTAATGAGGTTAAAAGGCATTACGTTGTACTCAAAATGGCCAAAATGAATCACAAACCCGGTGTACCGACGTGATTTTTCATCCATAGGAATTTGGTAGTATCCAGAGAATAAATCTAGTGTCGTGAAGAACTGCTTTCTCATGAGTTGTGAGAGCTGTTCCTCAAAAGTTCGCATTAGGTACGGCTTCTTTTTGGTGATAGCGTTTATCGCACGAAAGTCAATACAAAGACGATCCTTCCCGTTTTGCTTGGGAACGAAAACAATAGGCGGAGAGTATAATGAATTATTGACGAACTAAGTTTGTTGCGAACAATTCATTCACAATCTGCTCGATCTTATCTCTTTTAGCCAACGGTATACGATACATGGATAGGCGTGTCGGACGTCAACTAGATACTCATTGATTTTGTTCTGCATTGACCCATTCCGGCCGTAGTCTCTGCAAAACAATCACGGGAATCAGCAAGTAGTACCCGCCGCTCAGTTGCTTCAGCTGCAGTTAAATTTCTTTCCATGTCGGGTATTTCAGGACATTTACTTTCAACGTGGCACTCGCCATTTTCAATAATGATTCGATGTGAAACTCCGTTCAACGCATCAAATCCCAAAAGCAAACTATTTGGCATGAGGTGATCGGCTACAACATATAGGTCCACGCGTACGATTGTATCGTCTATTTTTAATGTCACTACCATTTTGCTAGTACATTCTAAGCATCCACCTGCGATTCCGTTCAGCTCAATCGGCGGACACTTTATTAAGTTGTACGCGCATGAATCTCGCACGAGAGATCGATTACTACCCGAATCTATAAACGCGTCCAAAATTTTTCCATCCATCTGAATGTTTTTCACTATTTGGTTTTGTACGGAATAGTTTGAATGTAACTGATGAATATTCGTGTTATTCACATATTCCGGTTTATCTCGAGTTATGCATGTATCCGCACTGTATCCTGTTTTTCGGAATGTAACGCATCGCGGTCGTCGTTAGGGCAAAGAAAAGTTCACAAAAATGAGCTCCGGTTTATAACGATTATAACAAACACGTCGACACGTCGTTTGTATCGGCAACAGTCGTCGCTCCCGACACAGACTTATTAAATATTTTCTTTGACACAGAGCTCACGTTCATCGGGCTTACACTTTTTATTTCACTATGTAATTTTCGCGTGACCGGTTTGTTTATCTTCTGTTGGTTTGTTAAATAAGTTTTAAGGCAATACAAAAACTCCTTAGTGATTTTGAATGCAAAACATGTGGTAGAGGTTTGCATCTGAACGTCGTTTAAACCTTCACGCATATATCTTTAAATGGCTGCATCACTAACCCCCGCACGTCTAACTTACGCACACATTCGGTAGTAATAATCCGTAAATGGCTCATTTGAACGTCTAACGTCTGCCATCGTACGAAGATGTACCTCGGCTTCATTTTCGGTGGACTCGAATGCCTCTTCTGAAGAACTTGCAAATTCATCGATGCTTTTGAAAATACCGCTTCTCTCATCCAGCCACAATTTTGCTGGCCCTCGAATTTTCGTTCGCACTGCAAACAGAAAACTGTTTTCATCACTGTTATGGATGCTAGTGGTTTCACACGCTGAACAAATTGTGACGCTGTCAGTGATGTGCTTAACATTGGATCAAATTTGGTATAATTTCAATTACGTCGCGCAAATTGTGGAAGATTTGGTGCTGATTCCATCACAACAGCCTCATTCGACATGTTTTGCCCATCGTCCGTCGGAAAACCAAGACTAGAGGTTGATGCCATATTCAGGTTTGGCGACACACCATAGGTTATGCCTGAAACAGAGTTTGCAAATTCGCCAGCAATACTCTGTGCCTGAATATTTAATGCTTGAACGAAAGTTGTGAGATTTTGTATATACTTTCTTGCAACTTTATCGCTGCGTCAGATGCACGAGAATTCTCGGCTAACATTTCTACGTCGTCTTCATTGACGGCTTCCGTCAGACGTAAAATTCATTCGGGTTTGTTGCCTCTTTTTGGTAAATTTCATGAACGTAGCTCATGTTTGAGTTCGTCGATTGTGAGCGAATCAATACGAACTATGGTGTCCGGCATTTTCAACTAGGAAATATAGCGGCCACACACGAATGAAAATTTGATACGGCGGTTGCGATAATATTCACGATTCAAAATGTCGGCTAATCAATCGAAAATACGCAGCGAGCAGTTACGGGACGGCTAACTATTATTAAAAGCAGACGATATCCAATAAAGCGAAAATTCCGTAGCATCCCACTCTTGAAAACTGTCAGGAATTAAATAACTGTGGATGTTAGGGAATTGCTTTAATTAAAAGATAGCACCGCTTTGTTTCAGTAATGAATATTAACTATCCGTCACAAATTCACGTTAAAAATATCTTTTACCCTTGTACAATTACATCACCTAAATCGTAATGAATGTTAACTATCCTTCACAAATTCACGTCAAATTATCTTTTACAATCATATCACAGAAAACGTTCCTACGAACCGCTTGCTTGGTTCGACTCAACTCGACTAACTGAGTACCTCGCTACGGTGTTGCCAAGTTGGAGTTGACACGAGTCAGGCCAGGGTTTCCTCGGTTTCCCCACTGGTCTCCGGCCTTGAGTTCTCCCAGCGAATACCATTTTCGGTATCCGTTGATCGTCCATACGATTCATGCGTCCAGCCCATTACAGTTTCCGCAGTCTTACAATCGTTGAGATCTCCGATTCGTCAAAAATTTCATACAGCTCATGGTTGTATCGAATTCACCATTGGTTTCCGGCTCAGGACACGTTGCTCAAAGGCGTTCAATATATTTGCGGATGGTTGGTTCAGGGTCCATGTTTCACACTCATAGCATACCACAGGTCTTATTACAGATTTGTATATTTGGAGCTTTGTTTTCCAGTGTATGCAGCTGGTCTTCAAGATCGTCAAAACTGAAAAAAAAAATTTATTTGCGAGCTGTATTCCTCGGTGGATTTCGTTTCTTTCATCACTGGTTCTCGTTATTTTGACGCCTTAATACACAAATTCGCCCACATTTTCAATACTGTCTTCGCCAAGTGTGATATTTTATGTATTTGAGGTATTTTCCCTCGACTGCGTTATGAGCTTTGTTTTATTTTCATTGATTTGTAGCCCTACTAGTTTTGCTTTGCTGTCGAGTTACAGGAAAAGTTCTTTAGCAGTTGTTAATGACCGTGACAAAATGTTGATGTCATCCGCATAGGCTTCTCCTTGGCTCGACTTGTATAGTAATGTACCTCGCGTATCGACAAGTAGCTTTCTTATGGTGTACTCCAGAGCCAAATTGAATAGCAATGGGGCCAGCCCATCTCGCTGCTTTAGTCGGGTATTTGTGTCAAAGGCATCGGTGAGTTCGTTATTGATGCCGACTTGGGAGGTCGTTGACGTCATTGTCATTTTGGTAAGATGGACTAATTTGCCTGGGATGCCAAAGCAAAGCATTATTTGGTACAGTAAGTTACAATCAATACTGTCGTATTCTTGCTTAAAGTTTGGTTTTGTTACTTTTTAACATATCTATATTTCACAATTTTAATAAGAAATTCATCGAAATTTTTGCCAAAGAATAGAATACTGCCAGAACTCCGTTTAAATTTAAATTATAAAATCAGCTATACTATGCTTATCGTACTAATGCCGTGATCCAAATATAGTATTTATATATTGTAAGATATTATTTATTATGAGCATAATTTTCGATTATTTTGTTTAAAAATTAATCCATTGAATGTGATAGTTTACAAATGAATCGTCAAAATATTATAAACTTGTAATACTCGTATAAACTTTAAAGCATGGTTTTAATTTCTTCTTATCTTTCTTACAGGTAAGTTGCGAAGTGATATAAGTAAGTACTCAAATTGTATTCGATCGTGTCTCAATACTCTTACTTTAAAGTGTTCTCGATTTAAAATCACGTTAGGTATGCCTAAATATACATTAAGGCTCAATCAAGAAGCAACGCAGAATGTCATAAGTCTTAAAAGGGGATGCCTACTGGCCTGCTAATGAAGGTCTACTTTTTAGGTAAATTTCTCCAAAGAAATTTACCTATTGCGAAGAGTATCTTAAATTTATATATATATATATATATATATATATATATATATATATATATATATATATATATAAATATATATAATATATATATATATATATATATATATATATATATATATATATATATATATATATATATATATATATATATATAAATATATATAAATATATAAATAACGAAATTTGTGACCACGCTAGAGGTTGCAATGTTGCTCCGATTTTCACCAGATTTACAGAAAAGGTGTATTGGGTAAATATCTCGGTTAAGATCGTGAACCAGCTATATCGGCTGCGCAAAAACAAAATGGCGGCTATTTTAGACGAAAAATCGTGATTTCTGTTCTGACCAAACTATATCGGGTGTTGCCCAGGGATCATCGGGTGTTGCCCAGGGATCTATCCTTGGTCCGGACCTGTGGAACGTGTCTTAAGACGGGCTACTGAGACTTGAGATGCCAGATGAGTCGCGCTTGGTTGGCTATGCGGATGATGTTGCGGCTCTCGTCGCTGGACGCACCGTTGAACAAGCGCAACTTAGGCTAGGTATGCTAATGCGCCGAGTGAGGGACTGGATGACTGCTCGCGGGTTCAGTTTAGCACTGGAGAAAACCGATGTGGTCACTTCGACAAAAAAGAGAATCCCTAGAGTAAGGATGATCAGTACAAGAGACTTGCAAATCGAATCGAAGCCAGCGGTGAAGTACCTGGGGCTATTGATCGACTCGAAGATGAGTTTCACTGAGTAAATCAGGGCGATGGCTGAGAAGGCTGCTTCGCGAGTATCCGCTCTGAGTCGACTTACGGCCAACGTAGGGGGAACCAGCCCATCAGGAAGACGCCTCTTGATGAGTGCTGTAGGGTCGGTGCTACTGTACGGAGCAGAGGTATGGGGCGACGCTCTCAGCAAGGAGGTATACCGGAAACGTTTGGCACCAGTGCAGAGAAGAGGAGCTATGAGAACTGCATCTTCGCATCCAACAGTCTCCGACTCGGCGGTGAGAGTGATTGCAGGCGTGATACCTATTGCCCTCCTTGCTAGAGGGCACCGCGCTATTTATTTGCGCCGAAACGAGGATGCGAGGGAGATAGTTGTCCGCGAGGAGAGACAGCGCTCGCTCAACGATTGGCAGCAGTCTTGGGTGAATTGCACGAAGAAAAGGTGGACTGCGCGCCTCATCCCGGATGTGAGACCGTGGTTTAATCGAAGGCATGGTGAAACTGACTTCTATCTGACCCAGCTTTTGAGCGGGCATGGGTGTTTTCAGTCTTACCTGCACAAAATCGGTAAGTCACGGTCCCCCGATTGTCGGTTTTGCCCAGGAGAGGAGGAAAATGCCTGTCACACATTTTTTGCGTGTACAAAATGGGTCAGGCTGCGAAGGGAACTTTACAGGGAGACGGGGGAGCTCACCCCGGATAATATAATTGCGGTGATGCTCGAATCGGTTGACAAATGGAACCAGGTGGCACATTATGCTCGGGCAGTCCTAAAATATAAAAGGGACTCACAGCAGCCGGAGGCGCTTCGGCTGGGGGATCGCTCTTCTGGCATTTCCTCTTCCCCTCTCCCCTCCCGCTAGGAAAGGGACTCCCCAGCTTGAAGGCGCCCCATGGCGTAACAAAACGAGACCTGGCCCGAAGTAATGTGTCAAACGATTCCAGGCTAGGTTCTCAGATTGACAGGGGAGGTGTTTAGTGGGTAGTTCCCGGGTATCCTCCATGGGAGTCCCACACTGCCAGACTCGGCGGGTGTAAATGCCTTCACCTCCCTACCACAAAAAAAAGTATAGCTCCGATTTGGATGAAATTTGTTACAAAGGTTCACTGATGTGTGATTAATCTCACAATAAAAAATGCAAAGTTGGCCGCTCAAAGGTCGGACAACGTGCAAAACGTTGTTGTTTTAATAGTGGTCCAAGCTTTCAACAGATGTTCATGAAAGTAAGATAGAAATTATAAGTATTTAAAGAATTACGTAAAAAAACTGGAGATCAGGTCGTAAAAAACAAAATGGCGGCCAGTTGAAGCTCAAAACTTCAAAGGCTTCTAAAAGTCGCAATTTTGATTCGATATATTTATTGAAACTTGGTTTCAAGAGAGAAATATGCGTTTTTTTCAGGTTTTTGTGGCGCTCTAGCGGTCACATTTTCTAGCGGATTTTGATGAAACTTGAGGTTATGGATCTATGTACTATGTTCTTGTACTATGCAGAAAATTATTAAAAATGGAATGAAAAATAAAAAAGTCGAAAATTTAAAACCTAATATTTTTAGCTGCCATTTTCACTAAAAATTGAATTATTTTGCTCTGTCTAGAGGGAAACTCTGATTTGAACGAGATTTGGCACATCGATTGATGAGGCCCTAGCATACAAAGATTTAAAATAGTCCAAAATCAAATGCATGCATTCAAAATGGCGGCCCCTAAAGATCAGAAGACAAGCGCAATTCGCTATTTTAGTAGCAACTGAAATAATGATTTTTATTCCATGGAAACGTTTTAAATGACTTATCTTGAAAGTATTTATAAATCGGACTATTTTTTAAATATTGTAAAATATTTTTAACAATACCCTAAAAAATTATAAAATCGCGACTTGTCGGTCTGTCCGCCCGTCCGTTCGTTCGTGCATCACAACAAGTTTTCTTGCAAACCACATGAGCTAGAATGAGGAAATTTTCTACGTAGGTCAAAAGTGGTGCCTCTTGAAATTTGCAGTGTAAGAAAATATTTTAAGGTGTTTAAGGGGGTCTCTGCATACAGGGGGGTGACATGAACATTTTTTTATTTCTGTAACCCTCTAGCAGCCAAGTTTCTCAACAATTTCCGATAAAGCTTGAAATTATAAGTTATTAAGGCAAGTTAATTTAATTTAGCTATGCAAATCGGATGACAAATAAAAAATTCGAAAATTCACAGCTTAATATTTTTAGCAGCCGTTTTCAATAAAAATTCAAAACGACGGCTCCTGATGGTTCAGAAAAGAATTGAGAATGTATATATTAATGGCGATGCAAGTGGTGATTAAACTTTTACGAAAATCATTTGAAATTAACTATTTGACCTATTTAAGCCAAAAATTTATCACATTCGTATAGTAACCACTGTGAAATGTGTAAACAGCAAATGTGAGAAGGGCGAAACCAGTATTTATATGTTTATAACAATTTATTACCCGCCGATTTTCAATATGTGATCCATACGTGTGCAACATAATTTAATTAGCAAAATATTTGCGTCTTTATGAAGGGTCTCCAAATACGGACGGCGGCAGATTTTTTTTAATGTTAATAAATACCCATGTGGTGCTACAAAAATTGCATTAAGAAGTCCAGTAGTAGGCAAGCCAAATTCTTTTTCGAAACCTTACGCAACATACGAGAAATTTACCTTTCCGGCTGGTGCTGCCAACGGGGATTTTTTTGTGGTAGCGAGGCGAATGCCCATATATGCACAGAGTGTGGAACTCCCATGCTCGCAAGAACTGGACTACCCACTAAACACCTCGCCTGTCAACCTGAGAACCTAGCCTGGGACCGTTCGACACATGACTTCGGGCCAGGTCTCGTTTTGTTCGCCGTGAGGCACCTTCAAGCTGGGGGATCCCTCTTCTAGCGGGAAGGGAGAGGGAAAGAGGAAGTGCCAGAAAAGCGACCCCCCAGCCCCAACACCCGCGACTTCAGTGAGTCCCTTTTATATTTTAGGACTGCGCGAACATAATGTGCCACCTGGTTCCATTTTGTCAACCGATTCGAGCATCACCGCGCCTATATTATTCAGGGTGAGCTCTCCCATCTCCCTTTAGAGGTCCCTTCACAGCCTGTCCCATTTGATGGACGCAAAAAATGTGTGGAAAACATTTTCCTCCTCTCCTGGGCAATACCGACTATATGGGGACCGTGACTTACCAGTGTTGTGCAGGTAAGACTGGAAACACCCTTGCCGGCTCAAAAGCTGGGTCAGATAGAAGTCAGTCTCACCATGCCTTCGATTTAGCCAAGCCATTCTTTCGTGCAATCCACCCAAGACTGCTGCCAATCGTTGAGTGAACGCTGTCTCTCCGAACGGAAAGCCATCTCCCTTGTATCCTCGTTTCGGTGCAAATAAATAGAGTAGCGCTCTCTAGCAAGGAGGGTGGTAGTTATCACGCCTGCAATGACTTTCACCGCCGAATCAGAGACTGTCGGATACAAAGATGCCTTCTTCTCCATTCTCTGTACCTGTGCCAGGCGTTCTTGGTATACCTTCTTACTGAGAGCGTCGCCCCATACATCTGCTCCTTACAGTAGCACTGACCCTATAGCACTCATCAAGAGGAGTTTTATTGATGGGCTGGGTTCCCCTACGTTGGCCATAAGTCAACTCAGAGCCGATACTCCCGAAGCAGCCTTCTCAGCCGCTGCCCTGATTTGATCAGAGAAATTTATCTTCGAGTCTATCAGCAGCTCCAGGTACTTCACCGCTGGTTTTGATTCGATTCGTATGTCTGCAATACTGATCATCCTTACTCTAGGGATTCCCTTTTTTGTCAAGATGGCCACTTCGGTTTTCTCCAGGCCTAAACTGAACCCGCGAGCAGTCATCCAGTCTCTTACTCGGTGCATTAGCATACCTAGCCTTAGTTGCGCTTGTTCATCGGTACATCCAGCGACCAGAGCCGCAACATCATCCACATAGCCGATCAAGCGCGACTCATCTGGCATCTCCAGTCTCAGTAGCCCATCGTAAGACACGTTCCACAGGCCCCGACCAAGGATAGATCCCTGGGCAACACCCGATGTAGTTTCCATCCATCGTAGAGCAGGCTTCGATCCTTTAGATAGTCCCTCAAAAGCCGCATTAGATATTCTGGAACTTGAAAAGGGTTCCGCCCATCTAGTGGAGTTGAAGGCGTTCCTGACGTCGAGTGTCACCAACAGGACGATCCGTCGCTTGGTGCGACTATGTGCCTCTGCCTTTTGGACGACGCTAATTAACTCTGCCTAAGTTCGGCTTACCAACTACCCGCTAATTAAACTAGGAGCACCTAATTTATGTCTTCATTAAGAATGCCTTATGTCTGTCTTACGAGAACTTAATCAAGAATGCCAATTGTCAATCTATTATAGCCTAACTAGGCACATCTTATTTAGCAAAATTGAAGTGCCAAAATATTTCACTGGATACAACTTGCATTAAGGTTGTGTCTTTGTGACCCTATACGTCAAGGGATCAGGAAACTAAATTTTCTCATAAATATGCGACGAAATGGTAAGTATTGCAAAGTTTTTGTCTACTTGTTCTAAAAAGCCCTTACGCGAAATATATGGAAGTCTACCTCAAGTTTAATTTAGGCAGTCATTAGGCCCTAGGGCTCCGTATTTCTTATTAGGTTCCAATGCACTCCTAATGAGGATTTTAATTTTAAGCGCTGAAGAGGTTTACACACGGCACTACTAGGACCTAATACGGAATTTGCATTAGAGAATGACGCGAAATCGAAGTGCTTGATATGTGCCTAACTTTATGGGCTTATCTTTTCCTTCATTTTCAATTCTCGGAATGAGTAAATAATCTTTAATTTCAGCAGCTTTTCTTCAAAGATGCTTCTCGTACTTCGCTTAAAAACGTATTTTCTGTCGTGTCTTCAATGATGTTCGAGCCAGAACATTATTTCCCAATTAATTATCGCAAACTATACTCATTCATCATGCCATATAATGAATAATAATCCTTAAAGCATTCTACATAATAAGCGAGGTGATTTGTGACAAGAAATCTGGCGCGAATAAAGTTATTTGAAATGTCTCCATCATCCCATCGTCATCAGTCCTTGCTCCCAACTCATTTCGTACCATAAATTCTTGAGGGACGCAGCAGATAATTATAATTTCTATTATGGTTATAACGTCTTCAACTACCACATCTTACATCTTCCTTTGATCATATTAATCACGTCTTCGAATCGTATGTATGTTCTCGTCCGACCCGAAAAAAACTGTTCGATATTCATAGCAAGTAGTGGCCGCGGTACACAGTCCGCCAGTTTGAAGACAGCATTCCGAACAACAATTATGATCAATCGAGGAGACAATGCGACGTGCGTAAACAGCAAAATGATCTTGAATCGATCAAAGCGGTTGAGCGGGCGATTGCTCATCCTCATCATCATCATGGACATCATCGATGAGCATCGCGACAAATCAGAAAAACAGTAAAAAGACTACATCGCCGTACCGCTGCGATCATATCGATAAGGACAAGATCAAGGAAGCGAAACCATCTTGAGTACTTGCGCGTACTAGGTCAGAAAAACTTAGCAAAAGATTTTAGCTACCAATCAATCTTTTAGCACTCTGTGATCACCTCTTTTTGCTCCATTCCACCTGAGCTGATCAGGACGAAGTGGAATTGCAGTTGAAGATGTTCTTGTACTGCGCGGTTTTGGCAAGATCGTCACAAAATACCAATCATTCGCGAGTTGAAAGCATTGCATTTCATCACAACGAGGTGCACAAAAAGCAATTACAGATACGTGCCTCTGTTGCACTTGTCGTTGCATTCTGGAAACAATAGAATTAACTGATCAACGACGAGTAAGTTACTAATCGATCGGTGGCCAGCACTGCAAGGGAGTTTCGGATAATGCATTGTTCCTTAGTGGTCAGCAAGGCAACTACGTTTATGACAAAGAAGTGATAGATGTTGCCTTGATTTTAACACCTGGTGAAGGTGATACTCGTATAAGCAAGGGACCGTATAGTGCATTATTCGTGATTAAAGAGGGGAATGTACTGATCGGTTCAAAAACATCAAAATGACTATCTAAAGCTGGACACCTTGAACTATGTAGTTAAAATTTTCATAAGCTTTATGGATTATTCCTTGTAAGTAACCTTAATGTACTCAAAAGCGTATAAATGTGCTAATCATAGGTCTAATGTGCGACTATTCATGTATCGTAGCATCATTAGTTCAAATGTGTGTGACTTCAACACTTTCCACATAGATATCGACTGGAATTTATCTAATAAGGCGCAATCTATTTCGTAGGAAAACTAATAAAATTCCAATCGACGTTATCGATTGATCGTCATCAGGTCCAAAGCGACTATATGTCGTCGTCTTCGTTAGACAATGCCACTTGAAGATGTCAAGATATCTCCACATGTCATACGATCATCATCATCTTATCAATACACACATCGCCTTGATTACCTGCAAACATTTCAAATAAAAATAAGAACATAATGAATCGAAAAATATTGAAAAAAAAGAGGCATTTAAAAATAGAACAGCAAACATATGAGTACAAGCAAGTTTCACATACGAGTACATATCAATAACTCTGCGTTATAATATTGCCGCAGTAGATATTAACGTTAATTGAATGAAATTTAATTTTGCACATTTTGATAGATGTTACGGAAAATTTTGATCTATTTTTATAAATTGTTGGTTGGTTGAAACTCACATGCAAACACATGTGAACAGATCAATAACGTTGGTCACATGGATTTCCCCAAGTTTTCGCAGTTCAACCGAAGGTTGATTCTATCGCATTTTTTGAAAGTTTAGAACGTTTTTTCCCAACCGCGAGATATGTTGTCTGGCAAACAGGTTCAAAAATTTTGACATATTCGAAATTGATTGCAGAAAGTTAAATATTAGCAGTAATATGGACGATAATCAAAGGCGGTATGCTGAAATTAAAGAGAAAATCTATTGAATTTCTCAAAACGCTTGGGACACTAAATAAACATTTGTGGCGCCGTGTTAGATTTGATGTGAATTGAATTACAAATTCAAAAAGAAGTTGATAGAAATGGAGATAATTTTTGGTGCCGGAAGTTGTACCCCAGTAGTGGAGCTTTGCCGTAGTGAAAAATCAAGTCCGTAAGCACCATCATTCAATGACTTCAGCTTCAAACATCTAAACTACTTAGCTGATTTGAAGAATCCCAGTCCAACCTTAGGCAATGCCACCTAGTGAGAATCACTCTCCGATTAGAAGCAAGCCTCGTAAAGTAAGTATGCCTCCTCAGATAGGAAAAAGAAGACGTTGCGAACCAGCAATAATTATAACCTTGTGCCATCATCCTGGCATGAATGAAAAACTGGGACTGCCAGCTCCTTTACCCCTACAAAGGCTATCTTTGAGTAAAAGAGTAGAATGGGAGAAAGCTGTTAAGCCATATGCGAAAGAAGGAATCACAGACTGTAGCATTTGAACTTGCCAAACATTTTATTAGCTGAAAGCCGTGCGTAAAGCGGCCTCCTTCTGAAGAGTTTGAGGACATTAACATATTAGAAATAGAATATCATCTTCTTTTTCGTAGCAGTCCAGCCCCTCGCGGGCCTTCGCTTCATGCAAATAGCGCCCTCAACAGTCTCGGTCCATCGACCAGGTTCTGCAATTTCGAAATTCGAGCAGCGATGAACAGTCTGCGTCGACCGAGTCAGACCAGCGTTTCCTCGGTTTCTCCACTGGTCTCGGGCCTTCAGTTCTCCCAACGAATACCTTTTTGGGTATCTGTTTTCGTCCATACGATTCATGTGACCAGCCCTTTGCAGCTTCCGCAGTCTTACAATCGTTGAGACCTTCGGCTCATCAAAAATTTCATACAGCTCATGATTGTATCGAATTCACCATTGGTCCTCGTCTAGCTTCGCTCCGATTATTCGCTTCAGGGCCCGTCGCTCAAAGGTGTTCAATATATTTGCGGATGCTTGGGTTAGGGTCCATGTTTGACACCCATAGTATAACACAGGTCTTATCACAGATTTGTATACTTGGAGCTACGTTTTCATGTGTATGCAGCTGGTCTTCAAGATCGTTAAAACTGAATGGCGTATTGGCGTATTTCGTCTGTTTCATTACTGGTTCTCGTTATTTTCGCGCCTAAATACACAAATCCGTTCACATTTTTGATACTGTATTCGCCAAGAGTGATATTTTGTGTACTTGAGGTAGTTTTTCTCGACTGTGTCATGAGCTTTGTTTTATTTTCATTGATTTGTAGCCCTTCTAGTTTTGCTTCGCTGTCGAGTTTCTGGAAGAGTTCTTTGGCAGTTGTTAATGACCGTGAAAAAATGTTGATATTGTCTGCATAGGCTTGGCTCGAGTTGTATAATAATGTACCTCATGTATTGACGGGTAGCTTCCT
Source organism: Odontomyia ornata (assembly GCA_963969285.1). Classification (NCBI taxonomy): domain Eukaryota; kingdom Metazoa; phylum Arthropoda; class Insecta; order Diptera; family Stratiomyidae; genus Odontomyia; species Odontomyia ornata. The sequence goes on along the minus strand of OZ017742.1, from coordinate 60,957,581 downwards.
TATGACGTACTTCAGAGCCAAATTAAATAGCAATGGGGCTAGTCCATCTCCCTGATTTAGTCTGATATTTGTATCAAACGCATTGGTGAGTTGTTTATTGATGCGAATCTGGGAAATTGTCAACGTCATTGTTATTTTGGTAAGACGGACTGGGATGCCAAAGTAAAGCGTTCTTTGGTACAGTACGTTACGATCAATACTGTCATATGCTTGCTTAAAGTCAACAAAAATTTGGTGGACGTCTATGTTGAACTCCCAGCATTTCCCAAGGACCTGCTTGACTGTGAGCAATGGTCTATTGTCGAGCTACCAACTATAAAACCACCTTGATATTTCCCAATAATACTGTTGGCATATGATCCAATTTTATTTTCTAAGATCTTTGAAAATATTTTGTACGCCGTGCAAAGTAGTGATATGCCTTTATCGCTTTCGCACTGCAGCTTGTCACCTTTTTTGTGGATAGGGAGTCTAATTGATTGGCTTCATTCTTGCGGCATATGCTCTTGTTGCCAAATGTACGGGATGAATAGATTTATGGACACTGCTGCCACCATATTTGATGAGCATCACTGGAATCTCATCGGCGCTCGGCGCTTTATCATTCTTTGGGCTTTGATGATGAAACCAACTTCATTCAGAGTTGGTGGGGCCAATGGAAGCTTTCCGCAGATATCTATCGGCTCCGATGTTCTGGAGTTGTGCGGAGGATTAAGGAGGTTCTTGAAATATGATGCCCATCTTTCCTTAATCTTGATTTCATCAGCGATATTTCCGATGTCATGCCGGCAGAGCGTGGTTTTGGGCTGATAAGCACGTTTCAGGTTTTTCACTACTTTGTATGCTTGTCTTGTGTTGTTGCTCGCTTACTTCTGAATTGGTCGTCATAGTAGCGTACCACTAATTTCTGGTATTAAAAATAAATATTTCAAAGTCGGTAGCGACTCTTAAATATGAATTTTAGAAAATTAAATAAAAACCTCGTATGTTTTCGTAGATAAGTTTACGGGGTTTTGAGTGAAGAAAATGAATAACTAAATTTTTTCGGTCTCTTTGGAATCACTTTAATATGTATATATATATATATATATATATATATATATATATATATATATATATATATATATATATATATATATATATATGCGTCCAGATGCACGATTTTCATTTTGGCTCTTGGCTTACGGCGTTCCTATACGCAATATATGACAGCGTTGATTTGCTTTGTAACTCAGTACGGTCCCTCCCAATTATGCTGCAACTTCAGAGACCTACGCTCCTACCGTTGTGGGTTGCATAGCCACACCAAATCATCTTGCTGGAAGCCAGTAGAATTTACCTTTAGATCATACCTGGTCTTCATGCGGTCAGTAGCCGATTCAAGGTGGTTTCACACTGTGCGATGTATCTGGTTCAACCGTTGCCTTAGCTCACTTGCGTACTCCGAGATCGTTTGGGGTTTCTCAGGGGGTGTTCCGAACTTTATATCAGCCGGCAGACGAAAAGTCTTTCCAAAAATAACTTTGACTGAGGCTTCGCCCGTCTCTCTATCCGCCATCAAAAATAATGGGATATGCCGGTCCCAGTCCCTTTGGTTCTTGGCAACCATCTTGGCCAGGTGTTTATTGAGCGTACCGTTGAAACGTTCGACCATTCCATCGGATTGGGGATGCAGTGGTGCTGTCCTCGTTTTCCGTATTCCCAGCAGCTCGCACATTTCGCCAATTAACGAGATGTTTATTTCTGAAGAAGAAATATTGAAAGCTATTGAGGAGCTTGATTTGAGCAAAGGACCAGGCCCTGATTTGCTTCCTCCCTGGTTTTTTGTTCCACTGCAAGGAGAAACTGCTTTTACCACTTCACATTATTTTCAATAAGTCTCTCTCCTCTGGAATATTCCCAACATACTGGAAATCATCCCATCTGATTCCAATTCACAAATGCAGTGACAAAGGGTCCGTTGAAAATTATAGAGGAATTGCTATACTAGCGACCACTCCGAAACTATTTGAAAAAATTATCTGCTCCAAACTATCTCCCATCGTAGGTCCTCACCTTAATAACCAACAGCATGGCTTCCGAAAAAATCACTCGACCACCACTAACCTCACCGTGATGGTGTCTACTACGCTATGTGAAATGGAAAAAGGACACCAAATTGATGCTATATACACCGATTTTAGTAAAGCTTTCAATCGTGTCAACCACAAAATACTGTGTGAGAAGTTGCAGAAATTTGGAATCACTAGCTCATTACTTGATTGGCTCTATTCTTACCTAGAGAACCGAACCCAAATAATCAAATTTCAGGGACATTTGTCTAAAGAAATAAACGCCTATTCTGGAGTACCTCAAGGGAGTCATCTCGGTCCTCCTCTTTTTAACATATTCATCTCAGATCTGTCAGAAACCTTATCGGATATATTCCACTTATTTTATGCGGATGATCTAAAACTGTATCATGTGATTACCTCTCAAAACGACTCACTATTCCTTCAAAGCAAGATAAACTCTCTGTTTGAATAGTCTTCCATAAACCAGCTTCATTTGAATTTGGAAAAATGTCAGGTGATTACCTTTTTCCGCAAAAATTCAGTCTTCAAAGCTGATTATCACCTGAACAATACAAAACTGGCTAGAGTCGATAGTGTCAAAGACCTTGGTGTCATCCTGGATACAAAGATGCGGTTTGCGTTGCATTACGATGAAATAATTTCCAGAGCTAATAAGATCATAGGTTTCATCAAGTGAAGAGCGAAGGAATTTAAGAACATATGGGTGACCAAAACCTTATACCTTTCTTTAGTCCAACCCATACTGGAATATGGATGTTTCATTTGGAACCCTGTTATTGATGTGCATATAGACAGAATTGAATCTGTTCAGAAACAGTTTCTGTTATTTGCTCTGAGATGTTTATATGATCCTAAAAACTACCAGACTTTACCATCATATGCACAAAGACTCCAAATTCTAAATATGACATCACTTTCCTCCCGAAGATCAATGATAATTTGCTGCTTCGCTTTCGACGTGCTTAGAGGCACCATTAGCATACCATACATAACTAATAAAATAAAATTGAATGAAACATCACGAACCACTAGGCATTCGCGTATGCTGATAGAAGAGCGGCATCATACTAGGTATGCAGACAGCGAGCCAATGAATAGATGTTGCAAAACATTTAACTCATTGAGTGCTCACTACTCTCCAACAATCTCCAGAGTCCAATTCAAATCCATTATCCTAAACGCCTTGTCCTCCCTAGTGCAATAAACTTAATCTAATTAAATATTTTGTAATTTTTAACTATAAAATGATTTAATACTTTTAAAATTTTTGAGAGTTGTTAATGCTATTAATTGTATATCAATGTATTATATGTATGCCTTGTTTGGTAATAATAATAAATAAATAAATAAAAAACTAGTGACAAAGTTTTGGCCTTGATACGAATGTAGTTCACAAGGTACGCCATACCTACTGAACCAATTTAACACTGGCTGTTCGGCTACAGTAGTTGCTTCCTGGTTGGGAATCGGGTAGACATCGGGCCACTTGCTGAAATAATCAGCCATAGCCAGCGTGTATCGATTTCCTCATTCGGATTCAGGAAAGGGTCCTGCGATATCAACATCAATCCTTTCAAACGACACACCCACGTTGTAGGTTTGAATTTGTCCTCTCAGTCGTTGCTTTGGACCTTTGACGGAAGCGCTGGGCCTCTTAGAGCAAGAATTAAGTTGCGCGTTCCTGCTCATTCCAGTGATTTGTCCTAGCGGCGGCTTCAAACTGGATTTTGTAGATACTCCAGATCATTTGCCCGTCGAATATTGGTGCTTTCACGTTTCTGGATGTGCTTTGCGCTGCGGTTATAACCGGAGCTGGTGACTACTGCTTACTCTGCTTCCAATTCCTTTTTATCTTTTTCCATCTCGTGGTTGATTCTCTTCTTGACCTGGCTGACCTTCTCCTCGACTTGATGTACCTTTTCCTCGGTGACTGTTTTTGCAAATCTGGTTTGATTTCGATTGCCTGTTGGTCTAGCTTCGTTGATTGCTCCTCCAGCTTCTGTGTGATGTCTGCTTTGATTTCGAATGCTTGTTGGTCCAGCTTCTGGTCTAGCATTGATGATTGTTCATTTAGCTTGGCTGATTGTTCATTTAACTTCGCTGATTGTTCATTTAGCTTTGCAGTTAAACTGGCTGACTGTTGTCCTTGCTCTTGCTGCATCAGCATCAGCATTTGCATCAGCACATATTCTGGTTCCTTTGATTTTGGTGTTTCTACTTCTCCACCTTTTGCACTATTTTCCGCATCTGACGGGTCACCTGAATCCAAATACACGCCTTCCGACTCAATCGCATCACATTTCGAGGCTTGGTTGCAGGTTTCGAAATAATGTAGGATTTTTTAGGGACTGGGAGTAATCCCTACACCCAAACGCTATTCCGGTTATTACTTTCGATTCTGTTATCAAGCGTGGAAGACTTGCCTTCACCCTCTTACAACACCACAAAGGACGTGTAAGCAAGATTTGGTAGCTGAATTGTTAGAGTATGTGCAGTTATTGGCCATTCTCGGAATTTAATATCCCATGATTGGGAAACCCAATGTGCGATCCCGAGACCATTTACTTCCATTTGGTCGTGGAATTAGGATGAGGAATCATGGAACTGGGGGTTTGGGAAACAAGGGACTCCCTTCTCCTTTCTCAATCGGACTTGGTACCGTGTACGGCGGAACACAACTTATGGAACCTGTGTATCATCAAATAGATATTCAGATGATGTTGTTTGAGTTACTTTGCAGTTATTCAAGACTCTTTTGGCAGGAGTACTCTCCTGCTACTCGGTTTGTATAAATTTATACATATATGCTTACATTTATTAATACATACATTACATCATTTATACATGTTGGGATTGATAAAACCTGGATGAAAGTCAGGCTTGTTAAGATTTCGCAAGTTTCCACAAATTTTTCGAAGTTGTTACACCCCCTTTTTATTCCACGGGAGAAATTAGGGTGCTCCGGCTGGGCTTACGGACCCGGTTTAGCTCGTCCGAAGACGGGCGTGGGGCGCCACTCGCTTGTCCCTCAAGGCTAATTATAGAATTTCAAATCATATACGAATAAACATCTAATTTACGTCAAATTAAAAGGAACTTACTTCTAATCGTACCTACGAGGGGCCCCTTCACTGTCTGCATCGGATGGTGCACTTTTATTTTGCTTATACGTTTGGGATCTGCTTGTCGCTTCTCGAAACGAAATTTCTTCTTCCTTACGCTCGTCGCTTCGCACTTGATGCTTTGTATCTGCTTCACGCTTGCCGCTTCGCCACTCGATGCTTTTTATCTGCTTCACGCTGCCGCTTCCCAGCACATCTGCTTCGCCACACCCGAGAAGAAAGAAAAGAGGAGGCGCGTCATTCTTCGCGCGCTTTTATAATCTACTCCTAACGGACAATGTCCCGTTCTTCGACCAAAAACCATTGTCCCCGGTCATCCACCTCTTCAGCGTGGTAGTTTCTCTCTGCCGCCACTTGGTTTACGCTCCACTCTGGTGGTGATCACTCCAAGTGCGGCTGAATTGGCTGAACACGATTCACTGACATTTTGGCATATCAGTGATGTTTGTTTACTTTTGGAACATTTATTTCGAACTTTTATGTCGGGAAATCGTGTCGCGGGTGTGATCTATAATTCTTCCCGAAATCCGCCCCAAAGTAGTGCTTTTCGTGTGTCACAATGGTTTCTCGGTTTTCTGCAATTTTCCCGGGGAAGTGCTTGTGTTCCGAGCTGAGAGATATAGCCTTCAGGTGTGTATGTATATATTTAAGATGCTGTGCAATGTTTTTATTTCCTTTTTGCAACGTTGGTGCTCGACGGTTTGGGAATTCATTCAGGTGGATTTTGTGAATTTATCTACGTAAATTAGAAAAACAGGATTGAAAATGATTAATGTCGCTCCCATAATTGATGATTTGCCTGGACTAATGAAAGATGTTTCGCCTATGTATAATGAAACAGTCTCGGTTATGGCAACGAAAATGATGGCTCATCCCGCGTATGGGAAACCGTATGAAAAGTCGACAGCAGACTTTGAACTCGGAGCACCACTAGGACGTGGAAAAATTTGGGACGTGTTTACATTGCGCGCGAAGTTAACACTCGCTTCATGGTTGCAATGAAAATTATGTTCAATTCGGACCTCAGCAAAGAACGAGTAGAGCGGCAGCTTCTCCGTGAAATTGAAATTCAATCCCGATTAAAGCATCCAAATATTCTGCGCTGGTATACATGATTCCATGATGAAAAGAGAAACTATCTAGCTCTTGAGCTAGCTGCTCAGGGTGAATTGTATAAACATCTGAGGAATACTCCTATGCATCGTTTCGGTGACCATCGGGCCGCCAAATACACATATCAAATGGCAGATGCTTTAAAATATTGTCACATGAAAAATGTTATCCATCGTGATTTGAAGCCAGAGAACATTTTATTGACGTCTGATGATAATGTTAAATTGGCAGATTTTCACTTGTTTCACCTTCTTATCGTCTGACCAATTGTTCAAGAAATTGTTGATTCCGTTTGGGCTGTGATTTTCTTGTTGTAGTGACGTATTTCGTAATGTTTTTGGTATAAATTTACGAAGCTTACTCGGCGAATTTGTCAATTCACTATCAGTTAAACGTTCTGATTTGATAGTGTTATTCCTTTTGAGTTCGTTCTTGAAACGAACAGTCGGTATGCCCAAAGTGGCTTTGACCACAGTTGATTTGCCGTGCGCTACATGCCCGATAGTGCCAATATTGATGGTTGCCTGGCGGGAAATTACCTCGGCAAAAGTGGCGTCGACTTGGTCATATCCAGTTGTGATAGATCCTGCTTTTGCAGATTCGAATTACCGATAGTCTGCCCTTCGCCTGATGACAATTCTGGTTGTTTAAAATTACAAATATTCGTACTTAACCTACTGTTGTGAGTACAATTTGGAGTGGCAAACAAACCCTAGTCGAGTGCGGCTTAGCTTTCTGAATTTATCGAGTCACGCGAATGCTACGATAGTGTTCGGGATGAGGTAATGATGATGCCCTTCTGTTTTATCCGTAACAATGTGTTTCCTTATGTTGAAAATTAATACCTTCTTTTTTTGAAAAGTATGAGCTTTCACTTGAAAATGAACGCAAGACTTTTAATTAGGAAAATGTGATTCACGAGTTGAGGATTGGAACTTTTATTTAGAAAAGTGTTATTTTTAATTTGAAAATTGTGAATCGTTAAATAGAATGGCTTTATTCGAGAAATGGGAAGTTTTGAAATGAAAATTGGACGTTTGAAAAAAAAATTGCAAATTTTATATCTCTTTTCATAATAATGCACTTCTTTTTCGTCGATAAAATACGATTATATTTCCACGGCTTTTAATGATTTTCTTTTCTTAGGGTCTCAAATGCGAGTATGTCTATTTAAAAAAATCATATAAATCGATATCTTAAAAACACGTGGATAAAATTTCATACGTCAGACATTTACAAGATATTTGATTAATATGGCGCTACAATACCTGAATTTTAGCACGAACCAACACAAAATGTTTTAAAGTTGCCGAAACAATTTATCTTCAATGCACAATTAACCGCTATCATTCAAGTTAATAAACTTTTAAAAACGTATTTGTTCAAACAAGATACGAGTATGCTTCCGTGGGCTATAAAGTCGCGCTTAAAAGACTAATGCTAGAAATGCGTGGACAAATCTATGCCCAACGTTAAATGGTACCTAGTATATGTCTTGAAGTTCAAACAGATTACACGAAAAGTAACGTACAGCTGGCGCCTCAATAAATAATTGTTTCGACTTGACTTTTTTGCTAACCACATACGATTAAGATATATTATATGAGTAGGTATGGTCATTTTGCTTTATTCTACAAAGTTTTCGCCGGAAAGTTCACAACCTCGTCGTCCAGTCAACGAAAATTGTAAACCTATTTTTTAATGAAGCCGGAGTTGCTTATTTGGTTTGAGTAACTATAAGGAAAGGGTTAGGTGAGAAAGAGGTGTAAGTAGGATTATCTGAATATCACGTTCCCTCGATAAATGAATCTTAAAATAATTGAAAAATTCTAACAGACATTACTACTATCCACCGTTCTCAAAATATGTTCCATAAAAGAAAAATATGTATGTCATCTAAAGATATCAAATCAGGAAAGATACTTTCGACAAAAAATTCCTCTCTTACCCAATCATACCCTCAAACTCACCTATGCTCCACAAACCATCAAACAGCCACCGTGAAACAAGTTCTTAAAGATGTTGAGAAAAATCTTAAGACTGGTACCGTTTTCCGCCTTTGCAGAATCTTCCTGATAATGTTGCGCCGTATGCCATGAGATATGGGCAAAGTATCTTTTTCTTCAACCTCCCAAAAAAACATTAAACGATGCGATGCGTAAGATAAGCTTTAATAATAACTTTTTCGGTCTTCTATTTGTTTCTACTATTTTTTCTTGTTTTCTTCATGAAAATTGCCAGAATGCCGTTCTCGACGCGGTTATTGTTGTTGTTGGTGGTGGTGTTGTTGCTGCTGCTGCTGCTGCACTTACTTTTGGTAAGGAAATTTTTCAAGCTTCTTATTTTGTACTTTTTCCTTCAAGTGGAAGTTTGTTCGTTAATGCACGGTGCTGTACTGTATCTGACACCGGAGGTCTTTGAGGCTGAGGTCCACTCCGGTTGGCCGGACATACGAGTACGAGTAGTACATGGTATTTAATATGTGCCTCGTAGAAGGCACACGTTTTTCATGTACCACATGCCCGCAAGACCTCTTGAGCCGACCAGGAATGAACCAAATCACATTTACTACACACATATAAAATGCGACCGGTTCTTTTTCATTTAATTTTGGTTTGCGCAACTTGCTGTGCTATATGTGCAATCTCTTAAGACATTACTGAATTTAGTATCTAGATCAAAAACGTGGCTCTGGTTTTTGCGCAGATAAACATGAAAAACTATTTCAAATTTGTTAAAGCGGATTATATTGGATTGTGAGGGGACAGTTCAGTGATAAGGAATAAATTATTCAAGAAGTGGAAGGAATGCATTAGAGTTGTTTTGAATTTGACTTACTGCACACTGCAATGAATGATAAAAGTTTCGGGTGAAAGAGAGAGAGAAATGCCCATGTTATATCATACACGCACTGCTACTGAATTCTTCCCACTAGTGCTTACAAGATGCATTTTGCAAAAGCTAATTTAAAATGTAGGCGACTCTGCTGCGTCTGATAATGAAAGGAACAGTAATCATCATGTCACCAGAGCGAGAACTAGGCAACAAGAAAACCTGTCGTTCTGTGAAACCCTTGACTTTTTCAAAATCTTAAAAGAAGGATTAAAATGGATTGGCTAAACGGAAAGGAGATCCCAGCATGGCAAGCTGCCAGTGTACTGGTGGTCAACTGAAATCGCTGAATAGCGAAGGTATTGTCAGAAGCTCCGGCAAGAGACTTCATGGGCACAAAATCAGGAAGAGACATGCATCTGGTTAGCAGAGTATAGATCAGCCAGGAATATATTTGCAGATTGATCACCAGCAGTAAGGCTCGCTACCAGCAAGATCTGATGGACGATTTCAATAGGGATCCGTGGCGCCTTGGCTTGAAGCTACTCATGCGGAAGCTCAGTGCCTCACGGACAACCTTTCTTCTAGAAGCAGAAAGATTGACGAAAAATTACCCGGCTTGGTGAATTTTGAGAACAAAAATTCAAACTATTTTTCATTGGAAATGTTAATAAACCGTTGTAAAGACCATATCTAAATAAAAAGAGATGTGCCAGGAAAAAAAGCCCACACTGAACGATATTCCAGATGCGTTGGTGCCGTCCACGAAAAAACAAATGTTGAATACCCACCCTTCCTTCCATAGAACTGAAGGAGACAGTCCTTCCCGTCAAGGCAATGAAGGCTTCAGATCCCAAAAGCGCTTTAGATGAGCTACTGCAGCTTGCCTATCATTTTTGTCCTGACTAGCAGCTCAATAAGTTCAATGCTTACCTGCATGAAGGGGTCTTCTCAGAATGCTGGAGGGTGATGAAACTCATACTGGTCAGAAAGGCGAAGGAGAACTCTAAGCCGTCGTCTACATACCGTTCGTTATGCATATGTTACTTAGCATGACTGGAAAAGTGTTCGAAAAACTCATCAATAGAAGATTCACGGGATTCATACTGCCGGGAAGCTATCTCTACAACACTACCACTTTAGAGCGGATTGCTCAATCACTGATGTGATTGTGAAAGTGGAAAGTGATGAGTGCAATCCAGTGGATGAAGGCATGCAGCCGTGGCGCCTGACAGGTAGTATTGTTGGTGAGATTGGATGTTAGGAATGGCTTCAACTCTGCTAAGTGACCGGGTATTCTAAAAGCGTTGGAAAGCCCTTTTCAAGCCCCAGAATATCTACCTGAAGAACCCAAGCCATCTCTATGACAGAAATGAATAATCAGAAAATCGAAGATACATCAGGTGTCTCCAAGGCTCCATCTTTGGCCCTGCCTTATGAAATATCTCGCATGATATGCTGCTAAGGCTCGATGTGCCAGGTGAATAGCGCTAGATCGGCTATGCGGTTGGATGATTGCTCGTGGGCTTGACCTAGAACTAAAAATAATTGAAGCAGTCCTTCTGACAATGAAGAGAATTCCATGAGTAAGAACGATCAGTATCAGTGAAGTGTTGGTTGTGTCGAAAGCTGCCGTAAAGTGCTGATAAAGTTACTAATAGACCCGAAGGTGGTTTTTCCGAGAAAATCACCTCTCTAAAAGTAAATTTGTAGAAATAAACTAGTTTTTAGTTATTTTTCACTATTCTAAAAAGTCCCAAGTGTGCAACTAAAAATTAGTGACCGATCATTATTTGAATTAGTGAAACTGGGTTTCTCATTGAAAATGAACTAGTATTCAATTATTTCCCTTATAAGACTATGATAAGGGATATTTCACACAAGATCCTTACAACATAAGATCATTATAACATATGGTCCGCATCTTAGTATTATACGGTGAAGGTATTGCTTGAGGTTGGTCCTCGGTCGAGAAACGAAATGGATTTCAAACTAAAATTAATTCTCGAGCTTTGAAGCGAATAAGAGACTAGTAAATACTTGGTCTGAATCACTGGTGTGATTAATTTAGCTAATGTTTCATCACTCAGTCTGCTGCTGTACAGTCTGTGCTACTCTATGGATCAGGACTAGGCGGTGGTGCTCTCAGCAAGGAGTTGCAAAAAAAGTAGTTGGTGCAGGACAAGGAGTGGTGCAGATTGCATGCATATATCGAGCTTTCTTCGGGTCAGCAATTTTGGTGATCGCTGGGATGCTACACATTGCCCTCCTTGCTCGAGAGCGCAAAACATTCTAGCTATGCACAAGTAATGACCACAGGGAGGCAGTCACTAAAGAGGAGTGGCAACGTTCTTTTAGCGAAGAAGCACTGGGCCCCTGATCCCAGACATGAGGCTGTGGCTTGATCCAAGGCCCAAAAAACTCTTTTCTACTTGAACAGACTCTTGAGCGGGCATGGATATTTTCGGTCTTATCTTCACAACATTAGTAAGTCATGGTCTCTTGACTGTGTGTTTTGCACAGGAGAGGTAGATGACACCTACCACATATTTCTTATCTGAAAAAAAAAATCAAACTGGCAGCGTGGTGACCTCTTCAATTAAATCGGAAAGCTTTCTCCGAAGAATAAACTCAGAGACAGGCTTACAGCGGTCGCCAAATGGGATTGTAGAGCACATTATATTCAGGAAGACAAAAAATTGCATGCTTGAGTATTCGGAGATGCTAGTGGCGAAGAGATCTTTTTCTAACAGCCCCTTTCTCATGCTTGGTATTTGATGCGTAGCCTCAAAGCCTTTTGCCATTAGGAGCCCCACACCTACGACGTAAATAACTTTCACCTAGCTTCCACAAAACAAGGCATAAAATAAAGCTACCAATCCATGATATTCTAGTAGCAATCTCTTTGATGTGAATATCAGATTTTAACTTACAGTCAAAGTAACATCAAAATTTTTTAAATAAAGTGGAGGCTTAAGCAAATATTGCTTATCAAAAATTGAAAAACAATTGGCCTCATTTAGCAAAAAGAAAGATGACGTTTAGCAAGATTGAAGGTGTGTTACGATTCCACATTGAGTGTTTCGACTGAGGCCTTGGGGTTCAAGCTGATTCGTGGAGATGAAGTAGGTTGGCGACACTCATCAACCCATAGGAATACCCCAGAAGTTGATTGATGAAGTTCAGATCCCCGGAACAGCCAGCACAAATCACGTCTACTATTTCGCAGACTATGTTCACCTAGATTCCACTCAAAGAAAATATCCAGCTTTTGTCCACAGATCGAATCAACTTTACTTTTCCGTCGCAACTCCCCAACTATTGTTCACGTCGATTCCGATTAATGCCTACAGATTAAAGCAATATTTCTCGTCCACTGGTCGAATCATGAAATCAAAAAGATTACTTCGGGTGGATTTCAGACACTTTATCTTTTCCTCCTGGCGGACATGAAGTTGAAGTGTTTAGTTTGAGTACCTGCCACGAATAGCTTAACCTCACGGTCTCTACAGACAGAATTGAGTCAAGTGTGTACTAACGCCTCTCATCGAAGGACGAGGTTCCAGTAACCCCAGTTGAGAAACCACCACAAACTGGTTGGTGCACAAATCTCCTTTCTAGCCACAGAATAAAAACCACAAAGCACCACGTTTCAGCCAGGATAGGCTCCTAAACATGTAAAGTGTGAAAGTAACCTGTCATGGACTTCCCCTAACCCATGGTGTAGATCAAACCTTGTCGCAGAATTTCGTCTGGGTTGATGACCCAGCCTAGGGTCCGTGAGGACGGCACTTCCCAAAAATTTGCAGAGCTGGAATCCCAGTTCTGGTTTATCCCCTGCAGGTACTTACCAGTAACTTCCTTGAACTACCTGACACCAAAACCACCACCTGCCATCACCAAGGACTACCACAACAGAATGATCACGACAAGACGACCACAAACATGTTAGGATGCCTAGGATCTAGTAAAATCGTCGTTCCTTTCGCTGAGCAGAGCTGCAGTCACATTTGAAAAGCTCGTCGGGCATAGGAGTTTAACTCCGCGAATCGTGTTTTATCCATCAGTCTCTCTTTGACATCTGTGGGGGATCTGAGCGAGACTGTGCCGCATGCACTATGGAGCAAACTAAGACAGAAGTCCAAGTGTGGAGCCTGCATAGCTGACAAAATATCATAATATAATGAGACTGATTCCATAAAAGCCGTATATTTAAAAATTATTCTACAACTCTGCCATCCCCTTCAAGGTAGTCCCCTTGAGCAGCTATACAACGATTCCAGAGCGTTTTTCATGCTTTGTAACATTTCTGGAACGCTTCGACTGGGATGTCCGCCAGTACCCTCGTCACAGCCACCTGGATGTCCGTAATCGACTCAAAATGGGTTTCTTTGACCACCGATCCGGGTCGTATTGAAAAAACCAGCTCTAATCGCCTGTAATAACTCAATCAAGTAGCGTGGGACCGTTTTCTACTTGTACCAAACCGTCTTCTGCGATAGTCATTCGATGCTACTTTTAATCCTCAGAAAGGTTCTTTGGGACCATTTTCGCGCACAACTTTTTCATCCCAAAATCGTCGGTTAAAATTTTTCTGACCGTTTCATGGTTCATACCCAGTTCCGAAGCCAACATTCGAACTGTTAAACGCTGATCTTCACGGATAAGGGCACGCACATGCTGCGCATTCGCGTCAGTCCGCACCTTGACTGGTCTCCCGCTCCACGCATCGTCTTCCACGCTTCCACGCCCCTCCTTAAACATCGAAACACCTGGGCACGACTAAGAGCACTATCACCATGCACTTTTACAATTTTAGCGTACGTTCCCGACGCTGTTTCGCCCAATCTGGCGTAAAATTTTATCGCGACGCGTTGCTCTTGATTTCGTTTCCGCATTTTCGTGACGAGCACCACCAACACACGTCTACTCAACACGACATAGCATCCAAACTAAACAAGCTAGAGCGATGGTAAATATATCAATGGAGAGGGGAAGGATGCCGCGGAAGGCGAAGGGAATTTCAATGTCGCAGGTTTACCACAAGTGCGACAGTAAAATCAGTCTCATTAGTTAATTGTCACACCTCGTATACGTCACATGTTCCCTGGTGCACTCATTCCACCTGGTTTTCCAGGCAGAAATTATGTGATCCTCCAACATGGTCAGAATGCTGGTCAGGCTTTGAGGTCCAGGATCAGCACGAACAGGCAATCATACTCACTAACAGGCAATTCTCTCAGCAATACGAAACGCATGCCTTTATGTGATGGGAGTAGCGAGTTGCCCCTACACGATTTTGGCGAGCCAGGATCCTTGTCTGGTAACTTCAACAGCACAAACACCTTGAAACGCTTAAAATCAACAGAGAAATAGCCTTGTTCAAAGTACTTGGAGAAAAAGGACTAAGCATTGTCTGGCACGGCTTGTCAGATGCTTTTACTCATCTAGACAGTCATACGATCTTACCCAGGTGAGTTCTACAGCGTAACCTTTTGACACTCGCGTGTATGCAGAGAGTGAGCACGCCCCTTCTCTGCTTGTCTCATATTCCGCTCTAGGAAATAATTCTCCCAGCAAGTGCTCAACACATTCACTCTATTTTTTTTAATTACTTATGAAATCCTTTGAAGTTACATGATTGAGCTGCTCATTTTGAAAAAATTTTTTTGAAAAATTATTTGAGAAGAAAAATATTAAAAGAAAGTAGTTTCGACGTGTGTACTAATTCTCATCGGGCCATCACTCTTATTAGATACACACCGGTGATGGCGACCACCATGCTTAGAGGTGAGCGAGTTATTTTTAATTTTCCTACTTATGCGAACTCAATATGTTTTTATAACTATGAATCCTCATTGTAGAGCGAAAAATTATCGTATAGATTAACATTAAATTGATGCAAAAAGGGTGAAATGATAAACTTAAAGTTTAGCTAATTCACTCCATGTTGGTCTTGAATTCTCATGAATGTGAGGTCCCAACACAGCACATACAAGTAGCACCAAAATGTCCCTCGACGTACCCGTTCCAGCTTATCCTTAATCCCACGCTTTTGCGCTTGCACTTGGGTGGGCACAGCGGTGGAAGGTGTCGAAGATCCGTTTATGAAGTGCAATTAGGACGAAAAGTCCTGTGAGACCTATTGGCAGGTCGCAGTACTTTTTAACATTTTGGGTGTTAATTGGTTGCAGTTACAAGGACGTACAGTTGTTTGGAATAAGAGCATTAAGCTCGGGCTCGTTCACCTGTTCTTTGACAAGCTCGTGATTTTCAATTAATAGCGGTAGTAATATGGCTTCTATGCGGGATAGCGAATCTGCGGTAATGTTAGTATCGTCACGAATATGTAAAATTTGGTGCAAAATTGTGAGATGCAATTTAATTGTCTTGACTGCCGAGGCAATGCCTTATCAGATTTCTGGCTAAAAGCAAAAACAAGTGGATTGTGCTCAGTGCCTACAACGAACTCCGAACCCTCCAGATAATGTTGAAAATGGTGGATGCTGCTGTATACGGCAAGTAACTCTCTATGATAGGCACTGTAGTGGGACTCAGCTATGGTGAGCTTACGTTGGAAGAATGCAATTAGTTTCCATACGTTGTCTTGAAGTTGCTCGAGCACTCCTGCGATAGCGGTATCCGATGCGTCGGTCGACAAGACCAGAGGTATGTTGCTCTGGAAATACACCAGGAGTGTGGAATCTACGAGGCAGTTTTTGCATTTTTCGAATGCTGCGTTCGTTTTTTCGGACCAAGTTATTGGAGTATTGTTGTTCTGCTTTGATTTGTGCAAGAGTTTATTTAAGGGAGCTTGCACTACTGCAGCTTTTCTGACAAACCTTCGATAACGATAACTCCAAGAAAACGACGGAGCTGTTTGATTGTGTTTGGTTTTGGAAAATTTCTAATTGCTTCGACCCGCTTTTCCGGGGGACAGACTCCCTCTGCTGAAATTATATGTCCTAGATATTTGACTTGTTTAACTCCTAGTTTACATTTCGCGATGTTGATTGCCACTCGATAGTCGTTCAGCCTCTCGAAAACGGTGCGGAGGTGTTTCTCATGTTATTCGGGAGTATCAATATGTCATCAAGATAGCGAGAGCAAGATTTGAGAACCTTGAGAACCTCGTCCATAAACCTTTGGAATGACTGGGCAGCTTTTCTGAGGCCGAAAGTCATTACAGTGAATTCGTAGAGGCCGAATGAGGTTGCTACCGCCGTCTGTGGAATGCCCTGCTCTGCGATAGAGATCTGGTGAAATGCTCTAAGCAGATCTATTTTTGAAAAGATTTTCATGCCACATAGGTTTGACACTATGTCTTGAGGATGCCGGTAATCCCCACATTTGCGCCATTTACCTTCCTTCTTCGGGACGAGGGGTAGAGGCGCTGCCCAAGGGCTGTTGAATAACCTGCAATAGTCAAGCTGTGTCATATGTTCAAATCCCACTGTTGCTATCGATAATTTTGCTGGTATGAGTCTTCGAGGACGCTCTGCGACGGGTGGGCCATTGGTAACGATTTGATGTAGCACTGAATGCTTTTGAGTTTCACAAATAAGTGACGGGTTTGTGATGTTCGGGTATTTACTCAGGATTCAAAGTACCTCACGTTGCTATTTAACGTGGACACAGACGAGTACTTTTGTACGTCGGTCTAGCCGCTGATTGATGATTGTGTTTAAGAGTCAAACAAACAACGATTTTTAATGTCCACCAGCAGTCCGGATTGTTGCAGAGGAAGTCTCCATTTAGTATCGGTTGGGTAACCGTTGCTACCACAAATTTTCAAAAAAAAATTTCTTCTAAGGCCGAGTAAAACATTGAGTACATGCATGCTGAATGTTGGCAGGAAATAGTTTATAGCCATTTCCGAACTTCTTGGCAATGGTCTGTGGGGAAGAAATGATGGAAACGTCGGCTCCCGTATCGATGAAAAATTTTATCTTGGTGATAAGATCCTGAACATGCAGTCGTTAACGTTTTGTTGCGTTGCTTGTGCTTGCGACAAGCGACTTGTTATCTAGTTTTCTGGACCACTTTTAGTATAGAAACATTTTTTTCACATTTCTTGTCGCTCCACCGGATTTACGATGAAAGTAGCATATGTTCTTTCGTCGTATAACGGGGCTAGGTGAACGCGGGCCTGAAGTGTAGATTGCGAGTATAACTGGGGCTTCTATTGAACTGCAGTCTGTTTGGATGCGAATGAATGTAGGAAAGCTCGCGTTTGATTTCATTCCCAATGGCAGTTTGACTTCTGTCGACTTCGGAAATGAAGTGTGTGGACCGATCGAGTGTTTCCAGTAACATGTCAGCCATATCAAATTCACTGTTGACACAGTTAAAATATCTTGAAAACTCGATGGAAGCCGTTTCATGCATAATGATTTTAAAAATTCATTTGATATGTTTTTGCCCGCCGTACTTTTCACTGAGCGAAGTAGTTTGGATGGCTTGTCATCTCCAAGCATCAAACCTGTCAGCAATTCCTGGAAGTTCTCACGTTCAGATAAAGCGTAGATGGATGTGATGTGATTTTTGAGCGTCTCATATTTCTGCTAGGTGACTCCTCTATAATGTCCACATTTTTCGTGAGGGCATCATGTTCCAATTCGCCAATCATGCGATCGAACATCTATTCGTGCGTTCTTATTTTTGCACATCTGAATTATGCCTCAACTTGTGCAAACCAAAGAGGTGCCCGCGGCTTCCAAAACGTTGGTAATTTAATCATTGCGATGCTGCTTACTGCGTCGAGATGTTCCGCTTGCAATGATGAACTGGTTGTGGTAGCGCCGAAAAGCTGCTGCTTGGGTTTTCTGTCATTGCGGTTTAACAACGTCGGATCACCAGTTTGTTGGCGCTACGTCGTTCTACAAATAATAACAATATTTTTATTTATTAATTAATGATAACCTTTATTCGCCTGGAATATCTACAATTAACAATGATTCGATATTGTCGTGACGCTGTCTGCTTTCATAAAGGGACTCGTTCTTTTCCTCGCTTCGCTCGTGCTGCTTCCATAATCGCTCGACTCGTCCGGCTTCGATACTATATTTCCAGTTTAGTGGGAAGATATGTTTTATATTGCGGCTGGTTGCTACATCTAATAGGCGGATAATTTCGACGCTGCGCCCGGTCGCTACAGTTCTTTTAAGAATTACAAACTAGAGGATGCGGTCATTGGATCAAGGATACTACAGCATCAACTACCATGAAGGTTTTGTCACAAATCCGTCAGCTTACATCCCGCTCAGCTTTTGGCATGAAGTTGAGGGTTCCTCAAGGAATCCTCAATTTCTTCCAAAATGGGTAGATTTCCAGCTGGCTATCGCCTGGAGATAAAATCTTTAAAGTTCTGTTTATGACATTTCCATTTGATTTCATTTTGTTGCCAATCAAAGAAGTTCCCTTAACAATTAGACCCTTCAAAACAGAGATGATATAACTACGAATGTTATCGCCGCAGCTTAAGCCACCCTTCGCGTCAAGGCAGCAACCTCGTTGAAATAAATTCGATTTTTTAGACCTCATTTAACAATCAATTGATCAAACAAAATGCCAACTGAACCAGCAATTAAAAGTTCAATGATTAAAAGTGCAACTGAAATGCTCAAACATATGCAAATTTTACGAGTCGACCAAATTGACTGCAAATTTCCGCGACATCCATTACAATCTCAATCACAACTACATAATCCACCCACATTTTGCCGGATGAACGCATCTGACAATAAATTTAATTTAGCTAAACGAGTTATATAATCATCATGTAACCTTGGGCGCTGTCGCGCACCATCTAATTAAAATCTCTGGAATAAATTGAGAGCGAGATCATGCTGAAAATCCATCTAACCTTTGTCGTCTTTTCCATTCTGTTTACTTACCTTGCCTTCATAGATGGGTTTGGATTGTAGATGTTTTTATATTTTTTCCAATTTCGAGTTGAAAAAATCGCGACTTCCTCTGGATTCACGTAAACGACAGGAAATTACAAAAATTAGTCACCAATTGCCATAGTAGCGCAACGATAAAAATTGAAATTAGCTGAGAGTTATAATCAAACACATGTGAATGTCGTCAAGCTTAAATTAATGATAGAATCAAACAGTTGGAGGTCTGGCGGCGTTGCGGAGACCTTGTCACTAAAGTGGCAGCTTACAAGCCCGTGTTATTTAGACACAATCATATATCATTCGAATAAGTGTCTTAAAAGTTGGGAGCATTGAAGAAAAGATTGACGGCTACACATATGCGTAATTTCATATATGGAAAGTGGATTTCAAAGAAGAAAAAATAAAAAATATCTCCCAGCTACTGAAATACTATATATGAATTCGATTAGCTGCTCACTTAGTAGGTTTAAAAATTTAACTAAATACCTAAGGATGATCTCAAACCACTGAGGACATGAGCGCTCTTAGATGTTAATACACCTGCACGATAAATTCTTACAGAAATATTCCATGAGCTGCTCCGAAATTTCACAACCAACTTTTCATATAGTCCAACATCTTAAGGTTGTCCAGTTAGATCTATTTATGTATATGCACGTATGCCATATGTGAATAAGTAAAGTGTCTTACTGGTAACGTACGAGTACGAGCGGCATCACATCAAAAAAGGCAATCATCTCTAAAATGTTGGTAATCGCAACATAGTTTTAAAACTTGACTTGGCGACTTCCTAAGAAGTCACAAACTTTTGTAGTAGTTTTCTTTATTTTTTACCTTGTTTCCTCTGAAAATTCGCCGGCATACGACAGACTGACCTAGAACGACAAAGAAGTTCACCAGTGGATAGCCAGTGCCGTGGATGGTTAAAGAAGTAAAAAAATTATCTCTTAACCCTTTCCTCGACAGTTACACTGGAAGACTTCAAAGAGACTTACGTCAAGAAATCTTCATTTAAAACCAAATTAGTTCATTTAAGAGACTTTTAATTTTAAAAATTAACTGAAAGAAATCTAAAGCTTAGCTTGGAACAAATAAAATCCATAAAATAAATAATATCTTAAACCAAAGGATTAAAATGTTCTGGTCTGCTTTGACCATAAACCAACATCTACTAACATCATCGCTCTAAACTTTGAAAATTTCAGTGTCGACGTCACAAAATATGCGGACCAAGTTATGTGACGTTCTTAGCTGGAGATGTTATTTATCTTCTGGATCGATCGAGTGCCCGTGAAGATTCAGATTAAAGATAAAGGGATTGTTTGCACTGCCATACGAGCTAGAAAGATCAAAGGGTTTGCATGAACAACGGTGAAGTTAGGAATACGAGTATGTAGTCGCGATTTTATCAATCCAGTTCGATCTGAATTAAAAATCATAATTTAGGCCAATAGGAAAATTCTTTGCAGATTCAAGGTTTGTTTTCATTCTTCAGACTCTTCTCATTAGGATAAAATTCTAAGAACAGTGTTTAGTTGATAATTAATTGATTGAATATTTAGGTCAAATTTAGTGCAAATTGGTGACCGTCTGGACCAGAAAGTAATTTCGCTTCCTTTGTTCTTGTCAATATTTATGGTTTTAGCGTCGAAATTCCTTAATTTGGATGCACCTAATTAGCTAAATTTTAATTGAACGAAAACAACAGCATTTTTTGCTCTTCTGTTACATGGTTTCTAGGTATTCATATCCGCAAGATTGTAATGATTTTCCACCTTTTAGGTTCGAACGCGGAACCGACCTCTCATCGGTTCTAGACGTTAAGTCTGAGTAGTGCCAACGGATGGTACCAACAGGTCAACCAATCGGTGCACCGTAAAGGAAGCCAGCATGTAGTCCCCGACACCTTATCCAGAATGTTCGCCCCTGAAGGAGCCGAGTTGGTCCAAGAGGACGACAGCCCCCAATTGATCGATCTGGACCATCCTGCCTTCAAGTCAGCCAGCTACACCCAACTGATCCACACTATCCAGAATCAACTGTCCCAGCTTCCGGAACTGCGGTTGACGGATGGATTTATCTATAAGCGGATGGGACACGCATCCGGAGACCCCATACAAGAAGAAAAACAGTGGAAGTTGTGGGTGCCCGAAGAATTAACCACTGATCTTATCAGACGGGCCCATGACCACCCATCAAGTGCGCACGGCGGTTACGGTCGTACACTTAGGCGGTTGAAAACCTGTTTCTTTTGGCCTAAGATGGCACAACAGATAAAAGCGTACGTAGCCTCCTGTGAGCTATGCAAGTGCACTAAAGCGCCTAACACCATTCTTCGGCCTCCCATGGGTAAGGTTGAGGTCCCCGAACGCGTGTTCCAGCGCTTGTACATTGATCTTATCGGTCCTTACCCTCGATCTGCTTCTGGTCACACGGGAGCTGTCGTGGTCCTGGACCAGCTCTCTAAATTCCCTATCATAGAACCACTACGTAACATGCACACTGGACCTATAATCAGCTTCTTGGAGAACCGAGTCTTTCACATGTTTGGAGTTCCGGAGAAACTTGTCTCCGACAACGGGGTCCAGTTCACCTCCAGCAAGTTCCGAGACCTAATGTCCAAATACGGCATCATCCACCAACGAACCGCCGTCTATTCACCACAAGCCAACGCATCCGAACGACTGAACCGTACGCTCATAGCGGCCATCCGCGCCTATGTCCACCCGAATCAGAAGGACTGGGATCGCAAATTGTCCGCCATCACTAGTGCGCTGCGCTCGTCGTACCACGCCACTACCGGCATTTCGCCGTATTTCGCATTGTTCGGCCAGTACATGATCTGTCATGGGAGCGCTTACCGGCTATTGCGGCAGCTGAAATCGCTAGAGGACCCAATCGTGGTTCTGGAACCGCACGAAAAGCTCCAACTTCTGCGAGATCAACTGCGGGAGAAGATTGAAGAAAGTAGACGGATGGGAGAGGAGCGGTACAACTTGCGATCTCATCCTTCTGGCTTCAAGGCAGGCGACGAAATATATCGTCGAAACTTCCGGCAGAGCGATGCCACCCGACATTACAATGCCAAACTAGACAAGAAATTCCTGAAGTGTCGAGTCCTACAAGTAATAAGCCCCACGTTGGGCGCCATTTGTAATGATTTTCCACATTTTACGTCCGAACGCGGTACCTTTGATTGTTTCGTTATTTTATTTAGAGTAGTCTTCGTCGGGTTGAGTTAGAGTAGTATACTTTTCGGTACCGCGTCGGTGATTCGGTAACGCGCCTATGGTGATTTTGTAGAGTTTTGATTTGAGATCTGTGGAGAGATCACATCCAGAACTAAAGTAACGTAGGTTTCCCGTTCTGGATGAGTAGTTATTGACGCGTTTGGAAATCGGGCATGTTCAGGTGGCTGAAATATTGTAATTGAGCGTAATCCATTCGGAGACCCGCGACCGAAATCCTCTCCGAACTAGCTGGCTGACAAGCAGCCACCGCGTGAATGTGTTACGGTGCACGGATTGGTTGACCTGTTGGTACCATCCGTTGGCACTACTCAGACTTAACGTCTAGAACCGATGAGAGGTCGGTTCCGCGTTCGGACGTAAAATGTGGAAAATCATTACAAGATAGCTATTCGTAAATTAAGGCTTTAAAATTTGTCGGCATAGGCTAGCCCCACACAGCGCTGACATGGCAATTACTGAGCCATAAACAAGTTGAATCTATTACGAAAACCAATAATGCAGTAATTTAACATGACTGCAAAGGAGGAGCAGGCCTGGTGAGAACTTGCCCATAATAGAACTATCTAGGACGGTCACTATAGAGGTCACTTGTGTTACAATTTTCTTTAACTGTAGTCCCCTATGACCTGCCCTGAGTTTGCGGTTACTGCCAGGGCTTCTAGCTCTAGGTAGCTCATCCAAAACAGGCTTGAGGCGCCACTTGCTTATGCTTCTACGAGGGCGGTCCCAAAAGTACCCAACCCGACAAAGAAAACAGCAAAAAAAATTTCGAAAATTGTTTTTTATTTTTCAACATATTCTCCTTTCAGTTCGATACACTTTTCCCAATAGCTTTGATGCCCGCTCTATAGTAGGAACCGTCAAGCGCCTCAAAATAGTATTAACCGCAAACTCTACCTGATCACTGTTGCCAAATCTTTTGCCGCCGAGCCATATTTTCTAATTCGGAAAAAGAAAATAATCCGAGGGAGCCAGATCTGGCGAAAAGGGTGCGTGAGGAAGCAATTCGAACTTCAACACA
Source organism: Odontomyia ornata (assembly GCA_963969285.1). Lineage (NCBI taxonomy): Eukaryota > Metazoa > Arthropoda > Insecta > Diptera > Stratiomyidae > Odontomyia > Odontomyia ornata. Next base: position 60,934,262 of record OZ017742.1, on the reverse strand, counting down.
TTGATTTTAGGAATCGCAATGACGCACGTGTGGACTGGTGCGTTGTCGTGATGAAACAACACTTTCTTTTTCGTCAGATGGGGCCGTTTTTTCTTGATTTCATCACTCAAACGCTGCAATAAGGCTGCATAATACGCGCCGTTGATTGTTTTTCCTTCTTCGAGATAATTAACAAATATTATTCCAGGCGAATCCCAGAAAACGGATGCCATGACCTTGCCAGCTGACTGAACTGTCTCTGTTTTCTTTGAAGCCGGTTCTCCCTTTTCAGTACACTTCTTTGACTGCTTCTTGGTCTCAGGTGTAAAATCATGGACCCATGTTTCGTCCATCGTTATGAATCGACGCAAAAACTCGGCTTTATTGCTGCGAAACACTGTCAAACACTCGATGGAAATATCCTCACGTTGCTGGTTGTGCTCCATTGTGAACAAACGCAGCATCCATCTTGCGCACAGCTTTCTCATGTCAAAATTTTCGGTCAAAATGCGATGCACAGCACTTTTTAAAATGCCTGCCATGTCTGCTATCTCGCGCCTTATTCGATTTTCTTCACATTTTCTGACGTAGTGACCTCACTTGGTCGACCACTGCGGTGTTCATCTTGGCAGCTCGTAGGACCTCGCTTAAACTCAGCTACCCAATATTTGACGTTGTAAATGAAAGAGCAGGTTTCTCCAGCGTAGAATCCAACTCGGCTTTGATATCGGTTGGGCTTAGACCTTTCAAGTGAAAGTATTGTATCACATAACGATGCCACGACATAACTTTAGGATCATAAGAGGAACACTTTCTCCCAATGAGCTTCCACGCACAAAGAAGAACAAGAAAACACACATTTTATCAATTAATTTCACCTCAGCGTTTTTTTTTGTATTTCTCCTCCCTGTGCGCCCCTCGAAGCAAAATCTGTGAAATCAAACATGTTTTGAAAAGTTCTTATTAAGACCTTGCATTTGATACCCATATCGGCTACCTTTGATGAAATTTTTTTTTAAAGGGCTACTCCCCTATATAGGAAGACCGCCCTTAAATACCTTATAATTTTGTTTTGTATTTGAACTTTGAAGAGAACACCACTTTACACCCGCATACAAAATTTGATGTTTCTAGCTTAAGTATTGTAGTTTGCGAGAAATGGTGCTGTGAGAGACGGATAGACAGGACGCGATTTTAGTAGGGTTTTGTAAAATTATTTTACAAAACCCTAAAAATTCCAAGACCAAGCTGAAGATTATTGTAGGTTGAAGCTGAAGATTATTGTAGGCTCTTAAAAATAGCAACAAAGGCGAGTGTAGATACGTGTCTGTTTTTGCAAATGGAATGATGAATTGACCGGACGACCGTGTCCTCAATGGCGCACGTGTGTGTAATGCATTGCATAGGTTCGATGCTAAGAGGCTTCTGGAGAGCTTAAAAACGAAGCACAATGTCTTCTGATATCGAGAGGTGGGATATGAAGAAAATTTAGACGCTCACTGTAGCAGCGGTAGGAAAGACTATATTTATATAAAAGAGTGCGTGTGAATATGCGTTGGATTGAATCAACAGCTTCCGATAGATAAATGAATCTGGGTGACCATACTTGACAGGCATACCCGAGCATGGAGTGAACAAACAGAATGAAAAGCTGAACACGGGTATCAATACTGAATGTTCTATGACAGCATCGTAGTACAAAACCAGCGATTCGCGATGGACTAGAGGCTATGTCAGCTATATGTACATCAAATTTTAAATGTGTATCCAGGATAACATCTAGGTCTTTATCATGATCCACCGTTGATAGCAGCAACCCATTAATTGAATACGCATTGACAAAGGGCGTAAGCTTGTTAGTGAAACACATGTACAGACATGTAGACGCGTTGAGAGGAAGGCGATTCATACAGCACCATTGAAAGAGGAATTCAAAGTCAGATTGAAGGTCACTACAGTCAATTTGTGAATAGACAACTTTAAAGATTTTCAAATCATCTGCGTAAAGCAGACACTCAGACGTAAACATAGTTGGTAGATCATTTATGAAAATATTGAATAGAAGAGGGCTGTGAATCGAACCTGGAGGTACTCCAGAAGAAGGATAGAAAACATACAACGAGAAACCACACTAAGTAGCCGATGAAGAATGAATTGTCAAAAAGGAGGATAGCCATGCAAGAAGAGGGACAAAGAGGCTAAAAACCTCAAGTTTCTTCAGTAATAGACTCTGGTCGACCATATCAAACGCTTTGGTGAAGTCCGCGTAAATCTCGCCCATTTGCTTGACCTTCATCAAGTTATAGGGCAACTGCATTGGTAAATTCAGCCAAATTGGTTACCGTTGACCGTCCCTTGAATAAACCATGCTGCTGTCTAGGGAAGTCATCGGAGATTGCATTATAAATTCGGTTATGAATAATTCTCTCAAAAAGTTTTCCGAAACGCGTAAGGATATAGACCTGTAATTAAGTGCTGAGCTACGGTCCCCTGATTTTTGAATTAGGAAGATGTTGGCTCTCATTCAAATTGCTGGGAGTGTCCCTACAGTCAGACTGGTATTAATTGAAATTGACAAGAGTAAACTTAGGGATAAGAACAGCGTTTTAACAAAAAAGTTCGGGACTCCATCTGGGCCCAAACTCACGTTCACACCAATGGAATTGATAATATTTTTGATTTCGGAAGGTGTTGTCGAAATGGTGCTCAAATGAGAGGAAGGGTTAATTGGAGGAAAGGGTAAGGGTGATGAAGATCATTGGAAAACAGAAACCAAATGGTCTGCAAATATAAAGCATATGGCCTGATCATCAGACGCTTGTTTCCCATGCAGGCTTGTAGAGCTGGGTATATTTGAAGTGGATTTGAGGGAGTTGGCGTATGTCCAGAAAGATTTGGGATTGTTCGATTGTAAAGAGCCCTCAACGGTGTCAAAATATGAATGGATTGTGCGCTTGATAACCAGTTTGGCATTCTAATGTAGATGTATACAAGACGAAAGACACCGTCTCTCAACCGGAATGCTATAACTTTTTGCATACGACGTCTTTCAGCTTTAAAGCTTCTGAAACTTCTGCTGTCAATCAAGGAGTATTCTTTTTACGAAGAGGATGACTACGGGGAACAAAATTCATTATAATTTTATAAAGTTTGTTAAAGAAGGCCGTAACAGCATCATTTACATCAGTTAAATGAGATAGAAAGTGCCAATCGATCTCGGAAAGCTCTAATTGAATAGCTTCATAGTTTGCCTTGTAGAAGCTGTATTTAGAAGTAGCTTTGTTATTCCTATGGCGTGAGATGCAAAGCGATAGTTGCATTTCAATTGGAGGATGATCAGAATCTAATTTAACATAAGGGTTTGGTGATTGATTGTTTTGATTGTTGCTAGAAATGAGGTCGAGCAATGTATTGTTTAAATTTTGGGAATAGTTCAATTGCGTCAGCAATCATAGAGACGAAAAGGGTGACACGAAATTGATATTTCATTATGTGACACAATCATTTAAGAGCTTAAATCCCATCCAACCGTTGGCATGTTAAAGTCACCGCAGATCACAAAGGACGTAGAGGGGTATGAAACATTAATGTAATTAGAAAGTTCAGAAAAGAAGTGGGTATAGCCTTGTAGGGGGAGCTGCAAGGCACATAGATGCACACAATAAATACTAGTAAGCTAGACGATAATCTCAAACACAACGCATTCAATAAGAGGGGAGAAGATGATGTCTCGACAGAGGAAACTTTTGAAAGGCTTACGGACCGCAATCAAGACACCTCCTACATGGCATTTACTGGATAAAGCTTGGTCTCTTCCTTCACGATATACATTGTGTAGAGAGAAGAGTTCTTCATTCGCAATGTCCTTCGAAAACCACATCTCAGTTAAACATACGAGTATTACGTCATCATTTGCCAATATAGATGCTAAATTCATATCATTCAGCTTGGTCCTCACACCGCGAACATTTTGATAATAAGGGTGGCCCAACCAAAATGCACGATATTAATTGTAAATAAAACAAACAGTTTGCAGAGAATTATGTTAATATTTTTTATTATAACAGAACGATCTATGCCGATTATGTGTGTAACAAAATATTACCCAAATGCTCGCCATGGCTACGGTGGCATACTTCTATTCGATGGACCATATTTTCGATGACTCTGAGACATAATTGAGGTTCAATGTCTTTAATGTGCTGAATTATCTCATCCTTCAGCTCTTGAATTTTTCTTGGCTTATTAACGCACACTTTTTTTTAAATATCCCCAAAGAAAGAAGTTCAGTAGTGTCAAATCACACGACCGTGGCGGCCAAATAACATCGCCTTAACGTGAGATAACACGGCCATTGAATTTCTCGCGCAAAAGAGCCATTGCTTCATTGGCTGTGTGGCCAGTGGCGCCATCCTGTTGGAACCACATATCTTCCAGGTCCATAACCTCAATTTCTGGCCACAAGAAGTCCGTTATCATCTCGCAATAACATAGCAAACACCATTTACGGTAACTGCTTGGCCGTCCTCATTTTTAAAGAAGTACGGCCCGATGACGCCGCCAGCCCATAAGCCGGACCAAACAGTCACTCTTTGTGGATGCATCGGCTTTTCAACAATCACTCGTAGATTCTCATTTGCCCGAACGCAGCAATTCTGCTTGTTAACGAATCCACTGAGGTGAAAGTATGAGTATGATTTTCTTTGTAAAGTCACCATTCCCTTCTGTCTGTTCAAGCAACCATTTGGCGTATTGCCGACGCTTGAAATGGTCAGTAGGCTTCAGCTCTTGAGTCAATTGAACCTTGTGAGCGTGTAACTTCAAATCTTTATTCAAAATTCGCAACAGTGATGTTCGTGAGATGTTCAATTGTTGAACATGACGACGAGTCGAGATTGACGGCTCTTCTGCCACACTATCGCAAACAACAGCAATGTTTTCTGCAGACCGAACTGGCCGAGCATACACTAATAATTTCACACTTCCTACAGTCCCGGTTTGCTGAAATTTTCGCACAATTTTCTCGATTATGGACACATTTGGTCGATTATGCTGACCAAAAAAATCACGAAGTGCATGGAATGCATTTTGATTTGAACGCCTATTTTTGCAAAAGGCTTCAATAACCTTAAAAAGCTGCTCGATTGTGTACCTCTCCATGGTTGAATTTGTCAAACACTAGAAAAAAGAAATGTCAAATTAAGTTGGGCGAAAAACTTGACGTTAAGGTGTGACTAACAATTAACATCGGGCATTATGGTTGGACCACTCTTTACAAGTTAAGGTAATATGTTGATGTGTGAATGTATTTTTCATCATGTCGAGAGATCCACAAGATGGAAAAAACAATTTCATCAAAAAGGATGCAACTAGGTCGTCAAAGAAGATACGAGTTTTGCCGACATTGAAGGTACCATTGAGAAGTTTAGTGGTGACAACTCGTATGCCATTAAGAAATGGTTTTACGTTTTGAAATCGCTTCAGTGCCATTGCAATTTGATGACGATTTCAAACAGATTTGCTTACGACATCTATTAACTGGTACTGAGCAAATTTAGCTTCGCACAATCACTGCCAACACATGGTCGAGCTGCAGGAAAGACTGCTGAATCAGTTTCAGCGAATGTATCCAATTACAGATTTATTAAACGAATTGGCGGATGTTGAGTATGACCCATAACTGGACTTATCTAATTATATAGTATGAATGAAAGAAAAAGCGCCCCATGAAGCACTCATTTGTGAACGGGAATTGATAAAACAAATAATACCCGGACAGAAGTATCGATTAAGTAGGATGGAATTATTATATTCAGCTCGGATATTAGATGATTATAAATTGATTAGCACGTGATTATGATCAATATCGAAGAGAGGTTACAATATCTTCTAATTATACTCATAAGAAGACTCTGGCATAATCTACTTCACTGAGTTTGTGCGAAGTTATGTGCTTTAACTGTTCCAGTAAAGGCTGCTTATCCATGGAAACCGATTGACTCCTATTTCCGTCGTGGATTTACTGAGCTTGTGATAAAAAATGTCAAATAGAGTTGGACTAATAACTGAGCATTATTCCGTTGTTGTCGGGGATGAACACGTTGACGAGGCTTCTGCCGCTTCGTCCAATGTGCACTTTAGGTTTTGAAGTCGGAAGAGTATAATTACAGAATTCAACATCGGAGTGGTGCAATTATGGGACATGTTGACGTTTTAATTTGGTGCTCGAAAGTAACGTGATCCATACTGACGATGTGGACATGAAAATAAAAATTACCTAAAATCGAGATCCGCACTTAGTTAAGATTTGGGACCGATTGGAAGTCAGAATATTGAATATTGAATTATCGCGAAAATACAAATGGTGATTTCTTGCTTTCTATGCCTTATTATAGGGTAAAAAGGTTTTACCGATCACTCATGTGGATATTGCCTATTCCAGTGTTCTTAAGTGTGTCGATCTCAGAAGAGTAGGGAATAAGATAATCAGAATTAAGAAAACAAACTACTATGAAGACCGATTGAGAAGTAGCGATGTAAATCTAGCTAGCAACAACACAAGACAAGCATACAAAGTAGTGAAAAGCCTGAAACGTGGCTATCAGTCAAAAACCACGCTCTACTGTGGTGACGACGGCAACATCATCGCTGATGAAAACAGAATTAAGAAAAGATCGGCATCATATTTCACACAGCTCCAGAGCATTGGAGCCTATAGATACCCCGGCAAGCTTATGTTAAATTGGCCCAGCAACTCTGTATAAAGTTTGGTCCACCATCAGAGCCAAAAAGAATAATAAAGTGCCAGGTATCGACAAGATTCCAGTTGAGCTCATCAAATATGGTTGCAGCAGTTTTCGTGAAAGTACTCAAAAAGTCATCTAGCACATTTGGCACCAAGAACATATGCCGAACGAGTGGAGTCAATCAATTCTATTCCCTATCCATAGAAAAAGTGACGAGCTTCAGTGCGAAAATTAAAGAGGCATATCAATACTCTTAGAAAATAAAATCGGGTTATATGCCAACAGTATTATTGGGGAGTATCAAGGTAGTATAAGTGTAGGTAGACTGACAATACCCTAATGCTCACTGTCAAGCAGGTACTTGAAAACTGCTGGGAGTTCAACATATACGTACACCAAATTTTCGTTGACTTTAAGCAAGCAGACGACAGCATTGATTGTAACGTACTGTACCAAATAATGCTTTGTTTTGGCATACCAGCCAAATAAGTCAATCTTACCAACATACAATGACGTCGTCTCCCAAGTCCTCACCAATAACCAACTCACCGATGCCTTTGACACAAATATCGGACTAAAGCATGGAGATGGGCTAGCCCCATTGTGTTAAATTTGGGTCTGCAGTACGTCATAAGAAGGCTACTTATTGATCCCCGAGGTCGAGTAAAGTAGTAGCCTATGCGGACAACGTCAACATTTTGTCACGTTTATTAACATCTGCCAATGAACTCTTCCTGAAACTCGACAGCGAAGCAAAACCAACAGAGCTACAAATCAATGAAAATAGTGCAAAGATCCTGACGCGGTCAACGAAAAATACCTCAAATATATAAAATATTACACTTGGCGAATACAGCGTGGAAAATTTGTGCAAATTTGTGTACTTAGGCACCAAAATAACATAACTCCGCAATGAAAGAGATGAAATATGCCGAAGAATACAGCTCGCAAACAAAATATTTTATTCAGTTTTGACGATCTTGAAAACCAGCATACATAGGAAAACAAAGCTCCAAGTATGCTATGCTATTGATGTGAAACATGGGCCCTAACCCAAGCATTCGCGAAGATAATGAAAACCTTTGAAAGGCGAGTCCTGAAGCAAATGTTCGGAGCGAAGCGAGACGGGGACCGATTGCGAACTCAATACAAGCATGAGCTATTTGAAATTTTTACGAATTGGAGGTCTCAACGATTGTATAACTTTGGAAGCTGCAATGGGCTGGACACGTGAATCGTATGGATCAACAAGAGATACCCAAAAAGGTATTCGTTGGGAGAACTGAAGGCCGGAGACCAGCGGAGAAACTGAGGAAACGCTGGTCTGACTCGGTCGACGAAGACAGTTCATTGCTACTCAGAGTTTGAAATTAGAGGACGCGGTCAATGGACGGAGACAGTTTGGGGTGCTATTTGGCGGAAGCAAAGGCCCAAGAGAAATAAATTTATTGATTTCTTCATTTGTGGCTGCTCTGTAATGCATAGATAACACTAGGGGACAGACTTTTTCCTATTGAACCTCCACGAGATTAACATCATATCGCTTGTAAAGCCACACCCGTTTTTTTTTTTGCACATTGCACCCACATACGAGTATATCAGCTTACTTGCCTTCAATTTTGTCACGAAGTCAATTGAATAGAGCCAATTGTTCACCGTTATATTCCTGTTGCTTCCCCTAATTGGTTCGGCGAGGTGCAGCACAGACCGTGTGAGTTTGCAAAAAATTTGTTCCTCATTGCTTAGTTTTTTCCGTCATTGTCCTTCCCTATGTAAGTACAGACATTTAAGTAATATTGAGTTTTGGCAGCGGTGAAGGCCATACTTTACTGTATTTCCTGAAAGCACATTTCCCCTAAAGCCACCGGACATCTTATCCACATAACCGTTTTTGCTGATTGAATAATTAAATTGACAGTTTTTATAAAAATTCTCGAAGTTGTTTGAAATTGCTGCTCCCTTGTTGTCAACTTTCCTTGTGTCTAAAACAAGGATCATCAAAACTAAGGCATGTTGGAATGAATGTTAGCCTCTGCAAAGAAGATTCGGCACCAGAAGCTGAAGAAGATTCGACACCAGGAACTGCAGAACAAATCAGTAAGTTGGCAGTTAGATTGGTAGTTGGAGAACTACTAGCACAAAGAGTAAAATTTTTTTCACTATCAGAAGCTTCAAGCTCTGATTCTGAGTCTCGATCACTTATCATTGAAGAATCATCGTCATCTAGCACTGATCTCGCACACCTATCAAAGCGAGGGTCAACGACCCTTATAGAAAACGAAAAAAAAATAATGAAAAAGAAAACAGAAAAGAAAAATTCAGTAAAAAGTTACGTTCACCGGGACGTGGGGTTAGTGTGAAAATACCAAAAAAGTCTTTATCACAAACAGCGTGTGTGGTGTCACAAGCTATGAACACTTAGCTTACTGGGACTCCTGCTTGCCCTGTATCAAAAGTCGTAGAGAGATGGAGATTCGTAGATTCTGTCGGGCTACAGGGGCCGCACGACCCAGCTTACAGGTTAGATACTCTGTCAAACTTTAATACTAAAGTCCGATATACACTCTTTAGCAATTGATTACTTTTCCGATGCCCAAGAAAATGTTTAAGGGCTTTGTAAAATAATTTTAATAAAGTCCTTATTCTTCTGTCTATCCGTGTGTCACAGCAATATTTCTCGCAAACCGCATAAGCTAGAAAAATAAAATTTTGTAAATAGGCGTAAAGTAGAACCCTCTTCAAAGTTTCAAAATTTAAAAAAATGATATACGGTGTTTAAGAGGTTCCCGCTATATAGCGGAGTGGTCCTGAAAAAAAATTTCACCATATGTAGACAATCTGGGAACAAATGAAAGGTTTTGATGAGAACTTTGCAAATAGCTCCCAAATTGACAAATTTTGCGACTAGGGTTGCAGGCGAAGAAGAAATGTATGAAAATTTTGGCTTAATATTCAAAAGATATTGTTTGAGGTACTAATTGGTTCACAAGCCCCTTCTGGTAGGAGCACTATCCTGCGATTTCAACTTGTTTTCCAATTAATTAGTTTTCAAAGAAATTTTGTAAATTTTCTTGAATTTCTTGCATAAATTTGCACTGAAACTAAAAAATAATAATAATGATATCGGTCTTAGCTCTACTATTATTGATAATCTATTTTTAGTTTCGTCCTATTTATATAACTGCGTCTCTCTTTTTATTTTTGAACATTATCAGTCGAAATCCATCACGCAAAATCACACATGTCAAATCGATTCTACTTTTATAAAGTTATCATGTTTAAAAATCAGCTACTGTAAAGTACCCAATGCCGAATGAAATATTCTATCTTCAATGCTGAAGTATTTATCTGTGAAATTCTCATTAAAGAGAACGATATGTCGCTTGATATAATCAATAACTTATCATACTCGTATGTGCCAAAATCCGTTAAATAAACTTTGGCAAGAATGACTCCGATATCATGCTTTGGAAATTCCCAACTTTTCTTCTAAAGAAAAAAAAATTAATGACTAACCTCCAAACCACAATTTAACACGCTTTTACTTAACCTATCAAAATTTCAGTATTTATCAAAGAAATACAGGTATGCGCGAGGACTCAGTTACGTCCGAAACATTTTCTCACCTTAAATATTGTATTTGCAATGAACGCTAGATACATACTTTAGATAATGAACGTCATCTTTCATAATCATTGAGGAGCTATATCGTCAATTTTAAGCCAAAGACCGTCTCATCTAATCTGTGGCTGGCTTGGGTAACAAATTAATTAAATTCAGACAGCAATATCTATTTGCATGACACGGCAGGATGTTTTTTAGTTTAGATATTTAAATATAGAATTAGATAAATCCACAAATGACTTTAAAGTTTTATAGTGCGAACCATGTCGTCAGTTGTGATGATAAGAGTAATTTATTGTGCGATAGATAAACATATGTATATAAGGAAGTGCTGAAATGAATGTTAAGCATGCATGTAAAGAGTCCAAAGACAATAGCAAATTATGTGAATGGTATTATCACTGAAATGATGGGTGATACAGTGTTGTAACACATATGCTTGTACAATATATTCCTCGTTTTGTTAACGACTAATTTGAGCTTTTCAAAAATGTTCAAACCTTTATGCGAGCAGCAAAATGACTCTTAGGTAGATAAATTTCCACTGCGTCTTTGTGGGCCCCAAACATTTTTAGTGAAGGTTACATTCTAATTTCAATATAGAGAAACACAACTTTTTGTTTGTTTTAAGGCTACAGTCCTTTTGAGCTTTCACTTAGAGGTAGTTAGAGTATCCCATTATTTCGATCGTATCAGCACCTGAAAAGGTGGTGTCATGCTTGGTTGTTTGTCCGTTCACCAAGCAGCGATACATTCAAGAAGAAGAATCACCTGAACCAAATCACGTTGCCACCAACAGAATTTGAACCAAGGACCTTCAGCTTACGGAATGAGCACTCTAACTACTACACTACTCAGACCAAAAAAGTGGTTTTACTCAATTATTTTTTTTTTCATTCGATATCGGCAAGCCAATCCTCTTTTTAACTGAAGACCGTTGAGCCTTAATTTTGTGAGTGAGCAGATCCGTTTTGATTACTTTGGGTCATGAATCATCAATCTCCTCAAATCATCACGGTTTGGTGACCTCGTTGGCCTCGGTCTTTCCGCTGGTCGTCTATTTCGTGTAACCTTTGATGTTCTTTTAGGTACTCGATTTTCATCATTCTTTTTACATGGTCCACCCATTGCTGTTTGCATAACTTTACGGAAGTGAGTACAAGTGATTCGTCAAATACAACTCATCGTTATAACGAAGTCTTCACTCTAATCTTTGTTCAATTGGAACGTAGATTTTTTTGGAGCACTTTGCGTTCGAATATATCGACTGCTTTTTCAGGTTCGCTAGTTAGGGTGCATGTTTCGCTTCCATATAACAGCACTGATTTGACTAGTGATTTGTGAAAACGGAGCTTATTTTGCCTATGCACAACTCTGAACCTTAGAATGGGAAGTATGGAGCAATAGGCTTTATTAGCGGCCTTTATGGGACCTCCAATCTCGTCCTTTGCGTTGCATCTTCTATTCAGGATGCCTCTGAGATACACAAAATTGTCCACACCTTCAAGGTCGGGCTGTAGTGTTCTTTCTCGTTTGAGTCATAACTTCAGTTTTACTCGTAGGCCAACTAAGCTTGCTTTAGATTCTTGGCTCAGAAATGCTCGTTTGTCATCTAAGATTGACCATGCCATAAAATTGATGTCAACAGCATATGCTACCAATTGTGTGGACTTAAATATTAATCTAGCAGAGATCTCAGCTATAGTCTTCCTGATGATGTATTCCAGTGCCATGCTAAGGAGCATTGAAGCAAGCCCATCCCTTGCTTTAAACCTGATTCCATTTTGAAGCTATCCATTGGTTCACCGTTCACCTTGACCTGGGACTCGGTGTTAAGTGTCTTGACTTTGACCATGCAGACGAGATTTGTTGGGACGCCAATCCCAAGCATTATTTTTTACAGCGTATTTCTGTTGACACTGTTGCATGCCTGCCTGAACTCTTTCTGATTTTTCTGAATGTTCGACCAGTTGAGCATATTCAAATTAAAAACGATTCTTTAAAATTTCATGTAAATCCGAAGAAAACAATAGTACTTAGGTCAATGCAAAGAATGTTCCAGCCATCAATACTTGTTATTGTTGTTGTAAGATAATATTGATTCGTTTGGCGTTAGGTACACACTAAAGAAGATGGTTTCTGAGCACCGAACCCACATGAAACTATCCCCCCCGTCCACAGCTCTCTGCCAGGCAATCACTGTTCCAAACCCAGATGGCGGCAGTTCCAGTTTCATCAGGATACCATGATGCAGAGCTTTTATCGTGGTGATTCTCACTCAGCAGCAAAAAGTCGGCTTGCATATTCATTGCAAACTGCTCAAGCAGGTTTTGGACGGATGAACTGCGGTGTATGTTCAGCTGCAGAATATGGGTCATCGAAGCTCTGATTCTGCCTTAGATAAGGCTTCCTGGAAAACCCCACGTGTCCCTAATCCGAAGAGATGCCCATGATCCGGTCTTGGATCAGCATCCTAGCATAGGATACAGTGTGCTTCCTTTGTACACTCTTTTCTTTTATGTCCCATTTTATCGTATTTGTGATGTAGGGAACTGCTATCGGGTCCTTTGCATACTTTTGCGGTGTGATCATAGCCAAGGCAATTTGAAACATTGAAGAAGTGCTGCCTTTCGCCGTGTCCTGCAGGAAACCCACCCTATTCTTACCTTGCCTCTATTCAGAAATTGTTCGGTATCTTTTTCGGTCAAGTCGATGATGGCCACGCGTTGTCCCCTATAGTTTTCTGGTGTCAGTCTTGCTTTGATCCCGCCCACTCTAGGGAGCTCTGTTTTGATTTCCTCTTCTACTTTGGTCAGATCCGTGACGTAGTCAATATATCTTATTTCGATCTTCGCCAGCGGCTCCAGTGAGACTACAGTTGCTTTTTTGCCGAGAACTTTCTATACTGTGTCGCAAAATGATCCTTTATTAACGGCTTTAGTGCTCTGAGTTCGACCAGTATTTATTTATTTATTTCACCAAGCAAGGCGTAATTACAAAAAATACAATACAAAAAATACAAACTTAATTTAAACATTTATGAAATAGCGGCGTTGAGGGCATTTAAGATTTGGTTCTTAAAATTGGATTTGGAGATGGTTGGGGAGTAATGAACGCTAAACCTGTTGAATGCTTTACAGCATCTGTTAATCGGTCATTGCTAGCATAGTTCGTGTGGTGCATACGCACGGTTAGCATTGGTGTGTGTCTTGTGGCTCTTATAGGATCGTTTAAGTGTATTTTGTCTGACAAGGATGTAGTTTGAATGTTGCCTCTTATTACATCAAAGGGCAAGCAAGCGGACAATGCAACTCTCCTAGAGGCCAGTGTAGTCAGGTTGATTATGTGAAGTCGAACATCATAGGATGGAAGATTGTGGAAAGAAGTAGGATCATACAAGGATCTAAGGGCGAAGAGCAAAAACTGTTTTTGCACTGACTCTAATCTGCGACTATGAATGTCGAATATGGGGTCCCAGACTGTGCAGCCGTATTCAAGAAGTGGACGGACAAGTGAGGTGTACAGAGATTTAGTAGCCCAGATATTTCTGAACTCTTTTGCTCTACGTTTAATGAAACCTAGCATTTTAAAAGCCTTGCTCAGGATTTCATCATAATGGAGGTTAAAGTGGAGTTTAGTATCTAAGACTATGCCAAGGTCGACAACTCTCTCGACTCTTTTCAAACGTGTGTTATTAATATCATAATCATGTAAGATAACGTTCTTTTTTCTTGCAAAACTTATTATCTGGCATTTTTCTATATTAAGAGCAAGTTGGTTTCTACCGCACCACTGAAGGAGAGCTGCTAACTTAGATTGAAGAAAAGATACATCGGATAAGGATTGTAAACAGTGATACAGTTTGAAGTCGTCGGCGTAAAACAGGTGCGAGACATCAGACAGTACTGTAGAAAGATCAGCGATGAAAATATTGAAGAGGAGTGGACCAAGATGACTGCCCTGATGTACTCCAGAGGTGACATTGAACTCACGAGACAACCGACCTTGAAACTTAACGCATTGTGTGCGGTCTTTCAAATATGACTGAATCCAGTTGAGCAGTGAACCGTAGATGCCAAAAATGCGAAGTTTATTCACCAGTATTTCATGGTCCACTCGATCGAACGCTTTACTGAAATCTGTATACATTGCATCTACCTGGAAGCCTTGCTCCATGCTACAAAGAATATCCGACGTCAAGGTAATAAGATTAGTGGTGGTAGACCTGTTTTTACGGAAGCCATGTTGCTGTTCATTCATATACGGTTCTATAATGGGGGAAATTTTGCTGCAGATAATTTTTTCGAACAGTTTAGGCATAGTAGAGAGGACAGCAATGCCCCTGTAGTTCTCCACGCGCCGCTTATCGCCTTTTTTGTGAATTGGTGTTATAAAGGATGGTTTCCAAAGTTTGGGAAATATACCAGATGTAAGCGATTTATTAAAAATAAGGAAGAGAGGTCTAACCAATTCATTTTTGCAGAGAGACAGGAAGCAAGGAGGAATAAGGTCAAGGCCGGGTCCTTTAAGTAGATCAAGATCTTCAATAGCATGAAGAATTTCATCTTCAGAAATGGTAATGTTATCAATTAAGATCTGTGTGGCTGTTTCTAACGACTCAAAATGAGGCGAGTTGACTGGATTGGAGTAAACATGCTGAAAATGATCTGCAAAGAATTCACAGATCTGCTCGGTGCAAGACGAGTCGGAGTCGTTGTATGACATTAAAGACGGGTAACCAGATGTTTTGCGCTTAAAGTTAACAAAGTCGAAGAATTTTTTTGGATTGGATATAGTTTCCTCCGCTATGACGTTAACGTATGTTTGATAGGCCTCTTGCGATTTAATATTGAATTCAAGTGCAAGTTCGTTATATTTACTCTTAGTCGCATCGCTTACACATTTATATTTTCTTAGGAGCCTATATAGTTTATTTCTCTGGTTACGTAAATGTCTCAGATCACTCCCCAGCCATGGTTCAGAAATCTTATCCCTTTCCTTGATTTTCGGTACGAAAGATTCAACGGCGTCAAAGATTATACGATAAAAGGTGTATAGAGCCGTATCCAAATCTAACGTTGACAGAGTACCGTACCTATTTGGCCTAACAGGGTAGGTCGAACTGCTTTGATAGCAGTGTTGGTATCTTCGGACCTTATCTTTCCCCTGATATCTCGCAATACTTTTATATAGGATCAGCCAACTTAAGTTCTTATGAGTAGTACCAGCTGCAGGGGCCTTGGCGTGACTTTACAAGCCTTTTTCTTGTTGGGCGTCCAAGCGTACTTTATTCTCTGGCGCGTTTTGAAAGAGTTATTTTTTCTTTTTAGTTCGAAAAGGAATTTTCTTGCAGTCAACGAAAGCAGGACAGGTGATACAAAGAGCGTCGAAGAAAATGAGACAAAACACAGTTTAGCTGACTGCCACTTACCCTGCCCCCGTTCGTCCTAAACTACACTCCACGTTCTAACGTGTCCGATTTCCGCCTGCTGAGTCCCGCAAGCAGAAGTCACACTCTCGATGGTACGATGACACGAGCTTGGATAACATCACAAGATGGGTCGATTTGCTCGATTACGGGAATGCAATAAGCACCGGTTTTTCCCAGTACCGTTTTTCGCTCGTGCTAATATATCCTTACCACTTAAAGCAATTGGTATAGCCGCCTTTTGAATAGGCGACGGTTCCTCCCAACCCTTCTCGAAGGTTCCCATTAATATTTTTCGTTTCAAACAGAATTCTTCGAATTCATTTTCTCTGGGGTCTGTTACATCACTAGTCTTAGGTCTATTATCCTTCGGAGGAATCCGCAATTTTGATTTCCAGCCCATTTCATCGTTTAAGTTGTTGCAGCAACTGTCTTATCATGGCTTAAACTTTTTACACTAATTCGAAAAAAAAAATCCTTAGAAAAACTAATATTAGTTTACTCACGGTTTTCTTAATAAGACTCTCTCGCCAACCATTCAAATCACTTATCACCTCACTTCACTGGCACTTAATCGTATCCGCCTTGTGCACGGAGCAGTTTATGGGAAACTGTTCACTGAAAACATGTTCGAGGCACACGCAATAACCTCGCTCGTACCATGTGGAAATAGAAGTGGTGATAATGCACACTCATTTCGGTTATTTTTAAAATTCTAAATTGTTTATTTTTTTGTGTAGATTCGATTAAGTTTTCAATTGAAAGCAATTTATGTTTATAATTATTAGGCGTAATTAAGGAGGAAATAAATCGAAAGAATAGGACAGGCACGCGTTAATTACCGACAAACAAAACAATTTTCAATAAATATTATGGTTGGAATGGGTAAAATTTGACAAATTTTGTGGGGTTTAAATGATACAATGATCTTATCGTTCCTATAATTTAAGGGGTTAACCGTTTCGTTCTAAGCATTTGCATACCGCGTTACACCGCAATTAGTTAAATTATATTCAAAAGATATTGAAATAAAATCACTACACATTAAAACAGTTTTAGAATTTTGTTTCCCGGGTGTTAAGTACAAAAGAAATTTTTTTTTTACTTATTTTTCATGCGAAAAAAAAACGAGTGTTGCGATGAGGAAGGTGACTGAATGGTTACTCCTTGTTAAATTGAGTTGGTGCTGTGTGCCTGTGTCAGCGCTGCTTTTAGAGCCATAGCTCCTAGATTACTACAGCATTTGTCAGCATTGTCTGGAATCAAATGTCTCCTCTTTCTTTCATCCCGAACTTTTTCGATGGGGCTGGACGCCATTCTTTTATTGGTGTTTGATGGTAGAGCTATGTGCGCATTTTCTTTAGATTCAACCATCAGGACTTCTTTTGCCTTCTGCTCTTATTCAGCCTCCTGGTCTTCCAGCTTTTCCGGTACTGTCCTATTGGGCTAAGAGCTCCTTTATTTAAGGGGTCCATTCTTTAAACCTTTGCTGATTTTTGACGGATGGAATGCTGGTTTTATTCTATTTAGAAAGTCTTTCGCTTTTTGAACTACTCTCTCTTCCTGATATCGCTGGACGGCAATTGTTTTTTGTGACCTCCTTTCTTGCGAGAAGTTATTGGCTTGCGTTTTCGAGTACAGTATTTCAGCCACATTTTCGTTGGTGTTACTGAAACTTTGCAACGACGCTTCGTTTGTCTAGTCACTTCCTTCTTTTTCTTACATGATCATTATTAGGGTTTCAAGATGGTTTGCTATTATTTCGGCATTTAAGGCCCTTGCTTCGATTACTTCGGTTGCGGTTGCAGCAGTAGCCGTTAAATTCTCGAGGTTCCTGATATTTTCCTACACCGCGCGATCATCTGGCAAGCCCTGTAGAATTTCCTGCTCCTCCTTTTAGGACGCTCTGGGGTTCGTATTATAGTTTTGTTGCGTCCGAACACCGCTGGAATTTCATTTTGGACAAGGTTGTCCGTTATTCTCCATTTTTCGCCATGTTTGCTGTCATTGTATTCATCGTTATTTTTGCCGTGGTTGGTACCGTCCTCAATATGCTGTTAACATATAGCTGTAACCGTTGATTCCATCATCGTTGTTGATATTTTACTTATTTGCTTCTGTTAGTTGGATCTCCTTTTACCACCTCTATCTCCGTTCGTATCTATAGTCGCCTTTTTGCTCCCATGGTATTGCAAAAAGTCATCGCAGTTGCAGACATTAATTTTTGGCAGACGGTGTGCTTAACCCGGACTAGCATACTGCAGCCGGCTACCGCTTAGGCAAGTCGCGGGTCCTTCGGGATACCCTCTCCCTGTGCGTTGCCATACTACACATAAAAACCTATCACGAAGAGAAGTAAGGGAAAGAAAAGGAAGGGGTCATCATGAGAAATGAAAAATGTGTTCTCTTTAAGCTAGCATTGCCGTTGATTTAACTTAATTAGAAACAAGAACAAATTGTATGGAAGATGGATTCCAAAATAAACTAAAAACAAACAAATCAACCCTGCAGAAATAAAATTCATAATTATGAAAAAAAAAAATCAGACGAAAATTCGCAAATACAAATGCAAAATATTAGCTTATAATGTATTGCTTGTAGTGCTGCTGAGCGCTCTGCAACTAAAGGGGTGCATTGAAAAAAAAGCTGTTAATAGATACTATTTTTTTCTGCAGAATATTCAAATAATATCACTTAATTGACCACGGCCATACTAAAAAAAGACTAATTCCAAAAAGAAACTTACTTACTTACTTTGGTATTACCCAATTTTGGTGGGATTTCTCTTTCATTTGATTGTAGTGTTCCTACAAGAGTTATGCTTTAAGGCGCCTTCAATAAGGATTTCGCCAGAGAAATGGATGTAAACCAATTATCCATCGTTAAAACATATTTCGATTGGTTCCATGAATGCTCTTTTACATAATGCTCAGCGATAGGTAAATATTCTTTGTTAGTGCCTTTACCAAGGTAGGGCACTGCGTTCACCATATATTTAGTTCCGCTGTCGCACATCATCATAATTTTTATTGCGTAATTTGCCGGTAAATTGGGAATGAACATTTCAAATGAGGGCCTTCCCCTAAAAGATAATAATTGTTCGTCAATTGTCAAATAATTACCAGGAGCATGATTTTCAGTACACTTTTGTATGAACAAATCCCATATTTTTCGGATTGGTGCAAATTTGTCATCAACAATTGAAAGTTGACTCAAATCGTAAACGAGACAACAAAAACATAATACGATCTTTGCTTATTGTCGAAACGTACCGTGATTCAGAGAATGTGCTATCGCAGAGCTCAGAAGCTGTCAGGTGATTATCTTTTTGTACAGCTGTTAGGATGAATAATCTGATCAGAGCTTTAACTTCCTTCTCATTTCTAATTTTGTTTGTTTGGCTTTGGTGATAATTATTCCTCAAAATAATTTCAACGTTATTCCATTGCATTTCATCCACTATTTCGTCCGTTATAAATCTTCGAAGCATTCGAGAATATCAATCAAATTCTCACAATTGCAAGTTGGTTCTTTTGCCTGATGCACGATGTTGCAGCTTCTACATATAATGACTTTTGAGTTTTACAGTTGACCATTTATTACCATTTTTACCTCTTAATATCTTTTTGGAAAAAGTTATTATATTCGAGTTTAGCTTCGTTGCATTGCTCCAATAACTTGATGATCTGATCATCAGTGAGATATTTCTGAACGGAACTCAGTTTCGAATATTCTAAAACCAAATACAATTTATTTTGGTTGAAAAAATCTTCCCAAAAACAACAAAACATTCAAACTTTAAAAAATTCGAATGTTGCACAAAACGAAGCTTCGTCGATTCGACGAACACGATGGCGTGAAAAGTGATTTACACTGCTGACGTAACGCAAAAAATTGCCCTAAGCAGTAAGAGCACACCGACGACTAAAGCTACAAAGCAGAAGAGCCAGGTGGCCCAATTCCATGAAAAGAAAATTGAGAAAATGATAGCAGTTTTCGTCGATTCGACGAAGATTATGCGTTTAGGATTAGTATCGTTCCTAGTATACTCAAATTGTATCCACACTACATCAACCCTCCGGAAAAATCTGAACACAAGCCAAATAGCGAGCCATAAGGGTTCGGCCACATTGCGATTTTACTGTCGAAACCAGCGACTTTTAAACGCAAATACGAACACACTACGACGAAATTTCCAAAGGAACTTCAGGCATGCGCAGAACTAATATACTCATTTGAAGGTATGTCTTTGCAGGAACACATGCGCTAACTCATTTGTGCGCTATGCAAGAAACTTCCATGCTCGTCAGCGTCAAATGTCCAAATGATGTGCGCCTGCGCAAGTATCACAAAAACTACCTTCTAAACTGGTTTTAGGAAAAATCGCGAATTCCTGCGGCTGCCGACCTGGACAAAATTGTCGAAAATCGCAGTGTGCGGGGTTCCATTTAACCATTTGTAACTAACGATAGAAGTGCGACTATATAGTCGTAGTCTGATGCATCCCTAAATCTCGGTAGCAGGTTGGTAGGTAAATGCTGACGCGAGGACTGGCGCAAATATAAACATATGCTTCAATGAGAGATGTCTGGATTACCATATCTCAAAATATCAATAACTTTGCGGAAAAAAAATTCGCTCCATGCAATCTTTTAGTTTTTTATTAGGATCTGGCAGCACTCCTATGTTCTGAAATGCGTAAAAGAACACGTGCGTCGGAAATCTTATTTGCGTTTTGCTTTGTTCCTTGAACGCGCCAGGCCTGGGCTCAGCTGACGTGTCCCGGACCAGCTGACGTGCCCCTGGGAAAATTCAAAAAGTGTGCAACACAGGGTAAGTGAAAGGTGTGGGTACTAGGTGAATGTACTATGGTATCGTTGTCGAACCGCTTCGCATCCTGTAGTACAAAGTCTCTAATTTTGTAGGAAGAGTCTTTCTGAAGAAGCTCTTGTAGAGCTCTAGTTCTATATATTGAGATTACATTTCAGGTTCCGAAATCGTAATCGATTTTTCATTTCTGAGTTCGTTGCCATACAGTCAATCGAATCCGAGGCCAGTGACGTAGCCAGGGGGGGAGGGGTCCGTGGGGTCTGGACCCCCCCCCCCCCCCGAAAAGTTTTATAGAATATCCAGTCGGGTAGACATACCTACGTTCTTGTCAAAAGAGCTTTGTAACCATCCTAGGATTAAACACAATAATACATCCAATCGTCGCAGAGGAAATCGCTGAATTATTTAAGAAAAATCAATAAACCGGTTCAACACAAAATAGCCGCCATTTCGTTTAAGCTTAAATAATTTCGTTAAATGCTCTGTTAATCAACATATTCAGTTTAAACTTTACCCCCAAAATTTTTAATGCAAATCTGAAGAAAATTGTAGTGCCGAGGCTGTTTTGAAGTAACTACAATTGTACAGATAAATATCAGCAAGTGATTTTGTCGTTGTAATTCTTATAAATCAAATGGCTACATCTCACTTGTTTATAATCTACTTTTAATAGAATTTTCAGTGCATATGGCAAATGTCCTGGTGCACATGTTTGGGTGATTTCAAGAAGTTTAAGGGTACCGTTATGGTTTTATGGAACAAAATATAAAATTCACAAATCATACTATTACTAACATAGTTGTGTGGATTTCGATTTGTGACTTTTTTGTTGCCTTGTACTCGTGAGGGCCCACCTCCTCGTTTTTTTATAGATTTTTCAAAGGTGTCTAATCGCGAGGGGGGGAGGGGGTAGACACAACATTTTTCGTACATTTTGGCTCCTCCTGGACCCTCTGATTCAAGTTGACTTTTTGATTTCAGATTCTTGAAGTGCTCACCAATACCTTTATTTTGATACTCCACTGGACTACTTTTAATGAAAATAACATTTTGAAGGGCCAGGTCGGCATATGGGGGACCTCATGAACCTTTGAAAATGTTTACTAGACCTGGACTTTTTATTGATCAAAACTTTCAACCTCCCCACAAAGATTGATGCTTGTAGCTTCTAGAATTTCTGAGAAAACTTGCTGCGACGCACGGACGGATGGACAGACAGAATACGTAATGGGTAGATCCTTGTGAAATTCGTTTTATAATAGGATTTTATTTGAATAAAACGCGCATGGAAATGAACTTGCTATAAGAGGGATTGTTAATAAATGTATTTCAGAAGTAATTCTATTATGATATTACTAGTATACAGATTTTATGTAATAATTTCAGCATCATAGAACAGAATCAGTTCCACGGAATTCGTTGCTTTCGTGGAAAGTGAAAGACGCTTTCAGCTGTGATCATTTGAAACACAGAGATGACTCATTTGGTGTTCAGTCGCTTTGATTTCTCGTGCTATTTTGCTTACATTGGCCGCATTGATACGAGGAGCTTAAAATGGGATTGTAAACAAGTTTGACGCTAATGCTCTTTCTTTTACACGTCGGCGTGAGGTTATGCGTGCAACCAGCCTGCTTGTCGAGCTACTAGTCGAGCTGCGTCGCGGGCATCGGAACGCAGCATAATTATTTTCGCTCTTGCCTGCCACCGCATAGTGCCGGTACTCGCTGCTAGCAGAAATTTGGGTGTCACCTGAAATCCTCTATAGTCTATGTGTCTAGTCTAGTCTTTTATTGTTTTTTAGTGTTTACGGGGCCCCTTGTCGCCTGTCAGGCCTTTTCGTTTCGCTACCAAACAGTGTGTTAGTGTGTCTCCTTCTTCTTCTTCTTCTTTTTAGCACTACAGCACCTCTCGGGCCTTCGCTTAGAGATAGTTAGAGTAGTGTGTCTCAGTGATCATTTAATTGTGTATTTATGACTTAAATTTTTTCTTTGTGTAGTAATACTCGTACAATCATGAAAAGATCTACAAAAATAACTACTTTCTTCTCAAAACAACAAAAAGTTTCAATAGATAAGTTTAATGCTGCAATATTATTCTGTGTGATTCCTCGTACATTTCCAATGCAGTGCCACCACTGCTTATTGGGTTTCACGCAAAAGCTTTGAAAGTATTGTAATATCCAATTGTACGGGTATGCCTATATTTTTGGTTAATCGTTTTCCGGAAAAGAAGTTGCAACTGCTTATAATCGTTTAAATATTGCAATGTGTACTCGATTTTTAATTGTGCGACTGTGGTTTTGAAAATCACAACTGTTGGGCTTGATGGCAAACTTCTTAATTTAAATAATCCAAATAAATCCAACAATTAACTTTTCAGCTATTAATAATATTCCAGTATCTGGCTGTCACTTTTTTACTTACTAGATCATTTACACATATTTCACGTGTATGTATCGCGATATAGACAAATCTTACAATCATACTGCAAAACCTTATTCCTATCCTATCGTATCGTCTTTAATTCCGTTGCTCACTTTAGCTGGATGGCTGGATGCGAAAATTCACATATTTCAAGCAAACACAAATGCCAAAAAAACAACTTATTTCTTTACTGACTGCATGATCAAATAACTGTGTGAGCTGAGTTAGTTTGTACAGCTCGAGTGCTGGATGTATCAGCTAAGCCATCTCGTACAATGTCAACCAGCCAGCCAGTCCAGCTAGCTAAAGTAAGCAACGGGCCTTATTGCATCGTGCTCCATACATAAATATTTGCAGTTCATGTTTTTTTTCTAGGGGATCCTTCATCATTAGAACTCCAAGAGTCTACAGAAACAATTCTCTCTGAAAGCTGTGATGAGATACTTTCGGGAAATACGCCGCTCGAGCCAGGCTTGCATTCGACACTTATGTGACCGAAAACTATAGCGACGTCTGTAAGCCAAACGCAGTCAAAAGATATTCTGGTACCAGAGGGTTCTAGTGACTTCTTATATTTCCAACCGGATACTTTCGACGTGGCAAGCATAAAGAAGTATGGAAAATTGGATGACATTTTGAGGAAGAATATTTTATCGACCAAAATAATACCCAGTCACCCATTTAAGTATCCTTCAACGGAAGTCAATAAAAAACAATTAAAATTTCAGCCCTGCTGGGTAGATAGGTGGCCTTGGTTAGCATACTCCAAAACCAAGGATGGTGCATACTGCAAAGTGTGCTTTGTATTTTATAATGAGGCCTGTGGAATGGGTAAAGGCAACCACGAAAATCCTGGATCATTGTTATCAGCCCATTCAGACGCTGGTAAAACGCAGTTGAAAAATTTGATAGCCACAGCAAACTTCAATACCATTGTAAGAGCATATTGAATGCAGATAATTTCCTTAAAGTCATGACAGGGAACATTGAAGATGTGGCAACCCAGTTAAACAGTCAACGTGCCAAAGAACGTGAGGAAAATAGAAATGCTCTTAGACCTATTATAGAAACAATTCTTTTTTTTGGAGAAAATGAGCTTCCTTTGAGGGGAGATGATGACACTGGACCTCTCACTCTTCAAAAACCTGGGGAAAAAGATGGGAAGTTCAGGGCTTTATTGAGGTTCAGAGCCATTTCTGGTGATCACCATTAAAAAATGCACATTTTGAATTGTCGAAAAAATGCTTCGTATTTCAGCCCTGAAATACAAAATGAAGTAATCGAAATTAGTTCTACAATTATTCAAGAAAGCATTTTTAGAAAAATAAAAAAAACAGACTACTTTTCAATCTTGGCTGACGAGACAATGGATGTATCCACGATTGAACAACTATCGTTGTGTATCAGGTTTGTTGATTTTGAAAACGAAAAACCAGTTCTGCGGGAGGACTTCATGGGATTTGTTCCAATTTTTGATACGGCTGGTGAAAATATTGTAAAATCTATTCTAGATCAAATTGATAAAATGGGACTAGATATGGCCAAATGTGTAGGTCAGGGGTATGATGGTGCTTCAAATATGTGTGGCCATGCTAAGGGTGTCCAATCTAGGATAAAAGAGCAGTACCCTAATGCAATATATGTGCATTGTGCGAGCCACAGACTTAATCTGGCATTGTCTGATTCTATGTCCACATCAAACGTCAGAAACTGTTTAGATCTCATAAGAGAAGTGGTTAATTTTTTTAGGAAGAATGCCCATGCCAGTCAGACGCTAAAACATGCGATCCAGGTACACATACCCGAATCTAAAAAGAAAAGGCTGCTTGGTATGTGTGAAACCAGATTTATTGAACGTCACACAAGTTTGCCGAGTTTTGTTGAATTGCTAGAACCCATTTGTATTAGTCTTGAAGAAATTTCTCAATCTGGCCGCCAAAGTTCAGGAACAGCTGGTGCATTTCTTTCAGCCACAGAAAAAAGTAGTTTCTTGATTTCTTTGTTGGTGTGTGAAAGGCTCTTAAGTGTCACGCTTCCGTTGTCAATATACCTTCAAAGTGTCTCTTATGATTTAGCTAGTGCTGTGAGATGTTCACATGACATTATCTATACTCTGCAGGAACTGCGCAATAACGCTGAAGTTGAGTTTAAAAAAGTATTTGTTTCCGCCTCGAAGCTATCGAATGACCTTTTTGGTGTTGAAATCTAAGTTCCAAGGGTCAACAAAAGACAAACTTGCAGAGAAAATCCCCCAAACAAGCTCAACTGAGGAGTACTACAGAGTTGCAATATGGATACCATGCTTGGACAATGTAGTTGCAAGTTTAAAAGAAAGGTTTACCAAAAATGAAGACATTTTGACTCCCTTTCAAATACTTCTTCCTGGTTTTGCCTCACCTAATAATGCCAACGAGCTAGCAGCCTTGTCACCATTCTTTGACGACAAACGTTCTTTGGCGGCCCTATCAGGAGAGTATCAGATTTGGTGTTACAAAATAAAGGCAGTAAAGAGGGAAACTGAAGTTTTAGAGGTTTAAGAGCTGTGTGACAAACAATTTTTCCCTAACATCAACAACCTTCTCGTGATTTTGGCAACGATTCCCGTCAGAACATCAAGCGTTGAGCGTACGTTTTCCACAATGAAACGAGTGAAGACGATGCTAAGAAATAGAACCAGTAACAATAGGCTCAGTGCTCTAGCGCTCCTGTCTTGTCACTGGGATATTGCCGTTGATCCAAATAATGTGTTGGACATTATGGCAAGGAAAAAGGGCCGGAGGTTGTGCTTATAAGTCTTGTTATCATATAAGTTTGATTTGACTTTTCTACATGTTTGATTTTGGATTAAAACCAATAAATGCTTTTTCCAAAGATTACGCTGTAAACTTAAATAGAATGATTTACTTGTTTTTGTATGTTGTATTTTTTCTGATTTGATGTTTTCTGATTATTATAAATATTATTTTCTGCATGTTATAAGTATTATAAGTATATTTTTAGTAATAAATATAGCTTGAAAAAAGTATAAAGTACAGGCAATATTTTAATTAGTTTATACAAAATATTATGCTAAGTTATACTGGAAATGTTTATACTTTGTGTACATAAGACGCAAATTTGAGTGGCGGGGCTTACTTTATACATATTAGTTATCATTCACTGCAATAGTTTTCTTTATAGGCATACAATTTAAAATATAAGTGAAAATGTGTGTGTCATTTTAAATTAAACATTTATTTTTTACATTAAAGTTTCATAACCAAAAGTTCATCGCTGCTCGGTTTCTGAAACTGGAGGACGCAGTCTATGGACCGAGGCAGTTGGAGGCGCTGTTTGCTCGAAGCGAAGGCTCGAAAGGGGCTGTAGTGCCACCAAAAAGAAGAAGTCATAACAATTCATATAAATTATATTACTTTTGTGCGAAAACTACACGTCTGTAGTCGTCATTTTGTTCCTTACTTTTAAAAATTCCTGGTGTCTCCCTTACTGACACTTTTGGCATCAACGATCATTTGGACCCCCTCCAAAACAAAATCCTAGTTACGTCACTGTCTGAGGCAATATTCTTGGTTTCTAGATATTAACTGCTTCCTAAGCAGTTTTCAGCGCTCCGGCTCAGCTGATTTTTGGTCCACGACTGATATTTGATTTACACGTACTATCTGATTTTCTGATGAGCAATTATCTATCCCTCACCTAAGGACACTTCGATGGGGGACCAGAAACTTCTGCCAAAATCAACATTACCCTCAGCTCAGCAATTTTCCTACACAATATACGAGTATACATCCAATAAGCCCCGAAAATTCCGCATCTTAAATTTTCGCTACTTTACGTTCATTACCGTCTTAACTTGAGCAAGCCAAATAATACGAGAGCAAATAAATGGAAATACAAAAGCAAATAATTATACTGAAAACAAGATAAAGCCTAAAGCCCAAGAACGACACTACTAGCTAATATTTATTCGGAATTGATAAGCTCATGACATTCTGACTCTTGTTTATCGTGGATTTCCAGATATCTCAGGCTACCGTTGCCCGGATTTGGTTGTATTCATGTCACACCGCAGCAAGATGGAATGATAAAGCGAAGAAAAAAATCAGTAATTTGAAAAAGAACAAAAATAAAGAGGAATAAGAGCCGAGAAACGTAAAGTGTTGTCTTGTGTGGGTTACGTAGCTTTAGCTTGTAGATACTTTTCATTTAATCGTAGATCTTGATTTCGTACGTGTGAGATGAGGCCAAGTGCCGAAGTATGTCAGTAAGCGCAGCACAAATGACGAGGCGCGATAAGTAAACTTATCATCTGTTTTCCAGATAATAAAGTCATTTCGTATTGCCCAATATTTGATTGTCCGCCTCGGATTTAATCTCTTTTGGCTTTTATTTCTGTCGTTTAGATTTGATGCCTTGGAAAATTACAGCCAAGTGAATGATAGGTAAAAGTATTTTCACGTGATCATGTTGACTTCTTGTGGAAGCTCTAGACTTTGCTAGACAATTAAAGATCTTTAATTTCCATTTGATAACGATGATTTGTCTGAGTTAACTCTTCTACGTTTTTCCCAAGGATATCTGATCTGAATTGTACTTATTTCTTAATAAGCCACCACCGCGGGATGGAGTATTTCTAAACCAGCAGTCGATGTCCTGACATTAGACCTCGCCAGTGACTCAAGTTGACTAGCAAAATCTAGATTTAACGGTTGCACACAACTAGCTTCCATCTTGATCTCCTGCAACGATCATTGTCTACCTCAGAAGCTTCTCAGATTTTTTCGCGGTGCAAGAAATGTTATAAGCCACCCGTTCGTGTAAGGAGCTACCCCTTGCTGTGAAGCAGATCGTTTGTCGATTGATTCACGATTTTCCGCCGGATCAAAACTAGCAAACTTTGTTGTCACCGTAACAATTGTTTTGCTCTTATTCCGCCGCGGGCTTTTTCCTGCTTGCCTCCAACTTGAATTCCGCGACGGTTTCCTTCTTTTCGAGGTTATTATAAAATAAATGTTATTAGTGTGTTCCTATCGAAAAGTATGAAGAGAAACATGAACTCGTTTTCACGTTCGTAGATGGCAGGGAGCCCGTGTCAGTACTTATACTTAGTCGAGGGGTTTTATGGGTTCGAGTTCAGTTGCGGTGTTTGTTTTGTCATGTGTTACAATTCAAAGATTTGTACTGTTTTATAGTTCTGTGTAATTTCATGCGGATAATGTCGAACTGGAACAGAAAATCTTAATATGAGCTAAACGACGGGTTTTCGGCGAATCTTGGAAGCTAATTTGCATAAACATATTTTGTTTGTCATTGCGGAGGTCGAAGGTTGAAGAAAGGTTTATGACAATGGAAGAATGTCGCTTTTGCTCACGTGTTGCGAAGAATGAGGTGGAAACAGTTAATAGGCTAATTGTTGCTAGTCAAAAGTTTGCTTTATTGTGGAGAAAATATTTATATCTAGCAGAACGTGTTAGGTAGTTATAGCTGTGGGTCAACAAAATTTGGTGTCACGGTTGGAATGGACGTTACAATTTGAGGGAGATGTTGGCTTATGGTTTACTATACACGAACCAACTTTGTTCAGTTTATTTGCATTGGCTACTTACAGTGACTCCCAAAAAGATCCGCACAAGTAAGAAATGTTCCTTCTTTTTCAATTTATGCTTCAATCCATGACACAAAAAGAAAAAGGAAATATTATTAACTGAACAAAACATCAGCTCGATAATTTTATTCAAAAAAATAGAAAATGTACGGCAAAATTGGAAGTAAAACGAAGGATTTAAAAAGAAGCACAAAAATATAACGCCCCAAAAAGATCCGCACAACAAGAAAACTTGGGCAAACATGCGCATTTTTATGTAAAAAGAACACATTTGAGTGACCTCCTTATAGCATATCGCCTTCAGTGATAAAGTCGTAATATAGTACAGTAAATCTATCGAAAAATAAATCGTTTTACAGAAATGATTGCCTAGGGGTTGAATCTTTTTTTATTCGATGTAAAATGATGTCAATAAAGCTACCTTGAGGGTGGGCACGTGCAACTCTTCCGGCTTTTTTGAAAAACTCAAAAAAACATCCAAAAAATTTTTGAAATGCGTTTATCTCGTTTGCTATGCATTTCACAGAAAAATCGATTGATGATAAAATGTAGGGGACGTTAAAATCTACAATTTATGTCATTGGAGCAATGCTTTACGACAAAAAATGCACACGGTAGGTGGCGCCAAAGTCTCCAAAAAAGTGTTTTTCCACTTTTTCACCCTGAAAATGTTATTTTATCGTAAAGACGTAAATGCAAAAGTTGTTCCTTACTTTATTATCAACAACTTTTATTTAAACAATTTTTTCATATTACTTACCGTTTTGAAGTTGCAGCTTGCAGAATTATGAAAATCCCAATAATACAGTTGCACGCAATGAGTGCACATCGGAGGCAAACGTTTTAATGAAGATTTTTTTTTTTTTTTTAATGTATAACATTTTAATAATTATATTCAGGTATTGACATGAAGTTATCAATGGTTAGTACTAGTGTACAAATGTTAGTATGAATTATTCTATATAAATATATTTGGGCAATCGTGATTTTTCATTCAAACAAGAAAAAATTTTGATTGTTAATGTAAACAAGTGTAATATTGTTATTATCATTATAATCATTATCATTATTATTATTACTGTTATTATTAACGGAAATATTCATCAATGTTTTCAACAGTTTAGTTTGTATTTATACTTTATGAGTATTTTATGAGTAATTATCCAGAAAATGAATTGATACAATTATTAAATTGTTTTGCATAAACAATAGTTTTTATTTAAAACAGTCACAATTTATTTTTTTTTTCAAAATGTATCCAAATGTACTTGTAGGCGTATAAAACAATTGTGTTAAATTTTGAAAACGATCTTCTGTTTACATTTCGATATATATAATTTTAAATTTGCTCCAATTTAATGATACAACTACCTTAAAAAGACGTTTTCAAAATTTTGATAAAGAAAATGAAGAGGAATTGAAGGGATGTCATTGATTCAGTCTTTATTGCTAAGTATAGTTATATTTATGTTTTATTATACATGCTTTCCTTTCATAATGAATGATTGTGTAACTAATTGACATTTATGTCAATTGATGCTGTTACAGAACTGAAGTGCTAATTCATTGTTTGTTTGTGCTTCGTAGTTTTTTTCTCTGAGGTTCTTGTTCTGGAGATTCAGATCTGGCGCTGTCTGTAGATGAACTTCCGGATGATTCTCTGTCACTTCTATCGCTGATTATCGTTGAACACGACCTTGATGAATAGTGCACTATTTGAGCGGGAAAGTCCAAATGATCATCGTCAAGAAAAGTGTCTTCCTCTATCTCCATGACTGGCACGTTGCTGCAATCTTCGCCGCTACAGTTTTTGCAAGCAACTGAGCAAGGGACGCCTGCCTTTCTGCATCCACATCTTGAACCGCAAAACCGTGCGTTTGATTCGCCGTTGGATTGACACGAACAACTGATAAGTTCCATAACCTCGCGTGGTGCCGGTGGATTCGTTGTCATTATTGGTTCCAGTCCTCGCGCAGATTTCTTCCATCCCCAGATCGTAGGCTCTAAGTATTTTCCTAACCAGGCTTGCACTTGAAGGTAAACTCTTCGGCTGTGAAAATTTGCTGCATCAGGTGAAGGTGGGAGGGAACATAAATTGACCTTCGTTTTTGTCGCACTCTGCGAAAATTTTTTGAAGCGACTTCTAGCAAGGTCATTTGAAGTGCCATTGTACATAACTGAAAATATTTTTCGCCCTGCAGTTTCGATAAAATCAGTGCTTGTAAATTTTTCATAGAAGACATTTAAAGCGGCTAGTACATTTTCTTTCCTTTCTTGTGTTTGTTGATGTTTTTGTGTCCCCTGTTCTGTGTACGTATCGTTTTCTTTGTCTGCATCTTCTATGATTTTCAACAATACCTTGATGAGTTTCAGTTTTCCTTGCGAATAAGGAGCAGATGTTGTATCACAACCAGTGAAAGCATGAAGTAAGAGGACGTATTTTCTCAAAGAAGCATACTGGAACGACTGCGAAGAGTAGATTTTTTCTGGAGAATTTTTCCCGTTGCTTATTTTTTTGAAGAACACGTTCTCATTTTCAGTACCCAAAGCGACAAGCAAAACTAGAAGATCGATGTCTTCGCCAACTATGGTAACAGACGTGTAGTTGGAGGACTGTTAAAGAGCTGTCGTAACGATCAAACGATCTGCATCCTCGAAATCTTGTTCAGTCTCAAATCCAGCCAATTGAAGTTGGCAATTTAGAAGTTGGATGAAACCATCTTTGTTCTTATCGTTCGATAAGAAATCTTCTTGATAAACTGTAATAGAGGTTGTGTAATCAAAGTTGATGGAAGCAGAGGTGTGTTTAGCAGAGCGACGAAGTCTTTCGGCTGATTTTGTTCCAGCGATGTCTGAGTCAGAGGGATATCCATCGAAGATTACAGCAATTTTTCCATCAGAATAATGTTTCTTAAGATGTGTGACGTATGACTGACAGATTTCTTGAATCGTTGTGTTCTTCTTCCATCTCAGCTTGTGCAGCAAACATCCCCCGTCGAAGACGTATAAACGATTTTCTGTAGGAATGTTTGGTGTTACAGCGGCGAATGCTTCATAGAAAGACGATTTTGTTCCTTTCCGCATGCCACTTTCGTCAAACAGTGACATTGGGTATGGAGCGAGCTCGTGATCAAAAAATCTCCCTATATCATCAGTTGTGCGTCCGCAAATAGCTATTCTTTGAAAAATCAACAGTGGATCAATTGCAACTACTGTATCATTCACCTTCAGTTTTGCAGTCATAATCGATAGAGGTTTCACCTGTCTGTCTCTTTTGAATGAAAGAGATTTAAAAGTGTAGTCAGTTGCGTTGTTCATAATTTGAATTCCCTCTTCTTCCGCCAGGTGACAGTTAATGGTTGCGTCGCCTACAACTCCCGTGCCAATCGAAACGATTTCTTCGATACGTGGAAATGGATTGTGCGTAGCGAACCAGCAATCTAGTGTGTGAACATCCTTGTTATCTCTTTCAACACGTGCGGGACGCATTTCAACGTGCTGCTCTGAACTGTGACCATAAACACCTGCAAATGTTTCGAACTCCTCACAAATGTTCATCAAACTGTACATGCTCAAGGTCCATTTCGCTGTTTCATTATCCGTTATACCTCGCCCTGGTAGGGTCAATCCTCCTTGAGTCTTTGCAAGGCGCATTGTTGTCTGTTCAATTGTTTGATCTGCAGATATTCCACAAAAAAATTTCTTGGTTCTTCTAATTGTAAAGAACCCTTTTTCAGTGAAGTCTTGAAATTCCTGAGGTGTCATCTTCTCTTCTAAGGTAGCAATGTCTTGCAAGTAAAGATGCGCAGATTTAGCGTAATTATTATGCCCACTAGAATAGAAAAAAGGTACCATTCTCCGAATCGTTGAAACATACAGAGGCCAATTTCCAGAACGTTCAGCTTCCAGAAACTGTTTCAGAAGGCAAGTCATGCGGTAGTACTGAACCCATAGTTTTGCAGTCGATCCTCTACTTTCAAATTCAGAAAGTTTGCTCTCGAAGATTTCTGAAAAGCGAACGCTTGCTTCTTCCTTAACGGCGTCCATCACGTGAGTTCTATCTAAGTCACTGAGAAGATTGTCTAGAAAATTCCGCGTTCCATCAAAGGTTTCTTCTTCTTCATCCATTGAATCCAGAATAATCTTTGCAAGAGATAGGTTTGTCAGAAGATGCGCTCGAACTGCCCTGGCGTATGACTTTCCGATCAACATTTGTGGTATCGATCCTTCAGCATATATTGTAGCCCACAACTCTTCCAATCCACTTCCAGACATTATTTTGCCAATTGCGCCCATGAATGACATCAAAAGGTGAAATCCTCCAAGTCGGACAAAAATGTCCTTATATCTTTCTGAGTTTTCAGCAATGTCCCTCGCAATCCAAAATAATTGTTGGTCAAAGGTGATTATAGGAGTTTTTCGGCCGCTGTTCACTACAGCATTCAAAACGTATGAGAGGGTGGTGTTGACGGTCGTTCTTTCAGTAGGTTTTGCGTTTATAAAAGGATGGTACAATACATTCGAAATTTCAAAAGGACATGCTTCTGTGACCTGCTCCATAAAACCATTCCAACTTGGAACCGTTGGAAGACATTTCCATTTTCCATAAACAAAGAGTAAATCTTTGAAATCCGGTGAAATTGGCGTTGAAGTAGGATACAGCTCGTTCAGATCTAAAATCGGAATTTTGCTAAATCCGGCGTTTGCTTCCTCTTCATACGGGATCAATTCGATTTTTCCTAGTTCAGCAGCATCAATTGATCGTCTTTCACGTGTATTTCGGGGCACTGCCTCCGCTTCCTCAATCGAGTTTGATGGAGTTACACACTGAATTACTCCCATTACGTGCCATGGGTCGTGTCCATCCAAGGTATTTATGTTAAAATCGGCGTTATCTGCTACCCATTGGAAAAATCCGTCAGGCAAAACTGAAGGTTGCTTCATGGAGATGTAGCAATTTTCCAACAGTTTAATTTCTGAGTAAGATGACGACAAACCAATTGCAGCTAAACAATCGATGAGATGCCTTGATCGAAATTTTTTTTTCAAAAAGCATCCAAGACCAAGAAGAACTCTAGATGAAAAACATCTTGGACGAGTAGCTTTCATGATAATGTGCCCAATAGTCGTTATGACGGTATTTCAAGCAGTGCGGTCACTTTTACCTGGAAGTATAAGTTCCTTGAGGAAAACCATTAGCAACTCGTGAACATCTTGTTCAGCACCGTCCATGAAGCTAGTGCTCGGTGGGTACTCATCTATTGTCTTATATACTGTAGTTCGAATTTTTTCTCTGATATTTGCTGCTACTTTCCGAGTGTTTTTTATGTCGTCCGGATTGCTGTTTAACTTTTGCTTCTTCCACGCTTCATGCAGCAATTTTTCTGAGGTAGTTTTGAAACACACTATTGTTCCATCTGCTGATTTAGACCCGTGAAGTATGATGTTCTCTTTTCCATATTTATTCAAAATCCTGTCCAGAATCGTTTTATTATGAGGTCGTGGTTCGTTTGGAATTAGAGCACGTAATTCTGACACGGAAAATTGACAACGGTCATAATTTTCATCAAGATAAGCGTAGATAAATTGCATGGCTCTGTCTACAGGCTCTGGGTTGCCCCCTACCGGGCGTATGTTGGCATAATCGTTTCTTTTATATTTGTTCAGACATTTAATGTGATAACAAGCTCCTACCTGAACCAAATCGACATTTCTGATCGCTGCTACAAGTTAAATACTTTCAAGATCACTTCGATAAGCTAACATTTTCATCAAGTTTTCCTTAACAGTAGAGCCTTGTACCTTATGAGTGTTGAGTTTATTGTTGGCACCGCAAATGAAACAAAACTTCCAATTCACTACGGCTGGTTCGGGGGTTGGCGGTGAGTCGCATGCGGTGTCATTGTCCGTGTCATCTAGCTGATTGCTGAAAAATTAACAAAAACCAAAGAGTTAAGGGGCGATTCCGGTGAAATTGCTCGTAAAATTGAGTTTTTAATAATTTGTTGGGCTATTTCGAAATAAGTTTCCATTAACATCTGCTTTTTATTATCCCTTTCAATCCCAAATTATTTTTACTGACGAAAAACAAAATTTTCTTCCGTAATAGTTTTTGGCTTGATCATTTATGATATAAAAAGTTATTTGCACAATATTTTTTTGAATGAAACTAATTTTATGTGCTTTTTTCTTAAAGCAACATGTGTTGAAAAAAGGGTAATTCCTGACATACTTTCGTATATAAAATATAATTAACAGATTTTATAGTCATAAAAAATGATATTCTATTAATTGTCAGTAAAAACATCCATAATTATAGCGTAAAATACCAAATTTTGGATATCAAATTTTTCATTATGAAGCTAATGTTTTTATATCAAGAAGGTGAAATGTTTTACGCACAATGGGGGGGAGGTCCTATTCCGGTAATACAAACAAAAGTGAAATGAAATTTTCCAAACAAAAAAAAACTACACTAAAAATTATTGACAAAATACCTTGACAACTCTTGTTGTTTTTGAATCTGTTTAGCAGCGCGTTCGTAATTGCTGTATTTGCGGTAGCAATCGCTGTGAAGGTCTGGAACTGGGATGCTGTCGTCTTCGAGCCATTGTAGGTTTTTAGTATCACCTCTAACTATTGCAGCTTTGATTAATGTTTTCCGAGCCTCCACACCCACGTGACGAACTTTATTTAAAACACTTTCGCCACAAACGAAACAAACAGGCACATTATCACTCATTTTCGGAGAGCTAAGTTTTGCTGTCTCTGCTCTCCGAAATTCACATAGCAACTGAAAAATGTACGGTCCTTAGTCATCAATAGGGCAGGTGGCCGAATAATCCCTTTTGTTAAAAGCATGCCATCGCCGCTGGAGAAAGTTACAGTAGGATCGACGAAATTACCATTAATAGCACGGTGCTGTATACGCAGCGCTATATTGCACTGTAACTTCAAAACGGCAAGTAATATGAAAAAATTGTTTAAATAAAAGTTGTTGATAATAAAGTAAGGAACAACTTTTGCATTTACGTCTTTGCGATAAAATAACATTTTCAGGGTGAAAAAGTGGAAAAACACTTTTTTGGAGACTTTGGCGCCACCTAACGTGTGCATTTTTTGTCGTAAAGCATTGCTCCAATGACATAAATTGTAGATTTTAACGTCCTCTACATTTTATCATCAATCGATTTTTCTGTGAAATGCATAGCAAACGAGATAAACGCATTTCAAAAATTTTTTGGATGTTTTTTTGAGTTTTTCAAAAAAGCCGGAAGAGTTGCACGTGCCCACCCTCAAGGTAGCTTTATTGACATCATTTTATATCGAATAAAAAAAGATTCAACCCCTAGGCAATCATTTCCGACCTCAACCTATAGATTTACTGTACTAATAGATCCGGGCAGATCATATCTAATATTGATCTCAAACCGCGTGTTATTCGTAGCTTAAAAAAACGTTGTCCGTTTTAAATTAAAATGGGCAAATAGACGTCTCGAGAGAAGATCCAGCTGGTGGTTTCTAACCATATGGAAGGTAAAAATGTGGCAGAAATATGTTTGAGCCACAACATGAAACGTAGAACTGTTTACGACATTCTCCGGAGGTATAAAGAGGAAGGCAGAATAGACTTGAAGCATAGTCCTGGTCGCCCAAAGGTTCTAACGACGCTTGAAAAACGTTCTATCGTCCGGAAAATAAAAAAAAAATCCAAAACTGGGTGCTCCAAAAATTGTGAGTGAAGTGTTCACAGAATTTAAGAAAAAAGTAGGATGTGAAACAGTTCGACGAGTTTTGAGAAATGCTCAATACAATGGACGTGTTGCACGGAAGAAACCATTCATCAGCGAAGTGAATAGAAAAAACCGTTTAAATTTCGCGAAAGAATTTATATTAAAGGAATTCAATTGTTGGGAGGATGTAATTTTTGCCGATGAAAGCAAATTCAATGTTTTTGGCTCGGATGGACGTGTTATGGTGTGGCGCAAGCCCAATGAAGAATTGAATCCAATTAACCTCAGGCCTACAGTGAAACACGGAGGTGGCAGTTTGATGGTTTGGGGATGCGTATCTACTCGTGGTGTTGGCGAATTAGTATTTATAGATGGTATCATGGATTCCCGTCGATATTTAGATTCGTTCAAATATTACGAAGACAATGATCCCACACATAAGGTACGCATTGTTCAAGAATGGCAGCTGTATAATTGTCCAAAAGTGGTTCGTCCTCCTCCTCAGTCACCGGATTGTAATCCCATTGAAAATCTCTGGGATGAATTGGGCCGTGGAGTTCATAGCACGCCAATTTGTTCAAAAACGGCGCTCGCGAAAAGGCTTCGCGAAGAATGGGTGAAAATGCATGTGGAATACCTGCGGAAAATCATCTCCAGTATGCCAAATCGATTAAAATGTGTCATGGAACAAAACGGACATGCAACAAAACACTAGTTTACTATAATTTTTGTTTATTTTTACAATTTAGCTCTTTTGGGGATCTTTTTGAGGGATGAAATTTTCTGTTTTTTCATTGAATTTCCTTTTTTTTTGGTATATTTAAAGTGAGAAACTATTTTATTTATGGGATCTGTAAGACTGTTATGTTCTGCTCATAATAAAATGTTTAAAAAAATCTTCCCCTTTTTGATTGCCTTATAAAATGAGAAAGGAGGCAAATTTCTTACTTGTGCGGATCTTTTTGGGATTCACTGTATATGAACATATTATCTAGAATGTATTGAAACTCGCGTGGTGGTTTGTCAAAGACTAAATTTATTGTCATATGATACAGGCAGGTAGGTACACATTCTTCGTCATAGATGCCGCTAATAGTATTTAAAATGCATTATTTTGATATTAATCCTAATATCTCCACTTATCAAAATAATCTGAGCTTTGGTACATATGTATCTTATCAGAACTAATAGAAGCAAATCATCAAATATATAATAATCCATTAAACCATGCTTTGAATAGCAAACCTCTGTACAAAATCGTTATGTTTTACGCTACTTAATCCCTTGGTCAGCAAGTCTGTCGGCATTTCAGATGTAAACTATCTTAATGAGATTGTCAGCTACTGCTTCTCTAATAAAATGATGGCGCACATGTATGTGCTTGGTTCTTTGATGAAATAATGGGTTTTCTGACAACTTCTGAGCACCTTGATTATCATTATACAATATAATTACATAATCACAACTGCCTACAATTTCACAAAACAAGCTTCTGAAATAAAAACCCTCTTTACAGGCTTCCGCTATCGCCATATATTCAGCCTCAGTACTTGATAAAGCTATAGTGCGTTGTTTTTTACATTCATATGAAATAACGGTTCCTGACAGCTTAAAGTAAAAACCTGTGTAAGATTTTCTATCTAGAGTGTTCGAGGTCCAATCTGCATCAACAAAACTTCCAATTTACAATTATCTTTGCTAAACATTAGCCCATACGATTTATCTTAGGTAGTATCTTAGGATGCATTTTACATGCTTCCAATGAGTATGAAAATAACAATTATTAAATTGGCTCAAATAACTCACGCTATAAGAAATATTGGGGCGAGTTAAAACACTTCAGTACAGTAAGCTACCTATTAACTGCTGATACGGGTATTGCTTACAAACATCTACACCTTTTTCTAGTTTTAGATTACTTTCAATGGGAGTATCAACAACATTACAGTTTGTCATGTTAAATTTACTTAAAATATGATCTACAAACTTTTCTTGATCTAAGGAAATACAGCCATTCTCATACATTTTTACTCTCATACCCAAGCATTGTTTTAATTGCCCCAAATCCTTAATTTTAAATTTTGACATTCGATTAGTTTTTAATTTCTTAACCATGTTACTACTGTTTGAAAAAATGAAAAAATCATCTACAAAAATTGCTATTATGATCTGCTCCTTTCACATCTTTTTATATATAGACATGGTTCTAACTTTGACTTAACGAAATTCTATTTTAATAAACAATCATTTACTCTTTCATTCTAAGCCCTGGCTGATTGTTTTAAACCATAAATTGCACGATTTAATTTGAGAACACAATTTTCTCTACAATTCAAATTATGTGGTGCTTGCATATAGACAATTTCATGTAGGTAACCATTTAGGAATGCTGTGATTACATCTAAGTGAGTAATTTCAAAGTTAAGTTTGACACTTAAAGCAAGTAGAAGTCTTAATGTAGAGTTACGAAGCACTGGTGAGTATGTTTTAGTGTAGTCCACGCCTTCTTTTTGGGAGAAACCATTTGCGACCAGTCTTGCCCTATACCGCACACTATTATCGCTTTCGTATTTTTTTTTTTTGAATACCCACTCACACTGCACCCCTCCATCAACTTCTTTCCTATCTACAAATGTCCATGCTTGATTTTCGTCGAAAGCCTTCAGTTCATCTGTCATCGCCTGTCTCCACTGTTCCTTATCTGGTCCATTCATTGCAGCTTCATAACTGATTTCTTCATCGCATAATTCCAAGTTGTCCAGAATACATAAATTAGTTATACCATACATTTCTACTGGCTTTAGTTTCCAGCTCCATCTGAACTTCATCCTCTATGATAGACTCATCTTCAGCCATAGATTGATAAGAATCATCTTCGGAAAACGATGACTCACAAATGTATGTTGGATCATTTGGATCTGAAACTGGATTTTCTGATAAACTTTCATCATCTTCTATGTTTTCATCGTTCTCTGAATTTTCTTCACAATTATTTGCTATTAACCGAGTTGTTTTCGACTCCGTTTTCTCCATAATAATAACATCTCTGCTCGTAGTAATTTTTTTAAGATTTTTGGTTATATAATCTGTATCCTTTTACGTTACCTGGATATCCAACTAAAATCAATTTGTCAGCCTTCTTATCCCGTTTTGGTCTTTGTATTTTGGAAACATACTACATAATCTTACTGCCAAAAATTCTGACGTGACTTAGGTCTGGTTTTGCACCTGTCCACCTCTCAAAAGGTTTCATCATACCTAAACTGACGGCTGGCGTTCTATTCTTTAAATACACTGCAGTATTAACTGCTTCAGCCCAAAATTTTTGTCGAGGTTCGCTTCAAACAACAAGTATCTTGCCCGTTCAACTATAGCTCTGTTGAACCTCTCTGAGAGCCCATTCTGCTCCGAGTGTGAGGATTGGTCCTCTGATGGACGATACCAAATTGTTTTGAGTAACTCTCCATCTCGCACGAACAGAATTCACCTTCATTGTCGCTCCTCAATATTCTTATCTTGTTTCCGGTTTGACTCTCCACTAAGCCTCGAAATTCTCTGAAATGCTAGAGCACCTGTTTCTTTTCCTTCAAGAAGTAGACAAAAAACATTCTGCTGGTATCATCCACAAAGAGGAGAAAATACTTTGCCTGAGCAATTGACTGAGTCTCCATCGACCCGCATAAATCTGAGTGTACTACATTCAGTAGTTTTTCATTTCTATGGTGAGCTGATGGGAAAGGGAAACGTGTCTGTTTTCCCTCACAGCACACTTCTCAATTCTGTATTTGTATGTCAGCTTTCTTGTCATTCTATATTTGTATGTCAGCTTTCTTGTCAAAAGAAACTCCTACTACAGCACGTTCTCTCATTTTCTGTAAGGACTTACAATTTATATGTCCTAACCTTTTATGCTATGTTGACATCGCCGATAATAAATTCTCGAATTTTTTTGTGTTTAACTTTTACACACCATTTATCAAATACGCTGTATCAATGAGTTCATTCACTTGGTTGTATATCAAAGAGAAATTCTTTTTGAACACTACTCTATTCCCTTTAACTATAAGTTGGCTTACAGACAATAAGTTTGTCGTGAGATTAGGTATGTACAATACATTATTCACAATCACAACATACTGAGAACTATTGACGTAAGTCGTTATTTGTGTTTTACCAATACTAACTACAGACACCGTCGTTTGATTTGCCATTATTCTTCGTTTTCTTCCACTGGTCGGAGTTGGAATAAACAATTTTGATTTGACGTAATGGCCGATTTTCTTGCAATTATAACACTTTATTTGCTTACTGCTGGCTGACATATCATTTGACGTTGACATTTGTTTGCGGTTAGCGTTGCTACTTTTTGGCCCCTGTTGTTTTGTCCAAAATGCAGAGTCCGTACCGGTAGTGCCAACCTCAGAACACATATCAAGTAACTTATGACGTCAGCGCTAATGGCGATTCCGGAATGTTCTATCGCCATTATCGGTGAATACTTATCTGGGAGTTCAGCCAAAAGTAATGATCCAATCCACTTGTCTGTGATTTCGAAACCTGTCCCCTTTAATTCATGTGCTGTCTCGACCATTTGAGATACATAGGATGTCATGGATTCACAGTTATCGAGACGCATTGAAATCAATTTTCGAAGCAAACTTATTTTTCGTTGATATCCCGTGTGATCAAATAAGTGTTTCAATTTACTCCACACACTGTCCACGGTAGTCTCACTCTTGATATCCACATATAACTAATAGTCGATAGTCATTACGAGTTTAGCTTTGGCTTTCTTCATCTCAGTTTCACTGATAGTTGCCGGCACATTTTCAATGTTTATACCCTCAGGTAACAAAAAGATTGCTTCTTGCGAACGCCCAATTGTCATAATTTTTACGTCCTTTGAGTTTTGGCACATTTACTAAGTACCCCGACGTCGACATTATTACTTCCGCACAATTAAAATATTTGATATTTCGTTAAAATAGGACTGGGCCTATAACCTTATGAAACTCGCGTGGTGGTTTGTCAAAGACTAAATTTTTTGTCGTATGATACAGGCAGACAGCTACACATGGTTCATCATAGATGCCACTAGTAGTATTTAA
This sequence comes from Odontomyia ornata, assembly GCA_963969285.1. Lineage (NCBI taxonomy): Eukaryota > Metazoa > Arthropoda > Insecta > Diptera > Stratiomyidae > Odontomyia > Odontomyia ornata. The sequence continues at coordinate 60,892,786 of OZ017742.1, read as the reverse complement.
AATGTATTATTTTGATATTTATCCTAACTGAATGCGAATTCTTCGCCTCAGAGAATTGATGAGTTGTAGGTCTTGATGTTTGCAGATAATATGACTAATGAAATTAAATTTAATATTCCGCTGTGTCAACAATTTAAGCAATACTGCAACAAAATGTTGGCCGATTAAAATGGAGTAGCTCTAGTTTTTTTTTTTAAAGTAAGAATGCATATATCTGAATACAGTAGGTTAAGTACAAAACCCTTTGTATCATTTCCATTTTCTCTTTCCTAGCACGACAGCCCCTCTGGTATGTTCGCTTCCTGCAACGAGCTCCTTCAACAGTCTTAGTCCATTACCGCGTCCTCCAATTTCGAAATCTGAGCAGCAATGAACTGTCTTCATCGACCGAGTTAGACCAGCGTTCCCTCGATTTCTCCACTGGTCTCCGCCCTTCAGTACTCCCATGGAATACCTTTTTGGGTATCTATTGTTCGTTCATACGATTTACGTGGCCAGCTTCCTCTGTCGTCAGCTCATCAAAAATATTATACAACGCGTGGCTCTATCGTATTCGCTATTGGTCCCCGTCTAGCTCCGCTCCACTTATTCGCCTCAGGAGCCATCTTTCAAAGTTATTCAATATGTTTGCAAGACTTACAGTAATCCGTAATACCGAAATCATTTGCGTGCTGAGATTGTCAGGCGTTGATTTTTCCATAGCAGTAAGAGCTCGTCTGGTATTGAAAGCTAAAAGAGTTAAAGTCAAGTGCTTAACGTGAGTTACTGCCACGAATAGGCCGAACCTTACGGTCTTCATAGACTGAGTTGATTTAAGCATCAACCAGCGCCCCTCATCCAAAGAGTGAGGTACCAGTTATTCCAGTTAAGATCCAACCAAACACTGGTTGATGCACACATCTCCCATATAGCATCAGTATGAAAATACCACCATCTTTCAGCCAGGATGGGCTCCTCGCCATGTAGTGGGTGGCGGCAACCTGTCATTGGCCCCCTAGCCCATGGGACAGATTAAACCTCTGCTTCCGTTTTTGTGAGACTCAGCCCGAACGGCGTTACCAATTTCCACTCCACATAACGATGACTTGGTGACTTAACCTCGAGCCCAGCTCTAGTCTATCCCTTTGCGATCGACAGTCAATAGCCACTACCATTCTTATGATTTCCCACTGCCACACACACTTCTTATCCCCATCAGGGACAATCAAAAACATTACGCCTACAACAAGAACCCAGCAGAACCAACAGTCTCCCTTCCTGTGAAAATCTGCAGTAGCTTTTCAAAAGCTAGTTCAGCATAGTTGTCTAATCGTGTGCCATTGTACCAGAGTCCATTGTACGTCTGCGGGATACCTAAGCAAGGCTGTGCCAGGTGCACTACAGAGGCGAGCATATGCTGGACACTCAAATAGTACATGTTGCCAAGCCTCACTCTCTGTCCCATATATTTTAAAACATGCATCATCCACTAAATTACGTTCACATAGCCATGCATTTTAACTACCAGGCCCAGTCAATGTACGGAAATGCACAGCCATCAGAACATCAGGCAAGAATATATACGAGTATGTTATACCCTCGTTGATGCATTCATTCTATCTGGTTTTTCAAGCAGAAATCGTGCCATCCCCCAGCAAAGAACGAATGCCGGTGTGGATCTGAAGTCCAGAGTCAGCACCTTGGGGCCACTCGTGCTACAGTTAATTCTTAACGTGAAAGCCATTTTTGGTAGATGATTTCGATGCCAAGCGGTGGAACTCCCATTAGAACCTGCATAGCGTCAGTCGAAATTTTGCGACATACAAGTAGCCATGTGAGTTGAATAATTCTCCGGCGTTGTGCTATAGAACTCCTGCCAATTGCAATCATCACACTCTCTAAGAATACTGGCGTCCTATAAGCTGCACGATCTCATATCTTGAATGTCGTTTCCATTCCAATTCGTTCTCTGAACTGCATGAGATAGCAAACAATATTCAAAAGTGGGAAGCCTACTGGACAAAGAGAATTCGGAGTGGCCTTCATTGTGGATAGGGAGTTCAAATCGCACATTATTGATTTTAAGGCAGTCAATGAATGGTTGTGTATGATCCGTATAGAAGCGAAACTCTTCAAAATCTGGCTGATAAATGTTCACGCCCCGACCGAAGAAAAGGACGAAGAAATGAAGCAATCCTTCTACAATTACCTGGAAAAACTGGTTGACTCATTACCTACAAACGACACCAAAATAATTCTGGGTGATTTAAACGCTAAGGTTGGCAATGAGCTTTCTCATCGGGGAACGACTGAAGGATATAGCCTCCACGATGAAACAAATGACAACGGCCAGCACCTGATTGACTTTGCATGCAGCAGAAATCTATTCATACGTTCGACTTGGTTCCCACATCGACGCATTCATAAAATGTCCTCGGTATAAGCACACAAAACCAGATCGATCATTTTCTGATTCAACAACGTTGGGCCTCGAGCGTACTTGACGTCCGTACATACCGAGGAGCCGATTACAACTCAGGCCATTAGTTGATCAAATTAACCCATCGATGTCGTATGTCAAAGGCATATTCGGTGAAGACCAGCCCGCTACAAAAATTTGACATCGAAAAGGCTCCAAACGGCGTCTGTGGCCAAAAATTTCACGGAGACCCTCGACAACCAGCTGGCTCCCATCTTATCAGACGCATCGTTAAAGACGAGCAACGAGCTCTGGATGGAATTGAAAACAGCTAGCAGGACCGTGGCAGAACAGACGATCGGACATCAAGCCCGGCGCAAGAGGAATGATTGGTTCAATGAGGAGTGCCAAATGCGTTAGATAAAAAGAATCAGGCGTACAGAGAATATGTGAGTAGAAAAACCAGGACAACGAGAGAACACTATGAAAATCTCAGCAGAATAGCGAATAAGATAATTAGGATTAAGAAAAGAAAGTGTAAGCCTAGCGAGCAACAACACAAGGCATGCATACAAAGTATTGAATAGGCTGAAACGTGGTTATTAGCCCGTAACCACGCTCTGTCGTGATGACATCGGCAATATCATCGCTGATGAAACCAAGATTAAGGAAAGATGGACGTCATATTTCAAGAACCTCCTTAATACTCCGCAGAGCTCCAGAACATCGGAGCCTATAGATGTCTACAGAGAGCTTCCATTGGCCCCATCAACTCTGGATAAAGTTTGTTCCATCATCAAAGCCCAAAAGAATAATCATCGATGAGATTCCAGTGGAGCTCATCAGATATGGTGGCAGTAGTGTTCGTCAAGCTATTCACAAAGTCATCCAGTACAGTTGGCAACAAGAACATATGCCGAAAGAGTGGAGCCAATTAATTTTATTCCCTATCCACAAAATATTTTCTAAAATCTTAGAAAATAAAGTCGGGTCGGACGCCAACAGTATTATTGGGGAGTACCAAGGTGGTTTTAGGGCAGATGGATCAACAACAGACCAATTGTTCACAGTCAAGCAGGTACTTGAAAAATACTGGGAGTTCAACATAGAGGTACACTAAATTTTCGTTGACTTAAAGCAAGCATACGACTGTATTGATCGTTACGTACTGTACCAAATAATGCTTTGCTTTGGCATGCCAGCCAAATTAGTCGTCTTACCATAATGATAATGACGTCGGCGACCTCCCAAGCCTGCATCAATAACCAACTCACCGATGCCTTTGACACAAATATCGGACTAAAGCAGGGAGATGGGCTGGCCCCATTGCTATTCAATTTGGCTCTGAAGTACGTCATAGAGAAGCTACCTGTTGACACGCGAGGTACATTACTATACAAGTCGAGCCAAGTAGTAGCCTATGCAGACGACATAAACATTCTGTCACGGTCGTTAACAACTTCCAAAGAACTCTTCCTGAAACTCGACAGCGAAGCAAAACTAGTAGGGCTACAAATCAATGAAAATAAAACAAGTCCCATGACGCAGTCGAGGAAAAAATACCTCAAATACACAAAATATCCCACTTGGCGAACACAGTATCGAGAATCTTAGTGAATTTGTGTATTTAAGCACCAAAATAACGAAAACGGGCAATGAAAGAGACGAAATACCCCGAAGACTACAGCTCGCAAATATAATATTTTATTCAGGTAAACAAAGCTTCAAGTATACAAATCTGTGATAAGACCTGTGTTATGCTATGGGTGTGAAACATGGACCCTAACCCAAGCATCCGCAAATATATTGAACGCCTTTGAGCGACGGGTCCTGAGGCGAATGATCGGAGCGAAGCTAGACGGGGACCAATAGCGAATCCGACCCAATAATGAGCTGTATGAAATTTTTGACAACCCGGAAGTCTCAACGATTGTAAGACTGGCAAAGTTGCAATGGTACGAATGAATCGTATGGACGAACAACGCATATCCAAGAAGGTATTCGTTGGGAGAACTGAAGGCAGGAGACCAGTGGGGAAACCAAGGAAACGATGGTCTGACTCGGTCAACAAAGGCAGTTCATCGCTGCTCGGATTTCGAAATTGGAGGACGCGCTCAATGGACTGAGACAGTTGGAGGCGCTTTTTATAGGAAGCGAAGGCCTGAGAGGGGCTGTAGTGCTAAGAGGAAGACTTCGTCGTTTCCCAAGCAATGGTAAATTTCATCATCCAATGAACACTCATTCATCAGTTTGATGATGATGAAAGCATATCTTCACACATCGACAGAATTGCTACAATGAATTCGTACACCAAATATTTTCAAAAGATTAATGTCAACATTCATTGTTGACATGTATCGCATTCAATATACCTGTATTATGAACATTTCATAAAAGATGTGAACTTTGTTCATAATATTGATGAAAGAGTTTGAACGTTATGAACAGACTCATCCACTTCAGCTCTAATCTCAATGTTCCACTATTTAGCATGAATTTGAAAAAATAACTACTCCTGGAGGGTCATAATAATGAGAACCCATTGTTTTAATAATTATATGGGAAATGACTTGACTGAAAAGTACCGCGAACAATTTCTGAAGTAGGAATAGGGTGGGTTGTCTGCAGGGTACGGCGAAGAGCAGCTCCTCTTCAATGTTTTAAATGCCTTGGCTAAGGTCAGTCCGCATAAGCATGCAAAGGACCCGATAGGAGTTCCCTATGTTACAAATGCGATGAAATAGAACATAAGAGAAAAGAGTGTACAGAGGAGGCATATTGTATCCCTGGCAAGGATGTTGTTCCAAGACCGGATCTTGGGCACGTCTTAAATCTGGTTAAGTTTTTTTGCCAATAAACTCATGGACAAATCTATGATCACAAAATCCATCAATTTCCATACGTTTTAACGTATTTCCGTGCGCTCAAAAATATTTCACGTGTACGCTTAGATCAGGCAATTAATGGATTTTCGACTAAGGATTTTGTGTTTATAGATTTTGTAACTATAAATTTTACTCCAGAGGAGTATTCGAAGCAGTGACTCTCCCTAATCAGTGTGCAAAGTTTGGTCATTGTGAGTGCACCCGTTCGTGTGTGGGAATTTTTCCAGTGTAACAACTTTTTCCTTATGGGCGAAAACGTGAAATGGCTAAGTGCCGAGGGCAACGTGCGGCTGAAAAATTTTGCTATTTTTGTTAAGAAAAACACCCGGAGAAACCCAGATGGTGCTGAAAACAGCTGATGGGGATAATGCCTTGAGTAAAACGCCTTTCTATGGCTGGTTTTCGCATTTCGAGAATGGAGGGACGTCAATTGAAGGCCAACCTCGTTTTGGGTGCCCCTCAACTTCAAGAACAAACAAAAACGGGGAAAAAAACCAACACTCTTATCCGTGAAGACCGTTGCCAAACCATCGATGAACTTTGTGAGATCTCTGGATTGTCATGGAGTTCAATTCAGAGGAGAGATTTCATCCGAAGATTTGTAGTGAATTTTAAAAAGTTCAAAAATATCCGTGGAGGACTGCAGCGATGGTCTGCTGCCTCGGCAGAAGAAGGTGTCGGTATCTGCCGAGAATGCCCTCGTCTGGAGACGCGTGAATGCGCTGGCAGGCTAGCATTGCGGTGTCGTGGGGCAGGTTCATTTCCCCAGCACGAGGACCCACTACAAAAAATCTCGCACTCACGAATTTGATTGCAGTTCAAGAGGCGACCGAAGTCGCAAAAAGTGTAGATAACTACACCGAGGGAGATAGAACTTGTTACGAAAACAAGCGGAACCTGAGAAGAAAGGCGGACTTGGGGTAACCTCGTCATTACCCGACGAAGTTCATGGCCCACAAATGAAAGAGGGGCAACCGGGTGATGGTGGAGCCCCTTCGCACCCACCCAACCGGAATAAATCCATATATATTTTGTTGCAGTGGCCAGGTATTCCTCTTCTGAGTGGAAAACTCATACAACTTGAATTGCATGAACTTTCCCATCAGAAGGGGAGTACCCCGGTGACCAATTTATGCCATAGAATTATACAACACGATTGCATAACGCTATGCCATAAAGAGGCACTCTGCTTGGGCCACTCAACCCGCGATATCACCTGAAACAAAGAAGAATTGCTTAAGTACCCGGCGGCTGGCTCATGTCTTGAGGTGGAAGCCTGCCACCGTACCGGGTCCTATACCCGGTTAGAGTCGGGAGAAAGGAAAGACCGGAGGGTATGATGTTAATTCATTGTTTTAATTTATAATTTGTTTTTTTTTTCAGTTTTGAATTGAATGCAATTACAAATGGAAAGCTAAAATAAAATACACATTAGCTGAATTTATTTACTAAAATATACCATAATATTATAAATTGATATTTAAAGATTTTAAAGAAAACAATGTACAATTTACGACAAAAATTGATTTAATCAAATAGAAAAATTTAAACTTCTAAAACACATGATTTTCTCAGAAGTGATTGAATTTACCTAAGTAGAATATCTGAAATTTAGTCAGTAATATTTTTTTTCTTCTTCATTTCCTATTGAAATTGAAACTTATTTAATGTTATTTTTAACTGATATCAGAATATCTTCTATCTATTTTTTTTCTTTTTACTTTTTTATATTGAAAAGCTCAACTGTAACTGTCGCAACTAGTAGTAGTAGAGTAATCCTTTTGTAATGCACATAACTTTAAGTGGGAAAAATGTCACTTCGAGGTATATCATGTCGGAGTTCTATGATTTGAAAATTCTTTCAATTTTACGAGCCTCAACCGAGCGTATATTGTGTCTTGCATTGAAATTCAATGCACAGTAAACTCAATCGAAATTCGGAAATCAAATAAGCTACGCCAACATGGTATCTTCAAATACGGTGCAGAAAAAATAGGAAACTACTTGTACAATAGAATATATAAAAACGATAGCAGAGAATAAGAAAAATGGTACATTTGATGATTTAAGTTAGTATAATTATTTATTACTATGAGAAAGTGATTCGTTAGTCAACAATTGTTGTATGAGGTAAGAATCATGGTTTGTAATATCAACTTCATTCTAGAAGCATCGGTGGGAACAGATGAATTGAGGAGAACATAAAAATGTCATTATCAGCTCGTGAAACGGATTAAATGTATAGTACTTGGTTGATATAGAAACAAATAAATGTCTGTGTTATTTCGACAGAACCGCACTTTTTTTTCAACCTCATTGATTCTCTACACTTTGCATTCCTTCTTCTACACGTTTAAATTTCTATAGTCATGCACAACAACTGTCGTTCTCTTCAATCTTTCTACCCACTAAAATTTTTTTCAGGCATCTGAGAATTCTAGAATTCTTGCCAGCAAATATCGGTAATCATGAATCCCGCAATAAGCTTCATTGAAAAATTTCCTCTGAGAACTTTGAAAAGCACACTAAATCAAAATATTTCCCATAAAAAAGAGTATTCAACTGAAATTATTTATCATTTGATAAAATCTAATTACCTACTGTCAACATGTGTAACTTCAATAAGAATCTTATTTTGCAAAACAAATTTAAAATTCACTTATTGGAATTTTCCTTGTCTAAGTAAATTCTCTTTAGCATGTCCAAAGCTCATGAATATTCATAATTTCAAAAAACATGTCCTTCACCCGCTGTCAAGTTTCCCTCGTAAAAACGAATATATAATTCACAGTTAGTACTTTGAACGGAAATCACGACTTTTTCTCTGCTTTTAAAACATTTTTCTTCTCTTCGTACATTACACTAGCATAAATCTCTAGCTTCGAGAAAAAAGTGAGGCGGGCTAGCTGAGATCCTTATTTATTTGCTTAGCACAGAGCATAACAAAGGAGCCTCTCCTACTTTGGGTGAAACTAAGCAAATTATTGCGTTTCTACTTAAAAGGGTTCGCGCGGAAAAACTCAAGCCCTGGACGCAGACTTAAGCTGCTAGTAGCGACGAAGGTAGCCTTGAACGAGTGTTAACGAAGAACATAGTAGAGTCGCTGAGGAATATGGAAGTGTGATTGCACGATCAGACGGAGAGCCTGCGAGGCAAACTGATAAAGCTCTTGAACAAATATAAAAGTAAAGCATCCTAGTGTAAATTTCTCTAAAATAAAATTTATCGGTTTTGTTGACACATACTCCTACATTCAATGTAAATAATATGTTTTAAATATATTTTCTCTAAGTTTTCTTTTTCTATTTAAATAATATGATTCAATAAAAGAGTACTCACCCGCATGGTCTTCCGAGCGCTCGACGACGATGCAGATGGTCCTGAAATTTCGATTCTGTAACATCAAATTGTACTTCTTATACTTGTAGTAGTCTGGTAAAACACTGAGGCAACAAATTCCTTTTATCACTTCTACTAGAATACACAAATCCGGATTTTTCAAATCTACCTTATAGGTAGAATTTTTAGCAGTAACTAACTTAGCTATTTTTCCCTATTAACAAGTCTCGATCAACTTTATTGTTGAATCGCTTGTTGATAACAATTGAAAAGCTTCCAGCACTATCAACAAAATATTTATCGATTAAGGAACTGAGTACGTATCTAGTGGCAGGAGAATTTTCTTGATAAATCCTTTTAATAAGCTCAACTCCAATCTCAATCGGATCTTCAAATGCGGTTTTGATAAATATACAAATTTTCACTGCTAACTCTGCATTGAGTCGTTCAGAAGAGCGATATTACAACTCGACTCCGTTCACTTCTTATTTTTCGCACGGTAGCAATTGCTCGGCTCGGCTGAGTGCTTTTCCTCGAGAAAATCGCAATTCGACAAAAGAACGGAAAATCGTCGCAACAGTTGAAAGAAAATTGGATTACTACTCCAAGTCGCACAGGAGGCGTCCCCGGATTAACTTTTCGCACTTCTCGCCAATCGAGACGACCACGAACAGCAGCCGGAACTAGTGAGAACCTGACGAACAAATCCTGAATCAACTCAACGTAGTTCGAAGTTGAGTTCCCGACACTTATTGGAACTCGTTCACTTGGCTCGGGGGAGGGTTCTACGCTTTGCGACACTTTCGCCAACACAAACCAGATAGCTCTGAAATTCCGTTCAAGTCCAAGTCGAAACTATTGTGCGAAATCCTGACCGGAGTCGCGCCCCCACTAAACACTCACTGGCGATTTTCTTCAGCGCTTTCCACACGATCGAGCGGACGACTCGTTTGTGACGTTTTGCACAATATTTTACGGTGGGAGCTACGCTCACCCACAGCAGCGCGCTGAGGAACAAAAAAGACAATAAGAAGTTCTTCTACACCTTCCGCCACTATCCACACCTTTATCGCACTAAACAGTGCAAGAACTTTACACTTCCTCTTGAATTTCCCACCTGATTTTCCGTCCAGAAGGAAACTCCTGTCCATTTACTTTTCAAAGCTTCTGGCCGAGTGCAGTCCAGGGTCCGTTCTCTCTTTTACGGTACTTGCTTCTACTGCTACTGCGTGCCTTGAGCGAGAAATTGCGGGACTCTTGCTGTTCCTGCAATGGGTCTTCAGAAAGAGACCGTTGAGGTTAGCTTCGTTGAGATGACTGTAGCGCGTTATCGGGTCCGAACTGCTCCGATTATGGGCAACTATCTTCCTGTACAGGGTGTTGCAGTAATGTAAGCATTAGTGTAATTATGGAAATTATTACCTGAAATATTGAAACGATCGGCACTAATTTTCACACGTGAGTTACCTCACACGTCTCCTGCTTAATGACAACTGCCCTGTCAAAAGTGTTTCGTCGTACCAGATCAATCTCAAACCGGTTCGATTGCAAATTGTTCTAGGTCAATCGGAAATTGTTCCAATTCAATCTGCAATCGTACCGGTTCGATCGTTTCGATTGATTTGTGACATTTTGAGTTTTTCTTTAACCCTTTAACTGCTCGATTATTACAGATTTAAACATGAGAAGGATTACAGCCAAATTCGTTCCTCGCCTTCTCACTAACGATCAAAGGGAGCATTGACTTCAGGCCTCTCTTGAGCTGCAAAACCAGTTAAATGAAGACCCCGATTTTTTTCTCAAGATCATAACTGGTGATGGTGCTATGTGTACGACCCCTAAACAAAGCAGCAATCAAGCCAATGGAAGACACCTCTCTCTCTCTTTGTCCAAAAATTGCACGCCAAGTGAAGTCGAACATCAATACATTGTTAATTTGTTTCTTCGATTGGAGAGGTGTTGTACACGCAGAATTTGTTTCTTCAGGCCAAACGGTCAACCAACACTTCCTTTTGGAGGTTTTGAAGAGATTGACGGGAAACATCCGCAATAAAAGGGCGGATCTTTGGCGCCCAGAGGATTGATTCTTCCACCACGATGATGCACCTGCCCAGACAGCGCTATCCGTGAAGAAGTTTTTGACCAAAAACGGCAGGAAATGATGATTAGCTTGTAGACTGCTCCGATGATTGTTTTGCTATCAGATAGTATTTCAGTTTTGTTTTGAAACGTATTGGGTTCGTTGAGCATCCCTTTAAGTTGTTTGGTAGGTCATTGTAAAGCCTTGGTGCTACACATGTGAAATGCTTGTGCTCCTGGGTTGAAGTTGCGCGAATAGTTGCCATGTTGGTGAACTTCTGTCTAGTGTTCATTTCATGAGTTATTCGTGTCATTCTTTCATTTTTTGTCATGTATGTGAGAACTTCTAGCGCATATAAATTTGTTATATTGAAAGTACTTGTACAAATAAATAACTGATTTGACGGAAAAGTATGAGGTGTTCCAATAATTATCTTCAATGCCTTTTTCTGTATATTTTGGATGCATCTTATGTGTGTGTCGTAAGTTCCACCCCAAGCGATTATGCCATATGTCAAAACTGTTTGGAACAACGTTTTGTATAATTTGATTAGGTTATTTGTTCCAAGTATGAGTCTGAGATTGTAGAATATGAACAAAACGCGTTTGAGCTTCTGTAAATGATCTTTCCAGTTTAGATGTCTGTCAATATGCAACCCTAAGTATTTAGCCGACGCATTGTTCTGAAGTTTAATTATTTTTATTCTGTTCTGCTCCATTATTCTTACTTTGACATTAAGATTATTTGGTGGTTGGGCGCTTGAATTACATGAAAATGGTATAATTTTTGTTTTTTTAGCATTTAGCTTGATTGAATGTCTTTCTTTTTGCCAATATTTCTGTAGTACGTTCATAACAATTTTCCTATTTGTCACTTATAAATAGAACGACAGTATCATCAGCAAATCCTACTATTTTTACTTCTGCCGCGGCGATTCTAAAGGGCGATGTTACGTAGATGTTGTATAAGATGGGAGATAAAACTGTTCCTTGAGGTAATCCAAACTTGGTGTTAATTATAGGATCGCTGATAGTTTCGTTGAGTTTTATTGCCTGAGTTCTATTTTGGAGGTAGTCTGTGAACAATGCTAATAATTTATGTTTTATTTCGATAGACTCGAGTTTGTGTATTAATATATCGTGATCAACCGTATCAAATGCTTTTGAAAAGTCCAAGAAGACACCCAGTGTTTTTCTTTTTAGGTTATTCACGATGTGTGTTGTTACTTCTGCAAATGCATCATCTACGCCTTTTCCTTTTACAAAGCCATACTGTGTCTCGGGTATTATTGAATTATCGTCCGAAAATTTTGTAAGACGAGTTTTTATGCACTTCTCGAATATTTTTGCGAAGGTGTTTGCTATCGGATATTCGTCGGTAATTTTTGATGTCCTTTCTATCTTCGCTTTTGAAAATGGGTATAATAATAGCCTTTTTTAGCTGGCTTGGAAACACACCTTGATCCAAACAGGCGTTAAGTAAGATTTTTAACGGTTTTTTGATAACATTTTTGATTATTTTTATTGTCTTTGCGCTCAAATTATCGTTTCCTGGAGATTTGTTCATGTTCAGTTCTTCTATTATAGCTGCTAGTTCATTCCCTGTTGTGTGATGCAAGTGAAGCTCTGAATTGATTATATGAGTTGGAACTATAGTTGGTAGTTTGCTTTATATTCCGTTGATTTCTGCAGCCAGTTTTTGTCCTGTTTCTCTAAAAAAGTTATTGAAAGCATTGGCGATTTTCTTTGAATTACTTTTTGTCTCTAGGAATTGTCTCTCTATGGTCAAACTTTTGCACATTTCTTTTTTATTAGATCTATGATTTATCTGGTTAATTATGTTACAATATTTTTTTAGATCACTTTGGGCGCTTTCTAATTCAGTTCTAAAACTCTTATTAAATTTGTGAGCATATTGCGGTCCTTTTTGTATTTTTGTTCTAGTGCTAATTTGTAAGGTTGTCGATTGTATTTTCGTGCTAGTTTATTACGTGTGCGATTGGATGCAAGTACTGCTCTAGTTATCCATGGTTTAAATAAAGAGTGTTTCTTATTTTTTACTACTTTTTGACTTGCTGCTTCTATTTTGCTCTGTATTTCATCATTGAGTTTTGCAAGAAATTCATTTACACATTTACAAGTTTGAAATTTATCATTCCGAATCATATCATTTTCAAACTCTTTTAGGAGTTTCTCTTTAACTAATTTAATTGAGATTTCTTTGTTTTTGCTTAGATCTTGGTCACAATTTTCAGCTTTCCATTCAAATTAGATTATTTGTGCGTAGTGGTCTGTGATGTAGGTTTCTATTATTTCACTTTCTGCAGTTTTGTTTATCTTTTCACAAATAGATGATCAATGCAGGTTGCTGTATTTGTGGTGATTCTCGTCGGTTTATGTTTCATCATTTAATAACCCTTGGACAGTAGTTCCATTATGTATTTATTTGTTATTTCATGGGAACTATCAAGCAGGTCTATGTTTATATCACCTTTTATAGCGTGGCATGAATATATAATAGTTACAGTCTTTTTTCAATCTTTCGAACAAAGAGAATTATTTCATCTTCTATCCCGACCTATTTTAACAAAATACCCACCTATCTTATTATCAAATTAACATTTTCATAAGAATTAAAAATGTTTTTGTTACTCCGCAAACAGCATCACATGTACCAAGAAAACAATTCTACTCCTACTATCTTTTCAACATTAAATAAAAATAATTTCATCATCTAGATGAAAATGATTTACAACGGAGGAAATTTGATAATCTCTGCCTAGATTTCCATGTGAAAATATTTCATGCGAAAAAAAAGAACCTTAATCGTACCAATTCCACTCATAACGCATTCTTATCTACATCTTACTTATTCCGTTTATTTATTTTTTATCTTTAGATAATACATAAATCTGGAATATCATAACACAACTCTTATCGCAAATACATCAGAAAATAAGGAAAATAAAAATCCAACGAAAAAAAAGAAATAGCTTAAAAAAGCACAGAAAATATTTGATTAAGCTCAAAGACTAGTTCATACATGTACTACGGTTGTTAGTCAGCAATATTTAGCAGTGATAATTTTTGGTGTATTTGATTTCCTGACAAAATCGATAATAATTGACATAGGCGCAAATCGTGATTTTTTCGTGATATGTGGAAAAAACACCAATAGGTAGCTGGTTTCACTTATCTTTAATTTAAATCAGTTTTGGTTCAATTTGTCGTTGGTATTTTTTTGTTAGACGTTCCTACTGAGCGCCAGCTTGGTAAAAATTTGTTGTGTTATTTTTGAGACATGTTTTTCTTATCGTTAAAAAAAAATATTGCGGTAAACGATTTTATTTCTTTCGTTTTTTTCACTTCATTTTTAATTTAAGACTTTATAGGCGAGTACTTGAGGTGTGGTCAAAATTGTGAAGTGAAAATCAAATCACAATTTGGGTAATTTATTGAAAATCAGAAAAAGGTTCGGACAAGTTATCAATTTATTGCTTCTATATTTTTTTTATTTTGTCAATTATTTTGACCGACATAGAATATAAATTAAAAGTGTATTTTACGCCACCTTATTTTTAGTTAGTCCAATCTTCAATTCAAATAATTTTTATAAATGCTAAACAATGCCATGATCCTTATCCGATAAATATCCTACAAAGTCGTTGCCAAATATATCAGTTGCATCAATTTAGTTAAATAAACTAGTAACTAAAATATTCGTCCTTAACGAGGACGTTGCCGCAATACATCATTTCATATTCCAAGTTGCTACGAAACAAATCTATTTAAAATTTTACTAGTACAAATTCCCAAGTATCGTATTTCAAATAATTTACAGGCTCTCATAAAAATCTCGTAAAAAAGTCTGTCAAAATTAAACATAAATCTCGCCGAGCGCCCAGTGAACCTGCTAAATCGTCTACCAGACCAGCCACCAGTCAACGTGCCCGCCAAACGTGGTCGCTATAATATATGAAATGAAATCATTGACAGTTCAATTGATAATTTGATTTATTTTTATCATTTGCGCGACCGCGAGATCACACTCATTCCGCTCGGGCTCATAAAGACAGAAAATGCAACAACAGTCAACGGGGACACATTTTATTCGAACCCCAAAAACGGATTTGATCCTCTTCGGCTCCCTCATATGAGTATGTGACTTTTGAACGGTGTTTGTCCGTAGCCGGTTAATGACATTATCATTGGCGTATAATAAAAATATCTTTTAATATGAAGTATCATTATATATTGAGCGTAGATACGGTGGCCATCAAAATTGATAGCACTATCGAGTATCGATAAACTTCTTTTATCCGCCAGCGAATTTAATTAGCCATTAGCCAAAACTTTCACGTTTCGCAACGAAACGGTTAAGCTGCCAGCACTTGCGCACATTCGTAACATTTGTGATGATTTAAAGACGCTCGAGCTTTTTTGTAGAGATTGTTAGTGTTGCCGATGCGCTAACTCATGAATACGACTTCAATTAAAACTAGTTGAGTAGGCAGGAGAGTGCTCGTGCTAAAAGGACATTGTAGCCATTCTAGGGTGACAAACAACTTTTCTGATAACATGAATCAATAAGTTGAATTATGAAAGATAGAGGTTTTCTTTCATAAACACAAAACAGTCGCCATTTTGTTCCATTTTTTTATGTTATAATCAAACATTACTACCAGCGAAGGAAGCAGTTCCGTACAAATATTTTTTGAGTGAATGGCCGTAATGACAAAGAATTCGAATGACTGAGGGAATAATTTCTTAGGAAATTATAAAAATCAAAGATACCATAGTTAATTATAAGACTTAGATTATACAATTTTTTTTTTAAGTTGATAAAACACAAACGTTTGATTTTTCACTACAAAAGTATTTTCGATACTATTTGTAGAATATTCGAGAAGAACAATAGAGAATGTAAATGCAGTCATAACATTTGGTCCTTCGAGACCGATTTTTGGATTCGTAGATTGTCCTTTGAATGATGATTTTGCATATTGTTCGAACACAATTAGGGGGGAGAAAAACCGGACCGGTTTGCCCGAAACCAGATTTTTTTTGGCTTGAAAAACCGGGTTTTTTGGAGATTTTCCCTCCCGGTTTAAACCAGTTTTTTCTTTCAAATTCAAAAACCGGATACAAATGAATTAAAAATAAATAAAAACAAAAAGTAATTTCTTCGCCATCCCTTCCTGGGCATCATTAATAACCGTAGCCATCAGCACAAATTAAATTTCTATGTTTGATTGATTCTTGGTATTCGTTGTTTGTTTCGTTTCAATGCGGAGGACTTCACTCGGAGTGCAAAGTGAAGCTAGCACGCGATACACAATAAATGCAAAATGTGTGGTCTCTTTAGTCTCTGATTTTTAATACAAAGATGAAATATCCTACGGTTCATTTTGATTTAAATAATTTTGTGAAATCGAGTTACCATTTATACCTAAACATAAAAATAAACATTCTGTAGTAATCGAGCGGTTAAAGGGTTAAATAAAACGCAAGCATAAAACGTCCCAGATCAACTAAAACGATCGAACTGGTACGATTTGAGATTGACCTGGTACGATGGAATGCTTCTGACAGCTGCAGTTGTCAATGAGTGAGAGGAAAGATTTGTCAGATAACCCACGTTTGGGAATTAGTGCCCGATAGTTGTTTAGTAGTTTGATTTTTTTGCCTGTGTTTAATTTGTTTAGCGCATGTCCATTGCGAATTTGCCAAATTTTGCCCTTTGCTCATGCAATGAATTGTGCTGAGGATACGCCACAGGACGGACTTGCGCACATGGGAGTTCAGCTCGCGACATACTAAACGGTAGTTTGGCTAGTGATAAAATTACTCGCTGCTTTACGGTCTTCCACATTTCAGTTCTTCCCTGGCGGTCGACAGTTTTGAACGCGCACCGCGAGAGAGGCGATCTGACCTACGTGACTACAAGCAATCAGCGTATTCCGCACTTCCGTGGTTCCATTGAAAGGCCAAAATTCTAAGTAGCTGAGAGCGTTTTCGAGTAGTTGACCCGAAAGTAGTGCAACGCAACGGCCACTGCAGAAAATAGTTCGACATAGGGAAACAAGAAAACCACACACAACTCATCCTCATCATACGTACATCCGGCACTTAACTAGGAGCGAGCGAAAGAGCACAATCGCGCGAGCTCCCTATCCATATCACATCCGCCAGCAGGAAACAGTTTACTGGACTGCATCCCGGGCACCATTCCGTCTCCCACACATCGATGCAATCAATTGAACGCCAGTGCCTTATTCCGGGACACAATCTTGAGAATCAGCGAATTAAGTGAAACTGCCGCCCACGACTCCCAAGCAATTGGAATTGAGAACGGGAACAGGAATTAATATCTAGGACTGGGTTTCTTCGTTTGTAAACAACAACATTGAATCCTCCCTGTTTTTCGCTGGCTGCCACTTGAGGCGAGCGTAGAAGTTGCGAAGGATTCGCATGCATTTGGGTTAGACGACGTTGAAGGAGCAGAAAAGTGAAAGAGCTCCCGCGCTAGTGTTTTGGCACCGCATCCTTCGCTCGCGTTGCCTTGAAATTGATTTAGACAAGTGCCTGGCGGTGACCTAGTGAACAAACGGCAGAATCTACATACGAGTGTTCGGCATTACAAAGTGTAACGGTTCGATCTGAGATGAAAATTCGAAATCCTGTTGAAATCAAAACCAAGAAAAGTTGCCAAAGTTCTTATTGAATTAACGCCAAGTTTCTCTAGTTCAGCTAAGAGGAAAATTGCATTTCAGGACCATCTGCATCGTCGTCGAGCGCTCGGAGGACCATGCGGGTGAGTACCCTTTTGTTGCCTTAATTTTGGTCATATATATACTTTTTTTACATTTTTTTATATCTACATGTTTTACTTTTTTTTTTATATCTACATAATTTTTTTTGCACTTTGTCACATACATATATTTTTTTTACATTTTCTTTTATACATACATAATTTTTTTGCATTATTTTTGGCATGTACATAGTTCTTGTTACATTTTTTTCACATTCATATAATTTTTTAATCTTGTTAGATGTATAAAATCTTGTTTGTACATATACCTATGTTTTTTCCCTAATTGGGCACATACGTATCTAGTTGCGTGGAATTAACCAGTTAAATTTTGCGAAAATAAAAGGAAAGGATGAATTCTTAATTTTTTTTGAAAATCGGTCTTTCCTTTTCCCAACCTTCTGACCAGGTATAGGTCCCGGTACGGTGGCAGGCTGCCCCCTTAAAAACATGAGCCAGCCGCTGGGTACTTAATTAATACTTTTCGTTTCAGGTGACATCGCGGGTTGAGTGGCCCAAGCAGAGTGCCTCTTTATGGCATAGAGTTATGCAACCCAATTGTATAATTCTATGACATAAATTGGTCACCGGGGTACTCCCCTTCTGATGGGAAAGTTCACGCAATTCAAGTTGTATGAGTTTTCCACTCAGAAGAGGAATACCTGGCCACTGCAACAAAATATATATGAATTTATTCCGGTTGGGTGGGTGCGAAGAGGCTCCATCACCACCCGGTTGCCCCTCTTTCATTTGTGGGCCATGAGCTTCGTCGGGTAATGACGAGGTTACCCCAAGTCCGCCTTTTTTCTCAGGTTCCTCTTGTTTTCGTAACAAGTACCATCTCCCTCGGTGTAGTTAGCTACACTTTTTGCGACTTCAGTCGCCTCGTGAGCAACATCCAATTCGTGAGTGCGAAATTTTTTTGTAGTGGGTCCTCGTGCTGGGGAAATGAACCCGCCCCACGACACCGCAATGCTAGCCTGCCAGCGCATTCACGCATCTCCAGACAAGGGCTTTCTCGGCAGATATTGTCATCTTCTTCTGCCGAGGCAGCAGAACATCGCTGCGGTCCTTTACGGACATATTGAAACTCTCATATTTACTACAATTCATTGATGCGATTCATTTATTATTTTATTCGAGTTTTTTGATTTCGCAAACGCAAAAAATGTCCTTGTTTTTAACGACTTCCCACGCTAAAAAATGAATGACAATACGTTGCACAACGGCGGTCGGCATTTGACGTTCACTCATGGTCGTGGCACGCGCGTGAATCATGCACTCCCTACAAAAACTATGCCACACTGTTCAAAGAGGCCGGGCTATCACATACTCAAGCCACGAGCTGCAAAACATACATGCGCGCCATCTACAGCTTTGTCTCCATCATATTTGAACCGCTCTCGTACGTTGGTAGTTTATTATACAGTTACTGCGGTCTGTGACTTCGTTAATTCATTTTGAAGGTACATCGGTACTCAGTCATATAGTTACTCTGGCTTATAACTTCGTAAACTCCCTGTGAAAGTGCTTTGGAACGTGTTAATTTGTTGCATATAGACACGCTAAAGCTCAGTGAACATGAAAGGACACATATCTAATCAAATGCTGTTGCTTGGGTTCAAAAGGAGTTGCAAACCATTCATTTCAGGTGCACAGCACGATCATTCCATTGATGAATAGAAGCTCGAAGCATTTTGCCAATTCATACTTTGTCGAAAGCATAGGTCAGGTGGAGGACGTTTTCTTCGAGACTCAACAGGGAATGCAAAGCGTGTTAGATGAATTGATTGCCAAAACAGTGCTTAAAAGGCTAAATAGGTAGTTGAGTCAAGTGGACATCGAGCTACGGAGGAAACGAATGTGAGACTACCTCCGCTGCCGAGTTTGCAGGTAGTTACGAAGAATGGCCATCACTCGGGAATCTATTTCCAACGCTCATACATGAGTGATCTACACTGTCAAAGGTCGAGGAACTCTATTGACTGAAGTTTAGTGTACTCAGTAGGGCTTTGTTCCCGGGAAATCAAGTAAGAGAAAAGTCAAGAGCTCAAGAAATCATGTACCTATATAGAAATTAAATCGCCGTTTGTTGTGTTGCGTGGCGGCACGGGCCAAAGCGCAGCGGCATCCTTTGATCTCGCTGCAAGCGCTCTGTGGCGTCGTTTTTACATGTTCATTCGTGTTCCGACTCTAGCCAAGTATAGTTTACGTAGTGAGTGTTTCACAGATTACGTGATAAATTGAAATCAAACAGGTAAGTCTTTTCACTTTTATTGACACATCATGGCTTTATCATTCATATTATTTTTATCAATAATATAATCTAAATATGATCTTAAATTTTATTAGGTACGAGTACCTATCTGTTCTATTCTATTATTTTTTAGTCAAACTTTAATGCATAAAATAACTAACGATACGTTAATTATATTACTTATTCTAATTATATTTCCTATTTTTGTAAAACAACAAGACACAAGCTTAGTTTCTAACTATTCTGATATGTTTTGCTTTTGTGAGTAATTTGAAATCAATTAATGTGTCATTTTAAATTTGTGAGACGACAATTGCCAGTTGTGTTGTGTGTGTATCACATATTAATCCAAGGGCTTATTATTAATTTGGATTGCGTTTGTTATAGATTTCTAACGTCACTATAACAGTAAAGATGGAAACATCAAAAGTATGGAAATATTTCAAAAAAACAAAAAAGGAATCTGCTAATGCGCAATGCCTAAAGTGCCCAAAAACTATTACTTGCAAAGGTTCAAATACTAGCAGGTTGATGAGACATTTAGCACATGTGTATAAAATCAATATTACTAAATGTGGGACCCAAGAAGAATCCGAATCTGAAGCATCTACAAGTTCAGGTGTGAGTGCACCAAAAAAAAAAGCAGGCCTGGGTATGAAAGCATGCAGCAACAAAAACTAAACTTCGAAACTCCACCGATACAATCATTGGGTGAAATATTGGCGAGGCTGGCTGCAAAAGACGGCTTCACCATAAATGGGGTCACACAAAAATGAATTCATTCGTGATTCACTTTCTGCTAAAGGATATAAACTGCCAATATGTGTTAATAATGTTATGAATCGAATACTAAAATACTATGAGGATAAGAAAAAGGAATGATAAAAGAACTTTCAGATATTTGTCCTTCAGGTAACCGGCTAAGTGTGAGTGTTGACGAGTGGACAAGCATACGTAACAAACGCTATTTTAGTGTTTTTTGTCATACTACAGAAATAACACATTATAATTAGACTTAAGTCTATATACCCGGTAAATGTGGGGCCATCGAAGTAAGACAAATAGTAGAGGAACGCTTTAAACATTTTGGAGTGAAATTTGAGAGTAATGTTGTTGCCGTTACAGGTGATGGGCCAAACATAATGAAAAAATTTGGTAGAGAAATGGTTCTATGTGTAAATCATACCATCCATTTAGCTATTCTTGACACATTTTGCAAAAAATAGTCAGAAGTTACAGCTGCTAGGAATGCCTTGCATAACGATGACAAACACAGCAGCTTCGATGAAACTAGCAGCACTGATAACGATGATTTATCATATATATCTAATGAAGAACCTAGACCGCAAATAATTGACGACATACCTGTAAATAATGTAATGACTGAGACCCGATCGATGATAAGATTTTTCAGAAAGAGTCCTCTAAAATCAATTACACAGCAGAAACATGTAGTAGCCGAATCCGGAGTAGGACTAGTTTTGTTACTAGAGGTCAGAACTAGATGAAATTCAATGCTGACAATGATTCAACGTTTCTTTAAATTAAAAAATGCAAGCAAAAAGGCATTGATAGATTTAGACAGCTCACAAAAACGGAATGAAGATAATATTACTGTGCTATAAAAACTGCAGATGATATTAACACCAACAAAACTTGCAGTAGAAGAGTTGAGCGGGCGAGATGCCAATTTTTTGACTGCAGAGGCTATAATAGACGTATTGCTAAAAAAATTAGAAAGTATCAATGATCCTTTAGCCCGCAAATTAGTTGATTCACTTAAGTTGAAAATATCAGAGCGCCGTAATACGTCTCTAATATCGCTGATAAAATATTTGAACAGCCCTGACAATTATGCACAATAAAAGTAACTGCTTCATGGATAACAATAAGACATTTTTGATAGCATACCGAAAATGAGTCGGGAGTGGTAGAAGAAGTAAGCCCATCAGAACATGAACCCGAAAGCTTCGAAATTCAATTAGAAAAAGCAATTAAAGGCATTTCAACAAATCAAACCACCAAATTTAGAATCGATGTACAAAGCATTGCTTTCAGTTAAGTTTTCTTCAACAGAAAATGAAGGAGTGTTTTCAATTTCAGGAAATATAGTTAATAAAATAAGAAACCGGCTGTCTAATAAAGCTATAAAAGCTTTAGTCTTTCACCAGACAGAGTAAGCTGGCCTAATTGT
Organism: Odontomyia ornata; assembly: GCA_963969285.1. Lineage (NCBI taxonomy): Eukaryota > Metazoa > Arthropoda > Insecta > Diptera > Stratiomyidae > Odontomyia > Odontomyia ornata. The sequence goes on along the minus strand of OZ017742.1, from coordinate 60,870,823 downwards.
AATGTATCTGTCTGTCTCTATGTTCGGCTTCTCAGCGTGAGCTATTCCATTGATCTTGCAAAGTTTTCATTTGTTTTTATTCTAATAAACATGCCATAAATGGTGCTGTGATTGTATTTTAATTATAATTTACATTTATTTTCTACCTGAATTTAAGATATTAACGTTTTCTTCCATGTTGTTATTTTTTTTTTTTTTTTGTTTTATAGTAGCTATTTTTGTTTACAAGTTTTAAGTTGTTTTTGTCTCTAAATAACCTGCCAAAAATGGTTCTGTGATTGTAATTTAATTATAAGTTAAGATATCAACGTTTTCTTTCATGTTGATCTTTTAATTAGTTTATTAGAAGCTTTTTTTGTATATAAGTTCTAAATAACCAGCCAAAAATGCTAATGTCATTATAATTATGGGTCTGAGTAATATTATTTCTGTATTTTTTTTTTTTTTTGTTAAAGGTTAATTACCTTATTCATAAGATTAATGTTTTTGAATATAATCGCTCAAAGTTTATATAATTAATTTGGTACTTTTATTTGAGAGAAAAACCACTGAATTTGTTGACGTTATTGGAACCAAATAATATGAGAAAACGTACGTAAATGTAAATTTCTCGACAATCCGAGAAGCCTCGGGAACTTAGCCTCGAGAATTCTCGAGACCCAAGAAATTGGCCTCGAGAATTCTCGAGACCCGAGAAATTGAAAAGCTCGAGGAATCACGAACCCTAGTACTCAGTGAAGCCGCAAACTTAATCAAACAATATCGTGTCACAGACTTTTATAATGCATGGTCAGTATTATACAAGCGTTATGATAGCAAAAATGCACTGTTAAACGCGCTTCTCAAGTAACTGTTTGCTATTGCCCCTGCGCAAGAGACGTTTTCGGAACTTCGAACGCAAAGAAAATAGGTACGCAAAACTACCGATTGTGTTCAGTCTATTGACAATATGGGAGTGAGAGATTTGTGGTACTGCGCAGTGATATACATAACTGCGCAGAAACTACCTCGTAAAACTCGGCATATCTGGGAGCAAGAACACGCTACTAGGTCGAATTCTCGTACCATCAAGGATTTTGTAGTTTGAAGTTTTTTGGTGGGTTGGAAGGTAAATGCAATTTACGCACTGAGCGTGTGCGTAATCTAGTCAGAAGTGGCTGGATTACCCACTAAAAACCTTCTCTGTCAACCAGAGGAACTAGCTTGGAACGATTTGAAATACTACTTCGGGCCAGGTCTGGTTCTGCTATGAAGTGCAGCGCCTCGAAGCTGGGGGATCCCTCCTCCACAGGAAGGGGACAAGTGATCTAGCAGCCCCAACGTCTGTGGCTGCTGTAGGTCATTTTTATCTTTAAGGACTGCCTGAGCATAATGTGCCATTTGGTTTCATTTGTCAACCGAGTTAAGCATCATTGCAGCTCTACTATCCGGGATGAGCCCTCGTGTTTCCATGTAGAGGTTCCATCGCTGCCTATCTCATTTTTTGTATGCAAAAATGTGAGGCAAGCTTTGTCTTTTTTTTTGGGTGAAATCGATAGTCGGGAAATCGTGACTTACCAATCTTTACAGTTAAGACTGAAAACACCCATGTCCGATCAAAAGCTGGATCAGTTAGAGGTCAATCTCACCATGCCTTCGATGAAGCCACGGTCCCAGATTCCCATTTTCCGTTCATGCAATTCACCCAAGACTGCTACCAACCGTTGATTTTGCTCTGTCTCTCCTCGCGGGCAATCGTTTCCATCGCGACCTCACTTCGACACAGGTGAATAGTGAGACACTTTCAAGGAAGGAGGGCAACAGGTATCACACCTGCAATAACCCTCACCGCCGAATCAGAGACTGTCGGATATGAAGATGCAATCATCAGTGATCCTTTTCTCTGTGCCTGTGCCAGGCGTTTTCGGTACACACCCTTACTGAGAGCGTCGCCCAAAACCTTTCCTCCACACAGTAGCACTAACCATACTGCACTTATCAAGAGATGTCATTTTGATAAGTTTGGTCCCCCTGCCACAAGTCAACTCAGAGCCGATACGCCTAAAGCAGCCCGCCCAGCCATTGCCCTAATTTGCTCAAAGACTCTTATTCGAGTTAATTAGTAGCCCCAGGTACTTGGCGGCTGGCTTGGTATGTCTCCAATGCTGTTCGTCGTTACTCTCTTGACTCTCTTCTTTGTCAAAATGAAAACTTCGGGGAGCAGTCATCCATTCTCTCACCCGGCGTATTAGCATACCTAGCGTAAGTTGCACTTATTCGACTAGATTCACAGAATCATCCGTAGCTTCTTGAGTTCGCAATTGACATGCCGTGCTTTCACCATCGGGCAACATTCGCAGATGATTATCGGCTACCAAGGTTCAACCATCAAGGTAAACTTTAAATGTTGCTGAGCATTAGAAACTATTCTTATCCAACCGCCCGTATGAATCTCAAGACGGCTGGAAGAACCAGCGGAAGGGTTTCACGATTCAGTACGCGGTTGTTAGTACAAAAATACTTCGGAAGCAACATTGATGGTTGATCAATTACGTCCTTGAAACCACTTTTAACCCCTAGCGAAGCATATGTAAGTTGGTTACTCGTCTTAAAAGAAAGTAAATTACGCATAATAATAATAATAACCCTTTCCAAGGAAAATTTAGCCACATAGACTTCACACATAAATTACGCACTATTCTGTCACGTCGCGTACGAACCCACACGTAATTTACTGAACTTTCGGATACATACAAGCAAACATTGGAAAGGACAAAATTACTCGGCATCAAAATAAACTGCCGCATGAAAACCAACGATAAACTGACAACTGCCATATTGTGAGGTGGAAATGGAAACTTGGAAAGAAAATGAAGATTTCGAAACGTCAGGCCGGCTGTGTTTGATGCGGAATGAATTTTATCAAAACAATGAAATAACCAGCAATGATTTTGAAACCGTGAAGGGTTGATTCTTGGAAATAGACCGGTGAAAATAACGGCGATCCATTGGACTGAGAGTTTATAAGCCTCGACAAAAAAGGGAACGGGCTTTTTTTAGCTAGCTGGTGTGATATCGTGAGGTAAAAGTTTGGTGGACGAGGGTTACGTGAGAATTATCGAGTGATGATGATGAAAGGGCGAATTTCAAGTTTAAAGCGAAGGTGAACTGTAGAACATTAACGAGACCCTGGTGGAAGTATACCATCAAGTATAAAAAGAGCGGTGAACTCGTGAAGACAGCGTAATATTCGAAGAGGGTATTCAAGAAGGATATTTCCGATGGTGGACATCCCCCACGAGAAATCAGCAAGAGTTGAAGATAACGGGAACTCGAAGAGTAAACACCCAAGATGCTCCTAACGAGCAAATCAGAAGGAATCTTAGTTTTTGCTCCAATTGTTTGTAGAATTGCGAATTTTGCATGATTTGTTATGATTATGGAATTTTATTAACATTATTGAATATCAATGTTATTTGGTTGTTTCATTTATAACGTTGGCAAAGATTGAATAAATTGTTAACTCACTTCTTAGAAAATTCCTGTGCAGTTGGTTCGGATGGTGAATCCCCGTGTGGAAAAAAAGGTAAGGTAATGCTCGGAAGGTTGAATCAGCTACCCAAAAAACGAAAGTGGCTAGATAGTGAGAAATTAGTCAGTGTTTTAGTGGTGAAACAGTAAGACACGTTTCATACGTCTGGACCAAGGAGAGATCCCTAGGCAACACATGATGTAACTTCCATTCTTCGTTCGCCCTATGTTGTGCCGTAAAGCAGGCTTTTTTCTTTGAAGGTAGTCCCACAAAAGTCGCATATGGTATTCTGGAACTTGAAAAGTGGCTTGTATCCAGAATATCCACCCATCTAGTGGAGTTGAAGGCGTTCCAAACTTCGAGTGGTGCAACATAACAATCCGTCGCTTAGTCCAGCCATGTGCCTCTGCCTTTTTGACCGCGCTCACCACCTCTTAATCACATCAATGGTGGAGCGAACTGTTTTAAGGTCGTACTGCCGAAGTGATAGGCTCCTAGCAGCATGAATTGCGTATGTCTTCCTTGATGAGCCGTGTCTAGCAAATATAACGGGCAGTATGCAGATGGCAATCTGAAATTCCCCCCCGCTCCTTCCTGATCAGCACGAGCCTCGCCACCTTCCATCTTACTGAGTAAACCCCATACCGTAGGCAAGCATTGAATGCCACGGCAATAGTGATATAAAAGTTGCAACACCTATGCTAAACATCATCTGAGCCGGGAGCCTTCCTTCTTTTTAATGAGAGGACTTCCTCTTCCCATTCCGGTTAAGTGAAAAGTGGGAACTTGATTGCTGTTGTACCCTGGAAAGCTTGAACACGGACGGGATGAGTTGAGAAAAGTGTCCTCACTATCCTGCCGTCTTTTCCGCTTCATGTATAAAAGGCGTCCGTAGGTAACCAAGCTTCCGCATAACTAGCTTGTTACCAAGGCTCTACGGATCCTTATTCACATTGTTAACTAGGTCTTACCAGCAGCGAGCCTTACTGTTGTTAATCAGTTCGCGAAGGCATTTCCTGGACGAATTACATGCTGCTGCTTGGTTGTATGTCTCGTCACGGTTCCGTTCCCGTTGAGACTCATACCGAAGCTTGTGATACTCCCTTTAATTTTCAGAAATTTCAATCGACCACCAATACACTGGGGCTTGCCGTGGCGAACTTTTCAAGGGAGCATTGAAACGCTGCAAATAGGCGTGATGAAACTCATAGTTGAGCTCACCACGTCTTGAGCTACCGGCTTTATATCCCCTGCAAACCACCCTGCAGTTGAGCACCTACCATAAGCCCCGCGACGAACCTCTTGGCATCCATCCTTTCAAGGTTCTACGCAATTGTAGAAATTTGAGAGCACGAATATCGAGAGACAACGTCATAGATCTCAAGCAGAACGTATCGATGATGACTGGCTGAGTAGTCCTCTAATACTCTCCAATTGTGTATAGTCCATACTAAGGACATATTTTATCATTCAATTGGAAAAAGGAAAAAAAAAGCATTATTTTTCAAAAATTATTTATAATTTTAACACAACAGTGAACTTTTATCCTATACCTAATATGTTATAGCCTTATTCTAATAAAATTCAATTCAAAGCTTTATCTGATACTAAAAAATGCTAGCACAATATTTCTACCCTAAACGTTAAAGCTTATCTATAAACTTAATATGATTAACACAACATATACCTATCCTAAATATTGAAATCTACTACTGTGACCAAAAAATAAGGTTACATTTGAATTTAAACTGCGCGCGTTGAAGGATTTGGAGAATTATTTTTTTTACATTGGTAGTAGAGTCAGTGACATCTATGTCAAATTTACATGTCGAAATATTCATTAATGTTTGAGATACGCGTCGTTTCCGAGATGGTCTTCAGTTCCGTCGGCGCTGTGGCTTGAATCTCCTCTATTGTATCAAAACGGTGTCCCCGGAGCGGTCTTTTGAGCTTGCTGAACAGCCAGAAGTCGCACGGCGCCAGATCAGGTGAATACGGTGATTGCGGAACGATATGGGTTGAGTTTTTGGTGAAATGATCACGAACTACGAGTGCACAATTCTGGCCTTTTTACGCGGATAGCATTACGCAATCGACGCATAACGTTCGAATAATACTCCTTGTTGACTGTTTGGCCCGGCTGAAGGAATTCATAATGCACAACATCACGATAATCGAAGAAGAGGAGAGGTTGATGGTCGCCCAGCACGCTCTTCGGCTTCGACACGTTCACGGCCGGCTTGGAACTCACTATACAACTTGTAAACATTTTTTTTAGACGCCTCATCACCAAAGGCTTTCTGCACCATTCTCGACGTATCCGCAGTAGAAAATTGATTCCGCAAACAAAATTTAATGCAAATTCAACAAATTCCGACAACGCAAAAAACAAAAAACTCACTTTTAGCAGCTCACAAAACGACGCGTATATCAAACACTAATGAATATTTTGAACTGTAAATTTGACATAGATGTCACTGACAGTAGTACCAACCTAAAAAAATAATTCACCAAATCCTTCAACGCGCGCAGTTTTAATTCAAATGTCACTTTATTTTTTGGACACAGTTGTATTCCTAATTTTTAACACAAACAAACAACAACACTAAATGTAGCAATAATGAGCTGAACCTCAAAACTATGGAACGAAAAACACAAAACAAAAAATTCATTTCGACATTGTAAGATGCAAGAAATAAATATTGCTATCGTTAAATTTTGATTTCTTTATTTTCGTTGTGACAACTTGTTAATTTTTAACGGGCAGCATACAGATTGCCCATTGGTCAACCATGCCCAGACAAGAATTCTCATTCAACAATTCATAGCCTATTACACCTTATTCAGCATTAAAGGATATGCTGAGAGAAATTAACTGCATCATATACTCGATAATTTGAATATGACTTTTGAACACTAACTCTCACTGCAAACAATATATTCTTATGTGTGAAGATGGAAAATTTATTGCATATAAATAATTTGCAGGTACCAAAAGAATAGCTCCGTTTCTTAAAGACTAACGCGTAAAAAAATATGATTGCTAGTTTTTTTCTTGATTCTTTCCTTTAAAAAATTAGAAAAAAAATGTTCACAAAGATTATTATTAAGCCCACACATCACACATAGAATTAAACAATTTGTTTATGTTAAAAAAATTTTATTAGTTTTTAAATTAATTTCAAAGATGCAATCATCACAAAAATAATTGCATATCGTTTTTAAAATATGCAATATGAGTAGGAATCAAAATGCTGGCAACACTCATCACCATACACAAAACTTGTATGCAATCGCGCATCCCTCAAATCCTCCAATGACTCGTTCCATAATAAATCCAAACGGCTAAATGACAATTCGCGACGTTACAGCTCATCGATGAGTCCATTAAGGTGCAAAGAAATGTCTCCAGGCCACGCCAAAAAGAAATGTCCCGAACAAAATGACAAAGCACTTCTATGTATTGATATGACAATATAATAAATATAATCAAAAGTTAAGATCATCACACATTAAATATTAAGTACGGCTAAAAATGTGTGGATCGTAAGTAGCCATTCCTGCAATAAGAAGAATTTATGCACTCGCCGGCAAATTGACGCCATTCACCAGATTGATATGCTCGAACGCCTAAGCGGAATAATAAATCAATTTTGTTTGCAATTTTAGCATGAAATAAAATATAAGGAAATATTTTAATTAGATGCATACTTGTCTAGAAAAAAAATTATTACTCGTGCATTTCTGAACGTTTTGAAAATAAATCCTATAATTTTCTGTAGGCAAAAATTATGCATTTAAATTTTTTATTATTTTTATGTAATTAAATGATTGATTGATGATTGGCGATGGACTTGAGAAGTTAACTAGTTTTCTGCTTTATTTTTAAACATATCAAGTCTTCCGGGATGTATTTTCAAGTTGAAATGGCTCTATAAATTTATTTCATTTAATTTGTTCGATCTGACCTTTTATTTAATTTATTTTTTTCTCTATATTTCAGCTCGCCACAGCATCAACAAACTTACCATCGTACAATCTACCACGATGAATACGTGTCACATCCAATGCAATCTTACGCGACATCCGGCAATGCATCACCCCTACAAAATCATTCTTCACCACAAATGCACCATCATCACCAAATTTCAGGACTTGCCACATCACACTCAATGATCCCGCCACCAAGTCCTGGCGCGGGTGGGGGAGGGAGTGGTGGAAGTGGAAATTCAACGGGTAGCAATCAAGTGTTATCACAAAGTCCAATGCTATCGTCACCACTGATGACCTCCCATTCACCTCTGCTAAACTCAAATTCACCTCTATTAAATTCAAATTCACCACTCATGGCTGACTATTCCCCTTATTCGAGTATTATTCCAACGACAATTTTACCCCAAGATGGTTCGGCCGTGGGATGGGGTTTTAGTTTAGCTGGTAGTCCTTATCAAAGTGAATTCTGTCCAACTAATTATAGTGTATTGCAAAGACAGAATTTCGGACCTGGTGGTAAAATTGGTGCGGGTGCAAATGCGTTGAAAAATGCTAAAGAAACAAGGATACGACGGCCAATGAATGCATTTATGGTGTGGGCGAAGGTGGAGCGGAAGAAATTGGCGGATGAGAATCCTGATCTCCATAATGCTGATTTGAGCAAAATGTTAGGTAAGTGTATCAATTTTTGATTAAAGTATTTATTTTTTAAAAAGGGACAATGGATATAACTCATGAAATCTAAATACATGACTTGTAGTGAAGAGTAATTATAATTTTTCATATGATCTTAATGTAGTATTATACGTATAAATTCCAATAGCTGAGAATTGGTTTTTGGCTGTAAAACAATGACAAATTACTTTGCAGGTTAAATTATATTGTGTTCAAATTGATGAGAATGTAAAATTGAAAAAAGCTTCAGCATTTTTATTAAGCTACTTGTAAATATATATCTACATCTGGCGCTCCGAAATTTTCAAAAGAACTCCACAAACAGCTGTAGCGACTAGAAGTCTCATCCCATAAGCCGAAGGTCCCTGGTTCGAATCCAGTTGGTGGCAACGAAATATTTTTTTTAAGTCATTTTTCGGATGGACTATAAGCCCGTTGAGTTATGATTCGTTACTGGTTTACAACATATCGCAGCTGGCTGGACGGATACACGACCAAAACGTGGTACTGACCATATAACTTTGCCGAGTGCCTAATCATTCGATCAAGATAATGAGATACTCCAAATATCTCTAGGCGAAGGCCCGAAAAGGGCTGTAGCGTCAAAGCAAATATATATATATATATATATATATATATATATATATATATATATATATATATATATATACATATATATATATATATATATATATATATATATATATATATATATATATATATATATATATATATATATACTTAGTCATGCCATAAGTTCTGTCACACGTATATGGGCAATTTTTGTATAAATGAAAAAGAGTTTTTGACAAAGGAAAATATATTTTATTTTGGCATACTAATGGAAGTAAAATAAGCAACAAATTATTCATAGTGGCCGCCTTTAGCCTTTACACAGCTCTTTAATTTGTTGGGCCAGTCATCGATAGCAGTACGCACTGTTTCTAGCGGAAAATTAGCTACTGCTTCTGTCAAAGACCGCTTAAGGCTCTCGATATTTGGGTGTCGTCTCGTGCACACCATGGACTCTAACTCCGCCCACAGTTTGTAGTCCAGGGGATCCAAATCTGGGCTCCCAGAAGGCCATTCCGTAGCCCTTATAAACTCTGGAATATTGGTTTCCAACCACGCTTGTGTGGTTCGAGCTTTGTGGGCTGGCGCAGAATCTTGCTGGAAAACCCAATGTCGGTTGTTGAATAGCGTAGAGTTCAGCGGCTTCACACATCCCTCCAGGATGTCCGTTTGATAATTTTTCGCTGCAGTTTCTACGCCTTGTTAGCAAAAATGAAGCTCGGTGACCCCTTCGTAGCTGAAACCCCACCATACCATGACTGATGCTGGATGATGTCCTCGCTGTACCCTAGTGGCATCTTCTCGGGCTTCTCTGGAGCTGTGGGCATGCACCTTATCATTTTGGCGGTTGAAATGTTCCTCCACCGTAAAAATTTTTTCATCGGTAAATAAAATTTCTCGATGTTTGTTGTTGCCGTACCGCCGAAGGAGCTCTTTCGATCTGGTGCTCCTAATTTGCTTCAACTGCTCAGTCAGCAAATGTCCCGTTGATTGTCGAAAGGCACTCATCCCGAGGTCCGATTTTATGATGCGAGACATACTTCGGGTGGAGATGTTCATCTCTCGAGCCATGATTCATTGTTTACGAAGCGGATTTCGACGAATTCGACTCTCGACCGCTTTGATGGCAGCAAAAGAACGTACATCACGCGGACGTCCAGAACGAGGTCGATCTTCAATAGTCTGGATCTCGTTATATCTCTGGATCGCACGATACACAAATCTTTGCGTTATTTTTAACGGGCACAACAACTTGAAAATTTCACTCGCAGATTTTCCACACTTATGTAGTGCAATCACTGCAATTCGGTTTTCATTTACACCCCATTCCATCTTCACACGTTAACGAACAAACTTTAAATGACCATCAACTGTCAACAACATTATATATATATATATATATATATATATATATATATATATATATATATATATATATTTCCTCAACAATTATAAATACGTATCATAGGATTTAAAAAAAAAATTATGCCTATTTATTTATTTTATTTACTTGTTTTTTATTCCATATTTTCAAGCATTAGTTTTATAACAGGTCGGGTAGGCAAAAGTATGCTCCTGCTAGAAAAAATTGTACCCAAGAAATGAAATATGGATAAGCCTTGATCTTAAGTCATTTATAATCAAATTAGTTCCACAATTGATGGTAATGTTGAAGTAGGGAAAACAATAAAAATTCACTCAATATTTCCATTTAAGTGGCCGCCATTTTGTTTTCAATTACTGAACAAATCCTTAGAGGTACTCGTATTATACATCTTTTCTAAAACGTTCGTGCCTATACTAAAAAATCATCGTGTCAGATTTGATAACAAATGCATACATAGAGTTTTCCAATTTTTTCAATTCTAATTTTAAAAATTTACGTGGGATTCGTTTTAACGGAAACACGAATTGAAGTTTTAATACTGTATTTAAAACGAAAAGCAGATACAAAAATATAATATTGATCAAAATCAGCTCTCCAGTCGCGATTTGCCCCACAACTCGGCCATCCTGTTCTGAGCGCCATCCTCGGGGCTACCACTGCTATCGCCTGTATCGTTCTCAAAATATAGCTCGTCTTCTGCACCCGAATCTTGATGACTCAGATACCTCTTCACATAATCGGCTGTTGTTGTTTCGCCGGGCCCTCCAACGTATCCCATCCTTTCGACACCATAGCGATCATTTGATTTAACAGCTATGACCCGATATGGGGCTAGGAACTTTCTGTGTACCTTCAAGCCTCCGTCAAATTGCGTCCTCCAGCAACGATTACTCCAATGTTCATCTTGCAGGCTTAATCGTTCCTCAACAAAATGGCTTACGGACTCTTCCCCAATAATATCCTGCAAAGGCAAGTCATCCGTCAAGCGCATCTTCGTTCCCATTAAGAGTTCCAACGGTGTGGTGTGGTAACGCGACTATACGACGAGTTGACATGTTGCTGCAACCTCTCGACATCTCTAAACCACTCGGCGGGATTTTCAATAGAAAGTTTCGTTAATACTGGAACAATGATCCCATTCATTCGCTCGATTTTTCCGTTACCCTATGGAACTCTAGTCGTCAATGAAACGTCTTCGATGCCGTCCTCTTCACAATAATCGCTGAAGTTCAGTCTAAAATGATCCATCGGGGGTTTCCAAAAACCGTCGCCTGGTTTTTAAATCTAGTGATGACCTCTTCAGCTGCTGTGGATTTTGTAGGGTAAACCCATAAGAACTTCGTGAAGCCATCGTAACTGCAAAAATATGTATATAATTTTTCTTCATTGAAGGTAGGGGTCCTAAATGATCGATGTGGTGCGTGTCCGGCGGACGATCGCCTTTGTCAATAGGATTAAGCCATCCCTCTCCTTTTCCCTTTTTCCTTTCTGCCAGGATACACGTCACGTAATTTTCGATGAACATCTTGATACGTGCTTGCATGTGTGGGAACTAGAAGTCAGATTTCAGCAGGTGCTCATTTTTTTCGGCCCGAAGTGACCGCGTTCGCGGGCTCGTCTGATCACGTCGTATTGCATTGCCTTTGGAACGACTAATCCCAAGGCTCTGCCGTCGTTTTTCTAAAGGATATCATGCTGCGCCACGAAAGCGTCGCTAGTACCTTGTCCTACGATAATTTTCTTCAACTCTAGATCATCTCTCAGTGCGCGTTAAACTCGCTCAGTTAAAGCGCATTGGTCCCGTCTTGTCAAGGAGACCGATGCTGGGATACGGCTTAGAGCGTTGGCGTGCTTCATTGACCAACCTGGTTTCTGTTCAATCGCATGTTCGTATTCGTCAATTAACAACGCCCATCGTGCTACTCATACACAGGTTTCCTTCTTCGCCATTGTTAGAGCCAAGGCTTGACAGTCTGTCACAATCTTCACCAGATTTCCCAAAAGATACACTCGGAACTTCTTGAGTGACTTGGTATCTCCAGTTTGTAACTCGTATACTTTTATTCTGCTGGCGTCGTTTTCCAACTGGCGTAATATATCGGATGCAAGTTTCCATCCTCGTTATCGCGTTGCAGAAGAATGGCTCCTAGTCCCTACATAGAAGTGTCGGTGTGAAGTTCTATCTCAGCTCCAACAAGAAAGAGTTTAAGAACTGGGACCTTGGTGAAAGTGGCTTTTAACTCATTAAAAGCACGTAATTGTATAATTCAAAATTCGAACGGAACATCATCTTTCTATAAGTCCGATAATGGGCGAGCAATCTGAGCGACGTCCCGGATAAACTTCCGGAATAGGCTACTAAACCCAAAAAGCTCTGCACTACTTTCGCTGACTTTGGCTAACTAAAGAGTTCAACAGCTAGTATCTTGTCATGATTTAGTTTCACAGTCGCGTCTTCGACAATATTTCCAAGGTATTCAACTTTTCGCGTAAGCATTTTACATTTACTTACTAGCTGTCTCCATGACTCGTCCAAGCTTTCCGCAGCCTACAGCTTCGTTTCTAGCAGAAATGATAATGTTGTCAAGGTATGTCAACATCGTTCCATCAGCCAAAAGATCTCTGAATACGGCTCTTATGCGTCTTTGGAAGACTGTTAGTGTATCGCAGATGCCAAATCGAAGAACTAAAACCGCCCATCTGGCGTTATAAAGGACGTGTACTTGATGCTACCCACTTCAACCGGGACATGATAGAATCCGGTCTCCAAATCCAGTACGCTGAACACTCTCGCACTCTGCAGTTCCTCGAGCAGATCGTCCATAATCGGCAGTGGGAATCGGTCTTGAACCATCTTTTGATCTAGTAACCAAAAGTCGACGCCCATTCTTACACTACTCTTTTTCGTCAACACAATAGAACTAGCATATTCATATATGCTAGGACAAGCAACGCCTTCCTTAATCAATTTTTCTACCGTCTTGTTGACTATCCCGCATTGTTCAGCTGATAACCGTCTAAGACTTTGATGAACTGGCATGTCATCTTCATTTCAACGTGGGTATGTCTTTCATCTGTCGGTGAATACTATTGAATGAGCTTCTTCACTTCGCCTTTAATCGTCGCGTCGTGGATGCTTTCTACGCCCTCCAGCCAATCGTCATTACGTACGCTGATGCTTAGAATGCTCTTAACGTCATTTTCTTCGTCGGTCTAGATTTTAGAAAACATGGCCTTTGGGTTTTTAATGTGGATTTCGACGACTTCTGATAATCCATCACCCAACAAAACGTCATTAGCCAGAATGTTGTCTGCAACGACAGGAGTTCGAAGAGTATAATTCGTCAGCTTTTTTCTTCGTCTGACATAGCTGCCTATTAGTTGTATTTGTGAACTCTGACAACAGCGGTCTTTTCAACGTCGTCCAGCATTTAGAATGTGATTTGAAATTTACGAAGAGCTTAGCGGAGCCACGAAGCAGCTTTTACGCGTTAAACATTTTTTGTAAATTATTCCAACGGCAAAGATTGGCGGTCTCCTCAAATGACGTGGGTCACCTTTCGACGCTTTCTATGCCGTCTGCTGATTTGGCGATAGCGCTAAACGTTTCCAAAGACTCTTCGACGGCCTTGTACGATAGCTGTAGGGTAAACGCTCTTGCAGCCGTGTACTTGCTGTCCTTGTAACCGATAACTTTGACGTTTTTATCGATGTATCTGGAATGAAAGCGTCGTTGAGGGGCCAAGACTACCTTTTGTGCCTTACTGAGCATGATTTGGCATGTTCAGTATAGTACAGATACCGATCGAGATGAACACCGAGTTATCGAACACATAATTTATGAGGAAGCCGTTCTGAACAACCCTCACCAGCCATAATGTGGAAATCCTTCCAATTACGTTTCAAGTCTTGACTAGCCCCCTGCAGCGTTGTCCGAAACAAAATTGTTTCGCACTTCTGCACATTGATTTTCATTCGCCAATTGTCGGCGTAGAGCTACATATCATTGAACATTTTTATAAGGTTGCTCTGAACTATTGAAGCTTTTCGGTCTGCCGTACAGATGATCAGATCATCAGAAAACGTTGCCAATTATCGCGTTGGCGAGACATTAAAATCAAAGCCGTTCACTAGCTTGCGAATAAATATTAAGAAGAGCAGAGGCGCAGTAACTGTTCCGTGCGGTAGATCATTCAAGACCTTATATTCGCATTGTTGTCCGATATCCGTCAGTTACAACAAACGATTTCCCGTATAACATATTGCACATCACGGCAGCAATGTATTTGGGGAACCTGTCCTAAAGCAGTTTCAAAATTAGTCCATCTAACCACACCATATCGAAGGCTTTCTCCATGTCAATGAGACACGCTCCAACACATTCTCTATCATTTAGTTTCCAACAGATGTCTAAGGTTACTTTTGTTATTGCATGTGTGTTTGAATGCCTGGCACGAAAACCGAATTGGCAATTCGGCATCAACTCATATTTCTCAATGTGGGCGTTTAATGCTTAGTTGAGTATCACTTCAAATACCTTGCTGATGTTGGGCAGCAAGCTAATTTGGCGATAGCTTTTAGGGCATAAAGATTCTTTTCCTTTCTTCAAGATCGGAAATATCTTATCCTTTTTCCACTAATTTGGGAAATATGAATTACTCAACATGTTGTTGAACAATATGCAATAATTCCTAATAGCAACCTCAGGTAAATGTCGGAGAACAATATTTGGAATACCATCACTGCCACATGATTTCTTTTTGTTCATCTTGCCAAATAAGAAACACAAGTCTTCATAGCTGACAAAATAATCAATAAGATTCAAGCTTGGTATGAGGTCAGATGTTAATGTTTCATTGAAATGAACGACCTCTTCAGGTTGTACCCTTGATGTTGGTAGGTTACCCATTATTTGGGTGAGGTAACTTGGGATTGGCTCGAGTGCATTTTACACATTTGTGTACAATTGACCTTGCTAATGTTTTGCATTTAATGGGCCAAATTGTTGTTTCGTAATGGCTTCAAGACCTTGGGGCCCTACGTGTGAGTGCTTCCAATGAATTTCCTTCATTGTAAGTCTTGTTATATTGTCCAAGTATGGCAGCAACATAGGATGTTTAGCCTCAAAAGGTAAACTCGCTCTATCTAACCTTCCTCCAACTCTTAAAATGCCGTGTTCGTCTAAGAATGGAGTGAGGTTGCTCAGTGGACTCGAGGTATGCAGTTGATGATGCCATTGCAAATAGCTGAGTTCTGTCTTGAAGTCCTCTGATTGGATTGCCTTGACGATAATGCATACGGCTTGCTGCCTCTCCGACTGGGTTAGTGCGAGAGTTGGGTTTGATTGCTCGGAGCTTCGCTTTTCACACCGGTTAATGAAGCGTACTATATACCCAGTTATCTTTAACAATCTTCCAAACGAGTTTTATCCTCGATTCCAAACAAGAAGTTTGTTGAAGCTGTTGCTGCTAGGGGTGTGATTTTTGGTTCCACGTCTTTGGCTGAGTCTACGTGTGCGTTACAGGCCACTGGCCACTCCTTTTAGCTGCTGTGTAAGAAAATCGGACCGAAGAACCATAAATTACAGGTTTTGAAGGTGCTTTGGTGCTATGGGTCGCGTTTAAACATCAGCTGGATTCATTCTCGTTACTACGTGCCGCCACTGCTCTGGATTTGAAAGCTCATGAATTGCTCCAATTCGGTTGGCAACAAATGTGTGAAAATCTGAGGATTGCGATTGTATCCAAGATAAAACTATTTGAGAATCAGTCCAATAATAAGTTGGAACATCGGTCATATTGAGAATAAGCTTGATGCGATCTGCCAGTTCTGCCGCCAGCTTGGCTGCAAAAAGCTCCAGGTTAGGAGAGTGTGATTGTTTTGATGGATGCTACACGTGATGTGGCACATAATAGTCGAACAACGATAGTGTTATCCTGTTTGGGGGAGCGTATGTATGCCGCAGTACTAAAAGCTTCAGTTGAGGCATCATCAAATATATGAAGCCGTTTTTATTTCAGCACGCCGTGGGAGTACACGTGTCGTGGTATGATGATTTCTTCTATAGGCTTAAGTTTGTCACGAAAGGTTGACCATCGTGTATGCATTTCCATTGGCAAAGCAGCATCCCAGTCCAGCTTGAGCTTCCAAATCCCTTGGAGTTATATTTTTGCAGTCGTTACTATTGGGGCTACGAATCCTTAAGGGTCGAAGATGCAAGTATATCGGAAGCGACGGTGCGTTTCGCATTTTTATTTAAGTTAGTCGTTGCCAACTTCATTTTGAATCCGTCAGATGCTAGTGACAATGTCATACCTAGCGTTTTGATGTAGTCATCACTGCTTTCATTGAAATCCAGGCTCAGTTGAATGTCTTTTGGTGGAACTTGGTCAATCTACTTCCTTAGGTTGAATCCAGCTTGCAAGAGTAGAACTATGAGTTCTGACTGAGTTTTTAATAGTTCCGGCAAGCTGTTGCTTCCAGTCCTGATTTCATCGACGTACCAATTTGGAAATACCGCTGCGGATGCGTACGGAAATTCTGACTGATTTTTCCTTGCTAGGTCCACTAAACATTTTGTTTCTAAGTACGATGCTGGTCGAGTCCGATGAGTTACTGTGTTCAATCAATACTGCTTAATGAGATCTTTAGGAGAGCGTCTCCAAATTATTAGCTGGAAGATTGTTTGTTCTGGGTTAACATTGACCTGCCGATAAAATTTCTCAATATCCGCTGTTAAAACGTATCGATGTTGTCTGAACCGTAGTAATATGGGAAATAGATCTTCCTGAACTGTATGACCAGCAATATCATTGAGCACAACATTGGATGTTGTTTTCGCCGATGCATCGAAAACTACCCGCACTTTAGTTGTGACATTGTCTGCCTTGGTAACGCAATCCTAGATAGTAATAGTATGTATGCTGGGAACTTCAGTAATTTCTTCCATGTGGCTCAGGTCTAAATACTCATCGATGAAGTTTGTATATTCTTGCTGTAAGTCGAGTTGTCGTCCTAGCTTACGTTCTAAACTGTAATACCTTCGCAAAACCATGTCCTTTGACTAATCCAAAGTGGATGGACCAGTAGTGAAGGGCAATGAAACTTCATATCTGCCATCTGAGCTTCACATTTCTTCTCACTTGGAGATAAGTGTTCGCCTTTCGTGGTAAATTGTCCATGTTCCAAAACCGTTCGATTTGTTGTGAGATTGCCTGATCCTCAATGCCAACTCGCTGCTCGTTTCGCCTATGCCTCCGCCAACAATCCAAACAAGAATTCATTATTCTCGAATCTTCGCTTTAGCTTTTTCTCGCCCATGATCGTTTTATTTGACGGCTGAAGAAATTGGGCTTCGTCATCTCGTTGTTTTTACAGCAAGATTAGAGGGAATGTTCATAAACCGAGACTGCCTTTGAATGTCTTTCCGCTTTTTGAGATTTCTTCAGATAAAAAACTTCAGGTATTCGATAATTGTTCGAATCGTTCGACGGTGATGATTTTCAATTCAAAAAAATTAATTTCAACTGACGTTTGTACTTACTTATTTAATTTTTGAAAATTCTTGACAAAAAGCGATTAAAAACACGTCTGTTCGCAACGAATGCTAGACGTAGAATTTTAAAAACACATCTGTACGCAGCAAGCGCTAGATGTGTAAGTCATTAAAACATAAAGCAAGTTTTAATTTATCTTTATATTTGCCACTTTGCTTTCCAACAGAGTTTGATTGTGAATTATTTCGAAACAATTTTCCATCGTTCCCTGTCAATTTGCCTTGTCTTGCGACAGACGGTGTTTCGCCACCCTCAGTGTCTAAATCTGTTCTGATTAGTAATATATTTTTGGTCGTGTCCTTTTTCTTAAGCAGGTAGCGGGTTTTCACCTAAGTGTTTTTCAAGTACTTTTATTACTATCCTATTCAGCAGTTAGAAAAATTTGACGATCCAATGTTTAATGGGCTCGTGTGGTTTGGTCCTGTGTCCTTCTGTCTGGGTTTGGTTTATTCTTTGTTGTAGGTAGTGCAGTTTTAAGGGCTCAAAATGAAGGTCTAATTGACTAGTTATACGTTCATTTAAAATTTGTGTATAAGGTTTTCTTTGTTTGTATATTTCTATGTTTTCTAGTATGTTCAGACGTCATCTGTTATGTTATACATGTAGACACATATAAAAACGAAATAGGATCACTTACTTATTGCTGCCTGCGGAAAAGGATCATAAACAGTTATTGTAAAACACCTAAATGAAACCTTGGATCAATTACGTATTCACCAGAACACGAAGCTAGTGCAAATTATATTGGGTAGTCTAAAAAGCATTGAGCTTGTTTTGCACTAGATGGTGTTGGTTGTCACATGTCGGGCAAGACTAATCAGATTGAGTCAAACTGACATACGTTTGAAAGGTGACATTCCAGTCTACAATTTTCACTTGGACAGTTTTCTATTCCGTCATTCGTGTCAAAAGTTGTATTCACTTAAAAATGAGTCAAATTTCTGAAAAAATTCGTTATATTTTAGAATATCACTAAGATCAAGGTGAGAATGTATTGCAAGCTTAGGAAAAAATTGGTGGTGTCTACGGTCAAGATACTTTATCAAAAGCCACTGCCAAGAGATGGTTCGCTCGCTTTCGTTCTGGAAATTTTGATGTCAAAGATGCACCTCGCTCAGGTCGACCAATCCCTGAAAAAGTCGATGAAATCTTACAAAAAATTTAAGAAGACCGACACATAAGCAGCCATGACATTTCCAACAAACTGAATATCCATCACCAAACAGTTTTGAACCATTTGCGTAAGGCTGGATACACAAAGAAGTTAAACGTTTGGGTTCCGCATGAATTAACACAAAAAAATTTGATCGACCGATGCGAGCCATTTTTAAAAGCAAATTATTACAGGCCATGAACAATGTCCTGGTCAAAAAAAGGTGAATCATCACAAACGACTTGAAAGCCAGGATTGACACCAAATAAGGTTTTACTGTGTGTATGGTGGGATTTGAAGGGAATTGTTTATCATGAGGTGCTAGAACCTGGCCAAACACTCAATTCAGCTCTGTACTGTCAACAATTAACCAGATTCCAACAACCAATTCAAAAAAAAAACGGCCAGGATTGATCAATAGAAAGGGCGTTGTCTTCCATCATGACAATGCCAGACCACACACATAGTTGATGATCCGGCAAAAATTGACAGAGCTTTGCTGGGAAGTTTTGATGCATCCATCGTATAGTCCAGACCTTGAACCATCACACTACCATTTGCTTCGGTCACTGCAAAACTTCCTTAATGAAAAGAAATTCACTTCAAAAAAGGACTGTGAAAATCACTTGGCCAAGTTTTTCGCCGATATACCACCGAAGTTCTACACAGATGGAATAATGGCTCTACCCAAAAAATAGCAAAAGGTCATAGATAATAATGGGCAATATGCACAGGGTTTTCCAATAAGAGGTGCTATTTTGATAATAAAAACAAAATGCCATTTTTTAATATAAACGATCAAATGTTTATTTCATTATAAAGGGAAAGGTATGCCGTTAATAGTGGTAAATAACATCAGGCAAATCACCGTCACGACTACGCTTGCAGGACCATATCCTTTTCATGAAATTTTCCATAACCAAATCGCAAAGTGGCTGCCCTATGTCCTCGATAGCCTCACGAATTCCATCTTTGAGGTCTTGAATCGACGCTGGGCTGTTGGCGTAGACCTACCCTTTCACGTGGCCTCAGACGAAGAACTCGCAAAGTGTTGAATCACAAGATCTCGGTGGCCAATTGTGATCTCCTCTTCGAGAGATAACACGGTCCGGAAACTTTTCCCGTAAATGATCAATGGTTTCGTTGCTTGTGTGGCACGTAGCGCCGTCTTGCTGAAATCAAACGTTGACCAGATCAATACCATCCATCGATAGCGCAATCCATTCACCGTAACTGTTGCTCCAGCCTCATTTTCGAAAAAGTAAGGTCCAATGACTCCGCCGGGCCATAAACCGCACCAAACAGTCAAACGTTGACGATAGAGAGGCTTTTCCACAATAACTCCTGGGTTTTCTGAGCCCCAGATGCGACAGGTTTGCTTGTTCACGAAGCCTACGAGGTAAAAATGGGCCTCATCACTCAAGATGATTTTTCGATAGAATTCCGGATCATTTTCATGCATTTCAAGGGCCCAATCAACAAAGACACGACGTTGTTGATGATTGACCGGATTGAATTCTTGTGTTAACTGAACTTTATAAGCCTTAAGACCAGGGGCGGCGGAACAGGTCTGAAGGGTATCTTGAGTAACTGAGTACAGCGAGGGAGGGGGGGGGGAGGCTCCTTCGTAAAATTTTTCGGTGCATTTTATCTCAATGTTATCAAAAATTGTGTGGCATAGTTTACGATAAATATTATAGACAGTAAAAAAAATTGTATATTCGCTTGAAATTCCATTTTATAATTAACTGTCTCTTCTCATACATGTAAGTACAATTTTATTACTTATTTATCCGAAGTCATCGCAAACACATTGGTGCGCTTGGCATTTCTTTGAATGAATTCATCGATCAGTCGTTCGTCATCAATTTTGTCAGCTAAGTCATGATATATGTGTAAAATTGCGTTGTAGTTCAGACGCTTCTGACCCATTGTTGAACGGAGATAATTCTTCAACCTTTTTAAAGTTGAAAAACTTCGTTTGTTTGTACAAGATGAAGCAGGAATTGTCAATAATAATTTAACAAATCGAACATATTCCGGGACAAGGCCCTTGCACCATTCATGTTCTCGTAAAAAATTCACAACGTCTTTCAAACTCTGAACCTTTACATTTTTCTTTGTTGTCACCTCTAGAAACATATCCCTATCAGCGACTAGAGAATTTTTGTCGAAGTCATCTTTTTAAAATTTAACAATCTCTTCCCCATCCAAATTTTTAGAGATTATGAAACTTTCAAGGGATTTAAAAAAAAAATTGCAGATTCAGTCCCAAACCTCCAATTTAAAGATGAAATTACCTGGTCATAAACTTCAAAGTAAATTTTCTTGTACATTTCTTTCGGTGACTCGAAAATATAATCTCTACATTTTGAGTCAGGATTTAACCGTTTTGGGACGTTTCGCACTCGCGGAAGTTTTGCATCTTCAATATCTAATTCTTTGACACTTGCTTTTGTTTTGTCCCAAATCGTGTCAAATTTAGATTCGCGAGATAATTCTAAGACATACTGTTCGGCATCAACTTTTTCGAACGCGTCAACAACACTGAGTTGAGAATTTTGCAACTCCCTATTCAAATTTTCAATTTTATGAAATATTTCGATCAACATTGTTAAGAAAAACGAAAAATTGAACGTTTCCATTTTTTGAAGAAATCCAGATGCATTGGCGGAGGCTGTGGCATTTACAAAAGAGTCTGATCCTAGCTCATGTAGAATCGTCATTATCGCTTTGTAATTTACACGGACGTCCTGACAGAACCTATTCTCATGGTAAACCTGAAACAATCAACGTAAACATAATACATATAACTTTAATAGCTAAGGAATTCAATTCTGAAATGAAGTTTAAATATTAACCTGGTTGGGCAATAAGCAGAAACGGCAACGCTTTTTTCTTCGTTGTCTTCGCGCAGTTCTTCTTGAATTTCTTTGAACCGGGCACAGCGTTTCAGTGTATCTCGAATAAAGTTAATGAGCTCCTTGACGATACCGACGAAGTTTTTCACTTGCATGATTTTTTCCAGTGCATCTTGGACGACCAGATTTCAATTATTTGCATTACAATACACAAAAAGTGCTCGGGACTCAATTTCTTTCACTCTCGCCTGTAATCCTATCAAACCACCAGAGACATTTGCAGCACCATCATAGCATTGACCTCGACACTTGCTGGATGAAATGCCAAAACGAAAGAAAACATCCATGACGATTTCTGTCAAGGTTGCCGCACTCGTGTTTGTCGTTGAATAAAAACCAAGGAAGAATTCTTATGACAAGAGGTCTTCGGATACGACTCTAATGCAGATGGAAATTTGTTCAGTTCTTGAGCAATCGGGAGTTTCATCCAACAAGAAAGCAAAAAACTCGCAATTTTTTATCTCTTCGATGTTTGTCAACGAAACATTTTCTGGCATCATTTCAAGAACAGGAAGTTTGAATTCTTATCATCGTGGCCACGTAGCGGCAAACCTTGTTGTCCTAATAACTTGATGGTGCTGAATATTTTTCTGAGAGCTGTGCAATTGTCCCACATTTGTTTTTTCGTTGCAGTCGATAAATACTGAACAACACTGATTTTACTGTCTTTCTGAAGGGTTTCTGCGTTTCTGATGTGAAATGTGCTTGTTGAATGTTTCTTGATTCTGCAAGATGCACTAACCCACGTGGAATATCCGTTTTCCACCCAAGTTTTGCGTGAGCGTGTATCGTTGGCATTACATGATTGTGCTAAGTTTTTAGCACACGCTTCTCTACATATAGTGCAAATTGCCTTCTCAAATCCATTGAGACCTAGCCAAGGATTTTCTTTCTTCCATTTGCTGTATGCGATCGGTACTGTTGCTGGCAGTAGCGTGGATGCGGGAAAAAAGTTCGATAATTGTAGCGTCAATTTAAAAAAATAATAAAATTTTTATTTATTTGTTTATCTGTTGCTATTGATACGGGAGAAAACAGAGTAAACAAAACACTGCTCGACTGCGCTTTCACTTGACCTTTTTCACATTTTTAAAAATTTATTCGAATATTAAACTTACGATTTCTCGATTTCTCGGGATTTTCAGTCTCAATTATTGGATGTTTTTCCCCAGATTTTTCTTTCGGCGAGTTGGTTGATTCGGAATCATTCCTGTTGGCGCGTTTTCTCACTCTGGCTTATTTCAATTTCATCCATTCTAGTTTCTTCTCTTTTCCGCTTCACTCTCACAACAAACTTATTCATTTTTCTCGCAGCCACACAAACACGCAGTGTGTTTCTCCGGTCTCCACACCTTCTCCAGTACACTTCAGTACACTTACCATCAGCTGAAATTAGCCTAAGCTAGCACTTAAGGGTGTAAGTGGGGGAAAGTGCGCTCTACGCCACTAGCCCGAAGCTGTTTTTAGATGACTCGGAAGACTTTATCTATTCATCCTTCTTCCTGCTCTCAACCGATGTCCACATTGGGGTGTATCGTGCGTAGTCTATATAGATATAATAGATGCGACTATATGTGCTAGAACGGTGTTGCGCATGAGTGTTACATGAATTTGTGAACGCGAGAACTCGTGTACTCAGCCGTGCTAATTCTGATTACTCAATTCAGTTTTGTCTTTTGGGGCATGCCAAAAATTTGGCCTGTACTAAGCTCAACATACTCAACATGCCTTCCGCCGCCCCTGCTTAAGACGCAAATCTTTATGCAAAATACGGTGTAATTACGTTTGTGGAAAGCCCAATTCCAAATAACGACGAGGAATGGACAAACCTGGGTTTATTTCAACACTTTCGGCTACAGCAGCAATATTCTCGGCTGTTGTTGAATGACGTGCACGGGTTTTATTCTTCACATCCCTAAGTTGTCACAACAGCTCGAATCTTTCCACCAATTTCTGTATTGCGGTCCGACAAGGTGCTCCCTCGACGACCCAAAAATGCTCGAATTTTAAGAACCGTCTCTGCCAAATTTTCCCCATTTTTATAGTGAATTTTAATAATTTCAATGCGTTGTTGAAGCGTATATTGTTCTATTTGTATTAATTGCGCAGTTTCTACTTGTCAAATGTCAAAAAATGACAGCTTCAAAAGTTACGTCTACCGAAATAGCGGGCTATTCAAAATAGCACCTCTTATTGGAAAACCCTTTACTTAAATAAAATCCATTTTAAATAAAAGAAATACTCAATCGAAAAATGACAAAAAAGGGCTCAATACTTTTTAGATTTACCAATATTTGGGCGGGAATTTTCCCATGTGTGTTAATAGCGTCCTAAATTTGAATTTGAAAAAGGTTATAAAAAGAGCCAGTTGTTGTTATCGACTATATGTGTACACTTCTTTTAGTTGTGTATCCAATGAGAGTTTCATTGGGAGCAATCTATGGCTTATCTAAGCTCGAGAAATCCAATTTCAGTGTCAAAAAGGAGCAAAATTATTGATATTTTGACTCTGTTTGGGTATGAAAACATCTCTTATTTCTCGCATATTATTGGAATCCAGGTTTCTTTTAGAACCACAAAATTATCAATTTAACAACAATATATCAGAATTTCAAAATTTTATTAAGCCTCTTTGGCATGATTTCCTGATTGAGAAAAAAAAATTGAAGAATGCATTTCATTGAATTGTAGGTAATTATTTTGCTGCATTGTTCTCCATACTTTATCTATTTTTAATTCTCTATCAATCTCTTCGTTTAATGAATTAATAAATCCACTACTCTATCAAATCCATCCCATTATTTAATTTCTTCTACATACTATCAATCGCGATCGTCTATACTCGTAACGATTGCGTAAAATTTAATTTTTTCAAAAATAATTCCAAAGCATTATGCAGTTACCTAGTCCGAAACCAGTTTCCTATCGAAACCATCAAGATAATATTGTACTTATTAAGGAAAAAATGTCCATGTTCCACGCGCCAATTCCATACCATTCTTCCTCCACATTCGCCCATCTGCACAAAAGAGCCCCAAAGAAATGATCCGTGGTAATGGTCAGTCCCAAAATGTCATTATGTTGGGGCTTGTGGTAAGAAAATCGAATGGATCAAGTTGAATGGGATGGAGACCGAAATAAGAAAATATATTTTTCCCCAGAGGAGTGCGCCAAAATACACAGATGGCGACTCGCGAACCAATCACGACTTGTAGGCGGAGTCTATAATTTATGATGCTCGATCAACCGAAGGAAAAAGATGATCGCCCCAAAACTCCACATATTTCGTATACGAACACACACATTAGTGCAGACATCACATACTTGGGCCGATCTTGATCATTTTTAAACGGCAACAGCCGCCGGAAAAGCTGCGAGAGATAAATATTGCCTGATAAGATTTGTATGGGTTAAAGCGGAGCAGATTAATAGTAAATATGTGCAAGTATATATAGGGAATTGTTTGTATCTACTCGTACGGCTGGAAATGGTTCGAAACTAGTTGAAGGGGGCAAGGCAATTGGTGGTCCGATCTTGCGATTAATAGCAAAGAAATTGATGAAGGTGGTTCGCGTGGCTTGTTGGCACTTACATGGAAACATGAAATTTATAGATTGCTCGTCAAATTGCTAGTCATGATGAGTGATTTTGTTTTTTGATAGTTTTTTATTGAATTACATTTTGAGAGGAAGTGGATAGACAAGGTTAATTCTTTTAAACTAGAAAATGCTGGAAGATGTGTAAGATACACGCGATTATATTCGTACAAACTTCTGTTCTAACAAAAATAATTACGTACCATTGACATCGTCGAGATTAATTTGTGCGCCTTAATTTGTAAGGTTTGCTCTCACGGTGTTTATTTTCAACGTTAGCAGATATTTTGTTCTGTAAGTTTAATTTTGCTATGAACTCTTTTTTGCCTCTTCTTTCTTTAATTTTTAACCGTCGGTATGCCAAAGCTTGCGGGGGATACTAGCAAAAACAAAGTCGTGTAGAGTGACATCGCAAATATATTTGATTCGAGTTATTTTAATGTTTTTAAATCTTCCTATTACATTAGAGCCCGCCTAAATGCAGACAATTGTGGTTTGAAAATCGTTTGCATTTAACCGAGCTGTGCATTTAGCCCGAAATCGGATAAATGCATTTGCCCCTACCTAATTAGGCATGCATAAGCGAGTAGTTCCTAATTTAGGCAGTGATGCGGCTTGCCTGAACACTTCCCAATTTCGGCGGTGATGGGGTTTGCCTAAACACAAACAACTTTCTATGCAGAATCAACACAAAAGATATAAATTTGTTCATAATACTTACCTGTGCAAAATACCTGTTTCCACATTTTTTAAGAATGTCCACAGTTTTACAATTTAAAAAGATCTTTATTGAAATCTGTAAATGTATACAATGTCTCTTAGTTTAATCTTACTTAGCGGACAATATTCCTTATCAAAGGTAACTAAACATTATAATTAACATTTCGCCTTAGTACACACACAGTTGCGATAAAGCTTTATATATAACCTCAACAACACGGCTCTGGTGCAAATTATATGCAGTGAAATATTTTGATTCAATTTAGGCATTCCGCATAAGGGCCCCATTAGGTATGCCTAACTTGGAAAAAATTGATCAACTCCTCATCACATCTGAACTTA
The DNA here is from genome assembly GCA_963969285.1 of Odontomyia ornata. Taxonomy (NCBI): domain Eukaryota; kingdom Metazoa; phylum Arthropoda; class Insecta; order Diptera; family Stratiomyidae; genus Odontomyia; species Odontomyia ornata. The sequence goes on along the minus strand of OZ017742.1, from coordinate 60,844,396 downwards.
AAAGTATTTAAAGCTATGCATTCTCATCTTCTACGTAGAATTGTAATTTACCTATTACCAAGAAATTATATTTTGTTTCGATTTTACACAGCAAGGAATTTTCTGTTTAGGAAACCCCCATCACTGCCTAAATTAGGAACTGTTTAGGTAAGCCCCATCGCCACCTAAATTAGGTATTGTTTGGGCATTTCCCATTGCCGCCTGAATAACTGTAAATATTTAAACTCTTACCAAGATTAAAGAATTTTTTGTAATTCAGTCTACAAAAAGTTGTGTTAGGAACAGTTTAGGCAAGCCTCATCACCGCCTCAATTAGAAAATGTTTAGGTATGTCCATTCACTGCCTGAATTATGAATCGTTAAGGACCTGGGCGGTGAATACTCATTTACGCACAGAGTAAGAGACTCCCATGCTCGCAAGAAGATGACTGGACTGACCACTAAACAACCTCCCCTGTCAACCTGAAAACCTAGCCTGGAACCGTTTGACACATTACTTCGGCCCAGGTCTCGTTTTGTTACGCCATGAGGCGCCTTCAGGCTGGGGATCCCTCTTCTAGCGGGAAGGAAGAGGGGAAGAGGTAGTGCCAGAAAAGTGATCCCCCAGCCCCAGCGCCCCCGGCTACCGTGAGTCCCTTTTATATTTTAGGACTACCCGAGCATAATGTGCCACCAGATTCCAGTTGTCAACCGATTCGAGCATCACCGCAACTATACTATCCGGGGTGAGCTCTCCCGTCTCCCTGTAGAGGACCCTTCGCAGCCTATCCCATGTTATGCACGCAAAAAATGTGTGGCAGACACTGGGCAAAACCGATAATCGGAGCACCGTGACTTACCAATTTTGTGCAGGTAAGACTGAAAACACCCATTCCTGCTCAAAAGCTGGATCAGATAGAAGTATGTCTCACCATGCTTTCGGTTTAGCCACGCAGTCCACCTACCCTTCGTGGGATTGACCCAAGACTGCTGCCAATCTTTGAGTGAGCGCAGTCTCTCTTCGCGGACAACCATCTCCCTCGCATCCTCGTTTTGACGCAGATAAATAGAACGGTGCCCTCTACCAAGGAGGCCGATAGGTATCACACCTCCAATGACCTTCACCGCCGAATCAGAGACTGTCGGATACGAAGATGCAATCCTCAGCGCCCCTCTTCTCTGTACCTGTGCCAGGCGTTTTCGGTAAAACTCCTCACTGAGAGCGTCGCCCCATACCTCTGCTCTGAACAGTAGCACTGACCCTACAGCACTCATCAAGAGGCGTCTTCTTGATGGGCTGAGTCCCCTTACGTTGGCCATAAGTCGACTCAGAGCCGATATTTCCGAAACAGCCTTTTCAGCCGTTGCCCTGATTTGTTCAGAGAAATTTACCTTCGAGTGGATCAGTAGCCCCAGGCACTTCACGGCTGGCTTCGATTCGATTTGTATGTCTCCAATACTGATCATCCTTACTCTAGAGATTCTCTTTTTGTCAAGATGATTACTTCGGTTTTCTCAGTGCTAAACTCAGCCTTCATCCAGTCTCTCACTCGGCGCATTAACATACCCAGCCCAAGTTGTGCTTGTTCAACGGTGCGTCCAGTGACCAGAGCCACAACATCATCCGCATAGCCGACCAAGCGTGACACATCTGGCATCTCAAGTCTCAGTAGCCCGTCGTAAGACACGTTCCACAGGTCCAGACCAAGGATAGATCCCTGGGCAACACCCGATGTAATTTTCATCCTTTGTTGGCCCTGTGTCGGGTCGTAGAGCAGGCTTCGGTCTTTTAGGTAGTCCCTCAAAAGCCGCATTAGATATTCTGGAACTTGAAAAGGGTTTTTCAGCGTATCAAGAATATCCCATCTAGCGAAGTTGAAGGCGTTCCTGACGTCGAGAGTCACCAACAGGACGATCCGTCGCTTGGAGCGACTATGTGCCTCTGTCTTTTGGACCGCGCTCACCACCTCTGCAATCGATAGTAGAACGTCTTCCTCTAAAGCCGTACTGCCGAGGAGATGGGTCCCCACGCGTCAGTAAGTCTTCCCTTGATGAGTTTTTCTAGCACTTTTCCAGCCGTTTCTAGCATTCATAACGGGCGGTATGCAGACGGGGATTCAGGATTTCCCTTCCTTTAGCTGATCAGCACAAGCCTCGGCACCTTCCATCATACCGGGAAAACCCCGTCCCGTAGGCAAGCGTTGAATGTGCTGGGCAGCATGTCAGGACAATGGTGAAAGACAAGCCGCAACATCGCAGCTGGAACACCATCTGGACCTGGAGCTTTCCTCGCATTCAATGAAAGGACTGCGTCCTCCAGTTCCGGCTGTGTGAGAAGTGGACACTCGACTGCTGTTTCACCATGGACAGCGTCAACACGGACGGAATGGGTGGGAAGAATCCCCGCACTATCTCATCCATCTTTTCCGCATCATATATGCAAGGCTTCCGTAAGGCGCCAAGCTTCCGCATAACTAGCTTGTAGCCAAGGCCCCATGAATCCTCATTCACATTGTTAACAAGATCTTGCCAGCAGCGAGCCTTGCTATTGTTAATCAATTGGCGAAGGCATTTCCTGGCCAACTTGTATGCTGCTACCCAGTTGCTTGCCTCGTCACGGTTCCGTGCTCGTTGAGCCTCACCCCGAAGCTTGTGACACTCCCTTCGTTTTACAGCGATTTCAGTTGACCACCAGTACACAACGGGGGCCTGCCATGCCGGGGTTTTCAACGGGGCATAAGAGCTTTGCAAGCAGTCGTAATGACATCATTTCTTAAATCTGCTGTTAAACGTGGCTATGTTCCTGTACAAATATCAGAGAACAATCCAAACAATGACGTCACTGAAGAAAATGAAGCCACTGAAACAGATAAAGATTAAATTTCAACAAGTTTGTATGACACTATATGTGTGATGTCAATATTGGTACCTCTTCAGTTAGTAACATCACATTGAGACCTAGAAAGAAGATGATTCTGAAGAAAATACTAACCTGCGTCAACATGCAGTCATCCTGTCTGATGTTCCTGTGACATATAAAGAGGCAGTGAACTCGATCGACAAAATTCCTTCAAGAAGAACTAGATGCTTACAAGACAAATAATACCTGGACATTGGTTAAAACGCCCCCCCAAATGCCAAAGTCATAGCAAGCAAACAGGTGTTCCAAGTCAAGGAAGAACCAACATGTCTAAGGTATAAATCATGATTGTGTGCAAAAGGATATGCACAACCCAAAGGCATTGATTATCAATGCACCAACAGTCAAGTATGATTCTATACTACTGTTACTTTTATAGATGGTTGCTGTGTGGAACACAGAATACGTGACAATGTCTACAAATAAATTTATTGAGATAAGAAATACAAAAGGTAAAATAGGTAACGTCGTCTCGGATTTGAAGTTGAAATCTACGTGGACGTAGATGAAAAACTGACTGATTGTGCGAATGAATGAATGAAGGAACGAATGAATGTTTGATACTTGTGTTATCTATTTTATTCATTGATAACGCTGACGACGTATCGTAAAGGATACTTCTCCAGGTCGCATCATGAACTCTGCTTCTGTTGTCTGTCGTCACGTAGATATTGGATACGCGCGGATGTGTGCCGTCAGCGGTATCCGGCACAACATCGTGTTTCGTGAGCACATGAATATGGATCATGCATGCAAACCGTTACATGGCCCGAGGCGCACAAGCTTGCATGTTGGATAGATGGTTGGTCCGCCACAGTACTCCCCCTGCAGTGGCGGAACCGCTATATGGTGCCATTGTGCTGCGAATCGTACCAGCGTGCGGATTTTACGCCCAATCCTCATTGTCGTCATGCTCGGTGTGATTGGTTGCTAGTCTGCCGTAAAGAATGCTAGTTTTAACCTGTCGATGTATATGGCTGTCCATTCATGTCAACCTTGCAATATTTGGTCTTCCGTTTTAACACCGGGTGCGGATCGTCGTAAGGTAGTGTGAGTACGACGTTGACTTTGTCGTTGCGGACGAAGACGTGCGTGCAATTGGGAAGATCCTTGTTCACAAAGACGTCATCCGTGTTGTGATGTGCCGTATTGCACAGGGTTAACGTAGACATCCTGGTACGCAGATCCTCTAGGAAGTTTGAATCATTCGCTCCAGCATGAGGAGTGTTGAAAAACTCTCCGGGTAGGCGAAGTGTCATTCCGTAGACCATATCGGCTGGTACCAAACTGATATCTTCTTTTAGCGTTGATCGTAATCCCAGTAGTACGATTGGTAGCGCCTTCGTCCATTGGGGTGAGTCATGGTATCAAATCGCGGTTTTGACCATGGGATGCCACGGCTTCATTATTCCATTGGACGCCGGGTGGTAGGGTGTCGTTCGCAAGTGCTTGATTCCAAAGTATTCTAGTCAGCTCCTTGAAATCCTTGCTCTCGAACTGATGCGTGCAGGGACTTCGAAACGGCTGAACCATATGCTGATGAGCGCTTCTACCACTGTTGCCGTGATCATTTCGATTGGTATCGTCTCGGGCCAACGGGAGAACCTGTCCACAACAGTGAGATAGTATCGGAGTCCTTCACTCAGTGGCATTGGCCCGATGAGGTCGATGTTGATGTGCTCGAACCTAGCATCGGATAAGTTGTATCTCTGCAGTAGTGACCTCGTGTACCGAGTGGTTTTGTTGGACTGGCATGGTAGACAGGCTCGAACGAATTTGTTGATGTTGCTGTTCCTTGAAGGCCAGAAGTATCGGTCGGTCAACTTCCTGGTCGCTCGGATGTCTGGGTGTGAGACCGTGGATGTTCTGCATAACCATTGCTCGAAACTTCTGTGGGATGAATGGGCGTACCATCTCTGAAATCACGACGCAGTGAAGAGTTAGGGAGGGGTCGTTTAACCTGTGCTGTCTCCATTCAAGTGGCTGGTCGTAGACGTTCATTAGCGCGTGAAGCTCGGGGTCATGTTTCTGTGTTAGGGCGATAGTGTTAAAATCGATCTTTTGAATTATATTTACCCTTGAAAGATAGTCAGCGACGGTGTTTTCTCGGCCTGAGACGTGTCGTATATCCGTGGAGATATGAGGTCCAGCTGGCGTTGTTGCCTCATCGATGCTTCGAGCGTTGATGAAGTGCAAACTGCAACGGCTTTTGGTCGGTGTATACGGTGAACACTCTGCCTTCGACCATGTGCCGGAAGTGTTCAATTGCTTCATATATAGCCAAAAGTTCCCGGTCGTACGTCTGTACTTTTGTTGGGCGTCTGTTAACTTTCTTGAGAAAAATCCATGTGGCGTTAGGATTCCTTCCTTCGTTTGTTGCAGTGCAGCTCCGATACCGTCGTCTGAGGCATCGACAGAAGGGACCATATAGCGTTGGAGTCAGAATGGGCAAGGCTTGGTGCCTTTTGTAAGTCCGCCTTTGACTGCTCGAATTTGGGTGCCACTTTGTCCGTCCAGTTGAGAGGCGTTTGATTGCGTTTTCGGTTTCCCCTGATCAACTGCGATCGGGCGCGCTGGTGTTCGGCTGTATGTGGGAGGAAGCGGTGGTAGAAGTTGACTGTCCCCAAGAAGTAATTCAGTTGGTGCACGATCTTCGGCCTCATTCCATTTTTTTGGGGTGTTGATGGCATGTCCCAAGAACCTGACTTCCTTCTTTTTGAATTGGCACTTTGGAATTCGACGTGTTGGCCCAACTCTTGCTTTACGTGAACCAGGTGTACCTGTTGGCTGGGCGAGAAAATCAGTATGTTGTCGAGGTAAACAAATATGTTGTCCAAGCCACAAAGTACGTTGTGCATAAGGCGCTGAAACATCTGACCTGCGTTGCAAAGTCCAAGTGTCATGTACATGAATTCGTACAATCCGAATTGTGTGATGACAGTCTTTGGAATGTCACTTGATTCAATGGGAATTCGGTGGTAGTCTTCTGCAAATCAATCACGGAAAAAACCGTCTTTTTGTGGATGGCTCTGGAATAATCCTGAAGAAATCCGATTGAATAGCGGTCTGGGATTGTGTGTTTGTTGAGCGCACGGTAGACTCCGCATGGCCACCAATCTCCGTATGGCTTTTTCACCATATGCAAAGAGCTGCTCAATGCGCTTTTGATGAGCGACAAATTCCGGGTTGGATAAAGTGGTCAAATTCAGCTTTAGCGGTAACCATCCTGTCGGGTAAAAGTCTTTGTGCCTTAGCGTTGACCGGTGGTCGCTTAGTTTGGATGTGATGTGTGGTTGAGCAGTTGATGTTTGGTTGTTGCTTGTCCTCCGAGAGATTGACGCAGTCCAACAGCAGTAATCGCAGCTCATTGCGACTGCCTGGGTGAACCTCCTGCCATAAGGGTAGCACTTTGAACGAAACACGTCCCATCCCTTCCATGTTGTACGCCTCTTCCTCTGGCGTTGGTCCGGTTTGTGGAATGAGCGTTGGCGTTGCTGTCGCTGGTGAAACTATTTTGGGCGTTGGTCGGGGCTGTGCAACGTTTAATGCCCCGAACATGACTTCGGTACAATTTTCAAGCGAAGCTGATATAATTGATAGTCAGCAGTAGCACTAACTTCAACTCGAATTTAGAGCTCTAGATTCACCACCAGCGTATCCGTGACGTCTCTTTTAATGGCCGGAGGTTGCGTGTTGTCCATTCGTTAATGTCGCGGAGCATGGTTCGATGGTCAGGATGCCATGTAGGATAAAGAACATGTGACAATTTCTACAAATAAATTTATTGAGGTAAGAAATACAAAATCATATTTAGCAGTTTTCATTTGGTAACATTTGATAGTTTTTGACTAATTTTTTATATAAAACATCTAAATTTAGAGTGCCATATGAGCCATTTAGTTTTTAAGTATTTGAATGTTGTAAAGCTTGCTTTATGTTTCGATAAAATTTAATACGATTGAATCAATAAAGCGCATTTAAATTTGAACGTCATTTGAGGAAATTCACCAAAATATTCGTTTTTTACTTAATTTAGCCCAGTACAAGACTTAAAACCCTAAATTGAATCATAAACTCAAATCACGTTATAAATAGATTCGTTGCTGATATTGTAATGAAACATGCGATAATATCAATGTACCCTTCTTATATCATGTTAGTAAGATACGATTAAAAGTCAAGGACTACAATCTTAAATCTAAACTAGAATAAATTCACGTCTTGTAACTCATGTTAACGCTAATCGGAAAGTGTTGCATAAAATTTCAAGGTTTTCGGTTGCATTTTGCAATACATTACACCAATGCATAGGTATGTACGAGTACATATTATCTCTTTAGCAGAGATGGTAACAGTAAGAACAACAATAATAAGATTTATAAAAACACTTAGGTCTCTAGTCTTATGTTGCATGCATAATAGCTTGAGTATTTGTTTATTGTGGCTGCAAGTCTGCAAACTTCTTTAACTTGGAGACTAGCCACAAAGATCCAAATATCATGGAGGCTATAAATTAATACAATATATGCAATAGTGTATATTGCCTTAGAAATCTTGTTTTCGTTGTTTTTTTTGTCTACCAGTTAAATTATGGTGCAATTGCAATCTCATGTTTACCAATTTACGAAATTGTTCGTTATAAGATCTGAATACAGTAGTCACTTGGTAGAGGCTGAGATACAGAAAATTTTTTGAAAAGTGTTATTTCGTAGCCAATTTCCAAGAATCTGTTTGCTGGCTTCGATAGTCCGCGTGGTTAGATCACTCATCCCGTAAGCCGAAGGTCCTTGGTTCGACTCTCGTTGGTGGCAATGAGATTTAGTTCGAGGGATTCTTCGGACGGTTCAGTTATGATACGCGCTGGTTTAAAAATCAGAACGAATCGCAGCTGGGTGGACCGACGGCATGATACTGACCATATCACCTTATGAAATGCCGACACATCCAATTATTATATTGAGATACTCTAACTATTTCTGAGTGAAGGCCCCACAAGGGCTGCAGTGCTACAATTTAAAAATTTAATTTGTTGCGTTGTTTTTGATAGATAAGTTGACAGTTTAGTCCAGATTTAGTTCTGATTGATTACCGTGGGAACTAAGTAGACTAATTAAACCCTGCCAGAATGACCCTTTCTTGATCGGAAATTTAAATGTAATACTACAAGTCTAATTCATGAAACCGTATTTTAAAATCATAAATTGAAGTGACAACGTTCGTGTAACCTTCTTTTTAGGTGTCTATTTTCATTCTTAAAATTTATTGGAAATTCACATCAATTTCAAATGATTCCAGAAATGAAATGATTAAGTCCTGGGTACATTGCTGAATTTGGGGCAATTTATATTTATCTGCCTTCTTTTCCAATCTTTCGGTACGATTTGAAAGAGATGATATTAGCAGAGAAGAAGGAAAAAACGTGTGGTCGGCTTGGTGAATATGACAGAGGTGCGTTTTATTGAAAATAGGTTATGAAGTACATAAAAGATAAATAACAGTGTGACAATGAACATTCGGATTATAGGGTGACTCTAACACTTCTTCTTAGGAAGATGGTTCTTATTGTACTCCCATTGCTTCTCTGAATTGGCCATGTTCGGTCTTGTTCGGGGATTTTGTAAGAACATCTGAAACTTGCTTAGTGGTGCTTATGTAATCGATTTTTAATTGATTTTGTTTGAGTACATCATGTATGAAGTGGTGACGTATGTCAATATGTTTGGTTTTGGGATAGAACTCTGCATTTGAGGTGATTGCAATTGAGCTTTAGTTGTCACACAGGATTTGAAATGGCCGCATCTTTTGACGCAGTTGAGTTACAAGTCCATCCCACCACAGTACCTTTTGTACAGTAGCTGAGAGCGCTATATATTCAGCTTCATATGACGAAAGTGCCACTCCATGCTGTCTCTTGGAACTCCAAGATATCGCTCCTCCTTGGGCAATGAAGACGAATCCAGTGGTTGACCTACGATCATCACTGTTAGCTGCCCAATCAGCATTGGTGTAACCAATTATTTTGTTGTTACCATTTCTGCTGAATTTTAGTTTCATTGAAGATGTACCACGCAGGTAGCGAAGTAAATGCTTCACAGCATGCAGATTTCGTGGTCCAGGACTGGAACTGAGTCGACTAAGTAGGTTTACCGCATATCGTATGTCAGGTCGTCTATATTGCGCAAAATACATTAGACAACCAATTGCCTCTTGGTACGGAACATTCTACATGAATTCAATATCTTTTATTTCAGATGCACCATTTTTAGTTGATATCTTTTCACTAGAATTAATTGGTGTCATCGTGGGTTCGGCCTTTTCCATCCCACACTTTTGTAGAACTTTCGCAACATATTGCTTTTGATCAATTGCAATTGAACAATCAGATATTGTTATAAGCATTCCAAGGATTTGTTTCGCTATTTCAAGTTCTTTAATTTTGAATTGTTGATGAAGTTGCACTATGATATTTTCAAGCTAGTCGGTTTAACTTGAGACGAGCAAAAAATCATCAACGTATACCGCTATGATAAGTATTGGGTGTACAACTTAATAACCGGAATTTGACTCTAGATGTCCGTACTAACAAATATCGTGAAAGCTCAAACTTTATATGTATGTCATTTTTAAGGTACATTTGACAGCTATCAAAATCAACCCTTTAGTGCATCATTATTATTTTTCACCATTAATAACTTCGAAAATTGGAGAAAAAGAGAGTATTTGCGGGAGGTTCTGTTGTGTCATTTTTTGGCAAAGAAAACTGCTGCGGAAAGTCATCGTTTGCTTGTAGAAGTTTATGGCGACGATGCTTTAGCAAAAACACAGTGTTTTGAATGGTTTCAATGCTTCAAAAGTGACGATTTTGACATCAAAGACAAATAACGCCCAGGACAGCCAAAAAAGTTTGAAGACGAAGGATTGGAGACGCCGGATACATTTGAAAGCCGCCGGATACATTCAGAAGCAAGGTTATTGGGTCCCCTATGAGTTGAAGCCGAGAGACGTTAAACGGTGCTTCTGTATGTCTGAAATGCTGCTTGAGCGCCATAAAAAGAAAGCATTTTTGCATCGGACCATAACTGGGGATGAAAAATGGATACATTATGACAATCCCAAGCGCAAAAAGTTATACGTGAAGCCCGGCCAACCAGTCAAATCAACGGTGGAGCCAAATATCCATGGCGCCAAGGTTATGCTGTGTATTTGGTGGGATCAGAAGGGGCCGTTATATTATGAGTTTATGAAATCGGGCCAGGCAATCACAGGTGACCTGTACCGAACACAATTAATACGTTTGAAGCGTGCCATCATCGAAAAACGCCCGGAATTTGCGAACAGACACGAGGCTATAGTTTTTCATCATGACAACGCTCGGCCGCATGTTGCAAGACCCATGAAAAACGGTTTGGAATATAGTGGATGGGAAGTTTTGGGCCACCCGCCTTATAGTCCGGACCTTGCGCCGTCTGACTTTCATTTATTTTGCTCGATGCAAAACGCCCTCACCGGAATACGTTTCACTTCAGAGCAAGGCATCCGAAATTGGATAGATTCGTTTTTGGCCGCCAAGCCGGTGCGATTTTTTGGGATGGAATTCATAAATTGCCTGGAAGATGGGGAAATGTTGAAGCTTCCGATGGACAATGCTTCGAATAGAATATATTGTAAGATTTCGCCACAATAAAGCATCAAATTTCGCTTAAAAATATAACAATAAGTTGTACACCCAATATATTTTCTTTTTTTGCTTTGACATAAATGCATGGATCATGCTTAAATCTTTCTAATCCAAATGATTTAAGCATATTGTCCAGCTCTTGATTCCAGACCCTACTGGACTGCAACATACCATCGACTCTGGTAGTACGCAGGCTGTTTCATATAAATTCCTTCCGAAAGGTTTCCTTGAAGAAAAGCGCAAATTGCATCCATCTGTTCCACCTTGAGGTTTATATTTCATCTTCTTGTTCGTTGCTACTAATGACATCTTTGACCAGATCGTTGTGATTGTTTTCAGCTTCACTTTGGCTGCTAATCTTGGGTGGTTGCATTTCGTCTTGGTGGATGAGTTCAACTTTGTTACTTGTTGTTGACTTTCTAAATGTTTTGGATGCAGAAACATAAGAGTCTTCATTACAAAAGTATACATCTCGACTTTTAAAAACATAATTTTTAACTGGATTGTAAAGCCTTTGGTGTTTTCATCATATCAGACCATAATATATTCGTTGGATTTTGGATCCCATTTTTTTGCGGTTGGCTTTCGGGATGTGTGCCATGGCTGTTGTTTCAAACACTCTGATATGGGCAAGTTCAGGTACTTTTTGACTCCAAGCTTGAACTGATGCTGTGCTGGTTCCTTTCGATAGCGAACGGTTTAGAAGATATAAAGAGTATGCAACTGCTTTTGCCTAAAGTGTTTTCAAAATTTTCGAGCTGGGAAGCATACATTTAGCCTTTTTGTTGATTGAGTGATTGTTGCGTTCAGCCAAGTCATTCTGCTCTGGCGTGTGTACATTTGTGGTTTGGTGATGGATCCCATTTTTCCGAAGTATGGCTTGAAATTTGCCGTTCATAAACTCCTTGCCGTTATCAGAACGTAGAGTTTTGAGCTTGTGACTACTTTGCTTTTCGGCGAACGTCATGGTTTTCAAAACATGACACTACTTTCCAATCCATTTTTGTTTTTAGGAAGTATACACAAATCATCAACAAATATTATAAAATAACGACTTCCATCAAGTGAACTGTGTTCCATGGATCCACATATTTCAGTGTGCACTAATTCAAGCAGCTTATTAGCTTTGCTGGCTCACTTACTGAATGGCAACCTTTGTTGTCTGCCAATGGCGTACACCTTGCAGTCTTTGTCAATTTTGTTGGTGAAATATATTCCAGTTGCCAGTTTATCTGAACTTTTATTGTTCAGGTGGCCCATTCAACGATGCCAAAGGTCTTTAGTGCATTTTGAGCTACATACAAATGCAATATTCTTTGACGATTTTGTGTCCAATTTAAACAAGTTGTTACGGATAAAACCGAAGGGCACCAGGATTACCTCACCCCGAACACTATCGTAACATTCGCGTGACTATGTATAGTCAGAAAGCTAAGCCGCACTCGACTAGGGTTTGTTTGCCAGTCCAAATTGTAATCATATTAGTAGTTTAAATACGATTATTGGTAGTCTTAAGCAAACATAATTGTCATCGAGCAAAGGTCAGAATCACCGCATGTTCGAAGTTGGAATGTTCCCCAGATATTTCGGTAAAATCAAAACCTAACGAGACCGAGCCAGATGTTGCCAAGGAGGATTCAGATGATGAGAATTCACTGTTTTGAAAATGTCGATAAAACGCTACAGTTTCTCCGGGAGCAACGAGTACATTTAGAATAATTGTCCGGTTTACGAAGAGTACAGTCTTCAGGAAGCTGAGAAAGGAGTGATTTTTATTTCGTAGTCCATGCAGGAGACAATCAAAACGGACACTACGTCGCTTACATAGATCCGCTGTTGAAGGGAAATAACAAGGAATTTTATCTAATTGGCATTTTCAGATTCATAGCAGATACTTCAGGTTTTGCTGGACCACTGCTACTTGGTGGCTTGCTGAATGAAACTACTACGGAAAATGCAGGAACAGACATTCGACCATATTTTTATGCTCTAGGTCTGCTTGTAGCATCATTGATTTCCGCATTTTGCAGTACGCATTTCAACTGGAGGATGGCTATTATAGGAATGAAAATGCGAAGTGGCGTTGTAAGCGCAATTTACCGGAAAGCACTTGCGGCACGAGGACGGCAAGATGCACGTCCAGAAATTCTAAATTTAATGTCAACAGACACAGATCGTATAGTAAACTCATGTATTAGCTTTCATTCATTGTGGAGCATCCCATTTCAACTATTTACAACGTTATACCTTCTTTATACTCAAATTGGAGCTGCGTTCATTGCGGGGCTCATCTTTGCTGCAACATTAATCCCTATTAACAGATGGTTAGCAGTTAAGATTTCTAAATATTCCGTTGGTCTAATGAGCGCTAAAGATGCAAGATTATCTGCTATGAGTGAAACAGAATCAGGAGTGAAACAAATAAAATTGCACGCTTGGGAGGATGTTTTTATCAATAAGATCAGAGAACTACGTACCACAGAAAAGCGTTTCTTAGCGAAACGAAAATATCTAGATGCAATGTGTGTATATTTTTGGGCTACGACTCCAGTTTTAATGTGCCTCCTAACCTTCACCGTGTCGACACTCATGGGTAATCCTTTAACCGCGACAACCACTTATACTAGCGTCGCCCTACTCAATATGTGAATTGGACCGCTCAATGCATTTCCATGGATACTAAATGGTCTCGTTGAAGCTTGGATATCAATTCGCCGTGTGTAGAGCCTCTTCGATATATCGGATTTAGATTTTAATATTTATTATCCAAAAACTGCCAGAGGAGAATCCAATCAGTGTTGATACAAAAATGACCGTGTTGAAAATTGAAAATGCGTCATTTCAACACAGAGGTCAAGATTACATTCAGGATTCAAGTTGCACTTTTCGATTAACTAATATTAATATGGATATTAAGGAGGGTGAATTAATTTGCATCGAGGGACCCGTAGGATGTGGGAAGAGCTCATTAATGTCTGCCATAGTAGCAAATATGGATTGCATTGAAGGCACAATCAGTGTCTACAATACAAGAGAAGGTTTTGGTTATGTGCCTCAGACAGCATGTCTTCAAAGAGGTACGATCCGTGAGAATATCCTTTGGGGAGCAGTGTATGACGAACGACGATACAAATCGGCTATAAATGCATCCGCTCTTGCTGAAGATCTGTCAGCTCTTGGTGGAGATCAAACTGGTGTTGGTGAAAATGGAAGAGCCCTTTCCGGAGGACAAAGAGTCGAGTATGTCTCGCAAGAGCCATTTATCAAGACAAACATATATACATTTTGGACAATAAACTATCAGCACTAGATGCACATGTGGCAAATCATACTGTTAGGCACTGCATTTTGGGCATTTTAAAAAACAAAACACGCGTCATGGTTACTGAAAACAAGACACTCTTATTCCATGCAAATCAGGTTTTCCATTTGGAAAATGGAACAATGACTTCAAGTGCATTCACTGATAGTTTTGAATTAGATGATGACAATGATGATGACTACGGACAATACACGATGACTTCATCAAATATCAACGATGAGAACAATAAAAATAGTGTGGACAACAGGTTATCTGAAGAGTCTAAGGAATATGGAACTTTGTCATCGAACGTCATACTCAGATACTGGAAAGCGATGTCTCAAACTGTCAGTGAATTACGTTCAGCTGATTCAGCCGAATTTGGAGTGCTCGCCACCAGAGGGGAGCGGCGACCAAGTGGCGGCAAGAAGGAATTACCCCGCTGAAGAGGTGGATGACCGACGAGCGAAACCATAGCCGTTAGGAGGAGGCTATATAAGCACGCGAAGAATGACGCGCCTCCTCTTTGATCTTTTTTATCGTGGGCGACGACGGCAGCGGAACGAGAGCAACCAGCGAGATCATAATTCGAAGCGCAGCGGAATCTTCAAGTGGAGGACAGCGGAATCAGCAAAGTGAAATCCAAGCTAAGGAAAAATTCATATCAAAGCGACGAACAAGCTTCGACATTGGAGGAAAGGCGACAGAATTCATCCGCGAATACGATCGTCGAAGGGGCCCCTTTGTAGGTATAGAAGAGAAGTAAGTTTTTTTATGATAAAGTGTTTCATATGTTAAGGTTATAAATCATTTCGATTTGAAATACAAGTGTTGTAAAATTTTAAATAATTGAAGTTTCTTTGTGATCAGATAATGTTTGAAGGAAGAAATTTTTGTCTTGAGGACAAGATTAGAGAAATCTTTGTTACAGATCACGGGTTGTGACGAGTGCGGCTTGGACGGACAAGTCGAAGTGGAAGTGTAGCGGAGTTAAATGAAGCCCGTGATATCGGGAGTCAGCGTGTTCGGGGGTGGTATTGTGGCCCACGCAAAGGATAGAGTGGTTAAGAAGTGAAGATTATAGGGTGGTTAGTGAAGTGGTGTAGGTGAAGTATTGAAGTGAAGATTATAGGATGGTTAGTGAAGTGGTGTAGGTGAAGTATTGAAGTGAAGATCGTAGGGTGTTTAGTAGCTAGGGTATCGGCCGAATAACGTCGTGTTTAATCCGGTTAGTCGCATTCTCGCTTGGCGGCTATTTGGGGCTTTAAGGGAAAAGCGAGTGGCGCCCCACGCCCGTCTTCGGACGAGCTTACCGGGTCCATAAGCCCCGCCGGAGCACCCCAGTTTCCCTGAGGGCCATAGTGGCTCTCGCGAGGTAAGAAAGGGGGTGTAACAAAGTCATTAACATTTGTGCCTGTTTGCAATTTCTTATTCTGTTGAGTTTATAACTTTGATGCCTTGATACATGTTTTCGTGAAAACTCATGTGCGATGTGGCCCCTGAGTCAAAGTACCATACGTCTTTGTTTCTCGGATTATCTATTGTAGACAAAACACAACTGGGCTCATCAAAATCTTTGCTTTTATTTGTGTTGCTATAACTGAATGATGTTTGGCGTGTGTCTGTGGGTGAGGCTGAAGTTTCACTGCCAGGATGTACGTCTTGCCATAACTTATTGTGCCTGAATTCTACAAAGCCATTATCATAGGGCGGTAATCATCCGGAAGTCCAGCAAGCAGTAAGGGTCCAACCCATTCCTTATTTATAGGAAATCCAGCTCTGTTGAGAAATTGAGCTGTGTTAATAATTTCCTTTATATGCATGTCCATGGAACCACTATTTGCAAGTGACGTTTAATGGGCTCACGCAAAAGTGCTACTCGATGTGTTCCCCCACTATCTTTAAACGCATTTACTAGCTGCTGCCACAACTCCTTGGCTAATTTTGCATCCTGTATATGGACATAGCACGTAAGATTAATCATTAAAGTCAACTTACTTTTTGCACGTCGATCCTTCTCAGGATCGACAGCGGTTTTGGAATTTCTTTCTTTATCGTTGTCCAAAGGTTTTCGAAATCTAAGAACGCTTGCGCAGCAATCTTCCATGTCGGATAGTTTACCCTACCGAACAGCCTATTAATTGAAATGCTGCTAGCACTGTTTTCGAACTTAAACATTTGTAAACTTTTATAAAAATTCAACAAAAAAGCGAAACGTTTTCGGAACTTCAATTTTTTCGTAAGGGGCCCATAACTTATAAGCAAAGAAGGAAAATACGTGTGGTCGACTTGATGACTATAACAGAAGTGATATTTTACTTAAAGTAGGTTATGAAGTACAGAAAAGATGAATAACAATGTGACAATGAACATTCGGATTATAGGGTGACTCTAACAATGTTTATTAATTTTCCATTGTACGCTGAATTTGAGATTAAATCCAAAATATTCACTGCGGACTAAGTACTTATATATATTATTTAACACTGAAGGCTGTCAGAGAGTTAGCACTGGAATTTTAACATAAATTAAATACCTTAAATACCTAAATCAGCAAATATGGTCAGGTTATGTAAAAAATTAAGCATTTTTTGAATCAAACTAGCCTAAATTTTAAGTATCATCAGATATTTACAACATTCATTTATCTTACTCCAATAAATAAGAACTAAGTCTTTAAAAATCAGTTTGATACTTATGCAAGTTTTTCCTTGGTTTCGATGTAACTGACATACGAGTACGTACAAGAATCTTGTTCGTTTTCACCTTTAAACATTTACGTAAGAACAATTTAGCACACATGCATATCAGTTCTGCTTACTCGTATATACTTGTATGTACTCGTATAATAGCACCCACTACAAAATATCTCAAGCGTCAAGGTTGAACGCTCCTGACCAAATAATCATTGAAGCGAATATATTTGAGGGATCGTCACTTCCTGTTGTTACGCCAAAGAATCTTGTGAATTTTTAAATGTTCATTAACTTTATACGAGTATACGAATATGTCTCTGACCTGGTGAATTTAAAATAAATTAAGATAATGTACACATGAGTGAGTGCGCGAGTCATTTTTATGAGAACGTTTCATACAGATTGGAAGAATTTTTTATGATTGATTAATTTAAAAATAAAAATGTTTAATTTGATTTACGTTTAAGGAAGATGATTAATTTTCGACAAAGATATTGCGTATGTATAATAATTTGGAAATAATTATCACATGTGGATGAACCTCCACTAACAGCGTCGGCACTTTGACCAGATAACAAGTTCAACAAACCCTCATCACTGAACTTTCTGATGACTTAAATCTTAACTTCCGTTCAACATTGCCACCATTTGTCTAAATTAATATTATCTGGTCCGTTTACTTCAAATATCATAAATTACATAAATGTTATCGCAACATCTTAATCAGCACTAGATTTCCATTTTAAGCGTCAAATTACCAACAAATTATTCAAATAGTTAGACGAATAGATATATGCATATATCTTGGAAGGGTCAATAACATTCTTTTCTTTCTCTTGAACTCGACACTATTGTTTTGGCCATACACAAAAAATTTATTCGTACCTGCATGCACCGCAATGTATAGTCAAATATTGTAAAGATTAAAGACGAAAGATATACACGTGGATATTTGATTGCTAAACTTAGGTTTGTATGTAGTACAAATTCATTCATACGTTCATTCAGTGGTTGGTGGAGAAAGAAAAATAATATTCGAAACATAGCATAGTATAAATATAAACAAAAATCTATGTCCAAAATTCTTGACACGGGTTAGGCGCAGGTGAGTTTTATTGCCTAATTGTCTATTGTTTGAAAATGTTCACCTGCTTAATGGCAGTTTATTGAATTTATGACGAAATATGCAGTGATTTGCAAAAGTGATTAGAAGTTTATCATTTGTAAATCAAAAAATATGGTTTTGGCTCTTAGAAATTATCACGTGAAGTCAGGACTTTAAAGATACAAAAAATCATCTGCTAGTTTCTACTCAAATATTTTATATGGATCAGCTAACTCCTCTTAGAATATAAAAAGTTCCACTCTAAATTTATTATTCTTCATATTTTTCATTATTAAGTAGATATATAATTAGATTTTTAAATGCGGTCGTTGATTGTCTTATAAATACTACTGTGTGTAAAAAATAAGGTGACATTTGAATTTAAACTGCGCGCGTCGAAGGATTTGGAGAATTATTTTTTTTAGGTTGGCAGTACTGTCAGTGACATCTATGTCAAATTTACATGTCAAAATATTCATTAGTGTTTGAGATACGCGCCGTTTTGTGAGCTGCTAAAAGTGAGTTTTTCGTTTTTTGCGATGTCGAAATTTGTTGAATTTGTATTAAATTTTTTTTTGCGGAATCAATTTTCTGCTGCGGATGCTTTGAGGATGGTGCAGAAAGCCTTTGGTGATGAGTCTGTGTCTAAAAAAAATGTTTACAAATGGTATAGCGAGTTCCAAGCCGGCCGTGAACGTGTCGGAAGACGAAGAGCGTCCTGGGCGACCATCAACCTCTTCTCTTCTTCGATTATCGTGGTGTTATGCATTATGAGTTCCTTCCGCCGGGCCAAACTGTCAACAAGGAATATTATTTGAACGTTATGCGTCGTTTGCGTATCGCTATTCACCTAAAAAGGCCGGAATTGTGGAAAGACAATTCTTGGTTTTTGCACCACGATAATGCACCATCCCATACTGCACTCGTAGTTCGTGATCATTTCGCCAAAAACTCAACCCATGACTTCCGGCTGTTCAGCAAGCTCAAAAGACCGCTCAGAGGACACCGTTTTGGTACAATAGAGGAGATTCAAGCCGCAGCGAAGACGGAACTGAAGGTCCTCCCGGAAACGACGCGTATCTCAAACACTAATGAACATTTTGACATGTAAATTTGACATAGATGTCACTGACAGTACTACGAACCTAAAAAAAATAATTCTCCAAAAAAGTGCTTCGAATCAATTCTCTGAACCAGCTAAATAACTTTGAAAGCGCAAAAAATTTCGCCGTGCCATACAAAAACCTGTTTTAAACGAAATTCGAGCAAGTAAAGGAAGTGAATTTCTAACACTCAGAACCACGTGGGTATTTGAGTGAGGTGTAAAGCTTAACTTCTCGGTGTATCTACGGTTTGCAGCTCTAAGATATACATATTTCGAGGTTAAGTGTTCCTTTTTCGTCAGTGTCCTACAATGGCCTAACAATAATATCACCTCACTTAAATACCAAAACCTTTTAACTTAATCTACTCATTTAGCCTTAATTCTTTTATCTAACATCATTTGATTATCTTTTCACTCACTTCAACTAATTACATAACTTGTCTCTTTGCAGAATTTATCCTGATAAAATTTGCTAAAATTTTAATACCCTTAACAAATATTACTTATCCCTAATTACCTCTAAAATCTTGGAGTAGCCGTTTCCTTAATCATCGTTCTGGCGTAGACTTTCTGGTTTTCTCAATATCCATAAACTTTCTTAAGCATCTAATTTCCTGACACTATTCACCTCCTTTACGACTTGCAGATCTTCGCAATCGATCTTATGATTATTCGATACGATATGCCTCGGCACCGATGATTTGATTGTTTCAATAGGTCTTTGTTTAGAAATGAACTTCTCCGCTTCCTTGATGTGCTCATTAAATCTCGTTTTAACCGAGCGCCTTGTTTATCTTATATAGTTTTTTTGGCATACTTGGCGCGCGATTTTATAAATTCTGCATTTTTCTTCCTTGAGCCTCTTGTCCTTCGATGTGTCTAATCTTGTTCCAAGTTTTAAGTTTTGACTGGTAGGTATTGCCGCTAATTTCACCATCTCCAATATCTTTTTGATCCGCCCGAGAACTTTAGAGTATATTATTGCTGCTCTATGAGTGTTCTCCAATTTTTTGTTCTGTGCGAATAACATAGTGGAAGTTTCCGCTTTTAATCTCCTTTCCATTTTGCTTATAATAGGGGTCACCAATTTCGTTTTGTATCCATTGATTTTCGCCGTATCAAGTATGAATTTACGCTCCTGATCATACCGTTCCTTAGTCAGAGGGGTAGTTAACATCCCGTGTGTCCAGCTATTGTAGGTTGCCATTTTAGTTTCGCGAGAGTAGTAGGATGTCGCTGGTGTCGGTCTGCGTGTATTGGTTGATTTTCGGTAAATGTCAAATTCTACACCGTACATCCCCTTGATGATTCTTAGGTCCAACAAAGCTATTTGATTCTTCCTTTCCTCCTCCATAGTAAAAGAAATATTTTTGTGGGCTTCGTTGTCTAGATCATTCTTCTTCACGATTGCAAACACGTCATCAACATACCGGATCCACATTCTTGGAAATGCATCATCCTCCGTAATCCTCTCGTCTATCCAGCTCATAAAAATCTCGTTTATGAGGGGAGGGAAAGTGACTTCCCCGTGGAAACTCCCGTTTTTTGCTTATAAAATCGTCCCCTGAAAGTAAAGTAAGTTTCTGACTTGCACAAAATGGCGAGTTTATATAGTTGTCTCGCTTTTTTTCTTTTGGATGTCGTCTCTGTTGTTAGATATTAGCCAATCCTCAAATAAAGCTAGTGGTTGCTTCACTGGAACCCTTGGAAACAGCGCTTGCACATCGGCAGACACCATAATTTCAGCCTGATCAATGTGATTGAAAGGTAATATTTTTTCTGGGCTATAGTAGGACACTGATGAAGATGGAACATTACTCTTACTTTATATATGTCTTAAAACTGTAAAACGTTTTTTTTGTTTTTTTTTCTCAATTTTCCTTATTGGAAAAATAAATTTTGTATATCTTTTTAGTAATCGAGCAGTCGCCTAGGCAAACTTATCGAAAACCAACATAATGCTTAATCAAATTTTAATTATAAGCTAAAAAAATAAATATTTAAATGTACAATTAAAACTCGATCATGTCAACCCTTTGTAATGCAACTTACCAACGAATTGCGTTGTCCCGCAATGCAAGCTATAGTTGACGGCATGAGTGTGCTCGACAAAGAACCTCCGTTGCGGCACGGGCAGTTTGTTACGGATCGCCAAACATCGCGCATGCCGCGAGAACCGCACCGTCAACAAAGCGGGATAGGGGAAAGCATAAGTACGATCTCCCGCCCAATGTGCATGGCAAACAATGCGGAAAGTTGAAATTAACAATTCTTGAGATTGCGCTGAAGTCGCTGTCAATATCTAGCGTGTGGTGATCATATGAGAAAAGAAGAAGTCTAGTTCCGATCGCCACAAGTAGCACTCGGTGTCTGATGTATGAACGACAAGGAGATGGGCGTAGTGTGAGTAGGTTGGAATCTTTCGCATATATTATACGGTCGATATGATTAAAATTTTCAGTAAATTTTGCAACTGAAAATTTATTTTGATTGTAGTTAATCAGTGAGAAGTCTCGTTTCGTCTTCACTGATTATCAGGTGAGCTTGCGACAACTGCAATAGTGTCGGTTACATATCATTTGTTCGGACTTCAGATTGTCCACCGTTTAGTGTAAAAGAAGTACATGCTCGGGTTTCGCATCCAAGCCATCGCCAATATCGTTCGAAATCTAGCATTTGCGTTAGAAGTCGTGTGGGACGAAAAACAAAATATACATATAGATATAACGTCATCTCTGTTACACTTACTAGGGCCTGCCATCGCTACATCGCATGCTCCGTCGTTACATCTTGGTGTTGTTTTATAATAATCCCTTTAAAGCTGTATAGCTGTAGTGCTATAGGAGCACTAAGAACAGAAAAAGTCGAGTCGTGCAAAAGTGATGCAAGTTCAAAGCAAAAGGCATAGTAAGTGTGAAAGGATCGCGAAGT